>JAOCZM010000026.1:5047500-7455000 GCA_026122235.1 Vinca minor
TACTGGTGATCTTAATGTAACCAAGCTGAACAATATTCCTGGGCCAAACTTAAGCCCCACAGATGGGCCCAAGCAAAAAATTTCAAGTCCAATATTTTCAGGGGGATGGAATTTTCCCACCATCCCATCAAATTTACGGACGTACTCTTTGTAGAAGTTGTGATTTTGAGTGGTCAGGATAGAAGCCTATCACGAGGTCGCACCAAGAAGGCTGTCACGTTTGATTCACTCCCCACAGATATTACACATAATATGTCAATTGCGCAAGATCACAATGAGCTTCTTGAACCAGAAAATACCGAAGTTTCAGACACGGGATCCTCTGATGCATTTCTACTACTAGAAGAACAGGAAGATGATTTTATTCATGTCGGCTCACGTAAGGGTAAAAAAAAAGCCATAAGGGCTCATATTGAACACCATATGGAGACTAGATATAAGCTTTTTAAGAGACGTTAACTCTTAAAATAGTGATCGGAAGTGTCCTAACCCAGTGGGGCTTGGCACTGCCCACGACCTGTGAGGTCGAGGGTTCGATACCCGCCTCTTACGTGAGGTTTAATAAAATTCTGCCCTTCTTGGGCTCCTCCTGTGGGGCTGCCTCCCCCTGTGAGGTAAAAAAAAAAAAAAACTCTTAAAATAGTGACTAGTTTTCCTTTGGTGCTTTTCTAATAGACTATTAGAAATCGATTGTCCGATATAGTAGTGAGTTTGTTTTCCACCTTATATTCGAGGTAAGGTTTCGTCCTCCTTTATATAATTTTTTCTTCTATCCAATAAACTGCTCAGAAAAGAAAAAAAAAAAGTAAACAAAAAATATAAAAAAAATATGAATTTAGTAAAAATGAAAAAAATAAACTTGTCAACCATAGATCTCTCCATTACGCAAAAGTAAAACCCTAAGCCCTGCTCTCTTTGTGTTCGTACAAATTACAATTCAATGGCGAAACTTTCAACATCAGTGGGGAATTAAGGTCAAAGGTTTCCTGGCATTCTCTAAGGTTCATTAACGATGATGAGAAGTCGGCTCTAATTGCTAAGGGTAAGTAATCTGTTTATATTCATTCTTCATTTGCAATTACTTTCTAATAATTTTCATATTAATAACTTTATTCATGCAAAAAGCTTAGTAAAAATTGTAGAAAGGAGGTGAGGAGCAGCCCTAATTTCATATACTGGTTGGATTCAGAGGAATTTGTCATTACAGACGATTTTTTACTAAATTTTTTTTAAAGGATAGGAAACAATATTTATAAGGAAATTTCGTCAAAATAAGATTCTTATAAAAATTCATTATTTTTGAAAATGTTGGGCAGGTCGCCCACTTTAGCTCCGCCACTAATGCTCATCTAACCGCCTTTCTGAAACTTACATATACTATACCTAGCAAAAAAAAAAAAAAAAAAACAACTTACATATACTAGAGCTTAGAGAAGGAAAAGAAAAATACAAAAATATGAAAATTATAAGTCCAAATGGATGAAGTCAACTAGACTATTAATCGGTTAGTGGGCCTATCTAATTGAACTACTAATCAGAGAGTGGGCTTATTTTTTACTATTAGGAAAAAGCCCAACAAAGTAACAAATCCACTAATACACTAATCCAGCACACATATATGAATTCTTCCTGCTTCGTCATGTTCCTCTTAACTGTTGAACAATTGATAAATGTTTCAGTTGTTGATCATCTCTAATTTGAGTAAATGACTATTTGTGGTACTAAACTACTCCCTCCGTCCCAAATTATTTGTCCACATTTCCTTTTTAGTAGGTCCCAAATTATTTGTCCACTTTTAAATAAAATGTTCATTAATGATGATTTTTCCAATTCTACCCTTTACATTAAATATTGGAGAGAGAAAATAAAGAGAGAAAAAGAGATGAATTAAATTGGGAGTAACATTAAATAAGGTTATGTTTGACATTTTATCATATTTCACTCTAGAATTTGATGAAACCTTAATCCCCGTGCAAAATACAAAGTTGACAGATAATTTGGGACGGAAGGAGTATTTACGTATTTCTATTTATGGTACTAAGTTATTTTTTTAGCAAATTATATCACTCATCTATTTGCGAGTGTCAAATAATATAGGGTGAATTTTATTTTGATACCTGTAAATGGCTCACAGTGTCCGCATGGCCTTCTTTATATTGGCAGAGGACTTAGACTTCAATTTCCTAATCCTAATTGGTTTCTAGATTCCAATAGCATATCTCTTTTCTTCCTCCTTTATTCCTAATAGTAATCAAATACTAAGTTGATCTTGGTTAATTTGGCAGTGTGGGCTCAAAGTCTCTTGTAATCTCTTGCAGTAATTTCATTTTCTTATTCAATTCCATTTAGGATTCTTCTCATTTGAAATTATAATAATCTTCAAATTCTATTCCTTTTCGAATTCAACTCTTGGTAAGTAACAAATTTGTACATCTTCAATCTTCTATTCCAAGTTGGACTCGGTAACATTTTAGCACATGCCAAATATAATTCTTCTTTTCATGTGATGTCCATAATACCCTTTAACCTGCATCAAATATTATAAAATTAGTGAATTAATTCAAATAGAATTCATAAGAATATTTTTAGACATATTAACTAATAAAGACTAATTTAATATGTTATTTCTCTCAATTAAGTTCAATCCAAATAGGAAAACCATCAAAATAGTGGTAAAATATAGGCTCATCAGTTTAGTACCATAAATAAAAATACGTAAATAATTTAGTATCATAAATAGTCATTTACTCTCTCCAATTTCCTATAATGCTTTGTACTTCAAGAATATTAAAGACAAGTTTCGGGCCCACTCTTTAGAGGCCCTGTACTGTCGCACATCTTGCACTATTACGACTACACCTAAAGACCGCATTGAGTAGAGAGAGAGTCTTCGGACGTAAGATTAGCATTATAGGACTGAATTGAAGGAAAGAATTTACGTCTCTGGTGAGTGGCGAGTTTCGATAATCAGGCCCATGATTTCAGTGTTAATCACCTTTTTGTTTAGCACGTGTGGGATAATTTGCGGCCGTTGAATAACAAAATTGAATAATTGAGATTATTTTGACTCTAACCAAAATTGAAATATTTGTATCCAACAATCGTAAATTATTTCGCACGTATTCCACACTAAATTCGGACCGGATAATCAAAATTCTAATTGCACATACTGAATGCCATATTTTTTAATAGTTTTATTCAAGGTTGTCAAGATCGTAATTTTGACTCGAAACGGAAGGGGTCTAAAAAATCGTAAACACGAGGATCTTGATTTTACGATCCAACTCGCGATTTTGACAATCTTGATTTTATCTTTATCTAGTGGCAACTTTAAAAATTATTCTCATATTAACCAAAATTCTCAAAAAAAAAACTCTATAATTGCAGATATGAGTGTCTTTTGGACTTCCAACGTCCTTCAAGATAACTCTCCTTGGAGCTGAAGCTAAAGGCTTCAAGAATCCGTTTCACTTCCATCCTATCGGATCATCAAAAGTTGCCTTGACAGCTTATTCAGATAGTTATTAAAAAAATGTTTTAACTCATATATATATATAGAACATCTATTCTACTATTAGAAGACATTAAGTTTATGCAATTGTTAGATTCCATTAATTCGTAGTTTGATACATATTACATACAAATTCATTAGTATTATTAATTATAGACTTTCTAGTCGTTAAGACCAACCAAATATTAAATTATGAAGTCAACAATATCAAAAAAACCAAATACTAATAAAAATTGATGGATCATTCCCAACTTCTCAGCCAACGAATATGTTAAGGTTAAGGTGCTGAGGGGCTTGTAGGTGCAGATATAATAACGATTGTTGGATCGAACGATCTAACGATTGAAGTTTTGTCGGCATTTAAAAAAGGAGAAAATCGCAATGTATAGCACAATTTTTAGACCCCACTTGTATAAATAGCAAAAACTTTAAATTAAACTATTTTTAGCATCAACAATTTACGGGTTGCTAAAACTGTCAAATGAACGAATTCGGCCAAAATTCAAGCCAAAAAAGTCACGTGTCGGACACATGTGTCCGGTTAAAAGGGCAAAAAAGTCATTTTATGACCTATTCTACTACCCTACACCTTCTTCCCCGACCAACTCACGCCAGTTGCCCCCACCCCACGCATCCCAGCAACATCACCTCTGCTCACCCCAGCAACCCCCAAGAACAGATCGAACATTTTTTTCTCAAAATTCCCAGAATATCTAAAAACTATTACACACCAAAGGGATTCAAGAGAAGGCTCAGGAAAGGGATTTCATTCCAAGATTGATAAACTGATGTTCATAAAAAAAATAATAATAATTAAAAAAAAAAAAAAAGTAAAATCTTCTCCAAACTCTCGTCTTCTTCATAACCAGATCCTCCAACCAACTGGAGAAATCATTTCTGAGATTTTTACCCTTTTTGTTATAGTGATTTTGAGAAACTTGAATTTAGCAAAAGTGATGACAACTCAATTTTCCTTGTTTCTTCGTGAAATGGCATATGCGGTGAGCAAGATCAATATCAAGTTCAATCTTCACAACAAATCCGATATTGTTCCTCTTCTTCATCTTTAAAGCTTCGATCTTTGCCAAAAACTGGGAGAAAATAGATCAATTGGGATTATTGATTGATTTATGGAAGGATTCTATGGAATTTAATGGAAGGATTCCGACAACTGAAATTAGTCAATGTTGGCCGGATTTTAGCGAGCAATGGTTGCCGGAATCCGAAAATCGGCGGTGGTGGCCATATTCCGGTAGTCGACCGTCGGCGTTGCTGCTGCCTCTGGGTGTGATGAATATGGAGTGTTGGGGTTTTATGAAATAATTCCATTGAAGGTGGTAATGGTGGTTCACATTGGTGGTAATGGTGGTGGTGGGGTTGGTAGGGGCAGAGTTCTCCTGTGAAGAAGATGGAGGGTGAAGAAATTGTTAGGGTTTATCGGGTCCACGAATATTTTATTGATCGGACTTACCAAGATATGACACGTGTGTAAAGTGACTAATTGTAAAATTTTATGGGTTTGATGCATAGTCACACTTGTGGACCTGCTCCATTTTGGCAAAACTAAGTCTTTTTAGACCTTTTTGCCCTTTTGACCGGACACATGTGCCTGACAAGTGATTTTTTTGGCCGGAATTTTTAATTTGACAGTTTTAGCAGCCCGTAAATTGTTGGTGCTAAAATTAATTTAATTTAAAATTTTTTGCTATTTATACAACTGGTATCTAAAGATTGTGTTATACATTGCGAATTTCTCTTTAAAAAAGTGACTATTCGCCTATTCGGGCTTTAATTAGGTTGTTTCTCAAACTCTGTCCAGCTCCTGAAAAGTTTTTTTTAATTTCCTTTTTTATTTATTGGGTGAGGGGACCTATCTATTTATTACAAAAAATAGGGAATTCAAAAGGAGTGAAGGGAACCTATACATTATAAAAAAAAATAGGGAATTCAAAAAGTGAGGAGATGATTAGAACGCATGACATCTATGACATACCTTATTTTTTGCCAATAGACCAATGTCTCATTGACAGGTCCTGAAAAGTTGAATGTCCTATGTGACGCCCCGTCCCTCTCGGGTCGGGTACGCCGCGTGCCTCTCGGCACTGGGTTCTATCTTTTACAATATAATTTACATGTGGAATTTTTTCTTTCTAAACTATTCCATGGCTTCTAAGTTGACTCCGGTCTTTGACTAAATCCCAAGCTTCCGCTGCGCACTCTGATACCAAAATCTTCTAATATGGGTTTTCGTCTAGCGTTGACTCAATTCTTTATTTTGGTTCAACACTACACTTTAACATAGTCTTGTTCTATCCCCTCAATCCTGCAAGAACTAAAACAGAAAACAGAGAAAGGGTGAGCTATAAATAGCCCAGTGAGTCCCCAGTGAAGTGTGTGATAGTGATTTTGAAACTCATTTTATTTCGCAAACATTTTATTTTGAAGACACGGAGAAACTTTCTTTATTTAGAAACACTTTTACTTTTCCAAAATCATTTTCTTTCAGAAAACATTTTCTTTATCTTTTTCAAAAACATTTGAGAAAAACTATTTTATTTTAGAAAATAGCCGCTTTATCTGGAATATACTTTCTTTTCGATTTCAGAAATATCCACCGGAATAAAAAGACCATTCCGGACATTAGATTCAGAATTAAAAGAGTACATGACCGGCCAAGTCAATAACTCTTTAGTCAATACCAGCCTCACACCAGACGTAATTACGATTTTCAACCTTATCCCCAGTTTTACAATTTACGATGTAACCCAGAAGCTGAGGGTACCACCGACTAGAAACAAGATACTAACGACTCCAAAGTTAAACCTCCCAACTCAGGAGACATGTCGTGATCGAGAATTAAGAACCATATGTGGTGCACGTAGGGAATACTGATCGGCCGTTGCTTTCCCTGTCAGATCCGATTTCCCACACGAGTTTTGGGATCCCATTACGATATCCGAGTGTCCAAAACCAAAGGTGCGAGATGCCACTCATGCGGGTGACTAGCCTCAGTACCGATGCGAGGCCCCGATGGTCGGGACGAGGGGCTACCATATTTGTGCGAGTGCAAGCGCCCTCTTGAAATTCGATGACGTTCAGTGTTGTCATTCATATATTTTCCAAAAATACTTTTTGAAATATTTCAGAATTCTATTTTAGAAATCACGTAACTTTTCCTTCGAAAACAATTTCTCTTTTAGAGATACTTTCCAGAATTATTTTTCATAAATATTGTAACTTTTTCTTTATAAAAGCAGTTTCCATAAAACACATTTATAAAACAAGTTCTCCGGTTTTGAGAGGGAACTCACCTTAGCCTCTTATTGTGTGTACCTTCTTTTAGATCTTGTACCTATTTTGCAAATACCAACTCTTTAGAAAATACTTATAATATGCAGGACTTAATATGCCTAAACATATTCAATCTAAGTTTCTAGGCTTTTGGGTCTTTTGTGTAAATTTCTAAAGTTCAGGGACTAAACTGCAAATATTCATCCTTCGATATTTCTATTCTTTCGAAGACATAAATATGTCATATAAATTATTATTAGTCTTATAAATTCTCCGTAAGTAGTTTATAAGCTTTAACGGGCCTTGAAAATGAATTATAAAACTATAGGGACTAAAATGTAATTTATAAAAGTTATTCCGAACTCCGAATATAAGTTATTTCAGATATATTTTATTTTAATTATTTCCTTAAATATTTTCCTTAATTTTATAGTCCAAATATAAAGTGTATCATTTAGGACTTGATTGTAACATAGGTAATTGTTAAGGATCGTATGTGCTAATATTTTAATTATCTTTTTACCCCCTTCTAGATATTTCCCTACATACCCACTTCTACAATAAATCTCACCCACACTAGATTGCTCCTCCCTTCCCCCTTTTCACGACTTTTCCCCAGATTCCCATTTCATTCTTCGTTCTTCTTCTCCCTTCTTCTTTTCATCTCTGCTCCAATCTCCTCCCCCGCCGCCGCTGTCACAGCTACTCCACCACCACTTCCCTCTGCTGGTTCATCTCTTTCCTTAATTATGAATCTAATTTCTCCTTTCTCTTCTTCTCTACTTTAATTTTTCCCAAACTCCAATCCCTAAATCCCTAAATTGGATTTTTCCCCATTTGATTCCTTTTTCTTTTCTATATATATTTTTTTCTGTTTTCCTTTCCTTTTATTATTATAGCTATTATTATTATTTTCTGTCTGTAATTTTTATATTTTAATTATTGCTCTCAGATCTGGCGATCTGCTGCCGCCACTGGTCCGCCGCTGTAACGCCGCCGTCACTTCAACGCCGCTGATCACCACCCTCTCAGGTAAGCCACTGTTTCTTTTTCTATTTTATTTTCTTTCCTCTCTTATTAATTATTCTATTATACTTTACTGTTTCATATTTTATATTTCTATTTTATTTTAATTTTCTGATTTCCTCTTCTTCTTCTTTTCTGGCGGATTTCTTCTCCACCGTAGCTCCGCCGCCGACCGTCGCCAACCACCACCGAGGTAATCTCTTTTCTGATTTACTTATTTCTCTATTTACTTACTAATTTATTATTGCTATTATAATTGTTATTATTATCCCCTGAGATTCTTATTGCTATTGTAATTATTATTAAGACTTTTCTGTTTTTCTTTTTCTGTTATTACTAGTATCATTTATGTTTGTTTTACTATGGCTTCTAGTATCAGTTTCCTTATTGTGCAAAGTAGTACTTACTAGGTTTATTATTTAAATATCATTATAATTATTACATATATAAAGACTTTAATATGGTTTATGTTACTTTTCTTTAAGATAGAATTTATTTAAATTATAAAAATCCTAATTTAATAATTAACCTTTAATTAATTTCTTTCAATTAATCAAGTTACCTTTTAGAAGAAAGTTTCATAAACTTAAACTAATCAAATAAAGTAATTTCTATAATTTATTCTAAATTTCAAATTGTAAATAAAATATAAAATTATGAAAACACTATTTCAATAACATGTTGAAATATTCTTAGAACAAAATAATATTTTCAATGTTAAGGATGATAAGTGATTCCAAGTTCTAATATTGAAATGCTCTTGTTCGCTTTTCAATATTATAACTGGATATTTCTATTTGCTTAATGTCTATTTAATTTCTTAATGGAATTTAAAGTATAAGTTTCTCTTTTCTAGTCTAGGATCAATTAAGAATTTAGATTTATATTCTTCTGGTTCATCCAGTCTTACTTGGGACAAAAATCCGATTAGTAAAGTCTCCACCGATGGGGTGGGTTACGAATGCTCCGGGATTGCGTTTCCACAATCCTCGAGCACAGCGATCTCGAGAGAATATAATCTACTTTCTTTCATGAGCTCGAATAACCTAGCTTTATTATTGCGGGATTATGACAACGTATTCAAATAAAGATTACTTGTCTATCGCAATTTAAATTCACGCATGAGAGATTCAGAAGTTTATTATTTGGACCAGGAGAGTAGAGAGAGAGTTTTTAGGGAAAGTTTTCCCTTTTTAGAAGGTGCAAATGAAAAGGCCCGAAATGCCTTCTATTTATAGTAGTAATTAGGGACATTTCTTGTAATTTCTTGTATTTGTAAGGACTTTTTATGTAAATAATTCAGGGACTATTAATGCTAATATTTTTTCTTTCTTGGTGCGCAAGTACAAGATAATCATTAATATTTTTCATTTTTCTTTTATTTCTCAATTTTTTTTCAATTACTATTATGCCCTTATCTTTTAATAAAATTACTATTTCATTGTTTGGACTATTTTACCCTTGCTAATTAATATAAAATACATTTTTAACCCTATCAAGTGAAAAATTAATATAATACTAACCTTTAAATTGATATCCGAAATTATGGGTCGTCACATCCTACCTACATCACCATACTACTTTATACAGTGACGTGGTAGAACATTATTGGAGAAGTCATAACTATTCGCAAAATTTCGTACAGAAAATCCAATTTGGTTACGGTTTTTTTTTTTTTGTGTGGAGAAAAGGACATATTATAAATCAAAAGAAAAGTCAGGACATACTGTTAATTTCATTACAGACCAATCTTACAAAAAAAGCCCCACGGGCATACCCATCCACTAACTGGCAAACAAAAGGGGGAGAAGATTGAAAATTAATGAAATCATTAGAAATCAGCTTTGTTCCTGCTTTGGCAAGACAGTCCGCACTTGCATTAGCTTCTCTGTAAATGTGATCCACTCTACGCTCCGGGATCCTCCCTAAAAGTTCCCTGCAATCATATATAAGTGTAAACAAAGGATGCGTAGAGATATCCGCAAACAAGATAAGGTGGATAAGAGCTTTCGCATCCATCTCAATAATAAGTCGCTCTATATTCAAAGTAATAGCAAGCTTTAAACCATCCCGCAAAGCCCACAATTCCGCAATATTACTAGAGCAAAACCCAAGTTTCCTACAAAATCCCCCCACCCAAATCCCTTCTGAGTTACGAATAAGACCTCCACATCCCCCCGGTCCCGGGTTCCCAAGAGAAGATCCATCCACATTTAACTTATGCCACCCACAATTCGGTCGAGTCCAAGAAACTAAAATGGAGGATTTCACTACCTTACTGTGGCAAATTCTTCCTAAAGCATTAAATTCCAACGCCTTCCGCCCAGTATGAAGGACAATGTCCATATCCGGCAAATTGGGATTGAAAATCTTTTGGTTCCTAGCCATCCACATAGTCCAACATCCATAAATGAAAATAGAGTCCCAAGGCAAATTATAAAAGTTAGAATGGCCAGAAAGTTTAGCACCCTTCTTTAACCACTCATGAAAAAGCATATTGCTCATAGATGGACAATGCTCATAGAGCTTCCACTCGTTCCAGAAGCACACTGCTTTGGGACACAATCTGAGGACATGCTCCTCACTCTCCTCCTCCAATCCGCAAGAGGGGCACATTGGACAGTCAACAATATTCCTTTTAAAAAGAAGTTTTTTCGTAGGCAACCTGTTAAGGTTACAAGTCCAAAGAAAAAATTTTAATCTCTGATTACAGTTGGACTTCCAAACCCACTCCCAATCCATACCACTCACCTTCTCATCCACCACATTCGAGTGTATTACATTGTGAGTCACCTTCGAACTGAAATCCCCATTCGAAGTACCCTTCCATCTTCTACGATCAGCAGAAACACCATGTTCCAATCTCGGAACTATTTTGATACATTCAACCAAATAGTTAGGAAGTAACATAGAAAGGCTACTGAGGTCCCAAGAGCCATTGCTATCAAAAAAGTTGGATAAAGTCAAATTTTCCTCATTCTCTTTCAACGGCCCATAAACAGAATTGCGGATCGGACCAAATCCTGTCCAATCATCGCTCCAAAACTTAATTAACTCCCCTGAACCCGGTATCCAAACCGACGATTCCCGGAAAAGTTGAAATCCCCCTTTGAGAGCTTTAAAATTGATAGAACCAGTAGCCCCTTTGAGCTGAAAGTTAGCATTCTCCGGACTAGTTAAATATTTATTTCTGATGCAACATGCCCACTTTGCAGACTTAGTTTTACTAAGTTTCCAAACAAGCTTAGCAAGACCTACACGATTAGCATGAACAGCCTTACGGACACCTAATCCTCCTTTATCCTTAGGTCTCGAAACTCTGTCCCAATTAATCAAATGGAGTTTTCTCCTCTCATCCGAGCCACCCCAAAGGAAACTTCTCTGCTCCTTATCAATCTTATCACAAATAGACACAGGTAAAGGTAAGCATTGAGAATAGCAAGAAAGGATTTGAGAAGAAAAAGTTTGAATGATAGTTTTACGCCCTGCAATAGAAAGAAGATTAGCCTTCCACCCCGCAGCTTCTTACGCACCTTATCAAGAATAAATTGAAAATCCATAGTTTTTGGTCTTTTTTGGAAAATGGGAAATCCCAAATATTTACCTAAGTTATTCGTAGCTTGGATATCCAGAATACCCTCTAACACCTTGATTCTATCGGCAGAAATATTCTTAGAAAAACAGAATTTAAATTTGGCAAGGTTCACCTTCTGCCCCGATCTAACACAAAAATCATCCAACACTCTTTTCATCTCCAAGATAAAGTACTCATCAGCAGTACTGAAAAGAATGATATCATCCACGAACAAAGAATGGGAAACCTGAGGGCCCTGTCTACCCACTCTAATAGGTTTCCACTTCCCTCCTTGAACCTCTTTCTCTATACTAATAGACAAATACTCCATACAAATAACAAATATGTAAGGAGAAAGCATATCTCCTTGTCTAATACCTCTCGAAGGCTGGAACCAGTCAGTAATCTCACAATTAATCAAGATGGAAAGGCGAGTGGAGCACACACACCTCATAATAATATTAACCAACTTAACGGGAAATTTGAAAAAAAGAAGAGCCTCTCTAATAAAATCCCATTCAAGTCTATCGTAGGCCTTCTCAAGATCGATTTTCACAGCAATAGCACCTCTCGAACCAGTACTCTTGGTAATAGAGTAGATCGCTTCTTGGACTAGAACCACACTATCCACACATCGACGACCCGGGATAAAGCTCCCTTGTTGAGGGGAGATAATAGAAGTGAGAGCCGGTCTAATCCTATTAACCAAAATCTTAGAAACCAATTTATAGATCGTATTGCAAAGGCTAATTGGTCTAAGTTGGCCCACAGATTCAGGGTTATTAACCTTCGGGATGAGGCAAATGTAAGTAGCATTCGCTTCCTGAGGGATATGCTCCAGCTCGAACACTTTACGAACAAAGGCTGTTACTAAAGGTTCAAGCGTATCCCAGAACTTATGAAAAAAGACAGGAATGAGGCCGTCCGGACCCGGGCTCTTGAAAGGCTTAAAACCCCACATAGCTGTTTTAATCTCAGCAGCCGAGGGTTGGGATTGGAACGGATTAAGATCAATCGGTTGAACAGGCGACCAATCAAAAGGGAAAGGATCAGGAACAAGCTTACAAGAGACTTTTACTTGAAGAGTAAAGATCCTTGAAGTAGTCAGTAATCATGAGCTTAACATTCGCTAACTCGAATTCCCAATCTCCATTAGGACGCTTCAACGACAGAATTCTGTTATTTTTCCTATTATTGATAGTCGTCGTTTTAAGAAATTTGAGATTAAGATCATCCCAAAGCAGCCAATCCATTCTGGATTTGATAGCCCAAATGTGTTTTTCCTCTCTATATATCTCATCAAGATCTGACAACAACTTACGTTCAAGATTGACAAGAAAGTCAGATTGGTTCTTCTCCAGCGCAATTTGGGTCCCCTTAATTCTCGCAATTAACTTCTTCTTTTTAAACACATTGCCAAACACCTCCGAATTCCAAATAATCGCAATCTCTCTAAGTTTGTCTACAGAGAGATGAAAATTCAGAGGGTTCTCATGCCAAGCATCTAACACCACCTCTTTAAAGTCCGCATGAGATAACCAAGCTGGTTCAAATCTGAAGGGTCTTCTTAAAGGATTATGATGGTGTGGTTCAATGGCTAAAAGCAAGGGTGAATGATCGGATCTAGTTCTAGGCAAGTTATATAACGTAGCTTCCTTAAACAGATTCCGCCAATCCGGGTTAGCCAACGCTCTATCCGTTCTTTAAAAAATCAAAGCCCCATTATCCCTCTTATTCGTCCAAGTAAATCTCGCTCCCTCATGGCCAAGGTCAAGCAGATTACAATCATCAATCATAGTTTTAAAATTAGATATACGGGAAGAATTAACAGGTAAGCCCCCAAGTTTTTCAGATTGAAATAGTACATCATTAAAATCTCCCATAAGGATCCAAGGTAAATCATGGTTAACAGATAAAGTTCTCAAATGATCCCAAAAAATATTTCTAACTTCTAATTGAGGACTGGCATACACAGCACTAAAAAGCCAAAGATCAGTTGAATTAATTACCTTCACGACAGCGTGCACAACTTGTGTATTTTTGGAGACAATGCTGATCTCCACATCAGCCCCGTTCCACAACAGCCACAACCCTCCACGATAACCTTCCGGATCAGCCCTTTCAACATGTGTAAATGGTAGTCTAGCACAAATATCAGCAGCTCTATTCCCACTAATTTTTGTTTCCAACAGCGCCACAATCTGCGGCCTATGCGTCCTAATCAGTTTCATCATATGGTCATGAAACTCCGGATGCCCCGCCCCTCGTACATTCCACACAATAATCTTACTCATAATGGATATCGGTAGGTTGTTGGGGCGGGAACCCCTCAGATTCCATCCCCTCAGCAAATTGGCATAGTGGTCCTGACTGTAGACTGGTACCAGTTGCAGAATGTACTTGTCCCAAGGAAAGTCCACCATCTTGTCTATGAACATTCTGAACTGGGTCACTCCTTCGACCGGTTGGATTAGCATTAGAAGATTTCTTTGATTTACTGCTTCCAACCTTAAAACTCGATCGTTTAGTATGTAAAAATTCCTTATTACTGGAAATCTTGACTCCCTTTCCTGATGAATGTCTGCCCTCCTAGTCGGTGGGATTACTAAACTCTCATCCGGCTGTAAATTCCTCGACCTCCATCTCTGATTCGAGGTCCGAACATTCCGACCCCTGTTCACAGTTGCATAACTCCTCAGCTGCGGGCTGTATTGTCGGAGGGGAGTATTGCTCAGTCCTCTCAGATTGAGAGTTGGTGTTGACCCCGACTGGTAAGTCGATTGGTTCCTCTGGATGAAGGTAGCTGACTGGGGATAATTCTGAAGGTTGTTGGAAGTCCAATTTGTTCCCTGTGAAGACCGGGCAGATGTGTTGGTCACACTCCGAGCTGGGTTCGGGTACAGTGCAGATTGGTTGCTCTTGACCCATTGCAACATCCGGTCCGGATCCAAGTCCAGTGAGAAGGTTTCGGTTGGGCTCGACCAGAGATCCAAAGTCCCCAGTGGACACAAGCCCAGAGGACTTAGCAGTGGAGTGTTTTGGGCCAATCAGCCCTGGTCCCTCGTAATTAACTGAAGGGCCCCCAGCCAAATCCAACCTATTGGGCCTAGAGGCCTCACCGTTTCCAGAGGAGCTACATGTGGTATTCTTGGGCTTGCCCTTACCTGACCCAGCCGATTTGGAGCTCTTCTCCGCTGATTTTCCCCCACCCTTACTCTGTGATTTTCACCGTGCCTCAATCGTGACTGCCTTTGAGGAGTCATTTTTTCGTAAAGTCCCTTCTCCCTGCTTTGAATCTATATAAATAGGGCAAGAATCACCCAAAATAGGAGATGAGACCTGATTAGATGGCCCATCTAACAAAGTAGCAGTTTGAGCCACAACAATAGTAGCGACGGGACCCCTTCTGCGGAAGTTCCTTCCTTTCCCTGTACAAGCCGTCCATCCGTCCTATCAGATATGATTTGACCATTGGGTAATTGTAAAATCTGATGTACAATAGCTGTATTAACACCCAACCCCAAATTCTGATTAGCTTCCTTATACTGAATAGAGTCCCCCACATAAAATCATTACTAATAACAGAAGAATTAGCTAACTTCTCTTTAATTTTCCATACTAACTGAGTATCTCCAACCAAAGACTTCTGGTCAGCTTTCAACACCAGTTCCGGTTTGCTACCTTGATAATTATCCACCCGAGGAGCCTTACCTTTCCTGTAGAATTTCTTTCCTGTAATAACCTTATTCCAGGGGCCAATATCATGATAATTACTTGATGAATCAATATCCATCAAGAGCACCTGTCAATTTACCCGCATCATCCTTAATCACAACATTAGTTACATCCTTAGGAACTTCAGGTTTCTTGTTCGGACACTCTAGAACAGGATGACCCACTAAACCACATCCATAAAAAAAACTCGATTCCCTCATATTGTATCTGTTGAACATGCTTAGACCCGATTCTAACATAAAGAATCAACGGCTTGTTTAAGTCCACCTGAATGCAAATTCTTGCAAATCTTCCCCTCTCTGAATTGGATGTTTTCGCATCAAGCTTTAGGAGAGTTCCTAACTGAGCTCCCACTTTGGACAGTATGGTCCTGTCATAAAAATCAACTGGCAAACCTGGCAATCTAGCCCATATAGCAGTGGTGGTAGGGCTATCCTTGTAAGGGTCGAACTCTGGTTGCCACAGTCTGGTAGTCAGGTATTTGCCATTAATGAACCAAGGACCACCAGAAATTACTTTGGAAAAATCATCTTCTCTACTAAACTTAGCAATAAAAAAATTATTACCCAAATCAATAAGTCTAACATCACCCAAAGTTTTCCACACCTGTCTAACTTTGAAATTGATAAAACCATAGCTCAAGGATTTACCATAAGGTTTGATAATAACACTATTAATCCATGGTCATCTACATCTTAGTTTGTCTTCTTTAGAAAGTCTAATAGAAGGCATATCTCCAGTATCACTTTCCTCATCAGATTCCTCCTCCAGATGATGTACCAAGAAATTACGTTTTACATCCTTTGCACAAATGATGTGCGATTGAGTAAGCTTATCCTTGTAGGAGGTAAGCTTGTTTTCATAACCTTGTTGTTCCTCTGATTTATTTCTGCCTTTAACCTCCTCTTGAATTCTAAGAGACACTTTCTCAGTAGCTTTAAGCTTTTTGTTGCTACGTTGTAGCTGATCTTCCTCTTCCGTACACTTTTCTCTTTCTTCATTCTTCTTTCCTTGGCTTGAGCTTCCAGAGAGCATTTCAGCCATTTGTTTATTTCTTAATATGGATTTGGTTACGGTTAATGATGTATATCTTGCATTTCGATCAATACCCGGTAGAGAATCAGATAAACAGTTCTTCAATTTGTTCAAGAACTATCTATAATTTCGATCATCCGATCAACAGTGGCGGAGTCAAGTAGAAAAATTTAAAAATTATTGGAGGGTCGTAGCAGAAAAAAATCTCTTTTATTCTGAACCGTTGGATATATATACCTAGTATATAAAAAAAATTGAAAATTCTTAGGGGCCCTTCATAGCTCCGCCATTGCCGATCAAGCAATCTTACGTTTATTTGATCAAACGATTCAAAATTTGATATTTGCTTAATGGCTACATTGTGTTTAAAGATAACATTATCTACTTCACGAGGAAAAAGATTGCTCAATTCATTTTATTTTTTATTTTATATGTAAATGGATCGTATATAAATATAAAAGAAAAATTAAAATAGTAGTTAAAAGACTAGGTTACAAGGACCGTGCAAGAACCCCGTTTGTTACTTCTGGAGCCTTTATGATTTCTATATACTACCCAAAATAATCCAAATAGCCCATGGATATTACGTAGCGAAAAGGAATATTATCCCAATTACTCAATCCATATAAGTCGTAAATATAATCACAAGTTAAGCTCGCCATTAGATGGCTTGATAACATATTGAAAAAGGTCTTTGACCTCCTCCAACCTTTATCTAAAGGGGTCATTCGAGCAGTGACAGATCCAGAAATATAATTCACTTGGGTTATTTGATATACACAACAATTCACTGGTGTTATTTATGCATTTATTATCTAAATTAAATAAAATATATCATATATAATTAAAGAGAAATTTTTTTTGCTGTGGATCTGTCCCTGTATTCGGGTATGAAACTACAGGGACTAACCACACAACGCCTTAACTCATATTAGAGACCAGCCACACAATGACGGTCTACTTTGGAATTTTCCACCGAAAAGATACTTCCATAGTAGAGATGATTACTTTATGGTAGTAGTAGTATTGCCAAATTTAAAAAAAACGGTTGAAAAAGTCGTAAACTCCAACGGTCCCAATCAGCAGCAAGCAAGAAAGACGAGGGCTTGTCACGTAATTCGCGCCTTTTGTGCCGCCCATTTGCCCTTTTCTCATGGATATAATTGTCGACGTGATCACAACTATAGCGTTAAACATTTTAAATTAAGTATATATAAAATATTTTTTACACGTATTATATATTTTTTGAATTAATATTAAATTTTATGTAATAAATATTATTTTATTATAAACATTTATCATAAAATTACAATATGTGTTTATCTAAATTAATACATTTATTTAGGTATATAGTACTTATTTTATGTAAAATGTGTCTTAAAATTATAATAAATGTTTTCACAAAAAATTTAGACTATTTAAATTTATGATCTAACGACTCATAATGATTAAAATATTTAAGATGTATTGATTTTTTGTGTCCTTATGCTTCGTAATCGGACAGGTCAAAGATGGGAAAACAATTAAATAATTTTTTCTGAAAAATAAATAAATGCCCAAGGGGATCGGATAAGCAACTGAATAAATGTCACATTTATTATAAGAATCATTTTTACTCTTTGATCCAACAATTTTTATTGTAATTAGAAAGGACCATAAGAATAAGTTCCAGGCAAAGAAAAACTACTTCTACCGTCGAAAGTGGTGGATCACTAACTAAATCTTCATATCCGATTGGAGGGCATCAGGTGGATCTTCTCTTGGTTCTTGGCAATTTTGTTAATTCTTCTCAGAAAGTAGAATCAGGATATCTCAATTTTTCTCGGATCGACACCCGAAATTTACAGAAACTTCCCAAACCCAGATTGATCTTCTCAGTGATTATTGAATCACCCGATTTCCGGTTACAGATTGATTTGGATTTACAGAGCCACAGGAAGAGAAAGTTTTGCTTGATACTGTCCAAAATCCTCCGCTGGGCCTACTGCGGCGACTGAGTAAGGTGTATGCGTGCCTATTTTTTAGATTTAATTGATGCAAAATATGGGTAGTAGTCCAGTAAAATTAGACGATGAACAGATCTCAGAACTCCGAGAAATCTTCAGATCATTCGATAGAAACAACGACGGAAGCCTAACGCAATTAGAACTCGGATCACTTTTAAGATCACTAGGGCTAAAACCCAGTCCGGATCAGCTCGAAACCCTAATCCAAAAAACGGATAAGAACAGCAACGGATTAATCGAATTCTCGGAATTCGTGTCTCTGGTTTCGCCGGAACTTCTTCCGGCGAAATCGCCGTACACGGAGGATCAATTGAAGCAGTTGTTTAAAATGTTTGATAGAGATGGAAATGGTTTCATTACTGCGGCGGAATTGGCTCATTCCATGGCTAAACTTGGACATGCTTTGACTGCTGAAGAACTCACTGGAATGATTAAAGAAGCTGATACTGATGGAGATGGGAGGATAAGTTTTACGGAGTTTTCTCAAGCTATTACTTCTGCTGCTTTTGATAATTCTTGGGCTTGAAATTTTGTTTGGGATTTTTTTATCAGGTAATTAATTGTTTGTTTGTAATAATTTATCTTTAATTAGTCTTTGTTTTTTTAATTCTCTTGTTGTTCGTGTAGATGATCAAACCAATACGGGATTGAGTTTGTGTGTCTGAATTTCGTAAATGATGAATTTTGTGAGTCGGACATGAAATTGCGAGTACGATTATGATGCAGAACACGTTTTTTAGTAAATAATGAATCATTTTGTTTGATTTGAAACGTTGGATAAAAAAATTTAACTATCTAAGATCGTTTACGATAAACATCTTTTATGATTTTCAGGTACATATAACGTAAAACAAATGTTACATATCTAAGGGCTGTTGTTTATATTGAAATAATACATATTGCAGCTTTAGTACATGAGTTTGTAACGAGAGAATATATGTTGTATCGATTTAATAATTGTACAGAATAATGCAACGCCTGTCTAAAAGGCGTTTCATGTGTATTAGAAAGAAAAGTGTTCAACACTATAGACCGGAACTGAAATCATACATTATAGTTTCGGGATGAGAATATGAATTGTTATATAAAGCAGCCCTAGGTTTCATATGAATATTGATCCTAAAGTTCATGTTCTTTTTGTATTTTTTTTCGCCTTTTAAACGGTTCGAATCTTCTATATTACTTTATATAACTCTTTAATTATATAAACTTTTAGTCATATATCTTAAACAATATAAAATAAACTTTAGATCTAAATAAGACTATAATTAGAATGCCGCCGAAAGTATTATAGAAAATGAGTGTGTGTTTCCACTCCGAAAGAGTTTTGCTGATTTGGAGTGCATTGTAGGCTGGTAGCTCGCTTAACAGTCTCATAGTTATTTCTTACCTAATACTATGATCTTGATTCAAATGGACAAATTTGAATATAAGTAAAATATAATTTTCATTATATTGAAGATGATTATAGCAAAATTGATCCCTTATATTCTTTTTTTTTCACATTTATTTGTTCTTTTGAATTTTTACTCGTACCAATTTGCAACGACATGAATATGGGTAAGGTATGAGTTCTTTGATTGATTCAATAGTTTGTGGGGTTATGAGGAAAACTTTTTCCTACTACTTGTGTAATGTATTGTGACTTACTCTCTTCTCTCATAAATTTAATTTAATCTAATACATGGATATTGCTTCTATAATGACCAAAACTAGATTTACGTAAGAAGTAAAAAGAAGGGGAGGAAAGAAGGGGAGGGAATAGGCAACGATGCTACCCGGTTCTGACTACTGAGTGGCAGCTTTTGGACATTGCCTTGTCAAGACTAAGCTCAAAGAATTGTATAAAATCTGCCCCTGCTTCACCACCATGAAGGACACCTCTTGATTTTCTAGTAAGAAGAATATTAATGAATTGGTAGGGTTGAAGAGGAAGAAACAACAAACATATTTTGGACAAAAGAAATTCGCTATATATTGCACGAAATTATTTTTATTTTTCAGTTTTTAGCATAATTTTTTTATGGAAAATGATTATCTACTAGAAAATAAAGGGTAGAAATCCTAAATCCCCAAATTGAGGGTGTTAAATAACTATCTTACCCTTTCTGTGATTTGGAAGACTAAATTTATTTTATCTTTATTTTTAAATGCTCTACTCTACCCACATATTCTACTATATCATCTCTCTCCTTTCTTCTTATAAAGAAGCTCAAGAGTTTTCCAGTTATTGTCTTGAAGAAGAAGATGAATAGTAACTCCGATGAACAGTAACTCTGATGAATAGTAACTTCGATTTTCAAGTCAATCATTGCTGTATTTTGATGGCAAATCATATATGTATACCTTTAACCCTTTAAACAAATTACCTGAAAAATGGGATTCAAACAGAGCTCTAGAGGCCCTTGGGGTTCGTTGGAGAAGACGATGAACAATAACTCTTGAATTTGTGTTGCGGGATGTTGAGACTTTTGAGTTATTAAATCCAGTGCGGAATATTAATTGTTTCGTATCGTGCGAAACTATTACGGACCGTCGGATCTAAAATATAATGGCTGAGATCTTTTGGTTTAACACCTTTATAATTTTTATTGAGACCCAAATGATCTCAGACGTCAAATGTTTGATCCGACGGTCTCTAATTGTTTCGCACAGTGCAGAATAATTATTGTGCACGATGCATTATTATTGTTAACAAATTTAAGTAGTATTAGAAAATTTTAATTAATAGTATAAGTCATTCAAATCTTACCTTCGTTCCTTTTTAATTGATACATTTCACCTTTTTACACAGACCAATGAAATGACTAGAAGCTAATAATTATGAAGAAAAATGTCCAAATTACCCCTAATTTAAGAAATTACTCTATTTAATTAATCTTACAACTTCCAAGTCCAAGTCATTGAAACTACTCCCAACTACTATCATTTGAAACTAATGAGTTCCTTTTTTGTTGTTTCAATGCATTGAAACTACTCCCCACCACTACTAATATTACTAGTAGTACAATCTTTTCATCAACCCACTAGTTTCAATTGAATGGAATCAAACTATTATAATCTTTTCATCAACCCATTTGCCATCTTAAAGTTAAAAAAATTCACAAAAAAATTTCAATGTGTTTTTCCCACCAAAATTAAAATTATATAATGATGATTAAGCTTCTCCCTAAAACTAAATGGAAGAAACACAACATAATCAAATCAATATTGATCACAGTAGAGAAAATCGAAATCTCTTGGAATTTTGCTCTTGTTTGGGTTGGGCAGCATACTAGAGTTATCCATGGGTTTTGAATCCAAATTTTCCATTTGTTCAAAGACAGGTTCTTTCCCATTTTTATCATCATTACATGATTTTGAATCTGGCTTTTGAATTGAAAAGCTTGATTTTTCCATTGAAACAAAATGGATAATGTGGAGTACAGAAAAAAGAGGCTGAAAATTGTGGCAGTATAGTAGTACTAGTTATAGAATTGGTATTTAGAGTCATTAAAAGAGTTCATGGTTTGATGTGCATTGGTAATGTGGAATTGTTAGATAAATAAAACTCCACTGAGTGTAAAATTGGAAAAAACATGCCAAATGTTTATCAAACTTTGAAATGTATCAATTATTTTGGAACATCCTAAAAAGTGAAATGTATCAATTAAAAAGGAACGGAGGTAGTAATTTTTTCAACAACCACAAATTGACTAGAAAGTAACCATGAAATATGCTAATTTCAAGGGGTTTCATAATTGGTTTATCTACCAATTTCAAGTTTCAGACTTTCCCTTCATTTCAGATGTGCTACTTTGGGCATCTCTTCAACATCTAAGTAACCAGTCTCCTTGAAGAGCAACACACGGAAAATAATATGAATAGTAATTTCCGACAACTATTTAGCAATGCTAATGAAATGAAGAATATGCAGGACATGGTGAAACTGAGTGAAAGCATTGCTATCAAGAACTGAAAAACTGAAATGGTGATGAATAGCAATTTTCGCCAGTTAAGTTCAATGCTAATGAAATTAGAAGTATTCTGTTAATGTTGTACCTGACAGAAATCATTGTTCTTAAAAAAATGCAATTTTTTTTTTAAATTGATGAACAGTAATTTTCGATCACCATATCTGGATGCGTCAAAAGTGAACAATAATTTTGATCATTCCTCAGTTTGCAGAGGAAGAACACAAGTTTTTGAAGATGAGTTTTTTTTTTTGAAAAAGTACTATGCTGCATTAAATTTTAGGCTTGATTTATGATTTTTTTTTGAAATTGGGAAGGGAAATTACTATTGAAAAGGGCAAAAAGGTCCGAAAAAATATTTTAGTCGATTGTTTAATCGATAATTCTAGTAGCCTAACATAATCCTTTTTTTATTAGTTTATAAATAGCATGACCTTTTTACGGGTCACTATTTCTGTCAAATTAGTGAATCCGATTTCAAACCGAAAACAAAATCACGTGTCTCAAACACAACCCGTCATTAAGGGTAAAATAGTAATTTTCGGGTTTATATCCGCTATTTATGGCACGTAATATTTTCATTTTTCAATTTTTAGCAAAAAATAAGTATTAAGCAATAAATAGTATAATCTTTTTACGGGTCACTATTTATGTCAAGTTAGTGAATCCGGAAACATGTAAGGCCCAAAAAGTCACTTGTCTTGCACACGACCCTGTCGCTAAGACCAAAATAGTCATTTTTTGTCCTACCCTACAACCACTTGTAAAAACTAGGGATGACAATGGGGCAGATCGGAGTGGTTAACAAGTGTACCCGATGGTATTTCACTAGGGAAGGTTCAAGGTTCACAACCACCTATCCCGAAGCAGCGATTTCTCGTTAAACTCTCGAAATTGCATTTTAGGCTACACGTGCATCATTCCTACTAAATATCATTCGTGTGGGGGATTGTTGGAGTATTAATTAATAAAGTAGACTGATTTGATCAAATTTAATTGTGTGTTCCACCACTTAATTTTATAGTGTTTTGAATTCATCGCGTAGTGGGTTGCGCAAGCTTCGCGATGATATATAACACGTGAGGAAACTAATTCAAGGTGTGAATGATAAATTTGGTTAAAGTGGAGAGGTTATTAATGGAGGTGTGATGATATATCCCACATCGGTTGTGAGAATCGATTAAAACTAGTTTATAAACACTAGCTAGACTAGTGATCTCAAACAATTGGATTAGGGGGTACCCCTCGCGCGCCGTCCGTCCGTCTTGACTCGTCGCGTCGCGTCCCCGCCGGGAAGGCAATAATAACTTTTTGGACAAAATTACCGTAATAGTCCCTTAAGTATTGAGTAATTGCAAATGAGTCACATAACTTTTGTGTAATTGCATAAAGGTCCTTCCACGATTCTACAACAGTTTTGAGAAATGCACTTTACCCCACTACGAGAAGTGGGAGTTACCCACGTTCTCCACTACGAGGTGAGGGAGTGAGGGCTAACTTACAGTTTCCGACTGCTATAAAAGGCAGTCTTCCCCCTCATAATTGTTCACTACTACGAAATTATTCTCACTTCTTCATTTCTGCACTCCATAATAGTTAAGAGAGTTCTGACACAAAAATGGTTCAAAGTTCTGCTTCTAAGCTTCTGATAAGCAGAGTGATTGGGTGTTGTACCTTGAGAACTCGTTGCTCTTGTAGGTCTGAAGGAAATAGGCGAGCAAATAGAGTTTAAGGGCAAGTGGTGTACTACTGCCTCGTCCATGATTAAATCCGAATTAATTTCTGTCTATATTCTGTTTTGTTTAATTTTCATTTTCGTAACAGAAGAAATAACAGGTGACCCTTCGCCCCGCCCCGTGACCCGTCGCGGATCAAGAAATATCGCCCCGCATCCCGCCCAGTCCTACTTTTTATTAAAAAAAATCATTAATTTTATCATAAAAATAGAAACTCCGACAAGTATAATTAGTATATTTTATCCCAAATCAATTATCAAACAAGTACAATTAGTATATTAAAATGAAAATTAAATATGATTAGGTCTAATAATAACAATATTATAATAATATAATATAAATGAGGCAAAATGGGGCAGGGCAGACACGAAATCCATGCAGGTCTGATCTGATGTTGGGGCAGGGCGGGTCAGGGGTCAAATTGACATCCCTAGTAAAAACACCTCTTTCCCTTCATCTTCTTCAATAAAACCCTAAAAGTTTCCACATTTTAATGCCCGAAATCAGACACATTCTCAATTATTAATCCATCATCTTCTTCTTCTTCTCTCGATTATTCCTAAATGCATTAGACAAATTGTGTATCAAATAATTAAGTGAAATATATCTTCATCAAGGCTGAATGACAACAAGAACCATTAAAAAATTCCAAGAATCAAGAACACTTGGAGCTTCTTTATGAGGTTGGGCTGTGATTGTTGCAGTGAGCTCAGCCTTGGTGGAAGCTTGAAAATACAACCAAGCACAAGAGCAAAGTAGAAGGCTTGAAAATTAGTCCTCCCATCAACTTTTGAATTTGCTCTCTCAGCACCTTAAAAGGCTGTGATTGTTACTTTCATTACATCTTGCGAAAGTAGCTGAATTAAACGAATACGGACTTACTCAAATCACAACTATTTTCCCTTGTGAATATTTTCCTGTGATTACGGGTAGAATAATGCACCAGCATAATTAGTACCATTTTAAAGAAATCTCAGAACATTAAGGCTTTGTTTGGTTCGCGGACGGGGACAGGGAGGGGGAGGGGGAGTGGTACCATTTACTTCCATCTTGTTTGGTATGGGTGGAAGGGAAGTACTACATTCATTCTTTAATATAAGTCGTTTAAGACATATGACGAGAATTAAGGAAGCAAAAAATAAGGTACTTTGTTTAGCCAAAATATCAATATTACTCTCTTAAATATGATTTGTATACTACTAATTTTATTTTAAGAGAGTAATATTGATATTTTGATTAAACAAATGTCTTATTTGCGAATTTCGCTTCCTTATCTTCCGCTACCAGTCCTGAACGACTTATATTAATGAATGTAGGGACTACTTGATTGTATTGAAAAGTGTTCTTTCAAGTTCATTTACACTCCAACCCCACCAAAATTGGAGGGGTCAGGGCCGTGTGAGTGGAACACGGGGCTTGGGGCAAAATTTTACCAGAAATTTATATTGAAAAACTATTTTGAAAAGTTTAACGAATTTTTTTATTTTTCTTGATTTTTCGGCTGCAGAATTACTTATTAAAGTTTTATATTCAAGACGTTCCAATAAATTATTTTCAATAGATAATATACCTAATCTATTTAATCTATTTTGTGACATAGTTGATCTTAGGAATGAAAATTATGTAAGATAGAAAACCACTGAATTTTTATATTCTTAAAGTGAGTCTCAATGAACTTAGGCTAGGTCTATGTTTAGTGAGCAACGAGTGATTATATGAACCTCTATTTTTTTTTTTAAGTGAATTTTTTGTAAATAAAATAAAATTGGGGCCTTTATTTTTTGGAGGCCTAAAACAATAGTCTAAGTTGATTCATGACTGACACGGCTCTGAAAAGGGCTAAAATGCTGACGTGAAGGGGAGAGATCCCCTCCACATTTACTTACCTTTCCAACACCCCGCTCCAACCAAAAAAGGTAAATAACTCATTTACTTCCTCTCCCTATTTACTTCCTCTTCTCACCCCAACCAAACTAGGCATAAGAAATTGCAAAAGAACAAGTGCAATTTTAAAAATGTTTCCTAAACCTTGAAATGGATAGTGATCTCTAAAGGGTTCCCAATTCTAACTCTCTCAGAAGTTAAATTAAATATCAGAACAATAAAAATGCAAGATAATTATCAGGATTTGTTAAATAGATCATATAATTGGGGCAAAACATATCAATCAATTTGTATATACAGAAAAAGGAAGATGGAAACTGGAAAATTAAGGGAAATAATAAACTCGAAATAGAAAATTTTACCTGAAATCTTTGCCTTCTTCAATAGGGATTTTATTCAGAGCAATTAAAACTGATTCTCTTCTTCTTCGTCTTTTGCTATCAAAAAATAATTGGCACTTGAGTTCAGCAACAATTGGGCCTCAAGCCCGGAGCTTCTTGTACTATTGGGCTTTGTCTTATAGATTATCTACATATAAATTGTTGAGGAATGGCCTATTTTGGAATTAAATTTTTTTGTTTTTCGAGTTTTAGACTTATTTTTTACTCTAAATTTAAATAATTTACAGTTGCTCCGATGTATACAAATTGGTAGATTCCGACAATTTTATCCTTATAACTAGCAATATACCCTTCTAACAATAAAATAAATAAATAAATCATCGAACCCGACCCAACAAAATACAACCTGACCCATTTTCCATGCCTCCGCCCCTCTGGCGATTATTCTTCATTTCTTCACCCAATTTGCAAAATCTCAAAATTCATTAACCCCAATCTTCATACTTAGCATACAGAAGAATTTTGTTTTGAATTCCATGTTTAAAAATGATCTTGATCTGGTAAAGATTTTTCTTTTATGATATCAGTTTTGATTGCGGTGGAAGCAAACAAAAGAATGGTGGTCGAGCTATAGAGAAGAAAGAGGAGAGGGTGCAGACCCGAATGGTGGGAGGGTCGGGTCGGGTCAAGTTTTGGCATTAGGTTGGGTTGCCATTGTTTCTTTAATATGCTTCTTTGCACATATTGCTAAATATGCCATTAATTCTGCTTCTCCTACCTCTTGGCATTGATTATCAGTCTCACTTGGGCTATAACCATATCAGTCCCACTGTTCTTGATTCCCATTAATGGTAAGTTTTTGGCTAGGGTTCTAGAGACATTTTGCTTTTGGTGGCGGCGAGAATCGGCGGAGATGAATGTAATTGAACGAAAGCGGTGGCGGAGAGCTACGATGTAGGACAACGGCGGAAGACGGAGAATGAAAATTGAAGCGATCATTATGAAGAAATGGAGAAAAAATTATCATTAATTTATCATTTTTTTTGTGTTTTTCATTGGGATTATTACCTTGTGTGGACGAAATTTCCCCTAATTTGATCGGCACATGCAAGTCACACGATCGATTTTGGCCAGAATCTACCAATTTGTTTATATCGGAGCAATCGTAAATGGTTTAAGTTTAGAAAAATTCGAAAACAAAGTTTAAGTCTAAAACTTGAAGAGCAAAATAGTTCAAGTCCAAAATAGACGATTCATTTTAAATTGTTTTAAAAAAAATTGCTTTTTTTTTAATGACACTTCTAAAATGCATTACTATATACATGGGACTGTAAACGAATACAAAATAGTGTATATTGTATTTGTATATGTTTTAATGATATGTTATTGTATTTGTATTTAGATCCGGCCGGGTTCAAATTGTGTATGTCCAGATACACACCGTCAGGATTTGGGTATACTCTTTTAAAAAAAATAACTTTTTTTTTACAATAATTAAAGATATCAATGTTTAATCTAACAAATATAAGACTTTTTAAGTGATACAATCCATATACAATCAGTGTAAGATCACCCAATAGTTAAAACATTTATATATTTACTTATATTTAAAAAAACAATAAGAGAGGGAAAACGGATAGGGTAATTCATTTTTTGTAGTCATATTCGTTTTATTACTTCAAAACAAATTTCAATACAAATACAAATATTTGGGTTACCATTTTTGCGAATACAAGTCCAAACCGACCCACCCGTTTGTAAGTTTAACTATACCTATTAAAAACGCATCTCGCTGAAATGTCCCATGAATGAATAGCCAAATAGATCATCAACGTATTTGCGTTTAGCTCTTTTACCATTTTTAGCAAAATTTAACTTTTTTGGTCCCTAATGTTTTTACGGGCAGACAATTTGATCATTTCGTCCAAAACTTCGAAAAAAATCATTAAAAAATATGACACGACCTAACGTTTTACTCCCCCCCCCCATCTCTCTCCTCGAAGGGTATTTTTTCGAATGATCAATTTGGTTATCCGTAAAAATATTAAAGACCAAAAAAGTTAAATTTTACTAAAAATGATAAAAGTAACTAAGTGTAAATGCATTGATGACCTATTTAGCTATTAATCAATGTCCCATGGTGTAGTTGCAAATCAAACTTGATTGTAGTTATTTCCTCTCTTCAATTATTATATGGTTCGTTTCACTTAAATTTTCATTTTTTTTCGAAATTAGAAAGAAGAAGAAAAGCATTCAATTATGTGGTTGAGTATTTGGGAATTCCATTTTAACGTATACTTCGACAGAAATTCCCCGAGAATTTTGGAATTTATTGGGAGAAGAAAGACAGTTTTCAGTTTTTTCGACTCAATTCTCCTGAGGAAGTACTCACAGAAGATCCAACGAAACCTGACTCTAATACTCCCTCCATTCCCTATTAATTGTCGTTTAGGAGATATCTAGGTATCCAACTTAATTGTCGTTTAAGGTTCTTTTATTAGTTGTCAACAATTTATTTCAATTATACCCTCAACATTTTCCTTTCTTTTCTTTATGATGTATTAGTGAGAGAGAGAGAGGGAAGGTGGGGTAATATTAGAAGTTTAAGTGAAAATGACAACTTTCTTAATTTTCTCAAATTGTCTAAAGAGTCTTATATTTAGGAATGGAGGGAGTACCAAAATACATAGTAGTAGAAGAAATTTTAAAATAAGAGACAAATAACTCTAATGATTTAGAACTATGATTACTACGTTTAAAATGGACTAAATTCCAAACAAAAGGAATAATATGTAATATGGAGATGTTGAATGCTACTCACTCATTTGCATTTAACTGCCATTTTAAGATAGGTATTCAGATTAAAAAAATTATAAATTTATCTATATTAAATACATAATAAATAAACATTTAAAAAGGAAAAAAAATAATCAATAAACAATATTATTCTTCTCTCGATAACATCAATTTATTGAAAAAAGAAAACATTTAATGTTCTCTTACCTTCTTAAAGTGACAACTCATTAGAAATTGAAAAATATGTCTAAGACACTGATAATTGTGAATGATAGAGTATTGAAATTTGGACGAACCTATTTAATTCCCTTCCATTACAGTAAATTTGGTACATTGGAATAGAATGAAATGAAATTTCTTTCAACCCAGAATGACTTTCTACATATAATAGTTTTGGAATAATTTTTTTCAATTTCATTGATTGGAAGACAAAGCCATAATGGAATGCCAATTCTTTTCGTGTATTTGGAAAAAAAAATATTATTTAATATTGTAATGAAATGTGATTCATTATAATATGGCATAGATGTCTTTTAGCATAAAACCAATTAATTACACAATATGAACTTTCACTTGAAAAAAAAAATTATATTTGTACACAGTGACAGCTTCATGGGAGGGAGACAACCACCCAACATTAAATGGCAATTTTTTTTATTAAAATTTTATTTTTTGTGAGATTTCCTTATAAATATTTTATCCCAAAAAATAATAAAACATTTACCCCTGTAATGACAATTTTTTAGCTCTGCCCTATTTGTACACTAAAGCGCATCAAACCTACATTTTGATATTGAAATATAATTAATATATACAGATCAAACATAATATAAAAATAACCATGTTTTGTATTAAAAAGTAAACGAAAAAAGTAAATAAATAAATATTTATGTAATTGTATATAAAATTTTATCAAGAGAATAAAATATTTCTGGAAAAAAATGAATAGGATGTTGTCTAATTTGAAC
This sequence comes from Vinca minor, assembly GCA_026122235.1. Lineage (NCBI taxonomy): Eukaryota > Viridiplantae > Streptophyta > Magnoliopsida > Gentianales > Apocynaceae > Vinca > Vinca minor. The sequence continues at coordinate 5,077,357 of JAOCZM010000026.1, forward strand.
ACTATAATAATTAAATAAATTGTATAATGATTACTTTGCATTAATTGGTGAATCCGTCTTTTATTGGAAGGTCATTTTATAGATTTTGGAGTGAAATGAGTATTCTCAATTCTTCTTGGAATGAACATTCACTGTCATTCCTACTTCAAATTAACCAACCAAACGCCAAAATGAAAAAAAGAAGCTGAAAAAGTCATTCAATTCTTTTTCATTCCAGCGTATCAAACACGCTCTTGGTGTGTTTTGTTTCAGCTGACTTCTGATAAAAGAATCTCTTGAAAGTGCCTTGAAATCAACTGCTTAAATGCAACACTTCTTCCTTTACACTTGTAGAATAAAGAGATAAAGTTCAATCTAATTTGTGGACAAATGAGGTGAGAAAGTCTCTAAATCAAGCTTCAGAACACCCTCCAATACAAATTGGTAGTTCAATACAAAAGTGAAATATTTACCAATCATAAAAACTACAAGTTCCTTGGTTAAAGAAGACAACAAAAAGAGCACACAAAAACGAAGACGGAAGCAGAAAGTTCGAAATCATAGCCTCAGAAAGTTCGAAAGCATAGTCTCTCTGTGCTGTATACTGAATACGCGCCTGTTAAAGATGTTCTTATAAAACGTAAAGAGAAGAAAACCCCCGCTAGATGGACTGATTTTGTAGCATCCATTGCATCATGTCCTTTCGAAATACTCCTCCATAACCGAGTCCTCCATAACTGACTCTGAAAGCTTGAGGTCGATAAAAGCTTAAATGCCTGTATTGACTGTTAGCTCCGGCTTGCTTTGATGGTAGCATCATTGTAGCAATAGTTGGTAAAGGTTTACGCCACAGATTCCTCGTTGAGGTAAAGAAATGCTTATCAGATTCTCGATCACCAGTTCTTGGAGCATTTCTCTGGAAGTTTGTAGGAGTTGTCTGATGAGAAGAAGAGCCACTAATCTGCTCTCTAGCATTTGTGCCAATCTGGGAAGGTTTTGCTCGAATTTCGGCCGATGGCTTCATCCTGTCAAGCCATCTGAGTATCCGGTTGCCCAAGTTCCGACCAACTTCAATATCTCTTTCCTGTATATTTCGGTAAACCTTGATTGCAACACCAAACACATCTCTTGTACGCCTGAGATGAAAAGAATAGAAAATAAATTAAATTAAAAGAGACGGGGATTGCTACATAAACGAAGAAAAGGGTTGTTGCACCATAAACCAATCATCACGGGTGCATTTGGTTGTTACACCTCTCAAACAAAACAAAACAAAATCGCTTGGGTGTCATTTTTCTCAGATTTTACGTTTTCCAAAACAAAAACTAAATCCAAATACACTTAAACTGCAACTCCCCTGAGGTGTTATGTTTTCGGCAGATGAAAAAACTTCCCAAGTTTGCAGATTTCTACTTATGTCCTAGATGTGAAATTTATATCTGTAAAGCTTCCAATCTCTAGTATTTGCTCACACAGGCACAGCATAACATATGTACCGACAAATTCTACAGATCAGTTGAGACAAATCATGAAAAAAGAAATCATTTGTCACCAAAAGTACAACGATGAAATAATTTCCGTGCGAGGAATAGAATCCTGTAATAATACAACCTAACTAAATACTCCCTCCGTCGCAAATTGAATGTCACCTTTCCTATCTTGAATAGGGAAGTGGGCATTCAATTTTGGACAGGAGGAGCAACATTGTACAACCCGAAGAGAAGAGTAATTGGAATAAAAATGACAAAACAGTGGATTAAATGAATACCCAATCCCAGATGAATGACAGAGGTCTATAAAAGACGGTGATAGTTAACTGTGAAACTGGCCAAAATCATTACAAAACAGGAAAGAAGATAAAAAGGCATAGTTTCTACACGTGTATATAGTACGGAAAAGATTAGGAAAAATAAAAGAGAGTAGGGGTGAAAAGACCGTTTGTTGGTCCCGAGGGACGGAGGAGGCTAGGTTAGCCGAAAGATGGTTATCGGTTCAAGAATGTAAGGTGCCCCTGCTTTTTCAGGGTAAGAAGGGGTAGAGAAAATGCCTCGAGCCAATGTTCGAGTACCAGGAAAATCTCGACTCGTTGTTCAGTCATTAAGAATTTTTTTTCCAAGGCCTTCATAGAAAAGAACATCATACAAAAACTAACATCAACACTGTTTCACAAATAAGACTGCAATAAATATATCAGATAACTTTTAGCAGCATCATAAAGAGTCAAATTTGTTAATAAAAATGTTGTTCAGAGTGCCAAACAGAAAAAAAACAAATTGCCCAATCGATTAAAATACGGTAGAGTTGAAGGTAAGCTTTCCTCTGATCATACATAACTCAGTTAGAAGAACCCGTCTTTCATAACTCAAGCAACTCCGAAGGAAAATAGGCTAAAAGGAACAAGTAATATTTAATAAATAAATAACCATTATTGGTTCGCTTTCTTGCCGTAATCAGATACCAACGAAGCATTTACACCAAATATCCTTCAGAATACAACAATTTCCTCACAACATGCTAAATTTTTAAAATTTTACATACTGATTTGAATCTTTTCACCAATATCTCCCTCAACACCTCCCCATGAAACAATTTCACTTTCCTAACATCTTTTCAAAAAAACTGCAGGATCAAACATCAAAAAACTCACGCACAACAATTAGGCTAGCGAGACATTATCCAATAGTATCACATACTTTAGCCCATTGATGCACAATCAGAAAACAGACACTTTTACTGATATAATGGGAGTAACAAGAAAATCAGTAATCTCTTTTAGCATTTCTCTGCTCTCAGGACATAAGAATGAAGAAGCGAATATGTAAAAGCATTCACTGAAGCGTTTTTTTACCCATTGCAAAAATAACCAAATACATAAATATCATAAAGCATAGATGGATCTAAGCCCCGCCTCCCTCAAATTTTAAAAAATTATGCATTTTTCTCTAATTCTCTCACAAACAAATATCAAAACGTTCAAAGATGTCATCATAAATTTTAGCAATTTTACGATTAGCCCCCCAACTTGAAGTTTCTTATTCCATCCATGACATAGAGAGCTATGATCCTCTAAAATCAAGTACTATACTCGCTCTTGTCTCTTCCCAACCCACAAGCAATCCCCTGCCGATTTCTTTGCTAGCATAGTTAAAATAGAGATACTACTCCCTCCATTTTCTAACAGATGTCATTTTAGCCTCTTCATCTCTTTCCCAAATATGTCCTTTTCCAAACTTTAAGATTGTTTTTCTAACATTGTCCTTACTATAAAGAGAAATGGGAGGTGTTGGTGTTTGGGAATAAACTAAATTAATTAAGGATATAAAAGCCAAAACATGGCTGGTCTCCTCTTACTTAATCTATGTTAAACTATCTTAAAGAACTACTATTAAAAAATCAGAGAGTATTAGACATCCCATTAGACAATTTACACATTTTACGCATTTTATACTATTAGAACTTGCAATGTGGAGCTAATTTTCTGGTTGATCCAATTTTGAAAAGAATGGGATACTTTCAGTTTCTTTGCAGCAAAAGTTTTACTTCAAATTCCTCCTAAATCCTATCCAAATTAACAAGATGTTTAACGAATTGATACGCACTTTCCATCAATTACTCTCTAATAATAATACTAGGATGGTGTCAGGGTGCACATAAATGTTATGAATGCTGAATGAAATAAGCATGGTAATGTAAACATAAATCAAAATGGTTATTGGATTATCCTTCTCTGATGCCTTCTTGGCTCTGATTTGAGGGCATGATTCCGTAGAAAACGTGACGGTGTAGAGGGGCTACTATTTCAGTGATATTCTGTCAGCAAACACTGCGCATTCATTACCAAAGGTTAGGTCAGTCTGCAATATGCAATTCATATGTTTCAGTGGTATTCTGGTAGCAGCCATTTGATGCATTTATTGTCGGAGGTCAAGTCAGGTCAGTCCCCTATCCATCCCGCTCGTACCCCATTATTGGGGATTTAATGAGTTATGTTATTGGTGTTGTAATAATAACACCAGGCATTCTGTATCGGAATATAGAACAAATTCCTACCTCCCAAAAGGCAATAAATAAACAAATAAAATGAAAAATTCGGAAAAAACAGAGAGAAAAAAGATAAATAATACACACCTATAAGCAAATTGGCGGATCTTGGGAAACTTGGGGCTAATAACCCTACGCTGAATCTTGAGCCCTAATTTGTATGTTCTTTTAAGACCCAGAAAATATGCTGTTGCCAATGTGATCTCCCATAACACCATCTTTCTTTCTGATTTCTTCTTTCTAGAACCTTCTAATCAATTCTTAAAAAATCACAACAGTTTCCTTCACTCACTTTCTCACACGCAAGAACACACAGTTGAGCAAGAAGAAGAGGTCTAATAATAGAATTAACGTTCTTTATTTATTTTTATTTTTGTAAGAAGAGAGTTGGAGTTTGGCCCAAGTCACCACCGGAGAAATTTGGGAGCCGCCAGAAATTTCGATCTTGTGGGCCTATGGATTAACCCCAGGTTTCGGGTTTACTTAGATTGGGTTTGGTTTGGGTTTTGGTCTCAAACGCAGTCCCAAACCAGCTTTGGATTGAGTCTGGGTTTGAGTTTGAGTTTGGATTTGGGCGGGAGAGGCTACAAAACGGGCGGGAACTATTCAAATTCAAATTTTTTTCTTCAAATAATTGTTAAATTCAAAATTTTTAGCTCTTAAATTAGCGGAAAATGTTCAAATTCCAAATTTGTGAAGCCAAAATTTGAAATTGGATGATTATTTGAAAAAAAAATTTGAATTTGAATTGTTCCCGCTAGTTTTTAGCCTTTCGCTGAAACCCTAAACCCGAAACTCAATCCCGAAACTCAATCAGCTGGTTTGGGAGCCGAGTTTGAGACCAAAATCAAAGCCAATCCCAAACCAAACCCAATCCAAGTAAACCCTTCATCTGAACTGTTTAAAGTTTTGGTCAGGTGATTGGGCTGGTTTCGACTTTTGAGAGATTATATTAGATTAATATTTGTTCGCACTGGATTAACCCAATTTACAAAGGATTAGTTCCAGTGTGAAACTAACGAAATTCAGCACCTCGTTCGGTTTTAATTTAGTCCAAATCGAAACCGGTCAAATACACTGCTCAAATAGAAAAATCGGTTTAGATTAGTTTGGTTTGGTCGTTTTCGATTTTTCATGAACACCTCTAATTATGAGCATCGAGACACTTAACCTGATTCTCAGAACACCTATCCTAAGCCTCAAAATGCTTATTTTAAAGCGTTCTGTATGTACTGAAAAAAATTGTTCCGTATAGAATCCAGACTACCCACAAAGAAAGAGATAAAGTGTTCATCAAAGTCGTGATTCACTAAATTCTTTTTTTTTTTTAAATCCGGATGGGCGGTTGCCCAAAAGGAGAGAAAAACACCTCACACGAGGAGAATATAGCTGTAAAAAGAGAGACAATTAAAGATTGTCTCATTACATGAGGAGGATATCTAACCCACGACCTTATAGCTGTGAGCAAACCTTTGCCAGTGGACCAAAGAACCTTTGATCACTAAATTCTTTTAAGAAGCAAAACTATCGAAGAACCGTTTAAATTTGGTGAATTTGGTGACCATACATATATCCACTGTTGGTACTCTGGAGCCTGGGCCATGATATGGTTCTGGTTTGGGCTAGGTTTTGTTTTGGTTTTAAAGTCCGATTCGGTTCATTGGTCTAATCATGTTAGTTTTGGACCCGTTAACCACTTCAATGAATGCCTAAAAGACGATTTTTAGTCGTCCCCGACTCCTATCGCGAGCAGTTTTTATTCGTGACTACTGAACAGCGATCTCAGCCCAGTCGGATGAGATTTTTTAACTGATCCAGATCTGGAGAGAAATTTTTTTATTTTTTTTATTTTTTAAGTCCAGTACGCAACTTTTCTCTCTCGGGATCCGGGACCGTTCAAAATATCATCCGAGCGAGCTGGGATTGTTCACGACGTCGTGAAAAAAAGCTATTCGCATAGGAACCGGACTGATTTTTAGTTGTCCTAGTTCAGCTGACCAAAAGGTATACCTATTGCAAAGTTAAGGGTTCAATTTATTAAGAAAAAACGACTTAATGTCGAATGTTCATACTTATCTTACAGATATAAATATTCATAATTTGGTAAGACCAAAATATCGAACTAAACTAAAATAAATTTTATTTTTCAGTTCGATTTATTCGGTATTTTGGCGTATTCAATTTGATTTTGAAAAAAATAAAAAGATTCGACTCGGCATTTAATTTTTATTTTTTTTAGAAATCGGTATACAAATATCGAATTATCATTATTATTTTTAAAATTTAATTTTTATAGTACATATTATTGCAATTAATATGGAATTAATAGTCAATTTGGTCATCAATGTATTTGCGCATAGCCACTTTCATCATTTTTAGCAAAGTTTATCTTTTTTGGTCCTCAATGTTTTTACGAGCAACCATTTTGGTCATTCCGTAAAAAATTATGGAAAAATCGTTAAAATTGACTGATTGACCAAAAGTTGACTAAATTCGCAGTCTATTGGAGGGGTATTTTTGGAATCAAAATTATATCTTCTCCCCCATGACATAATATATCCTCTTTGCTTTTCATGATTTTTTTCAGGAGGAGTTGGCGGTGGTGGCGGCGGTTTGAGCATCATACACCAGATCACAAACTCCAGTATCTTATTCTTCACTCATTTAACCTAATTTCATCCCCAATTTTGATGTCCAACTCAGACCATTTGAACCGTCTCAACAAGGGTATCTTCCATAGAAAAGCCCAATTTTCAATAATAAAAAATCCCAATGTTATCATCCACAGAAAAGCTTAATTTTATCATGTAATTACTGAGAATTTTTAGAAATTTAGATCACAAAAATGAATGGAATCAAGAAGAAGATCAAGGGTTATAAATTTTGTCATTTTCAGATGATGTGTCTTCATCCTTATTTTCTTGACTAAAGTTCATCCTCAATTTCATTTAATTTAACTAAAGCCCCAGAAAATTAATCCGAAATAAAACAAAATCCCCAACCTTTGAATTAGAATTTTCTTGATCAGAAGCTGGAAAAGGGAAAAGGTTTCTTGAAGTTGGAATCTTTGAAGGAGATGAAGAATGGTTAGTAATGTCAGATAGGCTTTGATCCAAAACTGTCTACTTCTGGTTTTCATCAGCGGTTGCGTTGTCGCCGGATTCAATGGCGGAGGTTTCCACGTGGATATCGGAGGTTTCCATCGTGAAGGTGAGCTTCCGTTGACCGGACAGTACAAAATCACCAATTTTATTGTTTCAGAAACACAATCACATAATCGATACATGAAGAATTTTTATCCGTACGAAGAACTTTTACGTATACCGATTCAGAAGCTCTATTTTTTATATCGAAGAAGTTGCAGAATTGAATTGAAATCACAAACTATGAATTTGTGTTATTGCAGCGTAAGATTTTGAGAACTGATAAAAAAAAATCATTTTTTTTTGTTCATCAGATTGATGCTTATTTAGCAAGATTGATTTTGATAGGTTGCAGTTTAATATTTTTAGAACTGATGAAATCACCTTTTATTGTTAATCTAATTGATGATGCTTATTTATCATGAAGGGGGTGGGGTGGGGTGGAGATAAGCTTTTGATCGGATTTCGGTGGCTGGTGAATTAAGAAGATGAGAGGGATGGTGATGATTTTTCAGTTTCCAAAAATACCCCTCAAAGAGAGAGAGGATTTGGTCAACTTTTGGCCAGTCAGTCAATTTTAATGATTTTTTTTCATAGTTTTGGATGGAATGACTAAAATGGCTATCCGTAAAAATATTGAGGACTCAAAAAAGATAAACTTTGCTAAAAATGATGAAAGTGACTAAGCGCAAATACATTAATGACCAAATTGGCTATTAATTCAATTATTATGTCTTAAAGTTTTATTTTTATTCATAGTCTTTTAGTTTATTGATTTCTATTCTAATTGTCCATGAATAAATAGTCGTTCAGATCATTAACTTATTTACGCTTAGGCACTTTTATCTTTTTTAGCAATTTTAACTTTCTTGGTCCCCAATGTATTTACGGGCTGCCAAAATCATCCTTACATCTAAAACTTTGATAAATTTCTTCAAAATGGGTGACGTGGCCTAACGTCTCACTTTCTTCCTCTATCCTCCAAAGGTATTCTTAGAAGAAAAAAAATATCTTCGCCTCTCTTCTTCTTTTTCTTCTTCAACCTTGCACCCCTACCCCACCCCACCCCCACATCTCTTCTTCTTCGGGGTGTGGGTGTTGGGGTGCAAGGTTGAAGAAGAAGAAGAAAGGCGAGGATATTTTTTTTTCAAGAATACCCTTGGAGAAGAGAGGAAAGAAGTAAGACATTAGACCACACCACCCACTTTGACGGAATTTTCAAAGTTTTAGACGGAATGATGATTTGGCAGCCCGTAAATACATTGGGGAACCAAAAAAGTTAAAAATTGCTAAAAATGATAAAAAGTTGCTAAGCATAAATAAGTCGATGACATGAACGGCTATTTATTCAATTGTCCATCTTATTATTATTATTTTTGCCTAAATTTTATCTAGTTGAACTATCATTTGTTTAAATCTTTTATTTAACGTGAGTTGAATGAGTCTATAAAGAAAAATATATAAAATTTTAGTACAAGTTGAACTGAATCGTACCGAAATAATTCCGATATTCAGTTTTTTACAAAATTTCGATTCGGCTCGATTTCCAAAAGAATTGCAAAACTAACCGAAAACTAAAATTTTGTCCAAATAATAAATTCACATCCTTACCTAGTAGGCTAGTACCTACAAGATATCCGAACTGATTAACTGGGGAACCCTCCGATACTAGTGTCAATATGTAAATTTTACCAAAATAAATTTCCAAATCTTATTATTTGATACTCCAAAATTCAAGTGTTCGACTAATTAAATTTGAACAAGTGTCAAAGTCCTAAATTTCGTCCAATCAAAATTCAAGAAGTAGTTAGACAAATCAAATCAGGCCACAGTCATGTTTCAAAGTAGACGCGGCGAATCAAATTATTTTGATTTATTAAATTGTCTTTTCAAAATATTAAGATGATTCATTAAATCATTCAAATGTTCAAAAGTGATCGCTACATAGTATAGCTATGGCGTATGAAGACAAGACTACAAAATGTTCCATTGGCAAGTGGTGAAATTCTGAAAACAATCGAGTTTCACTATCTCATCTATCTTTCAATTGAAATGTTAGAAGTTTTTTAACGATATTTTTCAACAAATTAGAGAAAATTCGGCTATCAAATCCGGAATCACACTTTAAAGCTCTCAAACCAAATGGCGAGGACAAAGGAAAAAAAATACTTTTATTGAGGGACGTCTATTTGAATATAAACGTAAGTACTTGTTTTATACACTCCACTAAAAATGAATATATTATCTCAATGCAGACCTTGTCTTTTCTTTTTACAACAGCAGTGATATGCCTTGCCATGGTAAGAATCTGAAAGAAAATATTCTCCCTTAAAAAGATTAAGTTCCAACCATAAGGGCTCTCACCTCATCGTTTCTAAAGTTAGTAGATAATTGAAATCACGTAATATGTTTTAATTGTGATTCGCCATAGCTGCATGCATACAACGAACTCATAAGTGGCTAATTTCTGCACTTAACAAGAATTGAACCCATACCCTATGAAAATATGCTCATTTTAATTGAGGGTGATACTTCGGAGGTGGTGTATTCAATTCGAATTTTAAAAGATGTTAATTTATTTTCAAAAGTCTATGGATTCTATTGGCTTTATGGATTGTTTTAACTCTATGCAGACTATACACAGATTCTATCAGATTCTATTAGATTGATTTATCAGTATTTCTTTTGATATAAAGTCTATAGATTATTTGAATAACACTAAAAAAATTAAGAAATGACTTATTCAGTGGTGTATTATACAGATCCAGCGGTGTTGAATTTTCAAAGTCAACATATGTTTAACAATCTTTTTTATTTTAGAATCAAATCATTTTGTTAAAAATTTAAAAGTTTGGTGATGGTCTTTGATTTTTTTGGAGATCACGTAACTGCGGATTTTTTTGATTTATTTGTTCAATGTTTGTATAATTTACTTACTAACATTTTTTTTCTTTGGCTTAATTAAAGTATGTTTTGTGATGAGTTTTGTCTGAACTTTTTTTCCCTTTGATTTTCTATTTCAGGGAAATGAAATCCATGTTTGAAAAATAAAAATTTGTGGATATTATGACAATATATATTGTTTTTGGAAAATAAACATTTCATATTGAGTTTTTTAACGATGTAAAAAATTTCCTCATTTCTTTTGAGTTTGGATATTTCTTTATTTTTCTTATAATTTTAAAAAAATGAGATCACTAAAAAATTTGTAATCTAAGATAAAATTATCAAAGACATTTAATTTTAATATTAATGAGAGAAAATCAAAATCTTGAGGAAAAAGAAGATATTTCTCAATAAGATTTCTCAATACACATGTAAGCCTAGGAAATCATTCAAAATCCTACCTTTAATGAAATCTATGAGAATATATAGATTTTTGAATACCTTTAGATTTTAATGGACTTTTTAAAATCTAAATTGAATACCTATATACTTTAAAACTCCTTTAAAATTCTGTAAAATCTAAATTGAATACACCTCTTCAGCTCTTGATCGCATGCTCAATTAGTTCTTCCTCTTATTGGGTGACTTGGGCCTAAGTCATCAACTTGAACCTATAAGGGTTCAAAATTTCCAGTATAAACGTACAGTTGTATATATATGGAGTTTTGGTCCAAATATATATGGACAGTTTTCAACCAAAATTAATTTGGATATTTTGACATATATTTTCCTTAAATGAGATTTGCTTCATTCATTGAAATGACAATGGAGGTTACAAATTTACATTCGCCCAATGTTACGGGAAAGCACTAAAATGTGTCCAAGCAAACTAATTGCTAAACGAATACGTACAAATATCGCTAGCCTCCAATTTTCTATTTCGCCATGATTTCTCCACTTTAGACTGTGAGCTTTTAATGAGATTAGCAATTTAATGCGGCAAAGGAACATTTACGTCTTCATCATGCAAACACTTGCACCTCCAATACCAAATACTACTATGCGCCTCTCTAAGCAAGCATTGACAGTCAATGCCTAGAAAATGGACTTTCCTTATCTCGGTTTGCGGGTTCAACAAAGCATACATCCAAGTCTTGGTTGTTGTATCACTCCAGAACCAGCCATGATTCTCTTCTACCAAGATTTGTTTCCAAATATCCTTACTCATTGGACAGTCACGAATAGCGTGGAGCGTAGAATCCACATGATTAGTACATATCACGCAAAAAGGCGTTGGAGCACAATATCGATTAAATAGAAATCCCTCCGTGGGTATGACACCATGGCGGATCTGCCAAAGTAGAAAATTGTACCGTTGTGGCCTTTATGCTTCCATATTCTCAGCCAACTCCTAGTTTCAGATCCATCTTTAGCCCAACCAAATTTATGGTATACAACTTGTAAGAGTAGATCTCTAGCGGTGGAATTTCTCAATTTAAAAATCAAAGCCTCCTAAACGGTGATCGCCTCTAGACTTAACGATCCCCAATCTATCTCATCTTTTAGGATATCTCGTATTCCTAGTAAACTTGACCAAATCCTCAGTTTCGACTCGCGGGCCCAGTTGCAAACAAATTTCCATACTTTGCCCACAAGATTCGATCGCACAATTTCTACCAATTTTGTAACATGTGCCACTCGAGTTTTACCAAAAGATTTGTATTCACATTCCGTAGTCTCTTGATCCTGAGACCGCCTCTCTCCGTAGGTTTGCATATGACTTCCCAAGAGACCGAGTGCAATTTCCGCTCTGAGTCTTCTTCCCCCCATAGAAACTTTCGATTCAACTTGTCAATCTCATCTAACGTCCCCTTTGGCAATGCGATCGACTACATATAATAACTCGGGACAGTAGCGGTGACAGTTTTGATCAAAATGTTCCAAGATGCTCTGAACATATGTCACATTTTCCAACTCCCCAGCCGCTTTCTAACTTTATCTACCACTCACCAAACGACCCCCGATTTATTCGTTTATGAATCACCGGTACTCCAAGATATGCCCCCAGTTTGGATGTCAGTGGAATTCCACATTTGTTACTGATAACACAAGCAAGAGACGGGTCAGTGTTATTAGAGACCAAAAGTTTGGACTTGCCAACATTCACCTTCTAACCTGCTATATCACAGAAATTTTGAAAAACTTTTTCCATCACCCCCGCTTAGGCCTCACTTGCTTCTCCAAAAAGAAAAATATCGTCGGTAAAAAACAGATGTGACAACAATGGCCCTACTCGTCCAAATTTCAGTGGCTTCCAAGTTTTTTGTTTAACCTGCTCAGCAATATCCAACCCAAGAATCTCCATACGTAAAACAAACAAATACGCTGAGTGTAAATCCCCTTGTCGCAGGCCCCATCGGGGTTTGAACCCCTCCAACTTATTCCCATTCTAAAGTACTGAAAAGTGGCCGATGAAATGTATTCCAATTATTTTCTTAATTCGAGTGCATTGCCTCAAAGTGGCAGATAAATGAGAACGGTGGGAGTACCATACATTATGGTGAATATATGAGGAGAATTATTAATTAGAAAAATTGTTTCACAGTAGTAGATACTATTTGTTACCAAATTTCGAGAAGATGTTAAGATTTATTAAAAAGGTATATGTAAAACCCGTAACTTTTGCTTACGTGATTTATGACGTGTAATTAAATTTTTTTTCCAGAATAACTATGTAGGCGTAATTTATTTCGTGCGATTACATGATTACGTGCCAATTTAATTTTGTAACATGTTACGTATTTTATTTTATGTACGTTTTTATTGAGGGTCATTTCGCACACGTATCGTAATTAGAGGATTTGATTGTGATTCACCTAGACTATTAATTTAATTAAATAATTAATTGGACTTAATTAGTAATTTTATTGAGGGTTAGAAAAATCACATAGTCAATAATAAGTATATAATAAATATAATAAGGAGGGAATTAATATGATAAAGAAAATAAAATAAAGTAAAGTAAAAGGAATTTAAGGGAACAGGGGCATCGTGGGTTTTTGGGGGTTATTCTCTTGAGGGTCTCTTGGAATTCGTGCCAGGAGAAGAAGCAAAATAAGGAGGCGGCTCCTCTTCCTCTTTCTCATTGGCGCATCAACAAGGGAACAAGGAGAGAAAAAGCTCCATTGATCAGTATTTCTGGGGAAACGTGCAAGGCAGCCAGGAGAGAGAAAGAAACGATTTTGGGCGATTCACATTCTGCCCAGAAATTCGACGGGATGTTTGAGGGGCTACCGACCTCTGTTTTTTACCCACAACATATCAATTCGAAGATAATTGAAAGGGCTTCGAGTGAGCGCAGACGGATCGCAATTCGGAGTTTCCAGCAGAAAGTTATCCCACCGCGAGTGAGGCTGCCAGCATTGATTTCGGGATTTCAGTGTTTATCGCGTCGGTAACAAGTAGGGACCTCGCTTTCTATTATTAATTTCTATACTGAATTTTGATTACTGTTAATATCTGTTCTGGCATGATTTACTGTTTTTGGGATATTCAATTGCATAAACTGTTAGATTAATTAATTATTGAATCTTTGAGTTTTCCGTTGTTAATTGGGTTTCTGTTTTAATTGGATGATTTGAGCATGTCTATATCTGAATTTCAATCGTCTTCATTAATCGCTAAAATCATATAAACTGTCACTGCACTGTATCTGCCATGTATATGTTATGTATTGGGGACTATTGTGAGTCTTTTCTTTAATTACCTTATTTGGGTCTGCATCGAGTTGTCCTAATTGAGAGTCATTGTTTTGTCCTAATTGGTTTGGTCGACCGAGTCGTCGCCCAAGAGGAGCTCTTGTTTATGAAAGGTCTGTAGCAGGATACGTCTCATTTATATATCGCTAGAACCTGGAGTTCACGATATTTCTGTGTGGATTTCTGTGTGGAAATGTGGACCCGGACCCTAGCGGGTGTTAGCCCTAAGGGCAAACGAACTCGTTTTTGATGATGGACAAACACTTGATGTTTGTGTCTAATGTTTTCATCTATGTGATAGAATATTGGAACTCAAAATGGAAGCTCTAAGTACTTCAATCAAGCCTTGATCAAGCTTCAAAGATATCATTCTAGACACATTTCGTCAAGCTTGAAGATTGAAGACTTAGGTTGGTTAGGTTAGCTTTGTTGAAAATGGTATTTATCCTTAAGCTCTAACCAACGCTCTCTTGGACATAAGCTCTACACTATAGTCTTGCTTTGCATGTTTTCATAAACACGTTTTTGAAAGGCTAAGTTTCAAATAGTGTTCGTATTTCAAAAGCCTTCGATTTCAAAGTATAAGTCTTGTAAAATGGTTTTCCAAAGTGCTCTTACTTGTTACATATTAAGAAAACATTTTAGACTTCAAAAGATTTCAAAACGTGTGTTAAGACAACTCTCCGAATGCCTCGAAAGTCGGTCAACCGAGATTATCTCGGATCAACCAGGAAGAAAGCAGAGTTGGTCTGTCTTGGTTCGATCGACCAAGAAGTGGTTCGGTCGACCGAGATTGCTTGGTTCGGTCGACCGACTTTAGGTTCGGTCAACCGAAGTTTGGTCTGGCTCAACCGAGGTTGATTTTCGGTCAACCGAGGGTGCACTCGTTACTAGCCAGTTATCTCGACCGTTCCAGTCGTTTTTCAAATGAGATTTTGAAATGTATAAATACTCCAAAGCTTTAGAATGACTCTAACAATTAGTAAGGCTTGCACAACAAAGTTATATTGATTTCCTATCAAGCCAAAACACTTTCAAAGTAAAATGCACTTCATTGCAAAATCTAAATGATTCAAAAGTGCATTTCATAATAGCAAGACAAAGAGTGTGCTTCCTATGTTCAAAGAGCCAACAATTGATGAGCTTCAAATGTATGTATCTTTCACTTAGAAGAGTGAACAACTTTGTTCTCTAAACCCTTCATCTTATCCCCTTTCTTAGTGATAGGGTTATTGTTGTATAAGTCCTACTTAGTGTGGGCAATTGTTTATAGTGGTTGTTTGTAAAACTCTTGGTGAGATAACCACTAGTGTAAAGTCCTACTTTGTGTGGGAACATTCTTCTTAGTGAAGTTGGTGAAATCCTTGGGTGCGGCTCAAGGTAGTGGATGTAGATTCTTAGTGAATCGAACCACTCTAAATCTCTTGTCTTGTGATTTGCATTGGGATTTGCTTTAGCTTTTGTTAAACTTGCACTATCATTGTTTAGATTGGAAATAGTTTGCAAGATTTATTAGAAACCCAATTCACCCCCCCCCCTCTTGGGTTCCTTCAGCGGGGAGAAACAAGTTGGGGCTGCTAACAGTAAATTGTGGAGCTCATGTGTGGGCAATGACACAATGGACGTATTCTTTATTTTTGGCCTCCAGCCGGGGGAAAGATTCAGCCGGTTTCTGTGTGGATTCTGTGTGGCCCTTCCTCAGTGGGTTAATACATGGGGGTTGTTAGCAGTGATTATGGGTCTGATTAGACAATTGAGCTTGACTGTGGGATTGTAGTGTCATAGCGATAACTATGTTCGTAACGTCTAAGTAAATTGTGTAATCGAGAATACTGTAGGGCAGACGTGCTTGATGTGGATTCGGTTGTGTGAAATGCTTAGACGTGAAGAGTATAGTTATTTAGCTTATTTGTTGTTCTTTACTTGTTTGGTCCTTGTTTGTTTTATACTCGATTGTCTGACATAACTATTGGTTTGTAGTGCATGAGTAGTATTGTGACGCCCCATCCCTCTCGGGTCGGGTACGCCGCGTGCCTCTCGGCACTGGGTTCTATCTTTTACAATATAAATTACAAGTGGATAAATTTTTTCTAAACTATTCTATGGCTTCTAGGTTGACTTCGGTCTTTGACTGAATCCCAATATACAGATTTCTAATCCCAAGCTTCTGTTGCGCACTCTGATACTAAAATCTTCTAATCTGGAACATGTGTCTAGCGTTGACTCAATTCTTTGTCTTGGTTCAACTTTACACCTCAGAATGTTCTTGTTCTATCCCTTCAATCCTGTAAGAACTAAAACAGAAAACAGAGAAAGGGTGAGCTATAAATAGCCCAGTGAGTCCCCAGTGAAGTGTGTGATAGTGATTTTGAAACTCATTTTATTTCGCAAACATTTTATTTTGAAGACACGGAGAAACTTTCTTTATTTAGAAATACTTTTTCCTTTTCCAAAATCATTTCCAAAATCATTTTATTTCAGAAAGCATTTTCTTTATCTTCTTCCAAAATAATTTAGAGATCATTTCATTTTAAAAGAAAACATTCTTTATCTGGAATATTCTTTCTCTTCAAGTTCAGAAATATCTTTCCGGAATAAGAAAACCATTCCGTATATCAGATCCAGAAATAAAAGAGTGCATGACCGGCCAAGTCAATAGCTCTTTAGTCAGTACCAGCCTCACGCCAGACATATATATGATTTTCAACCTTATCCCCACTTCATAATTATTCCACAAACTGGGGAGTACCGCTGATTTAGTACAATACTAATGACCTATGAGTTAAACCTCCTAACCCCGGAGACATGTCAGCGAGTCATGATTCCATACGTGGTAACGCAGGGGATACTGATCGACCTGTTGCTTTCCCTCGCCCTCTAACGCTTCCACGCATGATCGGGATCCCGTCTAGACAATTTCCGAACTATCGATGGTTCGAGATGCCCTCGACATGCGGTGACTAGCCTCGCATGAGTGCAAGCCCCCCACCGATAGAACCATAAATCCGAAATTCGAGTATCTTTCCGAAATTGTCATTCGCTCACCTTTCCGTAAATACTTTTGTAATCCTTTTCGTAAATATCGTAACTTTTTATTTGAAAACAATTTCGTTTTTCGTAAATACTTTTCGATTCTATTTAGAAATCAGTAACTTTTTTCATTTAAAAACATGTTCCCTTTTCAAAGATACTTTCCAAATCCTTTTTTAGAAATATTGTAAATTTTTCATTTATAAACAGTTCCCATAAACATTTATAAAACAAGTTCTCCGGTTTTGAGAGGGAACTCACCTTAGCCTCTTCGTTCGTACTTTCTTCCGGGTCTTGTACCTATTTCGTAAATGTTAACTCTTTAGGAATTACTTATGAAATTAAAGACATGCAAGCCTAAATATGCCTAAACATATTCAGACTAAGTTTATAAGCTTTTGGGGTCTTTTTCGGTACATTCCTAAAGTTCGAGGACTAAACTCGCAAATATTTATTCTATGACATTTCTATGCTTTTGAAGACATAAATAGCCTAGATATTTTATTATTAGTCTTATAAATTCTCCGAAATAGTTTCTAAGGTTTAACTGGGTCTTAAAAAGTATAATATAAAATTATAGGGACTAAATCATAGTTTTTAAAAGTTATTCCGATCAGTAAATACAATTTCCATAAATATTAATTTTATATTTTTGGTCCAACTAAATATTAAAAAATGTAAAGTGGACCATTTAAGACTTGCTCATTATTTTATAGGACTTATGTGATAATATTTTAATTGCTATCTTAGTCCTAGGTATATATACTCTTTTAGGAGAACCCTAAACCTAAAATTTCATTTCTCTACTTCTTTTTCTTTCTTCTCTCAGGCGCATCCCCCTTTTTTCTTTTGTTTTCGTGTCCAATTAAACACAGAGTAAATAGTTTAGGACTTGTTTGGCACATAAACATTTTATTAGGGCTTTATGTGCTAATATTTTATTTGCATGTTTAGTCCCGAGTATATAAAGTCTCTTAAGGGGAAACCCTAACCCTTATTTCATTTTCCTCTTCTTTTCTTCCAGCTATGACCTCTCTCTCTCTTCTTCTCCTCACTCGCGACTCCTCCCTCTTTTCTCCTTCTCCTAGGGCTCACCACCACTGCTCATCCCTCTCTTTTTTCTTCCTTTCTTTTTTCTCCTTCCTTCTCTTCCTCTTTTCCTTCTCTTTCTTCTTTCTCTTCTGCCATCGGCCCTCTTCTCGGCCATTGTTCCGCGTCCCCTTGCTCCACTAGCGCTGCCGCGCTTCTCCATCTCCCGTGAAGGTAAAATCCCTTTTTTTTCTATATTTTTATTTTTCCTTTTCTTTCTATTTTCTATTTTCTATTTCGTTATTATTATTATTATTATTCTTATTTGTTTTCTTTTTCTTCTCGGATCCGAGCGTGGCCGATTCACCACCGCTGCCGCACTTCGACGCCGCGCCGCCTCTTCTGCTTTCGCCCACGGCGCCGTCCTCGCCATGCTCGACCACCACCACCACAAGCAGGGTAGTCTTTTTTCTTTTATTTCTTTCCTCTTTTATTATAACTATTATTATAACTATACTCGAGATTATTATTATAGTCTAGGATTAGTATAAACTTTTTAATCTCACTTGTTCTTGTTATTTTTTGTATTTCACGCCACCTTAATTTTTGCTTCATATTATTACTATTATTACTTTTAATTTATCTACCTGACTATTTTATCTCCGAACTACCGCTTTATCTTTCTAGGCTTGGTGATCAAGTATTCTTGGGGATTAATTAGATTTGTTTTATCGCATCACTATCACGCATCGCTTTTTCTTTCTTTGATTAAATTTCTTGTCTACTTGAGAAGCGGTGAATCTGATTTGGGTGTAAAGATTATAATTTTTAATTCTTGAAAACTCTTTTCTGGATTTCATGATTTAGGTTTCAAGTTTATTGATTCCTATCTTGAAAGAAAGTAATAAATTCTAGTGTTCTTGGTAATTTTTGTTAAAATCAACATCACTTTGTTTTCTCTATTTCGCCGACTCCGATTCTTTAACTAGCAAAGAAAATACTACTATTCTGAAACTATATTGATTCTTTAATTCTTTAATTATATTTATTAGAACTAAAATAATATTTCTGCATTAAAGAATAATATAAGAAATAACAATTTGTTCCAAGTTCTAATATTGAAATGCTCTTGTTCGCTTTTCAATATTAGGACTTGATATTTCTATTTGCTTAATGTCTATTTAATTTTAAATATAATGCAAAATATATGTTACTCTTTTCTAGTCTAGGATCAATTAAGAATGTAGACTTATATTCATCTGGTTCATTCGTCTTAACCGGACAAAAATCCGATTAGTAAAGTCTCCACCAGTGGGGTGGGTCACGAATGCTCCCGGGATTGCGTTTCCACAATCCTCGGGCACAATAGATCTCGAGAGAATATAATCTACTTTCTTTCATGAGCCCGAATAACCTAGCTTTATTATTGCAGGGATTATGACAACATATTCAAATAAAGATTACCCTGTCTAGCGCAGCTAAATTCACCGCCAGAGATTTCCAGAAGTTTATTATTTGGACAGGGAGAGAAGGGAGAATTTCCCTTTAAGGAAAGGTGCAAATGAAATGGAGGCCAAAGGCCTTCTATTTATAGTAGGGATTAGGCCCTTAGTGGCAATTTCTTGATTTGTAAGGACTTTTTATGTAAATAATTCAGGGACTATTAATGCTAATATTTCTTTCTTTCTTGGTGCGCAAGTACAAGATAATCATCACTATTTTTCATTTTTATTTTATTTCTCAATTTTTTTTCAATTACTATTATGCCCTTATCCTTTAATAAAATTACTATTTCATTGTTTGGACTATTTTACCCTTGCTGATTAATCTAAAATACATTTTTAACCCTATCAAGTGAAAAATTAATATAATACTAACCTTTAAATTGATATCCGAAATTATGGGTCGTCACAAGTATGGGATGCTCATGTCATGAATTCCGATCTGGGATGTCAGATTTGATAAGTATAGTCGAACATTTGTTTTGGGTCTTTAATTGCTGTTTGCTTGGAATCTATTTGGTCGCATATGAGTTGGGATGATTGGGTATTGTTTAGTGCACTTTTGCACAAGTTTGCAACTCATTTTTTCAGAAACCGCATTGTATGCGATCCCACTATTCCCGTTTCGAACTCTGCATTTCATTATGATATATCCTGTACTTGCATGATCCCCGCACTGAAGTTCCGAGTCTTGCTAGACTTGGGGACGAGTCATTTGCATATACTTCCATAGGGGTATTTTTGGGAAACGGGCATCTGCATTATCTCGTGATCCGATTCCCGTTGTCTCGTGTCTGCATTACTGTCATTATTATCTATATTATTGTTTTAGGTCCTCGCGAGCACCGGGAGCTCGATCCCGATATCCGGTTTTGTTTTTCAGGTTTTGTAGATGTTGATTATACATGTGATGATGGAGCTTGGGATGGGGATTAAGAAGAGTGATCCTAACTGGATAGTTCACACCTGTTATCGCTTTTATAGTTATTAATTACTTTGAAACTTGTATTTTCCTTGAGATGTAATAACTTAAACATATTTCGTTTTTAGAATAACGCTTTCGCTACTGTTTTATTACTATTTATGGATTTATCTAATGAATGTCCTTTAGTAACTCTGTTTGTCGGCTTTGGTGTTTCATTAACCAATGAGACACTGTCATGTCATCGACCCTGGTTACGGGGTGTGACAGTATATTCTTATTTTAGTCATGCAGTCACAAGTTCTTTTAATTTGGTGCTTAATTGGCTATTAATTACAAATGCAGATCTCGAGTTACTTGGTAAAAGTGTTTGTTCCCACAACTATTTTGCATTTTAGCTTTTTGGTCGACGATAAATGTATAATCCACGCGGGAATGTTACGGATGATCTAAATCGTGTATAATCAATCACCTTACTCGTTATTCACATTGGATCTTGGTTGCATTCTTTGCAACTCCGGCAACATTCCTTAATTATATTACGTTCACAACTTTAATATATATATTTCACCCTTAGAATTTATCTTTTTTAATTTATGATATATGAATGAAAAAATCTATAACTAGAATATTGTAGCGAGTGTAACAAAATATGTGTACCGCTCATATTTTGAAACAAAGACTAGAAATGATAGAATTATGTTTATGGTATGATTTTGATCTATTCTTCTTTAGGTCTAAAATTGGATGGTTGCAATTTTTTGTCTTGGGGCATTCTGAAATAAATGTATTATTTCTTTTCTTTATTCTTTTTTTTTGAGAATTTTTTGCTTTCTTTAAATATTTATTTTTGCTTTCTTTAAAAGATTTAATTGCCACTTTGGTCATCAACATATTAACGCTCCGTCACTTTCATCCATTTTCTATTTTTTTTAAACTTTTTTCATCCTCAAATTATTTTCGAACCGCCAATTTCATCCTTCCGTCCAAAAAATACCCAGAAATCGTAAAAAATGATGACGTGTGATAACGGGCTCATTTCTTTCTCTCTCCTCGAAGGACAAAAACGTCAAAAAGCGTTCCTATTCATCTTCTTCGTCAAGTAGGGCTACCCGACCAGCCATGGATAGTCGGCAGACTTGCCATGCCAAAAAGAAAATAAGCTGGTCACCTTCCCTCCATTCCTTACCATCGCCACCACCTAAAATCTCTAGAACCCGCTCGCCTCCAACCCGAAAGCCCACATATATTTTCTTCTTCTCCGGCGCCAATTGGGCGAACAAAAATCAGCATCCATAGTTTATACTCAAGTCGCGACCATGGAGACATCACATGTTTGCATATTCCGGGATGAAAGCCCTCTGATGATTCTTCATTCATGTGCGGCGATCTAACAACCCCTTTTCCAATATGCCTCACACTAGCAACAAAGCTTCTAGAGCTCAAATTCTCATCCAGGGGACACCACAAAAATCCAATCCCATATTATGGAAATAACCCATATATATTGCTTCTTAAAAAATTCAGCCGATTATTTCCCATAGCCCCTCACAATTACCAACTAGAAATACAACCCAAAAGAATTGATGTTTTATTATATAGGGGTACTCAAAAGAGAAGTCACAGTCACAACAATTCAGGGCTTTGCAATTCGTTTTAAAAACCAATCTTTTGAAGAAAACAGGGAAATAATAACAAGGGTATATGAATATTAGAAAATATATGGTGAAAGACCAAGATTGGAGTGCTCAAAATGAAGTCAGAACAATTCAGGGATTTGCAATTCGATTAGCAGTACTACTGATCAGTGAGAGCAAAAATTCAAAAGACCCAAAATTGAAAAATGATCTAAAAAGACTAAATAACATATTCCCATAAGAAATTACCACTTTTGATCATCTGGGTTGATATCAGAAACACAAAATTCTGATTCAAGAAAAATTGTGTTATTCTCATTCAATTCAAAAAACAATCTTTATTCAAATTCAATTGCCAAAATGATTCGAATTATGACCCAAAAAAATCACCATCAATGACCCTTGTATGGAGGAATTGAAGAGAAAAACTGAAGTATTTGATGTCCAATTTAGGGTTCATAGCTCTCAATTTTGGGGGGAAATGTAGATGGTGGGAAAAGAATGACTAAACAATGGAAGATGAAGTTATCTCTCTATTTGGACTTTTTTGCCCTTCGAGGAGAGAAAAAGAAATGAGTCCGTTATCGCACATCATTATTTTTGACGATTTCTGGGCTTTATTTGGACGGAAGGATAAAATTGACGGTTCGAAAATAATTTGAGAATGAAAAAAGTTAAAAAAACAGAAAAATGATGAAAGTGACAGAGCGTTAATATAAAATGACAATTAATTCTTCTTTAAAAGCACAAATCATGTCGAAACTCATTTTGAGAGAAAAGCCAAGGGCACAATCCCAATTTCTTCGGCTTACAGCATAAGCCATGACCTCAAAAGAGAGAGTTAGAGGCCCATTTGGAATCCCTATCAAAGTCCAATAGGCACGAGCTATAAAATATATATGGTCGGATTAAATTGCATCTTACATGGGTTGGTCTGACTTGAGACTCAAATTCAAACTTAAACTAATTTTAAATTGAGTTTATAAATCAATTTTGAAGAATTAAATCATCTAAATTTAATTTAGATTTGAAACTACAAATTTAGACTAAAATCTTAAACTCAAACCCAAACCAATCAGACTCATAATGTGTCGTAGACTTTCATCATTCACCACTGTGAAAAGGAAAAAAAGCAAAGCAAAAAAGCTTAAACAAAACGCTTTCACTTTCAAGTGTACTTGGATTGGTTCTTCGGAATTTTTTTTGTGTTAGACTTTCATGGAAATTACTAGATTGTTTACGAGAAAAGTGATGAAATTTAAAGTTAAACGTGTGAAATGTATTTTGTTTTTAAAAAGAATATCTTCAATAGTAACAATTTTATGATGCAAACATGACTCCTTCTACGCACTTGGGTTGGAGGCCATCTACAAATGGTTTTTTGAAGTTGAATGTTGATGGATCTTGGCTCAATGGTGTTGGTGGTCTAGGTGCTATAGTACGGGACCACGAAGGAGTTTTTTGTGGGAGGGTTTACAAAGTTTGCCACAAATTTATCTAATCCCGAGCATGCGGACGCAAAAGCACTATTAGAGGGGCTCAGATTTGCAATGTGCCAAGGCTACCAACCATGTGTTATAGAAAGCGATTGTCAAGTTCTGGTTAACAAAGTGCATCAAGCCGATGAAGACCTATCCCTAGTGGGCCACATAGTTGGTCAGATTAAGAATATCCTGGGGATTAGTATAGCCAATTTATCTTTTATTCATAGATCTTGTAATAATTCTGCAGATGTTTTGGCAAAATATACAAAGAGGACTAGAAACTCGTATTAAAAAAAAGATTTTCTCCTACCACATGTAACCTTCGATATCAATTAATGATAATGATAATGATTTTCCTATTAAAAAAAAAAAAACAATTTTAAAGATATTGCTTAGAGCACTTTTTTTTTAAACTCATAATGGCATATTAAATTTTGGATCGAAGTTACTCATACAGTTCATTGTTAGTATCTTTTTTACATCTGTAAAAAGGAATAAAAAAAAATATAGAAAATGTACAATTTAGAGCAACTTAAAACATTACAAATGAATAAAAATGAAAAACGCCAAACTGGCGGTCACTTGGAGTGACGAAATTTTTTAGTTTGGTAGGTGAGTAAGTTTACACTTTTGACTTACGTGTATTGTATTTATTGACTTAGATATAAATTTTAAACTTACTCACATACCAAAATAAAATTTCGGGGAGTGACTCCATTTGGACTACGTCAGGGGAAGAGCAGCAGCCTACATGATGGTGCACTCAGTCAATGAAGCAGTCAGCCGTGTTGCATACATTTAAAATTTCTTATTAAATCGGCTCAAGGACAATAATTTTTTTATTATTATAAATTAATAGGGTTTAATTTATAAATGTATTAATTAATCTATAATTTATTAATTTATTAATAAAATTTCAAAAAAAAAAAAAACAATCATAGTATAATATTTTACTATATTACACAAGCGGGTTTCAAAAAAATAAAATTATCCTAGTTATGTTTGTAAATTTAGAGAATCATTAATTTATAATATATATATACAAAACTATATAATATTTTTTTGAAAGGTGCTATAAAATTTGTATAAGAGCCTTTCTAACAATTATTACTACTTTATTAGTTTATCAAAACAACTTTACTGGTTAGAGTCTGAATCGAAAAAATATTATTTTATAGAAATAATTAATTTATCAGTATTAATTTATATAAATTTTACGATAGAACTAAATTAGCAGGTCAAATAATTTATATATCAGTATAAAGAAAAAAAAATGAAAAAAGTTAAAATAAACTTGTAAATATTCCCCCAAAAAAAATAAAAATAAAAAAATAAAACTCTAATTTACTACTCGAGAAAAAGCCCAGCTCTTTCCACTACCATTATTATATAGTACTTAATAAACAAAGACCTTCATTTGAACCTCACCCCTACCCTACAGAGTACAGACCTCTCACTCCCAAACTCTCTCTCTCTCTCTCTCTCTCTCTCTCTCTCGCCGGAATATGCAGAGGCAATCGCTCGGTGGTGGTTCGCCGTCGATGAAGCTCCATTCTAATGGAGTTGTACTTATCAAGGACGACTCTCCCATTTCCTCTTCAATATCTTCTTCACCAGACTCGTCTCGGAAGAAACTTTTTCCCAATGACGCCGACGATGATGATCGGAAGTTGCAGAAGAAGAAGCTCCTGAAACAAAAAACCTCGCCGCCGCCGCCGTCTTCGTCTTCGTCTTCAGGACCTGAGAAATTCATTCACCTAATTCCTTTACTTACTCTGTTCTGCATCCTCATTCTCTATCTCTCTTCCCATGACCCCTCTCAATCAGGTAAATTATTATCCACCAAAGTGAAAAATGTTCAATTTAATTTTTCCTTTTTTTTTATAAAAAAAAAAAAAAATTCAATTTCACTTCCAAATTATGAGCAGATATTAATTTTTGTTTGCTGTTATTGTTGCAGAATTAGCTGGCTTCAAGCATTTCTCCAAGCCTATAGGTATAATGCAGATTGTTAATTTTTTTTAATCATTTTCACTCTGGAATTGTGTGCTCCATATTTTTGTATGCCGAATGAAATAAGTTTAATAATGTGCAAATAAATAAAAATGGTTCTTAAATTTGCCTATATCTTTTGACTTTGATATAACAACAACATATTCCGTAGTAAACAAAACTGGTATATGGACTATTGTTTCAGTAGTATTCGGTTAGCAACCACTTTGTGCATTCATTGTTGTTAAAAATTAGGTAAATCTCTAATCTATTAATTTCAGTGATGTTTTGAGAATATTCACTTTCCTCATTTTTTTGTCAGAGATTAACTCTGCCTCCTATTCATTTCTGCCGGTATCCCCCATTATTGAGAACTTATAAGGTTATTGTTGTTTTTTTTAAGGAAAGGGTTATTGTTGTTGTTTTCACTTTGGAATTTTACTGAATTTAAAGAAATTTCAATTCATTTACTCTGTTTTCGGTGTAGATTCAACGAATATTGATGAAACTGGAGGGATATTGGGGATTGAAAAAGGCGAGGTTTTGGGGATTCGAAGCATGAGAAATCTGCAGGAAGCTGCTAATGAAATCCCAAAGCGTTACCGTTTTAACAGAAAACTCGGCGGTTTTTTAGGGCTGCCGCATTAGTCTCTGTTTGGTTTCCGTGAGTTCGTTGTAAGCTCCGCTCCTCCTCCTCCCTTTACAACTCCGTCGGTGGGAATTCGCACGTGTCAACACTGTGCCTGGCTTAATCTATTTATTTATTTTTACCACGGGGTGAAGTAATTCTTTTGTTCTTTTTATTGGATGTAAAAAGGGTTTTTTTTTTTTTTTTCTTTTTTATGAATGGAAAAAAATATTATTGCTGGTATGAAATGAAATTGCTCTACTTGTATTTTTGCTCCATGTTTGGGTGGAAAGAATAGTAAATAATCAGAAAAATACTACTATTACAATCAATATTCTTGCTTAACCTTTTTTTTGTGATTATAAATAATTGTTCTTTTATAAGAATATTACACATATGTTTTCAGATTATTAAGAAAGAATTTAGACTCATTTCATTTAGTCTGGTAAATTATTAGGTGCAACAAATTTACTAATTTAGGAGGATTTTCCTTTTTCAATTATGTTCTTTATTTTATAAATCTTATTAGCCTCTTGTAAAAAAAAAAAATCTTATTAGGTTCTTCCAACACGTGCTGGCTTAACTTGGATAAAATAGGTTTTATACAATTAATATAGTCACGTTAAATTTAATTAAATTCAACACCTTTAGGGAGAAAATCGTCTGTACTCGTGTATGTTCTATTTTCGTGTCCAAACCACTTAGAATTTGGCATGTGGAAATTTTTTTTAATTATATATACACATGGAGAATTGTGAATGGTTAGACAAAAAAATGAGAACGTACACAAATACATACGATTATTTACCCCAAGTTTAGTAGATTTTCACCAAATGAATCAATTTCATTTTTTTTTTCTACTAATCACTTCACTTTTAAAAATTAGTGCTCTCTATCCCTCCTCCAAAAATTAATGTAAGTTTTAAATGGGGCAGGGGAGGTAGATATAATAGGTACGTTCTTTATTTTCTTTATTTGATTTGATTTTTTTTTATTTTGGTAGAAAAGAAATATATATATTTTTTTCCTTTTTTTTTTTTTTTTACTCTACGTGGTTTTCAGCTGATCTCCCCTCCTAATTTTACGTGTTTTGAAAGTTTGCAGACAAGAACTCTGGAAGTGGTGGAAGATCTCTGGTTTGTTCGTGACCTCGGTTTTGCTATTGCTTTTTTGGTAGTAGTGTTTGGTTATACGGTCATAGAATTTTGTACTATAGGGCATTTATTTTCTAGATTTTTCTATGACTGTGAATCTTGTAATTTTCTGGCTCATTGGTTAGCTGGAATCTTTCTAAGGTTTGATACCTCATTACAAAGGGTAGGAGATCCATTGGAATTCCACTTCCCTCATGTAGTTCCTAATATCTATTAATGATATTATCTTCTTTTCAAAAAAAAAATATTTTTTTCCTTTTTGATGTGTATGAATATCGAAGTTGAGTACTGTTATGGGCCCTTTCTTAAGTTTTCATCTATTTTCTAGGCGATTCTTTATATCGTTGATAAAGCCCATGTTCTTCTGAATCGCTGTCTATGAAAGAGGTTGAAACCAAGTGCTTGCCGCTGGGATTCGAAAATGGCGATGAAGATGCTGCGGAGAAGACTATCTTTTGTTTGGTTGTTAAATTAGTAGTTTTAGTTGCTTCCCACCTCTTGGGGTGTGTGTTATTTTCCGTTACCTTGTGTAATTTTTTTTCCTGTCTTGTTTGTCATTTTTCCTTTTTCAACTCTCTTTTGTTGTATTAGAGAAAGAGTTTGAGAATTTTTTTAAGTTGTAATGGCCCCGGTCATTTTATTATTAATAGGTAGTATTTTATTCATAAAAAAAAAGAATATCGAAGTTGAGTGAAGTTGGAAAACAGCTGGAAAGTTTGAGATATAATACCGTTAGGAGAGGTGGTGGTGGTGCTGGTTGGGATACTGGGCTCCTCGTTTTGGGGGTTGGCAAATTATGGATTGCCAGCTGAGCAGCTACAGAAAACCACAGAAAAAAGAGAAGTGTTTTTTAACTTTTTTTCTAGTTGGATTTCGATGCTGACAGAGATGATAATTAATTAATTTTAATCATAAAATTGTTTGATCGATGACTGAATAATCATTTAGAAAAAGATAATTACATTTTTTTTTAATTAGAGAAATAATTAATGATTACGATTGATTCAAAAAGTTATTCAATTCGTCTCATATTATTTGTTAACTTTGTGTCTTGCATATTAATTAGAATTTCATCAAATTCTATGGTGGAATATAATAAAATGTCAAATATATATCTAATTTTACTCTCAATTTAATTTTATCTTTTTTTTCTTATCTATCATTCTCTCTCCGACATTTAATGTAAGAGTTATAATTGGAAAAATAATCATTTAAAAAGTGAATAAATGATTTAGAAAAGATTAAAAAGAAAATATTGACAAATAATTTGGGACAAAGTGAGTATTTAGATCGGACCCAAATTGGTACTCCCTCTATTCCTAAATATAAGACTCTTTAGACAATTTTATAAAATTAAGGAACTTGTCATTTTCACCGAAAGTTTCAATATTATCCCTATCTCTCACTTCTATAGCATAAGAAAATAAAGGGAAAAAAAGGGTTGGCAGAGGTGACAAATAAAAAAAATGTCGAGGGTATAATTGAAAATAAATTGTTGACAACTAATAAAAGATGATTAAACGACAAATAATTTGTATATTTATAAATCTCCTAAACGACAATTAAATGAGAATAGAGAGAATATTTTTTTAATGCAATTTGGCCATTACCTTTGTCTTCTAATCTACTTCGAAATGTGGTCCTCTTTAGGTCGTCCCTAGTACCTCACCCACAGTTTCACCCTTCCTCCGTGATATGGAGCCATCTCATCATAATGCTCCTTATTTTTGTTCACTAAGTTCCTTAAGTAACCTTTCTCTTTTCTTTTCCGGTAGATGTTCTTTAATAACCTTATTAATGCAAAGTAGTTGTTAAGCCCGTTTATGCGTGCCCGGAACACAATTCATGATATTACGCAGATCACTAATTTGACAACCGAACTCGTTATGTCAAAATATATATTTCGAAATAATTATAAATGGTTAAGCTCATGTTTATAAATTAGCCAGACATTTCAAATGTATCACATGTGTGATGGGGTTCACATTCACCCTCACAAGGCCTTAGCGTCCTCGCTTGGCGCCTAAAATACTTAGCCTAGGACTTGACCGGGAGTGTAGGATTCTAGATTTGTCTCCCACACGTACAGTGTAACACTTAGTTCCATGTGTTTGGTGTAGCACTTAGTTCTCACACGTCCGTCTAATATCCCGATCTAATACTATAATATCACGCCCCGTGTCCGCAGGATCGGAACGCGACACATGAGTATGTCAATTCTGTTACACAGACTAGGGTACGAGTATGGATTTAAGTGTCGGGGTACTTAAACATCTAAAACAAAGTGTCTGATCGGTGTCGACCAGATCCAGTAAGAATCACATACTTATACTTATGTCGTGTGTACGATAAGTATAAAGGAAGGGTCCAAGTAACATAGTATGACAGTACTCACGACCACCTACTTGCCAACCAAATTTGCTATGCCAAAATAAATATTCCGAAGTGATTGTAAATGCTTAGACTCATACTTATAAATTGGTCAGACATTTCAAACTTATCACATGGTTCACAGTAGTAATTCCTCATTATTTTTTGTTTGAGTTTTTTATTTTATTTTATATACATAAGATACCGACAACAGACATAATGCAAAAGGGATAAATAAAAGAGGTGAACAATGTCTTTGATGTTACCTAGCACCAACCCCTACGTGTTATAGTTTCGGTGATTAAACAATCACTTTGAGTGGAAAAAGGAGAAGACCATATGGATGGTTGTCCAAAGGAAGAAATGAAATCCAACACAAGTTGGATCATTTAGTAAGGATTTGTCACGTTCTTATAAAGGTAAGTGTTCAATTCCTGCTGCCAGCGTGAGGACTGTGTTAGTGGGTGATCTGTAAGTACCCTTATAAGCAACGATCTATGGTCCCTAGGGACTGCCTTTATTCGTGGTGGTGACCAGAGCCGAACCCACCCAAACTTTTTCTTACAAGAGTAAGAAATGAAGTTGGGTTTTCTATATTCATAGAGCTATAAGATGAGCAAAGTATTTTTTTTTAATTGTATATTAATTACCCTTCTAGAATTGATGAGATGTAATATTTTTCTATTACCTTGATTGTGTAAGTTATGTTATTTTTATATTAATAGAGTATATTTTTTTTAATTGTATATTAATTACCCTTCTAGAATTGATGAGATGTAATATTTTTCTATTACCTTGATTGTGTAAGTTATGTTATTTTTATATTAATAGAGTGTTGGAATAATATGTTACATGATTACACTCAAACTAAAAACATAAGAAACAAAAGTAGAATAGCCATTAATTATGTCTTATAAACACAAAATTGAGTACAATACCTATATAATATCTCTTGAATAATTTTAGTTATGACCAAGAGGAAACTGTTTTAAACTCTTTTAACATTATGTTTGTCAATAGATCACGCTGAAACTTTTAAACTAATAAAACTAATGTGCTATATAGTGTTCCAAAAGCAAGCTTTAAGAGGTGAAAATAGAAATTTATCATCTTCGTTTGTAACATATGTAACTTGCATCAAGTCTCTATGATTTCTAATGTCATGGAGCTGAAATAGATATATGCTCTTTAATGAGTATTATATTTTTGGTTGTAACTTCTCTATCACGTCCATAACTTATGTTGGTCACAAGCTCTTGGTCTATGAATATGGATGGCAATGGACCCAGTTGAATGTGAGGTCTGACTCAATTCAATTCAGTTTAGGGCAGAAATTTTTCGGTTTAAGTCGAAGGTAGGGGTGGAGATGAGGATAAATTTTGTCCTCGCTATCGGAGATGGGGCCGGGGTGAGAGATGGTATCTCAGCTCCCACCATGACCGGCTACCGTCCGTCACGTTTGTCCCGCTTAAAATATTAAATACAAATAGAAAATACACATAAAATACCTAAAAATAAAAATAAAAACGTCAAAATTGGAAATACACTGAGAATTCTCTAACTCTTTGGAGACTCCTCCTTCTTGTAAACATTTAGTAATCCTATTTTTTTTAGGGAGCAAAGTAGTATTTTTTTTTAGATAATGTTATTTTGTTTAATATATAATAATTATTTTTATTTACAAATCCGTGTTTTTTAAAAGTTGTATATATTTGGAAAATTTTATTATAAAAATTTTATTTAATTTCTCTAGTTAAAATTGACCGAAAGTCAAAATTTTAAAGAAAAAAATCTCGATTTTTTCTCTAGTTGGAAATGAACTTCGCCTGAATCCAAGAATATAATCAGTTGGAGAAAGCGGGGCCAGCCAGAGATTGAGAACGTGGTCTCCGCCCCTTAATCCTATCTATGAAGGATACTGGTTTCTAACATAATGAATATTAATTCGAAAAAAAAGTAATATTAGTATATGCACTATGTAAATACTTCTTAATTATGTAAGCATCAAAATTATTATGTGATTCCTCCTACAATGTTTTCTTTTTTTCTGTATATTAACTTTTTCGTTTTGTTCTCGGGGACCCAATCTTTTAGGCACTAACTTTTGGGTAGCAATGGCAAACGGGGTAGTCCGGCGAGTTCGAGGCGAGTTGGGAATAGTGGCGGGGCAGGTTTGATCAGTCAACGGGGCAAGACGGGTTGGGTCCAAAACTGAATATGACGAACCCATCTCGACCCGTTTGGAAAACTCGTCGAAAGTGGGCCGAGTCACGGGTTAATCCGGTGGGTTGGGCGGGTCGATTGGGTATGGCGAATTTGGCGAGTTGGAGTTTTTTTGTAATTTTTGTAATTTTTTATTATGAGTATAAGTTAGAAATAAATAAGTATAAGTTAGACATAAATATAGATAAAGCCACCTTGTAGTGGTGGGGGATTTGGCATTGACCCTTACCGGTTTTATAAATAACAAAAATACTTACCTCTAATCTTCATCTTCATCTTCATCGCCGTCCTCATTAACTATTTCATAGTAATCTTCAACCCCGTTAGGATCAACTCCCATCTCCCTCAACTCGGCATCAAACCAATCATTCGAACGCATACATGCCTCTAAAATCTTAGGTGCCAACCGACTCCTAGTTTCATCCAAAATCCTTCCACTTAAACTAAAAGCTTGTTCTGAAGCAATAGTTGAAACCGGTATTGTCAAAATATCATGAGCAATTCTTGACAAAATCGAAAATTGTGTTGCATTTGATTTCCACCATTCGAGAACGTCAAAATTATTATCACCCGCTTCAATACAGGGAGCAATTAGATATAAATTAAGTTCATTGGCGAACGATGCACCGGTGGATGTCTTTTGCCTCTTTATTATTTTGTTTAAAGTGTTTGAGATCTTAGTTGTCGGCAAGATTCCACTACGAATTGCTTGTGTCACTTGATTTGTTGGAGTTGTAGAAGATGTAAATGCTCCATCATTATCAATGTCATTACTGTAAATGGAGAAAAGTTTAAAAAGAACTTTAGTTGTTTCTAAGATATGTGTTTTTGTTCTTACTTCAGCTTCTAACTTACCCGCTTCATCACTAGTAGTCATGCTACCGTATAAAAAATTCAGAATTTTTTCACAATTTGCCGTCTTGTATCTAGGATCTAAATGATTAGCTATGGATACAACATAGGAACTTCCCAATAGTATTTTTAAAACTTAAATAACATTTCATATAGCATAGGTGAAAATTTATCATTGGAACTATACTTAATAAAAACTTCAACAACATTACACAAAATTGGGAGAATATAATGAGTAGTGTGATAATATTGGCCAGATAGTATTAAAGTAGCATCTTTAAAAGTTACCAAAAAATCAGAAATCACAGCAACCTCATTAAAAACCTCTTTATCTAAGAACGTAGGAAACCCATTAGAATTACAAAATTCAATTAATTGATATTTATAGGGTAGTACACTTTCTATCATTTCATGGGTGGAATTCCATCTAATAGTTGTATCCTTCCTAAACTTCTTATAGTTTAATCCTTACTCTAGAATTAATTTTTTAAAATGTTTTTTTCTAACCGGAGACGTAAAGATAAATAGACAAGCATTTCTTATTAAACCAACAATATTCTTTACAAAATCATAGCCATCTTACACACATAGATTCAAAATATGACAATCACACCTTACATGAAATAATATACCTTCAAGTATAGGTAACATACTAGATTTAAGAAATGGAATTGCAGCATCATTACTACTAGCATTATCAAGAGAGATGGAGAAAATTCTTTCTAATATGCCAAGATCACGAGCCACCTTTGAAATATTTCTAGCAATATTTTGTGCATTATGAGGATATTCAATTAATTTAAAGCCAATTACTCTTTTTTGCATTTGCCAATCATTATCTATCCAATGACAAGTAACACAAATATAAGACTCTTGAGTACAAGCCTTCCAAGCATCACAAGTTCGAGTAAATTTTCCAATATGGTTTGCAAAACGGGTAATAATAGTTTTTTTCATAGCTTCATAATTGCCAATTATTCTAGAACGCATTGTTGATCTAGGAATTCTTTTAAAAGCCGGTTGAATGCCGTGCATCATTCTAACAAATTGCGGATTTTCGGCTACACCAAAAGTCATGTTACAACACACTACCCATTTAGATATATCATCGATGGCACTATTATGATTATAGTGCTTGACCGGTTGTTGCATTAAGTTGTTTTTGTCTATAAAAATTAGTTAACCAATCCGGGTGTTTCTTTTTTATGTGTCTATCGAGTGTACCCGTCCCCCAACCACTTGCATGACAAATTTCATGCCCACACAACCTACATTTACCTTTCAAAATTTTATCATTGTACTCCCATACTTGCCAAACTTTGGAAGTCTTAGACTTAATTTTTTTAGTGTCATCACCACTAGTAGAGGGACCGGGAGAGTGAGAGGGAGACGGAGACGGAATAACGCCAGTAGATGTATCAGGAGAGGGAGACAGATAAGCACTAGTATTAATTGTATCAAGATCAGTTTCATCATCAACTGTAAAATCAAAATCATTTTGAGGACAAATGTTGTCTATGTTTTCCATTTTTATAACTTAATCAAAATAAAGAAAATCAAATTAATCAAGCAAACAATTATAATATAAGATTAACAATATAAAAACGAAAATTAAAATTTAGAGAGTGATACACTAACTAAAACGTAGAACGCCAAAATTTGGTAGAGTATTCGAAGATGTTCCACACTTTCACCGACTCCGACTTTAACCGCTTGCACAAATTCGCCTCTTGAATCAATTTAGAAAATAGATTAATATATGATAGAGTGAGATTGGTGTGAGTTTGAGGGGATTTGAGGTGGTATTTATAGGATATATTTGAGGTTTATTCAAAATAAAATTAAAAAAAATAAAATAAAAATAAACTAGTCGTTGCTTGTTTTGTTACTGTAAAATGTAAATGGCCAAAAAACAAAAATAACCGTTAATTATAGTCGTTCTCTAATAACGGATATGTGTACTACTGAGTACTGTCCATTCAGCAAAAAAAAAAAAGGAAAAAAAAAGGGATAGTATGTCATATGTGTCCAGCCTGGCTGCCTGGGGAAGGGGGTTTGATTGGGTATGGGTAGGTACTGCTAGGTACTTGTAGCATAATAGGATCAGTAGGTACTAGGTGGGTGGGTATATGGGTTAAGTGGGTTGGGGTGGCCCGGGTGGGTTTAAATGGGGCGGGTTTATACGGGTTGGGGTGACGAGGCAGGCCAGGTTGTGGGTTTTTTACGGGGCGAGGCGGGTTAGGTCGATTTTTTTTGGATGTACAACCCACCCCGCCCCCGTTTATAAAACCCACTTAACTCGTGGGTCATAGCGGATTTAGGCGAGTACAAATGTGGGTCGAGTTAAACGGGGCGGGTAGTGGGTGAGCCAAACCCACTTGCCATTGCTACTTTAGGGTGCCTTTCTTAGACAGGATATGATTCATAATTTTCAATCAGCCGTCTAATTTTTGCAAAATTTATCCAGACCGGTTATAGTGTTAAACACTAAAAATTTAGTACATATTGAATATTTTTCAGTTTTTGAATTAAAATTTTGATGGTCCAGATATTTTTAAGGAATGCATATTATAATTTTGTAATACTTGTTGTGTAAAGTAAATATTACATGTCAATTTTTTTTTTGAGGGAAAATATTACATGTCTTAGAATATATGTTCATCATGAAAAAATAACTATTACATATGATGTAATATCTGATTAAAAATCTGCAACACATATCAATAAAGTTTCAATATATATTAATATTCTTTTATTCTGCACCATAGCCGCATTCAAATTTATCACGAGAAAAAATATCTCAATGAAGCAAAAATTCATGATTGGTCACTAGAATTTGGAAGTCTAGTTCCATTTTGGCCCATGCTAGACCACCATTCATCAAATGTTATTTCCTAATTCAGTGAGTTTGAACAAACCCCATTCATCAAGATCTCTAAGGATGTGTTGTGTTGAATTAGATTGAGACATTTAGGATGAAAGTGAAATTTAATTAACGAATCTTCCTTCTTTTAATACTGGTATTGTTCAGGCATGTTTACCTAACTGATCTAATTAAAATATGAATAGTACTTTATTCGACCGAGAGAATTCTTACAAATATTCAATATATTGTGACTTTTCTGAATTTGACAGGATTTAATATTTTTAACTTTTAATTGAGAGACCTCAAATCCTATTTAAGCATTTTTTAAGCCTGATTGGGCGGTTGTCCCACATAGAAGAGAGAGAACTGCCTCAGACGAGGAGAAGATAGCCCTACGAAGTGAGATTAAAGCTTGTCGCACGCAGGTGGAGGATATCGAACCCACAACCTTAAAATTGTGGGACATGCACCTGCCCCACTGGGCTATTACGTAAGCATGATGCCTCATTGGTGTATCTTAGAACTTTCTTTTGTATTCTTTACAAAAAGATTAGTTTTGATAATTCTAAGTGGATAAATGATAAAGAATTGAAAAGAAAGGCATTGATTAGTGGATAAATAATAAAGAATTGAAAAGAAAGGCATTGATTTTGATTACTTGGCTCTTAAGAAGCCGACTCGTAATATTTTCCTCTTAAAAATTGAAGACATGACGTAACCACATAATCAATCAACTAAAACCAACTACAACTTAATCTAGACACATCATGAAACTAAAATAATGAATGGATTTAGGTCTCATTTGGAGTCATCCCAAAAAACAAAACATCATTTTAAGTTTGTTACTATTATGGAAATATTTTTTTTTAAAAATAGGGAAAAAAAATTGTGATCTCGTAATATACGTCTTCGAATGTCACAACACATTACCAGTTACTTTCGCGATTGTTGACATGAAAGATATTCTTTCATAAGTATTTGAGTACAATTCAAAATATATATGGTGTTACGCTGGAATGTGATTAGATGATTTTTCAGGCATCATGAGTGAAACTTTTTTCTTGAAGACAACTTTCAAGAAAAATTGAAGCTTAAGAATTTTTTGATAGATTTTGAAGAGTCCGAAGAATAGTATATAATGAAAGTGATTGCCAGAAAGAGAGATTTCTAAAAACCAAGAGATAGTTCAAAGGTCTCGAATATTTTTCCACTACACTCACCTAAAGTCTCTTTTACACCTTTTATGGCATTATTAATTATAATTTTATTCATACCTATCGTATATTCATTTTAGGGAAAGTTTGGCATGGGGTGGACCCAATGGATCCGACCCCACACTCCTCTCACATAATTTTAGACAACCCACCTGTATGGTAGATCCGCAAGCCTTCATGTCTCACAGGTACCTACAAGAACCGTTTCATAGAGAATTTTTCCTTCATTTTAAGGTTTATTCATTTTAGTATAGGCTATATGAATAAAAAAAATCGTAATTAAAGTATAATGGGAAAGTAATATAGAATCCGAACATCTTTTATACTCGCTTAAAAAAAATCTCTCTTCTCTACTCGGTTTCAAAGCATTCTAAATTAATAAGAATTATTTTTATTGAGCATCCTGAATTAATAGAAGCCTATTCATCACATGAGCTTGGCTGATTCTCCATGATGAAATGGGATTTGACTTTAGATAACCTTTGGTTTAGTTTGGAGATTGAGTTTATGACACTTAATTATTTTTAGAACTATACATTATTAAATTTATTCTTCTACTGATTAGTAACATGACTGCTTAATTATTTTTTATTAGTATGCTCTAAATTATATTACAGTTACCTTATATTAGATTTTCTGTTAACAAATTCAACAAAAAATTGAGACGTGATTGAGTAATTGAACACTTTTGAGAATTCTATTAGTAGGGATTTCTAGATCAAATTTGTAAAGAAGCCGAAAGATGCATTGTTAAAGCCAAGAGAGTTGTTTTGTGGCATAAAGTAAATTGTAGTATGCATATGATTTTTTTAGCAATCCTCTTCAAGAAAATTCGTGAAATCAATTTACAATCATAAATACTCTTCTTTTAAATTCGATCATCCCTAATCATGTCTACAACCATAATCCTCAAGTCTAGTTACTCTTCTAAATATACCTCGTAACTCATCTTCTTGTCTATCTAATGTTTATGAATTAAACTATGTTTTAGAAGATAGTAAATACCTTTTATCTGCTTTTCCAGTTGTAAAACTTTATACTACCTGCATTCCTAAATATAAGATTTTCATTATGTTGCGAAAATTAAGGAAAAAAGAAGAAGATATTTTTGTAATCAAAATATCAATATTACTCTCTTAAATCAAATTAGTGATATACAATTAATATTTAAGAGACTAATATTGATATTTTAATTACAAAAACATCTTAATTTTTTTCTTCCTAAATTTTCGCAAAATATAATGAAAGTCTTATATTTAGGAATGGAGGGAGTAGTATTTATAAAAAATCCCTAAATAGTGTTGGTGTCCGTTTAAAATAAGTCTTTGGTAAAAATCACATCTCCACTTCTGCAAGAGACTTTTGCCAAGCTTCCCATTTCTCCACCAATAAACTATCCTAAGCAAAAGAAGAATAATATGTCACCTTACAAATTCAGGAAGAATTCTCAGTGATATGGCTCAAACAAGGCTACTTCCATATCCACTTCGGAGTTATAAAAATAGAACTTACCCTCCATTCCAAAAATGGTCTTCCAATGGTTTCCCGAACTGCACTACTGGATTACAGGTTCCGAAAATATGAACATGCCGTTATCAGAACAGTACAAACCACACTAAATGTCGGAACAATTTTGTGACCTTGCTCCGAAATTTCACTATGCTTCTTGATGATCCGACTCTTCCTACTACTTTCCGTATCCAAATCCAAATCACTAATCCGGAACTGGAAAACACGTATATGGCTACCCGTCATCACAAAATGGCATATTGCATCCAAAACCATGTCTTTGACATTCCCCTGCCTTCACAATTGCAAAATGGTGAAACCATATTCCTTTCTGTTGATTCTCCTCAAACTCCACAATGCACCTTTGTCCATACATAAATCTTACGAGAAGAACTTCAAAAAGGCTAAACAAATTTTAAATAAATAAAGTAATACAAAAAAGTAAATAGATGTTTAGGTCACTAAACTATTTACGCTTTGCTATTTTGGGCACTCAACTATTTTTTTTGGCTAATTATATCATCCCTAATATTTATGTATGGCGGGAAATAAATCGCTGCCACTTTTGTGGTGGTTTACGACAAAATTAGACACGATCAGACATGTGGTCAATAATCCAGGGGAAAAAATGGAAGTCGGTGTGTCAAAATATATGTTGGTCAAAATAAATCCGTCTCTTTATTTTTCAGGGCTCAAATAGTAATAAGCAAAGACTTTACACGGAGTGAAGTTAGTGTATACCTTCATTTTCCCCCCTGAATTATTGGCCACATGCTCAACCGTGTCTAATTAAATACTAGGGGAAATATAATTAGTCAAAAAATAGTTGAGTTTCCAAAACAACAAAGCGTAAATAATTTAGTAACCTAAATAGCTATTTAATGTAATACAAAATAAGAAACAATATTTCTTAAACTCAGCACGTTTGATACGTTGGAATTGAATGAAATGACTTTTCCAACTTTTCTTTACAATCCAGTATTTGGTTAGCAAAATTTAAGTCCGAAATCACATTCCACGAGAATAGTGAATCTAAGAAGAAGCGGGGAAGATCATTTCACACCAAAACATATTTAATAGCTTTACATGAAAAGATGAAATAATCTATTAATAGTAAATGACGGTTATATCATTCTTTTAATTAATTATGACGTTCAAACTACACACATGTAAATTCGTACTTTGTCATGAATACTTTACTTCTCTTGCAATAATTAATATAAATTATATTTCAACAATTAAACTATGCTATATATATATATATATATATATATATATATATATATATATATATATATATTATGTGTAATTAGACGTTTTTATTAGTATATTCTACTAAAGCATTTATGTTATATTATGTTTAATTCAATTTCATTGCCACATTGAATTATAGTTTCCTTCCCCACTGCTGCAACACCACAATGGTGTGCATCTCCGGATCAGCATTTATTTTTTCTGCCAACCTTCATAATCTTTCATCATCTCCAGTCATTCCCCAACTGTAATATCACTTTTAAAATTGCTGCAAAAAATAGTAATTGTAGCTTAGCAAAAAAGCTTCAGGAAGCAAAAGATCAGAGGGTTGTTGATGGCTCCAACTTCACACTCTTTTTTGTAGCCTTCCATCTCTCCGGCCATTGCCAATAATGTAACAAAAACTTCTTCCATATGGGTTTGGACTGTGGGTTAGGAGAGAATATTTTGAGTTCACAGTTTTACCATAGAATAAAAAGTAGGCTGCATAGTACTCAATCAAATACAACTTCGGTTAGAGACTTATGAGTGTATTCAATTTGGATTTTAAAAGATTTTAACTGATTTTCAAATCTCTACGGATCAATTCGGATTTTAAAAGATTTTAACTGATTTTCAAAACTCTACAGATTTTGCCGACTCTATTAATGGTTTTAACTCTATGCAGACTCTACGCATATTTTATCAAATTTTATTAGATTGATTTATCATGATTTCTTTTGATTTATAAAGTTTATAAATTATTTGAATAACACCAAAAAATAAAGAAAAAATTGATTCAATTGTGTATTAAAAAGATCCAGCAGTGTTGAATTTTCAAAGTCAAAATATGTTTATCAATACTTTTTATTTTGGAATCAAATCATTTTGTTAAAAATTTAAAAAGTTTGGTGGTCGGTCTTTGATTTTTTTTAGATTACGAAACTACTGCCCTTTATTTATTTATTTGTTCAAGGTTTGTATAATTACTTACTGAGATTTTTTTTTCTTTGGCTTAATTAATATATGTTTTGTGATGAGTTTTGTTTGAAATCTTTTTCCCCTTTGATTTTCTATTTGAGGGAAATGAAATTCATATTTGAAAAATAGAAATTTGTGGTTGGATAAAGAAGTTGTTTGCTTCTTTAATTTCTGTTTGGAGATGACCAGTTAGAAAATTGTTTGTATATTATGACAATATATATTGTTGTAGGAAAATAAACATTTCATATTGAATTTTCTAACGATATGAATTTTTTCATCATATTTTTTTTTTTAGTTTGGGCATTTCTTTATTTTTCTTTTAATTTTAAAGAAATTAGATCACTAAAAAATTTGTAGTCTCATATAAAATTATTAAAGACATTTACTTTTAATATTAATGAGAGAAACTCAGAATTTTGAGTAAAATAAGATATTTCTAAATACAAATTTAGGAATAGGAAATCCATCAAAATCACATTTAATGAAATTTATAGAGTTTTAAATACCAACAGATTTCAACAGATAATTTATATTCTGAATTAAATAAGTCTATATTTTAACGGACTTTTTAAAATCTAAATTGAATACCTATAAACTTTAAAACTCCTATAAAATTTAGACTAAATACACCCCTTGTAGAGTTATCAATTGTCTTTTCGGACTTAAAAAAGATTAATTTCTGCTATTTATAGGGACACTCCTGGGCCAAGACCCAAATACATCTCAGGGACTCGCAATTGATTTTAGCATTTTGGTATCCAACGAATTTCTCTATTTGACATTGACAAAGAGAAAGGTGTTCAATGGCGAGTTGGGACAATAGGGAAGAACAATCACTGGTCTTCAACAGTAAAAAGGAATCATATTCGGTGCTTAAAATCGTACTGCCCCCCAACACACACCAACCTCTTTAAGTCGCAAATATGTGTTTTTATCCTTTGTGTACTAATTGTATTTCATCATAGAAATTTTTTAAATCTTCAAAAAATATTTTCAAATAGCTATATTAATTTTTTTTTTTTAAAAGTCTATTTTATCTCAACTGTCGGACTGATCCGACGGATGAAATGCAATCTGCACTCTATGGAGGAAAACACCCCTTCTGGATGTTAACCAGGATGGACACCAACAGCTTCAAACAGAGAAGAAGTATCATATGAATGGAAAATGTACATTTCCTTACGTACGATAAATGAAAGTTTCAAATTATGCATACAATTGTGCGATAATACACCTTCCTGTAATGAATTTTTTACCTAACTGTGCACATGAAATTACTTTTAATTTTGACAAAAAAACAAAGAAGAAAATGGCAGAACTTATCTCCCTAAGTAGGGATGTTTTTAATCAGCCAAATTATCATTTAATCTTAAACCCCACATACTTCCTTTAGGGTTTAGTTGGATAATATTGTCTTCTCGAGATAAAATACAAAATTTCAAATTTAGAACCGACATTTCTTCTAACGGACAATTCAACTTTTACAAAATCTAAAATATTTTGTTTCAAAACCAAATAATATCCATTATCCAACTAGACCAAAACAAAGCACAAATTCGAAATAATCACACAATATATATCGGGATGAAGATGCAAGGAACCAATAGGCAAGGGGGGCACAGAATGGTTCCCACTCCCTAACCCTATCCTATCCCATATATACACACCAAAGGTGACCCAAGAAGACACATCCTGATTTTTTTTTTTTTTTTGGTAAAAATAAATTTGGGTGGGTTTGGCTCCGATCACCACTGCATGGTCGGGAGGGCGGCGAGGAGCATGGGTCGACTACAGAGTGCTTCTGAGATCACGCTACCAACAATTTCAGCGTCGTGACAAGAATTGAGCAACACTGACCTTTATAAGGGGCGTCGCGAGTCTTATCAACCGAACCAACATGTGTTAGTCCCCTCCTGATATACAACCTAAAGAAATATGCTGCTAGTGCTTGAGGACAATCATATTCAATTATTTCCAGAAATATCCAAAATAACAACAAAGTCAAGTGGTCAGATACTATTCTCATGATAACTACATTGGTTAACATCCACGCTGTCCATGTGGAACCAACCTGTGCTTGAAGAATCATCATAAATGATGACTATGAAATATATAAAAAGAATATTCCATAAAGTTTCTATCCAAAACTCAATATAAAATTCGTTTTGACGGTATCTTTTTTTATATAAACAATTCATCTTTTAAGAATTGAAGACAAATATTAAACAAAAGCTCAACACGATCTCACCCAAAAATATACAAAATGAGACTAAAAGCTTCAGAAATTTTTAAGTATCCTAATCCAATAGACATTCACATACTCCTACCACTAACTAGATACCTGACAGAAAGTAACCACTAAAGCAATGATACCAAAACGAATAAATTGCATTGTTCAGAAGTCTTTAATTTTTTCTTTAAATGTGCTTTGAACTACTGAGCCACAATCTTGCATCTTAATTGAAGGCATAATGTATATTTAACACCTATCAACAACTGAATCGTATGGTAAGCTACCTTTCAACCCTGCTTTCCTAATCGAGCAACATCTCAGGTTAGGTCAACAGCTAATATTAACTTAAACTATAGTCTCCAAAATGAAGATTCATTTGAAAAATGGTTTCCACTCATCTGTCATACAACTACACATATTAAATTACTGGAGGTGAACCCAAAGCTCGTAGAAATGCGGAGGAATTGTTTATCTTTTCAGAGTAAAAAACCTTTTCAACTTGAATGCTGAATTTCAGTCAGGGTTAAGGGAAATCATGAACAACTACCAAGCTAGAAGCACAGAACACTTACATCTACATGGCATGCCACATTGCCAGCAACTTCCATTAATAAATACCTGCTTAGAGAGGAAAGATCTCACATGTCGAGTCAACAATGATTCAAAGCTTATAGTAATTAATCAATTACAAAACACATAGAGGGATGAGCTGTGAGTCCACGCAAACAGCATCAACAACTCAACTGCTTCTGTAATTAAACAAATCAATTTTGGAAGTGAAACAGTCGAGGATCCAACAAGGACAAATTAAGAAAACCAAGTGAGACGACATACCAGAAAAACTCTATTAGAGCAGCCTATCCCTCACGCCCCGCCGCCCCAATGAGAGTGTAGGGAGGTATGAACCAGCCATAACATGCTAAAATAGAATTTGACATGACGAATATGCTACATATTGAAAAATGTAAAACAGTATCACAGAGATTCAAACTTAGACTTCCACTAGATCTAATAGGGAAGCCTTGTAAAATTTTTCTTTATAGAATTCTAAGGGGAACATATAAAAGTTTAGACATAGGAATGCAATCATATCAAAACATATAATGTACATTGTTCTACATTCACCACTTCTCATGATTTCGTGTATGGAGAAATCAGGATAGCAGAAATTCAAAATCTTACAGCATTCAGAGAATCAAGGCAAGT
The DNA here is from genome assembly GCA_026122235.1 of Vinca minor. NCBI lineage: Eukaryota > Viridiplantae > Streptophyta > Magnoliopsida > Gentianales > Apocynaceae > Vinca > Vinca minor. The sequence goes on from JAOCZM010000026.1 coordinate 5,121,232, forward strand.
GTGCAGGGTGCCTGCAGGCTTAGGAGGGTGCGGCTCAGTGAAGTCGGAGGCTTTGGGGGACTCGGATAAATGAACTTGAGCAAAGTCATCCACCATTTTCCTTCGTTGTTCATCTTCAGCCATTCCTACTTTCTCTTTTGTCATTTGGCCCACCTCTCCTGCAGCCTTAGTAACTTTGTTAAAAGCACCAGCTGCCCATGAAACGCCTGTAAAGACATATCGGTTATTCATGATAGCAGATCCAGCATCACTAACTTTCTGCTCAGCAGCTGCAAATGCTGATTTTGCCTTCTCAGAAACCTGGAGTTTCTGATCCACTTCCCGCACTTTTTCATTCACAATGGATGTACCGATGCTGATTTTCTCAGTGAACCCTATCTTCTTGTCAAAAGAAACAACTTTATCCTTTGCAGTGGAAGTCAAGTGGTGCTTTTCATCGAAATTCTTGGCTTTGTTGATGGCATCTTTACCTAAGACAAAACCCTTTGCCAGCATGCTGCTAACAACATCCTCTGCTTTGCGGAAAGCAGACTCTGCACCTCCTGCAGTTTTCTGGCCAGTTGTCTACATAGTTATTGGGTAATTTAATGAGCAAATGGATACTATTCTCAATTTCTAGCGTGTGATATATTTAGCAATTCCTCACCAGGGGTGGTGCGGAAGCAGCAGGAGGAAGTTGGTAATCAGGGTCCAAAGCGATAGTAATAGACATGTCAACAATTGTTGCGCCCTGAATTCAACTAAGCCATTAAATGCAATTGTTATCCATAAAAGAATCAGAGGCATGAATAAACTATTTTGCTTAGCATACATAATAAAGTATATATGTTGTTCAGAAGATCTGCAGTTAAAAACAGTAAAAAGTATGCTACATATAAATACTGCAAAAAGAAAAGGCAACAAATTCCAAGATATGAATCTGAATAAAGATCAGGAGCTCCAATTTCCGGAAAACAAACACAACAGGATGACACAATCTAATATCAAGAAGATTAATTTGACTCATTTCAGAAATTGTGCATATATTGTATAAAATTATCTGAACCCTAAAAGGCAGGCAAAAGGAAGTATAGAATTTAACTACAGTACTATGAAGCCTCTTATGTACTTGGAAATTTTATTAACATAATCCTAGCAAGCAAAAAACTAAAAGGGATCTACTAATTTAGATCAGCACATTCATAAATTCTGAAGCAATAACTACTTTTAAACCAGCAAGGTCCAATTAGTAAGTAAAGGGAATTGCATCAAAATCTAAAATTAGATACATGGTTATCACATGACCAACAACTCCACAATAAAAAAGAATTTCTCCAATGCAACAGTGAGGTGAATCATCCAGTTAAATTGAAGGTCATTAACAGTGTAATAGCATAAACAAGACAATTCGAGAACATGGGTGAGTGAGCTTAACATTGTCGTCAAATTCTCCAAATGAGACTGTTATTCTGCTACATCTCTTGTTCTATTTGGCAAAACTAGCTAGTTTCAGGGACTTGTTCAAAATGTATCTTCTTTTGTTCCTTTTTCCTGGAAAAAGCTCCTTTAACATGTCTAATATGCTAGCATTGATTTTAGGAAGGAAACAGCAAGAGGGTTTAAGGAGAGTGTGCATGCAGAAGCTCATTGTATCTTGAAAACATTTCATCACAAGCTAACTCAAAATGTACCCAGTTGGTCATAATTGCATGTAGTAATGTCATTGCTTGCTACTACAATGAGTATCCTAATAGTAGTTGATAAGATTACGTAAAAAGCTCTTTCTTCTTTCTTTCATTTACTGCATATTTTCTGCACAATAAATTCAAAATAAGTGACCGCATTTTCAGTTGGCAACAATTGTCAAGCATTTTACTGTCTATTCATGTACTGGATGCTAACTTCATCAAGAAAATATCAATGTCACGACTGCAATGTCCACCCCATTTTCAGAGTGCATAGCAGTATGTATAGGATGCATGGGTACACACTACACAAGAAATGGTCGAGTGTTTTTGCACTTCATCAATAATTTGAGAATGCAGACATAAAAATTTGCAAGTCAACATTATTCTTCCTCCAAACTCTTTACAAAATAACTACAATTGACCCAAAAACAATAACAAGGTAGGGCCTGTAATTGATTCTGGTTCAAGAATATTGGTTATCAGATCTCATACAATGAGTATAACGTGCTAATTATAAAATGCCATCAAAATGTTTTCCTTGCACATATTATGTTTTGATTTGATATTTCACTTTTTATCCCAATCTAAAGCTCCAAAAAAAAAAAAAAAACACGAGTTTCTAATGTTAGAATGTGCCGCCATTATCTTCTTTTAAGTGTCCGCATTTGCAGAAAGAAAATAAAATGCAGACAGATATTTTGAAACCATGTTAATTTGTGAAACAAAAAATTAGAAAAGTTTAACAATGGAAATAGTTAAGAATCTACAAGCAGAAGTGATATAGCTATTTTTACTCCGGAGGAAACGTAAGTGAAAACGTGACCATATATGGAAAGGAGTGGGCAGGTATATGAACCCAGAACCACACACACACACACACACACACACACAGAGAGAGAGAGAGAGAGAGATTAAATCACTCATAGAAGTGCTAGGTCAGTCTAGCAAACAAGGGAAACCTTTCTTAAGTGGGAACCCTCAACTAAAGTGTTTAAATACTTTCCCCAAAATAAAGGCATTCTAGCCTACCATAGTTGAAAACTACATCGAAAAATAAGTCATCACACCTCCTCCAGATCAGTCAATAGCCTAATTTGCCTTAGTAAGATGAGTTCTATACTTTGTGGTATTTCAGTCAAGCAAAAAAATACTTGGTATAAATCTGTCATGATTAATGCAGAAGAAAGTGCAAGAAAATCACCGAAAGGAGAACTGCAGTTTCTGCTCCCTGGGAATCCTTGAAAGTAACAAATGCAATTTGAGATCTTTCGGTATCACTGTACAACATGATGATAACTGTGTTAACAACGCGAAGTTAATAGTTAATGAAAGCAGCATAGAAAATAAGACCCCGCTAACCTTCTCATCTCAACATACTCAATATCACCAGAAAAAGAGAAGAACTCCTTGATGTCACGCTCAGATGCTCCCAAGGAGACGTTGCTAACTTTAACTGTTCGTATCTGCAGAAAGAACTTTGTCAAAACAATGGTAAGATTTTAGATATTACAAACACTGAAAAGGTAGAAGATCATGTAACTCCATAAACATCCACGTTAAAGGTTTGCACCCTCTTTCAGTAGCTATCATCAGTTTATGGATCATCGCCTAAGGAGTTCAATCAAAAGCATGAGTACATTAAACAATTGGCAGAAGTGACAAACTAACGTATTTCATATAGACTATTAAATGGTCATTCTTTTTACCTACAGACTTTATCATCTTCAACCAATACATTTTCACCCTGGATCCATAATCTAAAGAGGGTGAACAAGATAAAATAATGGAAGGACTCAATTTACTTTCAAATCAGATTTTATCTGAGGCCATATGCTAGCAGAACACTATGTTATTCTTCAGACCCTCTCAGTTTGCGTTGTAAGTTGGTAGGAGGATGCACTGGAGTGGAGACAAGCCTACCCATGAAAATGTTGAAACTTCTGCTAGATTAAAAGCTTTCATTGTCTACGTATAAATACAGGCCAAACTAATGCACAAGATGAGTAAATGTTGCAATCATGTGATACTCATATAGATACAAGAAATTAAGCTTTGAAGTGTCTGACACCCTTCATAAATTCAGTATTTTGCAAATTTTGGAATCCAACTCCAAATTCAATGAAACTTAATGCATAGCATTGTTTAAGTTCGACATACCAAGACACATAACAAGTATCATGATTAGTTCCTGCCCTAACAATGTCAAATTCATTTTCTTGCTTAAACCTGGGCAACAAAAGATAACTCGAAAGCAAATGGACCTTTAGCTCTACTTTCTAGAAGGAACCAGGAGGAAATATGAACATGCACTTCAAACTGTAGTTGTACTAGACCTGGATTTTAGTAATCTAACCAGAACAATTAGCCTATCAGCTCTAGAAAGAAAAACAAAGTTAAAAAAAAATTCACCACATGTTCTTCAGTTTTTTCAAGCAAACCTTTTCCAGTTGAAATTTGCTATGAAATTTCTATTACCATATCTCAGTCAATTACATCACCAAGCATCAGTTTAAAAGAATTACAATAACAATGCCATGCAAATTTGGAAAAATGACTAGGTCTCTCACATTGCTCTATCTATATCTATGAAGATTGTTGTCATATGACTTAAAAGAATTCAACATGCAACACAGGATGATATAAGATAATTAGATTTACATTTCAGTCTATTATTTCTCAAATCCTAAGCCCTAATGATTCACATCAGAGCTGGTTCTATTATGATCTCCAACATCCTCATTTCCAGTCACATTAAACATAAATCATTCGAAATATAAGGAATCATTCTTTCAACATAATAAATGGACTTAGCTTCAACATTAAATCATGTAAGAGCACGTATGCTAAATATATTATTATCGAACTGAAAATCTGTGCGGCCTAATATACACATGTCATTGTTACAGCAAAACATTTCAGATTAAACACTGGACGGTTGCAAACCATTATCCTACCATTAAACTTAACGGAACAGGTAAAACATATCAAAATCAATTCCGCAAAAGGAAAATCTATATACTGGAGCTCATTTATCTCAAATTCTTATTCATTGAACTCAAATCATATTCCTTTCAATTGAATGCAAATACCGATCAATATTCGTGCGTCCAAAAGCAAATTATTAAATTATTAAAGCTCCAGAAGATCATGAATCAAGCAAGTAACGACCAATTATATTAACAAAAAAACAAAATCATCATCTAAACAATCGCGAACATTATCAGAATATGAACAATCGCAGAAACAGAAATGAGAAGTACTTGCCGACATCGCGCAGCTCAACTGCAGATCAAGCGAAATCGATGATTACGAGAGAAATCTTGTATATCTCTTCTTCTTTTCTTCAAATGAGAGATTTTGGAAGATTTGTGGAGATTATAAAAGGGTTTAGGAGCCGGCGAGAGGCAACGGGAGTTGACGAATTGACAAGGAGGGAAATTTTGTGCAGCTAATAGTAGTTTATTATTAACTTAGCAAAAAAAAATTTAATACTACCTCCATCACAAATTATTTGCAACATTTCACCTTTTCACCAAAATTAAAAAAATCATTAAAAAGCAATTAATATGAGGAAAAAAGTTTAAAATACCTCTCAATTAATGACTATAAAGTCATTATTAGTGGATAATTGAGTAATAAATTAGGGGTAAGACTGAAAAAGTAATAGTAAAGATGCATTGATTTTTTAAACATGACAAATAATTTAAGATGTCTCAAAAGGTAAAAGTTTACATATAATTTGGGACAAAGGTAGTAGTTTATTACGTGCTAACACGCAGTTCGTAATTCTAGGTGGGTCATGCTCTTGATTACTAATTCCAAGGAGATCCAAATCCCCTTTTTTTTAAATTGATATTCGGGCAGTTACTCTAATTCGGTCCAATCTAATAAGTAAGTTGACTTTTAAGAAGAAAATTCTGTAGATTTACGATATAAGTACTGTCAAAATTATTTAAAGTTACGACATTGCCTTAAGCAAGACCCTGAGGAATCATAGCTGAGCTATAATCTTTACGGGGAGATCCAAATCTTGGATAGTTTCTTTTTCTTTTTTTTTTTTGTGGGTGAGGGTTGGATGGGCTAATTGCTCAATTTGGGTTCGATACTGACTTTCATAATTATCTACATATACTGATACAATCTTAATCATTGATTCTCGATTTAATCATTGAAACAATTGCTCATTTCCTTCCATTTTATTTGTCCCCCAAACTTAGTTGGGGTAGTCAATTTAGTGATCCTTTCTGAAAAATTAACAATTAGGTACTTAATTATTGCCAGTGATCTTGGTGAAATAAAACCATATGAAAAAATAATCTAACTTTAATTGAGGATAATGTCCCAATTTTCATAGAGTACATGTTGTTCCTATTATTTTACTTCATTTTTAATCGTTGTCAATAACTAGGTATCTAATTATACTTTTATTCCATATATGATAGTGGTTATTTAAACTTTACAATTTTATTAATCTAATCATTTTTTTGAATGCGGGTGTTGGAGCTCTCGCTCACTTTATATATCAATTATAGAAGATATGTGTTTGCTTGAATAGAGTTTGAGGTAAAGAATTGGTAAGGATAGAAATATTAAAGTGTTGGGTGATCGATGAATCCCAATTCTAGTACAATTTAAGCTGATAACACAAATATTTTATCATCCCGAGAATCTAATTGTGAAATTTTGATATGAAAATTGTCTTTGAAATAGTGTCAAGTGAATTGAGATTTTATTGAATTCTCACAACCGTTGAAGAATTTCCTTGTTGAAGCTTTAATGTGATCGAAGAGGCCAATAGCCCAGTGGGGCATTGGCCGGCCCGTGACCGAGAGGTCCCGGGTTCGATACCCTCCGCCTGCATGCGGTAAGCTTTATTCTACCTTATCTAGGGTGTTCTCTCTCCCCATTGTGGGGCAATCGCCCATCGTGGCGTCAAACAAAAAAAAAAGCTTTAATGTGATATAAATACTGTATTTGGAAAAAATAAAGAAATTATTATATCTGGTATTGGTCAAATGGTTTGAGTGATGAAGTTGTTTAGTTGCTTTGAATAATTCTTGAAACTTCAGTCATCCGAATGACTTAGAATCTTCTCATATCTTTGAGTAGTTTTATGGGTAGTGAATAAATTTAAAATTTATATGCAAATCAATACTATTTTTATTATTTTTAGTGTAATTATTATTATTCGTATGACAATTAACAAATTTATTATTGTTAATAGAGCAAATAGCTTTTTATGCCACAAAATTAGTTATCAGTGCTATATTTGTCACAAATTTACTTCGTTCTTTTTTTACCATAAAATTAGTTACAAGTGCTATATTTGCCACAAATATTTTGTTCGTGTCTTTTTTGCCATGAAACATTTTTACAAGTGCTACAAATGCCACAAAGCCACAGATGGTGGTGGTGCTAAGGTTGAGTTGGAGGACAAAATAGGTAAGAGATAAAGTTAATTTCAAATACACCTCAAAATCTAATTTTTATACACAATTGGGTACATAAACTCTCATTTTTAATCTTTGATCAAATAGACCTTTTTTCCCAAATTAATACTCCGTACGCTTACGATGTTCTGAACCTAACTAAACACTACTTAGCAAAAAAAAAAACCTAACTAAACACCCTTTAGTAAAAAAATTAAAATTCTAATTTCACTATCAAATCGTGATCATCTGCCCCAGTTAAGAAAAAAATCTTATTAAATTTCAAGAATCCAAAATCATGGTGAGGATGAAACAATCAGAGTTGGACAAGTCGAACCCTAATTACGGTAAGCTTAGGGTTTTATATTTGGGATTTGTGGGATTTGTGGAGGAATTTTGTACTATTATTTCCAGAGGGTTTAGATTTTTAGAAATTGGCTTAAGTTATTTGTGGGGGAATTCAGGGGCATACAGGATTCAAAATGCATTTTTGCATATTATTGTCATCAAGAGTAAATTATTTTAAGAAACAATATAAAGATGCTATAATTCTTTGTGCATTCAATTTTATGATACTTCATATTTACTAAACATGGTGACTTGTGAAATATCTAAAGTTTTGATTGTCAGTGGATTTTCGAAATCGTTTAGTATTGATGCTTGTTTAATTGCCTCTAATGTCTAATAATTTGTGGAAGATTGTATACAGTAACAATCGGTTGCTCTTCATGATTTTATCAGCAAATGCTTGAATGATATGAATTGGATATAATTCCACTTTTCATTAATGAAATGCCTAAATGTTCCCTCCTTATTCGACCATTTCAAGTTAATACTAGAATTTCTTTTATTGTTTTACATAACAGAAGCAAACTGCTCCCCGACGTTATTGACCGTTGTAGTTTCTGGAAACAAGGTACAGAGGTTGGTAGGATTGACGATTAAATTTGGGAAGACGGGGTCAAGTATTAAAAAAATAAAGTATGTATCTAATTGTGTATAAAAATTAGATTTTCGAGTGTATTTGAAATTAACTTTATCTCTTACCTATTTTACCCTCCAACTCAGCCTTAGCACCATCACCATCTGTCGCTTTGTGGTATTTGTAGCACTTGTAAAAATGTTTCATGGCAAAAAAGACACGAATAAAATATTTGTGGCAAATATAGCATTTGTAACTAATTTTGTGATAGAAAAAGAACAAAAAAATAATTTGTGGCAAATATATCACTCATAACTAATTTTGTGGCGAAAAAAGCTATTTGCTCTTGTTAATATGATTTTTTTAATGGTTAATAACGAAAATTTGTTTTGGGTTGTTATTAGGGATGAATTGAGTGTTTAGAATTGGGGGACATGTTTCAACTATCGTTTTGTTCCATCTTGCATGGATAAAAAGTTAGAATTGATTATTATTTTGTTCGTTCTAGCGGGAGTACAACTAGTCTAACATCAGTGCTTGACCCAATGGTTTCCATTATATGAATCCCCACTATACCACCTAATTTGTTTTGACCGTTTTGAAAGCATGGTAAATTTTCTATAGGCCACATCTGCAAGAAAATGATAATCTATCTCAACGTTGTATCGTTTTGGAATGTTTTATTACTATAAATGATTATGCACTAAAAAGTTAATCTATATATGTATCGTGTATGTATAAACTTATGTTCAATTCACAGGAAAGGGAAATCTCTGCTTACCGAGTCATCGTACTCCTCCGTTTCACTTTTTTTAGATCGGTTATGCTATTCGATGAACCATTTTAGAGACAATTCAATTTTTAGATCCTGAATTGAGACAACGACATATTTTCGGGGACCAATTTGGAATTCATCCTTCAATTTCGTTGAAGGACAAAATTTTAGTTTTGAGTTTATCAATGATTGTAAAATACACACGTCGTCGAGTGTACAGAATCGACGATTACGATCAATCTTTTTAAAACGGCGTCGGTGAAAACCAGATTAAAATATAGAGAGTTAAATCAATTTAAAAAAATCGGAGAAAGGTATGAGTAACAGTTCTCTATCGTCATCTCCGGCGAGATCTTCAATATCCACGACGGCGATTATGGGGACAACTGCTGCAGCGACGTCGTTTTCTCTGAGCTTGGATGATTATCAATTTCCGGCGGATCTCATCTCCGTTCAGGACCGCAAAGACGAGGCAATGTCTGGTTAGTTTTCACCTGATTAATTTTCTGTTCAGTTGGTTCACAGACTAATGAAATTTAGTCCGTTCTGTAAATTAAATTCAAATTAGTGGCTCAGAATTATACTAATTTGTCCATTCTAGTAATTTTTGGGAATTATATCATATAATTCTGGAAATTAGTCTTATTAGTTTGTAAGACTTATTTTTGTGGTGATGAAATTGCTTTCGGGTTTGATATTTTATTCCTAGTATGGTGCTACCTCCATTCTTTAATACAAGACTTTCAGGACAGGTAGGGAGAATTAAGGAAAAAAATTAAGATATTTTTTAATCAAAATATCAATATACTCTCTTTAATAAAATTAGTGGTATACAAGGCTTATTTAAAAGATTAATATTGGTATTTTGACTAACAAAGTACCTCTCTTTTTTGCTATATGTTTTGAAAATCTTATATTAAGGAATGAAGGGAGTAGTAAGCATGTTCATATTTGCTTACAATTGAATATTGTAAATGTAGTTCTAAACATAGCATGAAATACTCTACTCCCTCCGTTTCAATTTAGATGTCCTAGTTCAAGTCTACACATGTATTAAGGTAGTATGTAATTTGTTAGTAAATTTTTATTAGATGTCTAAAATGCTCATATTTAAAAATAATTGATTGGTATTTGAAATTCAAATTGATCATTGGAGATTAGTGTTATGAATGATGATTGTTTAGCCGTTGGTCATTGGAAAATAAAAAGTATTAAATGGTTGGTTGGATATAAGAGTAATGTTGGAAAAAGAATACATCTAATTTGAAACAAGTTAAAAAGGTAAATTGAGATGGAAGGAGTAGTACAGAAGAGAATTTGATTGAATCATTCACTAAAGTGAAAAAACACTAAAGAATGAGAATGAGAGGACCGCGTATGAACACCCAGGGATTAATTAAACTTATTGAAAATTTTCGTGTTCCAGGACCCTGAACAGGACTTCTAAACAATACTATCTTCCGTGCTGCTGAGTGTAGGACTTGATCCAAGTTTAATCGCCACGTTCCACTTGGGAATCATTTGTCCATAGTCATTATCCTCTTTCGTGTACCTAGTCTCCAGACTTCCGCCACATGCTGGATTATTTTCTGCTCGTAAGCTCTAACCTTAGGTTGAGCCTATTAATACATCCAGTCAAGATGGCTCGGTAGTTGGGCCTTCTTAAAAATTTCCGCTGTATCTCTTGGTAATTCTTACTATGAAATGCTGAATCCTACTAGAAAAGTTGCAATCTTGGTTCTATAAGATGGTAGAGTTGTAGAGAGGAGACTTGGCCTGTAACTAGTCATTAAGTGTGATTAGCGTTATTTGGCTAATCTGTTAGGAGCATTGACTAAGCTGTAGAAGACAACATTTTCCAAGGTTTTAACATAATTTGGACTAAAAACTTATTATTCAACAACGATGACTAAATTTGAGGTTGTTATGAAAAAGGATAAGATGCATGTACCCTCTATTTCTGATTATTTCTGTATGTACTTTCTTTTGTCAACTAGTTATTATGTGTGTCCCAAGTTTGAAATACAAACTATTAGGAATTATAACCTCACTTTTATAGTGTGATGATTGCATTTCCGAAGAGTTCTCCTTATTTGCTAGTGGATTACTGTAAGTAGATATGGTTTTGTCAAAGTAATTGATGGACATTTTGCATTCTTTCATGTAAGGGATATTATATGTGTAATTGGCCTTAATTCTGTACTTTGTTCCTTATAAGTGTTGTGTTTTCAATAGTCTAAGACTGAGATCGAAATACATTATAAAACTATGAAGTCTGAGTTAATGCTTCACGTAGAGAATCCAGCAAAGAAATTCTTCATGACAATATAATCTCTAATTTCTAATTGCAGTTAGATTATCGAATTGGGATAACATAGTAGCCTTCCATTTGGAGTGTGCATCATTTTTATGTTGACTTTCTCAAACCAGTAAACTTTGACAGACATTCTAAAGAGTTCTTAGCATTATATGTGCAGTTATAAAATCTGAAGTGATGGCTGCCCTAAACAAAGAGGTTAAATCGCTTGATGAAGATAGCTGGATGTTCGAGGGACCTCGATCTCGTATCCATCTTATTTCAAGACCAGGTTGGTTCTTTCACTTGTAAAAGATTTGAATATTTTTTAACCTATTTGCAAGAGAATGCATGTTTGCAATTTTGAGTCCAGACATTTCTTTAAGATAGATATGAGTCGTCTGAGATAAATGCTCATAAAGGAATAAGTGAAGTCGATGTAAATTCTTTTAAAATGAAAACCTGCTGATACTATTATAACTTCTAATGCAAATTTTTAGAGTGATTTTTGCTAGAGTTGCAATTTAAATCTGGTCTTTCCACACTTGCTCTTTTTTTTTCAGATAGTTTTTCCCCGTGCGATACATCCATACGTTCAGTCTTATGATTCAAGCTGAAGATTATTTTGAATATCACTATTGGTTGAAATAAATGTAGAATCTTTTTGAAAATGATTTTGAGTCATCTATTTTCTAGTTTCCTTTGTTGTTCACTGTAATTTGATGATTTTTTCTCTCTTTTTTTTTTCTTCTGCATTTTAGTTTAAATATCTGCATAAAAGTTTTATGATGTTGTTTTGGTTACTTGATTACCAAAATTACCATTGTACTTTTAATTTGGAACAATCTGTTAAGAATATAAATTGTTGTTATGTACTACTGGATTGTGATTAGAATATAAAAGTTTCTATGCTTAATTTGATTAGAATATATTCAGCAGGAAAAAAGTGTGATTAGAATATAAATTGCTGTTATGTACTACTGGAAGTTGTAGAGGAATTTTAGTCATAGAAATCCCGCTCATTTGGAATTCTTAATTAGTCATTAGCCGGCAAGAGAAGAACAAATCCTATCGAAGCTAAAGTTTCTACCTTGCTCTGTGTAGTAATTCAGCAGAGAAAACTGTTCTAAAACCTTACCTAGTAATAACAAATACAAAACAAAAGATAAGTACACAAACTTTCTCAAGCCTATTGTACTATTATGTAGTGTGTGTGTGTGATATATATATATATATATATATATATATATATATATATATATATATATATATATATATATATATTGTCATATTTTAAAAGCTTCAGTCCTTATTGGAAATGTGAGTTCTAAAGCCATTCTAGACTATTCCTCCCGTGTTAGGAAGCTTGCAAATGATGTTGTAATGAAATATGATGAATGAATGAAAATAAATCGCAGAATGCTGCTGAAATTGTATTCTTCTACGAAAAAGTGATGGAAACCTTTGGTTGATACAGGCGGCGTTCTTAATCAACGTTTGGAAACTCTGAAGCATTCCCTCAAAAGATAATGGTGGCCAAATCTTCCTAGATATCTTCTTTGGGCAAAGCAGGAGATCAATTCATTAAACATATCAAAAATTGATTCTAGCAAGTTTGATTCACTGTCTCCATCAGATAAACTTCAATGGGAGGATATGCTTCTGCTAGAAACTCAACAGAACAGTTCTTTGTTTACTACCATTTTCTATAGAATTCTGTAGAGAACACCCCAATTGAACAATGGAAAATTAAAACTATTATTATACTTGGGTGTAGTATATTTGTGGACTGGTTTTTAATTAAGACCTTTATTTAATTCAGAATTTATTTTAATTTTACTATTTTGCTTGTGTATTTGTTATGAAGTTATTATTGTTGATATAATAATATACTTGTTAAAGCTTACCCCTTTTTCTTTTTTCTTTTTTGTTTTGTTGTGTAGGGGGGGAATTATTTTGGACTAAAGGTCCCATTCCATGGAACTGAGGGGAAAAATTCCCTATGGGACGGTCATTGTGGGTACCTCTGAGACATTAAGGCCTGCATGACCTACCCTGGAAGTGGGTCCTGTCTCAAATTATGTGAAAGGAGTGTGGGGCCGTACCCATAAGGTCCGCCCCATGCTAGACCTTACCGAACTGAGGACAGCGTCCTGGGCGGAAAAGATTGCCCCACTGTTGCACCTCTCATAGGAAAATTCAATCATAGAATCGTACTTGTGGGACTGGCCCCACAGTCCTTCACATAAATTGGGCAGGGCCTAATTCATGTGAGGGACTGTGAGACCAGTTACACAAGGACGGTCTTAGGATTGAGTTGACTCTCTCTCCTGACACTTGATGCAGCTAACTAAATATTGTAGCTGTGAATTATTTTATAAGATGTCATGTAGTAGTGTTCTACGGTTGCAGGTTTCCCTTCTTATCATGTCGGTTAAAGTGTCATCTAGACCCTAACTAGATTAGTCTGTTAAGAAGAGTCTGGATCTCACCTGTGGTAAAAAAAAAGTTGCATCCCTATTTTTAATTTTTTTTAAGGTTTGGTGATATATATAAGTGGAACATAGAGGCCATGCAACACTAGTTTATGAGAGTGTACTTGTACTGTCTTTTAAATTCCAAATCTCATATGCTCTAGAGGGAAAATTTCAAGATAGAGCAGCCCTTACAAGACTGGTTTCACAAACTTCTTACAATTTGGGGTGGGACTTACTTTGCAGATAGACCCCACTTCAACTCACGTGACAGGCTGTGAGGTCAGTCCTACAAGACGGCTCTATACCCAAGTGACCCGCTCGAGGGGCAAAAATGAATTAAAAGTCAACTACATGAGATCTAACTAAGCAGGCCTTCTAAAGAACTATTCTTAAATTTAGATACAAAAGGGTGATTAAGTAGCTCTTCCACAGTCCCTCTGGCTCTCCAGTCTTTCACCAAACACTTCCCAACAAAGCTCCGGAGCTCCATTGAAGCCGTTTCCGGCATCTCCATCTTCTCTTCGAAACAAATTGCACACATTAATGTCACCCAGTCCGGTTTCTCGTCGGAGCCGATCAACGGAAACCGCCCGACACAACACTCCATCACCACCACTCCAAGTGACCAAACATCTCCGGCGAAGCCATATGAATAATTACCACCCCATCTCTCTGGATCAATTCTCTCTGGACTCATATATGCACATGTTCCCATATATGAGTTATTACTACAAACCTCTTTCGCCGCCGCGTCTGTTGTGCTGGCAAATTTGCTGACTCCGAAATCAGTAATCTTTACTTCTCCGTTGCTGTTGAGTAACAAATTTGATGGTTTAATGTCTCTGTGAACTATTTGCATTCCATGTAGATAATGCAAACCTTCTAAAACATTCCTTGCAATGCAAGAAATGACATCTTCAGATAATCTCTTGTGTTTTCTCAAGAGGTCATGAAGTGATCCTCCTTCCATGTATTCAATTAGAAAACAAAGATCACCACTTTCATCTGAGTCTGCAAATCCATTTTCAAGCACCCCATGACACATTACTACAAACCTTGAGTCTACTTTTCTTAGAATCTCGGCTTCGCGTATGGCCTGCTGTTGGAGGGCTTCTTTATTTCCCCTGAAGACGGAACCAAATACTTAATGTTAGGGCAAACAAATTTTATATGATTCTTGAAAAAATAAAAGTAAAATTTTCGATTTTTTTTTGGTTCTGTGCTTGCCTGAATCGAAGTACTTTGAGTGCATATACTGTGTTTGTGGGCCGGTGACGGACTTTGTAGACTGTGCCACCATTTCCATGGCCAAGAACTTGAAGTTTCTCAAGGCTTTTAACAGGGCTGTCTATAGATGGAGAATTGGAGCTTGTGGATGACAATGGTGATGGAGAAAGAAAATGTTGCCAAGAATTAGGTAGTTTGATTGAAGGTAAAGTGAGGCTGAGGGCCTTATGTTTCCTTCTCTCTCGTACTATAGTCATGTATGTATGTATGTATGTATGTATGTATAAGTGGACATAGAAATGGAAAGAGTGGCTTCAAGATCTAACAGTAGCCATATATACCTTGCATGGTGGTGTTGGTTGGGGGCAGTGTGAACAAGAAAGTGTTAAAAGTTGACAGATGGAAATGAGGATCTAAAATTCAGGGGCAGGTGAGGTTTTTGTGGTTATTTATATCACATCTTCTGGCTGTGAGTTGAGTTAGTTTTGATAGTAAAGTTGGGATCTGCCATGTGTATTTTGTTTAATTTGAGGAAAACTATAAACATTTACTTCATGGTTTCTTATTATGCACGTGTCTACTAATTTTTGATATCCAAGTAGATTTGTCTTATTTCAAGACTAATTTATTATCATCTTATAAATCATTAGTACATGTGCCAGAAAAAACCAATGTCTAATTTCAAGACTAATTTATTATCATCTTATAAATCATTAGTACATGTGCGAGAAAAAATCAACATATATTAATTCTCTTTTATGTGAATTGATTATTTTATTACTTTTTTAACTGATAATTTTTCATTGTGAATTTCGATAAAGCTGATTATCTGTAAGAAACAGCTCAATGTATTTTTTTTAATAGAAAGGTGAATCCAAATGCAAGTACAAGTTCTCTTTGAAGATTTAAAAGTGTATATGGATTGAATTTGACTTGAAATCAAACTCTTAGATTACGTAAAAACTTTAACTGTTCTTAAGAAATAACGTAAATCCCGTTGGTAAAATTTTTGGATTTGGTTTGGATTCAAAACCCAAACTAACATATAGGTGAATCTGACAATGTAACAAATCAATTCAATTCAATTCAATTCCGTAAACTTGAAGATAGCATAAATGCTGATTGGTAAGGTAAGAGATCCACAAGGATCCGTTCCGACAACTTTGAGTAGTTATTTTGCATTAGTGCAGAAAGTGTAGCCAAAAAAATCACTGGCTTCTCCTGGATTGCACAACAACAAAAAAAAACTCAGGCAGATGTAAAGATAATGTAAACAGGCCCTCCTTGAAACTATTTTCCCCATGGAATGTCTTCAACTTGGGTCAGAATAAGAACCAAAACGAACTGACAACTTCGATCTTGTACTGAAAAGCTACAATGATGGAATCGAATACTATAAAAGGGTTCATCCATATATGCATAAGGAATCCAGGGTCGCAATTACAAAAGCCGATTGCAGACACGGACGCAAGAGACACATATTGGATTAGAAAGATTATAATATATCATTTTTGACATTTTGTACATGTTGTAAACAAGATCAAACTTTTTTACCTTCTGAAGTAAGGAGTCCCATCTGCTCTGTTAGATGTTCCATATGTTCAGTCCTGTTCCATTCATTCTCCCCGGGATTTACTCCACTTCCCTTGGAAAGATCTTCTATTGTTGTCGCGGCCATGTTTTCCTCGGTCTCCATGGACTGTGAAGGTATCTGGAGCCACTTTGCCCAAAAGGGGTCCAAAGAGTCAGGAAGATCTTCCATGTCATCGAGTAGTGCACTATCCCAATCAATCTGATTGTCAGAAGGAAGATCATCAATATCCAAGGGTATTTCCCCATTAGTCGCAGCCAATGAGGTCGGATCTATGAAAGCACCATTCTCGGTTTCGGCCCCTAAAATATCAACATCCTCGGTTTCGTCCCCTGTAATATCAACATTCACGGTTTCTTGACTAATCCCTGGCATTTGAGAAAGCTCGGGTATTATCATATCTGATCGTGAAAGTGTCACTGGAGGCAAACCTTGAGCTCCAACCAGTGGCTTTATCTCTGGAAATTGACTACTTACAATATCCGAAGTTGTACCAAGCGGGGCGGCTGACTGGATCTCAGATATGGCAGATGAAGAACCTTGGCCAGTCATTCCTGAGGTTGCAGGTATAAAACTATGTGCAGAGGTTGGTGGGACCTCCTGAAGAGTCAACCCTGAAACACGGTTAGATGAACTCCCGCTATCTATGGCTTTCGAAGCTGTGCCATCACCAATCAAGAAACTATCAGCATTGTTGCTGAAATTCTCCAACCTTGGAGAAGAATCAAGTTTCATGAGCTGACTCATCATTGCTTTAGCTGCCTCATTCATCATCGGTTGGTACTTAACGATCTGACCATCAGCGGGAACTACAGAAAGGTCATCTTGTTTAAGCCTACGTTTTTTGCTGCCCTCTGTTATGCGCCGGCTGCTGTCATTTTGTTGTTGCACAAACTGGGACAAGAATCCTGGGCTGTTCACAGCCTTTGCTAGGAAAGACATCATTTGTTGCTGGCGCTGTTCCATACCCTGAAGTCGTTGCACCATTGTTTGCAACTGATTGTCAGTAGTTTGTTGTTGTTGCCTCAACCGGACAAGTTCCTGCATGAGCACATTTTTGTCTCTTTTAAGCCTCTCGACCTCCTCTTCAAGTCCAAATTTTCCAACCTCAACGCAGGCACCGACAGATGAACTCTGTCCATGTGGTTGTTGTTGCTGACTATGCCCATGTGCAGGTTTTCGACGATTGATAGTCTTAAGCAGATGCTTCTGACCCCTCAAAAACCCTTCATTTGCAAACTCCCAGCGGTCTGGATCAACCTTCCGGAATCCCTGTTCATCCAAAGTAAACACAGATATTGTGTATAGAATCAGCTAATAGGACATTAACAAGTATTACCAAGACAGACTTAATCTTTTATTTCACCAGTGTATTTGAGAAGCAAGTGAAATAAAAGATCAACTTGAAAAATGGAAGTAACCCTCTTGAGTTACGATTATGGTTAACGAAAGATAACAATAAAATGATCATGTTCATCTAAATCAGGCTAAACACATGAACTTTAGACATCTCAGACAAGAAATTAACTACCATTTATCAAAGAGGGAAAAGCAATCACTCAAGTACTCAACAAGAACTACTCCCATATTATTATCCTTGAAAATGAACTTAACAAGTCGACATTACCCATACATCTTAGACAAGAAATTAACTACCATTTATCAAAGAGGGGAAAGAAATCACTCAACAAGAACTACTCCTATATTATTATCCTTGAAAATTAACTTAACAAGTCGACATTACCCATATGTTCTATGACTTTGAGTACACGAGCTTAAAGGAGCCCGACCTTTGAAACCGAATGCCCACCTTTGTATTGGCACACAATAGGAGAGTATTTGAAGTATCTTAGTCTTTCTAACCCCACAAGCCCTCCTCACATTTGCTGCACTGATTTTCAAATGTTAAAATTATTATGCAGATTTTGCTCCAAGTCGCTGCACCAAAACCTTCAAGTCATGATAGAGCTTTACCTCTTGGAATAGTCTAAGTACTTGATCCAGCAAGTATTCATAACTTAAGCCCTCTCAGCTCTCTCAATTCCTAAACAATTTTCCCAGTTACTATAAATAAGATATTCCTAGCATGATAGAGGCTTTTCAATGAAACTCAACACACGGGTTACATATTATGAAGGGGAATATAATTTTTCCATCCAGAACATCATTTTGAAAAACTGTAATATTCAAAAGGAGGTTCTTAGTATATTGTTCGCTTTGTCAAAGATCCCAAAGAAGGAAAGCTGTAAAAAGGTTTCATCTCAAAATATCATAAAACTAGAAACCTGGCCGAAAAACTTTCCAACACACAATCAGCTTCTCTCTTCCTGAACCAAGGAACAATAAAATGGGTCACATACCAATACACCTATTAAGAGCGGAAAAATCTATTAGGTTACTTGGTTAAATAATTCCTTCTCCAACAGCTCCACATGCTAATATCATTAACTTTCTAACATGATGAATGAGACCCAGTTGACTTACTTCATCCTTCCCATTGCAAAACACCCCAACCAAATTCTTTTCATAATTCCTGTTCTTGTAGAAGTAATCATCACTATCATTTCAAAATGAGAAGCACTCATTGATCCATCCAAATTCAAAACCCACTCTAACCACATTAACGAATAAAGTCCTGTTTCTGAATCAAACCACCATTAAACTTATTTTTTTAATTTTTTTTAACCTTCTCCAAATTTCCTTGACCAACCAAGTTGCTTTTCATTCATTTTTTTTTCTTCCCATAGAAGACGAATAAGAACATACACATACATGAGGGTGAGGGAGGGGGGAATTTACTTGAATCAGTTCAGCTGCTTTTGAACCATAACTGCTTTCTAAATCAACAACTACCAGAGAACAGACGATAAAAATTGCTTATAAAAAAACATATGTACACACATACTAAAGCCACTCAGTTGATCATCAACAAAATCCAGCACGAACATATTCAATCCTAATCAAAATGTCAACCAAGTTCTTCACCACAGTCAGTAAAAAACAACACTCAAATTAATACCTTGAGAAGCGAAAAGAGCAAATCTCCTATACCGAAAAAAGGATAAAGATGCATACATAAGTGTTTAACTGGCGAACGAAGCTGGAGAAGTTGTTGTGCTTGAAATATTTAGGGAGTAGATCGCGAGCGAACTCCGGCGGATCCCAAACCACAAAGCTGTTATTGGTAGAGCTCCAGGACACAATCTTGTCGGTGCTATGGTCATCCACCATGTCGTATGTCTTCACCAGGAACGGCGGCGGAGCATTTGCGTTGGGAATAGGTACCGGAGCAGGAATCAGAGGAGGACTTCCAGCAGCTCCGCCACCGCTTCCTCCTCCTCCTCCATCATCATCTGCCGGTACCTTACCCCGGCCGTTGGACGAAGATGCATCCATTAACGATAAAATTCGATCGTCGCAACAATAATCATCAACTTAGAATAACAATTAACAGTTTTGCAACGAATTCGAAACAAGCACAAATCGTATCATTTAGGGTTTTGAATGCATTTTTTTTTTGGTTCGCTGAAGAAAAACCCTAGAGAGAGAAACTAGATATGTCTGAGATTGATTTTAGAGAGAGAGAGGGTGCGGTGGGGTTAAAAAAGGAAAAAGAGAGATGACGGAGGAAACGGGGATGAACGGATTTGATTTGTTTGGGGAGAGAAGACAAGAAGTAAAATGACCTAATTGCCCAGTCCGGCTCCTATGCGGAACAGCTTTTTTCCGCACGTGCGGAACAATATCAACCGTCAGATAATATTTTGAACGGTCCAGATCTGGAGAGAGAAAAGTTACGGCTGACTTAAAAAATATTAAAAAAAATTTCTCTCTCCAGATCTGGACCGTTAAAAAATATCATCCGACGGCTGGGATGGTGTCCCGCACAGTCCGCACAGAAACTGTTCCTCATAGGAGCCGGGGACCTAATTGCCTCTTTTGACTTTATTTTTTTTTTTGTGGGCGCCGCTATGTTTTTTTTTGTTTTTTTATGAACTCCGCTGTGTGTTATTTTCGTTTGAAAAATTCTGATAAACCTTATAAGACACGTTATCGTAGAATTATCTCTTTCTTTATTGTAGTGAGGTGGTCAATTTTGTATTAAATGGTGTAATGAACCAGTCCGATTCTTATGCGGAATATGTATTTTTAATATATACAAAATACATCAAAATATGTGTTTTTAGCATAAAAACAGGTGTTTGCACGAATAGATGTTCTGACAATCAAAACAAGTATTTTTTAAAATTAATTTTAATTTAACGAACGAGAAAAATTTCGCACATACAAATTTTTTCACATTCTGCACTGGAGCCTTGCTACCAATGGACCACAAACATATCATAAGTTCATTTTTTTTTTTTTTTTTGATGAACTTATCATATCATAAGTTCATAACTATCCTCTTTCTTTTCCGGTATAAGGTTTATCTTCTTTCTTTACATTTATGTCGGATTTGTTTGAAAATGGAAATTAGGATTTAGGAGAGGAATATTCTGATTTTAGGAGAATCTAGACATAAAGAGTTTGCATTTCGGGGTTATCCTATATTTTTAATATACTTTCTAATACTATTTCTATTACCTTAATAATATTATTTTATGTATATTAGTATCACTAGTCCAGAGTAAATTTAGGAATTTTTGAATCAATCACATCGTATCATTATCATGTAGCACTGTCAAATTAATTTGAAGTCTGCGGACCATTCTGAGTCCGTTTTATATGGACTTGACTTGGACTTCATATTTAAAGTCCGTTTAAAAGCGGATATTTTTTGTCCAAATCTGTTTGGATACGGACTTTGCGACCGGACCGGACTTGGACCCAGGTCAGTGGATGGGTCGAGAAAAAATTAATATATATATATATATATATATATATATATATATATATATATATATCTATCTATCTATATATATTACGAGAAACGACTTATACATACTGAGATAATTGTATCTATATATTTCTTCCATCTTTTTTCTTAGATTTTCACTTTTTTTAATTAATTTACTAATTTTTAATTGGTTGAGTATATTTAGGTTAATTAAATTAATTGAAAAATAACTTATCTTAATAAAAAATTAAATATCAACTTTTGTAGGTGCAAAAACGTTAAACTATTTTATTCAAAACGGGAGAGAGAGGATTCGATCCCCCGACTGCAGAGTCGAATCTGTCATATTGCATTGCCAACTACTCTAGCAAGTATTTGACAATTGTTTTTCTCTAATTCTTTTAATGGAATGTTAATTTAAATTTTATTTTGGTTGTAAACTCTTAATTGAGCTTATAAGAGTATCCCACATCGAAAAGTTACATTATTTTTTGAGTTTGACAACACTATAAAAGATGGTACTTTGACATGTTTTGAGTTACAAAATTGGGCTGACATTTTAGCCCATCAAATTAAGGAAGCTCGGTTATTTGCTTCTTATATTTTTTATTTATATAAATATAAATAGTTAAAGTTTTAACAAATAACGGGGTACTTCGGATAGTCGGGTCCTCCGAATTCGATTGAACTTATAATCATATGTTTTGAGTGAGAAATTGGGTTGGCATTTTTAGCCCATCGAGTGGGGAAGCAAATTTATTTGCTTCTTACATTTTTTATTTATATAAATTTAAATAGTTAAAGTTTTAACAAATAAGTGGGTTATTCGGATAGTCGAGTCCTCTCGAATTGGATTGAGCTTAAAATCAAGTTCGATTTGGAGAGTTTAGAAATTTGTAATTTTTTTAAATATTTAATAGAATAAAAATAATAAAAAAATATTAATTAAAAGTTATGAGTTTTAATATATTTATGATTTTTCTTTTATTCTTTTCTAATTTTTAGATTTTTCTTTTTCAATATTATCTATCTATATATTATAGAGCACTTATACATACGTGATAATTGTATCTATATATTTCTTCCATCTTTTTTTCTTAGATTTTCACTTTTTTTAATTAATTTACTAATTTTTAATTGGTTGAGAATATTTAGGTTAATTAAATTAATTGAAAAATAACTTATCTTAATAAAAATTAAATATCAACTTTTATAGGTGCAAAAACGTTAAACTATTTTATTCAAACCGGGGGAGGGAGGATTCGATCCCCCGACCTGTAGGTCGAATGCTGCGCTGCATTGCCAACTACTCTAGCAAGTATTTGACTACTGTTTTCTCTAATTCTTTTAATGGAATGTTAATTTAAATTTTATTTTGGTTGTAAACTCTTAATTGGCTTATAAGAGTATCCCACATCGAAAAGTTACATTATTTTTTGAGTTTGACAATACTATAAAAGATGGTACTTTGACATGTTTTGAGTTACAAAATTGGGCTGACATTTTAGCCCATCAAATTAAGGAAGCCCGGTTATTTGCTTCTTATATTTTTTATTTGTATAAATATAAATAGTTAAAGTTTTAACAAATAACGGGTAATTCAGATGGCCGGGTCCTCTGAATTCCGATTGAACTCATAATCAAAGTTAAAAATATTAATCTAAAGTCAAACAAGAGAATTAACAACAATAAAAACTCCCACATAAAAAAATTATTATTATTTTTAAAATTTGACAAATGAAAAAACTATAAAAGAAAATTAATGTGCATAAAATTTATACTTCCTCCGATTCAAAATAGAAGTTTTTTTAAGAGTTATTTTTTGTTGGAAAACAGGTCTTTTTACAAGAATGGTGCATTTATTGGCTAATTTACCCTTACATTATTTTCTCCATATATTCATATTTGTCAAAATGTATAGTTTTCATGCAACTCTTCATTAATTTATTTTTTTCTTTTGGAGTATTAATTAGGGGGTATTTTAGTCATTTTGATTAGTATCTTAATTTGTGTGAAAACTCCTAAAAAGACTAATATTTTGAATCGGAATGAGTGTCTATCTATATTTATATTACAAAGTCTGTTTTCAGTTTCAGCCAATCACATCCTTCTAAATCTTACGTGTAATTTCCATGAATTTTTGTTCAATTAATTATTTTATAAAATTTTGATTGGTTGGTTAAATTTTACTTTGGTTGTAAATTCTTAATTTGCTTATTAGAGTATCCCACATTGAAAAGTTACATTGTTTTTTGAGTTTGACAATACTATAAAATGGTGTACTTTGACATGTTTTGAGATACAAAATTACTTTGACATTTTTTCTTTCATTAAACATTACGTTTCCATGCATAGCACGGGTATTTTTGCTAGTATATATATATTACAGAAGCCTTATACATACATATATTGTATCTATATATATTTTTTCAATACTATTTTCTTAGATTTTCACATTTTTTAATTAATTTACTAATTTTGATTGGTTGAGAATATTTAGGTTAATTAAATTAATTGAAAAATTAACTTATCTTAATAAAAATTAAATATCAACTTTTATTGGTGCAAAAAATGTTAAACTATTTTATTTAAAATTGGGTGAGGGGGATTCGATCCCTCGACTCGTAAGTCGGATGCTACGCCACATTGCCATATACTCTGGCAGGTATTTGACAACTATTTTCTTTAATTCTTTTAATGGAATGCTAATTTAAATTTTATTTTGGTTGTAAACTCTTAATTGGCTTATAAGAGTATCCCACTTTGAAAAGTTACATTGTTTTTTGAGTTTGACAATACTATAAAAGATGGTACTTTGATATGTTTTGAGTTACAAAATTGGGCTGACATTTTAGCCTATCAAATTAAGGGAGCCCGCTTATTTACTTCTTATATTTTTTATTTATATAAATATAAATAGTTAAAGTTTTAAAAATAACGAGTAATTCAGATGACCGGGTCCTCTGAATTCCGATTGAGTTTATAATCAAGTTCGATTTAACTCAGACTTATGTAATGTTCATTTTTTTTATTCTAATTGTGAATTTTTATTTTCATAATATATTTTTAAAAATAAATAAATATGGATATTTAAAAAAAAAATCAATTCGCTTCGTTTATACTGCAAAAAGCAAGTGAATCTTTTTTCTAAACTCTCTAAAACTAAAATATTAATTTGTAGAAATATCAATTCGCTTCGTAACATTGAAAAGTTACATTGTTTGTTTAGTTTGACAATACTATAGAAAAGAGTATTATCACATATTTTGAGTAAGAAATTGGGTTGGCATTTCAGCCATCAGAGTGGGGAAGCAAATTTATTTGCTTCTTACATTTTTTTTATATAAATATAAATAGTTAAAGTTTTAACAAATAACAGGTTATTCAAATGACCGAGTCCTCTGAATTCCGATTGAGCTTAAAATCAAGTTCGATTTTGAGAATTAAGAAATTTTTTATTTTTTTAATATTTAATAGAATAAAAATAAGTAAAAAGTATTAATTAAAAGTTATGGGTTTTAATATATTTATGGTTTTTCTTTTCTTCTAGTCTAATTTTTAAATTTTTCTTTTTTTTTTTCTCAATATTATTCAAGATCCCACATTGAAAGTGTACGAAATTTTTGGAGTTTGACAACATTATAAATAAAGGGTTTGAGCATGTTTTTCAATTGAATGAATTGGTGGTTGATATTTAGCTCATTAAATTCTGTGACAAACTCAATTTGCTTTTCAACTTTTTAATTCCAAGAGTCAATTTTTTTTTTAAAAAAAAAATAGTTCACAAAGACATTTGATTTTTGGTACAACCTGCGAGAAAAACCTACTTATTACTCCCTCCATTCCTTATTAATTGTCGTTTAGGAGATATCTAGGTATCCAAATTAATTGTCGTTTAAGGTTCTTTTATTAGTTGTCAACAATTTATTCCAATTATACCCTCAATATTTTCCTTTATTTTCTTTATGACGTATAAGAGTGAGAGGGGAATGGTTGGGTAATATTGGATGTTTAGGTGAAAATGACAACCTCCTTAATTTTATCAAATTGTCTAAAGAGTCTTATATTTAGGAATGGAGGGAGTATTATTTTTTCATTTAAAGAGTCAAAACTTCAAAACAAATATAGTTTACTGAGCCATTTGTTTTCTTATACTCTTAATTATATGATAAATGGAATCCTGAGCATAGAACATGTTATTAAACAATCTAATCTAACTATCTATCTATATTTATATTACAGAGTTTGTTTTCAATTTCAGCCAATCACATTCTTGTAAATCCTACGTGTAATTTCCATGAATGTTTTATCAATTAATTATTTTATAAAATTTTGATTGGTTGGTTAAATTTTACTTTTATTGTAACCTCTCAATTGGTTCATAAAACTATCCCACATTGAAAAGTTACATTGTTTGTTTAGTTTGACAATACTATAAAAAAAGAGTACTATCACATTTTTTGAGTAAGAAATTGGGCTGGCAATTCAGCCCATCAAAGTGGGGAAGCAAACTTATTTGCTTCTTACATTTTTTATTTGTATAAATATAAATAGTTAAAGTTTTAACAAACAACGGGTTATTCAGATGACTGAGTCCTCTGAATTCCGATTGAACTTACAATCAAGTTCGATTTGGAGAGTTTAGAAATTTGTAAATTTTTTAATATTTAATAGAATAAAAATAAGTAAAAAATATTAATTAAAAGTTATGGGTTTTAATAAATGGTCTATTCTAATTTTTAGATTTTTCTTTTTCCTTTTCAATATTATTCAAGATCCCACATTGAAAGTGTACGAGAAATTTTTGGAGTTTGACAACATTATAAATAAAGGGGTTTGAGCATGTTTTTCAATTGAATGAATTGGTGGGTTGATATTTAGCTAATTAAATTCAGTGACAAACTCAATTTGTTTTTTAACTTTTTAATTTCAATAGTCTTTTTTTTTTTAAAAAAAAAAAAAATCTCACATTGCCATTTTATTTTTGGTTGAACCTGCGAGAAAACCTACTTATTATTATTTTTTTCATTTAAAGAGTCAAATCTTTAAAAAAAAAAAAAAATAGCTTACAAAGCTATTTGATTTTCTTATACTCTTAAGTGTATAGTAAAATGGAATCCCATGCATAGCGCGGGTCATTATGCTAGTGTGTGTATATATATATATATATATATATAATATATATATATATCTCCAATCATATTCTAAAACTAATGAGTCTCATGATTTTGTTTGTTTTTTAATTATCTAAACTAGGTTATATAAATGTATATATAATTATATATTATATGTAGTCTTTTTTTAAAATGTTTTTCGTTGCAATCACAATGTTAGATTTTATACTTGTAAATCCATATCTATTTCAGTATTTTTTTTTGAAAATTAGAGTATTACTTCAATATGAATCTTTTTATATTTAGTTTGGATGAATAGATAGATAGTTCTTTTTTTTCAAAAAATTAAAAATTAAAAAAAAATTCATGGGCCCGCGGACCGGTCCATAATCCACGGACTTTAAGCGAACTGGGTATGGACCTAGCATTTCACAGTCCGTAAAAAAAAGGACCAAGTCCGGTCCAGTCTTTGTAATGTAAGTCCATGCAGACTTGGACCCATAACTAATTGGACCGGTCTGTTTGATAATACTAGTATCATATTTAATAATACTATTAGTTTATTAAAGAATGCACAAAAAGATTCGTAGTTGTTTTGGGATTGTTCTCAATTTTATTGGAGCTTCTCTTCTGAATGCTAAAAATGGAATAATGTGCAAATAGAGCAGGTATTATTTTTTGGGAAAAGATATTGAAAATCTAAATACTTTTTATCCTAAATTAATTGTCTTGTTTCACATTTTTTTTATTCAAAATAGTTGTCCCTTCACAATTTCAATGCATTTTAACGCAAATTTTTCATATCTTCCCTTAGTCAATTTTAGTCAAATTAGAGTTAATCATGTCTTGTTCCAATGTAATCCTCCAGTCATTCAATACTCCCTCCATTCCCTATTAATTGTCGTTTAGGAGATATCTAGGTATCCAAATTAATTGTCGTTTAAGGTTATTTTATTAGTTGTCAATAATTTATTCCAATTATACCCTCAATATTTTCCTTTCTTTTCTTTATGACATAGAAGTGAGAGAGAGGGAGGGTGATGGTAATATTGGAAGTTTAGGTGAAAATGACAACTTCCTTAATTTTTTCAAATTGTCTAAACAGTCTTATATTTAGGAATGGAGGGAGTATTAAATAAGGGTGTTTGGTTTTTTTTTTTCTTTGAAATTCTATGAAATTGAAAATTTTCTTAATATATGCGTTTTTTTTTAAAATTAGGATAACTAATTTGGGACGGTAGGGATGACACTGGGACAGGTTAGGTGGAAACTATGGTCTCCAGTCTCGACACCACATCCTCCATTTGATCCTCAATCCCCGACCCAACTCCGTTATTGGGGTGGATAGGGATCTCATCTCCGGATCAGGCGATACCTCATCCCCGAATCAGGTGAGGGTCCATCCCCAACTGGAAAAAGTGGAGATTTTTTTTGTGTTTCAAATTATGGCTTTCGACCACCTCCGACTAGAGAAATTAATTATAATTGAAATTTTGACAAAAATTTACCAAATATACACAACTTTTAAAAAATGACATAAAATTGTAAACAAAAAATACTTGATACATGTTAAATAAAATAACACTATCTAAAAAATGCTAGTTTGCTCTCTAAAAGAGATGGGGTTCTTAAAGGCTTACAAGATGAAAGAGTCTCCAAAGAGTTTGAGAATTTTCAGCGTATTTTCAATTTTGACGTCTTTTTTTGTATTCTATTTGTATTTAGTATTTTAGGCGGATAGACACGACGGACCAAGACGGAGTAGAGTGCGGTCGAGATATCATCTCTCCCGCCCTTGACTCCGTCCCTAAATAGCGGGGTAAAATTCATCTTCTCCTTCACGCCCGACTCCGGCTTAAACCGAGGAATTTCTATCCCCAACTGGGCTGAGTCAGACTGAACCTCCAATTCAGTTGGGTCAATTACCTTCTCTGGAGAGATTAACTACTTTTGAAAACTCCAAGAAACCAGAGTTGTGAGAGATTAACTATCGTGAGTTGTGGGAATCAAGCTGCCCCAGTGAAAAAGGTAGCCTTCATCCTGGCTTCTGCCCAGGATCGATTCCCACACCCCCCTTCCCCCCACCCGCGTAAACTATCGTGAGTTTATTAATTTATTTTGTAATAGATAAAAAAACGTCAGTTAGGATTCTTTAAATTCCAAAATTAGGTCCTGCATACACTTCAACGAAAATTTATTAAAACTCTAAATAATTACTTTTGAAAACACATTTAAAAAACCAAAAACCGATTATATATGCACCTGGTTATTTCGTAATAGACATACAATGATTTTTAAGGTAAGACTGGAGTTTTTTTTTTTAAAACCATTTTATTGTGTTTTTTTTATTTAAATTATTAAATTATTATGAGTTCTGAATATTGTTTTTTAAAAAAATTCACTATATCTCTACTCAATATTATTATGATTTTTTTCATTCTTAAAACTTGAGTTTATAATTATATTTTGACATTTTTTTTAATAATTTATACTTTAAAAAAAATTAAGGGACATAACTTTGGTAATTATCACAAGATCACAATATTATTTAAGACAGCCTTCCAAGTAATTCCTAACCAACACTTTTAACCTTTGGCAAAACTAAAAGATCCACTAACAGAGGCTCTTTTTTTTTTTTTTACAAAACAAACAAACTATTCAATTTAAACTCATTTCTCTTCTACAAAAAAATATTCAAGTTAAACTCAGATTTCCATGCAATTGAAGAAATAGGCTTCAGTTTTACATAAGAAAAAATACCAAGATTTAAAGATCCTAGCTAGTACCTTGGTTGTCCTTTTATATACTTTAACATAGATTAGGAAGAGAAGACGAGAAATTTCTAATGTTATACTCTTAATTTTCAATCACTTACCCATTTCTAGGGGTGTGCGTTGGTGCGGTTTGGTGAAAACTGATTTACTAATGCGGTTTTTATACGGTTTTTTAATATATATTTTAAAATCATACTGCACCATTTTGACTTCCAAATCCGAATTTCATCAAACCGTAATTATTTTGGTTTGGTAAAATTAGGTTTAGTGAAAACCGATCTAAAAAACTTGTAAAATTATTTAAATATTGCCAATGAGGCATTGGTGTAGTGGCCAAGGCTGAGGTCTCATGACGTAGATGTCATAAGTTCGATCCTGGATCCTCCATTTCTTATAATAGATGGGTCCCCCTCCCCCAATAAATAAATAAAAAATTAAAAAAAATTATTTAAATATCTTTTGACTCATGAACTCCAATTTAATATTTCTAAGAGATTAACCATGTAACAGAATTCCCCAGTTTTAATGTGAATTCAAATCAATAAATACATGTCTAAGTTGAAAACATTAGCAAAATACTTATGTTTTATTTAAAAGTTCTCAACAAATAAATCAAAAGATGAGATGTTCTAACCAATAACATCTTGAATCATGAGGTGATGACAACCATGAAGTAACTATTGAACAACATGTCACTGAAAATGGAGAGTATCAAATAATGATTTCACCTAAATAAATACAAGAATTCAAAGATTACTTCTAAACCCAATTAGTAGGAAGCCATACTATATATCAAATGCTTACATGAATCAAGATAAATTTAGAAAACCTTACTAAGAAATACTCTATCCTGCATAAGATTTTACTACAAGCAGTTGAATCAAGGAAACATAATTATGTAAATATACCATATACTTTTAAAAATAAAAAATAAAAAATTAGATAGACATATAATGCGGTTTGAGGTGTGGTATAACTTAAAATTTTCTAGACCGCGACCGCACTGAAAAATAATTTGCGGCAACTAAAACCGTATTTAACTGCACCATAATTGACCAAACATCGCACCACACACCAAAATTAAATTTGGTGCGGTGCGGTTTTCGATTAAAACCGATTAATGCACACCCCTACCTATTTCCCCTTCTCTATCTTATAATACAGGTAAATATAGTTTTAGAAAATGTTGAAAAAAGACCTATATCTAAAAAGGAAAATGATTTACTCCTAGAATTTTGGGGATAGAAACCCTAAACTCCCAAATTGAGGGTGTTAAATGACTATCTTACCCCCTGTTGGTATAAGGGATTCACCCAACTATAAGGGTAAAAAGGTCCGAAAAACTATTTTATTCAATTTTTTAGCCAATCATTTTAATAGCCTTGCAAGGTCCATCTAAAAAAGAGATGAAATGGCTAAAAGTACTTTTACTATGAAACAGAGGGAATAATATTACAATGAGTAAATAGTATTTCAGCAAAAGTTGACACCTTTTAACCCAAAAAAAAAAAAAAAAAAAAAAGTTGACACCTTCATTGTCTTTTCTAGAAAGAAAACATCAGATTTATGTATAATTACATTTACAACAAACAAGAATATAGATCTTAAGCTGATCTAACTTGAATCAGATGGGGGTGTTTTAGGAAACTTTCTGATTCAACAGTCTTAAGAAAATCACAGCAGTCTGGAATCTGTCTACATATGAATGTCCTCATCATCCTCAAAAAAAACTCCAAGAAACCACCAAAACAACATTCATATAATCAATTTCAGGACAATAAAGCATCCTTCTACACAAAAAGCAATATCCACACCCCCAGGGCCCTGTCACGGGTCGCAAGTTTCAGCACTTGAGACGCCCGTGATGCCGAGTAACTCTAGCTCAAATAGCTCCTAAGTTACTCCCGGCAAGCTTTCTCTTTAGTCACAATCTCGGGACAAGAAGATAGGCAACACTTAAAAACGAAAACGGGTCACTTACGCGAAAACTTCAGCATTTCTCATTAAAACATAACATGATTACAAGTATGAAAATTTACATCAAAAGAGTTCAAAACGACGAGGGGGGGAGTCGCTTGAATGCCTATTACAATTGCTAGAAGTTTGGTTTTTTGCTTGTTTGCTTGAAATTTTTGTTCCCCCCCTATAGGTGCTTAAAAAGCATTTACCCATTTGCTAGGAGTGTAGCACTTATTTCCGAGGAGGTGGGAAAAACGCTAACATATGCTATGTACATGATAATTACAAACTACCTCGAGCATTAACTTCTAAATGTTTACAAAAGGTCACTCATCAAATTTGAGCTCATTCGGAGTTCATCCCAGGATACAAAAGCGGCACATGCCAAGTCGGTTGGGTATTGCTGCACATCGTCTGCCGCAGATTGGGACGCTACTGGGCACTGGGCCGTCGGCTGCGGGCCTGGGCGCTGGCCTGGGCGACTGGCAGCCTGGGCGCAGGCATGGGCGATGGGGCTTGGGCGGCCAGCATGGGCGATGGGGCAGGTGCGGCTGGCCTGGGCGCTGCTGCATGTGCGGCTGGCATGGGCACTGGTGTGCGGCTGGCATGGGCGGCCAGCATGGGCGAGCATGGGCGACTGGCATGGGCGGCCAGCATGGGCGGCCAACATGGGTGAGCATGGGCGGCCAGCATGGGCAGCTGTCCTGGGCGCTGGCCTGGGGCATGTCTTGGGGCATGCCTTGGGCCATGTCTTGGATGATGCTGCCTCCGAGCGCACGAGCTGGGTGAGGCAATGGGGCACGCTTGGCGCACGGGCGTGCGGGTCATGTTGCGACAACGAGGTGCGCCTTCCATGATCGGCATGCTCGGGAGCCTTTGGCCACACGGCTTAGGCAAGCTCGGGCGCGCAGAGGAGCATCGTTGTTGTCTCCTGTGCGAAGTCACGAACGACCCGTGACATACTCCCCCACTTGACTTAGGCGACGTCCTCGGCGCCTTCTTCATCTGAGCACTCTTTAAATCCACGGCGAGCCTGAGGAGGTTCGTCAAAACACGATCTCTGGCTGCAACTCCGCTTCCATTCAGTTCAGCAACACTTTCTTTAAGATATTCTGGAATCGGAGTCCTTTGACCTTGTTGCACGCCAAGGCGAATGTGTTTCCTGCAAGAGTTCAAGGTTAGGCTAGCATAATCCGTTCCCGGGGTTCTGCATCCTTTAATCTTCGTGCCGCAGTGTTCCTTTCCCTTCATAGAGCTCTCATCGAATACATGGTGGCCAGTAGCGATGTATTCTCTGAGGACTCAACATTATTTCTCAAAGGGATCAAGGTTGGTTTATTCCCCATCACTATAAGTGAATTAGCCCAGGGGTCTATTGCAACTTTATTTTTCCGCAAAAATTCGATGCCAAGAACAATCCGGTGGTCATCCATATTTACAACCGCGAAGGAAGTCAGTTTCTTCAACGGTTCCATTTCCACCTTCACAATATGGGCCATGCCCACAAAAGGCTTAGCACACGAGTTAACAGCCTTCACAACACGACCCACACTCTTTGATAGTGTTATGCCCAGCTGATCAATCTCGGTGCAAGCAATATAGTTCTCCGTGGCTCCACAATCCACAACAGCCGAGACAGCTCTCCCGTTGATCTTCAGGTCCACATACAAGAGTCCGAGCTTCATGTCTTGAGCATCGTCCGTTTTCACCGCAACGATCCCACGTTTCATGTCCGGAGCATCGTCTGCTTTCACCGCAACGATCTCCTCTTTAGACCCCAAGGCTCCGAGCAAGGCCTTGATCTTCAACCGCATGCGAAAGCTTCCCAAATATCCTACTTCCTCGGGGATATTCTTGCCGTTCAAAAGTCCGAAGGCTTCCCTAAGTAACTCCCATCTTCATGATGGGCAGCTCAGTAACCCTCGCTTTCCCCGCCAGCGATTTCTCGCTCTTGGGTCTTTTTCCTTGCCAGCAGATACCGCATGTATCATCGCTAGCACACTCTCAATCACCTCGGATCGGATCTTATAGCATTCACCGACCCACTAGGCGCCACCTTGTCTGGGACAAAATCTCGAAGGTGCCCTCGACTTTTCCACACGAGAAGCACGAGTAACCGCCGCTTCCCGCTCTTGAAGTTGAGCGGCATCTCCCCCACTAGAGCCTCGTCTCGTAGGCTGGGACGATCCGCTCCACTAAAAAGACTGCTTTCGACATTGGGGAGATGAATTTCCCTCCACTAGACCCCCTCGAGTCATCTACTCTTCGGTCCCCTCCGAGGTTCCATTCCATAGTCCTCCAAGCTTTCCGCCATCGACATGGCTTCCGCCACTGTCTCGGCCCTCTGTCTATTCAACTCTTGCCTTGCCCACGGTTTCAACCCTTCGACAAAGGCAAAGAGCTTATCCATTTCTGACATGTCCTCAATCAGTAGCATATAGGTAGAAAAAATTCTTCACATACTCCCGAACCGCACCTCGTATGCCTTAGTTCCCTAAGCTTGCGGCGAGCATCGTATGCAGCATTCATTGGGAAGAATTGTTTCTTCATAGCACTTTTCAGTAGCTCCCGTGTATTGATAACTAGCCGACTCGCTTCGATATCGTGAGTCGTCACCCTCCACCATAGCTTAGCATCATCCTCAAGATAGGTAGCGGCAAGTATCAACCTTCATGGCCTCATCCACAATGCCTACAGTCTTGAAATATTGGGACAAGTCGAAGAAGAAGTTGTCAATCTCCTTTGCATCCCTAGCTCCTGTGTAGGCCTTCGGTTCTCTCACATTTACCTTAGGAGTGTTGGGTGCGACAACATGTGGCCCAGTCTGTGCTCCAGCTGCACGGCCAACGGCCAAAGACCCTTAGCTCGCACCTTACTTCGTCTATCACAGACCGAAGTTCGGTCAACGCTTCGGTGTTCTTTGCCACGGATGCGCGAATTTCAGCAATCGCCGCATCGCTCGTCACAATCCTTTCCTCATTGGATTGGACACTCTGAAAAAGTTCCCTAGTAGCGGAGCTCAATTCCTCTAGCTCCCTACTTTGATAGGCAACATCGTTCTCCATTAGCATCGCCCGACGCTCCATGGAGTTACCATCCTCCTCGCTAGCTCCGTAGCAGAAGGTATGGACTTTACCGACCGACGCTTCCAACGCTTCGAGACGTGCTCTCATAGCACTCTCATCCGCTGCTACACCGCCTCTCGTTTTACCAACCATCGCTGCTCCCAAACAAAGCTCGATACCAAGTGTCACGGGTTGCAAGTTTCAACACTTGAGACGCCCTGTGATGCCGAGTAACTCTAGCTCAAATAGCTCCTAAGTTACTCCCGGCAAGCTTTCTCTTTAGTCACAATCTCGGGACAAGAAGATAGGCAACACTTAAAAACGAAAACGGGTCACTTGCGCGAAAACTCGGCATTTCTCATTAAAACATAACATGATTACAAGTATGAAAATTTACATCAAAAGAGTTCAAAACGACGAGGGGGGGAGTCGCTTGAATGCCTATTACAATTGCTAGAAGTTTGGTTTTTTGCTTGTTTGCTTGAAATTTTGTTCCCCCTATAGGTGCTTAAAAAGCATTTACCCATTTGCTAGGAGTGTAGCACTTATTTCCGAGGAGGTGGGAAAAACGCTAACATATGCTATGTACATGATAATTACAAACTACCTCGAGCATTAACTTCTAAATGTTTACAAAAGGTCACTCATCAAATTTGAGCTCATTCGGAGTTCATCCGGATACAAAACGGCACATGCCAAGTCGGTTGGCTGTTGTGCACTGTCTGCCGCAGATTGGGGACGCTGCTGGCGGCCAGGTCGTGGCCGCTGGGCTCGGGCGCTGGCTCTGGCGATCGCGGCACTGGGCGCAGTAATGGGCGATGGGGCTTGGGCGGCGCATGGGCGATGGGGGCAGAGTGCGGGCTGCCTCAGGGCGCTCGCGATGTGCGGGCCGGCATGGGCATCGGTGTGCGGGGCCCGGCATGGGCGGCCAACAAGGGCGGCCAGCATAGGCGAGCATGGGCGACTGGCATGAGCGGCCAGCAGGGGCGGCCAACATGGGCGAGCATGGGCGGCCAGCATGGGCAGCTGTCCTGGGCGCTGGCCTAGGGCATGTCTTGGGGCATGCCTTGGGCCATGTCTTGGACGATGCTGCCTCCGAGCGCACGAGCTGGGCGAGGCAATGGGGCACGCTTGGCGCACGGGCGTGCGGGTGATGTTGCGACAACGAGGTGCGCCTTCCATGATCGGCATGCTCGGGAGCCTTTGGCCACACGGCTTAGGCAAGCTCGGGCGCGCAGAGGAGCATCGTTGTTGTCTCCTGTGCGAAGTCACGAACGACCCGTGACAGCCCCCACACTCCGATCCGGCAGAGTAGTTGGAGGATGTAAATTTAGACAACCCAACAGCCCGACCAGTGGGAGGACTTTTAACTTGCTGCCCACAAGAAGTCACTCCACATTGGAGGGTTGAAACTTCAACACTGTAGCTGGCAAGAATCGATCATGTGTCTCTCTACACAATCTGCCACCCCGGAACCAATTGCGTTATCCTTGCAGATAACAATAAAGCATCCTTAAACATAGCAAAAATGGTCAAAGCATATCACTAGTCCCGTGCCATTAACGTAGCTCTAATCAAAGTTTCAAAAAGGATCAATTACCCGTTGGAGCTTCCATTTGTATGGTTATGATCATAGACATGTATAAATACAGACACTAAATCTTTTGATGCTCCAACCAAAGCAAGAATCCTAAGATCACCAATGGCAATGGCGAAGTTAGCGAATATTCCTAACTATTGTTGTTTTTATAGCATTAGCTGATCCCTGATCCTGAAGCAGTGACGGATCCAAAAAAAAATTTCACTGGGGTCATTTGATATACACAACAATTCACTAAGGTCATTTATAATCTAAATAGAGTAAAATATATCATATATAATTAAATTTTTTTTTTCATTGGGGTCAATTATTTTTCAATTTTTCACTGGGGTCATTGACCCCAATGACCACCACCTACATCCGTCTCTGTCTTGAAGGCGGTATAAAAGGGGCATATTGGCCTTTATGGTTAGCAGAAACGCTCCCTCCCTCGAGCATTCCAACTTCGTTTGTTCTATGTGTTTGTCGTTCCTGATGCTACTGTTAGTAGTGCCCTAGGACCATTAGCACATGTTGTGCGTCTTATTATCTTTTGAGCATGTAATTGAATAGTTAATTTTGCTTTTGATTATCAAATGTGTGATTTGATAGTAAAACTCATTAGCTTATGTAATTACTATTCTAGAAGTCCCTAGTTTTATGTAATGCTTAATTACTATGAAATAAAACTAGTATGATTGTTGATTGATGATCTTGTTTTACTGATCATGTGTAATGGATACAAATCACATCATAGATGCAATATATAGGGATACATTGTATTGGACGTGATCCGTCAGAGAAGTAATACTACATGGTCTTAAGTCATAAGTATTACTTCCTCAATACTATCTTAGAATCCTTAGACCTTATGTCTTCATTGATTCTAGTATGAATGGAGCCCACGCTTTTGACTCGATCGGACGTTACTTGTAACAGAGTAATCAATACGATCGAGATCGGATGTAGTGTCCTACCATAGCTTGAATGTGAGAGACATTGTAAGGAATTTGTCCCTCTCTATTAATAGAGAGATATCCATGGGCCCCTCGATAGGGAAATACATGTTTAAATGCATGGCCGTGCTCAAATGTATTTGATAAAGTGGTTATCAAATGCTATTTGTCGAAACAGTCTACCCGGAGATCGAGCATAAATACAATTAAGCTTAATAAGGGGTGACGACCACCATGCCTTATGCTTAATTAGGATATCGCGAGACAAAGGGATTAAATAGCGGATTGATATTAGGTTCCGTTGTATATTCATTCACTTTGGGTAGTCACAATGTCCCTGCTAGGGACCGCTAGTGATTTATGAACACACACTACTACTAAGTGTGTTTTCATTGCCATTGTGAGATGAACCTACGTGGTCACACGCATAGACGAGCTAACGAAGCTTTATGTCCGGATTCAATGAATCTAGAATGTGTCTAGGTTCATTGTATCTGACATTTGTCTTTCTGAAAATAATAAAGTGTTTATTATTCGAATTAGAGATAGGGGCAATTTCGGTATTTTACCTATAGCTGGGATTACGTGGGAGTTATTATCCGATAAGGACTCCCACTACCAGTAGAAGTCTAAGGGGACGTGGGAGTTAAGGACTCCCATCGCCGAGAGGAGTTGAGGACGTGAGAGTTAGTTCTGGGAACAAACTCTCACACCCTATATAATAAACTCTTGGCCGAAACCCTAGACTTCAATGCTTTTCACCGAAATACCTAAAAAGCCGAAATAGTTTCGCTCTCCCTTTTCTCTCTAATTCCCGAAACCCTGAAAAACGAAGAGCTAGCAATCACCGCCCGCTTTAGCCGCGTGGATACCGGTAGAGGGACTTTCCGCAGCGGAGATCAATTGGTGGCGATTAGCATCCAAGAAACATCATCCTCCATTCAAGAAGTAGCTTCTGAATCCAAGAAAAGTAAGTTTTTCCGCTGTTTTTCGATTTGTTTACGTATGAGCGGATCCTTCAGGGGAGGATCTATGGGTGTTTGGAACGAGTTTCCGCCCATGAATCCCTTCAGCTACAACTTTGCAGCTTTCTATAACCCAACCTGATGATCAGTGTGGATGGGAAATTTTGCCGCTACATGCAAAAGATCCATCATCGAAGGCCTTTCTTTCTATAGGAGGAGGAGCAGCGAGTCCTTACACGTTCTCCAACATGGTAAGCGATCAAAACAATCGGGGCTGCATTCATACAGTTTACTGTTAGTGTAGCTCGAAAGTACGGATTCGATTGGGAGTTTCCTAATAATCAAGAAGATACGACGAACCTGGCAATGCTCTTCTAGGAATGGCGCGCTGCTGTGGATAAGGAGTCAGCCGCATCAGGCAAACCTCGGATGCTGTTGTCTGATCCACCCTGGACTTATCCTGGATCCGCCATTAGAAAGTACGTGGATTCTGTGAATCCCATGTGCTTCGATTACCAATTTACCATGGTTCTTGGGACACTTAAGAGTAACCGGTGAACATGCTGTGGTTTATGATAAATCGAGCAATGTCAGCACAAGCTATGGCATTTCTTCATGGAACGAGTTGGATTGGATATGATGATACTAGATCCATTGCGAACAAGATCAGGTACGCCAAGGCTCAGGGTCTTGGTGGGTACTTTTTCTGGGCACTGAGCTATGACAAGAACTGGACTCTTGCTAGAGCAGCTTCCATGGCCTGGGACAACCCTTTCAACAATAAAAGATACTAGTGTTGAAATATCATTTCATATGTTAAGCTGGACTGAAGGATCAGCAGAAAGGAGTTTAAACTACACAGCAATCATACAGCACTGCACAATGCATCAGCAAAGGAATAGAAAAATAAAGAAGGCTGACTCAGCAACTTGCAACTTGCATTCAAGGTAGTTACAAGACTTGGAGCCAAAGTAATTCGGTTATCCAGTTGATAACTAACTCAGAGGGAATGCTAAAATGCACATGGATTATACAAGTGTATATGAAAGACACATAATCTGTTCTTCTTGTTTGTACATAAATAGATAGAATAGCATACTCTGTAGAGTAGCTTTAGCAGCTCATTTTGTCTATAAATAGGAGCTTTGTATTCCTTTTTAACTTAATAAAAAATATCAGAAAGTTTACCTTTCACTTCTTCTCTTCAATTACCTTTTCTCTGCGCAACTTCTGAATCCACAAATCCTAGGGTTTTATCATGGTATCAGAGCATTGAATTGACTCTAGATTTGCGAGATTCTTGTTTGCATTCTTTTGTGGCTTGATTACTTTCAAACTCTTGAGTAAATCTTGCTGTTCAACAGAGTTGTTGAACAGTGATTGATTACTTAATTTCCTTCTTGAATTTGTTGATTAATTCAATCAAGGATCATCCATGGCTGAACAAACAGTACCTGCAACCAGTCCTTATTACTTTCATCCAAGCAAAAGTCCTGCACAGTGCTTGGTTCAACCTGTTTTAAATGATGAAAACTATCAAAACTGGTCTAGAGCCATGAGAGTGGCCTTAATTTCAGAAAATAAGGTAAAATTCATCAATGGAGACATTGAGCAACCTGAACCAGATGACACTATGTTTGAAAGCTGGACACAATGCAACAATATGGTACTATCTTGGCTTTTAAATTCTGTTTCTCCTACAATTAGACAAAGCATTTTATGGTATAATTCTGCTTCTGAAATCTGGAATGATTTGGCTGAGAGATTTAGCCAAGGAGATGCATATAAACTTAGTGATCTATTAGAAGAAATACAATTTTTGAAACAAGGAAACATGACTGTGACTGCCTATTTTACCAAACTTAAAATACTGTGGGATGAGATAATAATGCTGAGGCCTATACCAAAATGTCTATGCAATTCTGTATGTAATTGTGGAGGATATGCAACAATGCAAAGCTATGTTGATCAAGAGCATGTAATAAGATTTTTGAAAGGTCTTGGTGATGAATATGAACAAGTGAGATCTCAGGTTTATCTTAGCCATCCCATGCCAAAAATCAAGCAAGCATTCAGTCTTGCTATCAAACAGGAAAGGCAATTACACAGAATCTCAGAAGGACCTGCAAAATCCTTGGAGAATCCTGTGTTGGCTGCCTTTGGAAGCAATCAGTCAGAGAAAACCTTTGAAAATTCATCAAACAATAAGAATAATTCAAGTGGTTACAACAATCAAAACACTAATGTAGCTTTTCAGAGTTCTGGTCAAGGAGGATATAGAAGAAGCAACTATAGTCACTACCAAGGCAACTCAAGGAGGCCTCAATGCAGTCATTGTGGCAAGCTGGGCCACACCATTGATAAATGTTATCAAAAATATGGCTATCCAAAAAACAAAGGAAAAGGACCTAGTTACAGTTCTGTAAATCAGGTAATGACAGAAACAAGAACTTCTGATGGTGCAGGTACATCAAGGCAAACTCAGAAACAAAGCAACACCAGTGGAGGTCAAAGCTCAGTTGGTAGTATTTCCCCAACACTTTGCCAACAACTGATGAATTTGCTGCAGTCAGCACAAATGCAAGAAGGACAAAGCAGACAAATGATTATACATCAACAGCTTTGACAGCAAGCTTTGCTAATAATGCCAATGAATCAGGTAACATTCTCAGTTACTATTCATCAAAGTGGATTATGGACTCAGGTGCCTCTGATCATATATGTAACACTAGGTGTAATTTTGATTATATGCATACTCTTTCTTCTGCATATATAACCCTACCCAATGGTCATAGTGTGCCAGCCACACACAGAGGTAGGATTACCTTAGGTTCTGGTCTAGTACTTTCCAATGCCTTATATGTTCCAAATTTCAAGTTTAATCTCATTTCCTTAAGCAAACTTACCAATGATCCTAACCTCTTGATCTATTTTCAATCCAATGATTGTGTTCTTCAGGATCTTGTACATACCAAGATGATTGGGAGAGCTAAAAAAATTCAAGGACTGTATGTACTGGATCATGGTTCTACTGATCTCAACACTGATGCACAAATTCTTAAACAGCCTCTTATGTCCTTACAGAATATTTCTGCTTCTAGTTCATTTTCTTGTATTTCAAATAAAGTTAGTCTTGATTCTAAGTGGCTATGGCATTACAGACTTGGCCATATGTCCATACAGAGAATGAAACAGTTGCAATTGCAATATTCCTGTATTTCATTACCTAAAGATCATGTTTGTCACATTTGTCCTACTGCTAAAATGAAAAAGTTACCCTTTAGTCTCAGTTCTTCTTCTACTAATGCATGTTTTAATCTGATACATGCTGATATATGGGGCCCATACAAGCACAAAACTATACACAATCAACAATATTTTTTGACCATTGTTGATGATCATAGCAGACACACATGGATCTATCTTATGAAACACAAATCTGATGTTAGAACCATTCTACAATCATTCTTCTCTATGGTTGAAAATCAATTCTCTTCAAAAGTCAAAATATTAAGGACTGATAATGGATTAGAATTCCAAATGACTTCCTATTTTGCCACTAAAGGTATAATTCACCAAACTAGTTGTGTTGAGACTCCACAACAGAATGGTATTGTGGAGAGAAAACACCAACATCTTTTGAATGTGGCAAGGGCATTGAAATTTCAGGCAAATATGCCTTCTTCTTGTTGGGGGTATTGTATTCTACATGCTGCCTATCTAATCAATCTCACTCCTTCTTCTGTGTTAGACAATAAGACTCCTTTTGAAATTCTATACAACAAAGCACCTCCTTATGACACCTTAAAGGT
Organism: Vinca minor; assembly: GCA_026122235.1. NCBI lineage: Eukaryota > Viridiplantae > Streptophyta > Magnoliopsida > Gentianales > Apocynaceae > Vinca > Vinca minor. The sequence goes on from JAOCZM010000026.1 coordinate 5,162,677, forward strand.
GTTTGGATGTCTAGTCTATTGTTCAACCATTGAACAAGGAAGAGGGAAATTTGACCCTAGGGCAAAGGCTTGTGTATACCTAGGGAATTCTGAGGTTAGTAAAGGTTATATTCTCATGGATCTTATTACTAAAAGTCTGCTGATTTCCAGACATGTTTCTTTTCATGAAACTGTGTTTCCTCTCCAGGGAATAACCTGCACTAATCATACTACTACTGCTGCTCCTGCAGTACCTTGTGCTCAACCTCATTCTGTCTATTTTGATGACCCTAGCCCTGCTCCCACATCCAACACTCTTGCTGGTTCTCACAGTTCATCATCCATTCCTACTGTTCTTATTCCAGAGATTTCTGTACCTAGAAGGTCCTCTAGGGTTATTCAAACTCCCACATATCTTAAAGATTATGTGTGTCATTCTGTTTTTACCTCTCCACATAAATTGCATAAAGTACTCACATATGATCACTTGACACCTAAGTATAAACACTATATTTTGAATATAACTGCTAATGTTGAACCTAAGAATTATGAAGAAGCTGTTCAAGATCCTATGTGGAGGAAGTCTATGGAGGCAGAAATAACAGCTTTGGAGGCTAATCATACATGGGAATTAACTGATTTACCACCAGGAAAGATTCCCATTGATAACAGGTGGGTGTATAAACTGAAATTTAATGCTGATGGCACTATTGAAAGGCCTAAATCCAGACTGGTAGTCAAAGGATACACTCAGTTAGCTGGCATAGATTACTTGGATACTTTCTCACCAGTAGCTAAGGTAACTACTATTAGAGTTTTACTAGCTATTGCTGCAATAAAGGAATGGCATATTCACCAACTTGACATCAATAATGCCTTCCTACATGGTGATTTAACTGAAGAGGTTTACATGGTTCCTCCTCTTGGCTTTAATGCACCTGCTGGAAAGGTGTGCAAATTGATCAAATCTATCTATGGATTAAAGCAAGCCAGCAGGCAATGGCATGCCAAGTTGACTGCTGAATTGTTTGTCCTAGGTTTCACTCAATCAAAAAGTGATCCTTGTTTGTTTACTAAGTCTACTTCTCACAGTTTTCTGGTGCTGTTAGTCTATGTAGATGATGTCATCTTGGCAGGTGACAATCTTGCTGACATTCAGCAAGTTAAACAACACTTGCATCAGTCTTTTGGTATCAAGGATTTAGGTACCCTGAAGTTCTTTTTGGGACTGGAAGTAGCTAGGTCTAAGGGAGGCATATTCCTAAACCAGAGGAAGTATACTCTAGACCTACTAAGGGACACAAAGTTTACTGAAAGCAAACCTTCTTCAGTTCCCATGGACTATACATACAAGCTTGAAAAAGGAGACTCAGCCTCATTAAAATCTAACAGTGAATACAGAAGTATTATTGGAAAATTGCTGTATTTAACCATAACTAGACCTGACATATCATTTGCAGTGCAGCAGCTGAGCCAATTTCTGGATTGTCCCACAGAAAGACACATGCAAGCTGCACATAAGGTGTTAAGGTACTTGAAATCTGCACCTGGTCAAGGGATCTTTCTCTCTAGCAAATCTGACTTGAAACTTACAGCTTATTGTGATTCAGACTGGGCTGGATGCTCAGAAACTAGGAGATCTATTTCAGGATTTTGTGTTTTCTTAGGGGATTCTCTAATTTCTTGGAAAGCCAAGAAACAAACAACAGTTGCTAGGAGTTCCTCTGAAGCAGAGTACAGATCCATGGCAAACTGTGTTTGTGAGCTACAATGGCTGCTATACTTGTTAAAAGACTTGCTTGTCAAACATTCTAGACCTATACCTTTATTTTGTGACAATCAAGCAGCCATCTACATAGTAGAAAATCCAGTTTATCATGAAAGGACAAAACACATTGAAGTGGATTGTCATTTCATAAGAGATAAATATCAAGAAGGGGTAATTAAACCTCTACCCATATCTACCAGAGATCAATTGGCTGATATATTCACCAAGCCTCTACATCCTTCACAGTTTCATTTCCTACTGAAGGATTTTGGAATAAAAACTATCTATCAACCTAGTCCAGCTTAAGGGGGGCTGTTGAAATATCATTTCATATGTTAAGCTGGACTGAAGGATCAGCAGAAAGGAGTTTAAACTACACAGCAATCATACAGCACTGCACAATGCATCGGCAAAGGAATAGAAAAATAAAGAAGGCTGACTCAGCAACTTGCAACTTGCATTCAAGGTAGTTACAAGACTTGGAGCCAAAGTAATTCGGTTATCCAGTTGATAACTAACTCAGAGGGAATGCTAAAATGCACATGGATTATACAAGTGCATATGAAAGACACATAATCTGTTCTTCTTGTTTGTACATAAATAGATAGAATAGCATACTCTGTAGAGTAGCTTTAGCAGCTCATTTTGTCTATAAATAGGAGCTTTGTATTCCTTTTTAACTTAATAAAAAATATCAGAAAGTTTACCTTTCACTTCTTCTCTTCAATTACCTTTTCTCTGCGCAACTTCTGAATCCACAAATCCTAGGGTTTTATCAACTAGGTTAATAACAAGGCGAGGAAATAAAAGAGAAAAAAGAAGAAATTGTCCCAAGGTGGAAAAATGGAAACAGGGAACAGAATGTCTGAAACTGCAATGGAACACTGTACAAGATATCATGAGAAAAGAAAAGCAAAAACAAAATAAAATACAAAAACAAAGCTAAGTAAGAAGAAAAGCAAGGACAGAAAACCTCGAGCCAATGCAAAATGCAGGGAAGTAGACGAAGGTAAAACTCAATAACTAAACATGAAATGTTGGTGGGATTTGGAAACCAGCGTAATTGTTTTACTAAAGCACGGCCGACTAGTCAGTAAAAAATCATTAGTCGCCTCCTAACTTACTAGAAAACTACAAAACCATGGTTAGAAATCGCTTAACCGACTTAGTCGGTCAAAATCGATCCAAACGACTTTGCCGACTTTTTTTTAAACTCAATTTTCTTCCCAAAACTACGTCGTTTGATTATTTTATTATTTGAACTTGTTATTACTTATTATAGTATTGAATTTAATTATTATGGATGAACTTTGTGTACTCTCATTGTATTTGATTGTTAATTTTTTATGGAATTTTGTTTCACAAGTATAATATATAGGATAAGAGAATTTAAAAAAAAAAAAAAAAAAAAAAAAAAAAAAAAAAAAAACCTTGTAATCTAGGTAAGCCGATTACTCGCTAGTCGCCAGTCTGGTGACCGACTAGCTACTAGCAACTTCTGCAATATTGCAGGGAAGTAGACGATTGTAGTTTTTATGGTAAAAAAATACACATTCCCTTTAAGCTAGAAATGATTTCACTCCACAAAATACAATGTGATCAATGCTTTCAAATCCAAATGGGATTAATCAATGTCAAAATAATAAAAAAAAAATTAACCATATATAGATGATTAACCTAATTGTAAAATCCGTAACTTTTTTACTACGTGTCATGCTGCAGGTAATTTATTTTTGTGTGACTTAGAGTGTAGCGTAATTTATTTCGTGTCATTACGCGATTTACGAGCCTATTTAATTTAGTAACGTGTTACATATTTCATTTCGTGTACGTTTTATTGAGGGTCATTTCACACACATATCATAGTTGATGACTTAACTGTGATTACCTAGATAATTAATTTAATAAGGAATTGAATTGGATTGGAATTAAATCACCATAAAATAAAAAGAATTAAAAGGTCAGACGTTTTTTTTTTTTGTAAAACAGATATAAATAAAGTAAAAGAAAGGCAAGGGGTCGTGCGTTTTTGTTACTGGGGAATCATGTGTGTATATAAAAGGAATAGGGGCTTTTATTCACCAAAACTTGAAAGAAATTAAAACATAGCAGAGGAAGGTATCGTGGGTACAGGGGCGTTGGCTTGGTTCTTGAGAGTCGTGTCATAACAAGAGAGAAACGTGAGGGATTATATTAATAGGAGGCGGCACAGTGGGTTTCAAAAATAGATTTTGTGAGATTTCATATTTTATCCAGAACTTTGAAAAATCACAGAGAGAAAGTTACTCATCCATTTTCGGCCCGTAATATACCGATTCGAAGATAATAGAATAAGGTTCGAGTGAGCGCAGACGGAACGTCATTCCGAGTTCCGAACAGGAAGTTATCGCACCGTGAGCGGGTCTGGGCAGTGCAGATTTCGGGTTTGTGTATTTAATTGCTTCCGATCGAGGTAGGGACCCTGTTTTTATATTATTTTCTGTCCAGAATTGATATATATATGTTGATACTGTTTTGAATTATTTAATTATTGATTTGATATGAATTAGTGCATAAATTGTTGAGGTTACGAGTTAATTACACGTTTGTGTTTATTGTTTTATTAATTGAATATATATCTTGAAATTGTTATGTTTATCTAATGAGATATAATCTGAAATGTTTTCACCGTTTATGTAATCCGTTATGTATCTAATTGTATATCTTTATAGTTATTCGTGAATTGTTAATTGGTCAATTGATGAACTTGCTTAATTATTCTATCGCTTTGTTGTCTTAATTAAATAATATTTGGAGTCGTTCATCTTTAAGTCTTAAGTGGTTTTGGTCGACCGAGTCGTCGCCCTATTTTGAGCTCGTGTCTAGGATCTACTAAATGACAGGACTCGTTCGAAAGGTATACTTGTGAGCACGATAATGTGCGAATGTGGTGATCCCGGGGATCATGCGTGGCACTTCATGGACCTTCACCTGATGAGGGAAAATCATTGGGACTGTAACGGTTTTGTGGAGTCCAAGTTATTGGATGATGATACAATGTAGGATGAGTCCTTAAGGCGTGAACCCGTTCGTTCAGGGGGTGAAACTGAACCCAGTGCATATGAACTTCTTGGGGTCTTCCTAACAAGGCAAAGTGTTAGGGCCGTTACAGTTATTGTCGTATAGTCGTGAATAGATACTTGAGCTCGAATTGTGGGAAGTCGTGTCACAGCGGTAGCTATACTCGTAGTGTCTAAGTAAGTATACAATCGTACGTACTCGCTTTGGACAGAGCACGGTGCCCTTCGTACATTCGGATGTATAAGTGCTTGGATATGAAGAGCGTGGTTATTTAGCTTATTTGTTATCTTAACTAGTTGTCTTGTCCTATTTGATACTTGTGATTGTCGGTCCCTACTGAGCACCGGAGCTCAGTCCATCCGCTTTATTGTGCAGGTGATGATGAGCAATATGATGACGTTGTTGATGCTTGGGAAGGGGACAATGAAGAGTGACTCATAACCGGCTTCAATTAAATAACTTAAATTATTTCACTTTTCATTTATACTTAGAGTATCTCTTTATAGCATTGTTGAACTATTCCATTTGTAATACTCGGTATTTCACGCTTAATAATTAGTTTCCGTTGTTGAACTCTTATTTCGAATTACTTCATAATGAAATTTCCTATTAGTAACTCTGTTTGTCGGCTTTGGTGTTTCATTAACCAATGAGGCACTGCCATGTCATCGACCCTGGTTACGGGGTGTGACACTAATGAATGAACTATTATCCAATTCGGTATGCATGCAATAGATATCAACTTTGGAATGTTACCAATGTAATAGAAGACTACACAAGCATTTCCTTTCTACTTAGTTCTCTCCAACAAAAAGAACCGATCATTGGGAAGATAGAAAAACTCGACGGCTATAAGATTTAACAGGATTTAGTCCCCCCACTCGTTTAAATACAAACATAACTATAGACATGCAGAGGAAACATATGAGAAGGGTAACCAAAAGTTAAGGGCCTTTACCTATTCCGGACTTCACTCTGCTGCGTGCAAGGATGGACGAACATGTTACATTCCGATTTCTTGCATCCAGGGACGAAGCCAGGAATTCCATAGAGTTAATAAGCAACATTTGTGGCATACGCTTTTTCTCCAACGTTTTTTCACTGTCTTCATTACATTGAAGTATAGCCTGGTGTTTCAAGTTGTGATACCCGGGACTTTTCTTCTTACGTGTCTATATGACGTGTTTATAATTTGGAATCAATTATATGCCATAACATGTTTATGTGTTATATTTGTGGTTTTAAGTTGAGGGGCATAGTGGAGGTGTTGGTTAGTCGAGGGACTTGAGTGTGATTAATAGAAAGTTGATGGATGGTTTTGGAAGAGGGAGTTATGAGGGGTTAGTGCAGGACTTTTAGAGAGGGGGTTAGAAAAGAGAAAAGAAAGAAAAAGAGGAGAGGAGAGAAAAATCTGGCACAGTCTGTGAGAGATTAAGCATTTGGAGGGGCTAACGGTGTTGGATTTAGGCGCACAATATATCGATTTTGTAGAGAATTGAAAGAGCTATGAGTGAGCACTGACGAATTGAGATTCCGAAGTCTGTACAGAAAGTTATAGGGTTCGAAAGTAGGATGTTTTCTGGATTTCGAAGTTGTTGTGGATTCTTTGAGGATTTGTTAAGCTTTTGAGGTAAGGATCTTCCCCCTTGTTTTTTTCAGTCATAAATTCATGGAATCAGTATTTTAAAGATATTGAATTGTGTATGAAGGTTTATTCATGTTTCAATTGCATAAAATGGATGAACCGTTCGATTATTGTTGTTATATGTGGTTGTTCGTTGGAATTTCTACGTTGTTGTTTTGAGTCTTGAATTGTTATTATGGCTGCCCATATTTGAAATTGTTGGCTTTTGCTGGTTTTATTATATGATTTATGTCGTCTATTTGGTGTCGTCTCCATAGCTATTGTTGGTTGTGTCTCCCCAATCTAGAGCTCTTGTTATGAACGACTCTATTGCAAGATATGTCCTGAAGTCTGATTTATGATCTCTGTTCTGGTCTTGTACTATATTTGATTCGTACGGTACATCTGGCTCGTCTCTAGCTGGGTTAAAAGTTAGGGCTATTAACAGTTTAAAATGGGGTGTATCATTAAATCACTGGCCCTGATGTTCCGGGGTTATATAATTGGACCCATGATTTTACTGGCCTTGCCTAACATATTAATAGTTGGGGACTGTTAGTAGTTTTCTTTAGAGTCGGTAATGGATAATTGAGCTCGGTTGTGTGAAATCGTATGTGTCTTGCATGAACCATATTCGTAAGGTCTGATGAATTATAAATCCGCCTTTACTGTTATGAGTGTTTCATGGTGCTTATAGCACGATTCCGATGTATAAGTATTGGATTTGGAAAGTGTGGTTCATTGCAATTGTTGTTATTGTTTTGGTCTTATTTGATATGTGTAAGTGTGTCAAAATGTGTCTTTTTGGGTTGGGACCTTTGGGAAGTTCAGAAAATGCTTTTTTCTTTGTTATTTTGCACTAAAAATGGCATGTTATGAAGTCCGGACAACCTCTCCGGTTGACCGGGCTGTTTTCCCATCGTACGGACAAACTACTGGGGCTTCTGTCCGGATATCGGAAGGCCTTCGGTCAACCTGACATGAGGTTCCATCTACCTGACCTCAGCTCAGGTCTACCTGACCACAACCAATTTTTGAAATGTCTCTATTTTGATACGGTTTGAATTCTGTTTGATCTGATTTCAAAGCTTAACCTTTTGTAAGTTATGTGAAGTGTTTTCAAGTGTTTTAAAGGTTATTTAAAGTTATGTAAATTTATGTTATGTTTTTCAATATTTTGGGAAAGTCGGGAAACCGTTTTGAGTTGTGTTCGATGCTTCATCCCAGGGGGTTGATGCTTATTGAGTTAGGTTAGTAGTTCAGTCCTTCTTATACTTTTCTTTTGCAGATGTCCAGGTTGATGGTATCGATGATGGAGATTGGATCGAGGAAGATTTTTGAAGCTTTTGTAATAGTTAGAACTGTTCACTTCTTTTCACTTAATGTTTTGTTCCCTTTGTAAGAATATCGTTGTATTTTGGAGTATTTCATTTATGTAAGAACCTTTCAGTTTCCTTTTAAGTTTGAAGTCTTTTGAATTTTAGCATTTTCGTTTGAGGGTTCGGTGTCCTATCGGCGTATGTGGCACTACCCAGTCACCCTTAGGATACGGGGTGTGACACAAGTAAGACATCATCTACAAGAATGTCTTCCTTATTCATTACTCCCTCCATTCCTAAATATAAGACTCGTTTAGACAATTTTAGAAAATTAAGGAACTTGTCATTTTAACCGAAAGTTCCAATATTACCCCTCTATCTCACTTCTATAGCATTAAAAAAGAAAGGAAAAAATAGGGATGGCAGAGGCGGCAAATAAAAGAAATGTTGAGGGTATAATTGTAACAAATTGTTGACAACTAATAAAAGAGCCTTAAACGAAAATTAATTTGGATATCTATAAATCTCTTCAACGACAATTAAATGAGAATGGAGGGAGTACATCCAAAGTCTTACAAGCTTTATCCTTTTGTCCTTGTCACAGATATCTTGAATCAGGGTCCAAGCCTTCCCTTATAATCTTCTTGAAAAAATTATAGGCCTCATATCTACTATACCCTTAGATAACTATATGTTTAGATAGATTGTGGAAGCGACTAAATCCGCTTTAAGTCCACAAAATTTTCATCATTGTATACAATATTAAGGCTTTCTCGAAATTCGGCTTATTAGGATGTTCTGTATCCCTAAGTACCAAGCTCGACGATCATATCTAATGCTAGTCTCATTAATCCATTATTACAAAGGCCTTTTAAGAGTGATTGCAAGAACATATACCCTGATCCAGGGACGATTCTAGGGGCGGGGTGGCAGTCGCCCCCCGAGATTTTTAAAAATACTATTAAATATAGTAAATTTTATATGTAGTTCGGAATATTTGATCAAGTTCGCCCCCAATTTTTTATTTTTTTTGCAATTTTTATAGGTAGTTCGGCATACTGTTACAATTTTTCGCCCCCAACAGACAATTCCTGACTTCGTACTTGCCCGGACCGACCCCAATTCTCTTCGCCAGGTCGACTACATCGAGTGCATTTTCGACCATTGAATTGCTAGTATAAACCTTGATAAGTACATCAACTCTGAAACGGAGGGAATAGTAAGTATGTAGTTACTATTAAAATTGATATAAAAAGGTAAGCCTGCATTTTGAGAACATTAGTGTTGGCGCTTTCACAATAAAAACTAAATAAAAGAATATTAACCTGAATCAATTTTCTAATATCAAAATCCCACTACAATAAGCATCCTTTAAACGAAATAAATAATATATTTTATCTGATTTAAAGAATATAAAAAAGATATGTAAATCTGATCCATAATACTTTTTTTTTATCAACTCAAGCCATAGAATTAAAAATTCTCTCCCTAGAATGTGTTGTATCGTAGATACAAAAAGAATTGAAGAACACAGAAAGAAAGATAAAGAGAAGGAAAGATAGAAAGAAGAAGAAATGATTTGTAGAATGAAACCCTAGCTGAGCTTAATTCTCAGCTATGGAAAACGGTTACAGAGCGGTTTAGGGAAGAAAGAGACTATTAACTACAATTAACTACTTTAGCACTCAAATCCAGAATATCCCCAAAATAGCTAGTCTCCCCTATTTATAGAAAGTCAAGGCTCCGATTCAATTCGGTTGACCCGGACTTAAGACCCGCGACTTATTTATTAACAGGACTAAGGGATCGAATCCCTTCTCCTACCAATCATCCTATTAATACTCCCAAGTCATAACATTCCACCCCCCCTTAAAACACAGCTTGTCCTCAAGCTGTCCAAGCAAAATTAGGCCATTTTTTCATGAATTCTTCAGCTCCTTCCCAAGTTGCTTCCTCTTCTGGAAGTGTACTCCAAGCAACTAGCCACTGGACTTTGGGTTTGTTGTTATGCTTCATCAATCTTCTGTCCAAAATGGCTGTAGGTTCAGCTAACACAGGTCCCTCAGCACAGACCTCAGGTAAGTCTTGTTGCACCACTTGATCATCACCAACTCTCAGCTTCAATTGACTAATGTGAAATGCATAATGGATTTTAGAATTAGAAGGTAAATCCAACTGATAAGCCACACTACCAATCCTCTTGACAATCTTATAAGGACCAAAGAACTTTGGTGAAAGTTTTTGGTTCTTCCTGAGCACCAAGGAATGTTGCCTATAAGGTTGAAGCTTGACAAACACCAAATCCCCAACACAATATTCCCTCTCAGTCCTGTGTTGGTCTTCTTGTTGTTTCATCCTGTTAGCAGCCTTCTGAAGATTGTCCTTAAGAGTAGTATTCAGCTGTTGTCTCTCACCAAGGATCTTGGTTACATCTTCTTGTTGATTATCATCCAGTAAATAAATTTCTCCAAAGCTTTGTGGTTTATAACCATATAATGCCTCAAAAGGAGACATTTTAATGGCAGAATGAACACTGGAATTATACCACCAAGTAGCTAATGGTAAAAACTTATGCCACTTTTGAGGTTTGTTGAAAGTAAAACACCTCAAATACATCTCCAAGCATTGATTGACTCTCTCAGTTTGGCCATCAGACTGAGGATGATAGGCTGAACTGAGATTGAGTTTAACTTCTAAAGCTGAAAACAAGTCCTTCCAGAATAAACTTGTAAAAACTTTATCTCTGTCACTAACTATGCAAACTGGTAACCCATGCATTTTGAAGACTTTATCCATAAATTCCTCTGCCACTTTCTTGGCTGTAAAAGGGTGTGCTAGTCCAATAAAGTGACTGAATTTAGTGAATCTATCAACCACAACCAAAATAGTGTCTTTACCTTCAGATTTAGGCAATCCTTCAATAAAATCCATGCTGATATGTGTGAATGGTTTGCGTGGAATCTCCAAAGGCTGTAACAGCCCAGGATAGGCAACTGTTTCATGCTTACACCTTTGGCAGATTTCACATTTCTTTACTTTGTCTTGGATTTGTTCCTTCATGTATGGCCAATAGAAAACTTTCTTCAATCTGTTATAAAGTAGCAAGTACACCAGAATGATCTCCCAATCTAGATGCATGCATAGCATCAATCAGAGTGTCCCTGCAAGAACCATGCTGCCCTATATACACCTTCCCCTTATACCTCAGTAGTTCCTTTCCATAAGAAAACCCTTCCACTTGTTTTCCCAATATGAATTGAGCTAAAATATCTAATGAATACTCATCTTCTTCATAACTAGCTTTAACTTCCTCCACCCAATCAGGAATTACACAAGATATAGCATTGCACTCCATCCTTCTAGATAATGCATCTGCTACAACATTTTCAGCTCCTTTTTTATATTGAATAACAAAGTCAAAACCTAACAATTTAGATATCCACTTCTGTTGGGCAGCAGTGGAAATCTTTTGTTCAATGAGGTATTTCAAATTTTGATGATCTGTCTTGATCACAAAAGAATGCCTTTCCAAATAATGCTTCCATTTAAGTATTGCAGTAGATAGAGCCATAACCTCTTTTACATATGTTGACATCCCAGCACTTTTAGGACCCAAGGATTTACTGAAATAAGCTATAGGCCTCCCTTCTTGCATTAGTACTGCCCCCATACCAACATCACAAGCATCAGCCTCATTAACAAATTTCTTTGTAAAGTCTGGCAATGCAAGGACAGGTGGTTCACTGAGAGCTTTCTTCAAATCAATAAAAGCCTTTTCAGCCTCAGAATTCCAACAGAATCCATTCTTTTTTTAACAGTGAGGTAAGAGGTTTGCTAATTACTCCATAGTTCTTTATAAACCTCCTATAATAGCCAGATAGTCCTAAGAACCCTCTTAACTGTTTGACAGAAGTAGGATTAGGCCACTCTATCATATCTTTAATCTTCTTGGAATCTGCTTTGACTCCTTCTCCAGTTATCACATGGCCCAAATATTCCACCTCTTGTTGAGCAAATGAGCATTTGCTGAGTTTTCCATACAGTTGATTGTCTTTAAGAACCTTCAAGACCTCTCTCAAATGAGCCTCATGAGATGACAGATCAGTACTATAGATCAATATGTCATCAAAAAAGACTAAGACAAATTTCCTCAAAAATAAACCAAAAATTTTGTTCATTAGTGACTGAAATGTTGCTGGAGCATTAGTTAACCCAAAAGGCATTACTTTGAATTCAAAGTGGCCAAAATGGGTGCTAAATGCAGTTTTGTGAACATCCTCATCCCTCATTTTGATTTGGAAGTATCCAGATCTCAAATCAATTTTGGAAAAGAACTTGGTTCCATGTAGCTCATCTAGTAAATCATCAACCATTGGAATTGGGAATTTATCTTTGATTGTAATTGAATTCAGTTGCCTGTAATCAACACAGAACCTCCAGGTTCCATCCTTCTTCTTTACTAGAATTATAGGAGAAGAGAAAAGATTGTTGCTTGCCTTAATAATTCCATCTTGTAACATTTCTTTAACTTGTTTTTCTATTTCAGATTTCTGAGAATGTGGAACCCTGTATGACCTCAATTTAACTGGTTGAGATCCTTCCTTCAACAAAATTTTATGTTCATGGTCTCTCCCTGGAGGTAAACCCTTTGGCATATCAAACACTTCAGTGAAGTCTTGCAGTATAAGTTGTATAGAATCTGGACAATTCAAGTTGTCATCTCCTTGTATTGCACAACACAATTGTCCCATCCATACCTCTTCTACCCCTTCCCAACACTTGTATAACTTCTTTGCTGACACAGGTTTTAGATCAGGAACCTCATCTCCACTGTAGACAACCACTTCTTCCCCATTATTCATGAACTTTATTGCTTGAGCTTTGTAATCCAAAGTGATGGGACTGAATCTTTCCAACCAATCTCCTCCTAGCAACATGTTACTGCCTCCCAAAGGAAGTAAGTGTAAATCTTGACAAAACTCCTGTCCTTTGATTTTCCACTTAACTCCCTTGCAGCAATCTCCATACCACCTCCTTTCACCATTCCCAAGTATGACTAACAATGGTTTAGTCTGTTCAATTGTTAAACCCAAGTGTTTAGCCACTTTAAGATCAAGGAAGTTGTGAGTACTTCCAGGATCCACAAGTATGGAAATTTTTTGATTTTTGGCTATCACTCCAGGTATTCTAAAAAATTTCCCACCAGTAGTGCCCTTCATTGCACAAACTGAAATGTGTGCCAATTCAGCTATTTCTTCCCCCAATATCACTTCACTGCCCTCCAATTGTGGTTATAAGACTTGTAATTCAGCATCCCCTTTTTCCTCCCCATAAGAATCACCAATATACAACATATTCACCTCAGCTAATGCACATCTATGCTGTGGTGAATATCTGTCTCCACATTTAAAACAAAGATTCAATTCCCTTCTTCTTTGTATCTCTTCACTGCTTACCCTTTTAAATTTGATAGGCTCCTTATATGGTAATTTAGCCACTGATGCAGTAGAGTAACTAGGCTTAGCAGTAGTTGAAGCAGATTGTGAAGCAGTTTGTGCAGGCTTCTGTGAATAGCTTGAATAAGTAGACCTGGATTGGAATTTAGAAGTGTATGTTAGATTCATCTCTTGCTCAATGGCCAACCTAAAAGCTTCCATCAATGACCTTGGTCTGTGCATATTCACCACACCCCTTATATCATCCTTCAATCCACTGAGGAACAATTCAGTGAAGTATTCAGGTGTTGCCCTGGTACCAGTAGTCACAAAGATGGCTTTTAGAGCCTCAAATTTCTTCATATAGGTTTGAACATCACCTACTTGCTTAAGCTTAGAGAACTCCCCTACCACTCCAGCTAAAGACTTAGCATCAAACCTATGATATAGAGCCCTCACAAAACCTCCCCAATCCTGTGTACCAAATTCCATAATGTGACTGTGCCCCCACAAACAAGCCTCTCCTCTGAAATATGTCATGGCTATTTCCAATTTCAAGTTCTCAGGAATTCTATGAACTCTGAAATAGTAATCTGCTTGTATCACCCACTCTCTAGGTTCAGTACCATCAAATTTGGGAAAATCTAATTTAGGCAATTTGATTTCTCCCCTTCCTTCATGGCCAAGATTAAACCTAGGTTCAAAACCTCTTCCAGCATACACATGTTCAGCACCTCTTCCAGCAGATACATTTTGAAATTCATCAAATCCATGGCTATAATCAGTTCTTAAATGTATGATTGGAGGTGAATTATTAGGCACCTTACTATTTTCTCCATAGGCAGTTTTTTCTTTGTTATTCTGATTCATAATAGTCAATTGTTCCATTATTACTTTGAATTTATCATCCGAATCCTTCTTCATCACAGCAAAATCAGAACTCAGAGTATTAAAGGCATTTCTAAACTCATCAAATTGCACATTCATTTTCGTAATGGAACTCTCAACATCAACTAACCTTCTAGATTGATGTTCTGCGGGAATCAAATACTCCGGTTGCTCCGGTGTCGGAAGTAACGGTGGAGCCATTGGCGAATGAACATCACTGGTTTGATTCCGAGTCGTAACCATCGTAGTCCAAGAACCACTGCTCTGATACCAAATGTTGTATCTACGATACAAAAAGAATTGAAGAACACAGAAAGAAAGATAAAGAGAAGGAAAGATAGAAAGAAGAAGAAATGATTTGTAGAATGAAACCCTAGCTGAGCTTAATTCTCAGCTATGGAAAACGGTTACAGAGCGGTTTAGGGAAGAAAGAGACTATTAACTACAATTAACTACTTTAGCACTCAAATCCAGAATATCCCCAAAATAGCTAGTCTCCCCTATTTATAGAAAGTCAAGGCTCTGATTCAATTCGGTTGACCCGAACCTAAGACTCGCGACTTATTTATTAACAGGATTAAGGGATCGAATCCCTTATCCTACCAATCATCCTATTAATACTCCCAAGTCATAACAGAATGCTAGAGTTTTCTACGCCGCCTCCGTGCGTGTTTCTCGATGTCACAATCTTTCAAAATAATATCGTTTCTGACATCGTTCCTATGAACGTGCTTCGGCGCAATGTCATTGATACACCAACAGGCCCTCAACTTCGTTTTAACGGAGGAGGAAGCGTGTTTTTTCTTGGTCGTTTGCCTAGTCGTCGGGTTGGTACTGCTCCGGTCATAGGCGATGTGACAAAGGCAAAAGTACTCTGGACAAAAAGACTTTATCTTTGCTCTAGAAGAAGGGGGATAAAGGATTTATTGGATTTGGGTTTGCTGACTAAGGCGGGGTTAACAATTGAAGGGGTCAAGGGAACTGGGGAGGGTGAGGAACTGCGGTCGCCGGCCAGAGATGCAATGGATTGAAAGGAAGGAAAGCACTTTGGAAGGGTAAAAAATGTGGGGGTAGTGTTGTGGTGAGGCCGTGTGCTTTGGTGAGAGAAACACAATGGACTCTGGCCAGTCCTGTTTGGACGCCTGAAGCGGAGCAGATGAAGGGAGTCAGCGGTTGTGGCCTTCCGGTAGGAGGACGACGAGTTGTAGAGAGGGTTAGGGTGGGTCGAGTTGCAGATGGGAATATTGGGATGGGTTGGTTGTAGATAAGATGGATGGGCTGGACCAGGTGGATTTTTTTTTGGGAAATATGGTTTATCAATGGTTTTTTATAATGGGCCAAAGGGTTATGGAGGTGGGTCTTGTTGCAGATCCGAGACAAACCCAAACATGTAGTCGGACTAGTCTGTTGGGCCAGGATTTTCACTCTATGGGCTTGGTCCGAAATTGGTTTCTTTGTGGATTGTCTACTTTTTCTTTGGCTGGGATGTTCTGAGACTTTTGGCTGGGAATGTTGAGACTATGATGCTGGGTTTGAATGCAAATAGTGATGACGATGTGGAATATATATAATGAGTAGTACTAGGCTTTACTTCATGTTTTATATTAAGTTTTATTTCAAGTTTTTATGTTAGCAATCAATGGGGTAGTTTGTATCAAATTTTGAGAAGCATCCCTAAAGATAGAGTTTTCTTGCAACATGGCTTCAAATGGAGGATCGTGAGCGGACATTCTATTCGTATCTGGCGTGGTCGCTGGCCAACTACTCTACACGGTTTTTAGCTGATCTCCCCTCCTAATTTTACGTGTTTTGAAAGTTTGTAGATAAGAACTCTGGAAGATGTGGAAGGCCTTTGGTTCGTGTGTGGCCTCAGTTTTGCTCTTGCTTTTTTGGTAGTTGTGTCTGGTTATACGATTATAGAATTTTGTACTATAGGACACTTATTTTTTAGTTTTTTCTATGACCGCGAGTCTTGTAATGTTCCGCCTCATTGGTTAGCTGGAATTTTTCTAAGCCTTAATGCCTCATTTCAAAGAGTAGGGGATCCATTGGATTTCCACCTCTCTCATGTAGTTCCTAATATCTATTAATGATATTATTTTCTCTTAAAAAAAAGTAAATTTGATCCAACATAATTTTCTTGGTTGACGTAAAATAATATTCATCACGTCAAATAATGACGATTTAAGGAATTCCTCTTTATTGAAGACGGATTGAAGGAATTTGTCCTCCCTTACATGGGCGGCTAAGAGGGTGTTCTCAGTGCTCGGCCGCACATTACCTAATAAAATTGGGCCCCAAATTTTATGTTATATATGTGTGTGTGTTTTGTTGAAGAATGAAAAAATACTAAAATTATTTTTAGTATATTTTAGAGAAAAAAATTATGATACAATTGTAATTATTTTTTAGTTATATTTACATGAAATTCATTTTTTTTCCGATTATGTAAGGCCTCATTTTTAAATTTAGCACATGGCCCCCAAATGTTTGAGACGACACTGCTCCCTTACCCCAATCTTACCCTAACAAACTCACGCCAGACAATATTTTTATACTGTTAGTTTAATTTTCCGAGAAATTTTGCAAATTCGGATTTCAACCTATTTTTTTCCTTTAAAATAAATTTATTTTTAAGAAAGACTATAGATTTGTTTTAAAAAGAGAGTCGACTTTTTTTTTTTTAATAAAAAAACATAGACTATAGATTTGTTTTAAAAAGAGGGCAGGAAAAGACTATAAATTTTTGCACGGACTAAATTATTGTTACTTTTAGATCTTATTTTTGTATGAAAATAAATATTCTTATTTACCAAAAAAGAAAAGAAAAAAAAAATATCCGAGCACCGATCTCCTTCCGTCTCCTATCCTTTCCCCCCAACCCAAGCATAGAGCAGCTTTCACAATCTCATTCCCAGATTTGAGAACAATACATCCCAGACCAGGGACGAAGCCAGGAATTTAGCGTTGTGGGCGAAAACCGCAACAGTATGCCCAACTACATATAAAAATTGCAACAAAAAAAAATGTTGGAGGGAAAATTTGATAAAATATTCCGAACTACATATAAAATTTACTATATCTAGTAGTATTTTTAGAAATCTCGAGGGCGACTGCCACTAGGCCTGTCAATTGAGCCTAAAAATATTGGGTCTGTTCCCAGACCCACTAAACTAAGACCCAAGTTGGATCTCTATTGTATTGGGTCTAAATCTTTTCAATTAGGATCCAAACTCAATCATATTTGATCTTGGATCTGATTTGGTTCTATTCATAAATTTTACCTATAATTTTTATTGGTCCACAATTGTGACGATCGAAACGTAAATAATTTTTTTTAAGAAAAAATAAAATAAAAAATGATTATTAGCTAATTAAGATTCTTGGATATGCAAACATGTTGAAGTATATCATACACGATTTGCATTGAGTTCTTATTAAAATATAAATAAGTAATTTTTTTTTTTTTTTGCTGAATAATATAAATAAGTAATTTAATTAGATCTTTTAGTCTCTTAGATCTATATAATTATAATTTAGACATCTCACTCTTGGATCCCATATTTGTTTGGATCCGGCCCCATATGGGTCTAGACTCAAATTGGGGCATTACATTAGACTGACCATGTCTTATCAGAATGGTCATACCATGGCATCCAAAATATGGGGAGGAACATTTTTGGCCAGAACGACACGTTCTGGGGCCAAAACAGAAGTCTCACTTCCGTTCTGGCTGACGTGACACTCTCCCAGACGCGCCTTGCCACGTCAGCCAGACTTCCGTTCTCAACTGGAGTGAGTTGTGCCAATAACACTTAGTTTTTTTTTGTTGGCTGCAATTTTTTGAGTTGGTATTCTTGCAACATAAAAAATCACTAAAACATAAAATTTACCAAAATTTGAGTACGAAAATTACTATGGCAAAACGACTGTATTAATAAAAAATGAACAACGCAAAAAATGAAGCAATCTTTTATAACATGAATATGTCAAATTGTATGTAACAATAAAGAAACAAATGTAAGCAAAAACAAAGTAAATGCTATCTACGGCCCCGATGGGGTGTATCGATCGGGGCTTCTCCGCTCTTCTCGGAGATAGTACGTGTGGTCATCTCTCGTTCGCACGGCGCTACCACGCTCCGTTGCGATGACTTCTACACCTTGATATATATCGGCTCCTCGGGGTAAACTGGATGGAGCAGTGGAGTGTGATGCTACGTCTGAGTAATGTCGAGACTATACAATGGCGACCCACCAGAATAGACACCCGGCTGTGCCGATGTAGAGGGCCCCGCCCCAGGATGCCCCCTCCCCCGTCTGAAGACCTTGAGAATAAGTACCGATGCTCAGAAATTGGTATTCAAATGGGGTGGGTACATCAGCCTGAGTGCGAAACTGAGTCTGGGGTTGAGACTGCGTTGGATCTTCCTCAGGTTGAGCCGGTTTCGGTGCACCACCACGTTGCCGAAGTCGCCTTGCGGCCCAGTCCTCCTGAGTGGCCTGTCGATTCCTGCGAGTACCTTGACTCCCAACCAGAGACCTTCCTGGAACATGCTCCCTCGACTGTGTGAACGGTTGCAGAACTGCAGCTTCTGCTACATCGGCCGCGCGCGATCTGCATGACACTATCTTCCCAGCCGCTGCAAATGCCTCTTTTATGGTTTTGGCAGCCCAGGCGATGAGAGTCTTGTACTGACTATTTATTCGAGAGGCAAGCTTCTCGAATTCTTCGAGCATCACTCTGTTAGATTCCTCTTGCAACATAAATATTCAAATTAGTATATTTTAAATAAATCATAATTTTGACAACGGAACGAATAAAACTTACAAAAATAGCCTCAAATGTAGCGATGGGTTGAATGTCCATCGGAAGCGGCCCGGGATCCCTATTTTGCGGGTTTGTCAGAAGGTGGACGGTAATGCGATTGTACCAATCCGTGTATTCACGAGTAGGTACAATAACATTACCGGGAACGGGAACAGCATCCGCCAGTGCATCGACGCGGTCTTCCCACAAAGCTATGTATGTGCGGTGCTGGTCTTCCCAATTCCGAGCCTTTCCCGCCTTGAATGAGTGGAGGTCAACCCTTTTCAGTACCCTGCACCACCGCCGGGATTGGTACCACCTGCTGGAAGCCAAATTGCCTGGCAACCCTGTCAGGCATATGGTACTCAACCATCTCGAAGCAAACGAGTGGTGTACGGGCTCGACAGGTCGCCTGGAAGCCTTCATCTCTAGCCGCTCTTTCGGCAATTACCCAATCAGGGTACAATCAACACATAAACTGCAAAAATAAATTCTAGTTATTGTAAAACACTTTATTTAATTTAAATAAAAAATACGAGAAAATTACTTACCCTTTGTGCATCCGTCAGCTGATCTAGCGGATCACGAAACACCGTCAGCTGTGATTTCGGGGCGATGCGGAAACTCCGGCCTGTATTCCACCGTGCCCCGTAAGCTCTCCTGTCAGCGGGAATATCGCCTTGAATCGGGCCTCGGTTCTCAGGACGGAGACATGATATTCGCTCCCTACGCCCACAATTGGTAAAAACAAACAATAGAGCAGTTATTAAATATTCGAATTACATATTAACCATAAAACCGTATACAATTTAGACAAACCTGAATTAGCAAGCAACAGCCAGCCATGTCCTTCGAAACAACCATTGAAGAGGTGCACATCTGGCGATACAGATGTGCAAGGACACCGCTAGCCCAAGAATGTTGGTCGTTTTCGAGAAAACCATCGCCGATTGTGAGGAGATACCGCATGTTCCCCCCGGGACCCGGACTTATTTGGAAAAAGAAAAGTAGTAATCAAGAGGAAAATCAAAGCCCTAGCCCTCTGCTCTATCGCCAAGTCAGTAGGATCATCGCCTAAGGGCACACTAATGTGGGCATAAACCTCTTTCAGCTCGAGGCTATTTCCCGTAATTGAAGACTCTGGGGGTCGGAATCCTAAAAGGTTGATCACCCGATAAATCCACTGATCTTTACTCATATTTCAGTCCTCATTTCACAAGACTACGTGGCCCCTAGTAGGTAGTCCTAGAAGACATCCTACGTCCTCTAGTGTGATGGTTACCTTACCGCAACGTAGGTGAAAAGTATGGGTCTCAGGGCGCCATCTCTCTACTAATGCAGTGACTAAAGCGTGATCTATCTTGATTTTTCCAATCCTACAAAAAACCCCAAAACCTATATGGTCTATCAGCTGAATCACTCGCTGGTTAGTTTCATTTTGGTACGCCGCAAATAAATTACTATAATTACTAATAATATTTAAATTTGAGTTAAGTTGAACATCCCCGCCCCATATTCTTAAAGTTCTATGCTCTGTGTATTTGTTTAAAACACTAGCATCATATGGACCGGTCAGAAGATGAGCAGGAACAGACATCTATGCAAAAAAAACAATAAACATACAATTTATCAGAAAAAATATATGTTATATCACCAAATTAAAAAATGTCCCAAATATAAAGTCACAAATTAACAATTAACAATTCACAATTCACAAAAACTAACAATTCACAAAAATCCTAAATTGATAATTGACCTAAATTGATAAATGCCCCTAAATTCACAAATTCTCAAAATTCACAAATACAAAAACTTCAAAAAATGAACAAATTACTCTAATTTACCAAATTCACAACTATTTATAAACATAATTTGTAGATTAGAAGTTAAATTAAAAAAAAAAATCAAAACAAAAAGGTTTATACCTTTGAGATTGAGAGATTGAGAGCAAGGTGGTGGAGATTGGCGGCGGCAGTGCAGCAGAGACGGCGGCGTGGTGGTCGACAGCGTGGGGGGCAGTCAGCAGCAGCAAGGGGAGAATTTTTACTTTGCCTTGGGGCCTTTTTTTTTTTAACTTTGCGGGAGTGAAAGGGAAAGAAGAGTTTGGGGATTTTAATCTACCAGTTGAGAACGTCGGGCCAAAACGGAAGAGTTCTGGGGACAAAACCGAAGTCTCACTTCCGTTCTAGCTGACATGGCAAGGCGCGTCTGGGAGAGTACCACGTCATCCAGAACCCGACCAAAAATGTTCCTCCCCATACTTTGGATGCCATGGTATGACCATTCTAATAAAGCATGGTTAGTCTAATACAATGCCCCTCAAATTGGGTATGCGTACATAAAAATAAGTTTAGATTTAGATTGGGTCCAATGAGTCCATATATGGATCTTGGCTCTTGAGTCCAATTGACAGGCCTAACTGCCACCCCGCCCCTTATCTTCGTCCCTTTCCCAGACAGTGCATTCTAGCCATTAGAGCAATTCATGGAAGCATATCCGTAAGTTCAAAATGTCATATGAATATATAATATATTCCTTCAACTTCAAGTGAAGGAAAAAGAGAACACAATTTCTTGAACCTACAGATACTATAAATAAACTTCCAAAATCACGGTACCAACGACGACTAACGAACCTATCTGCTAATGAAAATAAACAATCTAACAAAACCCGCCTCACCAAGATATACAACCCCAGGAAATACAAGAAGCAAAATTCTAGAAGAGTCAACGAAGAATTAAATGAGCCAAATAGTAAAGGAAGAAGAAAGTCTTGCTTCAAGTAGCTCAACGTATTTGTTAGTTTGTATAGTTTCCAATTGCTGCACAAGAACGTATTACTTATCGCGCTCCCAAAACTTTCTCTGAACGCGCTTTAGAGTTGGGGTAAGGTTAATCAGTCACCCAACTGTGTGCTGTTTGCAGCCCTTTGGTCCATAATGTTTGCTGCTGCGACGAACCACTTTTCTGCATAAATAGCAGTAGTGATTTTGGCATGCCCAGCAGAAGATATGATTATTATTTCCAACCTGTTACCATAACCATAACAAAGTAGGAAAACAAAGAGTTAGCTCCAAGCACATTTACCTGAAAGAAAAAGTAAAATTGTACGACGAGTCCCAACCAAGAAAACTAACAAGAAGAAACCTACAGAATCATCTAAGAAATATTCCCTTTTACTGTCATGTCAAAATGACAGTTTTCTCAAGGTAGGAATGACTCCATTATGCCTACAATACCCAAGAGATATGGGCCAAAAAGGTAAATCAGAGTTTTTTTGGTCCCAAATATTGGCCACTCATCTCAAATTTGCATCTTTCGTAAGTCTCATATCTTACGCCAAACAATTTCAAGATGTCCCAATTATCACGACAAATACAGGTTGGATCAAGTTAAAAATGGGGGTTACTAGAAAAGAAATAAGATGCAGGAATGAGGAAGGGAAAGGTACTTATGTCCATCCTTCAATTTACATTTTCGTATAAAATAGGGACATGTAGAAAACAATTGTATGGAAGTCTAGACAAATAGAAAAAGTTAAGGACGACAAAAAAAAGTCTACAAAATGTAAGCTCGACTATTATTTGGAATTTGTAATGTTTGATGCGTGTAACGCTTTCCGCCTATTCCATGATTATCTTCTTAGTAAACTCAAAATTGTCATAGCAGTCAAAAGTAATATTTACAAGAAATACTTCACCTGGAGAAACCAACCAAGCTTCGTCCTTCCACAATTCACCCCAACCAAGCTTAGTATCCAAACATAGCCAAAAAATTGGAAAAGAGGGGGAAAAAAGGAAGAAGGTTTTCAAAGGAAGCATCTGAAAAGAAGCATCATGTGTCTAAAACCTCTTAAATGCCGTGAAGGTAACATATTGTTGGATGTTCTTGATAGTATAACCACTATTCTATGCTCATTATGATATTAAGAAGCCAACCCAAAGTCAAATAAAATAGTCCGTGAAGATAATCAGAAAGGTCAAATGGCTTTTCCGAGGCAGAGAATATCCACACCTCAGAATCAACAAGTATCATTCATCTTATTCATGTCCAACTTATCAACAGTCACCAGTGTCGGCTTTTTATATTAGAAGTACTATTCTAGGTAATAATAGAATTTCCATTTCCTGTAATGACGTTAACCTTTTTATGATATCACAAGGACAAACTAGACAAACTGCATAGAGACATCTTCTTACCTTTGCATTTAGTTGACGACAACTCGGGCATGTATCACCACGGCCAGCAAACATTTCAGCTTGAATTTGTCCAATAGCTTGGCGGGCATTTATCCTTTCTTCCCAATTATTTATTTCTTCCTGTGGGAAAAGTTCACAACTCCCATCCCTTGAAGGAGAAGAAGCTCATCATTGTTAAAAAAAAAATGTTATAAAGAATGTAAGAAGGCATTCTTTCTAAAGAATACATCAAATTCATAAAAACTTGATAACAAACCTGAAATGTTCATATCCATCAATTGCCTTGTTGCAGCGATAGCAGAATTTTTGTTCACAATTTCTGCATTCCATCTTGTTGCAACCTTCAGTTCTTGAGATAGCTATCTTACAATTAGGGCATTGCTTAGCAGATTTGTGTATTTCCTTAACACTAAGAAGCTCGTTGATTATTTCTTTTTCACGACGCCTTTGATCACCTTTAAGTTGAGATGAATTCTGTCGTTCCTGTTGCAAAAATGAAAAAAAAAAAAAAATGATCACCAAGCCAAAAATATCAAGGGAAAAGGTGGAGAATACATACAAATTAGAAAGGCCTACTAAGGAAAGACGTCACATGAAAGGGCAAAAATACGAGGAACAAACTTCAAAAATTATCCCAAACAAGATATATATCAGAATAAGGCCTAGCAATGGCTGTAGCTGATGTACTTATAATTGACATTCAGAAACCCATGAGAAAGAGGACTTTACGTTAATGCAACTGTAATCACGACAAAACCTGAACGGAGAACCCATGAACTTGTGGCGCTACAGTGCAAATCCATATCCACCTTAAAATTTCTTGTTTTTGAATGAAAAGTTACCATATTGAAGGTTGTAATATCTTGTTTTATCATTATTTCTCTACTAATCAACATTGAAGAGGCACAACTGTAGAACAAGTACATAGTCTATACCTGCAAAAGAATAAGCTTCTCTTCTGGTCCCATACATACGACTCCAACATGGCGCCTTTCCCTGCAGAGGGAACAAAAGCTGAAAAAGCATTTTGAGCATTGCGCATGGTTGTCTTCATCTTCTATGCATACTGTTTCACACCTAGGGCAGTAGGTCACATCAGACATTGACTCCAGCGACTTCTGCAACGTCATCGACTCCCAACGTTCAAATTCCTCCTCACCGAGCAATCGTCTCAGTAAACCAGGTGGAATCATACCCCCACATTTTGCTTCGGGGCACTGAAGCTTATTCACTGAACCTTCTTTTACATGCATGTCAGAATACGTTGTCATGCATGTCCAGCAGAAGAAATGCTGACATGGTAATCTAACAAACTCTGTGCCTGATAATTTGCAAGTTAAACAGAATGAAGTTGTTAGGCGGCAGCGGCAATATATACACTTAACTACATGCATAGTTTAGTGATTCCTGTGATCTGTAGAATTTTAGTTTATGGAACTACACCATTTTTCTGCGAAACGATGCATTGCTTTTGTAGGATAAATTTAGTATTATCTACACTCCTCAGTCAAGCCAGAATAATATACACCGGGTTTTTCATTAACTGATCGAGAGAAAGACTCCAGATGAAGTAGAAATAATATACTATATTTCACACAAAAATCTAAAGCAGGATTCTTAAGTAATGCATACTATTCAACTAATATTTTTAAGTACATTAATTTATCATTTTTCTTAATTAAAAGAAGAAAAAAATTAAAACGGCTGAGCATATAATAAAAAGACAGAAAAATATGAGATCAATGGACAAATTACAAGAACTTGTTGAAATCTTTTCTATGATGGGAATCTTGAGATCAACAAGCAATGGTGCAACAATGCGAATATTGAGATGAGAAAAGAAAAGAAAAGAAAAATGGACTAAATATTATTGTACTCATGGTCTAATATGAAGAATGAAATCCGGGTATACCAAACATAACAATAAATAGAAGTTTATGAGAAAGAAGAATTACCAGCGAACTCGCTATAACAAATGCAGCATTTGTGGAAGTTTCTACAGAAGTTTTCTTGGCATTGTTCATCATTGTAACTCTTCATGGATAAAATGTCTATATCTGGGGAAATACTTCCAGAAATTGCACGCTGATCCCCGTCATTCTTCACGCCATATGGACCAAGAACAATTTCTTGATCAAAGCCGAGAGAAGAAAGAGAAGAGCTATGTAGCCACTCCACCCACTGGTACATAACCTCCAGGCCTGGTTGGTTTTCCCAAATAACATCAAGCATGTGGCAAAGATCAGAGATTTTAGCAGCACTCAACCACTGCACTGAGATGGTAAAGTGAGGAGGAAGATGGCTGGGGTACGATTTAGGCAATATGCATGCCAGTATGATTGGTGGAAGATATTCGACTTTAAAAGAGTACGAGAATTCTTCCGAACTATCATTTCCCTTCTCAATGATACCAGAATTCAGCTTGGCAGACACAATTGTTTCCTTAGGATTTTCCATATGTATATAAATCTACAAATGAACATTCACGTTAGAAAACCTTTAGAAAAAGAAAAACAGAGCAGTACCCCTTTACTACAAACCTGGAAAGATCGAAGGCCGTTCTGATTGTCGGGAAAAATGTCATCTCCATAGATGGATTGCAATACTAGCAACTGCAATGTATAAAGGAGCAAAATCAGAGAGAATATTAACATCAAATTCATACCAAGGATATTTAAGATTAGGCACTTGCAATTTTTTTCTTAAAATATATTTCTATCTTTTTATGTTTTCATTCGATTTTTTCTTGAACCAAAGAAAAAAGGATTTCTAATTCGGCCCTGGATAAGATCAAAGTGCAATAAGGGAATACGGT
Organism: Vinca minor; assembly: GCA_026122235.1. Classification (NCBI taxonomy): domain Eukaryota; kingdom Viridiplantae; phylum Streptophyta; class Magnoliopsida; order Gentianales; family Apocynaceae; genus Vinca; species Vinca minor. The sequence continues at coordinate 5,188,572 of JAOCZM010000026.1, forward strand.
CAGCCCTATCAAACTTGATTTTATTCAATAATGCCTGAGTATAACAAAATCCAATGCTTAGTTCCCCTCTCCATAATGTGCAATACCAACCTCTACCCGTGCCAAAATAAGCATGTATAGCCAAGTCTAGAGTATTCTATTCATCAAGCTAGATTTATTTAGATGCTCGAAAAGATATATGTAACTAAAGATTCTTTTGGGATTGGTCCACTGTGAATCGCCTATCCTACCACGATAGGTACTATGGTTTAATTCAGAGCAGCTCCAGCACAAATATCCTCTTTATGCGGCTTTCACCCTCAATTTGTCTGAAATCTAAATGCATCTCACACCGTGAAACTATGTTCAGAGCCTTCACAAAGCAGTTAATCCAATCAGTTCCTTTCTATGTCGAACATAGACGGAACCGGGGATGGGGGGATGGGGTTCAAAATAGCTTTATAGGCATGGATTTTCTAGGCCAATCCCCCAACCCCCCAAACACAATGTTCTAGTTGAGCCTTTAACTCCATGCATAGGCAACTACAAATGATTGCAACAAAATTCAAATTTATTTTCTTTTAGTGATCCCTTTATTTCATGTGAACAGATAATGAGGTTATAAATTTGCTTACAAAACCTAATGAATCGTAATCAAAACTGCACAAGGAAGAACCCGAATTTAGTCAAAACCAATAAAACATAGCAGGGGATTGCAACTAATAACTATGAGACAACAAAATAATTAGCACAAGAAGACTGAACCTTTCAGTTATTATTCTGATTCACATCAATTTATTCATAAAATTAGAAAACAAATTATGAATTATCCAATTTACCTCATCCTCCTGAGCTTGATCATTAATCTTGAGCTGCTCTGCTGACAACTCTGGCTCTTCAACACTCAAAACCAACTTCTCCAACTTTTTTTGAACATCTTCCACCTCATCCAATTCAGCATTTTCATCTTTTAAACCAAATTCCCCTCCAAAATCTGCCTCTTTTTCACCAATTTTTTCCTCATTGACACAATTTTCTTGAACAACTTCATCTTTTAAATTGACCCCACCTCCAAAATCCGCCTCTTTTTCATCAACATCCAAAGAACCCACCTCAGATTTCTCGACAAACTGATTTTTGACTGCATAATTTCGCCGACCCCTTTGATCACCCCACTTGGAATTTCGTCGATTTTGATGATTTTTCCGGTTGTTCGGAATGAATTCAAGATTTTCCTGCTGGCTACTTGATGTTGCAAATTGAGGAATCCGTTGATTGGGTTCTTGCTCATCTAGAACGGGTTTTAGAATCCAGTTTTCTTGCTCATCTAGATTGGGTTCTTGCTCATCTAGAACCCGTTGATTGGGTTCTTGCTCATCTAGAACGGGTTTTAGAATCCAGTTTTCTTCTCTCTGCTGATATGAATTAGATTGTTTTCCTCTTCTATGATGGCTTCCTCCTTTTCTTGTGGAAGACATGCCTAAGAATCTTTAAGAGCTTCAGCAATTCAGTTCACAGCGGCTCTTTGAAGAAGAATTACTAATGAATTTGTTTATTTCTGATTTTGAGAAAATCATGACCAGGACTTGCAATGCAAGTCGGTTTCTTTGAGCATGATTCGATTTCCAATTATAAATAAATATTTTTGTTTTAGGTAGGGGTGTCAACGGGTTTTGGCGTAGGTCAAAAAAAATGTGAGCGTGACTTTAAGTATGTTGAGCGTGAACTCGTAAAAATTGACGGCAAAACTATATTTTTTCCCCTCTTTATCAAACCTTATCTTTTGGTTATCTTTTTATCAGTTTATCTTTCTACATGAATTAAGTATCATTGGATTATATATATTCGTATTATTTTAGGATTTAGTCTCGTGGCTCATTGTATTATATTATTCTTGCAACATGATTTTTTATTTTTTTGCTAATATAAATTTAGATCATGAGGCTTATGAGTTTAGCTCGAGCTCACATTAAAATGTGAGTCGAGCATGAGCTCAATGTTTGCTAGTTGAGCGTGAGATTAACTTTTAAATTTTTATATGAGCTGAGCGTGAGTTAGACCAAGCTCGCCCCACATAACTCGATTGACACCCCTAATTTTAGGAGAGGTCAACGCCATTAGTTGTCAAATCGAAATTACTAAAAAGGCCAAATTGAATTGTACTTGTTTGGTTTCAAACCGTCAAAAAGGGCAAATTGAATTGTACTTGTTTGGTTTTATGAAAATACTTGTTTGGTTTCAAACCGTCAAATTGTGTAAAAGTAAAAAAAAAAACATTGTGAGAGAATATGTGAATCCTAGAATAATTAGCCACTTTGATTATCAACATATTTTCGTTTAGTCACTTTGGTCAAAATTCAAGTTTTTTAACTTATTTTATCACTAAAGTTTTTTCGACCTGCCATTTTGGTCACTAAATTTTTTTTTAACTTTTTTCATCACTAAAGTTTTTTTAGGCCTGCCATTTTGGTCACTAAAGTTTTTTCGGTTTGCCATTTTGGTCACAAAAGTTTTTTCATTCTGCCATTTAGGTCACTAAAAAGCTTTGATCAAAATGGCAGAATAAAAAAACTTTAGTGACCAAAATGGCAGGCCTAAAAAACTGTAGTGATGACAAAAGTAAAAAAAAAAATTAGTGACCAAAATGGCAGGCAGAAAAAACTTTAGTGATGAAATAAGTTAAAAAACTTGAAGTTTGACCAAAGTGTCTAGACGAAAATATGTTGATGATCAAAGTGGCTAATAATTCGTGAATCCTACGAGGAGAAAGTTTGGATTTGATGGAACCGTAAATCAAACCCATTTCATTGGAACCGTAAATTAGCTTAAAGGATTATTTTTGGCGAGGACTATATATATATATATATATATATATATATATATATATATATATATATATATATATATATATATATATATATATATATATATATGTGTGTGTATATTTTTAGTACGTGTTGATTTATTTTAGTTGTTGAAGTAGTTCGATGGGTTAGTAAATGATCCGTTTAATAAAACTAAATATGAAGTTTGAAGTATTTAAGTTTTGAATTGTAACTATAATGTTTAGAGTCTCATTTTAATCGTGGAAGTAGCTCAGATTGGATGGCTAAGGCCCGTTTGATTAAAATGAATCTATCATCGAAGTGGGACGATTGAATGGTTAAGGGCATGCTTGTGATAAAATTAAATCCGAAATTTGAACTATATATGTAATACTACACTGTATAAGTGTTTTTACGTACAACCATTTTAAACTGATTTTTCAATTAAAAGATATTCAATTTTGTAGTATCGAGTAAATAAAAATAAGAATACTTTTATCTTAACTATATGCAATAAAATTTTAGCTAGCCTAAATATGCATGGTTAGTATAGTTTTAACTTGTTAAAAAAGATATAATAATAATAGCAACAACAACAAAGAAACACTTGGTGAACAAGAAATTTGGACAAGAAGAAAAAGAAACATAAGTGTACTTGATGAGCAAGTGTACGCGGGGACTAAGGATAAATTAATTGGTCTCCATGAAAAATGTTTGCCAAGTATAACATACTCTTTCTCAGTCACACCCCGTAATCTGAAAGTGACATGAGAAAATCTCATTCGTCGATGAGATACCGAACTCGTACAAAAATATAATAACTATAAGGAATATCGAATAATAAACTTAAAACCATATATTACAACATAGGGGAAATGAGTAAATGTCTAGACATCAATTATTAACAGTTCTATAAAAAAATATAACATTATCGTTCACCACTGGGTTCGCTCCTCGTAATTAGTATTGTCAAAACGTGTATGCCCACCCGTCCCGTCATGGACATGCTTTAAATGGGGATGGGCGGGCATGCCCACTTTTTTAACGAGCCATCAAAAGGGATGCCCGTACCCGCCTGCCGAATGCCCGTGGGTAGGGATGGCAATGGGGCACATCGGAACAGGTATCTCAATACCCCCGCTCCACGCAGGTGATCCATCGTCCCATCCTGCCCCGAGACCTGCCGCGGATCAAGAAATCTCGCCCCTGCCCCGTCCTACTTTTTATTTTTAAAAAATCATTAATATTAGCATAGAGATTGAGCCTCTGACAAATATAATTAGTACATTTTATCCCAAATCAATCTCCAAACAAGTACAATTAGTATATTAAAGAGAAAATTAAACATGATTAGGTCTAATAATATAATATTATAATAATATAATATGGATGGGGCAAAATGTGGCGGGGCGGGTCTCACACGAAATCCATCCCCGATCTGCCCTGTTTGCGGGGCGGGTCTGATTTGCCCCATTCTCTCCACGGGGCGGGCGGGGCGGGTCTGCCCCAAAAGGCGTTGGAGCAAGGCGGATCAACGGGTCACAGATCAAATTGTCGTCCCTACCCGTGGGCAGATGGGCCCGCGACCCTTTTATTCATTTTATTTTTTTGAAAAAAATAGATCAAATCCGAAAAAAATCAACAAAATGTAGTTCTTTCTCATTTATTTATAGTTTACCGTCCTGTATAGGGAAATAAAAATCCAAAATAGTTCAAGAACAATTAAATCAAATTCTACAATATCCAAATAGTTTTAAAAAAAAATCAAATCAAAGTCCACAATTTCAAAAATAATTCAAGATTAACTGTCCAAAATTAACAAACATACTGAAGTGTAAGTAACAAAAAATAGATACTGTTTTTTCAATATCCTTCATCTATTGATCTAGATATTGAGTACTAGAAGTAATATTTGAATCCACTTTAGATAATTTTGATTCATCCTCATCATCTTCACATATAAAACACACACACCTTAAGAAGTCAAAACATTATAAATGATAAGTTATAACATACCGCATTTAAATGGGCATGAAATTCATAACCCCGTACCCGCCAATTAATCTCACAGGGTGGGCATGCCCGCGTGCATATTTTTACCTCATAAACGTCCACACGAACATATGTAAAATAGTAAGGAATGAGCTACTACACTAGCCAGTAAGGTTCAAACACCATTGGGATGAAACGTCATTTGACACAAAAAGCTTTTCCCGATTTCTCGAAACATTTACATATGATGACTTTAACTCCGAACTTAGAACATCATTAAAATACATTTAAAAAAGTTCGAAAAATATTTTAGAAGTAGGAAAGATTTGTAAAACAATTTAGAAAACACTGCACAATTTTGACCAAAATGTCCCTCGGAAGATACGCCGGACAAAGCATCATCTGTACCATTCGTCCGCCCATACAAACAAAGGTACGGACAAAGTATATCGCCCGGGCCCTTCTTCCGTGAGATAGCAGAAAGCCCAGTATCTCTGATGGATGAAACATTATCCGCGCATTTCGAAAATTGCAATATTTAGTATAATTTTACAAAGGAAAACTCATTTTCTTCTTTTATAAAATTCATTTCCCAAAATCCCAATTTTTTACCAATTCAAAGATACAATTTCATACTTTTACATAACATAACATAACATATACATCAAATCTTTTACTCCGAGTATCTTCTTACTTATTTCATAACAGACAGACATACATCATATCAGATACTTCGAGCACTGTCATTTACTTACTTCACACACACACACACACACACACACACTTCACATAAATCATACAATCGAACTCAATTGTTCGCTCCAGACTCTATAATCACTGTAAACCATCCCTATTTGTTATTCCCGTTAGGGCCGGGTCTCACTTGTCATATAAGATATCTTAGCCCGAGTATTATACCCCCAGTCGACGGGGGATTGCATGGGTTTGGCCCAGCTTTTCCTTATTGGTCATGACATGGCACCCGAAAGTTGGTGAGCAACATTTTTGTCCAGGACGGAAGTGTGAGTCTTGGGACCACACTTCCGTCTTGGCTGACGTGGCTGTTTTTCCTACGCGCCTTACCACGTCAACGAGGACGGAACCGCCCAGAAAAAATGCCTTTTCTTCTCCCCCCCCCCAAATCGTCAAACCCACTTTAAGCAACCAAAAAAAAAGCCCCTCACGATGACCCCCCACCGTCGATGACCCACTGCCGTCGCCACCAACTCCACCATTGTCTCTAATCTCTTAAACTAAAAGGTATAAAATCTTTACTTTTTTATTTAAATTAAACTTTAAATTGAGCAAATTAACATATATGCTTGCTATTGAACTTTAAATTGTTGACATTTTGGTTAGTTAGAGTAAATTGTTCCCCAATTGAAGTTGTATACATGTGAATTTGTCTTTGATTTTGTGATTGTAGGTCAATTAAAAAATTAGGGGTATTATCAATTTAGGGAAATTATGTAGTTGGGGGATTTTTGAATTCATGTTTTTTGTTAATTGAGGATTGTGAAGTGTTTATTTGTAAATTTTTACTTGGGGAATTATAAATTTGGCCATATAAATTGTGTAGTTTCTAATGGATTGTATGCTATTGTTTTTTTGTATAGATGTTTGTTCCTGCACATCTTCTCCCGGTCCTTACGATGCTAGCGTTTTAAACAAACACGCATCGCATAGAGCTCTTAGAATATGGGGCAGGGATTTAGACGTTAATAGTACTTTGAAAATTATTAGTTGTGACGGCCAATTTTTTTATGCCTACCAAAACGAGACCAATCAAAGAGTGCTTCAGCTGATCGACCACCTAGGTTTCGGGGGTTGCTGTCTGATGAGCCTATATTTTACCATTATTTTGGATATTTTCATATTTGTTTTGAGCTTAATTGAGAGAAAATAATTTATTAAATTAGTCTTTATGAGTGAATATGCCTAAAAAATGTTCTTATGAATTTTATTCACTAATTTTATAATATTTGATACAGGTTAAGGGCATTTTGGACATAAAAGAAAAAGAAGAATTATATTTGGCATGTGTTAAAATGTCACCGAGTCCAACTTGAAATAGAAGATTGAAGATGTGCAAATTTGTTACGTACCCAAAGTTTAATTGGAAAAGGAATAGGATTTGGAGATTACTATATGTCAAAATTAAAAGAGTCCTAAAGGGAATTGAACAAGGAAATCATGAGAAAAGAAAGGAATTGTTTAAGTTGTAGTAATTCCTAATTCCAAATCCGAGCAAGAAAAGGTAATAGGAATCATATTCCAATTGGGACTGGTCAAGGCTAGCGGTCATATTAGCCTATATAAAGAGAAGGAATCAACACCTCAAAATCATCCTGAGGAGCCAGAGAGGCTCTGCTAGACTCGGAACAAAGGAGAGGAACTCGGGATCGTTTCGTCATTAGGCTACTTCTTTTATTATTTTTATTCATGTTGATTTTTAACTAGTTTTGTTGTGACTAATACCTTCTTTGAAGGTCGAAACTTTTATGTATATATTTGATTTTTATTAATTTATGTTTCTCGACAATATGGTTAATTGTTATTATTTATTCTTAGTGCTTGCGATTTTCTGATCAACTGTTGCATGAATCTAAATTACTTGTAGAGGCTGAGAAGTTCTATAATTAATTGGATCAAGGATAATAACAACATGACGTAAAATTGACTAGAGATAGATTCGATTTCCTTGTGTGGTTTCTAGCGAGTAGGAAACAAAAGTTAGGGAAAGTCCACAGAGTTTTATGCGGTTTTAGGTCTTAAAATCACGTAGAGATACGACTGATTTATTCTCTAAGGCTAGGAGCTTTTCGCCAAGAGATTGGGTCTAGCTTATATTCGGGAATTTCTACCATTAACCTAGTTGAAACTTAAATTAAGAAATCATTTATTTTCCATTAAAGAAGTAGACTGGATTAGAGGTGTCTTAGTCCATTCGTTACATATATTTTTATATCTTTTAAATGCATGTTTACTTTATTTTAATTATTTTTTCATTATTAGTTTTAATTAATTAATACCTCCTTATTTTGGTTTAAGTTAGGTTATAAGTAAGATAATTTTCCAGTTAGATAAACAATCCTCGTTGGGAACGATCTTGTACTTACTACTTTATTACTTGTTGATATTTGTGCACTTGCAAATTTCGCATCAAGTTTTTTGCGCCGTTGCCGTGGATTGTTTTTATCTAGTGTAGAATTATATTACTAAACCTAAGTTTAAACTTTACTTTATTTTATTATTTGCTTGATTTTTTTATATATTCTCTTTTTATTTATTTTATTTTTGTATTTAGTTATTTATTTATTTATTTTTATCTTAGGAAAGAGTTGTAAAAAAAAATGGCTTGGAATAATTCGCAATGGTTCAATCCAACATCTATGCCATCAAGGAACAATGCTTGAATTTTTAGAGCATATTTAATTTCAAAGATAGAGACCATTACAAATCTACTTAAGAAAAAGATTGAGTCTGAGAGGCTTGCAACCATGAGTTTTCAATGCGAGCTGTGTGGAGCAATTTATCACCACACGAATCAATGTAGACAATGTATGATGATGAATTCTTATTATGCTACTAATGATGCTAATTTTTTTGGACAGGGCAATGTGGAGACTAATCAATATTCCTACAATTACAATCCTGGATGGAATAGATATCCAAATTATGAATGGGAGCAAAATAAGAATTTTGTTGAAACTTCTCCTCAATCTCCAACTCAAGATAATGAAGGAGACTTGAATGACATGCTCACTAAAATACTTGATGATTCTAACAAAAGGCTGGAAATTAGTATCAACCTTCAGAAAGAGTCTGCCAAAATTATGGAGGATTCAAACAAGATGAGCGAACGCATACAAATCTCCAAATAGGATTTTGAGGCAGCAGTAAAAACCATGGGAGCTCAAATGGGACATATATTTGATTTTATTAAATAAGACCTTCCATGTGATACAGATGAGCATCCTAATGAGTTGGAGGAAACCACAGTAATAGATGAAAGTACATTAGAGCAATATCTAGAGATTGGGCCTACTACGCTTGAGGAAGATGATGAAATCGAGCATTATCCACTTATCCAAAATCCACAAGGTGAAAAAGGTAAGGAAGGTAAGGAAGAAAACAATGGTAATGTTGATATTAAAACTCTTCCTTTTTCTGGAATTGTTAAGCATCATTCATTAAATGTTGAGGTTGAGTCTATTAAGCTTAAGAAAGATGATGTAGTCAAGCATTCTCAACTTGTCCATAATCCACAAGGTGAAAGAGGTAAAGAAGGTAAGGAAGAAAATAATAATAATGTTGATATTAAATCTCTTCATTTTTCATTAAATTTTGAAGTAGATTATGTGCCTTTTAATGTCTTTGAATCTCTAGATAATTCATCAAAAGAGGAATCCTTATTTTCTATTCATATTATTGATGTTTTATTGGATGATTCTTCTTCTAAGTATATTGCAGAAAAAATAAGTGGAGAATGGCACAAACCTTTCAAAGAGAGAAAAAGAAATTTATCAAAGGTTTTTAAAGATAGTGTAAAGCAAAAGAGGTTTGCTTTCAAAGGCCACAAAGTAAAGAATCGCGTAAAAGGGGTGAATGTTGGAGGAGACACTTGCCTTCTTGATCGTCCTCCTGATTGATTGAGTATATAAAGGAAGTCAAGCTCGAGACTATAAACGAGAACTATTACTAACTTTCTCTTTTGAGTCTTTTTATTGTCGGAGGGTCAAGTTTTTTTGACTAAGAAATCTAAATTTATTTTAGATTTCATTGTTTTTTCTTGATTCTTCTTGTCCCCAAAAAAATTAAAAAATCAAAAAGCTCCAAAAAATTATTTTAGTTAGTTTTTATTTTTTTATTTACTTATTTTTTTCTATCTTTTGTAGGAAGTTGCTTGAGCCTTGGTGATGTTACGATTGCGTTCTTTTCATAATCCGCTCTCCAAAATGCTTCAATTATCCGACTAAGTTTCTTAACCCTTCCTTTGTGTTTTCTTATTTTCAAACATTGAGGACAATGTTTATTCTTAAGTGGGGGGTGGAGATTTGGTTTAGTGCTGAAATTTTTCAAAATTCAGATTTTTATGGTTTTAAAGCTTTATTTTTGGAAAAAAAAAATATCTGAAAAATTAAGAGATTTTTTTTTAGCATGAATTTTTGTCTTGATATTCTTAGAGCAAGTTGATATGATTCTCTATTGATATAGACTAAGATGTGATTGATGAATATAATCTTATATATTTCCTTGCTAATTTAATCTTAATATGGAACTTGAGTTAATTTTGCCATGATCCTTGTGAATTGATGAAGATACTTATACTTTTATTACGTGGTTAATTGCACAGTTTTGTCAATATCTTCAAAAACTAGAACTTGTTGAATTACATACTCAAGGTGAAATTTTTAAGACTTTTCGATTTGCTTGTTGGATGATATTAGGCATCTCTTTGAACCGTTTGAGCCTTTCAAGCTTTAATTTCCCAATTACATTATATCCCTAGTACCCCCAAGCTTTCTCAGTTCTGTTGATAAGAATGGTTGAGACCGCCATTCAATTAATTATCATATCGTTAGCCTTATTAACTCACCCTGAACCCACAAATATTATTTTCCATTCCCTTATGAGAGAGGAAAGTGCATGCTTATTTTACAAGAAATTTTTTGAAGATGGTGTTGTTGAAGAATTTGAAATTGGTAAAGTTATGAGAAGATGGTGTTGTTGAAGAATTTGAAATTGGTTGTGGAAGTTATGAGTTCGTTTGAAAAAGAAAAAAAAATGGAAAAAGAAAAAGAAAATGGAAAAAAGAAAAGAAGAAAATAAAATAAAGTAAAAGGAAGACGATGAGTTCATACATTGAGATAATATGTAGTCTTCTTTTGGATGGGTGCTAAAGTGGAAAAAAAAAATCTCAATGGTTATTGTTCTTTAAATTCCCGAAAATACATGGAGATAAAGTGTGAATTTGAGTACGTTTTGGGGAAAAAGAAAAAAAATGCTACATGGTAAAATCTTGTTATTAAACATGTTTCCCTTTACTTTTTCTCTCTCAATTTTGAATGTCCTATCCCTTCGTTTCATAGCCAATTCCCTAGCCTAACATTATAAGCCAAAAAGTCCTAATAGACTCAAGTGGATTGATTTGTCTTCATTAGTGGAGAGTATGTAAATTAACAAGGCTAGCATTGTGTTATTATTATCAAGAAAGTACTTTTTGACTGCATAATACTGGTTTAAGTGTTGATTCAAGTCTTTGGTATTGTCATAGTATGTCTCAAGTCTTCATAATAAGAGTCTATTAGCTTTGTTATATTTATTGTTATATTTGGATTAAAACTTTTTGGTTAATATTTGTGGTTAAATTTTTGAAGCTAGTAACGAGAACGTTGAGATTAATGGAAGGATAAATTTTTCTAAGTGGTTCTTTTTCCTATGAATTTTTCCCTTTGCTCGAGGACGATCAAAATCTTAAGTGGAGGGTAGTTGATGAGCATATATTTTGACCATTATTTTTGATATTTTCATATTTATTTTGAGCTTAATTGAGAGAAAATAATTTATTAAATTAGTCTTTAGGAGTGAATATGCCTAAAAATATTCTTATGAATTTTATTCACTAATTTTATAATATTTGATACAGGTTAAGGGCATTTTGGACATAAAAGGAAAATAAGAATTATATTTGGCATGTGTTAAAATGTCACCGAGTCCAACTTGAAATAGAAGATTGAAGATGTGCAAATTTGTTACGTACCCAAAGTTGAATGGGAAAAGGAATAGGATTTGGAGATTACTATATGTCAAAATTAAAAGAGTCCTAACGGGAATTGAACAAGGAAAGCATGAGAAAAGAAAGGAATTGTTTAAGTTGTAGTAATTCCTAATTCCAAATCCGAGCAAGAAAAGGTAATAGGAATCATATTCCAATTGGGGACTGGTTAAGGCTAGCGATCATATTAGCCTATATAAAGAGAAGAATCAACACCTCAAAATCATCCTGGGGAGCCAGAGAGGCTCGGCTAGACTTGGAACAAAGAAGAGGAACTCAGGATCGTTTAGTCATTAGGCTACTTCTTTTATTATTTTCATTCATGTTTATTTTTAACTAGTTTTGTTGTGACTAAGATCTTCTTTGAAGGTCGAAACTTTTATGTATATATTTAATTTTTATTAATTTATGTTTCTCGACAATATGGTTAATTGTTATTATTTATTCTTAATGCTTGCGATTTTCTGATCAACTGTTGCATGAATCTAAATTACTTGTAGAGGCTGAGAAGTTCTATAATTAATTGGATCAAGGATAATAACATGACGTAAAATTGACTAGAGATATATTCGATTTCCTTGTGTGGTTTCTAGCGAGTAGGAAACAAAAGTTAGGGAAAGTCCACAGAGTTTTATGCGGTTTTAGGTCTTAAAATCACGTAGAGATACGACTGATTTATTCTCCAAGGCTAGGAGCTTTTCGCCAAGAGATTGGGTCTAGCTTATATTCGGGAATTTCTACCATTAACCTAATTGAGACTTAAATTAAGAAATCATTTATTTTCCATTAAATGAGTAGACTGGATTAGAGGTGTCTTAGTCCATTCGTTACATATATTTTTATCTCTTTTAAATGCATGTTTACTTTATTTTAATTAATTTTTTCATTATTAGTTTTAATTAATTAATACCTCCTTATTTTGGTTTAAGTTAGGTTATAAGTAAGATAATTTTTCAGTTAGATAAACAATCCTCGTTGGGAACGATCTTGTACTTATTACTTTATTACTTGTTGATATTTGTGCACTTGCAAATTTCGCATCACTGTCGGATTGGAAAAATAAAGATAGGCCGCGCTTTGGTCACCGCATTAATAGAGCGGTGGCGTCCAGAGACCCATTCCTTTCACACCGATGTGGTGAGGTTAGTATTACCCTAGAGGACGTAGGATGCCTTCTAGGACTGCCCACCCGGGGGCACGTGGTGAGTTGGCCTGGGGACTTTAACCTCAGCAAAACTCAATGGATTGAGCGGGTGCACGATAGTCTTGGATTTCGACCCCCATCCTAGTCTATTAGGGGTAATACCCTCGCGCTCGTAGAGGTTTACGCCCATATAAGTGAGGCGCTACGTGATGATGCTACTGAGTTGGCCGTAGAGCAGCGGGCCCGGGCTTTGCTTTTCCTGCTGATGTCCACTCTCCTCTTCCCCAACAAATTCGGGTCGCGGCGGAACATGCACTACCTGCTGCTAATCAGCGACGAAATCCTAGCTGATGACCAGCATTCTTGGGCTAGCGGTGTCCTTGCACATCTGTACCGCCAGATGTGCACCTCCGCACAAACTGTTTCGAAGGACATTGCTGGATGCTGCCTATTAATTCAGGTTTGTTTACTAATTTATTAATTTTTATTGCTAGTATGTATTTTGTATTATTTGTTGTCTATTGAATGCTTTTTTTTGTGGCAGTTATGGGCGTGGGAGCGAATATCGTGTCTTCGGCCCGCGAACCGCGACCCATTCTACATACTATTCCCGCTGACGGGCGAGCGTACGGGGCGCGGTGGAACACTGGGCGGAGTTTTCGTGACGCACCGAAATCGCAGTTGGTCATTTTTCGAGATCAGCTGGATATGCTGACGGATGCCCAAGGGATTAGTAGATTTCGGCTTCCTTGTTCTATTTTGTTCAAATTATATCATATGTTGTTTACTCAGTCCCATATTTTTAATGCAGTTTATGTGGAGGTCGTACCCTGATTGGGTACTTGCAGAGAGGGCCGCCTGGGACGATGCTTCCAGGTGACCTGTCGAGCACGCACGCCTCTCGTTTGCTTCGAGATGGTTGAGTACCACATGCCTGACAGGGTTGCCAAGCAGTTTGGTTTCCAGCAGGAGATACCGATCCCGGCGGTGGCAGAGGGAACTACAGCGGGTGTGTACCTACACACGTGCAAATCGGGTCCGCCATAGGATTGGGAAGCCCACCACAAGATCTACATATCAATATGGGAAGATCGCGAGGATGCACTGCAAAACGCCATTCCCGGTAATGTTATTGTACCTACACCTGAGTACATGGAGTGGTACAATCGCATTACCGTCCACCTTCTGACCAATCCCCAGAATAGGGATCCCGGTCTGCTCCCGAGGGGCATTCAACCAATCGCTACGTCCGAGGCTATTTTTGTAAGTTTCCTTATTTCTGTTGTTAACTTTTTTTTATTTCATTTAAAGTATACTAATATGAAGATTTGCATCGCAGGAGGAATCGAACCGAGTCATGCTCTCAGAATTTGAGAAGCATGCCTCCCAAACCAACAGCCAGTACAAGACTCTCATCTCCTGGGCCGCCAAGACAATCAATGATGCATTTGTGGCAGCTGGGAAGAGTGTTTCGTGCCGATCCCGGGCAGCGGATGTAGCGGATGCTCCTGTTATTCAACAGGCTACACAGCCGAGGGAGCTTGTCCAGGGAAGATCTCAGATTGGGAGGCAAGGCACTAGGCGGAACAGGCAGGCCACCCAGGAGGAGTTGGCAGCGAGGCGGGCCACCGGCCCCGGCGCAACCCGAAAAAGATCCGACTCAGCCTCCTACCCAGAGTCAGTTCCCGAGTCCAACCGAGGTTCCCACCCAGTTTGAATACCAATATCCGAGCATGGGTACTTATTCCCTGGGTATTCAGACCAGGGGGCATCCAGGTGCAAGGCCCTCGACATGGGCACAGTCGGATTTTTTTCGGGTGGGTCACCCTCGTGTAGCCTCCACCTCCCTCAGACGTAGCATCAGACTCCGTTGTCGTTGCCCTTTTACCCCGAGGAGCCGATATTTATCGACTCCGAAGGGGCGAAAGTGATCGCAACTAATCTCGGTAGCGCGGTGCGAGTGAGAGATGGCCGCATTTACTATCTGCGGCAAAACCCGAGAAGCCTCGACCGCTACACACCTTCGAGCCCGTAGATAGCCGTTTATGTTATTTTGTTTACATTTATTAATTGTTGTTGCGAACTATTTGACAATTATTCGTTATAAAATTTTTTTTCCGATTATTCCGTTGTTTGATTTATATTACTACAAAAGTTGTTTAGGGATATTTATATGTTATTTGAATACCAAAGAATGAAAGGAAAAAAAAGGTACATCAACTGCAAGCAGCTTTAAAAAGTTGGGGTTTTTGGCACAAAGTTAGTGTTTGTAGGCTAAATTTAATTCTGCTGGTTGAGGACGGAAGTCGACTCGTCCTCACTGACGTGGCAAGGCGCGTCGGGGAACTGACCACGTCCGTCCTGGACAAAAATGTTGCTCACCAATTTTCGGGTGCCATGTCATGACTAATAAGGAAAAGCTGGGCCAGGCCCATGCAATCCCCCAGTCGATGGGGCCAAAAGATAAGGATACATCCCGTTATGTCATAGCCCACTTAGGAGAGCTCCACAACAATTGTTAGCAGTCCTAACTTTTTATTCCCGCTAGAATCCGAGCCTCAATTGTCATAACATATTTCATCCCGAGCTCTCGGGCTTAAACGGAACTGAATTTGGACATATCCTGCTATATATTTATTCGCACACAAAAGTTCAAGATTGTGAATGTACAACTTTCAGACTTTACAAAATAACAAAACCAGAACATATTTCTATTAAGATATTTAGCAAAAAAATAAAATAAAACGTTTTCTATTAAGAATTTTAAAAAATAAAAGTCAATTACAATGGTTAGGGAATCACCTTCAAGTGAAGAATAATCTTTCACCTTAGGAATCTAGGGAGGATTTGAAAACCAAGAAAAAAACAAATAGAACTAAAGAAAACATCAGTTGGAAAAAGTCTATACATCATACACACAAAGGAACTGTCCTAAAAGATCTGGTGTGCTATATAGTATCAGAGTAGCGCTGCAACCGAACCGAACTAAGTAAAAAATTTTAGTTAATCGAGTCGAGCGCGTGATTTTCAGTTAGGACTTAAACTCGATCGAATTTTAAAATAAAGCTCGAATTCGATATAAACTCTTAAGGCTTGAATTTGATTTGAAAGGTCGAAAATTTATATTTGAATTAAGTTTTTAGACTTGAAAGTTAGAAAATATGAAAATAAATAAATTTTAAAATTATAATATTTATTATTTCAATATTCTTAAAGAAAAATATACTAAATAATATTTTTATTTATTTAAATATTTAATCGAGCTTTCGAGCTGAACTTTTATATATTAGAGTTCGACTTGTTTAAAAACTCGAGACTAAAATAATATTCGAATCAAATTGAGATTCATTTGCAGCCCTATTTGGGAGAAGCGTGTTTGACCCTTATAACCGGGAGTTCAACTGCTTTCATTGCACGACCCAACCTGACATTTAAGAATAAAGATTTTATTACATTTTTTTCCTTAAATGTTTTCCAAATTACATTTTCATCTTCGTATTTTGAACAAATTATAAATACATTCTTATCGTTTATGAACTAAAAAATAAAAAAATAAAAAAAAATAAAAAAAAATCTACGTTCCTTATAAAATAACAATCACGTGCAAAATATTTAAAACCCTTCGAAAAACATTATTTTCTAGGTTCATTTCTTGTTTAATACCATGTATTAAGGACATCAATAGCCTCAATTACTAGAATTAGGCCCATAAAAAAAATACTTCAAGAAAAAGTAACGTCTGTCTTAATATGTAGTAAAAACAAGAACTAGGGCCTACAAAAGGGCACTCTTCGGCATCAGATCGTTATTTTATGAGAAATATGTTTTACTACACAATTAATAACTGGAATTCATTAGTTATCAATTTATCCCTACTAATTATTAAATAATTAATAATAGAGATACATTAGTTTGTCGATGAGAATTTGCTTAATTAGTAAGACTGATGTAATCTCATACACAATTAGGCTTCAAAACTCTCCTAAAAAATATTAGTCTTGTGTTATACATTCTACAGGTTAAAAAATGAATTTATAAACCGTAAAATATGTTTGTAATTTATTCAAAATAGAGGGGTGAAAGTAATGCGAACAAACCTAAAGCAAGAAAATGTAATTAACCCCTTTCTAGGTTATAATTTCATAAATTATAGCAAACTTTCGACCTCAAACTTTAGGATCTTTTTTTAATCAAATCGAACTCAAGTATAAGACTCGAATATAGCTTTAGCTAGAATTCAAACCTTGTGTACGACTCCTCGAGCAGATTGACTCAACCACGAAGGACATGAGGGCAGCCTAGATGGAACACCTACATGGGGAGTGGGAACAAAAGTCTACAAAATAAGGAAGAAAGAAATCATGGAAAGGGTAAGAACACAAATAATTTACAAAATTCGGTTAAATGTTCACTTTCTACCTTAGTTTATCTCAAATTTAAATCAAACTTTTGACATTTTAGTTTCAGACAACCATAACTAAATCAAGAAACAAGCCATGTAATACAAAGTATACGAATGAGTACTCATAAGCATTAAAGAAAATTTCCTAAGTAAATTTCCTGGCTTTCTTCATTCTACTATTGCTATCCGGGGTTTGGTTCTCGGGTTTGCGCTTCATCCCAAACTCTGCAGCCCTCACTGCTTTAGCCTTTCGAGCTGCAACAGAAGGCCTCTTCTGCAGACGTTCTTTTGGCTTGGCAACGTCGTTCTGAGGTGCACGGTCTTTCTTGGAATATGTTTTCTTCGGGATGCCTGATTTGCTTGCCCGGAGACCCTGGTAAGAAGTAGATGTCTTAGATTTAACACTATTTTCCTGATCATGAAACCCGGGTGTTACTGCAAACTTTTTGGCGGGAGACTTGTTTGTCTCTGGTTGTGTTGGAGTTTTCCTCTTGGATGGAGTAGCATTTGCTTTGGCATGAGCAAGCCTCAGCTCGCGATTCCGGATCTTCAAGTTATGTTTTCTAGCAGCCAAGGCTGCTGCTTCCTGCATCGAAATAAAAAAAAAAAAAAATCCTGGTGAAGACGGACTTAAAGAAATAAAGATGGAAAAATATATTTGCATTAAAAAGATTTAACGAGAAATGTAACTAAATGCAAGTAGCTTAATACAGCAACCGTAAGTCTAGTACAAAATAATCTTCCTTAAGAAACACAATAATGTTACCCAGGATAGCCAGGAATCTAAAGCAACATACTCGGGTTGATTTTTCCCTCTAATCTTTTACTTCGGTTTTAGGATAACCTACAGATATGTCCAACTGACACGCACTTCAAAACTGTGAAACGAGACAAGGAAAGCAGTTTAAAATCGGAGCAGAAGAAGTCAGAGAAAGAAGAATATGAACTAAACAAAATCCATTGTTCTACCATCTGAAGTTGCTACATTTCAATAGTTCCTACTAGCCGTATTTCTCTTTTACGGGGCCCAACTTTTCTCCTCTTTAGTGCCAAGAAAACCATTTACTCCTGACTTATCTTCTTTAAACTAGTAAAAAAAACATCTAAAAAGCTTTCTTAAAGTTTATCTTATGTACAACATTCTTGATTCCTCAATCTACCCTTATTTGTTGTAAAGATATTCATCTAAGCATTCTTATTTACACAATATTAACTGCATTAAAAGCGATTGCTTTTAGGTACCAAAAATTCAACTATGTACGACATTGCCAAACCTTTAACCGTTATGATAGTTTTCCAAGTTTATTGCACTTCGACATACCACCCACCCACCCCCCAGAGAGAGAGAGAGAACGTTTTAGCCCAGATAAAATAGCCAACTTTAGTAGTCCAAACTACTTAGATTATTGTGTTTTGCTGTTCCCTTTGTGGATACACTACCCCAACTCCTCAAGCATCTTGTTTCTCTCCTTCATCTCCCCTACAGAACTCTTCCCTTTTCCTTCTAGACAACAGCCCCAACATCGATCCCATCCTCAAGCTCTGAGAAAGCTGCAACCTATATATTCTGATTCCCAGCCAAATATAACAGCCAATAATGTGTAAGTTAGTTGACTTGAGATTAATTCTGAAAAACCACTTTTAGTATTTCCAAGGTGGTGTCAATGGAGGGTAAAGGGGAATAAGCCCTAATTTACCTCTGATCCATAGGGCAAGCCTAGCCACTTGACATCTTGGCCTAAACAGCTCTTACTAATTCCTTGAGAAAATATTGGGAAAGCATCTAAATTGTATCACTAGTATAAATTTGCTGTTGAGAAGACGGTACATAAATAAGGTTGCTGAACAAATGAAAGAATAAAATGAAAAAGAGAGACTACAAGGAAAACAGGATAGATATGTTAGGTGGACAGCTTTTACTCATACCCGTGTTTTGAACAAGACATATGCGATGCCTTTCCCCAAGCTTGTACCAGGATCTCTAATAACTCGAATTGCCTCAATGCTAGACTCCAGATCTTTGATACTGGTAAATAGTTGATACAGCTCTTCATCCTAAAAACAAACAGCAAAAAAAATGTGAAAATTCATACGAAATTACAAAACCGCAACTCTTATTAAAGCATGCTTACTTAAATAAGCTACTTACTTTCACATCAAATGGGACGTTACCAACAAAAACGGTCCTCCTATTGTCATACAATGGAGAATCGTCATCTCCCTTCAGTTTCTTGCGTGGTGGACATGCCCTGTCTACACGGATGTGATTTCCTCCAACCTGAATCCACAATGACACAAAAATAGAGGCTCAAAACGACTTCAGTGTGCATATTCCTTTCAACTATACACACTCAAGGGAATGGAACTTACCACTGCCATATTATGGGCCAATGAAGCCTGAGCAGATTCCTCTGTTTTGAAAACCACATAAGTATGAACACTGCAACAATTACCATTTACCAGTCAGCACATACTACAATGTAAGAAGATGGAACTCGAAACAAGATTAATAAAAACAAAACATTGGAAACATATGTGAAAGACCAAAACTTTTTAATGCAAGAACTGCAATACGTTTCAACATCCACCCCATATATGCCATCTGAGTTTTAAATGGAAGATGTTCATAGTATTCTTTAAAACCTTGACAAGCATATATCTGAAAACCCCACAAGATACTTCTATAGTCGTCGGAACCGAAGCTACAAAAAAGTAAATATTTAATAAAATGTGCACTACTACCAGAAGTATCAAACCAGGCAAATCAAGAAACATACAAGACCTCTTCTTAGAAACAATCTACCTGTCAGCAGCCTCATTGATCTGCTTCTTAAGTATAGCACCCTTTCTTGGAGTTTTGCTCTGAAACAAAATCATCAAATGTGTCAAAAATACTCATAAAACACATAGGAAAGAATAAAAATTAAATATTTTGAAAGAATAAATACTCACATCAGTTATAGGAACGGATCGAATCCTTAATGACTCGACCTCGCCAAACTTACCAAACTCCTTAACCAACAGCTTTTTCTTAATCTTCAAAGGCAAATTCCCCACAAACACAGTTCTCAAAAGCTTACTCTCATCATCAAAACCTTCTTTTGAAACCATTATATCTTCCACACCCTCCATTTCCTTCCTCTTTCTTCCCACTACTCCACCTTCATCCCCTTTAACTTCCTTCTGCTCCATCACCCCATATTTCTTTGCCTCATAACCAGCTTCTACCTCATCCCTCTTCCTCTTTTTCTTCTTCTCCTCCTTTTTCACATCAAAATCCCCAAATTGATCACTTTTCGACTTCTTCTCTACAGAAATCTTGATTTCCTCATCAGAATCCCAATTTCTTTCTTTCTTCCTCTTCTTCAGCTCAGAAGATTCCAAACCGACGACCCTTTTTGCATTAATTTCAGCTCCAGATTCCACTTCTTCTCGATCTGGCGGTGATAAGTAAGAATCATTGGGCTTCCTTTTGAAAGGATTATTCTCAGAAAAGATGGAAACTGTTGCATTCTCTTCTGGGATTACACCGAAAAGGGAATTAAAAAGATTGGAACTTGGATTAGTAGAACTACTAGTTTGATTCGAATTTGAATCCATGGGGGTGTTTGGTTCGTCCTCCTGTGTAGGCTTCTTCTCTTTCTGTTTCTTGGCGGACTTCGCCATGGGAGAGAGGAGTCTGTGTTTTGGGGGTTGTCGTAAACCCTAATTCACGTCCCTATTTAGACCCTAAATAAGCATAAGGAACACCCTTTTCTTTTCTTTCCTTTTCCTTTTTCCCGTTCTATTTTAGACACTGCGTAGCAAATGGATATTTCTGCCGTATCTGTTAAAAATATTTTTTTGGTATTTTTTATCACAAAAGTAAATTTATATGATATTTCTGTTATAATTAATTTTCGATGTCTTTTCTACCACAAAAAAAAATTATGCGTGATACAAGTGACATAATACAACATATCCAATTTAGACAATCGACATAACAATTAACTCGATAATTCCTTCTCCGTTGAATTCTAATTTAGAGATAAAATTTACCAACCATCCAACTCTAAACAATTCTTTCCAACGCGACATGATCTGACAATTAACCTGACATACAAATATAAATATCCATTTCAACCCGACCCAACTATTAACCTAATATTTGTATGTCAGATTAATGGTCGGATCGGGTTGGAGTGAATCAGTTAGAATTATATGATTTGCCAATTTTGTCCCTAAATTAGAATGCAGTGGAGAGAAGAATGTCGGGTTAATGGTCGTGTCGAGTATGAATTGGATATATCACATTATGACACATATAGCATGCATAATTTCTTTTGTTACAGTAAAGGAAGCGAAAACTATTTGTGACAAAAATATCACATGAAATTACTTTTGTGACATAAAAGACACAAAAAATATTTGTGTCAAAAATATCACACAAATTTACTTTTATGGCATAAATAACTATTTCTCTAATTTTATTTTGACCGGGCATGCATGAAATTTTTTGTTTGACTAATCGGGTTAAAATTTACACCACACTTTTATAAATTTGATAAGAATGCTTGTAAACATGTCGTTTCCGAATATCAAACTCCGTTACATAATGTTTCGAACGGGGTGATTTTCTGTATTGAGATAGACATCATTTGATATTTTTTTTTTTCCTTTTTTTACTAATGTAGGAATAACTTTTTGTTGTGTCTTTATACGGAAAAAATATACAATGCTGAAATTTACTTTTCTTAGAAATACTGACACAATCTCAATTGTTAATTTCTAATTCAACAATTGATTTTAGTTATCTACCTAGCTATTGATATATTTAAATACTTAGTACTCAATCATGAAGTGTGGCATGATGGTACCTCGCCTCGTCCCTTAACCATGAAGTCAAGAGTCCCGTGGCTCGAGAGATTAATCTTTACCGTCGGCGGTAGACACCTTCGATCTCAACCAAAAAAAAAATACTTGGTACTCAACTGGATGTGAAGACTAATCATGCATCAATATGTGTTACGAAAAATAATTGAGTATTCCTAACTTTTTCGACAAAATCAACTATAAAAACTACCCCAAAAGAAGGGGAAAACTATAAAAACAACTGACGGTTTTCTCTAGGTCATTTACAGATATGTACATAGATCAAAATTCTTGAAAAATAAGATAATTTTGAAGTGCCTACACTACCATTTCTCTCATAATTTTCTCTTTAATATTTTTTTGTTACCATGATGGGTGCTCGATATCCTCCATTTCGGAGACTATTGAGGATTTGGCGTATGGTGGCGCCGACAAAATTGACTCTTATTCGAGGAGGATTTTGACCATAAATTTTTTTTACATGACACTCTCAACTGCAACAGATGATAAGGATCGAAATCTCACTAAGAAAATTTAAACCCTCACAAACAACGAAATATAAACCATCCGCAACCAGCTGTTCATAGCTCGGGTTCTCAATATTTACAGTAATTCCAAATTACTAGAAGAGTAAAAATAAGGGTAGTGCATTGGGTGTTTTATTTTTTTTTAGCCTCATAGGAGGAGGAGGTGGATGCCCTAGGAATGAAGAATTATTTGGCCCCATGTAGGAAAGGATGTCGAACTCGCGACCTCACAGTCGTGGGCAGAGGTCAGCCCTACTGGGCTGTGGCACTCTTGACCATTGGGTGCTTTTACATGCTAGTATTCACTGTAAGCTTTCATCAAATAGCAAAGAGTCTTGAATTTTTGCTTTAAAGAAAATTACTAATTTTTTTTTGCCCTTCAATCATGCACAAGAATTGTAATTTATTCGCAGGTCCTGAGGAAAACAGCCATCAGCACCCCCCAACCCCCCCCCCCCCCCCACATCCGCGTCATTCGTGAAGTACTAATAAAAGACAACTCTGATAGACAACTCAACATTTATCAAACTCATAATTGCAAACAAACTTACAATTCAGACAAATCTCCCTTAAAACAGTCTTATTGGAATCATGAAACTCTCTATTAGAAGAGAGAGGTACAACAATGAACACTACAATACTCACATTTTTTGTCTTTTACACTTATTATTCTTTTTCAATAATCGCCTTCTGGGGAGGTCGAGGAGCGGTCTTGGTTGATTGTTCAGAAGCAGCAGCAAGGCCCTGCAACATTCTTAGTATTTCTGGGGTATCCTCTAAGTAATATTTAGCTCTGCTGGGCTTCTGGCCAACGGTACAAGCAAAAACCTCGGCTACTGGAGAGAGCGAGCCATTTGCAACTGCACCCATTATAACCTCGAACATATCCTCGTCTGATCGGTCATCTCCTATACAGAGAATGAAATCTGGAAGCATTTCCTTTTGCTGCATTGTCGCCAGGAGACGTTCTGCTATAAGGCCTTTGTTTACACCCTAGTGCATATAATGGAAACGAGAAGGTAATTAAAAAAAACCATCATGTGAACAGGAAAAGAATGTCTAGAACAACTCCGTGGAGTCAAATTTAAAGAATCATTGTACGCGATTTTTAAGAATTAATTTTCACCAAGAAGATGGAAATGTTATCTTGTATCTCTTCTAGATTATGAAAAAGTTCATGGCATTAAGCATGAAATGAAGGGAATCTTGATGACAACCTTTGCTTAGTATCATGATCACGCCGTAGAATAACTATAGTTCAGCTAAACCTCCAAACATAGCCAGTCCAGTACTATTATGTTTTCCTACCAAGAGAGTATCCAAAAACTAATGTGGTTTTCGATGCTACATAATTCAATTTCTAGCTTGTTTGCCAGTTAATCGATGTCGCTCGGAAATTTGATGACACTGTGATAAAACACTAAATCTAAGACTTGATCAAGTTTTGAGCTGCCTAGAGCTACATTTCCAAAGGGGGTGATAATTTGACATCTGAGGCGTCAAAAGGAAGAAGTAAAATGAGTATTTTACTTAAATGGCATACAGTTGAGGAGAGCGGTTCTAGATTAAATTGTTTCCTTCAATTTTCGTAAATATTTATCATTAAATTCAGGTATAACTCTGAAATGCATTTTGTTGGCCTTCACTGTCTATGTTAAGCCCGGATAATCTCTTCTAGAGAAGTGTTCAATCCATTATTTCAAGCCAAATAGCCTATTTTAGAAATATGTTTAGTACGGCCAACTTAGTTATTGTCTTACCATAGATTACACTCAAAAAAGTAAATGAAAGTCGGCAACAATTTCTGGAAAGCACTTACCATAGATTTTCTGATGAAGTAAAACTTTAAAACCCGCATGAACAGCCTCATTAGAAGAATAATTGTGCAGAAAATGATCTATCTAGAACTCAAATTCAATCTTGCAAGTGTAAATATGGTAAAACAATTATATACTTTAGTTTTTAAAATTGCAAGCTCTCTTATTGAATAAATGCATTCCCAACGGTATATTTTTCTGGGTTTTTTAAAGACGGTTAAGGGAACTATTTTCTGTAACATAGATCACATATATCCAAAGGAATTCGAGCGAGTTATCCTTGTACTAACCTGAGGTTTAACTTCTATAATGTGCTGGCCACTCTTGACAGAAACTGGTTCATTAGCAAGAACGCTTTCTAGGTGATCCAAAAGCTCCTTGGCCTGGCATAAGCCAAAATCAGGATCTGCATACTGGTAGTTCCAAACAAGCGAACTTTCATTGGGTTCGATGAAGGAACCATCAGTTGTTTCAGTGTATAGTTGCATTACGGGCTCAGTGATCTGTTTCCAGTAAAAATCTGGTGCCGAAATACATGTTTCCCATTCTGCATTCAGATCCGACCTGAAAACATTTGACAATAAAAAATTCATCTTTAAGAATATAATCTTGGAACGTCTCAAAGTATGTTAGAAATAAAGACACAATACCTCACAAAATAACCATGTTCTGCTGCAATTCCTAGTTTTTCACAAGACGAGAACCATTTCGTTAGAATCTTCCTTTCCTTCCCACTAACAATGAACACAATGTTCTTGGGATCTCTGCACAAGTTATTCAAGATTTCGATGTTCTCTGCTTTTGGACTCGTACTGATTGAACTCGGCTGTGTCATAGCACCATCATAGTCCAAAAGAATAGCCCGGTTCTTGGTCCTCTTATACGCAGATACGATATGTTCAACGGAAAGCTTTCGGAAACTTGGATCCAAGGCAATTACACGGAACCCCAGACCGAAACCGATAGCCCAGCACCTCCTCTTTACATGATCTCTACAAGCCCTTTCAAGATCTTGCAAAAAGCTGCGAGCCCAGTATGCAACATCATGTGTATCTACATATTTATAGTGCTTCTCATGGCGCATTTGTTTCTCTGCCTCGGAAACTATTAGTGCAGAATCCATAGCTTCGGCAACAGAATCAACGTTCCATGGATTCACTCTAATTGCCCCACTAAGTGATGGGGAGCATCCAATGAATTCGGAAACCACCAGCATGCTTTTCTTTGGTGCTGATGGACTGAGACCCACGGTCTCGTTTAGCTTATCATTTCCTTGTCGACATATGATATATTCATAAGGTATCAGATTCATGCCATCCCTAACTGCAGTAACAAGACAACACTCCGCAATTACATAGTAAGCAATACGCTCATAGAACTGAAGCGGGTTATCGATCAAAACTACAGGGTTATATCCCGATCGTCCAAACTTCTCGTTGATCCTTTTCACTGTTGCATAAGTTTCTAACTGGACTTCCTTTACATCTTTTCCTCGGCCCCTAGCGGGATTTGCAATTTGAACCAGAACCACCTTACCTCTCTTATTAGGATTTTGATTAAGCAGTTGCTCAAAGGCCAAGAGCTTCAAGCTTATTCCCTTAAATATATCCATGTCATCAACCCCAAGCAAGACCGTCTGACCCCTAAACTGGTCACTTAATTCGGCAACCTTAGTTTCTGTCTCAGGAAGATCAAGGACCGATTGAAGCTGGCGCATATGTATCCCCACAGGCAGAATTTTAATGTTAACAGTCCGCCCGTAATATTCTAGACCGATATAACCTCGTTTGGATTGATAAGATATCCCGAGCATTCTACTACAGCAAGAAAGAAAATGCCTCGCGTAATCAAATGTATGGAAGCCTATAAGGTCTGAATTCAGGAGTGCACGCAGAATCTCATCCCTTACTGGTAAGGTTCGATATATCTCTGATGACGGAAATGGGGTATGTAGAAAAAATCCAAGTTTTACCCTATTAAACCTTTTCCTCAGAAATGTTGGTAAAACCATTAAATGATAATCATGAACCCACACAAAATCATCATCAGGATTAATCACTTCCATTACTTTATCAGCAAAAATCTTATTCACAGAGACATAAGCTTGCCAAAGGGAACGATCGAACCTGCCACCGAGATCAGGGGATAAAGGAAGCATGTAGTGAAACAAAGGCCACAAATGCTGCTTGCAGAAGCCATGGTAGAATTTGCTGAAAAGCTCAGGAGGAATGAAAGCCGGCACACATTTGAAAGTTTCGAGCAAAGTCTGGGCTACGTCTTCTTGTTCACTCGGGTCAATTTCTTCTTTCAGACTTCCAACATATATTACTTCCACATCTTCTCCAATGCCATCTTTGAGTTGCAAAAGAAGGGAATCCTCATCCCAACTAAAGTTCCACCCTCCCTCGCCATCCGATCTTCGATGTGCTCGAAGTGGAAGTTGGTTTCCAACTATGATCATTCGTTCTTGGGAAATGGATGACTGAGCATCAGAGCTAACAGTACTTCTACTCTCATCATCTAGCTCGGTTAACTTCCCGGGTGTGGTTGCAACCCGAGATAGCTTCTTCCCTCCTCGGCCAAAGGTCAGAGAATCACCATAAGTGAGATCCAATAGGTTGGAGTAAGATCTCGAAGCCATTTCTTTCTCTAGCAAAAATCTAAGGCCCTTAAAACCAAAGATTTTCTAATCCTTCTTCCTTTTTTTATCTGAGAAAATCAAATAAAAACAGAAAACTTACTCCAAGAATCCAAAAAAGAACACAGCTAAGGATAACTAACATTAATTGCTGCAACTATAAAGAAGATTACTCAATAGCAAAAAGTTGCAATCTTTTGTCACTCAGTTGACAAAACAAGACTTAAATTTGCAACAGATTTCAGTTACCAAGTTCTTAGACTTTTCCTCAACAAAGAACAAGAAAAAAAAAATGAACCCAATGAAAAATTAAACCAAAACAAAACAGGGTAAAGATGATATAGCAAATTAATCATCTGAAATCTGATTCTTATAATCAGAGACAAATCTCAAGAATCTAAAGAAACCCCCATTGGAGTATATTACCAATTTAAACCAAATAATCAAACAGATACAAATTCTTACCTCTGTAACCCAAACAAAGAGAGATCCAGATAAACCCCTTTTTTTTCCCCAAGATTTTCAATCTAAAGAGGAATTTGATCCAAATAATAAAAAGGGTTCTCAAATTAACCCATATTTAATCCAAGAAACAGATACTAAAGAGTGAAAAGACTCAACTTTGCAATTAAAAGGCAACATGCAATGGACTAAAAAACAATGTTCATGAGTAGTAAGTGGAAAACTACTGTTACAAAGTGCTTCTAAAAAAAAAAGGTTGCCATCAAAGGTCCCAATATCACAAAAAAATATCAAAGAACAGTAACAAATCACTACACAGTGGAACAATTGGGAGCTTACCTTATCAAAGTCCAGTAAAAAAAACACCAAAAGATTCCCCACTAGAAATATCCAATTAGTAGTACAAGATTCTTTTCTCCCTCAAAGCACAAACTTTTTTTCTTCTGCTATTAAACTTTTTAGCCCTCTACAAAATTCTAATTTTCAGTCCTTTTAAGTTTTCTTTTCCTCTTTAACTTTTATGCAGAAAAAAACAAAATAGATACAGAAAATTACACACAGTGGAGAGTGGTAGTGTGTGTGATGATGAGAGCAAAGTAGAAAGAACAGTTGGCTACAAATTGTTGCAACTTTTAACTATGAACTAATTGGAATTATTAGCCATTTTTGTCACCAATGTTGTTTGAAACAGCCACTTTTATCCTTTTTTCAAATAAAATTCTAAAAAAACATCAAAATTGATAATGTGGCAAAAAAACTATCATAATACCTCTCTCTGCAGGGTAAAACTGGAAACTTATTGTATGAATGGCAGTGACGGATCCAGAACTCGACATCAGTGGGGTCAAGGGACGATTCTAGAAGGGCCGAAATTTTTAAAAATACTACATATGGTAAATTTTAGTAAATTTTATATGTAGTTTGGAGTATTTTATCAAGTTTGCCCCCCTCTCCAAATTTTTTTTTGTATTTTGTCAAACAATATACAGCATAAAAAAATGACTGAGAATGAGATGTCTCGCGGGAAGGAATTGAGACTTGAGAGTTGAGAGACAAGACTATTTTTTATTGAGAGTGACTTAGTAAAATATCCCATGAGCTGGGAAAAAAAAATTCACTCGGGGTCAAATGACCCTCGATGACCCTTACCCTGCATTCAGTCATCGATGAATGGCTATAAGTTTCCAGTTTTACCCCTGCAAGAGAGAGGTATTATGATAGCTTTTTGCCACATTATCAATTTTGATGTTTTTTTAGAATTTTATTTGAAAAAAGGATAAAAGTGGCTGTTTCAAACAACATTGGTGACAAAAATGGCTAATAATTCGAACTAATTGAGAACCTAACCGAACCCCAGTTAATGTTAACTGAGACAAAAAGTGAATCAACCAATCTTATACCGTTATTTAGACATATGATTCAACTATTATCGTTGTATCATTCTTTTATTTTTATTTTTTTAGTATTGTTGTACAAACATTTAACTCGATTATTATTATGACTTATTTAATTAACAGAATTTAAACTCTCAATGTATGTGGAAACTTAAGTTCTTACCACTTAAATAATAATTCATTGGCAAATCTACCATTCTTTTCTAGAGAAGAAAAATAAAAATCGTTCGAATTTTCTGTCTCAGTTTGTTTCTCATTCTCAGTCTATTATTGACATGATGTCACATGTCCGTCGTTTAAAAATATTAATAATTGAAAATAAATTAGGAAAAACAGTCTCATTCGTCCCCAAACTTATTTCTATTAACCTCGTGAATCCTTTTTAGTTTTTTCAGCATAAAAAGTCCCTTCAAATTTTACGTTCCGCCTACATAGTCCTAACCACCCATTTTGCGGTGGTTTCTGGCAACTTAAGCATGTGCATGCACATGCACTAAAAAAACAAGGGTAATATAGTCATTTTGTAATTAAATAATAATAAAAAAAACCTCTTCTTCTTCACTCCTCATTCCTCTCTCTCACCACTGCCAAACTATCTTCTTCTTGCTCTCTTCAGACTCACTCCTCCCTTTACGATCTCCTTCTTCACCGTCGATTTCCGACCGCCGAAAACGAAGAATTTTTGTTTTTATTTTTATATTTTAAATACAAAATGACTATTGTACCCTTGTTTTTTTAGTGCATGTGCAGTGCACATGCTTAAGTTGTCGAAAACTACCGCAAAATGGGTGGTTAGGACTATGTAGATAGAACGTAAATTGTTTAATGCTGAAAAACTAAAAAGAGATTCACGAAACTAACAGAAATAAGTTGGGGGACGAATGAGACCGTTTTCTCAATAATTTAACGTGTAATATACGAATTGGAAGGGATGAATACAAATTGGGATCGAATATGTTTTGATAAAAAAAAATAAGAAAAAGAGGAATCTACGAGAACTTAAGTTGGGAACACTTGTGTCCACTTTCACGCGAGAAAGTCATGCGTGGGACCCCAAAAGAATCTGATTTTAATGATGAATTCCAAAAAAGAAGCCTTTTAAAATAGAATTTGTCTTAAATGAGTCCTTGTAATTTAATTTATCACAAATAAGTCAACTACAATTAAAACTTTGGAAGACCTTAATTTGTAACAAAAAGTAATATTTTTTCCATATTACCATTTGATTGAGGATGATTTCTTCCTCGAAGTTCAATTAACAAGGTAGGATTAGTTGAGAAAAATAGAGGGCTTTCCACCAGGGACGAAAATAGGAATTTGGCGTTGGAGGACAAAAGCTGCAATAGTATGTCGAATTACAAAAACTGCAAAAAAATGTTTGGGGCAGGGGGGGGCGAATTTGATAAAATATTTTGAACTACATATAAAATTTACTAATCTAGTAGTATTTTTAAAATTCTCGTGGGGGAAGGGGGACGACTGCTTTCCACCACTTAAAAATAAAATTATTACATATTTGTATTATGTTATATTTGCACTAAAATTTAAGTGAGAAATCTTCACTTCATATTGAGAATTCATTTGGATTCTATAATTTTTTAATTTCAGAATTTTTGATACCTAATCCCTTATTCGTGCAGAAATTGAAAGCTATACTTGAAGAGCTAACCCAATAAACTATTGATTTCTTGGGTGATATTTAACTAACAATGCTATAAATTGAGATTGATTATTGGATGTGTGACCTTATTAGGATACAAAAATACAAACTCAGTCCAATTGAATTCCATACATGGGTTTATGTGTGATTCTTGCACAATAGCCAAAATTTCCTTTTTCCGGGTAAGAATCGTATGTCCTCTTTCGTTGTCCCAATTCCTGTTCCACTAATAAGAAATTGACATGTGTTAATTTTTTAATTAAAAAAATTATAACCTAAAAGAAATAGTGGAACCCGTAGGAGAAATATGAACACGTGTCAATCATCTATTCGTGGAGATAGGTAACGTGACACAGAACGGGGATAGAGGATTTTTTGCTCCTTTTTCCAGCTTGAGGTAAGAAATTTTCACTGGCTCTGAACTCAATGAATTGAAAAAAAAATCTAGTCTAAATACATATATCTATTACAAATTGAACAAAGGATATTTTTAAATAAATTGTAAACTCTTGGGTATTTATTTGAGACAAGTGAAATTAAAAAGGGCTTATTTGATTTGTACCACATACCAAAGGGTTGATTTGAAATCCACCCTAAATAATTATTCCAATGATGTGACGTGTGGGTTTAGAAGTTTAACGTGAGAACACGCGCTAGGAGGCGATTAACGGGGAGAACTTTCCTCGGCTTCCCCGCTTGTTTTTTGTTTTTCTATTTTACTCCTGACAGGAACGAATAATTCTAATATGGACATGGCCTCCCATTTAGTTATAGATCACTTGATCCACATTCAGGCAGATCACAGTTTTGATTAAAATAATAAAAACAGGTGGGGCCTTATGAGAGTTTCTTTTTTTAATCAAAAGAGGTGATGTGGTTAATTTTGGACCAAGTAATCCATAACCAAGTGGTAGGTCAGGTCTATATCAAAATTTTCCGACATGAACCATTGTGTGTGAAATTCTGTGACCCAATCAGAAAATGATTGATTAACATTTTTGTTTCCCTCAAAATAATTTTTGCTGTTTTTCGTGGGAAAAAAATTAATAATGGACAAAATATAAATGAAAAACTAATAGGAGTATATGGTGTATGAGCAAATAGATAATTTTGTTATGAATATTGTGGTTTTCAACGGTTCACATAATAAGGAGAGAAATAACTTTTTAATAATGAGATAGTTATAGATCAGAGATAGATATTTTATTTTGGTAGGTGTGCATGTTTAAAAGTTACATCTAAATCAATTAATACAATACACGGAAAATTCTGATATAGACCTAGCCTATCACTTGGTCCAGAATTAACCACATCACCTCTTTTGATTAAAAAAAAAATTTCATAAGGCCCCACCTGTTTTTATTATTTTAATCAAAACTGTGATGTGGCTGAATGTGGACCAAGTGGTCCATGACCAAGTGGTAGGCCAGGTCCATATCAAAATTATTCTACAATACACGTAGTTAAAAAAGTCAATTCTCTTCCCTACGTGTATTGTATTAATTGGTTTGAATATAAATTTTAAAGTTTGTATAAAAAAAAATATAAGTTTTAAACTTTATCACCTACTAAGATAAAACTTCTCGATCAGAGAGTCCATATCAAACAAAATTCTGAACGAATGGGTCTGTTTAAAAAAAAAGGAAAAAAAACATTATAACATGGTGAATCCATAACTTACAAATTGCGAGAAAATTATATGTTATACACTTTAAAAAAAAATTAGGGAATAAAATACAAAATTTATATAAAAAAAAGTTCACAACAATAATTGTTTCTATAGAAAATTACACGTTCCATAAAGTGTCAGGTGCGATCGTCTTCCCCTAGTTCCGCCCTTGCATCATAAGTTATAACAATGTCTTTTCCATTGGGGCAAGGTATTTGAGTTGGATTTTTGTTTGAGATTTTCAACTATTAAAATTGTATTTTTTTTTTTTCAAGAGGAGATCTACGATTCAAAGGAAAAGAAAATTGATTTTTTTTTATTTTTTGGTAAATTAAGAAAATTTAATTGAAATTGAAAAACAAATCCCACATTGGATTGAAAAAAGAAAAAAAAAGGTAAAGAAATGTGGCAATACCACGTTGGATTTGAAATTTTCATGAGAATTATTTGTGAGAAATTTTTGGAACGGAAAGTAAAAAAATATTAAAAATAAATTAATTTTCAGCATGAAGATTTCTGTTTTTCCTTTTTCCTTATGTTTTTAAATGAGTATGAAGACAAATTCAAATGTTATTATTGAAAATTATGGCTTCAATCAACCAAATTATTTGTAGTATTTTTTTTTTTTTTTCATTTATTGGGGGGTTAATATTTGTTGTTTCCAATTATTAGCATATAATTATAAACTATGATGGCGTTGGGGACAAAACATGCTTAACCACAATTGTATCACATCTTGATAGCAACTTGAAGATATTTTATTTTATTCAAAAAAGAATTGAAGATATTTTATTAGAAGAAACTTACCAACAATAATAGGAGTAAAGGGGACTCTTTTTAAAGGCAAAAAATCCTCTGTTCCCATTTGTGTGTGTTCCCGTGTCCCCAACCAATCACAATTCACCATGTGTATATATAATTGAAACAAATATTTATATAGTAAATTCTGATTGGTTAGGGACACACACAAATGGGGATAGAGGATTTTCACCCCTTTTTAAATATGATTTTGATGGGATTTTGATATAATTATTAATTCAAGTAACCATCAAACAGGCAAACTCCATAATTAATTGCTGATATGTCTTCTTTTTTTTGGTAGAAAAAAGTTTGAAAATCATCGACCAAGTATTACATCATTATGGTGTTAACAAAAAATTAGGGGTGTTCATGGTTCGGTTTTGCACATTTTTTAAACCAAATCAAAATACTCAGTTTGAAAATTTTGAAACCAATTCAAACCTTTCAAAATTTCAAATTGATGCATTCGGTTTGTATCGGTTTAGTTTGGATTGGTTTGGTTATTCGATTTTTGGAAGATATAAAATATATTGATTATAAATTAAAAATAAAACAACTTTTTTTTATTTTATATATAATTACTTAGCTGCTAAAGAATATAAAGAAATAAGTCTATTATTTTCACCAGTTAAATACAATCAAAAACAAAATAATGAAACATAAATTTTTTATTCTTGAACTTTAATATAAAGTAAAAATAAAATAAATTTTTTTTTATATTTGCCTAACTGCTAAAAATATGAAGAAATATGTCTATTGTTTTTACAAGTTAAACACAACAAAAAAAATAAATTTTTGATCATGATTCTTAAACTTCAAACAAATTACTGAAAAATTATCCTACGAGAAAAAAAGCAAAAAATACACCATTATTACTTTCAAAGTAAAACAAAAACTTCAGGTGAATATAAAACCATATACAATAGATGACTCTTCAATCTCTTTAGCACTTGAAGAGCTTGTTTGTCATAGTATATAAATAAAAAGTTCAATATATTTTATTAAAAAAGAGTTTTTTTAATATTATATATATATATATATATTCGTTTGGATTATAAAAAAATTAAACCAAATCGAAAGTTCGGTTTTAATTTAATCAAAACTGAAACCAGTCCAATGATCAAAAAATCGGTTTGGATTGGTTTGGATCGGTTTTATTTGGTCATGAACACCCCTAACAAAAATAATACTCCCTCAATTCCTAAATATAAGACTCTTTAGACAATTTGAGAAAATTAAGGAAGTTGTCATTTCCACCTAAACTTCCAATATTACCCCCCCCCCTCCCCCCTCCCCCACCCT
Source organism: Vinca minor (assembly GCA_026122235.1). Taxonomy (NCBI): domain Eukaryota; kingdom Viridiplantae; phylum Streptophyta; class Magnoliopsida; order Gentianales; family Apocynaceae; genus Vinca; species Vinca minor. The sequence goes on from JAOCZM010000026.1 coordinate 5,222,813, forward strand.
CTCTCTCTCTCTCTCTCTCTCTCTCTCACTCACTTCTACATCATAAAGAAAGGAAAATGTTGAGGGTATAATTGGAATAAATTGTTGACAACTAATAAAAGAACCTTAAAAGACAATTAATTTGGATATCTAGATATTTCCTAAATGACAATTAATAGGGAATGGAGGGAGTAATTAAAAAAAAAAAAAAAAAACCTAAACAAAGGATAATAGTTACACTGACTTTGTCTGGAATACGGTTTAAAGAAATAATTGCAAATTGGAAAACAAAAATTAAAAATTCAATATGGAATTATTTTAGAAGAATCAAAAGTCAAAATTGTGTCGGTTTTTAGAAGACCATTTGGCCCAAGTTTTATAATTATACACTCTGGATTATCACACGGCAATCAAATTTTGGAGTTTATTGATAATTATTATTATTTTTTTGTCTCTTATATATGTCACATTCTTGACAGTGATGAGCCAATAATTAATCATTTAAGTATGTTTCAATGCACCATAAAAAGTAAACTCATTGAGAGCGAAAACACCTAACATAACAACCATTTTTTTTTATTCACCAAAAAAAAAAACCCCCATTTTTTTTCTTTTAAAAAAAAAAAATCCAACTCGGAATTGATTTATACTTTTATCTGAAGTATTGTATTGTGCCGACTACATTAATCTTCCTTGTTTACACATAAGAGGTATAGTTCTTTTCTCATAGTTGTATTCACTGTTTCCTCACCTTTAAAACTAAATGTTTATTTTTTAATTATCACAAAAATTAAGAAGATTAGTTTGATAAAACGTAAACTATCAGAGTATCCTTGACATCACGATGGGCGATTGCCCCACATTGGCGAGAGAGAACACCCTAAATAGATAGAATAAAGCTTATCGCACGCAAACGGAGGATATCGAACCCAGGACCTCTAGATCATGGATCGGCCAATGCCCCACTGGGCTATTGGCCTCGTGGATCAGAGTATCCTTATACTCTAAAATTTTCATGCAATCACTTTTTTTTGTAAAATAAAAAATTTATATATTTTAATCACAGTCTCTCCGGAATTTATTTATACTCTTTATCTCTGAAATATTGTGCCAGACTACATTAATTTTTCTTGCTTACACACATAAGTATAATTCTTTCCACACCATTGTATTCACAATTTTCTCAAAAGTTCAAAACTAAATGTTATTTTTTAAATTATAACGAGAACTAAGAATATTAGTTCGATGAAAACGTAAATTATTACAGTATCTTTACAGCGCGTTTGGTATGTTGAAATGGAATCCCTTTCAACCCATAATGGCTTTCCACCCTGAATAGTTTTGGAGTCCTCTTTCCATTCCATTGATTGGAAAACAAAGACAGAATGGAATGATGATTCTTTTCATGTGTTTGAAAAAACTATTATTTAATGTTGGAATGGAATGTGATTCTATATAATAGGACGTAAATGCCCTTTAACATATGTTGACGAGAAATCAAATTAATTGCAAAATGTATAAACTTTCACTTGAAATAAATCATATTTGTACACAGTAGCAGATTCAGTGGGGATGACTATCCCAACACTTTTAGAATGACGATTTTATTATAAGATTTATTTTGGGTAAGATTTCCTTATACATATTGTTTAAAAAATCAATAAAAAATTTGCCCAGATAAAGATTTTTTTTGGCTCCGCCACTGTTTCTACACTGAAGTGCATCAAACATACATTTCAATATTCAAATATAATTAATATATAAAGTTGAATATAATATAAAAATAACTATATTTCATGTTAAATTAAATGCAAAAAGTAACAAAATAAATAAAGATATTTATGTAATTATCGTATATAAAGTTTTATCAAAATAATAAAATATTTTTGGAAAATGAACCGATTGTTGTGTAATTGAACACTATAATAATTAAACAAATGGTATAATTATTACTTTCTATTCATTGGGGATTCCAGCTCTCCTAAAAAAGTAATTTCATAGGTTTTGGAGTGGAATCATCATTCTCACTTCTTCCTGAAATAAGCATTCCTGTGGAAAAATCATTCCCACTCTAAATTGGCCAACCAAATGCTGGAATGAAAAAAGAAGCTGGAAAAACCATTCCATCCATTTCCATTCCAGCGTACCAAACACACTCTTATACTCTAAAATTTTCATGCAATCACTTTTTATTTTTAAAATTTACATATCTTATATACTATTGCTAATATATAGGAAGATGAGATTTGCACTTCCCTTTTAACTTGTAGTACTTTTTTCCCACTTATTTGATTAGTGAAATACATTAATATAAAAAACGAAAATGATTTACTCCTAGAATTTTGGGGATAGAAATCTTAAACCCCCAAATTAAGAGTATTAAATGACTATCTCACCCCCACTGGTTATAAGGGATTCACCCAATATAAGGAAAAAACGGTCCAAAAAACTATTTTAGTCAATCTTTAGCCAATAATTCTAGTAGCCTAATAAGGTCCTATAAAAAAATTAATAAATTCAATAGTAAGAAAAAAATAATAGAAGGTATTAGATTCTTTTCATTTTGTATTTTATTTGAGCATTCTATTCCGGAGGATGCCAATTATGACTGCCGACTTTGTGGTGGGTTCATGAATTGAGATTGCTTTCCTTTTCACAAGTATATATTTGAGATATTATTTTAGATAAAAATTTCATAAAAGGATGGGAATAAGAGAGCTAATCAATCTTAATTTTTTTTATTGGAATCGAAAGTTGACAACGTCTCCGTGTGAAACGAACAGAAAAGGAAATTGAGAGAGAATTGAGGAGTTGAATCCAGTCGGGTCCTAATATCTTTTAAATGAGGGAACCCAAAACGACCTGAAATTCGGTCGAACGGAAAAAAAAATTGAATCGTACCAGATAGTACGATAGAATCGTACAAATCCGCGATTTTGACAACCTTGATGAGTCATAATGGGCCCTCCCGGTCTTGTTAAGGTGAATATTTCTCTCACATATAATTTTATTTTGTTATTTTTTTAATATTATTTCTCAATATAAGTTATTTAGGAAATATTACGAAAATTAAAGCAAGAAAACAAACAGTGATTTTTTTAGTCAATTTATCAATTTTACTCTCTTAAATATAATTTGTATATCACTAATTCTATTTAAAAAAAATAATATTAATATTTTGACTGATAAATTATCTTATTTTTTTATTTCCTTAATTTTCGTTATATGTCTTAAATTACTTATATTAAGGAATCGAAGGTGTATCATTGTAACTCGACTTTTGTGGTCATGTGTTTCTTCTGTATTTTTGCAGTGTGTAATTCTTCAAAGCTATCTATTCGTTTCAGTTTTCTCGGCTAAGAGGCAAAGTTTGTCCAAAGCAGTTATAGTAAAATTTTGATATTTATCAATTTTAAATGAAAGAAAGGAATGACATAAATAGGAAGGGAAAGAAAGAAGGAAATACTGTACATCCTTATTGCGGTAATGTTTTATGAACTTTTTTTCTTTTTTAAATAATGGTATTTGATATGTGCAAGGTTGTTAAAAATGCGATTTTACGTAAACTCGGAAGAGGGGGTGTAAAATCGTAAATTCAAAAGTTAAAATATATATTTTATATGTAAATAATAATAATTAACACATAAATCATATCATATGGTCCAACAATATGAGAAAAAATCTATAAAACATAATTTCACAAGTTTTTCAAAAGATAATAACACAACAAAATTTACAATAAAAAAACTTACAAGTATTTTAAAATATAAAGAAGACCGAACCATTTATCGGTTTCTCAAGACCGACAAATGTATTAAAATTCCATAGCATGTCGAAAAACAATTAAACTTTTTTAGAAATTATAAAAAAATTATACACACACGAGATACATCGTGAGTAGATTAAAATGACATATATTCGAAAATGCAAAAGAAAACAAATCACATATATTCGAAAATGCAAAACAAAAAAATGACGTAAAAATTACGAACTCATAGTTAAGAACTTTGACTACTTGCTGGATTTCTAGTAATCTAAGAAATTGATGAAGAATAGGAAATTTTGTAGACTCGGTAGAAACGTACGTTTTTACGATCCGATTATACGATTCTACTCCGTTTCTACCAGATTGCGATTCTACTCCCGATTCAACATGTTTTTCTTCCATAGAATCGTAGAATCTAGTTAACTCGCGATTTTAACAACATTGGATATGTGAACCGATAAAAATGCCTGTCTCTCCTCTGTGCCCCAGTTTTCTATCCCATCAATACGAAATTGTTATTTATTATTTTTTAATTAAAAAAATTATAACATAAAAGAAATAGTAGATTTTTTTAAAAAAAAAAAAAATTAACACATGTCAATTTTTATCGATGGAATAGGGAATTAAATACAGAATATGGACAGACAATATTTTTGCCTATGTGAGCTCTTTTGTCATTTGTTATGTGATAATTGAATAATTTTTTCAGTTCAATTCTCAAAGCTCCTTTGTCTCGCCTCAACTTGGACTTTGAGTTGGGGTAGAATCAGATGGTCTTAACCAGTGGCGGAGCTAAGATTTGTTATAGGGGGGCAAATTTTTTACCGAAAGTTTTTAAGGGAGGTCAAATACAATATTTATAAGAAAACATCACCAAAAAAAAATTCTACGGAAAAATTGGTCGCTTCGAAAATTTGGGAGGGGGGAAGGGAGCGCTCCTCTTATGCTCCGCCACTGGTCTTAACAATATTACATCGTCTGCCTCATTGCAGGCTGCAGCAGCAGCTAATTTCGTGCCCCTGCTTGTCAGCGATGTTTTGGGAGCGTTATTAGAGTTGGTAGCATAAGTATTATTTTGTTATCTATACTTGGTTTTATTGTACTGGAATACTCGGGATAATTCGTTTAGTTGTGGTAGAGTATTATAATTGATACAGATTTTTTGGTAGTATTGATGTGTATTGGTAATTTTTTGGTTGTATTACTGTCTTGGTTGGCACACAGAGAGAGAGAGCTACTAAAATTTCAAATTTTTTATTTTTTAAAAAATCTAAATCAGCGGCCGATCAATGACACAATAATGAAAAACAAATACTCAGCCTGGTTGCAAAACTATCACTATTTAGCGACAAAAAATATGGTCTCTGAAGTAAAGGCTACTAGTTAATCACGACAGTTGAAAGGGTCAAAAGTCAACTGTAAACGGTCTCTATTTAGCAACCAAAAGAATTGTCGCCAAAAAATGACTCGTTAATCTATCACACAATTGAGGTCCAAATCAACGGTTACTAATCAATTTCTATTTAGCGACCAAAAAATCCCTCACTAAACGGTCTCTATTTAGCGATCGAAAGAACCATCTCCAAAAAGATGGTTGCTAATCGGTCGCACAACTGTGGTTAAAGTCAACTACAAACAATCGATAAACGGTCTTTATTTAGAAATCAAAAGAATTGTCGACGGTTGCTAATGGTTGCAGAGCTACGATCAAAGTTAACTTACTTCATGTTGCTAAACGAATGCTATTTAGCGTTCGACGAAAATTATCCGACCAAATTATTAGATCACTAAATGGTTGTTACTCTTAATTTAGCGACCGCTTTAGAGACCAAATCCTCCGTAGCTAACGACACTGCTTTTATTGTAGTGAAAATCGTCTGTCTCCAGTGTATGTCCCTATTCATGTCCCCCAACCAATCATAATTCGCTATATGGACATTTTTTCCAATTATATACGCATGGCGAATTATGATTGGATGGGGGACATAAATGAGGGCATACACGAGGGACATGTGATTTTTTGCCGCTTTTATTGTAGTGTGTTTATATAATCAAGTTAATTAGGTGCAAATAGAGAGATCATCGATTCGAGTTTTTTTGTTGGTAAAAGCAGATATATATATATATATATATATATATATATATATATATATATATATATATATATATATATATATATATAACTAGAAAGAGTTTTACAAGCACAACATTAACTACAAACTGAAAATATAAAGAGACATACCGATATAGCTAATAAAAGGAAGAAAAAAAAACAAATATAGTCCGATATAATTTAAGAAATTTTGTTCTTGGAAATTTATTCCCTTAAGAAAAAAATAATAGAAGGTATTAGATTCTTTTCATTTTGTATTTTATTTGAGCATTCTATTCCGGAGGATGCCAATTATGACTGCCGACTTTGTGGTGGGTTCATGAATTGAGATTGCTTTCCTTTTCACAAGTATATATTTGAGATATTATTTTAGATAAAAATTTCATAAAAGGATGGGAATAAGAGAGCTAATCAATCTTAATTTTTTTTATTGGAATCGAAAGTTGACAACGTCTCCGTGTGAAACGAACAGAAAAGGAAATTGAGAGAGAATTGAGGAGTTGAATCCAGTCGGGTCCTAATATCTTTTAAATGAGGGAACCCAAAACGACCTGAAATTCGGTCGAACGGAAAAAAAAATTAGATCAGATGCTAGGATAAGTACGATAGAATCGTACAAATCCGCGATTTTGACAACCTTGATGAGTCATAATGGGCCCTCCCGGTCTTGTTAAGGTGAATATTTCTCTCACATATAATTTTATTTTGTTATTTTTTTAATATTATTTCTCAATATAAGTTATTTAGGAAATATTGCGAAAATTAAAGAAGCAAAACAAACAGTGATTTTTTAGTCAATTTATCAATTTTACTCTCTTAAATATAATTTGTATATCACTAATTCTATTTAAAAAAAATAATATTAATATTTTGACTGATAAATTATCTTATTTTTTTATTTCCTTAATTTTCGTTATATGTCTTAAATTACTTATATTAAGGAATCGAAGGTGTATCATTGTAACTCGACTTTTGTGGTCATGTGTTTCTTCTGTATTTTGCAGTGTGTAATTCTTCAAAGCTATCTATTCGTTTCAGTTTTCTCGGCTAAGAGGCAAAGTTTGTCCAAAGCAGTTATAGTAAAATTTTGATATTTATCAATTTTAAATGAAAGAAAGGAATGACATAAATAGGAAGGGAAAGAAAGAAGGAAATACTGTACATCCTTATTGCGGTAATGTTTTATGAACTTTTTTCTTTTTAAATAATGGTATTTGATATGTGCAAGGTTGTTAAAAATGCGATTTTACGTAAACTCGGAAGAGGGGGTGTAAAATCGTAAATTCAAAAGTTAAAATATATATTTTATATGTAAATAATAATAATTAACACATAAATCATATCATATGGTCCAACAATATGAGAAAAAATCTATAAAACATAATTTCACAAGTTTTTCAAAAGATAATAACACAACAAAATTTACAATAAAAAAACTTACAAGTATTTTAAAATATAAAGAAGACCGAACCATTTATCGGTTTCTCAAGACTGACAAATGTATTAAAATTCCATAGCATGCTGAAAACAATTAAACTTTTTAGAAATTATAAAAAATTATACACACACGAGATACATCAGGAGTAGATTAAAATGACATATATTCTGAAAATGCAAAAGAAAACAAATCACATATATTCTGAAAATGCAAAACAAAAAAATGACAGAAAATTACGAACTCATAGTTAAGAACTTTGACTACTTGCTGGATTTCTAGTAATCTAAGAAATTGATGAAGAATAGGAAATTTTGTAGACTCGGTAGAAACGTACGTTTTTACGATCCGATTATACGATTCTACTCCGTTTCTACCAGATTGCGATTCTACTCCCGATTCAACATGTTTTTCTTCCATAGAATCGTAGAATCTAGTTAACTCGCGATTTTAACAACATTGGATATGTGAACCGATAAAAATGCCTGTCTCTCCTCTGTGCCCCAGTTTTCTATCCCATCAATACGAAATTGTTATTTATTATTTTTTAATTAAAAAAATTATAACATAAAAGAAATAGTAGATTTTTTTAAAAAAAAATTAACACATGTCAATTTTTATCGATGGAATAGGGAATTAAATACAGAATATGGACAGACAATATTTTTGCCTATGTGAGCTCTTTTGTCATTTGTTATGTGATAATTGAATAATTTTTTCAGTTCAATTCTCAAAGCTCCTTTGTCTCGCCTCAACTTGGACTTTGAGTTGGGGTAGAATCAGATGGTCTTAACCAGTGGCGGAGCTAAGATTTGTTATAGGGGGGCAAATTTTTTACCGAAAGTTTTTAAGGGAGGTCAAATACAATATTTATAAGAAAACATCACCAAAAAAAAAAAAAAAAATTCTACAGAAAATTCGTCGTTTCTGAAAATTTGGGAGGGGGGAAGGGAGCGCTCCTCTTATGCTCCGCCACTGGTCTTAACAATATTACATCGTCTGCCTCATTGCAGGCTGCAGCAGCAGCTAATTTCGTGCCCCTGCTTGTCAGCGATGTTTTGGGAGCGTTATTAGAGTTGGTAGCATAAGTATTATTTTGTTATCTATACTTGGTTTTATTGTACTGGAATACTCGGGATAATTCGTTTAGTTGTGGTAGAGTATTATAATTGATACAGATTTTTTGGTAGTATTGATGTGTATTGGTAATTTTTTGGTTGTATTACTGTCTTGGTTGGCACACAGAGAGAGAGAGCTACTAAAATTTCAAATTTTTTATTTTTTAAAAAATCTAAATCAGCGGCCGATCAATGACACAATAATGAAAAACAAATACTCAGCCTGGTTGCAAAACTATCACTATTTAGCGACAAAAAATATGGTCTCTGAAGTAAAGGCTACTAGTTAATCACGACAGTTGAAAGGGTCAAAAGTCAACTGTAAACGGTCTCTATTTAGCAACCAAAAGAATTGTCGCCAAAAAATGACTGTTAATCTATCACACAATTGAGGTCCAAATCAACGGTTACTAATCAATTTCTATTTAGCGACCAAAAAATCCCTCACTAAACGGTCTCTATTTAGCGATCGAAAGAACCATCTCCAAAAAGATGGTTGCTAATCGGTCGCACAACTGTGGTTAAAGTCAACTACAAACAATCGATAAACGGTCTTTATTTAGAAATCAAAAGAATTGTCGACGGTTGCTAATGGTTGCAGAGCTACGATCAAAGTTAACTTACTTCATGTTGCTAAACGAATGCTATTTAGCGTTCGACGAAAATTATCCGACCAAATTATTAGATCACTAAATGGTTGTTACTCTTAATTTAGCGACCGTTTAGAGACCAAATCCTCTGTAGCTAACGACCTGTTTTATTGTAGTGAAAATCGTCCGTCTCCGTGTATGTCCCTATTCATGTCCCCAACCAATCATAATTCGCTATATGGACATTTTTTCCAATTATATACGCATGGCGAATTATGATTGGATGGGGGACATAAATGAGGGCATACACGAGGGACATGTGATTTTTTGCCGTTTTATTGTAGTGTGTTTATATAATCAAGTTAATTAGGTGCAAATAGAGAGATCATCGATTCGAGTTTTTTTTTGTTGGTAAAACAGATATATATATATATATATATATATATATATATATATATATATATATATATATATATATATATATATAACTAGAAAGAGTTTTACAAGCACAACATTAACTACAAACTGAAAATATAAAGAGACATACCGATATAGCTAATAAAAGGAAGAAAAAAAAACAAATATAGTCCGATATAATTTAAGAAATTTTGTTCTTGGAAATTTATTCCCTAACTTGTCATAGAGCCATGTATTGTAAGCGAATTGTGGTATAGATCTGAAAATCTGGCTTCCATTCCGAGATAGAAAATAACCATGCTTTGCTAATGAATCAGCCACTTGATTCCCCTAGCGATAGATGTGTTCATTTGTGCACTCTTGGAAAAGACTGATGAAGAATTTGCAATCATAAACTAGATTAGCAAATTTAATGTTTGAATTTGTTTGTAACAAGTCTAACACAATTTTAGAATCAAGGCCGATATGTAGATGAGATATGCCTTCCTCCTTGGCAACATGTAGTCCGAATCGTAGCGCTAGTAGTTCGGCTTCATTAGATGTTGACGCAGGTAGATGAAAGTTGAAAACAATCAACCAATTGCTCTGATTATCTCTGATGATACCCTCTGCTCTATCCATTCCAGATTTATGACTAACTGAACCGTCTGTATTGAGTATATGGAATGGTGGAGTAGGTGTTTTCCAATGTATTAAACATGTACGGGCCTTTAAGGGTTTTGAAAAAATATCATTGGCATAGACATATTCAATGCTTCTGTGAAGTACATGATTGTGGCTTTGAAGAATAACATTTGATTGAAATATTTTAGTGTTTATATTCAGCCATAAAGCCCAGCATGCAAAGGAGAAGGTTGTTACCCAAGGGACATTGTTATGATGACTAAGGAATGTAGTACTATTCATTTTTATCCAAACGTGAAGGGGACATTGTGCCATGATTAAGGAAGTGATGTTAAGATTCAGCATTCTAGCGAAATAAGTCCAAAATGTTTTCGCTAAAGGGCACAACTGAAGGACATGATCAGTATCTTCTTCAGATAAATTGTAAATGGTACAAATGTTAGAACTTATGATCTTACGTTTATGAGGTAAGGATGCATGTGGTATTTTATTGTGTACACATTGTAAGAGAAAGAATTTAATTTTTGGGAGTGTGCGAATTTTCCAAATCCAATTGTTCATAGAATTAAGACTAATTGAATCTTCTTGTAAGGAGTGTTATGTAGAGGCAACTGAAAACTTGCATGTGTTTGTGAGATTTCAAGTAGGGATGTCTTGACAATTACCATAGAGGGGAATATTAGTAGACTTGATGATTTCATTAATAGAATAAGGGGTTGGAAAAGAAATTGCATTGAGGCAGAGAGTATTGTGTTGAATAAGTTGGTTAACAGTAAGGAATTTGTCCAATTTATTTAGTGGGTCGTGAAGTAATTTCTGAGCGGGCCAAGGGCACTCCAATTGTCAAAGTATACATATATAGAGTTACCATTACCAATTTTCCACTTCAAATGCTTACTACATACTTCCCAACCAGCAACAATACTTTTCTATATAGGGGAGGGAGAGTAATGGGGATTAAGGATAAGAAATGTTTGATTTTTAAAGTGTTTCGATTTGTTGATGTTGCCCAAAGGCTATCTTTGTGATCGAAAAAACATCTCCGGGCCAAACTAGCTAATAAAGCTAAATTTTATGGCTTTGATTTTCTAATCTGAAGACCACCTTTAGTTAATGGCAGACAAAGTTTATTTCAGGAGATTAAATGAAGCTTCTTTTTTTTCACAGTTGATCCCCAGAAGAAATTACGACATATGGAGTAAAAAACATTAGTTCTTTTGGTAGGCAATTTAAACAATTGTATAACATGAGTAGGCATAGCTGAAAGAGTGGATTTTATTAGAGTACATTTACCAGGAAAGGTAAGGAATCTAGTTTTCCTGTGTGCTAATTTGTTATGCATGTTATCCAATATAAATTGAAATTTGGAATGGTTAAGACCATTACTCGAGATGGATAGCCTAGGTATTTTCCAAAGTCCGGGCTTCTAGCAATTTGTAGTCTTTGACAGACATCATGGGCCAGACTAGTAGAAATGTTATCTGAAAATATGACTCTAGATTTGAAAAAATTTACTTTGTGACCAGCAAGAGTGCAAAGGTTGTCCAGAATATCAATAATAGTTTCTATATTTTTTATTGTAGCCTTTGCCAATATAAGCACATCATCAACAAATAATAGATGGGTTAAAAGTGGACCATTTCTAGAAATTTTAAAAGGAGACCAAAGGGAATTTTGTACATCCTGATTAATACTAAGTGTAAAAAATTCCATACTAAGTATGAATAATTAAGGGGAAAGGGGATCCCCCTGGCGAAGGCATCTGCTTGATTTGAAGAAATCAGTAGGTCGACCATTAATGAGGATAGCAGAAGTAGAAGTTATAATACATGTCATAATGAGTTTAATTAAATGAGGGGTAATTGAAAAAAATTTAGCATTTTATAAATGATAGACCATTCCAGGCGATAAAAGGCTTTCTCAATATCCAACTTAATAGCCATATTAGCCTTTTTTTCCTTTAAAGGAATGAAGTATTTCCTGGGATATACTCACATTATCAGAACCCTACGATTAGGTAAAAATCTACTTTGGTTATGGGCTTATTAAGTCACAAAGGATGCTATGAATGTGGTTCACTATCAATTTAGTAATTGTTTTGTAAATAGTGTTGCATAAACTAATTGGACGATAGTGAGTGATACGTCAGGCTTTTTTATCTTTGGGATTAAGCAAATATAAATTTGATTGACATTTGAAAGAAGGCTTCCTGATGTAAAAAAGTTTGTACTCATAGGCATGATTGTCTTTTTAGTATCAGGCCAAACAATTTGGAAAAAATTAGGTGGAGGCCATCTGGTCCTGGAGCTTTATAAGGTTTAAAACTTTGGATGGTGGTTAAAATTTCATTTTCAGTAGGTAACTTGATAAGTTCATTTGTAATGAGATGACTAATGGGAGAAGTGTTAACGTTAGGATTGTTAAGAGAAAATGATTTACTTGAATATTTATGTTCAGTAGTGAAAAAATAGGTAAAGTGGTGAAGGATTCTATTTTGGATATTAGTAAGATCATAATGCCAGTTTTCTCCTTGATCTTTTAAAGCTAGAATTTTATTTTTTCTTCTTCGATTAACAATACTAAGATGGAAGAAGGTTGTGTTAGCATCACCATTCTGCAGCCAATTCATTATAGATTTAAGTCTCTAAAATTCTTTTTCTTGATCCAAGATATCTAGGTATTGAATTTGGAGTTTGTCATGTAAATCATTCAGAAAGTAGCTAAACTGTTTGCTCATATATTTCTGAATACCATCAATTCTAGCTAGAATTCTTTTTTTTATTATAGAAAATATTACCAAATATATGTCTATTCCAGCTAGCAACATTATCATGAGATTGAAGTACAGTATGACTATAATCTAAATTTGTGTTCCAGCTATTCTTAACAATTTCAGGAAAACGATGACCAGTAAGCCACATAGTCTCAAATCTAAAGGGTGATTTGGTGAAACTATGTCTATCAGTAGTAAGCACAATTGGGCAATGATCTGAGCAAATGGCGTACAATAACATTAAGAAAAATATTCAATCAATCAATAGCAGCTAAACAACGATCAAGTCTTTCCATAATTAACCCTTTTTTTTACTTACTTTTATTACGCCAAGTATAAGGTTGGCCTTTAAATCCTAAAGCAATCATATGACAGTCATTTAAAACAGAGTTAAATTCATGAAGCCTTGAGTAATTAATAGTTTGTCCCCCATTTTTTTCAGATGAACTAGCAATCTCATAAAATCGCCTAATAGCAGCCAATGCAGTTTATTTATTATGGTTAAATTTCTCAGACTATTCCATAATGAACGTTAATCACATAACAGACAACTAGAATAAATTGTAGAAACCATGAAAATGGTGTTTAGAGATCTTACAGTGACTGATAGACGAAGTTCTTGAGCGGACTTTGATGTAGTGATTACCTCCACATTTGAATTCCAAATTGCAGTTATACCACTTGATTGACCTACTGTTGCAACACAATCGTAATCAGTGTAATTAAAAGAAAGCATAAGACGTTCAATAGCCTCACTAGTCATTTTTGTTTCTGTTAAGAGAATGAGGCTTGGACGATGGGATGAAATAAGGTCTCTTAAGACTCCCTGAAAGCTTGCACTGTTGGCTCCCCTACAATTCCAAAGTAGTACAATCATCTGATGTGATAGAGACATTTGTTCTTCCAATCGTAGAGAGTTTAGCATGTTGCTTGTCAGATTCAACCCATGATTTAACCCCTGGTTGTTGGTATCAATACGATTGCAAATTTCTGTTCCGCTGTTTGTAACTCCATCATTTTTAATCCCACTGAAAATCTGGTGACAGTGTGATGGAATGAGAGAATCAAGCATTTCTTGTGTGAGCTTTTCAAAATCCTGAGTAGAGGACTTTCCTGGATACTTACAAATTCCAAGAATCTTTCTTGAATGATTATCTCCGCCAGGAGATCCCCTGGAAGAAGATTTTCTAATTCGCTAGGATATGGTGATGAAGGGGGCTTTTCACTTTCAAATGTTCCTGACTTGACTAACCCACTTCGGTCAGTGTTGAAATTGGGGAATGATGATTCTGTACTTGAGGAAACAGGGGAATTGGAAGGAGCATGGGGGACGTCTGTGAGAGAAAAAGGCTTTCGACTGGTATCCCTTGGTAAATGAGGTTTTGGATGGGCTCCCATGGGTTCTTAAATGGAGTGGACTGGGTAAACCAATGGTGGGTGCGTAGATTTTGGAGACTGGCTTGAATTGCTAAGGATATTAGAGTTGCTATGAATCGTGGGTGCTTTATCCGGTATTGCTGGTTTTGAGCTTGTGAATCTATGTTCAGTAATAGGTGATGACCCTTTAGGCTCATTTCTAGCCAGGACTTGGGTATCTGGTAAGGGTATGAGTTCAGTTTCGGGTTGGGATTCACTTGGGTTGGGCTTACTGAGTCTATAGTCTGGGCTTCTCTTAGTGGGCTGGAGTGTTGGCGAATGACCAAAACTCTTAGGCGGACTACATCTGGGGTTTGACATAGACGCTAAGAGTACAATTGGTTCAATGGGTGACTTGGGTGAATGGGGATGACAATATTCAACCTGGGGATTGGGATGGGATGGAAATCGATAAGATTTCTTGGTTCCTGGCAGCGATTTTGGATAGATTGAAGTTGGTTTTTCCTTTGTGTATGTTGGGCATTGGATATCCTTCGTGATCTTTCATGTTAGATCTGTGAGTTGGGTTGCCGGCGACGACGATGGGGAGGTTGGTAGGTGCTGTAAGGCATGATGGTGTATTACAGGGATGTTTTGTTTCTCAGAGATGATGGGTGGAATGCTAAGTGTTGAGAATTGTGAGTGTGGTATATTATAAGTGGAGGAGTTTTAAGGTCTTGACGGAGAAATCGAAGCGATAGTGGGGTTGTTATCTATCTCCATTGCAGAGATAGATTTGGGTGGGATTTTTGGCAAAGTTAGCACAGTACTAGGTGAGGTGTGATGATCATTTATGTTAGTATTGGGAATCCATAAGAGCTTTCTGAGGAAAATGTGTTTTGGGGGAGATCAGTAGGCAAATTGTCATTAATTCTCGAGGTGTTTTGGGGGTAATCAATAGGCAAACTGTCATTAACTCTCAACTCTCAAGATAAGGTTTTGTAGCTGAGTTAATAGTAGCTTATCCCTTAACTCTTTGGATTCCAAAGGTGGTGGTTCTTTAGTAGAAGAAAGAGTGTTTATTGTAGCTAATCATTACCTAATTTTTTAAGTGTTTGGGGTTAGGTGTTTGTTTTTTGTTGAGTGTCTATTCTTTTTAAGACTGATAATTCATTCTGAATTCCCTCTTGAGTTAGACTTTGAGTTTCATATCTTCTAAAGCCGAAAAAACATTATGATTTTCCTTTTGAGAATGCATTTTCCCTTTTGGCAGCCAGACTTGCTTGCCACCTGTCTGAATACGTGTCCCTTCCTGGTTTCTCATGGTGGACTGGTAATGATGACTTTTTCTCGTGGTGGAAATGGTAGTATTGTAATTATTATTAATTTTTTTTTTTGAATGTTCTATTGATTTCTTTTTAGGACGACCATCCATGGTCCATGATTAGTATTGTGATAACCTTGGTTAGCAATTTGATTAGGCAAGTCATCCTTTACTCTATTATCTTGCTCTGTAGCCCGATTAGAATTGTCTTCCTTTCTGCTAGATTGTTGAAGAATCTTTTGTATTAAGCTGTGTAACCTTTCACTAACAGCTGTTAAGTCTAAAGCTTAAAGCTGTTAGGTATTGTGTTAATAACTGTTATCTTGTGTTACTAACAGTTGTTGGTTTTGTATCTTACAGTAGTTATTACATAGTCTATTAGCAGCTGTAGTGGAAGGCTTTTAATAGCTGTTGTAGCCAAGATTAGCCAACAATCTTAAAACAGATTATCATTTGTAATCATCATGGCAACTGAAAACCAAACTACTGGCGTTGATGCTTCCAACACTACTGCTGTTGTTATTGCTCCGGCTGTGAATACGATGCTCCCTACTGTTCCGGCAAGTCATATGGAGAAACCATAGAAGTTCAATGGTGTGAACTTTAAAAGATGGCAGCAAAAGATGATGTTTTACTTAACCACTTTGGGATTGGCTAAATTCTTAAAAGAAGATGCTCCCAAGATACTTGAAGGAGACGTTGATGCACAAACACTGATGGCTGTTGAAGCATGGAAACATTCCGAATATTTATGTAAGAATTATATTCTGAATAGTTTACATGACAATTTATATAATGTCTACAGTGCATACAACACGGCTAAAGAATTGTGGGAATCCCTTGACCATAAATATAAAACGGAAGATGCTGGCACAAAGAAATTTGTAGTCGGGCGTTTCCTTGATTATAATATGGTGGATTCTAAGACTGTGATAAGTCAAGTGCAAGAATTTCAAGTAATTCTGCACGACA
Organism: Vinca minor; assembly: GCA_026122235.1. Lineage (NCBI taxonomy): Eukaryota > Viridiplantae > Streptophyta > Magnoliopsida > Gentianales > Apocynaceae > Vinca > Vinca minor. The sequence goes on from JAOCZM010000026.1 coordinate 5,239,280, forward strand.
TCCATGCTGAAGGGATGGTGTTGAGTGAAACTTTTCAAGTTGCCGCTATGATTGAGAAATTGCCTTCGGGTTGGAAAGATTTCAAGAACTATCTCAAGCACAAGCGCAAGGAAATGTCCTTGGAGGATCTCATTGTCAGACTTCGTATTGAAGAGGACAACCGGATCTCTGAACGCAAGACAATAAATCCTATGCAAGCTAAAGTCAATGTTTTGGAGCACGGCAGAGGCCAAGGTTCCAAAAGCAAAGGCAAGAGCTATGCGTCCAAAGGGAAGCTCAGGACAAGTGGTGGTGTCTCGAAGCAGAAGTACAAATTCAAAGGAAAGTGCTTCAATTGTGGGAAACTAGGCCACAAGTCAACTGATTGTCGATCACCGAAAAAGAATAATGAGACCAACGTGATGAGTCACATGGCCAAAGAGTTGGAGGACACGAGCCTAGTTGCTATGATCTCCGAACTTAATTTGGTCGGGTCAAACCCTAAAGAGTGGTGGGTTGACACTGGTGCTACTAGACATGTGTGCACCAATAAAGACCATTTTTCCACCTTTGAATCTGTTGAAGGGGAAAAGATCTTTATGGGAAACTCTGCCACGGCTTCTGTCGAAGGGCAAGGGAATGTTCGATTGAAGATGACTTCTGGCAAGATTTTAACACTGAAAGATGTGTTATATGTGCCAGATATTCGAAAGAACCTTGTATCTGGATTCTTGTTAAACAAGCATGGCTTTCGCATGGTGTTTGAATCAGATAAGCTTACTTTGAGTAAAGCTGGAATGTTTGTAGGAAAGGGGTATGCAACCGATGAGTTGTTTAAATTGAATGTAATTACGATTATCAATAAAGATACCTCTTCTCTTTACTTGCTTGAGTCTTCTGATTTATGGCATAAACGACTTGGTCATGTTAATTATAATTCGTTGCGACGATTAATTAAAATGGACCATATACCTACATTCCAAATCAATTTGAGTGATAAGTGTGAAATTTGCATTGAAGCAAAATTAGCAAAGTCTTCGTTTCACTCAATAGAAAGAAGCACTGAACCACTAGAATTAATTCATAGTGACGTATGTGATTTGAAATCAGTTCAAACACGAGGAAGAAATAAGTATTTTATTACTTTTATTGATGATAGCACGAAATATTGTTATGTGTATTTGCTAAAGAGCAAAGATGAAGCTTTTGAGAAATTTGTTCTCTTCAAAGCTGAAGTTGAAAAACAACTTGATAAAAATATCAAAAGATTAAGGAGTGATAGAGGTGGCGAGTATGAGGCGCCTATTGGTGACTTTTGTGAAAAACATGGAATTATTCATGAAAGGACTGCACCTTATTCTCCTTAATCTAATGGAGTAGATGAACGTAAAAATCGAACATTGAAAGATATGATGAATGCAATGTTGATAAGTTCGGGATTACCTTCTAATATGTGGGGAGATGCTATATTGTCTAGCAATTACCTTTTAAATAGGGTACCCCGGAAGGAAAAGGACAAAACTCCGTATGTGTTATGGACAGGCAAGAGACCTTCGTACAAACACTTGCGAGTGTGGGGGTGTCTCGCCAAGGTAGCAGTGCCAACACCTAAGATGGTAAAGATAGGTCCAAAAACTGTGGATTGTATCTTTATAGGTTATGCTCTAAATAGTACTGCTACTGGATTCTTGTGCACGATTCAATGAATGATGATATTCACAAGAACACAATAATGGAATCAAGGAATGCATCATTTTTTGAAAAATGACTTTCCTTGTAAGAGCAATGAAGGTTCTAGGTCAACTAAACGAACTATTGATCCACCTGTAGTTCAAGAAGTTGAACCAAGACGTAGCAAAAGAGCTAGAGTCGAAAAGTCATTTGGTGATGTTTTTATGACTTACTTATTAGAAAAAGAACCACAAACTTATGCTGAGGTTGTGAGTTCTTCTGAAGGGCCTTTTTGGAAAGAAGCCATAAGAAATGAAATTGATTATATTTTGCAAAATCATACATGGGAATTAGTGGACCTCCCACCGGGTTGTAAAACCTTAGGATACAAATGGGTCTTTAAAAGGAAATTGAATCCTGATGGTTCAATTGACAAGTATAAGGCTAGACTTGTGATTAAAGGATTTAAGCAAAGAGAAGGCTTAGATTACTTTGATACATATTCTCCTGTGACGAGAATAAATTCTATAAGGCTGCTAATTGCAATCGCTGCCTTAAGAAATTTGGAAATACATCAAATGGATGTTAAGACAGCTTTTCTAAATGGGGACCTAGATGAAGAAATCTATATGGAGCAACCCGAGGGTTTTATAGCTCCAGGTGCCGAAAAGAAAGTCTGTAAATTGGTGAAGTCATTGTATGGATTAAAACAAGCACCTAAAAAGTGGCATGAAAAGTTTGATCATACAATGATAATCAATGGATTCAAAATCAATGAGTGTGATAAGTGTATCTATGTCAAAGAGACGAAAGATGGTTATATCATTTTATGTCTATATGTGGATGACATACTCATTGCTGGTAGCAATGACAATTTGGTCAAATCTACCAAAGATATGTTGAATTCAAAATTTGATATGAAAGATATGGGTCTTGTTGATGTGATTTTAGGAATTAAAATCATGAGAACATCAGACGGTCTTATATTGAGCCAGGCTCATTATGTAGACAAAATTCTTGAGAAATTCAACAAGGATGATTCTGGGATTGCTAGAACGCCATTAGATAATAGTCTCCATCTATCCAAGAATCGTGGAATTAGTATTTCACAAGTGGAATATTCAAGGATAATTGGGAGTCTTATGTATCTAATGAGTTGTACTAGACCAGATATTGCTTATGTAGTAAGCAAGTTGAGTGGATATACGAGTAATCCAAGTGCTGAGCATTGGAATGCAATAGTTAGAGTATTAAGGTATTTACGTTATACTCGTAACTATGGATTGCATTATACTAGATACCCAGCAGTGGTAGAAGGTTACACTGATGCTAACTAGATATCTGATATAAATGAATCAAAATCCACTAGTGGCTATGTGTTTACTTTAGCTGGAGCAGCTGTGAGCTGGAAATCCACTAAACAAACTGTAATAGCCAGATCCACAATGGAATCCGAGTTTATAGCTTTGGATAAATGTGGAGAAGAGGCAGAATGGTTACGCCATTTTCTGGAAGATATTCCAAAATGGAAAAAACCTGTGTCGTCAATTTGTATACATTGTGATAGCCAATCTGCGATTGGAAGAGCACAAAATACAATGTATAATGGTAAGTCTAGACATATTCGTCGTAGACATAACACCATTAGACAACTGCTCTCAACAGAGTTATCTCGATTGACTATGTAAAGTCAAAAGATAACATTGCGGATCCGCTAACCAAAGGGTTAAATAAAGAGACAGTTGAAAGACTGACAAAAGGAATGGGTATAAAGCCTGTGGATGATAAAAATCTTATGAAGGAAAACCCAACCTAGTTGACTGGTGATCCCAAGATCTAGGTTCAAAGGGACAACCTACTTGTAAGATTTAGTAAGGTCACTGTGGGGGTAACCTCAGCTCATTCCTGTCTTGAAACAGTGATAGGAAATAGGATAGCAGTTTCGTTGCTTTAATGATACTGAAGGAAAGTTTGAACCAGTTCAACTTAAAGGTATCACCTATGTGAGAGAGAAGTGGGGCCGCTTCAAAGGAGAATTGATCAGGCTAATTCTTTAGAAACTCTTGCAGAACCAGGGAGTGTTCATGGCCATAATGAACAAAACCATGAGAACAGAACATATGGTAATAATTCCTGTGTAACTTATGTGGACTCTTTACACCAAAAGCGGGACAGTTCAAAGACATCAAGTCATACTGGACTGCTGTAAAGCAAATATATTTTACAAGGGGGAAGTTCAAATGGTAACACCTACTTTCCCTATGCAGGAGTTAGTTGATGAATACCAACATCGAGTCAAAATAATTTTCATTCATGTGGGGGATTGTTGGAAATGGAGTGTAATTTGAATGAGAAATTTGTTTCTCAAGTAGTTGTAATTCCGGACCAAAACTCACGGGTCTGATCAACCCACGTTTTGATACTGGTATCGTTGGTTCATTGGATAGTCTGATTCATTGGATGAGAATGAATAGACTTTAATTGAGACCTTTGAACTTGAGAGATACATGTACTGATGGATTCATTGGATAGTCTTGGTAGATGAACACACTTTAATAGTGTATTAAATAAAGACCTTTGAATTTGATACATTGTATTCTCTAAATGTATCTACTTACTCCTATTAGCCTATATATAGAGGCTCTTTCCGATGATTCACACACAATCTCATACTTTGAAAAATACTACTGATTATCAAAGCTCTCTAAAAACACTCTCTTTGTAAAACTTTCGGTGTTCATCAACAAGTCCTAGTTCTAGTTCGCCGGTAGAGCTGTTTTGTGCAAACAAGTTCTACGTTGCCGTTGTATCCTGGGAGACAGACGCTTCACGAAAAACTCCAACACTAATCCGGGAGGAGGCGAATCTGTTTTAAGGAAATTGTGTTGAACACAAGCCTCGGTTCATCTCTCAATTTTCCTTTGTTATTTACAATTGTTGTAATCTGTAATAACACTTGTTAAATCTGAAACTAACAGTTGTTAAGTCTTTATTTAACAACCTGTTAAGATCTTTTCTAACAGTGGTTATTGCATTATCTGAACAACTGTTAAATATGTCTATAAACAGTTGTTAGATAACATAACAATAGTTATTTTACTTTCTGAACAACTGTTTAATCTGTCTTTAAACAGTTGTTATTTATCTTTTGTATTAAGCTGTGTAACCTTTCACTAACAGCTGTTAAGTCTGAAGCTTAAAGCTGTTAGGTATTGTGTTAATAGGTGTTATCTTGTGTTACTAACAGTTGTTGGTTTTGTATCTTACAGTAGTTATTACATAGTCTATTAACAGCTGTAGTGGAAGACTTTTAATAACTGTTGTAGCCAAGATTAGCCAACAGTAGCATATATTCTTAATAAAGTTCCTAGTTTATTCCCCACTCTAGTTAAGATATCTAAATCAAAGTACTCCGATGGTAATTCCGGCAGCCTTGCCCAGATAGCCGTATAAGAGAAACTCGTTTGTGATGGTATGAATCGAGGTTCCCATTGTCTAATTGCTATAAAATTTTGCCCTAAGAACCAAGGACCATGGTGTAAAGCCTTAAAATAACTTTCTTTTTAGTAAAATTAACAAGGAATAAATCTTTACCTAGGTCCATAAGTCTAAGTTCCTCAGTAGGGTGCTATAACTCTTGTAATTTCTGATGAAGCTGCGGCCATGTACTTTGATAATTAAGGAACCTTGCCATTTCTTGTAAATCTTTTCTTTGTCTGAAGATGATAAGGGTACAAAGTTTGGTAATTGATCTTGATTGATACTTTCATCAGACATATCTTGGTTATTAAAATTGATAACAAGTTTATTAATTGTCTCTGCAGGTGTCTTAGAATTCGACAAAGTTTCCAAATATGTTAATGGTGAAGAGGTAGTTGCCAGACTAGTAGGTGTAGTATTAGAAGTACTAGTTGAAACAGTGTGTTGAATTGTAGTATTATGTTGATCAACACCATGACTGAGTGTTTCTTTCAGCTTCCTTGTACTTCATGTAAGAGCATCAATTTCCTCAGAACATGGAGGTGGAATAAAGTTAAATTAGCTAGGAGATGACAGAACTGAAGAGGGGGGGGTTGTGAAGAAGAGAAGGAGGGAGAGAGGGAGGAGAGTTTCTTTCAGCCATAACCGAGTGTTTCTTTTTTGTGGTCTTAAATTCTATCAATATCTCAAATCTTGCTAAATGGTACTACCTCCATTCCTAAATATAAGATAGGAAATGTTGCGAAAATTAAAATATTTTTTTAATTAAAATATTAATATTATTCTTTTAAATAGAATTAATTGTATACAAGTATTGTTTAAGAGAGTAATATTGATATTTTGATTACAAAAAAATATTATAATTTTTATTTCTTTAATTTTCGTAACATCCAATTAAAGTATTATATTTAGGAATGAAGAGGGAGTATTTTCTTTTGATTTGTTGGTACATTTGGAATCAATAACGTACTGTAGCAGAAAAACGCATCCACATCATCTCCTTTGTTCATAATTTGAACTTTTTACGCCCGAAGAGGAAGAGTGGAGAATACCCTAGATAGAGAGATTGTAGTATGCCCCAAGTCGGAGAGGGAACTTAGCCTCACAAGGAGGAGAATTTTATTTGCCCCATAAGGGGAGATACAAGAATCGACCACGGGACCTCCGTCCCGTGGCTGGGTAGCCTTACCACTTGGGCTACCCGATTCCCATGTTCATAATTTGAACTTCCATCTAGGGGTGGAAATGAGTTGAGCCGGCTCGTGAGTAGCTCACGATTAGATTCGATATTCGGCTCAACGAGCTCAGTTCATAAGCTAAATGAGCGATACATGAACCCAGATTTTTGGCTCATCTAAAATATGAGTCGAGTTTGAGCTAAGTAGAGTTTGACTCATTTGTCTCATGAGTTGCTCAATATATATATATATATATATATATATATATATATATATATATATATATATATATATATATATATATATTAGAACATGGAGTGAATGTAAAAAATGAAGTAACCCATAAAAGTTTCTATACAACAAAACTCTAGATGCACATAACGCTTTTATAACATTAAGTATGCTTGTAAAAAATTGAAGTAAGCACATAAAAAAAGCCGCACATGACATCTTCGAAGTCAAGGCAAAACAAATAACCAAAACCCTACAAATTTTTTGGAGTGTTGATATATTATAATTAGTAGAGACATATTAAACTTCTATTATATGTTATTGTGCTAAGAAAATTTCTTGATTTATTTTGTATTGGTTTGATATTAAACTCATATTATAAGTCATCGTTTTAAAAAGAAAAAAAATTGTAGATAAATGAGTTGAAAGTTGCTCGTGAAAGCTCATCGATGAGTTGAGCTTGAGTTGAAAAAAATTAGCTTTCACATCAAATATGAAAGTGAAATATGAAAGTTGAGCAAAATTAGTGTGAGTTTAGCTCTGAGCTAACTTCGACTCAAATTTCAAACTTTCATTTCACCTCTACTTCCATCTATCTTTTCATTTAGTTTTTGGAAGAAAAAAAATATTATTAAAAATATTATTTTAACTTTTATAATATGAAACACCGCCGAAAGAAAGATTAATAATGAACAAAAATTAATAGTGAGAAACGTCTTGACATAAATATGGAGATCGGTTTCGTCAGCATTAATTAGTAATAAATATCTGTTAAAAGAAAAAGAAAATATATGAATTTTTGCACAACCATTAGAGAAAATGGGAGACAAGAAAAGAAACAAAGAACCTTAAAATGTCAATGTCCACTTTGTTATTATCTATTATTGTTGTAGCCCTTGGCTTAGGATCACCAAATATTGTTGAATCAAAAGATGAATTATACGAGTTCAACCATGGAAATCTCACTATAAAATTCTCAAATTCTGGTGCTAGAATTGTCTCCGTCTATGTCCCTGATAAACATGGTAATTGGTATCCCCTCTCCCTTTTCCTAAAATCGTCTGTTCTTATAAATGTTCATACCACTCAAAATTTATCATGTGACATTTATTCTAATTTTATATATACAAATAATAAATTATGAGTGATCGTGATAGACATAGGGACATGTAAGCAGTGACGTATTTGACCCCAGTGAATTTTTTTTTCAATAATATATAATATATTTTACTCTATTTAGATAATAAATGTATAAATGACCCCAGTGATTATTGTGTATATCAAATGACCCAAGTGAATTATATTTATGAATCTGTCACTGCATGTAAGGGGACATATGGGTGTGATTGGATTGACTTTGAGTTTGAAATTTTGGTTCAAGTCTCAAATCAGACTTAAACCCAAATCATGTTTTAGATTATTTAATATTTTAGATTTTTTTGGTCCTTTTCCTCTTTCATTAAATGTTTTTTCCATTATATTTTTTTATTTAAAAAAAAGAAATCAATATTTTCAGGAAAATTGACAGACATTGTTTTAGGACATGACACAATCAAGGAATACGAGGTCAGACTTCTAACTTGTACTTTTCTTGAAGGAATTATTAATTGTCTAAGATACGTTTTCTCCATATGTTGAATGAATGCTTAGAATTGAGATTTGTACACTAACCACCTTTCTTTGCAAAATGCTATTTTGATCCAAATTTAGACCTTCAATTTTGCCCTCTTCTTTCTTGTTCTGGTGGAAAGCTTTTTATATACTTTTCTGATATCACTAAATTCAACATTCACTTTTCAGTTTATTTTTTCATAAAAGACAATCACTTTAAAATAGAGTCAGTATTTATAAATGTGAATAATATTTTCTTCATTTAAAAATTGGATGTTCACTCTCCTATTCACTTTCGAGCGAGTTCCTAATTAAAACAACCATGACAAAAATGAACAAAAGGGATTCCAAAAGCTCACGAATATATTGTCAAACGCTTTTTTTTCCAGTACATATAAAATATTTTTTAAACATGTGTTAAATCTCATGCAACAAATGTTCTCTCGTTACAAACACATATCCTAAAGCTGCAACATGTGATCTCTCGATCGATATAAATACTTGTCCTTAGGCATATAACACCTGTCTTACGTAACATGTGTCTGAAAATTATAACAAATATCCAATGAAAAAATCTTGGACCAATGAATTTTTTAATCCAACGCCCATAACAGTTTCCTTATGTACTGAAAAAACGTGATTTGCACCAAAACCGTACTCTTTCCAGAATCTTCATAGCAAATTTTTGGGGGGACAGGTTGATAAACATAATTTGGGTTCAATTGTTGGAAGAGTTACGGCCGTAATAGAGGGGGCTGAATTTACATTGAATGGGACACAATACAAGGTTACTCCAAATTTCGGCAAGAACACACTAAATGGTAAGCTACTGTTGATTTTCACTTAAAAAACATTTTACCCTGAAAAGTAAATGAACTAATCCTGATTTAGGTGGTCATAAGGGATACAATTATAAGCCTTGGAAGATGACAAGTTTGAAAAAGGGGAAGAGCCACTCTGAAATTACATTTACTTATAACAGCTATGATGGTGAAGAAGGTAAATATTTACTATTCCAATTCTTCATTGTTTTGTTTGTTTCAAACCCAAAAAAAAATAAATAAAAAAAAACCTCGATTTTTATTATCTGAGTACTTGTTTAATTCTTAGTTTAAAAACTTTTATTAGCAAACATGAACATTATTATTATTAGGCAAAATAGTAGATTTCATCCTTAAATATTTTACGACTTGCAGGTTGGGTCCTTTTTCTATTTTTTTTCCTTGTTGGGTACAAGAACATTTTACGACTTGCACATTGAGTTCTTGTACCCAACAAGGAAAACAAAATAGAAAAAGGACCCAAACTGCAAGTCGTAAAATGTTCAAGGAAAAAATCTACGATTTTGCCTTATTATTATTCGGTTCAGATCGTCTATCACACTCATTGTGACATTTTGACAATGAAATTTTTTCATTCATATAACCTAAATTAAAATGGCAAAACTTTATTAGTGAATCGATAAACTCTAAGCGTAAATATAACTACAATTATGAATGTCAAATAGAGTGGCGATGACTTTTTTTATTTTATGAAAATGACTTTTTTTTTTTTACCTTTTACTCCCTCCGTCCCAAAATAATTGTCCACATTTCCTTTTTAATTTGTCCCAAATTATTTGTCCACTTTCTAAATAAAGGGCCATTAATTACCGTTTTTCCAATTCTAACCCTTACATTAAATGTTGGAGAGAGAAGGCTATAGATAGAAGAGGAGGTAGAATTAAATTGGAATAGTATTAAATGGGGGCATGTTTGACATTGTACCATATTCCACTATAGAATTTGATGAAACCTTAATTCCCGTGCAAAATATAAAGTGGACAGATAATTTGGAAGGGAGAGAGTACTTTTACGGAGGCAAATTGGACATGAGATAACTTTATCACCCATTTATTACTTCTAGTTAACTAAAATTGCAACTTCCAATACACAACCAATTAACCCGAATATTATTAGTTGACAAGAATTAACCAATCTTTTCATGTAGTTAAGATGTGATTGACTAGTTGACAAGAATTAATTAGGAGGATTATAAACTTTTAAACTTGTTTAGCTATATAATTCAGTAAAACCTTAATAACTACGCTTTTGTCAATTAGAAATTTGGAACGATTAATTTAGGACCGAATGAGTAAAAGATAAGTCATAAATACTAAATCTTTAAATAGGATGGCCAAGCATTTCTTAAGATCCAAAATGAAACGAAACACTTAATATTTTAAGACTCGCATTTTCTTTCGCACAAACAAATTTAACTTTTCATGAACACCAGGGTAAATTTTCAATCTTACAGGATTTCCAGGGAATGTTACCGTTGTGGTAAAGTACACAGTAACAGCAAAACAACTCGTTACAGAAATACAAGCACGTGCAGAAAACAAGGCAACTCCAGTAAACATTGGGCAACACATTTTATGGAACTTAGCAGGTCAAAACAGTGGTTTAATTCTAGGTCATGATATCCAAATATTTGGGTCCAAAATAGTAGATGTAAGTCCAGTAAACTATATCCCTACAGGCAAAATCTTACCAGTTAAGGGTACCCCATATGATTTCCTAAAACCCCATTTAATCGGAAGCCGAATCGGAAAAACCGGAGAAGGTTATAGAAACAACTATGTCCTTGATGGTGGCCCTGGTTTGAAAAAAGCTGCAATTGTGCATGAAAGAAAGTCTGGAAGAATACTTAAACTATGGACAACACAACCAACTCTACTTTTCTTGACTTCTAATGAGATGAGGGATATAGGAAAAGGTGGATTTCTTTATCTACCACATATGGCATGTGGTTTGGATCCTCATGGTTATCCTGATTTTCTACATCATAAAAATTTCCCTTCGACCATTCTCACCAAGGGTCAAGTTTATAAGCATACAACGATTTACAAGTTCTCTGTCAGAAAGTAGATGCTAAAAACTTACGAATATTTCTCATCGAAATGAGGAAAAAAAAGGGGTTCAATTATAGTCTAACAAATATATATTCAAGAAGTAAATTATGCAACTTCTTTATGAGGTTATATATACTCTTCTGTTCCATTTTCTATACAGAATCATCTACTTTGCTTTGGTAATGTTTAATTCCCTAGTTGTATCACGGTAACAATATTAACATATTTGCGATATTTTTAAAGTGGAAAATAGCACAGATTACATCTTCTGTAAACAAGTACACATTTCAGAAACCAAGGCGAATTGTATTTGTCATGTTCTTCGAGTATTTAATCTGTACATCTTAACAGCGATCCATTAATCCAATCATCTCTACTTTTGGTCATAATCAAGTATTGGTTTTGAAACTCTTTACCTTTTAATCCAATGAAGCACATAGTGAGGAGTCACGGAGAAGCATCCTCGACCGAGAATCTGTTATAGCTGAGACTGGTCTGCAGATTGAATTATTGGATATGAATCTGTACAAGAACAAGCTTATGCCTAGATATAACTTTCAGACAACTTATCACATTCTTCTAATCCACGTTTCAATTAGCCTTGCCACCAATCAATGCAGGTGTTACAGATACAGCCCCTATAAGAAACAATGTGGCTATAGATTGGAAGTCGTATAAGTCACCCACTGTTTGCAGATCGCCAAGAGCTATTCCAGCCTGTAAAGAGAAAGAGACTTGAGGCTCCTCGGAAGCTAAAGCGAACAATTAATTGATATATCAAAAGGAAATATTACAAGCTTAGATACACTAGAACGTCCTAAGAACTACAGATGCACTTGAAGTTTTTCAGATATCTAGTCATTCAGCAGGTTTTGATAAGGATATCTCACGGTTAACAAGATAAACATTTTTAAGCAAATGTGAAGGTATTCTTGTTTAGTTCACTTATTATAATTTTTCAGGGGAAAAAAATGTTTGAATTTCCACTAGGTAAATGTAAAGAAAGTTCCTCAATAAAAGTATATTCAAGAACAACTACCCTGACAGTGACAAAAGCAGCAGGAATGAGCCCAATAACAGTTGCCAGAAGGAAAATATGGAAAGGCACGTCTACTATTGGCGAAGCAACATTTATAAATGTATTTGGCAATGTTGGCGTCACTCTCAAGAAAAGCATGTAGTTCAGCAGCCGTTTCCGTCTTCTAGCGACCTGAGTAAACAGAGAGATTCGTTCATTCTAATAGTTCGGACTGTCCAATTGTAGAAGATGGAAAACACAGTTTAGTAATCACCTCTGTCTGAAAGAAAGTCAATTTGTCTGGCCAGAGAGAGAAGACAAGTGGCCGTCCGATCAATTTGGACAAGAAGTAGCAAGAAGATGCACCAGCAGTAGCAGTGAACACAACAAGTGCTACACCTTTGAAAACTCCAAAAAGAGATCCAGCAAGAAGAGACATAAAGACAGTTCCCGGAATCATAAAAGTTTGCATGAAAATGTAGACCGTGCAGTATCCTATAAGAACTTGTGCCGTATAGTCCTTCGTATAACTCTCCAGATGTTCCCTATAGAAAATACAGAGCCAGAATTGATAACTAACCGTAATTACATTCAAAATCGGAAAAGAAGCAGAAAATCTGAAAATCAGTTAACATTACATTATTTTAATAGAGTTATGCTGAGAAAGGACAGACAAATGGAAGTGATACATACTAACTGTACTAGTTTGTATGCATATTTACTCACCTAGAAGTGCCTCTTTGCTAGATCAGAGGCAGACACTATATTATACAAAATTCAACAGAAAGGGCAATGGTAAGTGCAATAGCAATTTTATTTCGCGCTTTCGAGCGAGCTATAATTCTTCAATCAAAAGTTAAGCATGTTCTATTTATCTAGCCACTTAACCAGAGAATACCAAGATACCAAATTCCACAGGTATCCATTTGAATAGTGAAATATCACACTTGAATATCAGAGAACAGACAGTAATTGTTCCTTGTATGTCACAAGATTTTACTTTAAAATTTCGACTGACTAGTTTAAGGAACAATTTTGGTGAGACAAACAATTAAATTCTCATCTTCTACCATGAAGATATACATATCTTCCTTTGATCTTTCGTAGCCTCTGAACCCACCATTTTAATGCACCTAATTGATTTTCTGTCACCCCTTTGCAAATAAAATCTACTTGCATCTAATGTTTCTTCAAGCCCGAAATGTTTCTTGAATGATCACCAATTCGCTCGTCTGAGCAATGTAAACTTGATGAATCAACGAGATTCTATTAATCTCTTCTTATAAAGACAATAAACGGATTGAACAACAATTTGACATAGCTAAAGCTCTTCACCCTCGTCAACCATGTCTAACTAGACCTATCATACAGGCAAGTCATGATCTAATTCACAAAAGACAAATGTAAGAGCCATAGAGCATGCCCAGCTAGCATATATGAATTAGCCTCATTACTTGGAAGAAATGTTATACGATTATCCGATCAAGTATAAGACACACCCTAATGCTTGAGACAGAAAAAAGATCTATGCAATAACTAAACCTTGACACCGATCTGCAACTTCCCTTTCACTTCAAGTACTGAATTGTTCAATTAAGAGGAAAAAATCAACACTTAACCATGGCAGAAAGAAACTAAGCAAATATCTGAGTAAAAAAAAGTACCATCAATAAAAGTTGGCATCTTTTCAAAGGATTCTTGAATCAAACACAGTATCTCTTTATAGCCCAATAGTGACTGTTAAAAAGGAGCTTTCAGGTCAGATCAAGCTTGTACTTTTTCCCCTTTCTTAAAAGGAAAATTCTTATATGAACATGGTCCATGATGAACCTCGTGGTCTAAAACTGTCCAAATTATCACATGATTTTCTCTCTCCTCACCCTCTACTGAGGTGGACAGCCATGGACCACAAAGTCTACTAGATCAGGTCCATGATAGAATTATTCTTCTTAAAATCTTTACCCTTGAGGATTTTGTATTATCTTGTACAGATCCCATTAGGTAGCTGGTGCAATTTATGCTACAAATTCAATATCTTCCCACCAGCTTAATAAAGTAATCCAGATACCAAGTTTCCATATCTGTTGGGGGAAAAACTCAAGAAACTTGAAAAACAAATTTCCCATTTTTGTTTTGGAACAAAGCTACTAAATTTCTGGCAATTGAACCATTGGGGCAATTTCACAAACACTGTACACTGATATATGCATTATATACAAATACAAGATATATAAACTATTATTAACAAACATAAACAAAAAATAAAATAAAATTATGAGTACCTTAGAATCTGAATATCTTCAAGAGTCCGTGGAAGCTTAAGGAAGCTATAATCAGAAGCCGGCATAGTCAAATATACACCAATAAGCCCAGTCAGGAACACAAATACAACCCCGAATGCCAACGCCCCTTCCCGGAACGTTACGGAATACTTCTTATTATCTACATCTGTATTCCCATTCAAAGAAGAAACAGATGAAGACGGCGGCTCCGGCTCCAGCGACGGCGAGACCAGAGCAGCTGTTTCTTCTTCTCTCTCCATAATAATTGATTAACAAAAACAAATTTTTAAAAAAAAATTAGAAAAAAAATTAATTTGTGGGTTCGCCTTATTGATTAATAATAAGAATGAAGAATGTGTTAATTCAAGATTAAGATAAGAATGTATCAATAAATAATTTCTTGCTTCGTGTCCCTTTTTCTTCTTCTTTGCTTTAGGGACACTTCTTTTATCTATCCCTCTTGTATTATCTATATATATTAATGGAGCAAGAAAGGGAGAAAAGAATATTCGTATTTTCAGAGAAATAATCCAAAAAGGTCCAACTAAGTTTTTTTTCCCATAAACACGAATAGTTTTATTTTGGTAGGTGACTAAATTTAAAAGTTATATCCAAGTCAATGAATGCAGTACACGTAGAAAGTCAATTCTCTTTTCTACGTGTACTGTATTCATTGGCTTTAATGTAACTTTTAAATTTAGTCACCTACCAAAATAAAATTTCTCCATAAACACCTGTATTTGATATATATAAATAGTTATTATCAAGAAAATATAATTTTATTTTATATTGAAAATTAGCAATACAAATTTAAGTAGGTGTTGATAAACATCATTCACCACTATAATTGAATCGACTTCGAAGAGGATGCAATCCATTACTTTAATATGAATCTTCAAGCGAGGATGGAACATTGATCTCGTTTAAGATTAGGATTTGATTGGATTGAATTTAGTATAATATTTTTTGCTTCAGTTTTAAATTAGTTTAAACTCAAATAATTTTTTTCATTATTTTAGTGCTTGAAATTTCATTATCAGACTCAAGTAAAAAAGAGTTTGAGTTTTAAATTTAAATTGGATTGAATCCGAGTACATTCTTAGGGGGTGTATTCAATGTAGAATTTATAGGATTTGTAATGATTTTTAAAGTCTATAGGTATTCAATTTGAATTTTAAAAAGTCCAATGAAATCTAGAGGTATTCAATTTAGATTTTAAAAAGTCCATTAAAATCTAGAGGTATTCAAAACTCTATAGATTTTCATAGATTTCATTAAAGGTAGGATTTTGATGGATTTCCTAGGCTTAAATGTGTATTGTGAAATCTCTTCTAATCCTTAAGATTTTGATTTTCTCTCATTAATATTAAAATTAAATGTATTTGATTACAATTTTTGTTAGTGATCTCATTTCTTTAAAATTATAAGAAAAATAAAGAAATATCCAAACTAAAAAAATGAGAATTTTTTAACATAGTTAGAAAACTCTCTCAAAAAACAAGATTTATTGTCATAATATCCAAACAATTTTCTTCTTAATCATCTTCAAATATAAATTAAAGAAAGCAAACAATTTCTTCTCTATTTAACAACAAATTTCTATTTTCAAATGTGGATTTCATTTCCTCTTAAATAGAAAATCAAAGGGTAAAAAGAGTTGAAACAAAACCCATCACAAAACATATTTTAATTAAACTAAAGAAAAAAATACGAGTAAGTAAATTATACAAACCTTTAACAAATAAATAAATAAAAAGTCGCAGATTACGTGATCTAAAATAAAATCAAAGACAATCACAAACTTTTTAAATTTTTAATAAAATGATTTAATTTAAAAAAAGAAGATTGATAAACATATGTTGACTTTGGATATTCAACACCGCTGGATCTGTATAATACATCACTGGATCAGTATTTTCTTTATTTCTTGGTGTTATTCAAATAATCTATAGACTTTATAAATAAAAAGAAATCCTGATAAATCAATCTAATAGAATCTGATAGAATCTGCGTAGACTCTACATAGAGTTAAAATAATCCATAAAGTCAGCAGAATCCATAAACTTTTGAAAATCAGTTAAAATCCGAATTTAATATACCCGC
Source organism: Vinca minor (assembly GCA_026122235.1). Lineage (NCBI taxonomy): Eukaryota > Viridiplantae > Streptophyta > Magnoliopsida > Gentianales > Apocynaceae > Vinca > Vinca minor. Next base: position 5,255,726 of record JAOCZM010000026.1, read on the forward strand.
CTTAGTGTTTATTAACTTCATTGATTAACATGGTTACAGAAAGTGAAAATTATAACTACAGTAATGAATTTGATATGGGCCGTCAACGCGTATACTATTTGCGTCTTCTGAGGTCTTCATCATCGGATCTATGCAATGAATTTGCCATGATGTGCAACAATGTTTGTACTTTTTGGACAAAAAGCCCTTGATGTACAATGGATCCAAGCAAGATATCTAAGGATTGATATTGACGGACAATTTTTCCCCGTTCAGCTACTATGAAGAATGAAGAATGTCAAAATTTCAGTATCTGCTCAACATTTTTTTTTAGAATGAAAGGCTATTGTAATTTTTAGGGGAATTCGTCTATTTAGTCCCCAAATAATTTTTTTGTTGCTTGTTTAGTCCCCACGTTTTAATTTCAACTTATTAAGTTCCTTTGTAATTTTTGTTTCGCCTATTTAGTCCTCAAATTTTAATTTCATCCTAGATAGTTCCTAATCAATTTATGTGCAGCAGAAAGAGTCCCCACCACCACTTACACATTGGAATCTAACTAATGTTGGCATGTGTGACATGCACACTCAACTAAACAAGGTAAATTACTAATACATGTTTGAAATCATTATTTCAAAAAACCAAAAAAATAGAGAAAGAGATCTTATTCCCTAAACCCAGCAACATCTTGTCGTCTTCTTCTTCAGCATAACCGCCGCTCAAGACAAAAGAGTCTCAGGTGAGGCTCAAGGAGGGAGAAGATGGAATAAAAGATTTATTTTTTTGGTTTATTATCATTATTTTTTTAGGAAAAATAATTAAATATACTATTTTACCCTTGTTTAGTTGAGCATGCATATCGCACATGTCAAAATCAATCAGATTCCAACGCGTAAGTGGTGGTGGGGATTCTTTATGCCGCTCGTAATTGATTAAGGGCTATCTAGACTGAAATTAAAATTTAGGGACTAAACAAGCAAAACAAAAATTATAAAAGGACATAATAGGCTAAAATTAAAATATGAGAACTAAATAGACGAAATGAAAATTGTTAGGGGACTAAATAGGCAAATTTCCCTTAGAACTACTACTAGATGGCAAAAAATCCTCTGTCCCTGTCAGTGTATGTCCCCGTGTCCCCAACCAATCACAATTCACCATTTGTATATATAATTAAAACAAATATTTATATAGTAAATTCTGATTGGTTAGGGACACGGGGACATACACAAACGGGGAGAGAGTATTTTCACCCCTACTAGATGATGCCAAAAGTCTACCTTGTTCTTTAATATTCTTGTTGAAAAATATCTTTGCAGCTCTCTCTTACCAATTACCATTTGATGCAGCATCACATATGCATCTTGTTTTTTAAAAGAAAAAAACATCATATTATGCATCATCTTAATCAACATAAATATTTGAGTTTCCACAAAAGTACAACACATATATTTCATCATAAAAATGATACTCTATTGATCCTAAAATAATTATTCACTTTTCTGATCAAAATAAATTTGAAACGAAGGAAGTGGTATCAAATTTCGTTAAAATTTATATTTTTTATTAGAAATGGTGGGAACATAAGAAGGAAGGAGTGGAGTTAGAACATAAGACTTTTATGTCTTGATGCCTCAATCTTAATTACTCCCTTCATTCCTATTTAATTGTCGTTTAGGAAATATATATATATATATATATATATATATATATATATATATATATATATATAATCCAAATTAATTATCAATTACATATCTTTTATTGAAAGAGTGAAAGAGGAGGAAGGAAGGGGTATTATTGGAATTGCGATGGAAAGATTATATTTTGTTTGAATTCTTTAAAATATTAACTTACAATTAACTAGAATCATTTAGCAATTAAACTTTTATTTTTTATTTTTTTTTTATTTTTAATAGTTTTCATCTTCCATATATCAGAAAAGAGTACTGCACCCCTAAGACAACAATGCAGTAATAGAATACCTAACTCATTAATTCATCTACGCAGAAATCAATTCTATATGAATTTTTTTTTAGGAGACCCTTCTATATGATAATTAAAGAGAAAAAGTAAATAAAAGAATCTCCATGAAAAGAATATGAACATATAATTAAAAAGCGGGAATAAGATTTTGATCTAAATCTCAAATCCAATTGAGTGTGTCATTGGGATTGAATTTATATGTGAGATCTCAATTTCAAATCAGTTTTAAACCAAACTAAATTCTAGATTATTAAACGCTTCAAATTTCATTTCAATACTCCATTCAAAGATGTCAAGATGCCCAAAACCTAATGGAGCTGACTCTATCCACAACTGTGAGATCGCGAATTTGACACAGGGTAATTGCCCAACCTACAAACCCCCTTAAAAAAAAAATTCCATTCAAAACTGGTTTAAATTTGAGTTTAGTTTTAAATCAGATCAAATTAAGTTAGACCCAATCCAATTACGATCCAAATTTTAGATAATTTGCCAAGAACAACCGAGCAGGTAACCTTAGAGAAGTTTGGTGGAGGAATGTAGTGGGACACGTCAAACACGGTGGCCACGTGAAGTGGGAACGCCGTTTGGACCACTGCTTAGTTTAATCATTCGCCGCACGTAAAGACAGGCGCACATGGCTTCTTCTAGATGCCCACATGTTCCCCGTTTTCTACCGCCTAAAATTATTTCTTCAATTTCTATAGCAAGGTTAGAGTTGTAATTTTATATTTAATTAAAAACCGTTTTATTATTATTATTATTATTATTATTTTTTGGCTGAATTATTATTTTGTTTAAAATTAAGCAAGGTTGGTGGCTTTAAGGGCTTTGACCAATGATGGTAATTTCACGCCTTACCAAATGAAATAAGTAATTATCAAACAGCTCACTCTTATTGAAGTACCAAAGGTGGGTTTAGCCCGACGTTTAAAAGGTTTGACGTTGAATTGAAATTCTGAGATCATAAAAAATAAATATTTAACTTTGTCAAAAATTTAATTAAATATCATCCCGTTTTGTGTGAGAGATTCATTAATTTATTTTCGAGTCTATGCAACTTAGAGAATCTAACTTTGCTAACACTCAACTAAATCTTAAACCGTTGCGCTGACCATCTTTCTTTTTTTTAATTGGCTCAAAATCTGAATTATTATTTTGAAAAGACTAAAGTTATTTTTATCCACCATTGTTATAATTTATTTTTGCAATAATCCACAATTATACCCCTATTGAACCACATCACACTACTCTCTATAGAATATAATCCTTTTTTTATGGGGCAATAGCATGTCTAGAACGAGTAGTTTTATCTTAGTAGGTGAGTAAGTTTAAAAGTTACATTCAAGCCAATTAATACAGTACACGTAGGAAAGAGAATTGAATTTTTGGCAATTCTCTTTCCTACGTATACTGTATTCATTGGCTTGGATGTAACTTTTAAACTTAGTCACCTACCAAAATAAAATTTCTCGTCTAGAACCAGTGCAATCGGCACGCCGGAAGTCTATTCGTTCAATGAGTTGGCTTCCTTGGACATCTTTGTAGTTAGTGTAAAAGGAAGTTAGTGTGTTGCTAAAATCCTTGGGTTAGTCTTAAGGTAGTGGACGTAGATTCTTAATTAGTCGAACCACTATAAATTGCTTGTCTTTAATCTTCTCTTTATATATTTCATATCTTGTTTTTGTTTAGCTCTTTTTTCTTTATTTGGAAGAAAGTTTAAAAGTTTACAAAAACCCAATTCACCCCTTTTAGGGTTTTCATCATAGAAATATGCGAGTTGATGCATTTTACCATTTGTTCCCTTTGGTTGTTCGTAATGGTTTATGTTCATGTTTGTATGTTCGTGATGACATTCATTCTTTGTGACACTATATTTTAATTATTCTCCTGTTCACATCTAACACTTATCCAATAACCTTTAGGGTTTATCCATTTTTTTAGATTATATTGAAAAACACAAGAGAGGGGGGGTGAATTGGGTTTTTATAAAAAGTGGCTTCTTTTTCTTTGAAATAATGAAGTGTTGAACTTGTATATGAAGCTTGGAGAAAGTAGAGCAAATATGAAAACAAGGAGAGCAAGACACGAGATTTAGAGTGGTTCGATTCACAAAGAATCTACGTCCACTACCTTGAGTTTCTCCCAAGGATTTTCAACAACTTCACTAAGAAGATCTTTTTACACTTGTGGCTAACTCACAAAGAGTTTTACTCAAATAACCACAAATACAATCAACACTCACTAAGAGTACAAAGCCCAACACTAAGTAGGACTAGACACAACAAATACCCAATCACTAAGAAAGGGAAAGATGGAGATATAAAGATACAATTTTCACACTTAAGAAGTGGAGTAAGGATACCTTTTAAGATCACACTTTAATGCTCTTTTGAACTTTTGAATTCAACACTTTGTGTCTTGCATATATGAGATGGATTTGAACTTTTCAATACATAAAAAGAGATGGATATGCTTTTGAAGAGCTAGAGCTTTTGTATATTCAATGTAGATCAGTTCTGGTTGTTGTATTTGGAATATACAGCTTTAGAGCTTTTATACTTTTCAAAAACGTCCAAAAAACGACTTTAAAACGGTCAGATAACGGCTAGTTTTTTTCAGAGTTCGGTTGACCGTTTAAGGACGTCGGTGGACCGAACATGCACTTCGGTCGACCGACCAAGGCTTAGGTCGACCGAGCCTAGAAATCTCAACTCTCAGTTTCTCTTCGGTTGATCCGAGGAAAGGTCGGATGATCCGACTTCCTGAGTTTAGAGAGAAGTTGATTTTTCACTTTTATTGAAATCTTTTGAAGTCTAAAAGGTTTTCTCAATATGTAACAATTAAGAGCATTTCGAAAACCGTTTTAAAAGACTTGAACTTTGAAATCAAAGGCTTTTGAAATACGAACACATGTAAGAATCATTTTGAAACTTAGCCTTTTGAAAACGTGTTTAATATGTATGCAAGACTATAGTGTTGTATGCTTAAGTTCATTAAGAGCATTGGTTAGAGCTTATAAGATAACGACTAATAACGACAAAGCTATTCTAACCAAACCTAAGTCTTCAATCTTCAATCTCGATGAGATGTGCCTTGAAGTATATGACTTTGAATCTTGATCATGGCTTGATTGAAGTACTTAGAGCTTCCAATATGAATTCGATATTCTATCAACAAGATTAAGATCATTAGACACAACATCAAATGTTTGTCCATTATCAAAAACTGAGTTTGTTCGCCCTTAGGGCTTACATATATGAATGAAAGTTTTCATAATTAAAGTGTCACAGAGGATCTAAAAATGGTTGGTGATGGTCATATGTTCATGCTATTACTATTTCCTTCTACATGTAGTTCAACATGTACGTCACTTTCTATATGTTGTATTGCATAGTTCTCATGAGTTGTACGTAAGTCTTGTTCGAAATTAGTTTGTAGCATTAAATTGTATAACTGGTTTTTGAGATGTAATATAACTTGGTTGTATAATTCTTTAATTGTGTAGCTCTCAAAATTCTCCAAATTCATGGCTATCTTGTTTAACTCCAAACATTGATTGATGATCACTTAAGTGTGTTCAATGAGTTACAAGTTTCTACTCAAGTGTGATCCATACAAGTTGGTGATTATTCAATTGTGTAATTCTAAATGTATGGATCAAGAGTTACAAGATAATTGATGATTCTCTAGACTATGTAAGTAAAGTGTCTAGAGTTTGCTAGATAGAACCACTTGCATCCCTTTCTTGTAGAAACAAAGTTTAAACTTGCTACAGACTAGTTTCCTATTATCCATTGTATCCTATAGGTAATTTGTCACTTTACAAATTTGGCAAGTTAGTGGAGGTAAATAACAATTTAAGGAGAGTGATTATACGCCTTGAAAACTCTATTGAATTCCCCCCATTGCATATTAGTTTGCATTTTTAAAATGTAATAGATTTGTGTTAGATTCCATATTCTTGTAACCCCAAATTTTCCAACAATCTTAAGGTGTTAATTTAGTTTGATATGGAGTCTACTCAAGAATCTGCTATCAAGGTGATGTACTTCCTCCATTCCTAAATATAAGACTCTTTAGACAATTTGAGAAAATTAAGGAAGTTGTCATTTTCACCTAAACTTCCAATATTATCCCCCACCCTCCCTCTCTCTCACTTCTTTGTCATAAAAAAAGGAAAATAATGGGGGTATAATTAGAATAAATTGTAGACAACTAATAAAACAACCTTAAACGACAATTAATTTGGATACCTAAATATCTCCCAAACGACAATTAATAGGGAATGGAGGGAGTACCAATTACAATAAATGGAAGGACAAGATGATCTGTTTTCTTGACATATAAGGGTGGCATACATGTTGAACCCGGATTTTCCAGAAATTCCTTCAAGGATGATAATTCTGACAGACTTAAAGAAATAAAGGGAAAAGTGTGAAGAAGATTATATTGACTCATGGTTGGAATGATTATAAAAAGAAATTGTCCCATACTTCTAAAAACTTAACTTTAAATAGTGTTATGAAACATTAATGAGAACATATTTTTACCTATTATTTACCATTTTCTCACTTAGATTAGGGATTAATTAAGGGTAAAAAGCGCTACGCCCTTAAACTATTCTGTTTTTTGGTTTTTGACCCTTAACTAAAAAGGGTCAAGTTTTACCCCCTAAACTATTTTGTTTTTTGGTTTGTGACCATCCATCCATATTCTCCGTTACATCATAACGGAAGTCCAAATAATGGGGGCATTTTGGGATGTTCTTGAAGATTTTGACGCTTTTCTCTTGGATTATTCTTCTTTAGGAAGATGTACAAATGTCTACTTTGGCAGATTTTGGAGTTCTTGGCTGGTAATCTTCCTAAATTAAAAGTTTATAACTGAAATTGGGGTATCTGGAAGAACTGTGGTACTTTCACTATTTTGCATTTTTTTATTTATGCTTTATGAATTAGAACTCAAACTTTACAGAAATCTTCTTCTTTTAACTGAGAATAAGATCTTATGTTTGGATTTAGGAGTAATGGTCTCAAGAGATTGGGCTTTTCCTTGGAAAAATCTGTTTTTCGTGACTATTTTCTGGCAGAATTTTATCTGTTATTCTTTTGCGATTTCTGGTTGATTCTTGGTGAGTTTGAACCTCAAACTTCACAAATAGCTGCGTCTTTTAACTGTGAACAAGTTCTTATAACTGGATTTAGCGTAATGGTCTCATATGACTGGCTTTTCTTCGAAAAATTTCTGTTTCTATGACTATTTTTTCTGGCAAATTTGAAGTTCATTAGTTTTAGGCTTTTTTGGATGATTATTGAAGAATTTGATGCTCAAAATTTGTACTCTGATTCGTCTCTTCCCTGTGAGTAAGAATATGTGCTCGGATTTTGGGTTGGTTCTCTGTAGAATTGGGGTTTTTTTTGTTGGAATATAGCTCAATGTTCTTGAATTTTTGGACTTCCGTTATGATGTAACGGAGAATATGGATGGAAGGTCACAAACCAAAAAACAAAATAGTTTAGGGGGTAAAACTTGACCGATTTTAGTTGAGGGTCAAAAATAAAAAAAAAAAAAAGAATAGTTTAAGGGGCGTGAGCCCTTTTTACCCATTAATTAATATAAATTATAAAGAATTTAGTTCGTTTGATTGATATAATGTCTTTGCACTTAGTATGGATTAATTGACACATTTTTATTGATAGTGTAATTCAATTCACCTAAATCTATACTTTTATAGTGCAGGACAACATAGACATTCACGACCAAGATGAGAAGAAACAAATAAAGGAAAAGAAAAGAAAAAAAGAATTATATTTAGCATGTTCTAAAAGGTCACATGGATTACAGAAATGAAAAAAATTGATTCTGAATAGAATTGGAAACTGATTTCAAATTGGAATAGAAGATAGTAGGAGGCGATTTTGCATTCTATTCAATGAAGACGAATTCAGATTCCAATTTGGAGGAGGAATCACGGATGAAAAATGAGTCAATGCCCTGCCTATTTAAATAGCTCATGACAAGAGAAGGAGAGACATTTCTTTAGACACAAAATAAAGTTTTAAGAGCACAAGGAACAAATGATCGAGGCGGAGACTGTTTCGTCATCATAATACTTCTTTCTTTATTTTTATTTTAGTTTATAATCAGTTTAAGCTAAATTTCTTATGACTACGACCTTCTTTGAAGGTCAAAATTTTTATGAATATGTTTGATTTCTTTAATTTATTTGTCTCGACAATATTGTTATTATTTATTCTTAGTTGCGATTTTATTATCAACTATTGCATGAATCTAAATTTCTTTTAGAGGCTGATATGTTCTAGATTTAATTGGATAAAGGATAATAACGACACAACGTAAAATTTACTAGAGATAGATTCGATTTCCTCTTGTGGTTTCTACCGAGTAGGAAACAAAAGTTAGGGAAGTCCACGAGATTTTTATGCGGCTTTAGGTCTTAAAATAACGTAGAAATATGACTTATTTATTCTTTATAATTAGGAGCTTTTTCGCTAAGAGATTGAGTCTATCTTAATTTTACCATTAACCTAGTTGAGACTAGGGATGGCAATGAGGGAGGGTGGGGGCGACGACCATTGTCTCCAACTTCGAACTCGCCTCCATCTGATCCACATCTCCGGCCCAGCTCCGCTATTAAGGATGGATGGGGATCTCATCCCCCGATCAGGCGTGGCCAATCTCTAACTTGGAAATAGCGAGGATATGATTTTCCTTCAAATTTTGGCTTTTCGGTCAAGTACGACTAGAGAAAGTCAGTGAACATTTGACAAAAATCTGCCACAACCTTTGAAAAAAGAAAAAAGAATTGTAATTAAAATTAGGGTAATATGAAATAAATGACCACAAACTATTTTGACATTTCATATGTTGGACCAAAACAGTTATTCTTACGCATTTTGGCCATAAAATTTTTACGGGTGATGGGTTTTGAACTCCGACGTAATTTTCGGCTTTTTTTTTTAAAAGACCCCTCACGTGTTGGCCCCGTGAGAGGGTATATTTGTCCCAAAAAAAATTGGCCTCCATTGCTGACTTCTACCTCTCTCTACACCACCACCATCTTCATCATTCAATGCTTCACTTCTTCTTCACAATCTCACCTCCATCACCACCAACATTCCACCACAACCACCCATCAAATCCTTATCTTCAAATAACCAGTAACCTTGATATTTACTGGTGTCTTTCCGGGGACGGCAAGTGAAAATAAATAAATACCCACAATAAAGAACTCTTAACTTCTATTTCATGTTCTTCTTATACTCCACCGCTATAACTTCTCCAGTGATACCCTCCAGAGGATTTCTCATCTTTTTGGGCCACCTTTGCCACCGTCGTACAATCAAAATTAGACAACATATCACGACTATTAGCAAATCTCTTCATCTTACTCAATCCAGGTGCTCTATCAAGAAGCCTTTTTTTAGAAGAAATTTCTGCAAAAGCATAAAATTTTCTTCCTTCTTATTATAATTTTATCTTAAAACTGATAAAAATATTCCTTGATGGAGGGTGGACGAAAGGTGGCAGATGGACGGTGGTGCCTGTGGTAGTAGTTGATAAAGGTGTTCATGAAAAAATCGAAACCGATTTTTTTGTTTTTAACGAGTGCGTTGAGTGATTTCGGTTTGGGACTAAATTAAAACCGAAACTTTCGGTTTGGTTTAAATTTTTTTACAATTTCAAACCGAATATATATATATATATATATATATATATATATATATATATATATATATATATATATATATATATATATATATATATATATATTCAAGAACTCTTTTTTAATAAAATATTAAATTTTCTTATTTATATATCATGGCAAACAAGCTCTTTAAATGTTAAAGTAATATATTGAAGAGTCATCTATTGTATATGGTTTTAGATTCACCTCAAGTTTTGTTTTAATTTGGAACTAATAATGGTGTATTTTTTGTATTTTTTCCTCGTAAGATAATTTTTTAGTAATTTGTTTAAAGTTCAAGAATTTATTTTTTTGTTGCGTTTAACTTGTGAAAAACAATAGACATATTCCTTTATATTTTTTAGTAGCTAGGTAATTATATAAAATATTATTTTATTTTTACTTTATATTGAAGTTCAAGAATAAAAAATTTATATTTCAATATTTTGTTTTTTAATTGTGTTTACCTTCTGAAAAAAATAGTCTTATTTTTTTTTTTTATATTTTTAGCAGTTAAGTAATTATAAAAAAAAAATTGTTTAATTGTTTAATTAATATTTTTTGTATCTCTTAAAAACCGAACAACCAAACCAAACCAAACCAAACCGATAGAAATCGAATGCATCGGTTTGAGATTTTAAATGGTTTGGTTTAAAAAATGTGCAAAACCGAACCAATCCGAACCATGAACACCCCTAGTAGTCGATAGTGAGTGGTAGATGGCTTTTAGGATCTGTTTATGGGTAAACTCACACCTATTGAGACCCAATATAATTGAGTCCATACCTTAGTTGGATTTGTCCATACCCAACACAGTAAGACTCGAATTCAGATTTTTTATTAGTGAGTTTGGGCCTAGATCCAATAATATGGACTCAATATGCCAATTGACACCATTAGGAGAATGACATAAACCTTTCCCAAAAAAAAGAAAAAAAAAGAAATCCAGCAAAGATTTTTTAGGATAGTGTCAAGTAAACTAAGTTTGTTTTCAAATGCCACATAGTGAGGAATCGTATAAACGGGTAGATATTGGAGTACACTTGCCTTCTCGATCATCCTCCATATTGATTGAGTATATAAGAGGAGTAAATCTTGAAACTATAAATGAGAACTACCACTAACCCGTCTCTTTTTGAGTATTTGTATTGTCGGATAATCAAGTTTTTTCTTAGAAAATTAGATTAATTCTAGATTTCTTTTTTTCTTTTTCTTGATTCGCTTTGTCTTAAAAAAAAAATTAATACCCCAAAAATATTTTATGTGGTTTTCCTTTCTTATATGTTGTTTTATTTTATAGAATATTACTTGAGCTTTGGTGATGCTACGATTGCGCTCTGCTCAATGATTCACTCCCTATAATGCTTAAATAATCCGGTTAAGTCTCTTAACCATTTTTTGTTTTCTTATTTTCAAACATTGAGGACAATGTTTATTCTTAAATAAATGAAGATGAAGATTTGATTATTGCTGGTTTTTTTTTTTTTTTTTTTCAAATTTCAAATTTCAGATTTTTTATGATTTTAATGTTTTATTTGTGATTTGTATAGATTACAGCTAGAATTCACACTAAATAATTTTATTTTTTCAATCACGATGCCAGTAACCTTGATATTTATCAAGCCATGCTCATGTTGTAAGTCTTGAATAAAGACTTGAAATTTCTCTTCGAATCTTCTAACGAGTCTTTGGTCTTTCTATAAGGTTTCAAATAAGAGATGACAAACAATAGAGTCGCATAACAAAGTATCGTGCCGAATTGAGAATCATGCCAGATATGAAAAATCGTAACATATTCAAAGAATTTATACTAGATACAAATTGAGAATCGTGATGATAATATGTTATAAATTTAATAACGGTTGACAGAATAATCTAATTATACTAATAATATATGAACTGAATATAAAAAGAGTATAGATAGACAGAGAGTATATAGAAAATAAGAGAAACACAAGAGACATTAAAAAATGGAGTAGTGTTATTATTGTCGCAATGATACATTTAAAGTTCAAATTCTTGTTACGAAATTTTAAGGCGCAAATTAACATATTTAAAACTTAATAAATATTTTAAGGACTTTTATAATTGTAGGGAAAACAGTAGAAACTTCATTCCTTTGTGGGAATTTAATTTCATGTTAAATCCAACATAAATTTCCTTTATTCGGAAAAATAGAAATTTCTCATTTTATGGCCATAAATTCAATTCCTGATCAAACTGTTGATTTAGTTGGGCCAAGCCCAATAATAACTTAATTTGGGCCTCCATACCACCAAGCTGAGCTTCCATCAAAGAGAGATCAATGCACTCGGTTATTCAAGTGGCCTGATACAAAGTTTCATATTTTCATTTTTTTTAAAATATATTTTTGTTCTTTCTTAATAAAAATATTTTCTCCAGTCAATCAATACTCCCTCCGATTCAAAATATAAGGTTTTTTTAGAAGTTTTCGCATAAATTAAGATAATAATCAGAATGACTAAAGTACCCCTAATTAATACTCTAAAAAACAACAAAATTAATAGAAAGTTGGCATTGGAACTACACATTTTGACCAAAATTATTATGGGGAGAAAATGATGTAGGGGTAAATCAATCAATAAATGCATTTTTTTTTTTGTTGTAAAAAAACTTATATTTTGCTACAAATAATTACTCCTAAAATGACTTATATTTTGAATCAGGGGAAGTATATTTGAACTAATTTTAGTTCAAATTTTCGAAACTTGAGATATAAAATTATATACAATATTACTCTTATTACTAGAAAATATTAAATATTCAATTTAAGTTGAACGGAGTACTAGGGCCCATTTGGATTGGTTCTCCACTCTAGCTTTTTTAAACTCAAACTCAGAATAAGAGTACTGTTTACTGAAGGTCGAAACCCATTAGGATACCTCGTGACAAGACAAAAAAAAAGAACGAGATTAGAGTTTTCATTTGGATAGTAAATTATTTTTCACTTACTTCAAAGACTAACTTTATAATTTTTTAACTCAATATGTTTTCAAATTTTTAACTATTTCTTGAAATTACTTTTTGGGTTTATTATCACAAAGCCCAATATCATCATGGACTAATTTATATCCATAATTCTCAATCTAAAAGCCCACATTCATAAATGCAGCTACCATCTCATTTAGATGAAAGTAATAACCATTTTCCTCACTCACACCCTAATACTTCCAAAAGATTTATGAGAAGTTATATAAATAGGAAATTGATTTTCGGCTAAGCCCAATTTGTTAAAATTGACTAAAAATTCAAATTAAATACCATTCACCCCTGTTGGTATAAGGGATTCACTCAATTATTTACAAATTGTCCACCAATTTTTTCAATTAATTGACTAAAACTTAGCCATATAGCACTACTCATATAAATAAAGTAATTTGTTTGTATTTGGAGTCATGACACCATACGTTACAAATTTGACTCACTTCTTGCATGAGAGTTTGTTACAAGTATGACAAACCGCACTGGCAAAAAATTGTATCCTCTCTTTAAAATGAGTTGTTATAGACGTGACAAAGTACACCAATACAAATTTCTTTAGTTCGCTCTTAAATGAGATGTTCCATGGATAACAAAGTGTATTTATAAAAAAATATTTTAGTTTTCTCTTGAATGAGTTATCTCAGGTATGACTGAAGACATCGGTGAAAGTTAAGCTCAGTTTTGAATGAGTTGTTATAAATGTGATGAAATGTGCCAATAAAAACTTTTTTTCGTTCTTAAATGAGTTATTTCAGGTATGATAAAAGGCAACGGTGAAAATTAAGTTTAATTTTGAATGAGTTGTTAAAAATGTGATGAAGTGCATCGATAACACTTTTTGTTTGTTCTTCTTGAATGAGTTGTTTCAGGTATGAAAAAAATTCACCGAATAAAAAACTTAAGATCATTTTCACATGTTATTTGTAGATGCGACAAAGTGGACTAAAAGATAAAAACTTTTGTTTACTCTTGAATGAATTGTTTCATGTATAAAAAAGCGTACCGATAAAAATTTAAGTTAATTTTTGCATGAACTGTTATAAATGTGACCAAGTCACCGATAAAAACATTATATTCGCTTTTGAATGAGTTGTTTAAAGTATAAAAAAAATGCACCGGTAAAATTTAAGTCCGCTTTTGTATAATTTGTTATAGATGTGATAAAGTGCCCCGATAAAAAATGTTCTTCTTTTTAATTTTTTTAATAAAAGAAAATACATCGTTAAACCTAAAATGTACACGTTATGTACAACTTTGGTGAACCTAGATTTTAATAGTACTAGGAATTTTGTAATATTACAAACGAGTAAAAATGCGACAAATGGTTATGGATGCTTAATCAAGAATATAAAGAGTTCATTATGAGTTATTTTCTTAATACTACGTCTATTTGGTATCAGAACCATTGTCGGCTAAATTTTCGTTCTTCAAGGAACCATTCAGATTTTGAGTTAGTATCACTTTTGACCGTTCACAATAATTTATTGTAGTATGAGAACAAGACAGTGACGACACCATATATTTTAATAGTATGAGAAATTAGGGATGAGTTCAGATAAATTTCAATTTCTAAAAAAAAAAGAAAACAATTATAGTCGTATTTTACTAAATTATTCTAATTATATTTTTAATTTTAAAGTATTAATTAATTCAAATTTGTGTAGGATTTGCTTCATTGAACAAGTTGTTTCCTAACTTGCCAAATAAGTGTCAGCCCACACAGGGATGAAGTTAGAACTTTTAGATTGGAGCGAAAAACTAAAACAAAATGTTTGGAGGGTGAACTTGATCAAATATTTCGAACTACATATAAAATTTATTATATCTATTAGTATTTTTAAAAATCTCGGGGACGACTGCCCCTGTCTTCGTCACTGAGGCCACAAGAACTCTGCAAAAATCCTGAAAATCTTTAGTATATTTTGTTCATCAGCACCAGTAATTGCTGGTGAGCAATTCTGGAACAGAGAAAGTCTCTATAGTAATTTCATCATATGTGAAATTTGAATTGTAATTGGATTTGAATGAGATTTTATTACTAAATATCTATAAGAATATAACATTATATTTGAGAAAGATTCAAGTTTGTGAAAGTTGCCAAATAAATGTTAGTGTTGAAATTGGAAACTAACATCTTGTTGAGACGTGTTGACAACGTGAATGTAGATTTATTGGGGCCAATTTCATGAATATGGAATCTCTAAAAACGTGGCTAAATGTGTGAAAAATTCACAGGGATTCTTTTAGAGTGAAATAAGGAAAATATTGATATAATCATTATGCTTCTGGAAGTTAACAAAGCTATGTTGTAATTGGTTTGAAAATCGCCTTCTTGAACAGGGACGAAGTTAGGAATTTGGCATTGGGGGAGAAAACTGCAACAGTATTCTGAACTACATATAAAAACTGAACAACCAATATTGGGGGGTGAATTTGATAAAATATTCCGAACTACATATAAAATTTACTATATCTAAGTAGTATTTTTAAAAATTTCGGGGGCGGTCCCTGTCCCTGTTCTTGAAGGATAAGGAAGCTTTAACACAACATGGTTTATAATGGAAATCTTGGACGAAACCCACATGGTATTGTGAGGAGCTTAAATGCTATACCGACTTTATTACAAGTGTTGAATGCAATTATTTTTGTGTTGTTAACTTTTAAGGTTAACAATGTATTCTTGTTGTCAGCACAACTTACTTATAGGGGAAATAATTCATTGCTAAAGTTGTGTTGAGTCCAAATTCTATAGACTACAACCACCAAGAAGTTAAACATTTATCAAATACAAATATCAAGAGATTAAAGGAAGAAATGTACCAAAAAATAAAGACTGTCCAATTACTCCCAAATCGATCGTTGAAAAATGATCTCCACCGTCCAAAATGTTACTCTGGGTGTCTTCTGTGAAAATTAGTTCGTGGGGCTCCATATCCCCTAGGCACTCGATGTGGGACTTTGTATTTCAACACTCCCCCTCACATCGAGGTGGGAGTCATCAAATTCAAGGCCCGGTGCCCAACTTGGGCCAAACGAGGACAAAGAGCCCACACATCCCGCCTAAGGGTCTGCTTTGATACCATGTGAAAATTAGCTCATGGGCCTCCTTATCCTCTCAAAACCAATTCGCAAGAAGATGTGTTAACCCATGAACTTATAAGTTATTCGGATCTTCCTTAAGTACTCGATGTGCGACTTTATATTTCAACATCTTCTTCTAGCAAATAAAAATTAAGGCCGATCGGAGCACAAATATCCGTCCAATCAAAGATTCAATTCCAGCTGCACAGTAAAGGAAACCTTTGAAAAATTCTGACCCTTTTCTCTCCCTTTGTATCTCTAGGCTGCCTCACTCTTGATCAAATTTGGATAGCTGAATGAGGAGTTTTACATACCCACCAATGGGTTTAATGGACTTTGATTATTGGGCTCACAAATAAAACCCACATAGGAAGGAAAATCCCAACAAATTATTAGTTAAAGAATCATAAATCAAGATAACAAAAATAATGAAAATTAAGAAATATAAATTATAAAGCTTTGGAATTTCCAATTAGTTTGTACTATACTACATCCATTACTAAATATAAGACTTTCATTACATGTTACGAAAATTGAGAAAATAAAAATTATGATGTTTTTGTAATCAAAATATCAATATTATTCTCTTAAATAGAATTAGTGCAAATCATATTTAAGAGAGTAATATTGGTATTTTAATTATAAAAACATCTTAATTTTTGTTTCCTTAATTTTCGCAACATATAATGAAAGTTTTATATTTAGGGATGGAGTAAATATTTTACAAGGGTTAAACATTTCACAACCACTATATATCAACAATTAACTAATGGAAAATGATTTACTCCTAGAATTTTGGGGATAGAAACCCTAAACCCCCAAATTGAGGGTGTTATATGACTATCTTACCCCCTACTGGTATAAGGGATTCACCCAATTATAAGGGCAAAAAGGTCCAAAAAACTATTTTAGTCAATCTTTTAGCCAATAATTCTAGTAGCCTAGCAAGGTCCCTAACTAATTTATTCCATCATACATTTCTTTTTCTTTTTCTCAAATGAAAGAGTTATATATAATATATACATAAATAAGTATACTTTTTTTTTGGGGCCAAACTACCCACCCACCCCTATATTATGTTTTACACACCCCCAACCCCTCACAATTCACAATTTTTTTTTCTCTCTCCCTTCTTTTCTCCTCTAAAAAACCCTCTCCCAAATTTTTTTGTCTCTCCTCCTTCCCTACCGAAAACCAGTCACTGCATTCACCGAGCCACCGTCGAAACACCAACCCAGAGCTCAGTCACTGGCTTTTCAGCAAATTTTTTTTTGCATTTTTGAACTTATTGGACTAGATCCACCACAAAATATCAATTTTAAAAATTTTGGAACAAAAAAATAAATTCTGACAAGATTCCGGCAAAATGGACTCCGACGATTGTGGTTATTTAGAAGACATTGATTTTGAGGTAAATAATAATTATTATATTGTTCTTGTTGTTCTTAATAATTTTTTTTGGGTAAAAATACATGTTTAAACTGATAAAATGCAAAAAAAAACAGTCCGGAACTGAGAAAACAACACCGGAAAGGAGACTGAAAAAAACGGACCGTCAGCAGGCGGTGAAAAAATATTTTTTTTTAAAAAAAATTGTTCATGGCGCATGCATCTCAACACGCGGTTGGGGTATTTACCGCGTGTTATTTTACACGTGGTGAAAAAAAATTATTTTTTTTCATTTGTTTTCCAGTGACCAAAAATACATTTTTTTTGTATTAGTGACAATTTTATGTTTTGCATTTATTGTAGGTTCAGAGTTTAGACGGACCAAGTAGTGATCTAGAGGAATTTCCTGATAATGAGGAAAATTGGCCTGATACGGGGGAATTCTTTAGTCCCTATGAAGAATATGATTTTCAGACCAAGGGACGGGTTAGTTCATTGGGTTAAACAAAAAGGGATAGAACATAAAGTGTATATTGTGATTGGTCGGTCAAGAGAGGGACAAGATTATAGTGCGCCCAAGGTGTATTTAAGATGTGAGTCATGGAGATTTAAGGTTAGCCAGGGCAAACATAACCACTTCTTGGGAATATATCAGTTTGGTCATGCTGCAGCACGGAAGTTGGATGACGAGCAGAATAAGTTGGTTGAGCAGTTGACGAAGTGCAACGTTAGGGCGAACGAAATATATAACACATTGAAAATGGAAAATCCTAACTTTTATGGTGGCAAAGCTACAGTATATAATGAGAGGGCAAAGCTGCAATTAAGTCAGTATACGTAAATCTAGAGAATAATTTTAATTGTGAATTATAAAAAAAAAACATTTTATACCTCTTCTACACTCATATCATCCAACATCATCCGGTAACTTCTGAGTCTGTTCATATTCTTTAAATCAACTTTCTCAGGCAAATATCTCGAGGCAAATGGTTGTGTAGCATTCCAATTAATGTTCAACCTATCCTGACTCAGAAATACCGGGAAATACTGAAACAAATTGACGTCGAGGTCATTTAAACAATATACTTTGTATTAATGAACAATGAACATTATTTATTAGTTTTCATTAATATTCAATATATAATGAATATATGTAATTCAATTAATACAAAGTATAGTGTTTAAATGACCTTGACGTCAATTTGTTTCAGTATATTATTTTAATTTTCGTCACTTGATTTACTAAAAATTAGACCAAGTATATAGATGTTGACTGTTATTTTTTTTGTAACATTTATTTTGTAATAGTTTATATGACACTTTGTAGTAAAAATTTTGATTTTTTTAAAAATTGTAAAATTTTAAACTTGTATTTTTTTTGAAATTTTGATGAGTCATTACAAACCCTAAGTGTTAAAACCTAAATACAAAGAAAATACTTGGTATTTTATTTACACTTAATTTTTGTTGCAATATTCCTAAAAAAATATTTAGAATTTTCTGAAGAAAAAAAAAATTAAACTTGTGATTTTTTATTTTTTTTTAAATTTTGATGGGTTATTACATACCGTAAGTGATAATATCAAAATACAAAGAAAATACTTGGAAATTTTTTTGTACTTAATTTTTGTTGCAATATTCCTAAAAATATATTTAGAATTTTCTGGAAAAAAAAAAGTTTTTTTGGCCGCCTGCTGACCAAAATTTTTTTTTTTCCAGAAAATTTTAAATATTTTTTTAGGGGTTATTTTTTGTAACATGTATGGATGTTGATTGTTATTTTTTGTAACATTTATTTTGAAATAGTTTATATGACACTTTGTAGTTAAAAATTTAACTTTTTAAGAATTGTAAATTTTTTAAACTTGTGATTTTTTTTTTTTAAATTTTGATGGGTTATTACATACCGTAAGTGATAATATCAAAATACAAAGAAAATACTTGGAAATTTTTTTTTGCACTTAATTTTTGTTGCAATATTCCTAAAAAAATATTTAGAATTTTCTAAAAAAAAAAAAAAAAAATTTTGGGATGCGTGCTGACGTCAACAGGCGGTCTGCCACGTCAGCACGCGGCCCAAAATTTTATTTTATTTTTTCAGAAAATTCTAAATATTTTAAACTTGTGATTTTTTTTTGAAATTTTGATGGGTTATTACATACCGTAAGTGATAATGGTTCGAAAATTTCTGAAAAAAAAAAAAAAAAAAAATTGGCCACATGCCCTAAAAAAATTGCCGGAAAATTGCTTCTGGCGGCGGCAATTTTCCGACGGTGGCAGAAGTTTTCCGGCGGGCTGGCAGGCAGGGTGAATTGGGAGATTTTTTGGGAGGAGAGAGAAAAAAAAAATTAAATGAGGAGAGGGGGGGGAGGTGTAGTATCAAAACATGGGGTGCCCCTATAGTGCCCATGTTTTTTTTTTTTTTATAGATTATAAAGAAATATACTTACTTTTCCCTCAAAAGTGCAACTTGCAATTAGGAATACATTTTCCTCCACCTTTTGAATCATCATTCCCCCTTTTCTGCAAGTTTAGATGAATGAGAAATGTGTTTCATTTCCATATAAAGTTTTTTTTTTGCTGAATACATTTCCATATAAAGTTGATCCATAGAGTTCAAGATAAGAATTTATTCCTTTCTATATATAGCTTAGCTATTTCTTTTGCTCAAGTTCAAAGCATGTCTTATTGTTACAAATATTCATTTACTAAAGCATTTTTAAATTTAGAATATGTAAGCATTAATTATTCTCGTGATTATCTTAATTTAACTACACTAACCATATGTACATAATATCAAACGAATCAAGAATTTCTCGTCTGTTATTAATGAGTGAATAACATAATACGTAGTTGGTAAAAATATCATTCATTAATGAGACAAGAAATTCTTGACTCGTTTTACGTTTCTATCTCAATGTCTTCATCTACATTTTTAGAAAAAGAAAAGGTAGATTCATACCTTTTAGGAAAACTTTATAATGTTCTAATTTAGCATCTATATTTAGGAAGTAGTAACCATTCCATCTTTTAGTTGAATTATTAGTTGAGTTTTAGGTATCTAAATAAAAAAAAGAAACTGCTGCTTGAAAAAGAAGCTAAGCTCTACCAGCCAGTTAAAAAGTTGATTCTATACACATACAAAGTGTTATTCAATATGCAATCAAATGTGCTTTTATTCTGTCATAACTCACATAAGTAGATATTTTTTAATTGCACGTGTTAATTGCTATCCTATTGAATAGAATAAAGTTTACTTTTTAATATTTTGGGAACTACATCCCAAAATATTCATAACGATTGAGTGATATATAAGATGAGTCTAAATATTCATGGTCATATTGAAATATTCATTTTGACATAGCAAATGTGACTAAGTAGTGGTATTGTCTGCTACTAGACCAATGAGTTACGCTATTGGACATGACAATTTTGCTTTAGGAATGTAATATTGAAAGGTTCTATTGGTTTAGAACCAGTGTCGGATGTAGAATGGTATCAGCGGGGTCACATGACTCCGGTGGGAAAAAAATTAAATTAGTGTATATAATAGTATATTTGGTTCTATTTAGATAATAAATGTATAACTAACCCACAAGTACCTCCAAAGTTCTTTATTCCTGAACGATACTTTTATTGTTTAGAAGTAATTATAAAAGATACTTTTATGCACATGTTTAGAAAGAATCAAATAATACCATATGATACATCTTATTACCACATGGTATCAATCAATTAATACTATGTATCCTTTTTCTTTTTTCTTTTAAAAGTATACAAAAGAAAACAAAAGAAAGAAAGAAAATCTCACGCAGCTATTTTTTCCCCCCTTCCCCCCCACCCCCCCCCCAACCCCCATTTTAGTGATTAAGATTATGAAGAATGTCTGATCTATTATATTGTGGAATCACACGTGGATGTCGCTGCTGACTTTGTTCACACTAATACTACGAATTAGATTATCAAATCTTAAGTAAAGGTATTTAATTTTATCGTCAAAGAGGTGGGTCAAGTCTCCCTTTGATATATTACTACTTTGTTACATAATAATTTTGCTGCTGATAAATTGAAAAAATAATACAACGAGACTTAGAGCCTCCACTTAATATTTTGAAAATTTACCTAGTTTTCTCCTATCATATGTACTGCATGATATCGTTTAATGATATATAATGCATTTTTCTGCTTAAAAAAACAAAACCCCAAACTCATGCAGCTTGGTATTGCAGATTGGGCAAAGCTTCAAATATAATATTGATGATATTTCTTTGAAAACAAAAACTATAATGTTTTTATATAGTCCCCTTGGGTGGAGAGGTCAATGGCCTTAATATGTTAGGAGTAGTTGACCTAATCCCCAGAGGAAATTGTACTTAAAAGATGTACGTTCAAGCACTCAACAACTATAACATTATGAATTACTGAGTTAACTACTCAACTGTTAAACTCTTATCATCAAGTGCTTTGGCCCAGTGGGCAAGTGCTTGGCCCGGGACCGAAAGGTCCCGGGTTCGATACCTCCCTCACACAAGGGGAATGATTTAATTGTCATTTCTTTTGGCACTTTCGTGTGAGGTCTTATACTCCCTCACGGGGCACCCGTTCAACGGGACTTCTATGACACCCGCTCATCGGGACTTCTACGACCCTCACGGGCACCCGCTCAACGGGCTTCTACGACACCCGCTCAACGGGCTTCTACTACTCCTCCTCTGGTGAGGTCTTATAAATGAATAATTCTAATAAACTAGACCATACTTATAAATGGTCTAGTTTTTTTAAAAAAAAAAAAAAAACTGTTAAACTCTTATCTAACAGCCATATTTAGATATTTGAATAAAAAGTTTATTTGATTATTTTTGTCTCAATTTTTGTGAAGAGTAGAAGAGCAGGAAATTAAAATTGTGTTGGAGATTAGTATATCTAATTTGTCTTTTGCGCACAAGTCTTGTAACGTTACTGCTGATAGATTAGCAAATTATGCAATGAGGTTTCAATAGTTTGGAGATTTACCGGTTTTTCTCTTACCACATGTACTCCATGATATCATTAAGTGATATATAAATGCATTTTATACAAGAATCCAAGGCATGATCATCTAACAGGGTCCCACAAGTTATTTGGAGATTCTTCCACATTTTGTGATCAAATAATTCAAGTCGAATATTGTAGGTATCCATTGGGAGGTAATTGTTACCTTAATAAATGATACTCCCTCCATTCCTAAATATAAGACTCTTTAGACAATTTGAGAAAATTAAGGAAGTTGTTATTTTCACCTAAACTTCCAATATTATCCCCCACCCTCCCTCTCTCTCTCTCTCACTTCTTTGTCATAAAGAAAGGAAAATGTTGAGGGTATAATTGGAATAAATTGTTGACAACTAATAAAACAACCTTAAACGACAATTAATTTGGATACCTAGATATCTCCTAAATGACAATTAATAGGGAATGGAGGGAGTACTGTTTTATTGCTTATATTTTTTTATTTATATGCGACCGAATAAGCGAGTCGTATTTATGACGGTGGCTTCTATAATACGACTTTGAACCATGTATTCTCCTGGACTTTGACTTTAGTGGACTCGAGCAAAAGAGGAAAGCAACATAGAAATGACAGGTACCTAATAAAAGATTTGTTTTAATAGTAATAGGTTTCAACATGTTTCCTCGTGGAAGAAAGGAGAGCTCATGATTATTTATCTCTATTTTGTACCACAAATCATATGAGACTTCTTTCAAAGTATTTTTTTTTTAAGATTCAAGACATGGGGATTAGAGCTGTTTCAGATCTTCACAGATCTAGATTTTTTGGTTCTGTTCCTAGGAGAAATCTTCAAATCCGGACTTGATCTGGGTCCTTCATCAACTTTCTACATCTTTCCGAGGCAATTTGTAGGACGGTTGATACCCTCATGGTCCTATAAATTGTCGATCCCTAAGGAAGATGTTGAAATCGATTTTCTCCTTCCTATGTTTTTCAAGGATTGCGATGGAGATGTTGCGAAGATGAAGATTATGTATTTGTTTATCTTACTAGTTTTTTTATGGAAAATTCTGATATGGACCGGGTTCACGTGGACCATGTGATCTAGATTTGGTCACATCCCTGCAGAATGAGGAGAGAGAAGGAAATGCAGTGATGTGGCCAAATCTGGACCGTATGGTCCAGTGGATCCGGTCCATATCAGAAGTGTTCTTTTTTTTATTAGTATCTCCTAACCACCCAAGTGTTATCATGATTTTTTAAATCATTGTATAACTTTTATTTTCTTGTAATTTCTAATTTTTCTTTGATTGTAATGACCTCGGCTATTTTGTGATTAATGGAAAATTTCATTATTTAGCCAAAAAAAAGAAAAAAAAAAATTGGATAAGGGATATCTTGTGTTTTATATGTTAGAGATAATAATTGATGATTAAGTCATTAAATTATAGAAGAACATTTTTTTTTGTTGTTAAAGATGCATGAAATAGGGGTGAAAATCATCTGTACCTATACATGTTTATATTACTTAGAATTTTTTATGTGGATTTTTTTTTTTTTTAAATTTTATATACACATGCAAATTATAAAAAGTTGAGAATAGAAAATAGATTATAAATGGGTACAGACGATTGAAATGTTAAATATTAAATTGAAATGGACGAGAGTCTCAAGTGCATGCATAATGCATCCGCTGATCTTCTGTTTTAATCCGTGCTTCCCGTTCTTTTACAAAGTTGGTATATGCCAAGTCTTTTCCCCCCTTAAAATATATATATAAATTCTAAGAAAAATGTGAAAATTGAAAGAAAAGTAAATACGTGATAGTCTATTAAGAAATAAGCACGAGGATGAGATATAAAGTAGAAAAGATATCAAAATTTTCATCGATGGAGGCCGGGAATGTAAGATTAAAATGTTATAAAGTTGATTGCATATCTATAAATAAATTTTTTAAATAAATCAATGTTTTTCTATAAGTAAAAATTGTCTTAGCCAACTAAAATGTCTCTATTTCTTCCGGCAAATAATCGTTTGTACTCGTGTATATACTTATTTTTGTACCCAACTACACACAATTCACCATGTGTATATATAATTAGAAAAAATATCACATGACGAATTTTAAGTGATTAGTCACAAAAATAAAAACATACACGAGTACAAACAATTTCCATCAATTTTTGCGATACCCATTCCTATTCCCCTATACCTCTTTTATTAGGATAATTGAGTATGACTGCGCCATCACTAGAGCCCTCGGTCCACTTTACTGTAAAAAGAGCGACGTCGCCCCTCTCCTCCAAAAAATGAGGAGAGAGACAATTTTTGACTTTTAACTGTGTCCATATCAGAGAGACAATTTTTTTTGTATTTTAACTGTGACTGGGAGAAATTTTGGAGGAGGGGCGACGTGGCTCTTTTTACAGTTAAAGTGGACGAGGGCCCTACTAGTGGCCCTGGTCCATATCAGAATTTTCCCTTTTATTATACTTTTTACGAGTTAAAGTGAAGGCCTATATTTAAGTCAAACAATATTCTTACCAACAACTTTTACTCATGTCTACAACTAGTTTTGCTAAGTACACAACTACAACTAGTTGCTAAGACGATTTCCACATTTTTTCTAAGCAAGGATAGAGCTGACAAGTAAGAATTGACCGAAGGGACTTCGGTCATGTAGTTGGGTACCATAAGCCAGTTAAAGAAGGTGTTTATATTTAACTTAAACAAATTTAAGAATAGTACTTTGATCATGAGTAAGTAAGAACACTATCCTTATAAATATCTCTCATCTCATATATTAGTATAACTTGGATCTCTTAAATATGTGGTTAGTATATGGGAGATTATGGATATTAAATACATTTTTGAAGAAAGTGAACATTAATTTTGAGAAAAAATTAAAATAAAAAGTGGACATTTAATTTGAGACGAATGAAGTAATATCTGTTGTTACATGATCCTATAAAAGAAGAAAAGAAAAGACTTTTGAGTATAAAAAGATACTTACTTCCTCCCTCCCATTTCTATTGACATACTTAATATTTTGAAATGTCTCAAAATACTGTATATTTGACAATTTTCTTAATTACAACTATATTTTTTTTAGTGCTAAACTTATTCTTCTCATTAATCCACTAAACATCATATTTAATACAATTTACAATTTCAATGGGCCCGGTTATTTTGGACTTTTTAATTTGAAAAAAAATTATTTATTATAGTCAACAATATCACTATTATTAATTTTTATGTGAAGTAAAAAATGTCATTAGAAATGGGATGAAAAGATTATTCCATCCCATTTAAACCAACTACAGTAAAACCTCTATACAGTAATACTCTTGGGATTGGACAAAAATATTACTATTGGGAGGTTATTCTTAAATAGAGGCTTACATATAAAAATTATATTTTTTTAAAAGTAACTAATATAAATTATACGACAGTTAGAAATGTTTTCCTTATATTTTAAAACATGTGTTCCTACACTATATTAGTTAAATACCAATTACACGATACTACACAATATTTAGGCGACTACTATACATGGTTTATAGATGTGAAGCCACATACAATTGAAAACTGCTTCAAGCACTGCAAAATTTGAACAGATAGTGTCGATGACGAGTTACTACGAACGCGCAAGTTTAAGGATGCGATATTAACCCAAAAAATTAAGTCATTGTCACAGACAATTTTAGACAAATATTTCATATCATCTTAAGTTTAATGTAAAATTGTTAAATAATTATGGATGTTTTATATAGATATATAAATATATTTAAAATTTAATGTTATTTTATTACTATATGGAGGTAAATTTCTTAAGGAGGGTCCTAAAAAAAATGAAATATTACAATGTAGAGTTTATTCTTATTTATAACTGGTCCCGAGTTGGGACCATCATTTTTTATTATTATAAGGAGTTTATTCTTATATTAGAGTATTCTTATATAGAGGTTTGACTGTATTACATGTTTTGTTTCTCAAAATACTATTAGCTACTCAATCAACCATTTAAACCACTAAACATAAACCTTTCTTAAATAGGGACGCTTTGGACATTTATCAAATTATTATTTTATAAAATTTATCAAAATCTAAATCCCACATAAAACCGCATATAAGACATCTAATTTGAAATTATAGGGAGTAATATTTTTTGTTTGCACATCTACAAAGAGTGCATCACTCACAAAATTGATTCCACACGCATGTGGAATCAATCTCTATTCTCTAGCTAGGCAAGAGTTCGTTTATGAGCCATGAGATTTTTTCACTACAAATTTAAGTATTATGTTACACCTGGAGTAACTAATTAATGTATATAATGCTCTACAAAATATGCATAACTAATAACAGACACTCATAATGGAAGAGTTGAATTGAATGAACAAATTGAGCTACTATTAGAGCTGTTAAAATACGCATATGCTCGAGGGCATACCCGTCCCATGAGATTAATGGGCGGGTATGGGGCTATGAATTCTATGCCCATTTAAGTGCGGGTATCAACGGGCATACCCGTACGGATAACGGGCTATGCGGGTATGGGTGGGTTGCATCCGGGCATGCCCGATTTGTTTTGTTTTGTTTATTTATTAATTTTAGATAGGGATTAATAAAGCTCATCAGCCTTCTCCAAACTGAACAAGAGTCCTATATATCCAATATCTTCTCGCACACGTTCTTACCAAATATAAGAGTTATCTTCTTCCTATAAATGTACAAGTTCAAATATGTGTACGCAATTTGATTCACGGTTTCATCTTTGAAGGTAACTAAATTATGTTCTAACGTATCATTTACCATTTATAATGTTTGAACTTTTTAAGCTGCGTGTGTGTTTTAGATGTGAAGATGATGAGGAGGAAGCAACATTATCTAAAGTGGATTCGAATAATACTTCTAGTGTTCAATATCTAGATCAATAGATGGAGGATATTAAACAAACAATATATATTTTTTGTTGCTTTGACTTTAGTATGTTTGTTAATTTTGGATAGTTAATCTTGAATTATTCTTGAAATTGTAGACTTTGATTTGATTATTATTTTTTTAACTATTTTGGATATTGTAGAAGTTGATTTGGTTGTTCTTGAACTACTTTGGATTTTTATTTCTCCTCGTAAAATGTATGTGAATGAGAAAGAACTGCATTTTGTTGATTTTTTCGTATTTAATCTATTTTTTTTTAAAAAAAGAAATTAATAAAAGGGTCGCGGGCATGTCCATCTGCCCACGGGCATTCGACGGCGGGTAAGGGCATCTCTTTTGGTGGTCCGTTAAAAAAAGCGGGCATGCCTACTATCCCCATTTAAGGTATGCCCATGACGGGACGGAGAGGAGAGGGGCGGGCGAACATACCCATTTTGATAGTACTAACTACTACTCCCTCCATTCCTAAATATAAGACTCTTTAGACAATTTGAGAAAATTAAGGAAGTTGTCATTTTTACCTAAACTTCCAATATTACCCCACCTTCCCTCTCTCTAACTAATACATCATAAAGAAAAGAAAGGAAAATGTTGAGGGTATAATTGAAATAAATTGTTGACAACTAATAAAAGAACCTTAAACGACAATTAATTTGGATACCTAAATATCTCCTAAATGACAATTAATAGAGAATGGAGGGAGTATTATATAAGATAACCATCAAAAGAACATCATCAATAACAGAATTTTGCATGTGTTACTTTTATTATGGCAAAACTATAACAGAATTTGACAAGTGTTTATTTTATTATGGCAAAACCTAGAGCCTACTCGAAGGTTGTTGAGACCCATACGATTAATGATAGTACAGTTACGATGCATAACATATTTTTTTAATATATAAGGAATAATTTTGTCTGATATGGATCGTTGAACAAAAGAATTTAACGATCTGAGATCTTTTTTCTCCGGGGATACCCGTTGTGTTTTTCAGAAATTTATTACTTAAGATAAGTATTATATGACCAAGGACATGTTGCAGCTTTAACACGTGTTTGTAACGAAAAAAAACCTGTCAAAAATATGTAACATCTGTCTAAAAAATACTTCATATGTACAGAAAAAACACCGTTAAACACTATAGCCATTAGCAATATATATTCCCACCACAAAGAAAAAAGAAGAAACGAATTATAGTTTTAAACCCCTCATATTCCACTCCACTTGAAGGAGCATGAAAGGGAATTTATGAAAAGGATGTCTCAACTATCAATTTGTGGTTCCAATGTGAGAGGGCTAATTTAGGGCAAGAAAAAAACTCAAAAGTTTGTTGAATGTTTTAGCAAATTGGGATTTGAATAATTGGCTCTAAGTTTATATTTTGTTATCATTTGGGGCATGCCATCAATTCTCAAAACAAAATTCTCTTCTTTTTCTCTCTATCACATCAACGTATGGATTTTTGTGGTAAAAAATTCATCACCCTTGTTGTACCCCGCTATGTCTTCGTTTAAGCTCACCTCTTATCCTTTTTAGTGGTCAATAATTGATTTATTAGAGAGCTGATGATTATGGTGACACTAATAAGTTAAAAAAAAATTGCAAATTGCAAATTGCACAACTTTTTTTTATTGTGAGGACATAGCAACAAATTATTCCGATTTCATGTCCCGAAGATCTCAAACTTTCACTATCAATTTCAAATGTATTAATTTTTTTATACAGTTCGTATTCTCTGTGATACTTTATATTATCTAAACTAAAATAAATAAACTCTATGACTTAATGTATATACATTAAGTGACAATACTACAATTAGGAATCTCACAGAGAGTCGGGTGTCCCGCATACTTGACTATTAATCACATTATTTTCAAAATTTGTTTTAGCATCTTTTGAAATTATTCTTCAAGTTATTCTTGGTATCCAAATTAAGACTTGTTATTTGTTCTACGCCATCCATATAAAATCAAAATATTGATTTTAGGCCTATGAAAGATTAGTTATGTTCACACGAGATTATATATATTTTCCAAAAGAATATTTTGAATTTTCCTTACACCAACATTAGGTTCATAATTAAGTAACCATTCAATTTTTTTTTTTACCTTACAGGAGGGAGGTGGAAATTATTTAAAATAGGAAATTTCTAACTAGCCTCACAAACTACTTTGACATAGTGAATACAAAAAAGAAGATGGTGTACATTTGCGTGAATATAAAAAGAATTTCTAAGCTGTATGTAAACATCCACTAAATTTGTTCTAACTAGTTTTTATCCAAATGAACAATGTGTTTTGTATTTATATTGTTTAGTTTCTCTCTAATAACACTATTTTTAATAAGATTATTTTTTTTACAATCGAACTAGACTTTATTTTTATGAAAAATACTTTTGGGCTAAAATTAATTTGCTATAATTGGATAAAAACTCAAATACCCCTGAATTTCTAATTGATTTGACGAATTAATTACAAAAATGTCACAGATTATTTATAAAAATGCTACAGTTTAGACAATTTATCCAATTAATTTTAGTCACCTAACATTAAGGACGAAATCAGGACTTTTAGGTTGAGGGGGCAAAAAATTGAAAAAGTATGCCAAATTACAAAAAAAATATTGGGAGTGAATTTGATCAAATATTCTAAATTATATATAAAATTTACTATATTTTGTAGAATTTTTTAAATTCTCGAGGCGACTGACCCCTTGTCTTCCTCCCTGCCTAACATTTTCCTATTTTTATTTGCTAAGTCAATCAAGTTAGACTCGATGACTATACTTTTACACAATCTTCACTTGTGAATTGATTCAACGTCATAACTAAAGTGAGACTGTCAAAAACCAGCTAGAATAGCTAGTCTCAAAGAAGAAGGAAAAAAAACCAACATATGACTATTTTGTTTGGAAAATAAAATATTTGAAACTAGTCAAAGCCATGTTTATTTCATACTAAAGTCTCCATAATTTTTATTTATAAAAAAGTACTAAAACAAATAAAGTCACTATCATTTTTATCAGTCCGGCCCCTATGCGGAACAATGCAAAACAATCCCAGCCGTCGAATGAGATTTTGAAGGGCCAAATTTGGAGAGACAAAAATTGCGGCTGGATTTAAAATATAAAAAAAAATTTTCTCTCCAAATCTGTACCGTTAAAAAAATCTCATCCGACGACTGATAATTTGTCCCGATATTTTTTTTTTTTGGCTAAATCCCGGGAGCCATTTTTATCCACTAAATTTGCTGAAGTTCAACCAAACAAGTCACAATCATCAAAACTTAGCAAAAAAAAAAAAGTCACAATCATCAAAAAGCACATTCACACCTATTCCTCTAACCATTAACAACTTTTTTTTCTTCCTTCCATCCAGTAGACGCTGGGCTCCAGAACGGGGTAATTTTGTACGTGCGAAACTTTTTTCGTCCGTTAAATTTAAATTTTGACGGTTAAAAATAATTTAAAATGAACATATTTTTTTAGTCTCAGAACATCTGTTTTGATTTTATAGTGCGGATCACCTGTTCCAAAATTCAAAACACTTATCTTAAGCCTCAAAATATTTATTTTGAAACGTTTTGTATGTACTGAAAAAAAAGTTGTTCTGCATATATACGACTGCATCCATCATTTCCAAATACAAGCAAAATGAATTGGAGGTCAACTATATTTTAATCATTAGGACCACACTTGCATTGTGCTCCACCTAACCAAATGTCCCAAAAAAAGTGAAAGACTTTTAAGTCAAATTTCATCAATTTTTGTTTTGAGATCCTCTTGACATTGACCTTTTCAATTTATAGATCCTCTCCACTTCAATTGGACACCTGCCATTTATTCTTACTAGCCCTATGTTAATTATCTCATTATTGTAAAAGAAATTAACTCTACCCCCAAGTGATTAGAAACTCATGAATCCATGAGTTTTTTTTTTTTTAATTTATTTATCAGAATTGTCTATTTTTGGCAGAATAATCATCAGATGACATAATTTTTTAGGGGAGAACGATCATAACGGATTTAAAAATCTGTCTTCTAGAAGATTCTTCTTCAAATGGAGTTTTGGACAAAATCGATGAAACGGAAAAAATTCGAGTGAATGAAAAAAAAAAAATGATGAATTCGCCTTATAAGAATTCGAATCAAGAAAAATCTAATAAAAAGAAAAAAAATTAAAAGGGGAAAGTCTTCATACTTGAAAAATGTATTGTAACTCTTATTTTCGATCACCGAATTTGTTACATAAAAAGTAATTGATTTAAAAAGGTCGTACAAAATGAAATGAATATGTCTTCTTTAGAGTTTAGAGTTTGCTAAGGTTTTTTAGGGTTTATTAGAGTTTGTATGTCTATTTTAGGGTTACGAAAAACGGATTTTTTAAATCTGTCTTATACTGAATTTGTCTTCAACAAAAAAAAATTTCCCACAAAAATTATGTCATGTGATGATCATTCTATAAAAAATAGACAATCTGAAAAAAAAAAATCTGAATTCATAATAAGAAAATGAGTACTATTATTCATATTATTTTAATCTATCTCATTTTAAGGTGGGCGACGAGAAATGCAACAATCCTTAATGTTCCAAACACGAGTATTAATCCCTCGTTGTTTTTTTGAAACCGAACTCGTCATTCTGATCAACCGAACATCACCTAGTTGCTTATCCATACTAGGAAGAAATTATATAGCAATTGATTATGGCGTATGTTATTCTCTATTATCTTGTGCATAAAAAGGCGTTACTTACGCCCACATCGCCTCTACTTTTTAGTCCGATAGAAAAGTTGGAAGATATAAATTAGGGTGATCCAACGGCCTGATCAAGTAGGATGACTTGTTTTATCCCATCACAAGAAGCCACCCTCACATTGAAGAGTTGAAACTTTCACACTGCGACTGCCAAAATTCGATATTGCGTCCTTGTGCATAATCTACCACCCCGAAAACAACTGGCAACTGGACTGTCCTTGCGGACTTCTTCTCCATTGCCTGATTATATGACATGTGGGCTTCTTATTTGCTCGCTTTTTGGTGCATATTTGTCTTTTTAAGCCCAGGGTCACGCCTACCTTTTCCACTGGGGCAGGTCATTCCCATGCATATTTGTCTTTGATTATCACTACACCGTGTTAGACAGTTGGCAGAGGAGCAGTACACAATTGGAAGCTTGATGTCTTGTTTCAACGAGCTTGATTTGTTAGACAATCGTTATCTCTTATATTTTTCGTGAAATCAATCGCGAAACAATCTCTAATTAATGTAGCATGTAATTATCATTTCTCTATTGTTTATAAGGCTATTCCTGAATTGTCGATCTTTATTGGGGCCGTGTCGACTAGATTATCTTGGTACTCTTATGTTAGGCAAGACTAGTTTAGAATTTCTTGCAAGATTGATCATATATGATTTATTTTTTTTTACTTTGGTCTGATATGTATTTTCAAGTTGCAATATTGGTCATATATGGTATTATTTTTGTATAGAATGTCTTATATATTTTTCGACTTGCAAACTTAAGTCATACCACCACTTATGTGGTGGTTTCCGGCCAGGATGCTCACGTGCACATGCCGTGAGTATTTTCTGAAGGGCAAAAAATATATTTTAGGTAAAAATTAATCAAAAATTAGATTGGTGCATTATATCTGATAGACATTGTGTGAGTTAAAATATTTTTTTGGTTAATTTTTACCTGAAATACCTTTTCACTATTCAGAAAACACTCACGACATGTGCACATGAGCATCCTGCCAGTAACCGCCGCAGAAGGGGTGATTTGATCTAAGTTTGCAAGTCGAAAAAACATATAGATATTTCTATGAAAAAATATATTATATATTGACTAGTCTTGCAACTGAAAAATACATATGGAACCAAAGTCGCAAAAAAAGATCATATATGACCAATCTTGCATTTCGAAAATATATATGAGACCAAATTTGTATATTATCTAAAGTGTTACATTTACTTTTTTTAGGCGAAATAAATGTATTTGTTCATTTTATATGGAATGAATAGAATGGAAGTAAATCACAAATACTTTCTAACCTATCGATTTTGAAGCACTATCAAATGAACCGGCTCTAACGAGCTCGGGTTGGCCCGACATTCTTTCTTTTTTCTTTTTTAAAACAATTGAGCAAAAAATCTGCTTTTACCTTGCAAAAGAGTAGAAATTATATGCTTCAGTATTCTGTATGTGGTAGTCAATACACAGACAAAAAATTTCATTAACCAAACACATAGAATATGAATAACCATTTGAATTCAAACATCACTAGACAATGGGGATCGGGTGGCCTAGTGGAAGGCTACCCAACAACGCTGGCATGTGATCTTGTGTTTGATCCCCATATCCCCCTCCCCCACCACCCTACAAAACATCACTAGACAAAAGGAACATCATTTACTTGTAAAAAACAAAACAGAACATCATCATAAAAACTACATAGCTTCAACACTTCATTTTTCGGTTAAACCACTCAATTGTCCTCAAGTTAGTATCTTGGTATATTCTTTTTTTGTTGTAAAATAGTAAAAAACTATTAGGGCCGATCCGGGCCTAAAAGGGGGTCGAACCTACCAAACTATTAGAAAATAGAAGGTAAAGATTTTAGTCGATTATATATACATATACAAAATTATTATATACATAATATTAAATATATCTAAGCATATTAAGGCCGGACCTAAAAGGGTCGAATCTGTTTGCTTTCTCGTCTTGGGGCACAATAGGGGGTCCTTCATCTGTATCACGCACGCAAATTTCCATCGTGTCCCAGATCACATTTCGTGAATCGTTTTACCTCATACGGCTCCTCGTTCAATTCTTTCGAATTCGTTTAATCCTTTTCCGTCGGAGGCGGGCTTTGTAGGAGTTGGACACGAACAAAGTAAGGGAAAACCTCTTAAATTATTTCAATATTAAACCTTGGACATCTACTTTAATTAAAAAAATATGACGATCTATTTTTGAAGCTTGAGATCGGCTCTACATTATATTACACTAATCTCGGTTCTTAACATTCCTAAAGGGGAGGTAAGGATTGGAAATCCTTTTTAACAAACAAAGGAACGCATCAAGATTTACCATAAAATTATTAATAAAAGAAATAATGAATCCGCATAATCCCCTTAGAATATGCCACGTAGATTGTATACACGTAATGGCCCTCCTGACGTTGGCTTCAGTGCGGAATGGGATAATTTCGCACGTGCAAAATTTTCCTTGTCAGTTGGATTAAATTTTTAACTGCTCCCCCACCCCAGTTATTTTCAGTCAACATCCTATGTGAAACAACTTTTTTAGTACATACAGAACGCCCAGTGAAGGATCCAGAAAAAAATTTCACTGGGGTCATTTAATATACACAATAATTGACTGCGGTTATTTATATATTTATTATCTAAATGGAGTAAAATATATCATATATAATTAAAAAATTTACTGGGGTCATTTGATATATACAATAATTCACTGGGATCATTTAATACATTTATTATCTAAATGAAGTAAAATACATCATATATAATTAAATTTTTTTTTTTTTTTTGAGTGGGGTCATTTGACCCCACTCAGCCTGCCTTGCATCCGTCACTGAGAACGCCTCAAAACAGGTGTTTGAGGGCTCAAGACAGGTATGTCCTGAGGCTTAGAACAGGTGCTCTGTATGGTAAAAATATAACAGATGTTTTGAGGTTTATGACATGTGTTCTTTTTAAATTAACCGTAAAATATTTAATCCAACGAGGGAAGTTCCATACGTACGGAATTATCCGTCTGCACCGGAACCAGCGTCAGTTATTTTATCATAGGCTGCGATACCGACTCTTGCTCCCATAATCCACCACGTGTTATCTTCCATCTCACCCCCAGTCACTATATCATACACCCCTCTTCCTTAGCCCGCATTTCCAAACTATATTTACCCCTTACTTCATCACATCTTTCCTTCTCCTTTTCTTCTTCTGCATTTGCAAAAATATATACATCCCCATTCCCTTCAAGAAATTAGCCATTTCAAAAACCCTTCAAATTTCAAAATCAATACATAAATCCCTGTTATAAAGTAGAGATTTTTGTGGGGGAATTGCCTAAAAAGAGGTGGGATTTTGAAATTCTTGAAAAAAAATCTTGAGAAACTTCTTGATTGAAGAGACAACAATGGCGGCGGAGCCATTCAAGAAAAGGTATTCGGTGGGGTATGCTTTGGCACCGAAAAAGCAATCGAGTTTCATTCAAGTTTCGTTAGTGAATTTGGCTAGAGAAAGGGGAATCGATCTGATCAAAATTGATGTTGAGAAGAAGCTGATTGATCAGGGCCCGTTTGATTGTGTGCTCCATAAAATGTATGGTGAGGATTGGAAGAAACAATTGAGGGAATTTTCAATCCAAAACCCTAGCTCGTATGTAATCGATTCGCCCGAAGCAATTGAGAGGCTACACAATCGGATTACAATGCTTGAAGTGGTCACGGAGCTCAAGAACATCGATTCCAATGCTTTTGGAATCCCCAATCAGACGTTAATTGTTGAAAGTGAGGGTTTGAATGTTGAAAGCGAGGGTTTGAATTATCCTGTAATCGCAAAGCCCTTAGTAGCTGACGGCAGTGCTAAATCTCATAGAATGCTATTAGTTTTTAACAATGAGGGTTTGAATAAGCTTAAACCACCTATTGTACTTCAAGAATTTGTGAATCATGGGGGTGTTATTTTTAAGGTGTATGTGGTGGGTGAATATGTTAAATGTGTGAAAAGGAAATCTTTACCAGATATAGATGAGGAGAATCTGAGTAGTTTAGAAGGGTCATTGTCGTTTTCGCAGGTTTCAAATTTGAATGCAGTTAATAGACTTGATGATAAGTATTACAAATTGATGGATTTGGAGAATATAGAGTATCCCCCAACGAATTTGATCACAGAAATAGCAATGGGATTGAGGAAGGTCACGCGGTTGCATTTGTTTAATTTCGATGTAATTAGGGATACCAAGGTTGGGAATAAGTATCTGATTGTTGATATTAACTACTTCCCTG
Source organism: Vinca minor (assembly GCA_026122235.1). Taxonomy (NCBI): domain Eukaryota; kingdom Viridiplantae; phylum Streptophyta; class Magnoliopsida; order Gentianales; family Apocynaceae; genus Vinca; species Vinca minor. The sequence goes on from JAOCZM010000026.1 coordinate 5,291,850, forward strand.
GTTATTCAAAGATGCCGAATTATGAAACGGTGTTAACAGACTTTTTCTGGGACTTGTTGAGTAAAAATAACGAGGATTTCGATACTCATAAGGTTTTGGATTGCAAAAGTGATGCCAGGCTACTGGTGGATAATAATGGATTTGAGGAAGATGATGGACCGGTACCCGCTTCTCCTGTTGATAGGAAAGAAAAGGAGAATCTTCAAATGTGAGGAGCTTGGATGGACGACATTGCCTGCCGGGTTACATGGGCTTGATGTCAAGCTGCAATTATCCTCTTCAAGGGTTAGGTGAATGTTTTGTTTAGATAGGCAGTTGTTAGTATAGTGGTGAACGGTTAGGTTCTTAGTTTTGGTTGTTATTCATGTCGGAGATTACATGTTGTTCCTTCTCGTTGATCATGTATATTCCATTGTTTTGGTACTCTTTTGAATATTCTGAAATCTTTAGGGAGGTTAAAGTTTTCCTTAATGGCAAATGTAATTTCCTTGCTTGCAACCTGCTTAGGAAGTATCTCTGGTTATTTCTGTCAATGAACTTCGGCAATCTCGTACAGAAAATCCATTGAAAATCCATTCTGTTTTTGGTTTAATTACAATTTCATTTTGTTGTTTTAATTCAATATTAGTAGCTGTCTTTATAGCTTGGGAAATTCTTGAATCACCTGATAAGAATATGGAGGAGAACCAACTGAATGGTTCCACATGAGTTCATGATCATGGATAAGGCTTTCATTTATGTTGCCTTTTGTAGTGCCTTTTATTGCATACTTCTTGGTATTCTTCCAGTTTTACTGAGCGGCGCTTGCACTGTATATCGTTACTTGACCTTGTCGCTTGTTGGAGGGGGTGGAAACGTGTTGGTGTGTGACGTTCATTCCATGGCGTCTTTTCTTGTCGGATAGGGTTGGGTCTATATATTAACAACTTGACAAGGACAGGTACCAATATCTCCAAGTTTGGAAATCTTTCTCAAGAAATTGTGAATTTCTTGTGTTCTTTGGCAGTCTGATTTGCTTTGCATTTTAAATGACAGTTAATAAGTAGTTTGATGCTCCTCGAGCCTAAATTTTCTTTCAATGTTTCTTTGAGTATGAGATGGATGCCCAGGGAAGGCTCTCCACGTGTTAGTGTACTCTACACGTGCAGCAGGGCAAGGATCGCAATGAATCCCGGGTTTGGTTAAAAAAAATTACAGGTGGGACTGTCCACTTTTTTCTTATAAATTTCTAATGTTACATTTTGGTGAAGTACAGTGGAGTGTCAAAACTGCAAATGCTGCAGGACGCCAATCTGTAATATGTGGTCTGATAAGCAGCAAATGTTGCATTGTTGTCCCGGCTTCCTAAGGTATGCATGCTACTAAGCTTCAGTTTGTAATTTGTTTCTTACTTACTTTTTGACATGGAATGACTTGATAATTTTGTGATTAACAAGAAATTTGAGGGATTGAGAAGAAAATGAAACTTACACCGTTTTATATATAGTTTCTTCAAAGGTTATGAATTAGAAAATTGTTGGTGAAATGACTGTGATGGAAAGTAGCTACATTTTGCAAACAGTTTATTCTCATCGTGTTTTGCTTGTTCAGACATTGAAGTTTTCTACTTGCTTTAATAAGTGACTGGACTCCAAAAGTTTTGGAAAGAAATTTCGCCATTTAGGGAATGTGATCTGTCCCAGTCGGTTTTAGGCGTTGTAACATTTTTAGGCAACAGATTATTGTTGGATGTTCGGAGATATAAACAATTTTCATTTAATATGCTTCTTGAAATGGTTGCTAAATACATATACATCTCATGGATTTTTGTATCATGCTATGAATTTTGCATGGGCAATTATATTCTCTGTAGTTCGTTCCTTCTGTTTTCGGGTTGGTTTTATGGGTAACACTGCTGGAATAAATGACTTCTGATTTACCTTGGATCTGTCTTTTCTTCTTTTAAAGCCGCACTTCTGCTTATCTCTCATTTTTGGGTTGTCCATACCCAAATTTCCAGCTCTCGTTGTTGGAAGTTCTGTTACTATTTATTTTAGTTTCCTGGCCTTGGTGAAAGGAGCCGTGAGTATTTTCCTTCCACGTTTTAGTTACCAGGGATTGATTCAGAGGCAAAACTGATTATAGAGTTTATGTAGAAATTTCTATTTTCTGGTCATGTTTCATGTTGCTCTGAAATACCTTTCGGTTTCATGTCACCGGATATCTTTGATTGAATGCAACGGAGGAAAAAACGTAATAATGAGGGGAAACAAATCGAGAGTTTCGATGTTAATGGTGTTTGTGATGACAGATGGTTTAGTTTATATTCTTATAAACATTATTCTTCTTCATTATGGTTTCTCCCTTCTTGAAAGCTTTTTTATCCTTGTTGGTCAGAACAAAAAGCTGGACTTTGCTTGTCTGCTTACATTACCATTTTAGAAAGTATAGTTAGAATAAGATGATCCTGCTTATATGCTTTCTACCTCTCGTTTACTATTAGTACCTAGAATAAAGTACAGCATCACGGTATCTGTAGTACAAGAATCCTTTAGCCGTAGAAATTCCATTTTTTTCTTTTATTATAGCTGTCTGAATGCAATTTTCTTGTTATACTCATAATTATAAATCGTGTTTTTATGTCTCATTTGTTTTCCTGAATCCTAGACCTCGATTAGTGTAAAGCTGTGATTTTACATTCATCTGTGTTTTCTGATACTGCTGTAGCAAATATATGAATTACAGTGTGATTTAGAATGATTTGATTTTCGTGCGTGGGAGTAACCTGGCGGCTACTTGTGTGGAATACTCTGTAGGTTGGCTGTAAATTGTTTGATTTCACTAATTGAGTTCTTCTCTGATTTAAAGCCTGTCTGGAATTCCTTCACTGGTTTGCACATTTCTGACCTGGTAACAAGAAGAAGAGGCTGTATCCATAGACAGATTTAGAGCTTTGCATGGAGGGTGGGGGCACGACAAAAGAGCAAGACTTACATTATTGATGAAATGTTTTATGCTTCGTTTGCTAATCTAAATTTTACTTTTCTTGGAAAATTATCCTGTTGTGGTCTGATAATATTTCCATTTTCTAGGTGTAAAAAACAACTTGGAATATGCTTGGATATGGAAAGTGCATTTTCCTTTTCGATGAAAGATACAGAAAGTAGCCAAAGATAGACAATCATATGCGAGTTGAAGTCTCCAGGCCACGGTTCATGACAGCGAGGAGGAGATACAAGTTTGGAAGTGTGACGTAACTGCTTAATACTTGTCCTTAAATGCAAGTATATCGCGCTTTATTGCCATTTTTTTGTTACAACGTTTACTAATGGACAACACATTAGGAGAATCTGCAAAACAATACTCTTCCCCTGTATCTTGGTGCCAATGCCAGTGGTTACCGAATGCTGATATGATTTCTAGAGTTGGCTGCAATACAACAACTATAGATCACCCTTCATCCGTTGCAGTTCTCCAGGATTCCGATTTTGTGTTTCTTGCGAAGACATTCCAAGAACTCACATAATTGCTTAAAGGTAACCTCTCTTGATATTCATGTTTAGTTTTTGCATAGGGTAGAATTTATAGCAAACACTGCAATTTTGTTATTTCATAAACCGTCGTTTATCAGGGTTTGATCTAGAAGAACCTAAAAGCTTTCTATAGAAAATCTCGTGTTCCAAAGAATGTTTGCGGGGTGTGGGGGTGCGCGACTACCACCCCCTAGAACTCTGTTTTAGTCCAGAATAATCACAATTTAAAAGGACAAATAAGAGATATTTGCCCCGTTAGGTTCGGGAGTAGTGTATATTTCCTCGTACAATTGTTGAGTGTGTTTGATTCGTAGATTAGAATAGGAAGGGATACTCTTTAAGCATTTTTGGTTGCTTAAATGAGACGAAAATAATCTTTACCTAATGGATAACAAACATCTGACTTTTTGTATTATTTTATATACTTGTCATATTGTTAAATATTTCACTGTTGTTAAAATTCTCACCAACAAGAAGAATAAGGGTCGTTAGATTTTTTACCTTCATATTTATATTAATACTTTTACAAAGTTAATCCATTAATAATAAGTATTTTTACTGCGGATATTCTGTAATATTCTTTCTGATAATTTTTATTTTATACCATAAACTCTTAATAATAAGTCACAAATCTTAATTTCTATAATAAGAATGTTATAAAAAATAACGTTAATTCAGCAGAGCATACTGTACTGTAAAATAAATATGATAATAAAAACCAAATGAAACTTTTGTCACGTCTCCTTGGAACAAATAAATATTTCCTCCAATGTAAAAAATTCTATTCAAACTTTTGTCAACGGATAGGGTGAGGAAATACAGTAATAAAGAGTTGTTTGAATAGGAGGTACTACTTATGATGAAGGCGATCATTTTGCCATAGCTATAATAATCTAAAAATCTAAGAAATAATTTGTATACGGATTTAGTTATTTAATTACTATTACAAATGAGTACGAACTTGTGAACTATAAATACGGACACCAAGCTAATACACTATTGAAATTGATTCACATGCAATATTATTGGACTAATTATAAAAGTTCATGCACATTGATTTGTAATTAGAGGAAATGCCATTATATTATCATTCTCTTCAAGGAACAATGCCATTATATTTCAAAGGTACTAAACAAATGTATACATTTCCATCAAAAAGAAAGGAAAAAAAAAAGGTTAATTCTATTATGGATCATAGTCCAATAGATAATATGGTACTGATTCATCTACATCAGGACGAGAAAGATAGTTTTTCGGCTGATATTGATGAATCTGAACCACATGATCCATATCATAATTTTCTAAAAACAAAAGTATACATGAATTTTAAGGTGCATGATTTGTACACAAAACCTTGCATGGATAAACAAAAAAATCTAATTAAATATTTAAATAACCTGAAATAATCAAAGAACTCACGGCTACCACCCTTCATGCAGGGTAATATTCTGCCATGGTAACTGATCCAAGTCTACCTAAGACTTCGATCTTCGAATGTATATTTGTTAACTAATCCGCTCATTTCATAATATATGTCGTTTAGGATTTGTAGTAAAAATTAAGAAAGAAAAAGCAAGGTAAGTGTCAATATTACTCTTTTAAATATAATTATTGATATACAAATCTTATATAAGAGAGTAATATTGATACTTTTACTAACAAATTACCTTGTTTTTTACTTTTTTAATTTTTGCTACATGTTCTAAACGAGTTATATTATGGAATGGAGGTAGTACAGTTAAACCAAAAAGAAGAAGAATATAATTATCCCATGATATCTTTTAAGAAAGAACTGCTGGCTTCATCATCCAGAAAGTTGTCCAAAGTATCAAAGAAATCAGATTCAAATGCTTCTGTGGGGATATTATAGCCTTGTTTCAGGCTCTCCAATATTGGGTTGACCATGGAGCTTTCTGGGCTTGCTGAAACTAATGTGGGAAGAGAATTATCTATTATGTTATTACCAAGTACTCCTTGAGGGCTTAATTCCCCTTCACAATATTGCAAATATATGGAAGTTGAAAGCGTCCCGGCATGTGGGGCCACGTTAAAAGAGTTCTGAGTCAAACCTTCTTTAAAGTAAGAGTTAGATTCTGTGGGCGCAACTAGGGTCGACCCCAGATTAGTCTCACTGAAAGTAGGAACACGGAGAAAAGGGTTGGAAGTTGGAGGAGTAAAATTTCCCAACTCAGTATGTGGGTGAAAGAAATTACCACCAGTAAATTCTGTGTTCACACCATTACTTATCAAACTGTTTAACTGAGAAGCTGCTTGGAGATATTGAAGTGGGCTTGAATTAATAAGTTGGATCAAGTTTTGAAGGCTTTGAAGGAATACAAATTTGGAATTTCCATGGGAGTTGATCAGAGGAGTAATCAAATTGGAGAGATTAGAGTTTGATAGCAGCTGTCGAAGACGATCGAGATCAGATATTTCCCGGTGAGTTTCCGGGTCGATACCCGATTTAATTAGCTTTTTCCTCAGATGCGTGTTCCAGTAATTCTTGATTTCATTATCTGTTCGACCAGGAAGATAGGCTGCAATTCTTGACCATCTGCAAAAACAAGTTAACTATTTAGTGGTGATTCTCATACAGATACTCCCTCCATTACAAAATAATGTTAAATTTAAACTTCAAATTTCCCCCCAAAATAAGGTTAACATTTGGACTATCAATAACTTTTTACCAATTTTACTCTCTTCTTACTTTTCTTTTAAACACGATTTTAATTTTCAAAAAGTAGTTAATGAGAATATATTAGTTTTTTGAGTTTAACTCTTTTTGTTTTTAGAAAAAATTTAATCTATGTGAAAATTTTAAATGTTAATATTTTTTTGAAAGGGAAGGAGTAAGTAATATGCTATGTTTTGCGTTTCAAAATACATGTTCTAATTTTCTTTTTGATTTGTTTCAAAATAATAATTATCTTAATTCTAAATAGATAAAATGTTTACGGTTTTGTTCTCCAAATCTTCCCCTACTTCAAACTAGTTAATAAAGGCTTAAATTTCCAAAAAAAGAAAACTATAATTTAATACTCAAACCAATATTAATATTTTTTTCTATCAAGGTAAAAAAGTCAACATATTCTATCAGAAAGTAATCGAGGTTATTTTGAGCATCTTACTCAATTTTTACTATCAAAATTTACAAAATCTTAATTCTATGCATAAACGAAACTAGAACATATATTTTGAAACGTATGAATTATTTTATCATCAAAATCATGTTATTCCTATAACAAATAACTTAGAAGTTAAATTAAAGTGAAAAATGAAATTACTTGTTTCCAGATTCTTGATGAAGGTTGATGATAACAGCTTCTTCTTCATTTGAAAATGGACCTCTTTTAATATCAGGCCTTAAATAATTAGTCCATCTAAGTCTGCAACTCTTTCCGCACCTATTCAAACCTGCCTTTTTTGGTAGAGTCTGCCAATTTCCAGTCCCATTTTTCCTCACATAATCAACCAATAATACATCTTCCTCAGGTGACCATGGCCCTTTCTTTATATGACCATCTTCACTTCTGCAACAAGGAGATCTCCCCATTGTTCTTACAAGAAAAAGACAAATATGTAATTATCTTAAATTTGTTTTTGCTTGTTGGAATAGTTAACAAATATTAGGAGAGCTAGAACTATTTATATATATCAAGTAAGAGAGAGAAAAACGTGATGTTGGATTCCTGCATGGAAGACATATATGTTATGTTCAAGTCAAATATATTTTTCTCAATATATTATTATATCACTTGTATATTCAATCTTATTTTCTGTCTCATCTTCTATCTTATTTGTATACAAAAAATCTTAACTTTAGGTTTTACTTTTTTTTTTTAAAAAACTACCACTTAACAACTTGTTATTAGTGGGACGTAAATATAGGACAGATTTGGGCAGATAATCGTCTGTACTCGTGTATATTCTCATTCATGTGTCCAACCACACAAAATATGTCATGTGGAGATTTTTTTCTAATTATATATACACATAGTGAATTGTAAATGGTTGGACACAGGAATGAAAACATACACGGATACAGATGATTATTTGCCCAAAGATTTAATCTGTTATGTTATTATATTATATGCTCCCTTGATTCTATAATAAAGGTTTTTTTGGACTCTCCATCTATTTCCTAAAAACCATCTCATTTTTTTTCAACTTTTAATAACTTTAAGATGTTTTTCTAGATCTACCCTTATTATAGGGAGAAAGGAGGTGATTGGTGTTTATAAATAAATTAAATTATTTATAGGTACGTATAGTAGTACAAATTTCTCGTTTCCTTATTCCTTAATTTATACTAAACTATTTAGAAGAATCTCTATTATGAAACGGAGGGAGTATTATTATATATACATTGAGACTTCTATATGAACAAGGAAAATCAGAAGAAAGTCGTCTAGCAAACTTCTTATTTGTTTAATTTTTGTCCTCAACAGAAGCAAGATCCTCCATGCAATAGACCAATGGAAAATGACTAATTAAAATAGGGTTTAGGTAAGGGAGGAAGTGTCCTTTTCAAGGGATGGAAGAAGCTACTGCATATTTTCTTTGTACACGTATGATTTATGACTTACTTCTCTTTTTTTTACCTATTCCCCACTATTTTGTATTTTGAATGTATTTTACCTTGATTTCTTGAGGTCTACAACAATCTGTTAATTTAATGTTGAAATATTTTTACACAATATACTGTTGCATCAGTCTACGCCTTCCACTACAAGAAAACATCGATTTTAGGACAAAAGTTTTGGGACGGAACATTTCTGCCTCTATTTAAAGACAAATTAGGGACGAATTTGTAATGCATGTGCTTAAGAAAAAGTATAAGTTTTTTTGGTCCCTATTGCATCTCAAATTAGGATGACAAATAACGGAAATAATCTAGTATGTGATTCGTCCTTAATCTAGTACATATTTAGGACGAACGTCGTATCTATCACAAATCTATACGAAGTATTAAGACGAATTTGGGATATGTAATTTACAATTAATTTATTTTTATTCCAAATTATATCTAAATAAAGATGATACAAATAATATATATCTAAAAGATTATTATCTAATTCATCCCTTTGAAATATATCTAAGCTAAATTCGAAATAAATGATAGTTTAAAATTAAATTTGGGACGGATATGTGACGGAGTCATTAACTTTTGTTCCAAATCCATCTCTAATATTGAAAAATAATTTTAAATAATTAATCATCCTTTAATGGATTATCAATAATTTGTCGCATATTTTATTTTGTTATTATTTATATCGCAAGTGCATTGAAATTACTAAAATAAAATAGTAGTTTCCTAAAAGTAGTTTGCAGTTTGGGACAAATTTGTAATCGAGTCACTAATTTCAGTCTCAAATCCATTGCTAATATTAAAAAGTGGTTTGAAATAATTAATCCATCTCATTATCATTTTAGAAAATAAATATAAAAAGCTTGAACACTATAATCACAAATTCATTCCAAATATGTTCTAACTAAATAAGATTAACAAACAAATATGTATAAAATAAAATAGTTACCTTTTATCCTTTGAAATCTATTTAAAATAAATTACAAACTAATAAGACGAAGGAGAAATACTTATTAATAAATTCATTTGGGACAGATTTCTGAAAGTCATTAAAATCCGTCCTAAATCTATCTCTAATATTATGAAGTTATTTGCATTAATTAATTCAAATAAAAGAATTAAAATATTAATACTAAAACGATATTGCATCACTATAATAATTTATTTCAACATTCTTGTTGTGATGAAAATATTACAGACAAAAACAATTAATGCTGCAGTTTAGAATCATGAAAAAATGCACTAAATGTCTACACAAAATTTTATTTTTAAAGTTAGATAGACATTTGTTTCAAATATATATTTTTTTACCTTTTAATCTCAAATATTTAGTAAATAAATAAGACATTCATATTATATGTACAATACTATAAATTTATTGTAACATGAAATACTACACAATAATACACTTGGTCCAGTGGAAGAGCACATGCTCTCCAACCGGTCAACACGGGTTCGAATCCCACATTATGCAAAAATTATATTAAAAATTGCCTAATCCAGTGCAGCAATTTCATGGTCGAGCTCTCGCGCACCAAATGTCAATCCCATTCGAGTGCAGCAGTTCCCATGATCATGCTTGTGCACCCACATTCCACACCCAAAGTGGTCTCTATTTCAATATGGATGGTGTATATGAGCCTCTCCGCTTACTACATTTATTTTACCAAAAAAATAAAATTATCTATAATCCGTCCCAAACTTTTAGGACAGATTTAGGATGAATTTAATATTCTCCTTCTTAATCTTTATATTTAATTGATATTATTATAATTACTAATCTAATTGAATTTTAAGAATTAAAATTTTAAATATTTTTTCAAAATATATCTATCCTAAATCCGTTTCAAATATTTTGGGACCGATACAATATTATGTCCCTAAAATTTTGCGACGAGGGTTTTTGGGAGTCCATCATTTCCGTCCCAAATCGGTCCAAAATGTCTATTCAGGGACACGTTAGGGAAAAAATCTATTGTCTCAAAATTGATGTTTTCTTGTAGTGTTCTATCATACTTTATGTCTCATCATCTATTCATTATTTTCAAAATCGTCACGTGTTGATTTTTTTATTTAAAGAGATAAAGAAACTTGTAAAAAATGAGGGATTCTATAACACATAACAACTTGATAATAATGCGGCAAAAGATGATATTAAGTGGGATAGGTGATCCAAATATTGTATATACTAGCTTAAAAGTGGCATTTTGAAGAATTTGATCTTCTGTCTCACATTTTGTCTTATCATTTTCTTATTTTTAGCATATGCAGACTAATTTTACTATTAAAACATTTGGAGTCTCATTCTATATTAAAAACACAATATTAAAATCTATGTGGATGGAATGACGAAATGAATTAGATTTATATTTCCCAGCAAAGGTAATACGTGGATGTTTATATGATCAAACAGATGGAAAAATGTAAGTTCTGTTTGGTTCATTCGATTACGGGAGAAAAAAAATGTATTTTATGGGATGTGTCTCTTATATATATTCTCCATCTGCTCCACTTTAGTCACTGCTGACTTTGCATCCTTCCATTGCTACTTAACTTCTGACTTCCCATCCATTACATTAGAAATTAGTCCTCACAAAAAAACTTGCTTTATACGGTTAAACAAAACTTGTTTACGTACGTTACTCAACCCAAATTTAACTTCCTTGTTTTCTCCAAACTTATAAGGCGGTGTACTTGAGTCTAGTATAAGTTTGGTCTGATTTGAGAGACTAAGATCGAGAATTGAACTCATTGTGACTTGAATCTGAATTTGAAATCTCAAACATTGATTTATTTAGAATCTTATTTTGATTTGAGACTGAAATGTGAAATTTTAAATTAAATATAATTCAACTAGACTCTTTTATTTTCGCTCTTTTAGTCTTTTCTTCTCTTTCCTTTCTATATTTTTTCATCTTAAACTTTTCGTCCTTTATAGGTATATTACCAGGAAACAAAATGACTTTTTGATTTCCACCTTAACAAATTAAGGGTTAATGATTTTCTATCCTCATTTTCTGTCTGATCCTCTATTTCATTTGTAGATTACTATTATACTTATGTGCCCCTTAGGTTCCACCATTTTCTTTAAGAAATAACTTCTTAAAAAGGAAAATAAATATATAAAAGCTAGTTAATTATGGGAAGACCAAATTTAGGCTACCACGTGTAGTGGTCGTAAAATGATCGCAAATCTCTAATTAGCGACCATTCTGAAGGTCGCGGTTAACTGTTCTTCTAGTAGTAGAGGAATTGGATACATAATTAGACAAATCAGAAACCAATTAGGGGTCCATATCCATTTAACCTCAACTTGCTTGATATTGTGCACTTTTTTTTCCCGGGGGTTAGGTTGTTGAGTATTTCACTAAGATAATTCGATCATCATTGCCATTATAAAGTTTCATTTATAATCAAATGATTGGCATCATCGAAATGGTCATCTTTTTTGTCATTTGTAGGGGGCTTTTCAGTCTCATTAATTCTCTTGTTTACAATTCATAAAATACATCTCTAACTGCTTCTTTGAATGTAGTTTATCTTCTCCCTACCAACTAAAATCCATAATATATAACCAAAACGTAAAAATGGGTCCTCATTCAAATCTAGTTCAAGATGCATGGTGATAATATGAATATTGTGACTGCAGATAATAAAGTATGACAAAGAAAGATTTTGTTTGAATCCTGATTTCATTTTATCAAGAAATCAATAATCAAGCTTGACCACACTTGTATTAACTGTTTTTTCTTGCATCATTCCTTTGTTTTTGGCAGGGACGAAAGCAGAAATTTGGTGTTGGAGGGAGAAACTGCAATAGTATGTCGAACTACATATAAAAAAGACAAAAAAAAAAATCTTGGGGGCGAAACTGATAAAATATTCCGAACTACATATAAAATTTACTATACCTAGTGTTATTTTAAAAAATCTCGGGGGCAGTCTTCGTCCTTGGTTTTTGGTCTAAAATCAATGACGACATCCATGTCTGCTTGATAGACCACGACTAATCAGATTTGCTCTATTATATTGGTCCATTGGGGGACGAAGTCAGAAATTTGTTGTAAAAGCAATGAATAAGTTTTATATAATACTCCCTCCATTCCTAAATATAAGACTCTTTAGACAATTTGAAAAAATTAAGGAAGTTGTCATTTTCACCTAAATTTCCAATATTATTCCCCACCCTCCCTCTCTCTCACTTCTTTGTCATAAAGAAAGGAAAATGTTGAGGGTATAATTGGAATAAATTGTTGACAACTAATAAAACAACCTTAAACGACAATTAATTTGGATACCTAGATATCTCCTAAACGACAATTAATAGGGAATGGAGGGAGTATTGTTTTTGGAAGGGGGCTAGGTGCAATTTTATTAGTATTATTTTCAAAATTTTATAACGATAAAATAAACAAATTTAAAAATCTCCCTATCCCCGTCCTTGCTTGTGAGACCTCCCGATAGGGATATGTAAGTTTTATACCTAATATACAATGGCTCGAATTTCAGACCTTGCATCATTCGTTTCTCAAATATTGAATTTTCAATTTTAGTTTACTCCAAAATGAATGTTAATTTTTTTCAAATGGATGTATTTTATCTCTAAAACTAACTTCTTATTTTTTAAGGAATGCAAATTCCACTAATATATAGATCCTCTTATATCTAATTTATTTGTGAGTCAAAACATGAACATTCAATCAGCCCTTAATTTATTTTTCCTTAGATTTAGAAATTTAGAAGTTGCGTATTCTAAACAATCAGCCGCCTGTATTCTTCAAGTCTTCTGGTTATTGTAGTCAAGTCCAAGTAGATAGAACTAACCTAAACCTCAGGAGTTAGAATTATTTTTTGAAGCATTTTGTGATTTTATATCCAAATATTTTGTCCCCAACTTATGTTTCATTTTCTGTTTCACTAATAAACAGAAATTATTACTAACATTACTTATATACTAATTGTTTGTTGTTTATATTTATGGCATGAATTAAGATGAAATTGAGCTTCAGATTCATTTGGTGAAAAAATGGATTGAGTGATTGACCTCCTATGTTTATGTTTTCTCGTAAATAACGAGGATTTAGGACAATAATATTATGCAGATGGTCACGTTATTCTTTGATATTCATAGATAATAGGGCAACAAGCACTAGCACACTTAACTATTATAGATTCTTCACTTTAATACTCAAACTATCATTTATGGTTTTTTACACCCAAACTATTAAGAGGTATCCAAACTAGCATAACTGTCCATTTTAGGTGTTACCTGGTTATAAAATAGCATCACGTGAGCAACATGTGATACTTTCAAAGGGTATTTTCGTCATTTCCCTATGAGATAAATGACATATGAAAAACTCTTTTGACGCAGTTTGGTTATCGTGCAGAATAGTCAAAATTCAGTACATACTGAATAATTTTGGTTGTTTTGGATTGTTGGATAAAAAATTCAACAGCCCAAGATTTTTTTGCGAAAACACCTGTTACGTAAGACATGTATTACATGTCTAAGAACATGTGTTCTAAGGACATGTGTTACACCATTAACTCCATAGAGTGGACAAAAATACCATTGAAAATGTCACATGATGCTATTCTATCATTAGATAACGCCTAAAATGGACGGTTGTGCTAGTTTGGATAACTTTGGATAGTTCGGATATCAAAAAGCCACAAACAGTAATTTGGGTGTTAAAATGAAGAATCGAAAATAGTTTTGATGTGTCTAATATTTTTTTGCTCTAGATAATAATATGGAAGAAAATGATGTAGATGTAATGGAACATCATTCAATTGAGGATTTGAATTAAGATTATGGACATTTGACTGAGAGTGAAGTCATTGCAAAGTATACGGTAGTAGAATGCTGGAGTATACAGAGTTGAATCCTTAAGAATTCCACGAGATCGAAGTTTTGTGCTTTTTAATCATTTTTCATATGCAATTATTTTCTTTTTTATAATTTTGGCAAAAGTCTTAGAAATCCTTAACTAAATTACCTTTTTTGGCTTTGTAAAATTAGAATTAAAATTACGATATCAATGAGGATTATTGGAATGCAAAATTTAAAATACGAAAACACAATTATTCTTATTATTATTATTGTTTTTGAAATTTTAGCATATTGAGTTATTTTTAATCCTTTTGACCATTTTAGAAATCTCTAATTAATTTAATCTTTTTAGTCTTATAAAATTTGAAATTTAAAAATGACATAATGATCATTATTAGAATATAAAAAAAAAAAAAAAAACACTAAAACGCAAAAGTAAAAGTGACTTTGAATATGACATGTACTATAGATAAATATCTTGCTCTTGAGTAAATGGAAAGTTTCTTGAGCCTTGCACTATTGGAAGGTCCATCAATGGGTTAAGAATCTTTAGATTGCCATGAAATAAAACAAGTAATGGGGGATTCAAGAGGCGGGGAGGGGTTTTGAACTCATAACTTCTACGTCATGAGGTTTCAGCCTTGGCCACTAAACTAATGTAGGATTTTAGGCAGCAAGATTGGCATCTGCCCAAACATTTTTTAAAACGTCATAATCTTTTAAAAATTATATCTTACATCATATTTTTGTATAAAAAATTATTAATTTCGCCTCCAAAGCAGAAATTAATTGTACCTCATTTAACTTCATTGGCAAGTCCGGGAGTTGAAATTTTTAGCTATCTTACCTCATTTAACTTCATTGGCAAGTCCGTCAGGTAACAAACTGACAGTTGGTTAATCACATACAATAATCATGAAATTTCCCTTGTTATTATAATTTAAATTAAGATTACAGTCATTTGTGTGATATTTTATTTCATTCATTTTGAAGATGTCATTTCAATAATATTTCTGTTAATGGCGGATCTAAATTGGGTGACGTCACCTCCTAACATTTGTTTAGAACGACACATTTTTTTATAGAAAAGTATTATTTTTGTTCAAAAATCCTTTAAAAAATTGCATCTCCTTTCCCAAATCCTTTTTCACATTTACTAATTTTTTCTTCCACATTTAATTATGGATCTGCCTCTGATTTCTTTATATCAAAGGAAAAGTTTGAAGAATCGGTAAATAAGAATCGCGTTACGAATCCACCAGTTGTGAGCCATCCACAAATGTGATAGACGATGAGATAGGAAATCGAAGACATAAAGACCTTGCGCCTTAAAAACCAGCTGGGTAGAAGGGATCAAACCATGTTGTTTTTGGGAATACTTGCCTCTAAATTTACCCATTGTTAGTCTTAAATGAAAATATAATTTTAAAGCAAATTTAAAATATTTTCGAGGGATAATTGCTTGAGTTGCAAGTCTAATTACCTCCTAATACAAGTCAAACATTGATATGCTCCAACCACTCTTAAACAAGGGAGGAAAAGCGAATTACAAATTGAAAGCAATATGTATTTAGCTTTCATATAAACTAATACACGGCAAATAATCGTATGTCCCGTGTATGTTCGTGTATATTCTCATTCATATATCAAATCCCTCACAATTCGTCTTGTAAATATATAATTAGAAAAAATATACATATGACAAATTTTGGGTGATTGAAATATACATGGATACAGACTATTTTCACCCCTATACACGCACATACACGAAAAGCATTATTTTCCTTTATTTTTTAATTAACTTTTTATCTGTTAAGTTTGACTTTGATAATACTATTTCAAGGTCAAAGAATCAAGATGGTTTCAACTTGACCAAAAGATAATGGGAAGAAAACCTTAAGAGGCCCTATCCTAATTAGGAGCTAAATTGTTTTTCCATATTAGTTAAATTTATCTCTAACGACGCCAATTATTGGATAATTAATTAAGAATAATATACAAATACTTATGGAAGTTAAACTAATACTTTGAAGAACGACTATTGCATATGTTACTTCTTTTTTCATTTTCATTTTCACCACTTGCTTATTGATGTAAATAATAATAATTATTATAATTATAATAGTTAGTCACCATTTATACTCCTCAGGTATGTTTCAAAAGTAATTTATGACCCACAATAATTTACGTGGTGCTAAAAGTATCTAGCGGAATCCGGTGGGGGACGACGGCGCTACACACGAACGGCTCACACATACGAATTCTGAAGGGTATATTCGTAAAAAAATGTGTGTTTAATAGGTTGCCTCCAACCCATATGCTGACCAGCATATAGGACCGACCCATGACCCATTAGCATCTTTTAAGGTAAGAAGATTACAACTGTAGCAGTTTTATCTTGGTACGGTAGTAAGTTACAATCATCCAAAATCTCTCATGAATTTCTTAGCACTTAGGTTAGACAAGATCAGAAAATTACCACGTCTTGGCAGTTAAAAATTCAAGTGCACATCAATCAATGGCACCATGACCATCGTTATATTCTTAGCTTTTTCTAAGACCACGGTAAATTCAAAGAACATTGCAATAAAAATTGGCTTCAATTTGACACCAACTGTTGTCTCACTGCCTCGTCAGTTCCTTCTAAACCCATGCAAACTACGTAACCCTAACAGCTCCATGCAGCCAATACTATGCTGATCAGTCCAGTCATCGGTCCGGGAAAGAAAAGGACTGCCTTTGAAAATTAATTTAAAAAAGGAAACTAAGAACAATATAAATGAATTAAGGTAAAAGAAAGGTAATTTCAATTGAATGGCTTAAATTTTTTTTTTTTTTTAAATTGGGGGAAGGGATTGGTCAAATTTCACACTACATTGTCAGCTACTCTGGCGGATGGGGGCATTTTAAAATAAAATAACAAAAAAGTTTGCATTTAACCCGCATATTACGGAATCGAATCCCCTTCCTAATTTTTTTTGTTTAAATTACAACAATTAGTTGTGTGTTTAACCTCCACACACACACACACACATATATATATATATATATATATATATAGTTAGAGTAAGGTTTATATAATGGGACCCTTCAACACTATTGACATCATTCTTTTCATTTGGTCAAATAACCAAAGGTTTGGGTAGTTAGGAAGATGGGTGAGATATGCTGGGAATTTATCCAACTTCATTACGTCATTTGCTTGTTTCCTGTGGCTGCTATCTAGAACTTAAGGACAAATCCATCTTAATTTTGTAAATGATAATATTAAGTGGATATTGTATTCATCTATTGCATGTTGGTACGCTGTAATATATGATAGAATGATATTTTCTTTCTATGCAGAATCGTTATTTATTTAAAAGAAATTTTGAATCCTCTTTTCGTTTTAGTGTCTTGAAGGCAAAGTCAAAATAAAATGTTGATTCGTTTCAATGTTTGGTGATACCAGTTTTCAATGTCAAAATGAAATGAAATGAAATGAAATATAATATGACGAAAATGCACTAGTAGCATATGTGACAACAATCCCTTAATTAGCCATTATCATTGATAAAATCTTACTTGAATAAGATTCACATTATAACTTTAAAACAGATTATCTTAATGATTGAAACATAATTAACTTTATTTTGGATTAAAAAAATGAGAAATTATTTCCAATAAAAAAATATATAGACGAAATTCTACCATAAAAAATAAAATATATGAAAGTATAAATTCTACCAAATATTAACCTATAACAATAATAATATTGACATTCAATTCAAAACTAAACTAAGCGATTAATATTCCAAACAAAATACAATACAGGGTGACAAGTTAAAATAAGAGAAATGGCATCTTATTTGCTAGGGGCTTTGATTTGGAGAAACAACAATGGGCTTTACCACTAATTAGCAACAGAAGAAGACAGAAAAGAAAAGGAGAATGGGCTTCACAATCCAGCGAAAAACAAAACAACGGGGTTTACCGCCAAATGGCTTCACAAAAAACAAAACAAAAAAAATAAAAAGTTAAGCATTTTTTTGAAAAAATGTGAGGTAAACTTGTGATTATGGTCCTGGTTATACTTTCCACTCACATATTTTTTTTGTCGGGCCTACCTCACCTTTTTCCGAAAAATATTAAAACTTCTTTTGCTCCTACTGTCGAAATTTGAACAAGAACTATGTGAGTAGGAGTTGGGACCAGAACCACAAGGTCAAATCTACCCAACTTTTTCCCATTTTTTCTTTTTCATTCTCTATCTCATCCTCAACTCCGTTTATATAATTGCCATGTATTTTATTTTTCTCGTAGAATTCTACCAATACTTTTATGTTATAGATGTTTTAAAAAGAAAATAGATAGTTAACAAATTGTTGATAATACGGTAAAAAGTATACGGAATAAGATAGAAGGTCCGAACTTGTGTAACACCCCCATCACAGAGTAGTTAGGGGAAGCAAGAATAAAGTAGGCTAAGAAATTTTATGACATACCTGAAGGACCTGACAGAGAATGGTGAATTAAGTGCACAAAACACAAATATATCTTAAGACA
Organism: Vinca minor; assembly: GCA_026122235.1. NCBI lineage: Eukaryota > Viridiplantae > Streptophyta > Magnoliopsida > Gentianales > Apocynaceae > Vinca > Vinca minor. The sequence goes on from JAOCZM010000026.1 coordinate 5,310,331, forward strand.
TTACTTGCAAAGTTGCAAGAGGATAATAGAGATGTGGTTGCTAAGGATATGAGAGATTTTAAGTTAGCAAGCTTAACAAGAGAATAAGAACAACTATAACACACAATGAATCTCAACAATATCAATAGAAAGACTCCTAGAGAAAAGTATTCTATTCTTTTTAAACTTTATGCTAAGCTATTTCTCTCTCTAAAATTTAAACTAACTTTAACATCGGAGTAAGGTTGATGACCTCAACCTCTCTAATTTTGCTGGTCTTCGTAGGTGATTAGATACTTATTTTGGATTCCAAGTCCGGCTCCCTACCCGAGCTCTCTCGTCTATATATAACTCGACTAGTACTTTCCCCCCAGGTAGCTCGCCTAAGCTCTTGGTTCTTACCCGAGCTCCTCTATTTACTCACATCTTGAATAGAAGTTAGTTACCCCAAGTTAGGAACACGTCATTTGGTGTTCACAATTAGGAGTGTGCATTCGGTTTTCGAAACAAAATTTCGGAATTCAGTTAGGTTTTTAACGCTTTATGAAAATCGAACTGAACCAAAATTTTATGAAAATCGTATACCGAATACCAAAATTATTTCAGTATGGTTCGGTTTGATTTGTACCAAAATTTTATTTTTTTCTTGTGGAGTTCAACTTAATAAAAAAAAACAGACAACGATAAAATTATAATGCTCAATTAAAATAAAAACAATAAATTAAGAATTAAGAATAAAAATACAACTTTACGATAATAACATAACTCATTAAGTCCCTATTCATTCGGGGTATTGGCGGTAACATTTTTTAATAATAATAATAATAATAATAAATTGGTCTATTCGGTATTTCGATAATTTGGTTTTTATAAATTGAAAACCGAATTATTTTGATTTTTTTTAAAACCAAACCTAATAAACCGATCTGTATAGTATAATTCGATTTGGTTCGATTCGATATTTCGGTTTAACCGAATAGTGAACACTCCTATTCACAATGGTAGTGCAAGAATACTACAAACTCCAAAGTTCCCCTAACTTTATTTTCAATGGCTGATGATAGTAAAAATCCTAGAATAGAAATAGAAATCCCTCCAGTACAACTCCGGGTCCCACATGAGTCTATGGGTGCAGATAATTCGCGTACAAGTAACTCTGTTATAAATATAATCATTATAGACGCATCAGCCTTATGCAAAATACAATCAATGCTTCAAACGTTGACTCAAGCATTCACCCAAATGTTTCATTAATCATTGACGAACAAAGTCCCGGGGAGATTCTTCGTCTCCCAGTCATACAATGTCCCGACAAGACTCTTGTTTTCCAGGCAAACAAAGTCTCATCGAGCCTCTTCGTATCTTGATTGCACAAAATCTCGAGAGGACTCTTCGGGGGTAGAAAACATCCTACGGAGACTCCTTGTTTCCCGCAAAAATATGACAATGAGGAAGACCTCATGCAGGAATTCCTACAAAAAATGCAACACTATTGGCCATAACAACAATTCACCTCCAACAAGCTGACCTTCAGCGATCTTGGCTGAATAGTCTAACATCGAGTAATCAAGTCTTGCATTCCATCACAAGGCCATGGAATTTTACACTCCACGACCCATTGGCCGAGCAACTCCATACAGTCCTGATTACGGAGAAGTACAATATCGTCAGGATCGAAACATATGACGGCAGCATAGATCCTCAAGTCCACTTGAACTCATACCAAGCGGTCATGTATGTGCATCGACCACATGCCATCTCGTGTGGGATGTTCCCGATGTCCCTTAAAAGACCAGACTCATATGGTTTGCATCAATATCAAACCAGAGCATAAATTCCTTTGAACAGCTGCAACAACACTTCCTAGAACACTTTGTTGGCCAACAAACCTTTATCTATACATCGGATCATTTGCTCACAATTGAGCAATAAAAAGACGAAACAGTTTAAAGCTTACACCCACCGATTCAACAAGGTGGCTATGTTTGTACAAAATATTGCACAATCAGAGTACATACAAACATACAAATATGGGCTTAAAAATATTGCAAAAAAAGATAAATGAGGAGATGTCAAGCGAGGTTCACGAATTATTGGGAATGACAGCAAAATTCTCAAGAGGAGAGAAGTTTGGCATCAACAAGAAAAGTGAATGGAAGAGCAAGCAAAATACTGAGTTTTGATCCTCATATAAAAAATTCAATTGCATGAGAGAGGTTAAGATATAGCCAGTGGCGGAGCATAAGAGGGGCGTCTCCAAAATTTTCAGAAACGACGAATTTTGTATACATGTGATATTTTTTTTATAAATGTTGTATTTGGTCCCCCTAAAAAATTTTGGTAAAAAATTCGTCCCCCTATAACAAATATAACAAATTCTTGACTCTGCCACTGAATATAGCCCAGGAGAGATATTATTGAAAGAATGACAAAGTGGAGACTTCTCGAACACAGCTGATGCACCAGGTGGAGGCATTGGAGGATATTGGCTCCACCTCCGAAAATGAGTTCTCCTGCCAATGAAAGAAATTATCAAAAATATTGTGCCTTTCATAAAGATCATGGCCGTTACACAAAAGATTGTATTGAACTTCAAAATAAATCGAGGCGGCTGTAAAGAGGGGAATATCTAAAAGAATTCATAGACAATAATAATAAAGGATTCATATATAACGTACATCCTAATCAATTTACAGCTATACAATAATCCGTATTTATCTCTTCTTAACTTTTATTTGTTTGTTACAGAAATAAAATGATTTAAGATGTGAAAATGGAGGATTCGAACTCATGAATAACTATGAGGTCTCATCCTTAGCCCTCAGCCCTCAGATCAATGCCTCATCGGCAGCATAGTCTTTACTTTACTCATACACCACATGCTAAAAATAAACATGATCTTATCTAATTGTTTTTAAATCACAATATAGAAGCGGAAGCAGATGTATGCGACGATAGTTGAATCTGCAAATAAGAATACAAAAAAAGTGCGGCAAATGATTTTACTGACGATATTTGAAGTGGTTACAAAATATTCGAATGAATCCCGTGTTTGCAAGAAAATTATGTGATTCTCCTCTTCTGAAAAATATTAATTCAAGGGATTTATAGTTTCATCTCAGATTGGATGGACTTGGATGAAGAATGTGTAATCGTGGAAGTTTCAGAGCTTCTTGTCAGGGACGAAAATAGAAATTGTCTGTTAGGGGCGAAAAATTACAACAGTATGTCGAATTACATATAAAAACTGCAAGAAAAAATTTTAGGGCGAACTTGAACAAAACTACATATAAAATTTATTATATCTAGTACTCCCTCCATTCCCTATTAATTGTCGTTTAAGAGATATCTAGGTATCCAAATTAATTGTCGTTTAAGGTTGTTTTATTAGTTGTCAACAATTTATTCCAATTATATCCTCAATATTTTCCTTTCTTTATGACAAAGAAATGAGAGAGAGAGAGAGAGAGAGAGAGAGAGAGAGAGAGGGTGGGGGATAATATTGGAAGTTTAGGTAAAAAAGGCAACTTCCTTAATTTCCTCAAATTGTCTAAAGAGTCTTATATTTAGGAATGGAGGGAGTATTATTTTTAAAAATCTCGAATGGTGAATGCCGCCCCGCCTTTAGAATCGTCCCTGCTTCTTGTGACTCTTTGTATGATGATCGGCTCGGTGACGAGAGAAACCCAAACAAAGAATTTGATGAAGGTATAAACTAGGATTAAAGGCTAGGTGTGTCAAGTTTTTAAAATTAAAAAAATATAATAAAAGACGACTGCCTTTGTGAAGTGTATTTGGATTGGTTTTTTATTTGAATTTTTTTATCTCGAATAATGAAAAAGTAGATGGTTAGTGAGAGAGTTGTGAATCTAATTTAAGTTTTTTTTTGTTGGAGTATATGAACAAATGAATCCAAGTGTATTTGTTTCGTTTCTCGAGTTTTGACCATAATACTCTCTCCGTTTTAATTTAGATTTTCTAATTTAGATTTACACGAGTATTAAGGTAGTGTGGAATTCGATGGCTCTATTTGGATTGAGTTTGGGTTTGAGATTGAGATTGGGTTTGAGTTTTGGCGGGAGAGGTTAAAAAGTGGGCGAAAAAAATTCAAATTCAAATTTTTTTTTTAAATAATCGTTCAATTCCAAAAAATTTTCTCAAAAATTGGGAATTTGAACATCTCCCGCCAATTTTAGAGGCCAAAATTTAAATTTTTACGATTAATTGTAGAAAAATTTGAATTTGAATATTTCCCGCCCACTTTTTAGCCTCTCTCGCCAAACCCAATCTCAATCTCAATCTCAAATCCAAACCCAATCCAAATAGAGCCGATACTTCCTCCGTCCCAAATTCAATGTCCGCATACTTTATATACAATTAGGCTAGTGATATTGACAATACAGATTTTCTCTTGCTAAGGCAATTTGCCTTTAAATAACCAAGCTACCTGTGTTAAAAACAAGCTACCTTTTTTTATTAACACTAATCTCTCTCCATTATTTTCTTCCATAATTTGTTTACACTCAATATATAAAATTTTATCAAATGAATAAAATATTTCTGGAGAAAATTAATATGTTGTCGAGGGCATTATTTCTCATCAAAATAATTTTTCTAACAGATTGTAACAACGTGACTAATAGTTCTCATTTTTGAAGACTAAACAGCAATTAACCCTAAAAACAAACCGAGGTGGAAATTGTATTACTCCTATTATACATGACCAATAAATTGACTACTAAATAAATTTCATGACAAGATCACTCACATTTAATAACACCAGCTCCATTAATTTAAAAAAAAATCATATTAGGACAAAATTAGGCAAGTTGGTAAACTAATGCATAAATGTTGGGAAAATCGCCTATCCACATTGATGTTCTCATAACTGCCCCAAATTTGCCACGTAGATATTCATGCAATTCCACTTCTTTAGCCAGCCGTTATTATTTATATTCATGTGATAAATTGTAAGTGATTATAACAGACATGAAGACGTTGTGAGTGGACAGGAGACATACATTTTTTTTGCCGAAATGTTGAGTTTTAAAAAGCTTTAATTCAAGAAACACGACATTTACTCCATACAAAAGTAGTAATATTCAAGCTTTCAGGTTCTTGGTATTAGAATTAGAAAAACATAGGTAGATCCAATTTTCATGAACCATATAATTTACACAATAGAAATTGTACTATAAGTAGTACAAACTTAATATACATTCCACAAAGTTCAATGTTCCAAGTCATCAGCACTATTGTCATATTCCTCATCTTTATTGATCCTCCATATACCGTTAGCATAAGTAGTAAAATGGAAAAAAATCGTCAGTCCCCGTACTGTATCCTCACGAATAAATATGCGTCACGTGTTTATTTTTTCCCTATAAATTCTACTATTTCTTTTAAGTTATAATTTTTAATTAAAAATTTAATACATGTCATTTTATTATTTGTGGGACAGGGAAGGAGACACCGAAAGGAGACAGAGGATTCCTAGCCAAAATGTGTAATTAATACAGTAAAACTAGTACTCCCTCCATCCCTAAATAAGGTTAACATTTGGGACTTTAATTTTTTCCCAAAATAAGATTAACATTTGTACTATCAATGAGAATTTAATGAACTTCTACCATTTTTACCCTCTTTTTACTTTTCTTTTAAACACAATTTTAATTTTCAAGATGTAGTTAATGAGGATATGTTAGTCTTTTAGCTTTAACTTTTATTATTTTTAAGAATTTCTTAATTCATGTAAAATAGTCAAGTGTTAACCTTATTTAGGGAGGGAGAGAGTAGTAAATTATATGGGTAAATAGTCACACTGTAAAACTCAGAATCAAACTTCAATGGCCGTGTTAAGATTAAGAACAGAGCCAGTTTCTCCAGCCGCAGTTAAAATGCTTCAACCATTGTCTTAACTGCGGCAGAAAACATGACCTCTTCCTCTTCTTCTTCATCATCATTATTTGCTTCCCACATAAATTGGGCATATGATCCTAACACCATACTGCAATCCAACACAATTAATACACCCATAAGAATCGTATGTCACAATTCTATATTCTGTTTCTATACCATCAATAAAAAATTGGTGTTAATTTATAATTAAAAAACTATATTCTAAAAGAATTAGTAAAACCGTGGCAATTTATTTCTTATTGATTGGACAAGAACAGTCCACAGTCACAGAATCAATAGGTGTTAATTCTTTGATTAAAAAAATTATAACCTAAAATAAATAGTGACAATTTTTTATTGGTGGGATAAATAATGAGACACAAAATCAATAAAAAAATTGGTATTTTTTAATTAAAAAATTATAACCTAATTGAAATAGTGGAATAGATGGCAATTTCTTATTGATGAGACAAATAACATACACATAATGAAAATAGACCATTTTTTGGCTTTATACACAAAAATTCGAATCAGTTATTGTAGATGAATAAAATTATCTTAGATCATCAAATCAAGAGGAGAAGTATAACCATACCAGTCATCAGGAGATGCATTAACAGCCTGATCAAAGTAAGATTTGGCTCTGTATTCATCTCTTTGTGTCTCCCATATCAACTTTCCGTACAGCGAAAGCACTTCTCCATCTCCAGGACTCGCTAGTATTGCTCTTCCATAGAACTCCTCGGCTTTCACATAATTCTTCTCCACCTAATTTACATTCATAAATTCGAAAATTTTATCATAATTCAAACAATCTCAAGTTTATAATTTGATAAGTGAGTGTTGAATTTAATTATACCTCATGCAAATATTTCCCATAGTTTCTCAGAAGAAGAGCATTGGTAGGATCAGATCTCAACATTTTCTCATAATAAGAACCGATGCTGCTTCCATCAGAACTTCCTCCGGCTAAATCACCGCCGCCACCGCCAGAGTTCCAATTCTTACCAATTCCACCGCCAGAAAAACCTATCTCTTCCACCGGAATAGCACTGCGCGGCCAATCTCCGGCATAACTCCGGCGATCCTCCTCTTCCTCCGGTAACTTATCAGCAAAAGATCGCGATCCAAACCTACTCGAACTCTTAGTTCGACCAGAGAGCTTAATTTCCAACGGCATCGAGGATACTCGACGAATATTGCTCTGCCGACCAATTTCCATATGTACAGAAATGCTCGGCGACGACAAACAGCCGGAATTATCGCCGGCTCCGACGGATTCATTAACCGGCAATGAGAGATATGAAGCCCTAGGTAAAGTCGGTGAATTCAATCTTCGAACCGGAATTGAACCGGATCCGGTTCGGCAAATCACAGCTTCCATGAGAGTTTTGTTTTTGTTTGACTTCCTTAATAGTGATGAGTATTGAAATGATAACAAATCTCCGAATTCAATCATTATATTTATACATGTCAGTGAACAAACAAAGCCCGTTGGATTAAATGACTTAGTTGACTTTGAGAGAGGTGGATGAATGCCACGTGTGCGAGTGCACTTGAGGGGTTCAGTGACTAAGTGCAAGGGATTACCGGAGGCGACGGCTAGAGAGACTGGACTGAATGGTTTTGGTTTGGAGTGAGAGTACAACATTCAAAGTCAATTTCCACGTGTCAAGTCAAAAGCGTAAGTTTGCAAATGCGAACAGGACACGTAGAGAATAATAGCGACAAATGTGGAGCACTTTTTTTTTTTTGCTAAATAAATTCTGATTTCATTAATCACAAATAGCCGAGGCCATTACAATCAATAAAAAATCTGAAAGTACAGAAAGTAAAAGTTATACAATGATTTAAAAAATCACGATAACAGACAAAAGACACATCCAAGAAAACTTGGATGGTTAGGAAAAAAACTAGAAAAACTAGACAAATAAACAAATACATAATCTTCTTCTTCAAAGCATCTTCATCGCCATTCTTGAACCACAGGGACAGGAGAATATCACTTTCAACATCTTCCTTAGGAGTCGACAATTTATAGGACCATGGGCGTATCAACCGTCCTACAAATTGCCTCGGAAAGATGTAGAAAGTTGATAAAGGGCCCAGATCAAGTCCGGGTTGAACGAATCCTCCTAGAAACATAGAAACATGTATATGTCCACTATTCAACCAATCACAATTTATTATGTGTATATATAATTATAAGAAATATCATCATAGTGAATTTTGATTGGTTAGATATAGAAATAGTGACATATACGAGACATATGATTTTAACCCGTAAATGAGTATGGTACATAACGGCCAAAATACATTAATTACTGAACAATTTTGACCTTTTTGAATGTTGAATTAAAAAAATTAATTGAGTAAGATTTTTTAAAGAGGACACATGTAGTAATTTTTCAAAACATGTCACGTAAGATAGATTTTACTTCTTTTAAGGTCAGGTGTTCATGAAAATAGAACTTTTATTGCAGCTTTATGACATATGCTAATGAGAATATAACATATGTTGCATTAGATTTAATCACATGTCACGTAAGATAGATTTTACTTCTTTTAAGGTCTGGTGTTCATGAAAATGTAATTTCTATTGCAGCTTTATGCCATATGCTAATGAAAATATAACATATGTTGCATTAGATTTAACACATTCCCAAAAATATATAATACATGTTTACGTAATATATATATATATAATACATGTTTAAGGTCATGTGTTCATGAAAATAGAACTTATATTAAAGCTTTATGACACATGTTAATGAGAATATAACATTTGTTGCATGAGATTTAACACATATTCTAAAAATATATAATATATATTCAAAAAATATATATACTGAAAAAATATGTTCAACAAAATGACTGTGAAAGAATATCAATTTGTCTTCGATTAATAATTTATTTTCTCTCCAAAATAAATAAATAAATAAATAATTAATAATTTCTTATTTAACAAAACAAAAAGAAAGTAAATATGTATTCTGTGGGAGCTATATCGTTGGCTGGTGCTGGAGGTTTCCTTTGGCTTGTGGTTTTCAATGATGAAAACTCTATGTGCACTCACGGACTAGGAGTCGGAGTGACGTCGTCTTCGTTTTAGTAGGTTGGAATACTCTGTAATCTGTAGCATTCTCTTTACAGATTCTTGCGACCCAAATTATAATATTTTTATTCATATATATTCTAAATCAGATAATATAAATCATAAGTGAACAAAATTATAATTATAAATGTCATAAAAAGTGCTTATCACTAAGTGAACAAGACTATAATTAGGTCACATAGAATATTACAAAAATGTTGCTGAGTATTATATAGTATTGATTTAGAATAGAATTCTTGAAAGAAGCTAGTCAAATTATATCGGCAATTGGTTGTCGTCCATATCGCTTGTAACTTCCCATGGGATGTTCAGGGCAAAATCACTAAGTCAGGCTGGGAATAGTTTCATATTACGTTAATAGGTGAAATGTGTATCTGCACAATTTTTCCATCCTGACCAGTTAGGTCAAATACCTAGACATCAGGATACGTGTAAAAAAGTTTATCTTGTGTTGTTAATATAGTTGGGTGATTTCTTTTTTTCTTCCTTTTTAACAATTTGGACAGTACAAATTGTTAGAAATCACCAACTATCTCTCTCTTGATATAGAAGCTTCAAGAAATGGAGAAATAAATTTACTCCTAGAAAACAAGCTTTAGAAGGTTTTAGAATTGATCAATAAGTTCACTCCAAGAAAATAAGTTCTAGAATGATCTATTAGGAAAGCCATAAGGAATAAGGTAGAGAAAATGAGAAGCTAGCTTCTAGATTGTTTTAGGTAAATGTCTAATTGGTTAGAGACTAATTTAACCAACTAGTATAAATAGGTGGTAAGCATTTGTAAGTGAGAATGATTAGAGTGAAGAGAGTGGAAAAGTACTCCAACGCAAGAGTCAACTTTGAGAGTGAATCAAAGTTGTGAGCTTGAGAGCTAAGTAAGCTCAAGTATACAAGTGTGAGTGGTAGGTGACATTGTGTAGTTTAAATTCAATTAAAATATAAGAGTGTTTGTCAATTGAATTTCCCAACAAGTGGTATTAGAGCTAATACTCAATTAGTAGCCGGTAAGGCTTAATCTATCCTAGTCTTAACCGTAGAGAAAATATTTTTGAACAAAATTACAGATGCTAAAACTCCCAAAGAAGCTTGGGATATATTGGCGGGGTGCTTTCCAAAGGCAAGTGACTCCAAGTTGCAGAGACTTGAGAATGAGTGGATGAGTCTCTCACAGGGAGGCATGACAGTAAGTCAATTCTTTGACAAAGTTAAATCTTTGTTCGAAAAAATTACAAAATTAGATCCTCTTCATCCTGACGATGCGACACGGATGAGAAGGATAATAGTGTGGGGGGTTTCGACAAGAATTTAATCCAATTATAGCAGCAACACGCGGATGGGCCAAATAACCCAACCTTAACGAGTTGGAATACATGTTGGCTGATGAAGAAGCTCTAAATAAACAAAAGGTTAGAGCTTCGGATAAGGATGAGGAGAGATCTCTCTTCATCAAAAGAGGATCTTCTAAAGGGATGAAAATTCTAGAAGAAAAGAAGAATGAATGAGCAGCTCGAAGCCCGAATGATGCCCTGGATGATGCTTCCCATAAAGTGGAGGTCAATCATAAGGAAACAAAGGACAACGACGAGATTACATGTGCTACAACTGCGGGAAGAAAGGACACTTCGCTCGAGATTGATGGAACAAGCAAGAGAAAATGTAACACTACCGTTTCAAAACAAGTCGAAAGAAGTGATGGTGATTGGGACGCTGAGGCATCAATTTCAACAATGATTGGATAGTAGATTCAGGATGATCCAATCATATGACGGGATATAAGGAGAAGTTCCTGAATATGGAAGAATATAACTGGAAACGAATTGTTGTGACTGCTAACAACTCAAGAATGCCAATTACACATGTCGGGAAGGCCGCGACGGTACCTCATTTCAACTCAAACGAGATAGAGTTAAATAATGTGCTATATGTGCTTGGGATGAAGAAGAATCTCATCTTAGTATCACAGTTGACTCGGACGGGAACTACGTGGTGTTCGGTCCAAAAGATGTAAAGGTTTATCGTAACCTGAAGCCAGTGGGACCACCAGTAATGGAGGGACGTAGACGAGAGTCTGTCTACATAATGTCAGCAGAAACCGCCTATGTGGACAAAGCGAGGAAGAATAAGACACCAGTTTTATGGCACGCTCAGCTAGGTCACGTTAACTAGCTTCTAGATTGTTCTAGGTTAAATGCCTAATTGGTAGAATACTCTAGATGGTTAGAGAATAATCTAAACAACTAATATAAATAGGAGATGTGTGGGTAAGCATTTGTAAGTGAGAGTGAAGAGAGTGGAAAAGTACTCCAAATCAAGAGCCAACTTTGAGAGTGAATCAAAGTTGTGAACTTGAGAGCTAAGTAAGCTCAAATATATAAGTGTGAGTGCTAGATTACATTTTGTAGTGTAAATTTAATTGAAATATAATAGTATTTGTCAATTGAATTTCACAACAAGTGGTATTAAAACTAATAATCACTCAGTAATATTATATAAAAATACTCAACACAAATTGGATGAGAAAACATGGGATCAAGCTGGCACAAAAAGGAAGTTATATTAGTAGGTTGCATGAAGAAGAATATAAGATCATACAAGATGATATTCATTTAAAAAAAAAAAAAAAAAAGATCATACAAGATGATAAGAAACATTTGATGGTGGAAAGGTGGGGCCTACCTAATCTATCTTTAAATGTGAATTATTGACCAAATACCAAAAAAATACCAACTCGGATCTTATGCGAAACTACATTTTACGGAATAAATGATGATTAAGTGTCTTTTCTTTTTACAGATTATATTATTTCTTTTAAATTATAAATTTTAATTAAAAAATTAACACAATAATTTTAAAAGCGGTTGAAACACAACGATACAAAATATTCCTACCGGCAGCATATACCTTCCCCTATACTTCCCCCATTTCTTACTTGACTTGGGATGGGGTGAGCTGCTTTGGACCTGGGACCACCTCCCCATGTGATCCAAGAAAGGCCCATGTTGATAGCCCAGCTTTTCAGGGCAACGTGGAACCTCGGGTCCATGGAGCTCACGTGGAGTTGAATGTTTCTTTTTCTGCCGAGTGGACTCTCAAATTTCCAATTTTTGCCCATCATTATCATACGTGGCCTCCTTTCTTTGATATGGCAAATAATCCTCTGTCCCCATTCCTATTCCCAACCCTATCCTCAGCCAATTACAATTCACCCAGTGTATATATAATGGAAAAAAATATTTATATAATAAATTTTGATTGGTTGGGGACGTGGATGGGGATAGGAATGGGGAAAGAGGATTTTCACCCGATATGGCTTTGGAGCTATAGCAATTGAATGATGCTAGAACCTCCTCAAGAAGTTGATTAATTTGTGAAAATTACAGAATGTATTTTTTTCTTTTTTATCCTCAACTATCCTAACTGGCTTCGATTTTTAGGAGATTATTTTCGCTCGCATCGAGTCGGCCCATAAAAAGATAAAGTGCTGGACAAAGTAACGACTTCAAACGTGAGTGAGGATAAATCCATCGATCTCTCTTAAGAAGTGAAGGTGTCGAACTAACTGCCCTAACAAATTTGATTGTTGAACTTAAAAAAAAAAAATTGTCGGGCGAAAATCATCCAGGAAGTTGACAAATAGGTAGACGGTCAAAATCTAGAACAATGAAGGTAACCCGTCAAAAAGAAGAGTGGACTGAAATATCCAATCGGGTTATAGTAATCATGATCAAGAAACCTAACCGGTCAGGGGAGTTATTGGCCAAGATGACCAGACAGAGTTCCCGGGATAGTGGGGAATGGGTCTCACCACCGACCCACCCAGTCTCTGATTTGATTCCTATCCCAACTGCAACGATCTCCATAAAAAGGAGGTGGGATCCGGCCATGAAGGTTTTTTAGGGCAAATAACAATCGGACAACCCCTAAAAAGGGAGAAAACGTGCTATCACTAGCCGACAAAGGCATAAGATGATTGTTCATGTTCTCCATAACGGTAATGACAAGAAGGCATGTCTACTTTGCAAGGCCATGGTCGTCATTAGTAAATTAAAGGCGGGAAGACATTTGCAAGGCACGATTATAAATAGATGATGAAGAAAGAAAGGAAGACATCACAATTAATATTCAATATGCCTTTTTATCTTCATGTTTATTGTTGTTTTTCAAGCTTTCTGCACTTAAATTCACGTAAACACTTTGGAATTAGTATTTTGGAATAAGACAATCTTCATGCGTGAGGATTTCAATCTAGTAACGCATACTTAGGAAGAATTCAGCCCCTTAGACATAACTTATCGCGTGAGGATTCTCATCTAATAACGCACTCTAAGGTTTAAGGTAGTCCGTTTGGCTCTAACCCAGCTTACTGCGTGAGGAATTGTTTTCCAATAACGCACAACGGGTCAAGTCACCCTTTTCCAAGTGTGAATACAAAGTCCTCTAGCTCAGTTTCCTATCTCGACGTCCGATAAGGATTTTTTGTGGCAACAATACTAAAGAGCAACGACATGCTATATTTGGATTGAAGGAAATGAGAAGATTGAAGAGGATAGCAATGTGTGAAAAAATAAATAGGTAGGAGAGGCAACAAAAAGAAGGATAATTTTGATATGGTTCAGCTTCATTTGACCGAATGGCAACAAAATAACAGACTCTAATGAATTTTTTTTTACTGTCTAAATTATTCTTATACTAAATATTTATACAAAATAAAGGCGTAAATAGTAGCTTATTCCTCCCTCCATTATTTTATATTAATTAGCCAAACACGATAAATAATCATTCATCTCTTTCCTCTTCTCTACTTCCATTTTCTTCAATCCAAATAGAGGATTAATCCCTCCGTCTTCTCTTTTTTTTCCCCTTCTGTTTCCCTCATTACTCGATAAAGTAATTTGATTCAATTAATTAGAGCAAACAAAGGGGCAACAATGTAAAATAGTATCGCAAAAAATGAGGGAAATTGTACATTAGTATGACCGGTATTGCTTCAAATAGGAAGCGGGACAAAATATCGTCTGTACCCAACTTGTTTATCAATACTTATCACTCAAAATTCATCACGTGGATAGATAAATTTTTTTTTTTACGGGTTTCACTCTTTCTTTTATGTTATAGATTTCTTAATTTAAAAATTGACACATGTCAATTTTTTATTGATGACACATGTATGAGTACACAAGTTGGGATAGAGAATTCTTAGCCGGAAGCAGAAGTCACTTTACTCTCTCTTTTTTTGGCAATTTCACCCCTCTGTTTGCTACAATTAGCTCCAACTTCTTCCAACAATTTACTCCTTATGTGTATCCGGCTATGCCGGCTTTTGTAAGCCAAATAGTGGCATTGGACGCCAATGGAACTATTTATTTATGTTAAGGATATTTGTAATCCTCTATTAACTTTCCTTTTATGACAAAAAGAGATTTATTTAGATTTAAGTGCTTTTAGAAGAAAACTATAAGAAAGGTTTTGTCAATTGTTAAAATGGATTGCGGATTAGATTAATTTAAGATCATCAATTGTTAAAATGGATTGCGGATTAGATTAATTTAAGATCACTATACTATGGTTTGATTGGATTGAGTCACAATTTGAGATTCATAGTCTCAGTCACAGACTAATATCAAAAATCCTATAGAATCTTAATTTAATACACCCCTATAAACATTTTCAATGATTCAGTGCTTAAAATTTCATTCTCAGACTCAAACCAAATAGAATTTGCATATGCATTTGAGTCTCAAACACAGATCAGACTCTATCCAAACAAATCCCTAATATTAATCATGGTGCATGTGCTCCTCAAAGTTAGAAAAGTGGCAAGATTAAAATCTTCTCTACACAAAATAATAGGCACTAAGGTTGACCGTTGGATACCAATAAGGAGTTATTGTTAGCTTAAATCACAAGAATAGTAATGAGAACTGCTCATTAAAAAGTACTTTTTCTGTGTTAAATTGAATGTTCATATTTTCATTTAAATGTCAAAAAAAATTCCGAAAAAAATTGAGTACTATTTGTGTCCAGAACAATGAAAAACAACAGCATGTCGTAGAATGTGTAGTTACCTCATTAGCTATCCTTGGCAAAAGAGTAAAAGAAAATAACAGAGCAGTTAATCAGAACGAGATCCTGATACAAATCAATAATTACTGCAGCTAATATTCCTTGCCATAGAAAGTGAATTTGCAGATATTCAACTTGAGAATCAATGAAAAAGAATAGCAAGAAAGAGCAAAAAAAAAGCCTTCAAGTGAAAGTCTATTGATCCTTTTTTATCTTGGAAGGGAAATATTGATCCTTTTTTATCCTAGATTCGAAAGAAGAGGATTGACGATCTTGACTGGTAGTTCTAATTATAAACAGAAGTGTCTCCACAAGCATGCCTAAAACCAATCCCAGGATACCCCCTGCAGCAGCCTGAAAGAATAATAAGAGAAAGGTCAACGATTATAGAGCCATGAAGTCGGAAAGGAAAGAGGAAAACGTGATAACTCTAAATGAAGCAGTTTATTAGGTCCCAGACATAAATCAAATAATGGGGCCAAATTTTTTTTGGATATTTATCCTGGATGTTACCATTGCAGGACTGTGGCCAAATAGGGCTCTGAATGCAAAATACCCAACCAGATAGCCAGTAAACATAATAAGGACGACATGCAAACCTGTAACAGAACAACAAGCAATTAATTCCAATTCTCAGGATCTGCAATACAAATTAGAAAAGCTTAAAGCACTGCATAAAACTTTAAAAGTAAAAAATTATCTTAGAAGTAGATGAAGATCCAATACAGAAAGCTCCAACACCAGAAGTAATTAAATGGCTGTCATCAGAGAGCAAAAATATCTGTAAGACCGGCTGCTTAAGGTTAAAAAACTACTGGCTTATTATGCTTAAAAACAAATGTGAAGAACTTCGTGTCTACACGAGATTGCGCCTTTCAAGGTTATGAAGCTGGTCTTCCTGTGCGTGTGAGTGGGTGTCCATGAGGATAAGCATTCCTATGAGCAAGGGTGTAAGCAAGGGAAATACTCTCTTTCAGCAGATAGCTCGAAAGATCATACATTAAACCCAAGAAAAGAAACAAGGGTTGTTGTGGGTGGGGGGCGGTGCAAGGGAAATTGTTGAAGTAATTTTTAATTTTTTTCTTCGCTTATGTCTTTCCATTCTTTCTTAAATCTAGTGTTGACTTCTCCACAAATGATGAACAGTGGGTATTGTGTTTATTATCTATTAGCATTGAAGAATAAATTGTCATGATAGTCATGCCACTTTTTCGCACTTATGGGGAAACACATGTTGCTGTATTATAAATATAAAAAAGGATTCCCTTGTAGCGATTGAAATCCAGGAAGAAGTAGAGAATTGTTTCATATGTGATTATAGCATACTTTCTTGCTTTTTGGCCCTGCTCTATGTCTATCTTTAGTTATTTATCTTTTCGGTGTTTCTTTTTGTCCAGCAACTACCAAATTATTCAAGTGATTCCGATGTTAGTTTGAATTTTTTTTACTTCTATTTTCTGTGTTGCATTTTCTTGTGATTTTTCTTGCTCATATTCTACGAAATTAGGCTTCTGGGGTGGAATGACAATCAATATAAACATTTTTTCTTCAATTTTACATATTCGACGAAATGCTTGCAAATTCTAAAAGATCTTATGTCTGCACATGTACCTTCTCTTCCTTTTTTCCAGCTTTCTAAATCATCTATTCTTCAGTATTGGTTTGTTGCTATGATTTTCATGAGTTAAAGTTCATGTTTTAGTCCATATATTTGGTTAGATAAGTCATATTTCCCCCTCCTACTTTACCATCTCGTTCACCAATCAACAAACGGAAGAACCACCACGAAATTGCTTCTACACTAAGGTCTGAAATCAATAATTTCTATGTACTTTCAGTATTAAACCATAGGTCAGTATCTCTAGTTGTTTATGTTATCTAGGATATCTTGGTTGTTGGTTTTTGAGTACTTAAGTTTTAGGTAATAGAAAAAGGGAAAAAAAAAGAACTCACACTCACTGATTTACAAAATAACACATGGAGGGTAGACAAGTAATGATGATATGAATGAAAATCCAGAAAACCAGCCAAGACTGAAAGAGTTGATGAGCAGAAAAAATTATAAGTACTAAAGAATTTAAGTACTAGGGGTTTAATGAAAGATGGATTCATGTCAAACTAAAAACTTTATAAGTACTCAAGATGGCTGTACTGCTACTTTTTCATTGCAATACCAACAAAATAGGCTACGTCAATTAGCATAATTCCCCACCGCTTTTGTACTCTGAAGTCTGAATGTCTACCTCTTTTATAACATGTTTACCCATTTGACTGAGCAATAAACAATCTAAATTAAACATAAAACAAAGTTCATCAGTTTACCATAAAAGACGAATGTACTTCTCTTCGACATTTAAGTAGAGAAGCCAAGCATTAATTAGCGTATATATGAACTGCGACTGTTAATCAAGCAAAGGAACTAATTGTTACCAATCCCATTAGACTTGGTTCCCTTAATGTTCTTGCAATTAAAAGTTCTTGACTTCAATAAATGCAAATTACTGTAAGAGTGACAACCCAATCCAATATACCGAAGGCACTTGTATAAACATTACCTCTCATTAATGAAGTGGTGGCCTGTTTGTACAATGGCACTCGTGCTGTTTCTTGTGTTATATATATACATGTATAACAGGGATGTGCTTTCTTAAAATCATGATAAACTCTTAACCCGGTTAGACTATATCGCACCTCTAATTTCCCCCTTTCCAGAACTCCTTCCTCCGTCCTAAGAATTTCATCCATTATGCTACAACTAGAACTGTGGTACTAAAAAGATGCGTATCTATATTCATATATGGACTATGGAGAGTGCATAACTGAATAATGCAAGTTTGGATACTCTGCTTAGCTTCTGCAGCATAAATATATTATTTAGGATAATCCTTCAGGCTTGTCTTAATTTTGATTTCAATTCGATAAAACTAACATGAGCATGAATACAACAATAACATAACTCATTACCAATAATTAGGGGTATGGGCTGGGGATAGATAGGAGACATACTTAAACTTTGGCACTAAATGCATAAAATAGTTAGTCACACAACACAATACCACTGGAACATATGCTACTCAGACCCTTCGTTTATGTCTGCCGTACCCGTGCTGACGCGGGTATGGGTATGGGTATGGCATAATTACTGGATCTGGTCAACACCAATCATACGCTTTGTTTTAGATGTTTAAGTATCTGACACATAAATACATACCCATACCCGTACCGAGTAACATAGACTGAAACAGATAGATTGGAAACTGACATTTGGCAGTTAATGCACAAAATGACTGCTAAACAAATACCACTAAAACAACAATCCCCAAAAAGGCACAACGAGGAGAAAGCAACTAGATCTCACAGGTCACTGGATTAGAGGGAGAGGTGGGCGCCCTTGGCTTGTTTTTTGTCCAAAGATGAAATTCTTAATGATACTTGGGTGTATTCGACGATTTTTGCAATAATAGCCTTTGTTAGTCAAAATATCAATATTAACTCCCAATTAAGACTTGTATACTAGTAATTTTACTTAAAACATAATAATATTGATATTTTAATTAAAAACACTTCATATTGTTTGCTTCCTTACTTTTCATTACATGTCCTAACCGACTAGGACTTATGTTTGGGAATGGACGGAGTAATTGGAAAGAAAAACTGACCAAATCCTAATTGATCTTTGTAAGAAGAGAAAGGCTCCTCAACACTCTTCCTCGGCGTAATATCCTTCACCAATTCCTCATAAGCTTTTTTCTCCGCCGCTGCTGCTAATTTCTTCAGCCTAGCTTGCAATTCCTCAGACTACGAAAAAATACAACTAATTTAGTAATCAATTAAAATAAAATCAATCGCTCATGTACTTATATAAATTTCAATTCAAATATATATATACCTTTTCTCTAGGTTTCGGGCTGGTGAACACAAAATTTGATCCAGAGAATAAGGAGAGAATGTTTGGTCGAATTTTCGGGTCAATTTCGATCCAAATTGACTTGAGAGATTTGTAAGGCACAGAAGGTTGTTGAGTAAGAGAGGAAGCCAGGTCTCTAAGATCTTCAGAGAGATCAGAGTTCTCGGAGGCTGTTCTTAAGAATGAGCGGATGGTCTCAGTGGTTGATATGCCTAGACCGCCATTTCCACCACAATCTACGGTGGCGTTTTTGACGGTACCGGTAGTTGAAGCGACGTCGTCCTGGTTCATGTTCGATTTGGGTTTTTTTTTTTTTTTTTTTTTGGGGTAGAAAGTGATATATATATATATATAGCAAGATAGTTCTATTACAACTGGTACAACAAGGAAAACAGAGAAAAGGGTACAAGATCGTGCGAATAATTAGCCACTTTGATCATTAACATTTTTTTGCTGTAAACATTTTGTTGAAATTCAGCTTTTTTAATTATTTTATCATTAAACATTTTTATCACTGATTTTGGTCAAAAAATGATTTTTTTAACTTTTTTTCATCACTAAAGTTTTTTTCATTCTGCATTTTGATCACTAAAGTTTTTTGATCCGTATTTTTGGTCAAAAAATTTAGTGAAAGCTAAATGGCAGAATGAAAATACTTTAGTGACCAAAATGGCAAAATGAAAAAAATTTAGTGATCAAAATGGAAGATAGAAAAAACTTTAGTGATGAAAAAAGTTAAAAAAATCATTTTTGACCAAAATGGCAGGCCGAAAAATGCTTAATGATGAAATAAGTTAAAAAACTTGAATTTTGACCAAAGTGGCTAGGCGAAAAAACGTTGATGATCAAAGTGGCTAATAATTCAGATCGTGCAGAAGAAAAGAAAGGGCATGGACACTACAAAGGAGAAAAGAAAAATACATCCGCAAATTAGCTAAACATAATTCTAGAGAAACTTTTCCCATCCAGATTGTCTTGCCAGTGTTTAACACTGATTATAGGGGTATTCATGAAAAATTGAAACCTACCAAACCAAATCAAATTTTTGGTTTGAGCGATGCATTGGACTGGTTTCAGTTTGGACAAAATTAAAACCGAACTTTTAGTTTGGTTTAATTTTTTGTATAACCCAAACCAAACCAAACCATATATATATATATATATTAAACAATTATTTTGTAAAAAAAACATATTGAACTTCTTATTTATACAATGACAAACAAACTCTTCAACTGCTAAAGTAATAAATTGAATATGGTTTAGATTCACTTGAAGTTTTTGTTTTACTTTAAAACTAATAATGCTATATTTTTTGTATTTTTTGCTTTTTCAATAATTTGTTTGAAGTTCAAGAATTTATGTTTCATTCTTTCATTCATTCATTTTTTTGTGTGTTTAACTTGTGAAAAATAATAGACACATTTCTCTATATTTTTAGTAGCTAGGTAATTATATAACAATTTATTTTATTTTTACTTTATATTAAATTTCAAGAATTAAGAATTTATGTTTCATTATTTTGTTTTTTATTGTGTTTAACTTGTGAAAAAATAGTCTTATTTTTTATATTTTTAGCAGCTAAATAATTATATAAAAATTATTTTATTTTTACTTTATAATCACTATATTTTGTATCTCTCAGAAACCGAACAACCACACCAATCCAAACCAAACCAAACCAAACCGAATGCGTCGGTTTGAGATTTTGAATGATTTGGATTAGTTTCAAAATTTTCAAACCGAATATTTCGGTTTGGTTTAAAAAAATGTGTAAAACCGAACCAACCCGAACCATGAACACCCCTAGTTTAGATGCAAAAACAGTTGGAGAGTAAAAAATTTGGCTTGAGCAACCAGGATGAGAGCTTCCAAATTTGGCCAAACTGTCAGCCACTTGATTGGCTTCCCGGAATGTGTGAGTCATCGTGCATGTTCGTAGTTGTCCAATCAGTAATCTGCAATCATCAAAGATATTTAAAAGACTTGGGTTAGAACATTTTTCTATTAGATTAATGACTATTTTGGAGTCGACGTTGATTTCTAAGTCCAAGTAATGGTAGTTGATTGCTAGTTTAAGGCCATGTCTAAGCGCTAGTAATTCAGCCTCGTTATTTGTTGTGAGGAGTAGGTGACTAGAAAATCCGAGAATCCAATTCCCATGGTGATCGCGAAAGATGCCTCATATTCCCCCTGGGCCTGGATTGATTAGGCATGAACCATCTGTATTTAGTTTTAATCTATTGGGGGCTGGAGGGTGCCATTTAATGTACATAATACTGGTGGTTTTGGCCCTTCGTGAGCCGAGAAGGTTGTTTGTATAGGCAAACTCCACGCTTCTAGCAATGGCCTCATTAGAGGTATTGTCGGGGAGCTGTTTCTTAAAGATGTGAGAATTGCGTGTGAGCCAGAGCAACCAACAACCAAAGGAAAATATGGTTAGCCATGGCAGAAGATTGTCAAAGTAGGTAGAGGAAGTACAATTATTTTTTATCCATGTCTCAACGGGGCAGTTATCAGAATGTATGGAGGATAAATTAGAGCTTAATTTTGGCTTTAATTCTCCCCAAAAGGATTGAACATTATTACATTGGCGGAGAACATGATTGGTATCTTCTGGTTCCATTTTGCAAATTTGGCAGATATTAGAGCTAAGAATTTTCCTTTGGTATAAAAGTAAAGCATGCGGGATGCGGTTTTTAGAGCAGAACCAGATAAAAAAATGAATCCGGTCGGTTTTTTGAGGTATGAAAAAATGAAAAAATCGAATTCAAATAACCGAATTGACGAATTCGAATTCGGTGCTCACCCCTACCTTCAACACCCTTTAAAATCAAAATCAAAATAATCCTCCATCTTCCTCCTCTTCACTTTTTTGGAATCCATAGCCCATATATGAACTTATCTGCAACAACATTCAGTTTTCTATTACAAAAATGCATGAAAATCAAAGCAATTGAACCACAATTTACGACTTCTTTTTATTTTCTTCACATACACTGCTATTTGGTTGAATATTGAGTCCATTACCTTGTTAACACTAGATAAAATTGTTAGACACTACTTTGTAGAGTAAAAGAATAAGGGATAAAAGTGTAAAATAACGCAACTTATATTTTTTTTTTGCAAACAGAGATAAAGTTATTTAAAACTTTTTTTGTTGTATATTTTACCCCTTAATTTGTTCCAACAAGTGTATTTTCAACAAATAGTTATTATAATTTATAACCTTATACAAGAGTAAATAGCTATTTAGGTCACTAAACTATTTATATTTTACTGTTTTGGGCATTCAATTAATTTTTGATTAATTACATCACCATAGTATTTACGTGTGCCTGAAAATAAATCGTCACTACTTTTTGTGGTGGTTTTGGCCAAATTAGATATGTGTGAAACATGTGGCCAATAATCTAAAGAAAAAAATAAACACAATCCGAAGGTAAAAATCCGCTACTAAAGAAAAAAATAAACACAATCCGAAGGTAAAAATCCGCTACTACGATATTTACACTTTTTATGCATTTTTACGGTTTTTCAAAAATTTAAACCCAATTTTTCATATTGACGGATTTTGAATTGAGCTTTGAATGCAATCGGTAGCCAACTTTTGAGTTTGTGAATTAGATTTTTTTTCTTATATTACAATATTAGCCTTGTTTTAAACTAAAGAGCATTTCCCATGAAATTCAATTCAAAATGAAACATTTCCACAAGGCAAATTGGTGTGTTTAGTTCCTAAACAATTTATGTCGTGTGCCAGTAACATTTGTCATCCCGAGTGCGAACCACTCTTTTTTTTTTTTGTCTTTCATTCACGTACCATCTAAAATGACAAATCAATATTTGAGATTAATTTTTACCTCTCTTAATTGTTTTTCTGCCAAAAAATTGAAGATTTCATTACAAATGACCAAATTTGAGGGAGAAAAAAAACCCTGGAAAACCCTCCTCACCACGTGCCCCCCCCCCCACCCAATGGCGGAGCATTCTGAGGGCAGGGCCCCCCCAAGAATTTTCAATTTTTTTTTTACTAGGTATATATATCCAACTGTTAAAAAAAAAAAGATTTTTTTTCTACTATGGCCCCCCCAAGAATTTTATGATACAACCAAAATATACCATTTAGAAATTTCTACAATCGTTTGGTCCACCAATGTTGAAGATTAGTAGAAGAAATGAAGATCAAACTGAAGTTCTTCCAAGTTGCAAAGCTAGAAAGATCAAGCAAAAAAGGATAAAAAAGAGCTACAAAAATGCTAAGGAAAAGGAAGAATGGACTTGTGATGTGCGCATTGGGCCAAAAAAGAATTAAGTAAAATAGGTCCACTTGTGATGTGCGCATTGGGCCAAAAAAGAATTAAGTAAAATAGGTCCACTTCTCCTCGTAAATAAAATAGCTTCGATTATGTATGTTAAGCGATTTAGGGTTAAAATCGAAAGTAGAAAACTCATTCGATGAGTGATGAAGAATAAAAAAAATTTCAGGGGGCGCCCTCGGCCCCCGTCATCCGCTAACCTAAGACTTTTTATATATCATTTAAATTCAATTTTTCTAATAAAATATATTATTCTATCTCAAATATATCATTTTACGCTGTAAGCAAATTTTTAGTTCGTACTCCCTAAATTCAAATCCCTGGCTCCGCCATCGCCCCCACCCCTCCCCTCCCCTCCCCCCAGCTCAGGAACCCCACTCCAGTAATCTTTTCGGTCAAGTTTTCAACCATGTTTTTCGGCCATGTTCATTCTCAAAATTTGGTTTCTTACAAATGAGGGGTTGAGAATTTCTAAAAAAAATTGAATGCCAAAATAGTATCCTCTTCATTTATGCGTATATTTATTATAATGTTCAAAATGTTTGAATTGAAAGTTGATTATAATAGTGCATTCGTGAAAGACTAATATTTGAGATATGTCAATAGCCGGGTTACAATATAACCTCTATAAATTAATACTCGATAAATTAATAATTTCTTCCGGTCCCAACTTGAGCCAATGTAAAAATTTGATAATTTTAATAAATTAATAAAATAATATTTTTTGAAGATCCTTATATAAATATATAGTCCCATCGATCTCATACATTAATAATTTTCCAAAAGAGAAAAGCACTATTTATGCACCTGAGGTATCTTTCAAAAGCAACTGTTAACCCTAAGGAATATATCGTGCCATTCTTGTCCCCAACTATTTACGGGGTGCCATTTTTGCCCAAAAGTGGCGGCGTCCGGCGAAAAGAGGCGGTGTTGCACATGTGCGAACCGCACAAGCATATTTTCAGGGGCAATTTTGTCCATTCATATTTTTAATTAAAAACAAAAACAAACCCTCCCATTCCTCCCCACCCCTCTCCCACCACTACCAATTTCAAGAACAACCACCTATCCCCACCACCACCAAAGCCGCCGCCGCCTCCTCTTCCTCTATCAATTTCTTCACTTAAACTCCATTTCACAGAAGCATCTAAACATCACAAAGAACAAACCCTCCCTCATTCCTCCTCACTCTCTCCCACCACTACCAATTTCAAGAACAACCACCTATCCCCACCACCACCAAAGCCGCCGCCACCACCTCCTCCTCCTCTACCAATTTCTTAACTTAAACTCCATTTCACAAAAGCATCTAAACATCACAAAGAACAACAAAGAAAATGAGCTAAGAGCATGAAGAGAGAAAGAAAAAAAAACCAGCAGTGGTGAGTGGCAGAAGGAGGGAGTGAGTGAGGGAGGGAGGGAGAGAGGGGTGAGTGGCGGGGGAGGAAAGGAGGATTCCGCCATTTTTGGGCATAAATGGCACTCCGTAAATTATTGGGGACACAAATGACACGATATATAATCCTGAGGGATAACAGTTGCCTTTGAAAGTAAACTCAGGGGCATAAATAGTGATTATCTCAAAAGAAACAAATTGGTTTTCTTTTCAGTTTTTCTTTTTCTTTTTGGAGAAGAATGATGAGAAGAAGAATGGGGGTGAGTGGTGGAGGAGATGGCGGAGGGAGGGAAGGGTGAGTGGTTGGGGAGGGAGGGAGTGGTGAGTGGCGGGGGAGGGAGGGAGAGAGAGAGAGAGGGAGGGGTGAGTGGTGGAGGAGAGAGGGGAGGGTTTGTTGGTGGTGGGGATAGGTGGTTGTTCTTGAAATTGGTAGTGGTGGGAGAGAGGTGGGGAGGAATGGGGGAGGGTTTGTTTTTGTTTTTAATTAAAAATATGAATGGACGAAATTGCCCCTGAAAATATGCTTGTGCGGTTTGCACATGTGCAACACCGCCTCTTTTCGCCGGACGCCGCCACTGTTGGGCATAAATGGCACCCCGTAAATTGTTGGGGACAAGAATGGCACGATATATTCCTTAGGGTTAACAGTTGCTTTTGAAAGATACCTCAGGTGCATAAATAGTGATTTTCTCTTTTCCAAAATTACAAATATGATTCGGTTGTTCTTTGATTTTTCTTCAAACTTAAATCAATGTAAATTTCGTCTTTAACTTTCTATCTGCCTTCGAAACTTTGATCACCCACTATTTCATATAATATTTGAATCTCGGAATATTCGTAATTCTCTCCCATGTAATCCAACAGTTAATTAACATCCATTTTAAGATTTCTAAATTTTTTTACCGCATTGATGTTCATTTTTCGGAATTATAAATTTGAAACTCTGATCATGGATTTTGCATGACAGCTGTAGAACATTCTAAATTTTTTTTGGAACATCATTAATAACCTAAATGAATCGATATATAACCTAAATCGAACATCTACTTTTCAAGATATGATTAAAAGGTACTTTTGAAAGGGCACTCTTTAAATTAATAAATTATTAATTTATCGATTAATTAATACAACTTTAAATTAATAAAAAAAATTGCTCCTGACTTTATTAATTTGTAAAGGCTATACTGAACTTTGATTGTAAACCTGCCTCTTTCACACATTGAATTTGTTGATTTATTTAGAAATTATATTAATGTAGAATTTGTTGAGGTAAAAAGTACGTATTCCCCACCAAGATCGGGCTAGATCTAGTACTGTGAAACGGGGCGGGATGGGGCGGTCCGATCCGGCCCGCGCAGGCTTATTTCAAAACGGGGCGGGCCCATTTTTTGCCATGTTTTGCCATGATCATTGAAACACATGCCCATACCCGCACCGCACAAAGCCCGCGGGCAGGGCCCACTCAATTTTTTTTGGTTGAATAAAGATTTACCCATTAATCATAAAATAGTCAAGGCCATTACAATCAAAAGATAAAACACAATTAGAAGAAAAATAAAAGTTATACAATGGTGTAAACACCATGATAATATGTTAACATATACCATATTATATATAATATGTATACTTTTTTTTTTACCATCAAGCGAGTAGGAAATATGTTAATATATACCATATTATATATAATATATATACTTTTCCAAAAAATATTATATATAATATGTATACTTTTTTTTTACACCATCAAGCGAGTAGGAAATATGTTAATATATACCATATTTTATATAATATATATACTTTTCCAAAAAATATTATATATAATATGTATAACTTTTTTTTTTTTTACCATCAAGCGAGTAGGAAATATGTTAATATATACCATATTATATATAATATATATACTTTTCCAAAAACTATTATATATAATATGTATTTTTTTTTTTTAAAAGCCCGCAGGCTGAGGGCTAAAAAGTCCGCATTTTTGCGGATCAATATTTCCTAAGTCCATACTCGGTCCGGCTAGCGGCGGGGCGGACCGGTCCGCGGGCTTCGGTCCACTTTGACAGTACTAGCTAGATCTGGCGCTTCAATACAACCTTAGTCAGGGTGAATTTCATTTTGGTCCCTGTAAATGACTCGCAGTGTCAAGTTCGTCCCTGAAATTACAGAAATGTCAACCTTGTACCTAGAAATGGCTCTCAGTGTCAAGTTCGTCCCTGAAATTTCAAAAATGTCAACCTCCATACCAAGTGATGTTGCGATCTGTAGAAGATTTTGTATATATATTTTTACGCTCTATTATATTCTTGAGAAAAGAGGCCAATTTTTCACAATTTTTGAAATCATTATTTTTTTATCACATATTTCAGATACTAATTGGGAGCTTAAAGAAATCTAGAAAATTGAAAATTTTCATAAACGAAATTCAAAACCGATTATATTTTTTGGTATAAACCGGGAATCTTTATTCATCAAAGAATATAGTCAAAGAATACATAGAGAATAGCAGCAAAAAACGAAACAAATCAAAACACCACAGCAAGCTACATCCAAATAAGCACCAAAATGCTGATGCTGTATACCCACCCTAATCTAAATTTGTACAAATATCTTGGAGTGCGAGTTTCCCATCCCTACAAGACTTCATCCATTCCAGACTACAAGTTCGGATTAACTGCGCAATATGTCGCGGATCCGGAATAATCGCATCATGAAGTTTTTTATTCCGAAAGTACCAAACAGTGGCTATCACCACACGAAACAGCAAGCACCACTCCAGCAATTGGAACGGAGCATAGCACACAATACCATTACCGGTCCGCAAACAATCATCCACCCAAACTTTAGGATCCAACTCCCCCCAAAATCCATGATCTGTATTCACTCGCAGAATCTTTCCCCACACCTGCCTTACCCACGGGCAATCTCGTATGGCGTGTAATGTCGTATCGATCCCTCCCCCACAGAGTGGACATAATGGATCATCTTTGCAGTATCTGTTGAACAACAGCTCACTCATAGGTAACCGATCATGTCGAACCTGCCATAAAAGGAAATTATAACGCTGCGAACCACGAACCTTCCATACCTGCTTCCATCTGGCCACGTCACTGCCGGTCTGTTCCCCTCCGATTTGCGGATAAAATGCAAAACCGATTATATTGAAACTAGAAAAAAAAATGCAAAAATATATATACAAAAACTTCTATAGATCGCAACATCACTTGGTATGGAGGTTGATATTTCAGAAATTTCGGGGACGGACTTGACATTGCGAGCCATTTCAAGGGACGAGGTTGACATTTCTGTAATTTCAAGGACGAACTTGAAACTGCAAGCTGTTTTTAGGGACGAACTTGACACTACGAGCCATTTCTAGGGACGATGTTGACATTTCTGAAATTTCAGGGACGAACTTGACACTTTGAGCCATTTACAAGGATCAAAATGAAATTCACCCACCTTAGTCACACAAATATATTTTTGTAATTCTCATTTGATGAATTAACCATTTAACTAACTGACATGAGAACTCTAGGGATCATTTTAAGACCAGACTAAAATGCAATAATTGTATGATACAGATATACTAAACTGCAATAAACCAAAATAAATACTAGTCCAACTAAAGACGTTTGTATCATTTTTTAGACTTTTGGAGAATTCATTATAAAGGTTTAATTATGATACGGACTATAATCCAATTGATCATTTGATTCAGATTTATCACATCATGAAATATAAATTTGTATTACTGATATGGATAAATCTGAATCACATACTCCATTGTACCGTAATTCATATCATAAAAAATCCATTATAAATGTTACTCTCATGACATTGCCTGAAATGTGTGTATTTAGATGCTTTATGTCTTGAGAATTTCTAATTTCAGAGATTAAAAGAGGGAATATTTGTGAAAGAAAGAATGTAATATTAATGTTTAAAGTAAAAAATTTATATTCGAGATGGTGTCAAAAGTGGTGCACAAGAGAAGAGTACAAAAAATAGAATATATTTGTCATATATTTCAATAATAAAAACTCTGAATATCCTAATACATATTCTAATACTATATTTAGTACATCAACAAAATTATCTTACATGTAATAACATCTTTAGACCAAAATAAATATTACGTGAACTTGAACTAATTTATTGTTACACATGTTAATTTTACTCAAATATTAAACCGTAGACTACAAAATGTACTAAGAACTAAAATCTTAAATCACAAATATTATTACATATGAAGTAATTTCATTTATATTCCGCTGTACTTCAATATGTATTAGAATATCGGAATTTCCAAAATTCAGATAGTGCTAGAAAGAGTAATCTATCAATCTACTTCACTAAAAATATTTCCAAAAAAAGAAAAAGAAAATAATTTTTAAAAGAAGAAAGGGTCCTTCAGATCATCAATAATTTATCCACTTCGAGAAACCAAATCTTGACGCGATCTTGCCTGAGTCTCAACTCCCTCCGCCCCCAACCACCGCCAAAATCACTTTCTCCACCGCCAATCTCTCCTTATCTCCGCCGCCTGTGCCCGTCATCCTCCTCCTCCTCAGTAAAGTGTTGGAAAGGCAAAAAGCACTGAACTTTATGCCACAGAACCAAACAAATCGAAGCAGTTTGGTGAAATTTTGACTAGTGAGTTCTAAATATTTGAAGTTCTTGGCCTATAATTATACTTAATTTCTCTTTGACTTTATCAATTTTCTGGATTATTTTTTGTTGATGAGTGAAGATTTTCATTTTAGTTGTCTTGAGATGTATCCTGAAACAAATTTTAGTGTTTGAAATACCTTGTAGTTCTTAGTTTGTGTGTTGTAAAGTTAAGATCTTTTTAAATTTTCTGTTTCTTGAGTGACATTTCAGGCTGTTCTGTCTGAATTTAGATGATGGGTTTTAGGGTTTTTGATGTATGAGCTTTAATTAATATTGAAAATGGGGGCTGTTTAGCAATTTTGATTTTGAAGTAGTATAAGCGTTTAGTTTTTAAAATGGATTACCGTCGAGATTCCGGATTTGCCGGTGGAGATGTTGTCCAAGTCCTGGCTGGTAATTCTGGAAATGGAGTTTCTGAGAATTGGGGTCGGGGGTTGATGGATCAGGCTGTTTGGGCTACTGAAGAGGATTATAGTGTTTGGAGTAGGGAAGCATCGGTTGACACGACCTCCAATTCGAATTATGATGGAAGACAATCTCAGTCACAATCAGGAAGTGAACCACCCCAGAAAAAATCAAGAAATTCCCCGATGGAGGATGTGGCGACCTCTAATCGATCAAAAGCAATAGGCAAGATGTTTTATAAAACCAAATTATGTTGCAAATTTCGAGCCGGGACTTGTCCTTATATTACTAACTGCAACTTTGCACATAGTATTGAAGAACTGAGGAAACCGCCTCCCAATTGGCAAGATATTGTGGCTGCCCATGAGGAAGAAAGGGAAACCTCCTTTGAGCCAAGGGAGGAATTTCAGATACCAATACTTGGGATTGCGCCGGACACTCAGAGATCGTATAAAGGGCGACATTGCAAGAAGTTCTATTCTGAAGAGGGCTGTCCGTATGGAGAAAATTGCACATTTCTTCATGATGAGCAATCAAAAGCTCGAGAAAGCGAGGCAATAAGTTTAGGTCCTGGCTCTGGTGGTGGGTATAGTAGTCCTACAGTAACTGGTCAAACTCTGAAGCCATCAAACTGGAAAACAAGAATTTGTAATAAGTGGGAGATGACCGGTTATTGTCCATTTGGCAACAAGTGTCATTTTGCCCATGGTGCTGAAGGTATGATTGACTTAGTGCTTCCCTATCTCTTTGCACTTGTCCAAGTTGTTTTTATATTGGACTATCAACGCATTAATATTATGTTCGTGTCTTTCTTATTTTCTTTTAATCAAGTGAGACTTGGACAAAATTATGCTTGCCAGAAGTGCTTCAACTACTTTGCTATTTTTGTGCAAATTTATATGTTCTCCACGTGATACATAAGGGTGCATATGTTATGCAAGTGAATGTTCTCGGTCTATGTTTAATCCTATGAGTTGATAAGAAGGTGCTAAAAATAGGCTGTCTGCATGAAATAAAGTTAGTGTATTCTCATCTCTCACTACATTTGTTAGGAGTGAATCATTCATTTCATTTTTCATTTTTCTGCATCCGTACGAGGTACCAGCACATTGTAAGGGAAATATTTCCTTTCCATACACTTAGCCCCATACGCTTTAGGAATACGTTGGGCTATTATTTAATATTGTTGATAAGAAAAAAGTTTAAAAGTTCAGAGTTTCTAAGGTGTATTGCTTGTGTCTGACAGACTGACACTTGGTGCCCTTGTGTTACTAGTAAGAGAGACATATAAAATTTACTGTGTAATGATGAGTTAATTCATGCCACAAACATATAAAATTTATTCCTTTTAAGAAAAATAATATAAGAATGGCATAGTTGGGAAAGCCATTCTTGGGAATCGTGTATACTTTGAGCTAATCATTGAGACATTAATTGTACAGAAATGGCCATGTTGCATTGTTGGTTTCTATCATGCTGGTGCTCTATGTTAATTTTCTTTTTAGGGCATTACATATGATTAAAACTACAAGTTACCTCGTCACTGCCTTTTGACTTTGGAAATAATGACCAATGTTACTAAAAAGTTTTGCGTCTTAAAAAAAATATCTTTGCTAAAATCACAGAAGAGGGTCGTCTTTTACATTGGAAAAAGGATAATGTTCATGGAAATGCTAATGTTTCGGGTTCCTGTAGTTTCGAGAATTAAATGGAGATTCCTTTTATTTTATGGCAAACATCAGGAAGTTCAGTCTAGCTTTCCCCTGTTATGATACGACAGTGGGAGCACAAACGAACTACTGCAGCTGCTCTGCCCATTAGAAATTCCAAGACTTTGTCTTGTTCTAGTTTTAGATGTAGATACATTCCCATTACTTTTCTTTACAAAGTAGTTTTTATTGATTAAAAAGCCGATTTGCTGCTTCTAGTCTGGAGCATCTGAGCAACTCGCTTATAATTCTTTGGATGCATTCGTTTGGAAGTTGTCCTTTTCGCAGTTTCATGTATATGTGGAAGTTTATATTCTTGGTCAGTTTATTTGCGCATCAATCATTGTTCTATGTGGGAAATATTTAGGAAAATTATTATATTTATAGAGATGACATTTTGTATTGCTGGGAGTGATAGAAACTGTTGATGGTATTGTGATGCTTTTAACATTTTCATGGGAATGTGGGGTCAATATATACCTGAAATGAGACCATTAGACTCTGAATGGAGTCACTGCTTGTAGATCCCGCCCAATTAATGTGAGGGGTTTGTGGAGCCAGTCCCACAGGATCGGTTCCAGCCCCCAAATTTCCTCTGAAAGGAATGAACCTTATTAGGGAAGGATTAATTGCGCTTATTACTAGTTTAACCTCTGAGGTGCTTGCAACTTGCCAAATTGATACCTCGATTTTAATCCCCTCTCAGCATGGTTCGGTGATGAGTGGGAACCAATCTTGTGTTGCCTTTGTAGTGTGCTTCGGTAGCTTTCAAAATTCCGTGTCTTGAGTTTTTATTCTTCACTAGCACATACAGTTCAGCCAGCTCAGCCGCAGCCAACCCTTCCAAACCCCATCCCGTCAAAACCCAAGTCCGATTTATCCTGACAGCTCTTGGTTTGGTTCAAAATATTTTGGTTCTCTCTTTTGGATGCTATGGTATTACTTTGTACACGGGCGTCTCCTCTTGGTCTAGTTTGCTAGTAAAGAATATGTAATCGTTATCATTTTCCAATTAAACTTCAATTACTCATTTTTGTTGTAGAACTGCACCGCTATGGCGGGGGAACACCGGAATCTGAAGCCAAAACTCCTCCTACTCCCTCAGACCCTAAACAGGTAGCTGTTCCTCCAAAGCCTCAAGCTGATGCTGTCGTTGGAGCCATTACTTCCATTCCGCATGCAGATGGTTTTCACAGCGCGGTTCCATCACAAAAGTTATCTAATGTGATACAGAAGACTGGCCAGAGAGCCCATCTGAAGTGGAAAGGTCCGGATAAAATAAGTAAAATTTACGGTGACTGGATTGATGATCTTTAGTGGACTGCAGGTTTTCTTGAATTAAAAAGATGGGAATTTGTCACTTAATTGACTTCTACGCGATGAAATCTAATCAAGAACACTTCTCTGTACCTCATCTCTTCTGCCCCCGAGCCCGAATTCTTGTGGTAGTTTCAGTATAAAGGGAGACTGTATCATGTTGTAATGCAAGAAACTTTTATTTTTTGTTTTTACTTTGCTAGTTTCTGGAGATTATTGTAGCCTCAGATGAGTTTGGTGGTTCTTTTTCTCTTCTTTTTTTTTCCCTTTTGGCAAAGGATAGTTCTGATATGGACCAGGTCCATAGGACCATGTGGTTCAGAACTGACCACATCACTACAGAATGAGGAGAGAGACAATTCTGTGACGATGTGACTAATTTTGGACCACGAGGTCCGTGTGGACTTGGTCCATATCAGAAAAATCATTTGGTAAAAGCAGCTTGGGATGTTTGTTCACTTTTGCCTTTATATAATGTATAGAGAAAACTGTAACCCTTGTTTCCTGCAGTTTGGCTTCTATGCGGAACATGTGAAACATTTTTTTTGCCTTGAAAACATGTGTTTTTTACTTAAAAAATAGGTGTTCGGCGAACATGTATTTTTTTTTAAAATAAGTGTTTTTTTTTAAATTAATATCAGCCGTTAAAATTTTAATCCAACGAATGAGAATTCGTTCCGCACATACGGAATATTTTCCGTTCTAGAGCCGTGGTGCTGTTTCCTGAGTGCCTTTATATACTGACATGATCTCTCTCGTTAAGTTATTAATTTGATGTCTGAGAAATAAATGAATAGTCATCGAGAACAATAATGAATTCCGGTTGTTATTTGAATTATGCCATATACATGATTATAAGAATATTGTACTAACATAAATCGATCAACAGTATACTTTTTCTGTAGAAGTCGATTTTTTTTATAGAAACGACTTGCATAATAGGTTAAAATGGTAAAGTCCCTCAAAAAAGAAATAGTAAAAGAGTATTAGATACGCAAAATCTATACTAGCAAGTATACTAGGTCGATGTTGTAGTAGTCAAGGTCGATCCCACAGAGAATAATGATTAATTAATTCCTAAGTAACTAATTCTACAATGATCAAAAGCAAGTAAAATAAATCCGATGGTTGATGATGATTAAACTAAATTAATTAACTAACATAAAACAAATAACTTGAACAAGAAGTTTGATAAGAGAAAGATCTAAGGCACATGAATTCACTAAATTAACCAATATATTATCCTAACGATATGTTATTCTAGAGTGAGTTTCATTAATCGATCGATTTCCAATTATATCTAATAACCTCTTTCAAGACTTATTAAACCTATTCTCATGAATAAACCAACTATATTTCTATGTTGATTTTAACCCATAAAAACGCATTAAACATATGAAATCATAAAGATCGCACAAACCATACAAGTATATGTCTATCTTGCATGCAATTTATGTTCAGATTATTTAACCTAATTAACAAGGTCAGCTGTCGCAAATCTTCCAAGTTAATGTAAAGACAATTTGTGTCACGCCCCGGAACCGGTTCTATAAGTCCGGATCCGAAAACCCGACATGACCGTATTCTCAAATCAAAATCCAAGAATACCAGGTCCTTACATTCAGAGAATCTATTTCCATAAAGTGATAATCACCCATTTAATTCAACTATCAAAATTCCTCAATAAATTTTAATACATTAAAGTTGAGAAAAAAATACACTTAATGGAATATCCTAAAGTTTTATTCCGTAAGTAATCCCAAAGTTGCTTCTACACTCAGTCCCCGTCGTCGTACGGTCTATCGTTCCCTTATAACTCATCATCTGTAAAAACAACAACGCAAGTAGTGAGCTACAACTCAGTAAGTATAGAAACACCTCCCGGGAAAATCCGGTTACATATATATAGTTTTCATAAAACAAATAGATTTTATAGAAGTATACCTGAAACAGAATCTTTTGACAGAAAAGTAATTTCAGAAACTTTTTTAGAAATTCAGACAGATTTATCATATTTAACAGATTCAAAACAGAAACAGAATTTACAGAGTGATACTTTGACCGGGGATCATAGGTTTACCGAAACAGAAACAGAAACTGATATATCAGCCCTAGACTTATACCCTCTAGGGAATGGGTCGATCTGAGTCCTAGCTTCTACCCCCTAGGTGGAGTCGATGCAGACAGTATTCCAAAGTCAACCCATAGTATCAAACCAGTATGCAAATTTTTAGAAAAATACACAACAGTTTAAATACAATATAATCATCATTTCCGTGATCGTTTTTTTCAGAGAAAAATCTCTTCAACACCGAGGACTAATTTCACTAGAAGATCAGGTAGGGTGGTCAACCTGAGCAAAACTTATAAACATATAATATTGTCTCATGATGCCGGAAGCCCAAGGGAGAAGAAAAAAGAAAAATAAAAACAAGAATTGTGGTCACCGCTCACCGAAGTCAAAAACGATAAGGGAAGCAAAAATTAGGCAGTGGGAAAATTCATCCACAAAGGAAGGTCATTATCCTTTGTAGAATTTATCCAAGAAGACTTCTAGTAATCATGATCAACAGGCGTATAAACGAAGGGTGACGGAACGGGGGCAATATTTATTTTCTTAACTTTTCGGCACCGATAATGGGCATGGAGCTAGCAATGGAGTTAACATACAAAAGCAGATCAACCATTCTACATAGCATGAGGTCCTCAAATCTAAAAGATTCGAGTTAACAAGAAGAAATCCCCCACAGTGATACAATCAGTGAGTGCGTCTATTTGAGGAATAAAGCAATTGATAAAAAAATACATACGAGTATACAGTCGTAGCAAGAGTCAAGAATTATATGCTATTGAACAATGTTTCAAGAGGGTGAGCGGAACAGATCAATCCGGACCATGGTATGGAAAACAACAGGGACCATTGATTATTGAAATTGCAAGACAATACTATCAGTGAGCAGAAAGTTGCCTCATCCAACCAAATCAATTTAAGCTTTGTCGAAAGATATACGATTCTCCTTACGGAATCAAGAAGTCATAAAATATATCCGAAATTTCCCGAATTTAATATAAAAATACAATCTTTTTAATGAAAACAGAGGGAATCTATACTTACCTTTGATTCGTTCTTAAACTGTCGGAGGCAAAACTCTTCATCAATAAAACCTAACAAAAACGCAGAGACTAATCATCAATACTCTTATAATCCTACTAATCGTACTAATGATACGGTGAAAGATCTTACCTTCGATCGATGGAACAGTGCACGGAGTTGTCTCATGTTACGTCTCAGTAAGAGTGTCTGCAGTAGTAGAGGAAGAAAAAGATCGTCGATTATAATTCTAGGTCTAGACTAAAGGATATTATATAGGAAATAAAATTGCAAGATTAGTCCCCAACTAGTAACTAATATCATCTTATCCAAATGCTAAAGAATTTATACACTATAGTCCCAAAAGTCATCAACTTAATTAATTAAGTCCTAAAGAAGGTCCGGGTTTCACATCCTACCCCTCTAAAGAAAAGTTTCGTCCTCGAAACTTACGCTATAATCTTTCGAAAATGTGTGGGTATTTGCTCTCATCTCTTCCTCGAGTTCCATTGTTGTCTCTCTTAATTTGTGATTCGACCATTGAACATTAATGTATGGTATAATTCTCTGCTCAACACGTGTTCTGTGTAGTCAACAATCTGTATCCAATGTTCCTCGTATATCAAATCATCTTGTACTTGCAGTGACTCTTGTTTTATAATGTTCCTTGGGTCTAAGATGTACCGCCGAAAATGGATATATGAAAAACATTGTGTGCTCTTGACAAGGCTGGTGGTAACGCTAAACGATACGCTAGAGTGCCATCTTCTTCCAAAATCTCAAATGTTCCAACGTACCTCGAACTCCAGTTTTGATCCATGCTAAATCTCATCACTCCTCTTGTAGGAGAAACACGTAACTACACCTTTCCACACTCAAACTCAGAGGTCTTCAATGAGAATCCACCAAATTCCTCTGTCGATCTTGAGTCGCTTTGAGTTATTCTCCAGCTTATCATTCCCACAGAATGACGTCATACCACACTTTTGTTGCGACTCTCAGATAATACATGTTTCGCAAAGACTCTACGCTCCAAACTATAGTGAAAATCTCTAGTGATCGATTTTAGACTCAAGGTGGAAAGATGAAGGATGGTTTAGGACAAAGAGAACTCAAGCTTAGAAGCGATAAGGTAAAAGACATATGATTTAGTAAGCGTTTAGTCGACTATCCTTAGTGACTATGAGTCTACATCTGAAAAATGACGAAAGGATCAAGTAATTGAAGAATAATGAGAACAAATAAATATTAATGATGCAAAAACATCTATGCCCTCCAGCACATGAGAAATTGGCGAAACAAATATTATCTAAGTTCATATAGAAAACTTCAAGAACTTTTGAAAGGGTTGTAGAAGTAGAGGGTTAATAAGGACAAGACTTTGATTTATTATAAGGAATGATAGAATGAACTTGACATTCAAAGAACTCATTTGTATAGACATATTGAAAAAGGTCAATGGATATACAATTAGAAAAAAAAAAAAAAAATACCAATGTGAGTGAGACACAATAAGAAGTCTTAAAATCTTCATGCAACGTTAGAAAGATGTTGCATTTATTAGTCAATGAATAGTTCGCTATGTAGTAGAGAAAATTGAAGTAAATTTGAATAAGCAACAAGTCTCAATGTATGAAATATAGGCCTTAAGAGAGTTTTGAAATTTCAAAGATTTAAACTCACAACTGAATCTTGAAACTAATAGGAATGAAGTTCTAATTTATGTTGGTTCAAAAATCGAGAAAGACAAATCAATCAAATTTCAAGTAATGAGTTATCGACCCTAGCAAAAGGTGTCGAAGTAAAGATGGGAATAACTTCGCTGAACAAGCAATCAGAAACATTAAAGAAGTTTCATTGCATGAAGGTTTAGTACGAAGTTACAAGTACTAAGTTTCTTTTAAGAAACATTAATAACATGAGTAAGAGTTTCTAGGTTCAACTATTTTCTAAAAAAAAGTGTAAGGAAAAATTATGTGAAGAAAATTTTCGACAACAAAATGAGATACATAGAGTAAGGTAGAGTAGGGCATCATTGATAATGAATATCCTAATATGCTAGACGCACTCGTTGGTATTCCAATTAGCTTTGTCTCGGGTCCATATAGATCATTCAAAATCGTTCCATCAGCCATGATCCACCATCGACATCCCAAAGAAGTTAGCAAGAGACAAGAGGTTAGACAAACTAGAAGAAATCTTTCAGATCTCGTAGCTCAAGTCAGTCATGAGCAGTCTTAGTAAAATGACTATAACTTTCTGTAGACAACTCGAAATTGCGATCCGTTTTCTCCGTTCGAAACTAGACGTCAAGATATTTCCAACTATATATAGCATAAATCCATAATTTATCAAGTTCATTACAGCGTGTTCGTCAAAGTTGGATTAGAAGTTTATTCTGCATCAGCCACACACAAGTAAATGCGTTCCTTCAAACTTATGAATTAGACTCCATGACCCCTTTAGTGTCTTGAATCACATACATGACACTCCTTGTCACACTTCATTACCACCATTACTCATCGAGGGTAGATGATTAAAACGGTATAAATATGGCGTCAAAACCTCGATAGAAAAGGAGTCGAAACATAATTAAGATACAAATATAACTTGTAAATGTAGTAAAAGATATTCTATCATCGTTAAAAAAATTAATAAGGGGGTAATAAATATCCTATAATCGTAAAAATTAATTATTATCGAAAATATTTAATGAATTCTATAACATAATAGTTTAAAAGTTGAAATTTAAAAAAATGACACAATTTTTTTTTGTGTGTGTGTGTGTGTGTTCATGCGGTAAAGGAAATTAAATAATTACCACCAAGAGAATGTTATAGTAAAAGAACTTGAATTAGAATCTTCAATGAATACGGAAAATTGAAGAGAAAGACATCAAAGGTTTGAAGAAAATTTAAATTGCCAAACAAACTCATCACTTCTTTATACAGAAAAATTGATGAGTAAGAAGAAAATGAGGTTCAACTATATTTTGTGGTAAAGTAAATCTAAAAAAAAATATAACCCTTGGTAAAATATTAAAATGAGACATTTGGGTCATAGATAATGAGGGGTTTTTCAAATCAATAGTAAAATAAAAATAATCTACTATTTTTTTTTTTTTTTATAAAAGTAATGCAGATAAATCATTAAAATAAGTAATGTAATTGTCACGTCTATTATTATAAGTTTTACAAGATTCATCAACGAGGTTTCTTCTTCACCTTCCTTGCGTCTTGACTACGATTGTAGTTTAATTCGAAGTCAACTGTATAATTTTCCCAACGAGTTTACCTTATGCTTAACCCTTCATATGCATAATGTGATTATTTGGTTAGTGATCCGCACCATGAATTATATACGCTGGATTTCACATTACCTCTTCTACAAGCTTATCACGATCGGATTCTTGTTTGTTCGCATTGCTTCATCTTGCAAGTCATATAGTCAAAATCCAAGTTGCCATTGAGCCCTCTATTCTATCATCTTGTTTTAAGAAATAATATTAAGCTTTTCCGTTACGCTCATACAGTCATTTGACATATGACATCATCAGGTAATTAACCATGTTTGGTGCCTCTTACGAAACCCTCTATATGAATCGAAATTAATTCGAAAAAGTATATAGCCAAAAATTTCATAACACACGAAAGCAAAACAAAAACAAGTTATGATGGAAGTCAACTCACTAGTACTGCCCAATATAATTGATCACCCTTAACTTATATTCTAATATCCTACTATTGCCATTACACCTTACGACTCAAATCAAACAAATTGTAAGCTTAGCGCTACTGTGCTTAGACATAAACTAATAAATTTATTAGCTTAAATTATCAATCAATACTTAGACTCTAACTAGAAGGTCAAGCCTTAACTCTCCTATGTCATAATATATTTCCTAGCCTAACTCAGCTCCCAATGATTTGAACCTTAGGCTCTGATACCACTAAATGTCACGCCCCGGAACCGGTTCTATAAGTCCGGATCCGAAAACCCGACATGACCGTATTCTCAAATCAAAATCCAAGAATACCAGGTCCTTACATTCAGAGAATCTATTTCCATAAAGTGATAATCACCCATTTAATTCAACTATCAAAATTCCTCAATAAATTTTAATACATTAAAGTTGAGAAAAAAATACACTTAATGGAATATCCTAAAGTTTTATTCCGTAAGTAATCCCAAAGTTGCTTCTACACTCAGTCCCCGTCGTCGTACGGTCTATCGTTCCCTTATAACTCATCATCTGTAAAAACAACAACGCAAGTAGTGAGCTACAACTCAGTAAGTATAGAAACACCTCCCGGGAAAATCCGGTTACATATATATAGTTTTCATAAAACAAATAGATTTTATAGAAGTATACCTGAAACAGAATCTTTTGACAGAAAAGTAATTTCAGAAACTTTTTTAGAAATTCAGACAGATTTATCATATTTAACAGATTCAAAACAGAAACAGAATTTACAGAGTGATACTTTGACCGGGGATCATAGGTTTACCGAAACAGAAACAGAAACTGATATATCAGCCCTAGACTTATACCCTCTAGGGAATGGGTCAGTACAGAGTCCTAGCTTCTACCCCTAGGTGGGTCAGTACAGACAGTATTCCAAGTCAACCCGCAAAGTATCAAACGGTAACAGAATTTTCAGAAAATACACAACAGTTTAAATACAATATAATCATCATTTCCGTGATCGTTTTTTTCAGAGAAAAATCTCTTCAACACCGAGGACTAATTTCACTAGAAGATCAGGTAGGGTGGTCAACCTGAGCAAAACTTATAAACATATAATATTGTCTCATGATGCCGGAAGCCCAAGGGAGAAGAAAAAAGAAAAATAAAAACAAGAATTGTGGTCACCGCTCACCGAAGTCAAAAACGATAAGGGAAGCAAAAATTAGGCAGTGGGAAAATTCATCCACAAAGGAAGGTCATTATCCTTTGTAGAATTTATCCAAGAAGACTTCTAGTAATCATGATCAACAGGCGTATAAACGAAGGGTGACGGAACGGGGGCAATATTTATTTTCTTAACTTTTCGGCACCGATAATGGGCATGGAGCTAGCAATGGAGTTAACATACAAAAGCAGATCAACCATTCTACATAGCATGAGGTCCTCAGTATTCAGGTGTATTTTAAAAGACAATAGGACAGATTGTTGTCAAATGATGCTCTCGTGCTCTATGATGGAAAATTCAATCATAGTACGTTTTTGTGGGGGACTGATTCTAGTGCCCTTAGATAAATTGGACGGGGTCTACTTACATATGTGGTTCTACTCAGTTCATATGAAGGGATTGTGTGGAAAGTCACATAAGAATGGTGATAGGATTGAGTCATCCCTCTATGATAGGTGTTGGCACTCAACTATGAAATGTTGCAAGGAGAAGTTTTATCGTATTCTGGAAGTAAGTAAGTTATAATCAGAGATAATGGCTATTAATGCTCTCAATTTTGTTTGTTGGAAGTCATAAAAAAGTGTCATCAAAATTTTGTTTAATAAAAATGAGCTTATAAATTTCTTGTTTTGAAAATATAATAAAAACCAAAGCCCACAACTCAAAATTTTCATTTGATGAAACATAAGTTAAAAACTGTAATCAAGATCTCACATGGGTTTCTGGGGCTTCTCTTGTTTTGCAATAGTAATTAATGAGTCTTGTTGAATTATTGTATTTTGATTGTGTGTATGTTCTTTAAAAGCTTTGGAATTTTTAAAGTCTGTTTATAATTGTATGGTTCTTCTGTCTTTTTTGGTAGGTTGGACAAACAAGTTCAGGATATAATGCTTGCGATTGATCAGGTTTGGAGGCGAAAATTAGTCAAAATGGAGAGTATCCATCGCGAGTTTGGCCCCCAATTTTTGCAGAGCAGCCGTGGAGGGGAGCTGAGAAGGAGAGAGAAAAGGGAAGAGATGGGTCATGGGTCGGGTCATTAAATGGGTTATAGGCAATCCATTAAACTTTGAGTTATTGGACGCTTATACCTTGAAAATGTGCTTGTGCGAGTGGAATGTGTGCAACTCCGCCGTCTCTCGCCGGATTCCGCTGAATTTGGGCATAAATAGCACCCTGTATATAGTTAGGGGCAGTAATAGTATGTAAAATAGCTGAGGGTTAACACTTGCATTTGAAACATACGTAAGGGGCATTAATAGCCATTAGTTCTTATAATCATACTAAAACTTATGTCGGGACCACTGAATGTAATACACGTATGTTTGAAAAGTCAACTAAAGCAAATTCATTATCCTTTAAGTTGACTTTTTTAACCGTGTATTGCAAGAACAAGTTTTAAGATTATGATAACTTACTCCCGAACCAAGATAAAACTACTCAGCTGCAAGTAATTTTTTTTGTTTTCTATATAGTCCTCTATTTGTCCAAAACTCTCTTTGGCATAATGCTAATATATTTAGACAACCAAACTAGTAATTTGTTTTGGTCATAGGAATCGCTCAATTACTCTAATTCTAACCATAGACAAAAGAAAAACCACCTTAGCCACACATTATACTATACCACATTAATACTCCCAAACACATGCATGTCTCTCCTTCATTCTCTACTATACTCACTTTCAGCAACCAAAAAAATCACCCCCAAAAATACCATTTCTCCATTTCCCATTTTTCCCTTTAGCATTTTACTCCATTTCTTGTAATTTCAAAAAAAAACCTGAGGCCGGACTGGTCAATCTCCGGCCAACCAGACCTTTTTGCCTTGATTTATCTCAGGCAATGTCGACGGGAAATGTCCAGACCACGGCCCCATCAACACCGGCATATAGTTCGCCACCTATTACAATAGTTCTTACAATTATAGTTCTTGCATTTTTCTTTATAGGATTTTTTTCATTCTACATTTGTAGGTTTCTAATGCAAAATTTGGTTTGGACATGGCATCTTCGAAATGGTACTACTCATGTCGGTCCATCACATCCTTCTAATTTTCTTGGATTAGATCCTAAGATTATTCAATCTTTTCCTACTTTTCTTTATTCAAATATTAAAGATTATCGAAAAGAAAAATACGGGTTAGAATGTGCTATTTGTTTGGTTGAATTTGGAAACGATGATATTATTCGTCTTTTAACGTCTTGTTGTCACGTTTTTCATCAAGAATGTATTGATTTATGGTTGGGATCACATAACACGTGTCCGGTTTGCCGCAAATCTCTCGACTCGTCTCCGGACAAGTCTCAAGCCTTGCATGAGAGAAGTGAAACTACTTCAACAACAACAACAAACGAGTCATTTGTTGTTGTTTCGATTAAAGACGAGGAGAATGAAGATGATGAAAATAGCGAATTGCATGATCAGCCTTCTGGATTAAGTGATCATGTGAAAGTTGACCAAGGGCAGTATGGTAATAACTTGGGAAGAATTTCGAGATCGCATTCGACTGGACATTCTGTAGTAGAAGAAAATCACGATAAATTTACTTTGAGGTTGCCGGAACATGTGAAAGCGAAAATAGTTAAAGGGCATATTTCGACGAGAAGTTGCATTAATTTTGGAGACATTGGTGGAGATCACATCAACAGATTAGTATAAATTCTTTTTTTCTTTCTTTAATTTAGATATATATATTTTTTTTTAGTATCATATATAGATCCACATTATAGATATTATTTTTTGGTAGATGATCTAGATTATAGAAATGCTTATTGCTTGAGTGATAATATTAATTTTATTTATATACCCTTCCATGCGAAATTGAAAATCTATTTTTTTTTATTATACAAAATAAATTAGAATACATAAGACATTCAATGTTGGAGGAAGGGAGTATTTATTTCTGTAACTTCGTCTACTAAAGTTTTCATTGATTTCTTTGTTTGCGTTAACGTTTGCATGGAAACAAGAATATTTGATCTGGAAGCCAATGAACAATTGGGATGTATCTGATATTGACTTCTGAATATTTAGCAACATCTCCATGCATGCAGGGACGAAGTCAGAAATTTGATGTTGGGAGCAAAACTGCAACAGTATGTAGAACTATAAAGCTCGAGTGATAAAAACGGTAAAAAAAATTTGACGGCAATAAAAATTCTTGGGGGGGGGGGGGTGAGGGGGGGGGGCGAAACTGATAAAATTTTCTAAAATATAGTAGTATTTTTAAAGATCTCGGGGGCGTTGATCCCCGCCCCCGTCTTCGCCCTGCATGCATGTATGTACATGTTTTTGTTTTTACTAGGGAAATTGATATTTACACTATACTTATTTTTTTTACACTGCCCTCAACTTTATTTTATAAATAAACAGATATTAATACCCATGAGTTTATCTTTTTTTAGTGTTGGGACATTTAAGTTGAACTAGGTTGAGAGGATGTGTAATGCACATTGGTAGATATTTTTGTTGTCTATATATTTGTGGCTTTAGCATAGCAACTCACCGGATATGCTATTATTTCTCTCCTGGATAAATTTGAATTATATGATGCATATCAGAATTTAACCGTGCATGAAACCACCTTGGCCACTCACTGCTCGATGAGAAACCAATGTGCTCAAGTTCTCACTCCAGTGATATGCCTTTTGGCAATTCCCAGAAAGCTAAGTTGAAAGGGGCAAAAAATGTCTGTCTGCGTGTATGTTCACATTTTTATATTCAATCACTCACAATTTATCATGTGTATATATAATTGGAAAAAATAATCACATATCGAATTCTAATTAGTTGAGTTAATGAATAAGAATATATACGTGGACAATGTTCTCTCATCCCTATAAATTTGCTCATAATGCTTCACTCCCGCTACAACCGCCAGAGCTTTACATAGCCAATATCGGCAAGCTACGGGGACGGATGCTGCAATCTCCCCAGTATAAATATGATAAATAGAATAAAGAGAGATAAATATGAACAATTTTTATTTTTTTCCATGTTAAATTGGTTTTTCCACATTAAAAATGGAAATGAACATGCAAAAGTTCGAATATAATAAGAGATAAATACATGATGACAGAACCGTTTCAAATAATATTG
The DNA here is from genome assembly GCA_026122235.1 of Vinca minor. NCBI lineage: Eukaryota > Viridiplantae > Streptophyta > Magnoliopsida > Gentianales > Apocynaceae > Vinca > Vinca minor. The sequence goes on from JAOCZM010000026.1 coordinate 5,355,211, forward strand.
ATGCCCTGTACTAATTATTAAAGTTAGACCATTACTTTTAAAAAAATATGTATAAATTATAAAAAAGTGTCAAAATATAATACGATTTTCGGATTTGTAATATCAAAGCAAATCGCGGTAGTCATGAATTTTTTCTTCATCTATTTGATCTAATTTTTAATAAATTAACAAATAATAGATTTAACATTATATTAGATAATAATAACATTTAAAACTAAAAAGAAAGGAACTCAGTGTAATTTTTTTTTTATGGCAAGTAAATTTTAATACTATTTTTTTTCATGTAATTTTTGAACAAAAATAAAAAAGAAAATACATACCTTTTAACTCGATGATCCCAAATTTCAGAGAAAATACAAAAAAATTCTCAAATTTTTTCAACAAAATAAATGCATATACAGGTAATAAAAAAATTGTGGCCCCAATTTTCGGAAACCATGTAATGCGTGGTGTACAAAGAACATGTTTTCAAATCCTTTGTTGACGTGGTTACTTGTAACAATGTTGATAGATTATCTGTAAGAATCTTGTAAGTGATTTATAGTCCAAGATCATATCCCGACTTATGGTGACCGGAGCCTATCCCACCCAAATATTTTTTTACCCAAAAAAAAAAAAGTCTCTCTTTAAAAGAAAAAAAACAAATTAAAAGCAACGAGAAACTGAAGTGCAGTCAATTCAGCGATTCAACTTCAAATGGATTCGTCTGTGAAGTCCTTCAATCCAAACAACCATCTCAAACAACAGTAAATTTTTGTCCTCTAAAAAATTTCAGAATGTAATATTTGTATGATGATAATGGTGAAAAAATTACGAACAGATTTGTGAGCAACTTAACAGGATCTTCTATGCTGGAACTCTTCCTGCTCCTTACAACGCTCTCAGTAAGAATCATTCGTCTAATAAGTTTTTACGATTTCAATTTTTTTTTGTTTTCTCAGGTTATTTCTGTTGTTAATTTGATTACTATGTTTTCTGATTGCAGATTTTGATACTTATACGACGTTTAATTGGCTGCAATAATGAATTTGGTAAATTATTTCATTGTGTTGTTGAAATTGAATCCGTTTGGTGAATTTTGTCATTCATTTTTATGTAAAATCAGTTTTTTTGTAGCTTGTTTCTTACGGACTGAATGAGGCAGCATGTTAATTTTTTATTTTCCTCAACTAACTTTTGGTTGTTTGTGGAGGATTATGCTGTTTTCGTACTGTTGGGTTATGGAGCCTAAAAGACCTAACACGGCCCATGTAATTTTGTTTTTTTTTTTTGTTTTTTTCCCTTCTTAGGCCGTCCACGTAAAATTGTAATTATGGCTGAGTCTCTCATTATAAATAGCCAACTGATGTACCTAACTTCTTGTATCTCGATATAGTAAAATATGTTGGGCAGCGCATCATATGTAGTCAATGTTTTGACAGACTATGTTAACAATTTCGGGTCTTTCATTATCGTTTTCAATCTATTTCCTAACACGTACCAACTGTATATAGTTATAACAGTATTTCAAAAATTATTATTTGTAGGAAAATTCAATCCTAGGACCGTCCTTTGGGCTCCCCTCAATTCATGTGAGGGGTTGTGGGGTCAGTCCCCCAAGGACGGTCCTACCCGTATTTGTATATAGCATTGTATTATTCTGTTAAAAAGTTGTGGGCTTCAATTCTCTTTTAGTTATAATGATGAAGAAAATGTCGCAAGGGCCTGCAAGTACTCTATTTGTAGTCGTTTGGACTATGGACTTCGGAGTGAGATTTAAATACCTGCTGGAAATTCACACGCTTTAAACTATGTTATTCACGGAAATATAATAAATTTGTAGGAGGACTTGATTCTTAACTCAATTATCAATAAGAGTTTTGCTGGGATGATTGTGGATTTGCAACTTGAAGTAATATTATTTCTAAAGGTGCAAATTCATTTTGTTTGTAAGAGTGAGTAGCTCTATTATCATGCTGAATATGTGGTTGATGGTTTTATCAACGCAGCAAGGTTCTTAATAGTTTTCAGCTCAAGTTATAATTAATATTCACTTGTTACTTTTGTGACTGATAAGAGTTTCTTGTTTCTCTAGGTCATAATGCAAAGGAAGCCTCATTAAAGAAAAATGATGATGCCGTTATTGGTAGTAAGAGCTTGAGTGCTTACGTGGATGGGATTATTGTAGATTTTCTCATTATTTTTGTTCCATGGTGTTTATTCCTGACTGTAAGTGGTTTCATATTTCCCCCCAAAAGCCAAGAAACATTTGAACTCTTTGCAGTATCTGGTTGACTGGTTCTAAAGATAACTTTTTGTTTGTTGCTTGTTCTTTTAATTCAATTAGAATCCTGAGATAATAATATGGGCATTTCTCGTTTAATGTTGGGAGAAGTTTTCCACTTGATACCTGTACATAAAGTTTCATTTACTTAGAAGTGTTCCATATGATCAGGGTTGAGAGGTTCACAGCTTATCTGGAAATAGTGATTGGCTGACTTAAATATGTAGATTTGAAATCTCTTTATTAGCCTGGTTATATATTCTCTATGTTGATCAGAACCTGTGGTCAATTAAATTGGTACGCACACTGTTTTGGGCAGGTTCTTTCTGAATGGATATACCTAAATCTTGCTCTTGTAATCTTGGTGCTAATCGTCTTCCTTCTTGCTAAAAGGTACGTCGCAACATCTAGAGTAACATTTTTGTCCTTGATTTGGAAATGCTCTTATATTTTAGATCAATGTTCTTAAGTCTATCTTTTGTATTAACTGGATTCCATCCATATCCAATAGAGATTTGGATATCCTCATCAGGAAGACAGCATTCCGTCTCTTAGGGAAAATGTCTCATCTTACAGGGTTTATATGGTATGTAAATATATACGATTATGTATATTAGATATTTTTTCCTCTTGCAGTATGTTAAGTTATTGTTTCTTTTGGAATCCTGACATTGGCTTCAAGGATAATTGCTGCAGATGCTTCTTACTCGCTTGTGTATTTTGGCAGTGGGCTTCAAGATATATCCTAGAAGATATGCTAAAGCAGAGACCTATGGCACTGGCTTGGTAATCCATTCCCAATTCTAGGACGGTAGACATTTCTGTATTTCTTTTGGCTGCGTTATAAGCTTCGTTATTTCTTAATTTTAATTCTCTAACTTTAAGATGATGTAAACTTGCTTGGTTTGGGAACCTTCTAAGCTGGCTGTTTGATGGTTAACATGAGAAGAGTCCCTTAGAAGCAAGTAATTAGAAACTCAGTTTTCCCCTGCCAATTGGAGGATCTGAGTTTCATTCAATTTCACTTTTTTAAGCTCTGCAAGAGCTAGTATTGAATATTTTACCATGTTCTGGTGGCGTACTTACTAAATTGAGGGAATTTAGTAAGAAGCCATTATTTATCATGGAAGAAAACGGGAAGCATATTTAGTTAATTGATTGTGCTAAATAATTACTTTCAACTGGTAAAATGCTATTTATTTACCATATAATTCGTTTTTATTGTACTTTTTAAGTAAATTTTGAATTGTTTTAAATTAATTCCTTTCTTGAATATTTTCTCTTGTTCTGTGTGTGTGTGTGTCAAAACCTCTTCATATATCTGAAGGGGCTAACTGATTATTTTTCTTACACTCTGCTTGCTATTATGTCAGATGGATCTTGGAGTAGGTTCATTTGTATTAGCCAATTCGTTAGGCAAGGTTTCTCTCCAGGTTCAAATTAGATAAATTGATGGTTTCTCTCCAGGTTCAAGAATGTTCGTGATCAAACGTAATATAACCATCAATTTATCTAATTTGAACCTGGAGAGAAACCTTGCCTAACATATTGAAGAGATTTTAATTATGTCGTTTTATTTTGTACCACCTTGTTTTTCATTAGTAGAACAAAGAGAAGGCATAAGTTATCTGCGGAGTGTATTTTTTTCGTTCGATGTCGAAATATTTGGTGGATATGTTTGCTAACATTTGCTTGTCTATTCTCTATCAGGTCACTGAGAAATGCAGTTCGCTCATCTAGTCCTCTGATTCTTCTAGGTTTTGCCCGACGTATATTTACCTCCAGTGTTCATTATCAGGTGAAAATATGATGTGTGGCGATGTTTATCTGTCTTTTTTTCTTCAAGACTTGATAATTTTCTTTGGAAGGTGGATGATCTGGACCTGTCTCCATGTTGTAATAGGTTCACGTGGGCGAATATGGAGTTCACTGGAATTTCTTCTTCACACTAGCTGCTGTGGCGATCCTAACATCATTAGTTAATATGCCTCCAAAATACTGTCGAATTTTAGGCATCTTAATTTTAGCAGGTAAACATTCATGTTCCTCTGTCTTCTTCTCTATTTATGTATTGTTTATGACATAAATCTTTTTTTTTTCTTTCCTTTTTTGCTAGTATTTGAAATATTTTGGTGTGTTAGGATATCAGTATGTTTTGCTGCATGGGCTGAATGCATATTTGCTTTCTGATAAAAGGGGAACAGACATCATTAGCCAAAACAAGGAAGGAATATTCAGCATATTTGGTGAGCCCAATGTGAAATGAAACTGTACTACTCTTAGGCTCTCATACTTCCTTTCGTCTTGCTTTCTCCCCTTTTCATACTTTCTTTAGTTTATAGCCTTCTTTTGATGCTCTGAAGAGTATTGGCTGTCATCTTTCTGTAGGTCCTCTTTAGTATGCTTACTATTTATTAAACGTACTGTGTTTTGCATGTTTTTTATCTTCGTAGCTAGGAATCTTGATATTCTGGGACATGATAAGGGATTTTGTTTCCCCTAATATTCGTGATATTTGTAGCTAGGAATCTTGGTATAATTATCATGTCCCAGAATATCAAGATTCCTAGCCACGAAAGAATCTTAATAGATTCCTTATAGTCTATAAGGAATCTTAATATATTTTTCCTTATAGTCCTTAATTTTTTTATACACAATTTGGATTACTTATACACCATGCAGAAGAAAGTATTCTTTTATAAGTTGTAGGATATTACTCCCTCCGTCCCAAATTGGATGTCCTGTTTCTATTTTGGTTTGTCCCAAAATGAATGCCCACTTTCTCAAAATGGATATACTTTCTCTCTCAACTCCCATAACTAACCTCCTATATCTAAGGATGCAAGCTCCACTAACTTATGGGTCCTTCCATTAGTATCAATGAATGGGGATATTTTGGTTACTATTTGTCAAGCTACTCTCCTTTATGATGAAAGTCAAATGTGAACGTTTAATTTGGGACGGAGGGTGTATAAGTTTTCATATTCTTCTTTCGTTGATTCATATAGCCGAACCCAATTACTTGGGATTAAGGCTTTGTTGTTATTGTTCTTCCGTTCTTTTCTTCTAGTCTTTAGATAGAACCTATCTGTGACTTTAAAGTAATGATGGTACATGTTACCTTTGACAAGGTATTGGTAAGAATTTCATGCTAGGTGTTTACCTTATCCCTTTTTCCCTTCCAGTAAGTACTGAGCCAGGATTGCATGGTTCCATGCAGTGTTGTTAAGGCGTTGGCTTGGAGTCTTGAAGCGCAAGGCGCAAAATAGGCGAACGCCTTTTAAAAAAAAAAGGCGCACCTTGAATAAATATTATTATAGATATATTAATAACATGCAAATTTAGGCAAAACATAATAATAAATAACCTTAATAATATAGTTCCCTAAAAAAAAAAACATTATTAGATAAAGCAAAACAAATAAAAAGTTAATGCCTCTAATCATCATAATCATCTTCAAGATCAATGTCTTCGACTTGATTCTCTTTATCCAAGGGAGAATCTTTTTCTTCATCATCTTCATTATTCTCATAAAAGCTAGAGACATATGAAGAAGATGATGGTCTTAAATTAGGAGGTGAATGTTGAGAAAGAGAAGTACTAGCTCCACTTGACCTAGATGGGTAGCGTGGTTCATTTACTCCAGCTGCTCCAGACCAAGAAAAATCTGAATCATCATAGGGTTTATCTCATCCTTCAATGCGTGCCGACGAAGTAAAGCTCTATTGTACTTAACAAACAGCAAGTCGTTAAGTGTTTTCTGATCAAGGTGGATTGATGTAGCGAGGAGGTGTTTATGAAAGGTGAAAAGGTTTGTTAAATCAAAATCTTCAAATACTCGCTCATCATTTTCTAACTCTCTAAGCAACCATTCATTAGAAACGAATTAATTACAAGGCACGCCCATTCATTAGAATTGGATTAATTACAAGGCGCGCCCGGAGCCCGGAGCCTTTTCTTCAAGACGTGCGCCTTGCTAATTTGAAGCGCGCCTGAGATTTTGAGGCGATATCCCTCGAGCCCTGGAGCTTGAGGCGCAAAGGCGCGCCTGAGGCAACACTGGTTCCAAGGCTCCAAAGAGAGCCTACTTTTTTTTTATTGGATTAGGACATTTGTTTTAAAACTTTATCCAGTTACGAATCTTACGATTTCTACAAGTTCTCAATTCTCATCAAGTGTTACTGTTAAGATCTCTAGGGTTATGCTATTAATGACAATGACATAAACTGTGCCATCCAGTCCTCCACCAAAGTAGAGTTCCATATGACGTGTCGATATGGCTAAACTTTCTATTTTACTTGTAATTCTGTCCAGTTGCAGCAATGGATATTATTAGTCAGGAACTTGATTTGTTTTAAAGAAATGCAATTCATAACTAATTAAGTGGCATACAATAAAGATCAATTACTCTCACAGTATATCTTCTTATGGATGTTTTAATCTTTATGGTTTTGTCGTTAAAGATTAAACTCATACCCGTAGGGTTATGTTCATTTTCCTCACCAATTGAAGGAGATATATCTGCAACACTTTATTATAGGTCTTACTCAATTTATTGTGTTTCTCAGGATATTGGGGTATGTATCTTGTTGGGGTGCAATTAGGAGGCTATCTTTTGTTTGGAAACGAGGCTGATAATATCTTGAGACGCAATCAGAGGGCAAGTAGAGTTTGTATTCTTTGTCTTCTCTTCTGGTATACCATCTCCTTTTAAGCTCACCGTCTGAAAAAATGTCCAACATCTGACATGATTGGTATTACTTATAGAAATCTCGTTGTTTGTCAATATTGCAGGACCCTGACTTTGTTTTTAGATCAGTTTGTGGAGAAAGTCTCTCGCAGAATGGTAGGGCTTCACTTAAATACATATTAAAATACTTTCTTTAGCATCGATCTCATTCTTATTTCCTATGAAAAGGAAATGGGGATTATATTCTTTTAGTTGAGGTAAACAATGAATTCCAAACGATGAACTTCCTTGCAGTGCAACATGACATATGTGACTTTAATATTGGCTACAAATCTACAGGTAAAGCTCAATCTTCTGAAGCCTTCAAGAAACATGAATACTTTATTGTTCTGAGTTTTGAGGAATATTTCTTTTTTGCTTCAAATGCTACTGTGTTTTTTGACTACCTCAGATTATTTGCATATCTAACAACTGACTTAATTATTTGAATTTAGTTGACCTTAGTGTTTTATTTTTTGTAATCTTTTGATCAATTCAACTTGTTGAGGAGCCACTGCTGTTTGTACGAAACCTTTCTATGGTTTGCCACAAAAAATAATGTGGGCATACTAAGGTTGTGGATGTTTCAGACCAACTCGTTCAGTAGTTTAAGATGGTCGAAAGCAGAATATAAATATTACTTCCTCCCTCCCAAATTCAATGCCCACTTTTCTATTCATTTTGTATAGGAAATTAGACTTTCAATTTTAAGATGGAGGGAGTACAACAACATTACGAGGTTTGTGCAGGTGGGCGGATATTGATATTTGAATGAAATTTTAACTACTGCAGTTTTTTTTTTGAAAACTAGACCATTTATAAGTATGGTCTAGTTTATTACAATTATTTATTATTAGACCTCTCCAGAGGAGGTCGACCTCACCAGAGGAGGAGTAGTAGAAGCCCGGCTGAGCGGGTGCCCCGTGAGGGGAGTAGTAGTAGAAGTCCCGTTGAGCGGGTGTCGTAGAAGAGCCCGTTGAGCGGGTGCCCCGTGAGGGGAGTAGTAGAAGTCCCGTGTTGAGCGGGTGTCGTATAAGCCCGTTGAGCAGGTGCCCCAAGAGGGGAGTATAAGATCCACACAAGGGAGCCCAAAGAAATGACAATTAAATCATTCCCTTGTGTGAGATATAGGGATTGAACTTGGGACCTAAGCCCCAAGTGTGATGGCCTTACCCACTTGGCCATCCAATCCTTATAAACTACTGCAGTTAATATTGATATCAAATAAAATACTTATCAATCAATACTGTGTCTTGAATGGGTTATTAACCGAACTCAAGATGCCAACCAGCCGTACAATGAGGTTAAGCTTGGGGTCTTTTCAATATTAATTCTCAAAGGAGCTGCTGTTACATCAGCCTCTAACAGTCTAAAATCCAAAAAGGGGAGATCTGGAGTATTTTTTATTTTGAGCAAGTTAGCGAGTGACCTCGTAAGTTTCGTGTCTCAAAGATGTGCAGTTTCACTCACATGAATGGTGAATGCTCTTTATTTCTATGCTGCTACATTATGCATTTTTGCTTTCTTGTCTGGCTTTCTTTGGATGGATTGTTAGTTCATCCTTCTTTTTTTCTGTTGGAATTTTAGATACTGTTCATCCTTCAAGAACGTATAAATTACTCCCTCCGACCCAAATTGAATGTCCACATTACTACTTTAGTTTATCCCAAAATGAATGTCCACTTTCTTGAAATGAACATATTTTATCTCTAAACTCCCATAACTAACCTCCTATATTTAAGGGATTCAAACTCCACACCACTAAGCTCTTTATATAAGGACTTTATGGTAACTTGTGTATGGTCAAACTAATCTCCTTCAATTTGGGACGGAGGGAGTATAATTTATTTTCTCGGGTGGTGGGGGTTTTTTAGAGAGACAATTTATCTAATTCTGTGTTTTATTGCTTCTGATTACATAGCTTCATGAGAATAGCACCTAGTAATGCTAAATATTGCTCATTTTTATCTCCACCAAGTTAGATTAGTTACAGTTATAACAAATTTTCAAATTTTCAGGTTCTGGCTATACTAATGTTCTTCGATCTTATACCGGGAAGCAAGCTTTCCCTATTGGAAAAAGCATTTAATCAGAATCTGTTGGGATCTTTTCTTCTTGTAAGAAGTGTTTGTTCTCTTTCAGTTTTTCTCCTGGATCTTTTATCATCTTTTCTACGTAAGATACAAAACGAATGACAAATGTCTTTATTAATGCAGGCTAACGTGTTGACGGGGTTAGTAAACATGTCCATTGATACGCTGTTTGTTTCCTCAGCCTTTACCTTAGCAATCTTACTTATCTATTCATTCACTTTATCTGCTTCTGTTGGATCTTTATACTTCTACGGCATTAAGTTAAAATTTGGGTAGTATAGTATAGCTAAACTTTTGCGTCCTTAAGTTCCAGCTATTCCTTTCCAGCAAATGAATTGGATTGTAGTTCATTTGTGTCCTTAAAGCAGCGACACAAATATATTGTAGTCCTGTTAGATTTTCTATTACATTTAAGGCAAATTGGTCAATATAGTCCCTAAACAATTTACAGATTGCACGCAAAGTACCTAAAGAGTAATTCTGAAATTTAAAATCCCCAAACAATTTACATTTGATGTGCTAAGTCCTTCCGTCAAAAAAAATTGTTAATCAACTGTGAAATAGAAATTTTGAATTGGTCAATGAAAATACTAAGAGGGGAAATGGTAGTTTACAATACATTTACCCACTATAATTACCCACAATTACCTCTATTATCTGAGGTAAAATAAAAAAAAATCTTCATTTTGACCGCCCCAATTTCAATAGAAAAATTAGAGTTCTAGTTTAATCCATTAAGGAGGGGGATGGGGTGGGTATGCTACCAGTTTGGAGGGGAAACTTCCAAAAATACCCTAACCTATTTTTCTTTGACTCATTTTTTTCAAACAGATTAATGTTGATCGTCAGTTTTTTGACGGAAGGACCTTACAAACCAAATGTAAATTGTTTAGGGATTTTAATATCAATAATTAATATTTAGGGACTTTATCTCTGTCCATAAATTATTTAGGGATTAAATGCACCAATTTGACCACATTTAATGCATTCTGGAGACAAATTCTTTTCATTCCTCTGCCCAGCTGCGGTTTTCACTTGTTTGAGAAATATGGTCAAACTTTTTTTGTTTTTGGTGGTGGTGGTGGTGGGGGGGGAGGAGTATTGTGTACCTTAACATGTTGAAGTTGCTGTGGTGTGGATAAATTCAAGAATTGTCCAAAGAGTACAACTAATATAGAGTGGTGTGGATTATTGGTTTTGATTGGTTTAGATAAGTTCTAAAGCACATTATGATGATCTAATTGCACTCTTCTCCTTTTCTTTTTCTTTAATGAATCAATTGCACCCATTTTCTGTTTTAAGTGCTCGGAGATTATTTGAATGAGGAAATCTAATGAGGAAATCTCTATATGTGTATAACTATTTTTGTTTTTCTCAATATGTTAGTAAACTTGTATTCTAGCTTTTTATGTTTCTTAACTATTTTCGAGTTGCTTCTTTCGTCAAATTAGTGTAAAATTGATGATTTTCGTCAACTTTTGGTAACATATTCTGCATGTCTTTGGTTTTAAGGGCATTTATGTCAATTTAAATTCTTAATATCAGAGACACATTCAGAATATGTGACAAAAAGTTATGAAAATTACCAGTTTTATGCTAATTTGACAAAAGCAGCAACTCGAAAATAGTTTAGGGAAATTTTTTTGATAGAAAGATAAAAGTGAAAATAGTTTATACATACACATCAGTTTTCTCTTACTTCTGTGTATATACTGTTCTCATTTTTAAACCTAAAGATAATTCAACACTGTTATAGCAATAGTGAAATATGCGCATGTATTTAATGAGCATCAGTGTAAGATATTTTGATCACATAGGAAATGTTTTACTAACTAATCAACTATCTTTATTCTCATTATCAAGTACTGATTTGCTAAAATATTGTATCTGAATGCTTTAATGAAGTGAAATTTCACCAGAGCTTGACTCTCTAGGAAAATTCAATCCTAATACCGACCTTATAGGACTGGTCCTACAACTCTCTCACATGAATTGGGTGGGGCCTCCTTGCAGATATGAACTCCCCTCAATTCATGTGAGGGGGACTGGGTACCAGTCCTAAACGGTTTTAGGATTGAGTGACCCTCGCTAATATGGTGGAAATTTTATCAGTGGCTTTTGGGAAACGGAATCTTCGATACATTTTTTTTTTATCTTCGATACATTTGAAGATGAGAGGAATATGAAAATTTAGCTGGTTTTATTTTCAGTATATATAAATAATGGGCTTTACTTGTACAAGTAGGACCATAATGTGAAAATTCTTGATAGTTCTGAGAGAAGTATATGGGCCCAAGACTAGTAGGTAAGATTCCAGATATTCAGTTAAGTGTTAATCGTATGTAGTTATGGTGTCTGTTTGTAATCCTAACCTTACAGTATGATAGTTTGGGAAATTTTATGTAGAGAAATCCGCTATATATTTACATTAACTATTTTTACATTTTTATAAATAGAAAAAAGAAAAATTTAGGCTAAAAATAGATTCAATAATTTACGGGTCTACTCACTCGTCAAATTATAGTGATTTCGGCCTAGTTTCAGGAGAAAAAAAAAATGCACGTGCAGAGCACATGTCATCACAATAGAGAGCTCATTTTATCGCACAACCACCAGACCCTCCTTCCCCTTTCCCACACCACCACCAGCACTTTCTTCCTCCCTCTCCCTGTCAGCTTCTGAGTCGTTAAAAACATTTCTTTTTCCGAATCCTTGGATGAAGCTTGAATCAAGCTTCCATGAATTAAAATTGGAAAAAACTAAAAATATTTAACTGGAAAAACCTAAAAATAATCCCCCACCCTGTTGCTCCTTTCCTTTTCAGAATCCTTGGATGAAGCTGTACCCAATTCACTCTCTCCCTCACACATATACACAAAAACACACATTGAAAAATAACACCAGATTCTTGTTCAATAGCAAGAAATGGAAAAAAAATTCGCTATGAAATTTTGCTCCAATTTTCATCAACCCTAATCGGCCTCAATAATTTCTAGAGATGAATCAAAATTAAATCTTTTTCACAAGGTCTCATATATATATTTCTCACTTAAGGATTTATTGCTTATTTCATTTTTTCCTCAATTTTGAAGGCCTATAGTATTTTTACGGGACACGGTCCTACTGGATGACATCTCCAGGGCCACTGGAAATGAATTAATCATATATCTTATAAATTTCAAGCTAACACTTGTATTTGTTTATGAGCACATCCAAAAAAAGTTGGTAACTTAATTAGATTGTATTGGAGCATCGACTATAATTGGTGTGGGAGACGACGGAGAGAGGGAGGAAGGAGAAAGAGTTTCAGATGGGTTGGCGCGGGCGACTCAGACGGTGACGGGGAGAGGTAGGAAGAAGTGCTAGTGGTGGTGTGGGAAAGGGGAATGAGGGGCTGGTGGTTGTGCAATAAAAGGACGATTTTGCCCTCTATTGCGAAGACATGTGCTCTGCACGTGCACTTTTTTGCTTGAAATTAGGTCGGAATCATTACTTTGACAAAGTGAGCAGACCAGTAAATTATTAAAGCTATTTTTAGCCTAAATTTTTCTTTTTCCTATTTATAGAAAAGTAGAAATAGTTGATGTAAATATATAGCGGATTTCTCATTTTAATGTAACATCAGTTTGCAATTAGAATACGGTCCAAACATAAGTTGTTAAGGGTGTATTTAAATTACAACTCAATTCGATTTACTTTTTCTAAACTTTTCGGTTTCTAACAAATTGTCCTACAATTCACCTCATTAATAAAGATAAATTTGTAAGTTATGCATAATCAAATGCTTTGCTAAGTTTTTGTACTATTTACGTTCAAAATTGTTTGCAATATTTTGAGATATTTCAAATTATTCATCACGTGTCAAAAAACAGCAATCATAGATAGATAGGAAGTTTGATATATTGGTGCAGAGCAGAATCTTCTCCAAAAAGATGCTGAATGCTGAAATCGAGCAAGTATATGCTAATATGGAAATGGTAAGTGGAAAAAAGTAAGTGAAATATGGTAGCTTTTCTGGACTCTTATTAAAAAACTCATTATATTTCAATGATTTAGATATTCCTTTAGACAGGAGGCGTCACCTAACATCTATATAAAAAAAAAAAAAAATAAAAAGAAGCTGTCTCAATGAGCTACTATTACAATGAAATATAGAATGATTGACATACTCGCTGAGTATAATGTTATTGTTGAAGTGAAGTCATGTGTTTAAGTAAGAGTTAGTTTTTGCTGATGCGATCTAAACCAACCTCTCTTAGATACTATCATGCCCTCTGCTAGGAGGTCCAAATGGCTGTCTAGCCACCATACATACTTAAACTTATGCTTATATATCATTTAAATAATCTTAGACAATTCTTAAAATAGGTATCAGGTTCACCTCCTTTTAAACCTTAGCTTGATGAGTTCGGTAGTACCCATGACCAATTATTTAGCAATTCCATATGCACTTTAGACCATTGCTCGTATATCATTTAGTCCTTCCAGAACAATTTAGAGTGGATATTAGATTCATCCTCCTCTAAGTCTTAATTTAATGGGTTTGTCAGCACATATAATCAATTATACATTCTTAAACCTTTTATTATATACAGTATAGTAATTTCAAAGAATTCTGAAACTGATATCATATTCACTCTCCCTTGGGCCCCTAACTCCTAGGATTCCTGCGCTTCAGACAAGTAACTTACTCTAATACTATAAGGTCACATTTCACGCTCGTATTTAAACCCATACTTATATAATATTCAATCATTTCAAACAATTTAGATGTCGAACGGCATATCACAAAAGCATATACTATTTAGACTCCCAATCCATTACCACGCCCTTGATTAGGTACTTAACCACAGAAGAAATTTTTTAAATGCGACAACATATATATTGAATAAATATTTTGGTGGTGAGTGGTGATAGATCGAGTACAAACACAAATATCAATCTAACAAATACTACGGAGATGATTAGATAATATTCTATGCATCAATTTTCTTATGAAATAATCCTAACCACAACACAATTTTACTCCCGACCATACACAAAGCCCCACGTATTAATAGAATCTCTAAGATATCTAGGAAATCGAAATTGACTAGAAAACTACTAAACCAAACCTAATATAATAAAACTAGTAATTACCACAACTAAATATTATTCTAAATAATAAGATTGATTTAATAATTCCAACAACCTGTTACTTGGAATTTTGAAAGAAATATATTATTCTCATGTGTTAATTTCGGTCTAGATAGTCCCTAATCAATTTACGAGCAGCGAGATGAGTCTCCCAACAACACTTACACGGTGGAATCTGGCTGATTTTGTCATGTGCGACACACATGCTCAAGTAAGCATAGGTAAAGCAGTCTATTTAATTATTTTTCCTAAAAAAATAATGATAATAAAATAAAATTCTCGTTTTTCCATCTTCTTCCTCATTCTTGAGCCCCAACTGACACTCTTTTTACAATCCCAAAATGTGTGTAGCGGTGAAACGTGGTGCTGTGAAGGGTGGTAGTGGTGTGCAGCGGTTGTACTGAAGAAGAACACAAGTCTGTATTAGTAATTTACCTTATTTAGTTGAGCATGCATGTCGCACATACCAAAATCAGTCAGATTCCAATCTGTAAGTGGTGGCGGGGACTCTTTCTGCTGCCCATAAATTGATTAGGGAATATCTAGGCTGAAATTAAAATTTGAGGACTAAATAGGCGAAAAAAAAATTACAAAGGGACTTAATAGGCTGAAATTATAACTTGGAAACTAAACAGGCGAAACCAAAATTGTAAGGGGACTAAATGGGCGAATTTTCCAAGATTTTAATTGCCGTATACTTCCAGATGGCAAATGAAAATAACACGTCTCACAGAAAGGCCAAAGAACACTTATTATGTTTCCAAAGACAGAGAAAGATAGAGAAAAGAGATAGAGATGCAGGGATGGGCATTGCATGTTATCCAAAATAATTTACCCTTTTTGTGTCTCAATCCTATGTCACTAATAAGAAATTGACATGTTTTAATTTTTTAATTAAAAAAATTATAATCTAAAAGGAATAGTAGAACTCGTAGAGGAAATGTGAACACGTGTCAATCATCTATTCGTGATGATAGGAAACTGAACACAAAATGGGACGGAAGATTTTTTGCCTCAAACTACAATCACCATCTGATCTGTGTGATTCACAGAAAAAGAAAGATTTTAATGATAAGTCCAAATTTCCCAATCTATTCATTGTTGACTTATCAGTAATCTTACAAACACAATGACACACAAATTTTACTTTTCATCAACCTTGGCACTTACCAGAATCTGGCACTAGGGGTGAGCAATTCCCTCTACACAAAAAGCGATACCAATACCCTAGAGCCCCCACACTCCGATCCGATAGAGTAGTTGGAGAATGTAAATTAAGGTGACCTAGTAATCCGACCAGGTAGGAGGACTTTTAACTTGGTGCCCACAAGAAGCCACCCCACATTTAGGCTTGCAAACGGGTCGGGTTTAGATCCATATTCGACTCGAATCCGAAAAAACGGTTAGGACTTGGTAAGTACTCCAGACCCATATGTCCGCATCCGAATCCAAATCCGTATAAGAGTAATAAAATGGTTATGGGTCTAAAATAGTAAAAACCGGATCCGTTAGACCCGGATTCGTTAGACCCGGATCCGTTTCTATATATATAATAAATAAATTTTTTAACCTTTGAATCAATTCACATATGAGGCTAGATTTTACCCTAATTCAAGCATTATGTATTTTATTTTGAGGAAGCTTCTGAATATTTATATTGAAATGTGATCGCAATTCTGGTTATATATTTTTATTTGAATTTTGAACTTTGAAAAGTATTATAATTATGAATTGTATTATAGTACGTAGAATTATTTGTGGATTGTACTATAATTGTGGTGAAGTAACATTTGATATGCAATATTATTAGATTAAACAAGTATATTTTTAGTTAGCCAAAATATAAAATTAAAAAATGAGGATGATTGGACTTTTTGAAACGGGTTTTAACGAATCCGTAACAGACGGATTTGGTAACACATATTATGGATCCGTTAGGATCTGAATCCGGATTCGGTAGGAAAACTTAAAAACGGATCTGGATGCGGAATAGACAATTCCGTATCCGTTTGCAGCCTACCCACATTAGAGGGTTGAAACTTCCACATTGCGGCTGCCAAGAATCGATTATGCGTCCCTCTACACAATCTGCAACCTCAGAACTAATTGGGCTATCCTTGCGGATTAGGGGTGAGCAATTCCCAACTACAACACTACTTACATTTTGGTAGACCGGTATCTGGTGTCAATCCGACCAATCTATTAGAAATTTGTGTAGGATAAATTTGACAATGTGATATGAGTTGCTTCAGATGTGACTTGAACCATCTTACCATGGGCAAGGCCTTCGAGATTAAAGTTGAGTCCAGCTGAGTTAAGCTTACTTGTAGATAGTATTCACATTTTGGATAATGTGATATAAAGTCGCTTTGAAGGTGAGTTGAACCTGTAACCTTACTATGGGAAAACCCTCAGAGAATAAAGTTAAGACCATCTGAGTTAAACCCATTTGACATATTCACATGTTGGATTCATTGTTTGTTAAAAATGGACTATGGAATGTGAACAATAATAATAGGGGTCCAACATCGAATTTGGTGACTCAGATACCATGTTAAAAATGGACTTGGATCTAATTCAATTCCTCAAAAGGTAACTCAAGAGGGGGAGGATTGTCCAAGCCTTATATATTGTAAATATGCACACAAACTAGTCGATGTGGAAATTTTAACATTGTTGTTAAAATCGCGAGTCAATACGTAGAATCGATTCTACTGGAGGCAAAACGTGTTGAACGCAATCTGGTAGAAACAGAGTAGAATCGTACGAGTCTACCGATTCTACCAAAAGCAGAGATTTCCTTTTTAAGATTTCCTCTTCAATATCTCTTTCATCCTCAAATGTTGCTTTATTTTCTTTCCCTTTTCCCTTTGAAGTATGCTTCTTTTTTAGGACTGGCTTCTATGGTTCACGGATAACGACAATTTATTTCGACATTATGAGATATTTCGACAGGTGATGTTGTTGAAGTTTTCTTCTATGAAGAGGAGGTTCTGGGGTTAATTTAGAAGATGGTAAACTCGTTTTCATTATTTTGGAATGGGATGTTCTGGGATAGCATATAGCGATGGATGAAATGTGAGGTAAGAGGTATCAAGGTGGGAAATTAGGAAATGGGATGTTCTGGGATAGCATTTTGTGATTTTTTTTGCGTTATTGTCTTTTGAAAAAACTTGTGAAACTATGTTTTATAAATTTTCGCATATTGTTAGACCATATGGTATGATTTATATATTAATTATTGTTATTTATATATAAAATATATATTTTAATTTTTCGGTACGATTTTACGATCCGTCGAGTTAACGATTTTTCACCCCTCCACCGAGTCTACGTAGAATCGCGAGTTTAACAACCTTGATTGTTAAACACCATTTTGATGAGCACGTACTAAATTATAAGTCTCAGATAAGTTTAATTCGAAGCCCGAGTTCTAAATTGCTAAATAACTAATTATTTAAGAATAACTATTTATTTCTCTCATATGTTACATTAATAATTTAAGAGTTGAGATTTTTATCGATACCTGCATGGACAGCTAAACTTACAATTTTGTTTTTTTTCTTTGGGAACGTGAAGGGTTGCTTTTGCACAGCTTGTTCTCTTGTTTTTATGGATATTTCTAATATAGATTTGGGTCCACCGGCCCCAACCCCAACCCCACCACCATGCAGTTGTAGACACCGTGGCACAGTCTATTTGGAAGCATCTTGGAAAAATTGGGAAGGAAAACAAACTTTCTTCTGATTCAATGTGAGAGTACCCGACTGTTACAGTATTAGCTCATAAGTTGGGATTCTCATTGAGATAATAATTTAGCACGTAAAATAATGTTTATATTATTATATTTAATTAGGTCTCTCTAGAACTTTATCAAGATCCTAGTAGGTTATTTGGATAACGTGATGAATTGTTTTATGATCAAATGCTATTTTTGAATCTTTAATTTTTTTTTACTTAAAACGTTCTGATGTCTTATCTGTAATTTTTAAGAGTTTGAATGTTACTTATAAGAATATCTAATCAATGACTCTTTTTAATATAGTTTTACAAGCAGAATTGGAATATATAACTTCACTTTAACATTTGATGGGATCCTCGCTTTGACATTAATTTTTTTATTATTTCCCCCAAGTTATAACAGAAAATAATAATTTAAATTGAACATTCTATAAGAGAAGGAGACTTCTATAGCCACGCAAGAAAGAATTGGTACAATATGATTTTGCTTGTTAATTTATGGGCGAAATATTCATGTGAGAGTTTGCGAGGATTCTCTGACTGGTGTGGAGGGTCGGGTCGGGTCGAAGTGGAAAATAGTGGGGTTTACTCTAGTAAAACCCCTTCTTGAATTTCTCGTGTATCATCTAACACCTTGACCTATTTAGGGATGTATTTGATTTGGTCTAGTTTAGTCTTCTTTAAAATTAAGACTGAGCTCTAAATTCTTTTTGAATTGAGCCTGAATATGAAATCTCCAGCATTTAGTCATATCGAATTTAATTTGGTTTTAAACTAGCTGAGACAGAAACCAGAAATCACATACTATACCTAGTCCAATAAAACCATAGACAATACAACAGAGACGAAGCTAGCAACTTCACGTTGGGGCGAAGAGAAAATTATACATAATTTGACGAGGTAATTTTTCTAATATTATTTTTAAAATTTCAATTTGTGTAAGAGAAAAATACAATTTTTAAATTCTTAGAACCATTGGCGGAGATTCGTGGAGGCAAGAGGGGTCACGACCCCCCCCAAAATTTTTGAAAATTGCATATTAGTACTAGAAATATTTTTTTTTAATATAAATAAGTCCTTATAATATAAAATATTTTGGTCTTTTCTCAAAATTTTGAAATTTCATAATAGTACTCCCTCTATCTCAAATTTGAATTTATATTTTCTATTTTAGTTTATTTCGAAATTAATATTCATTTTCTTAGAATTAATGTATTTTCTTGGTGGTACCATAATTCTTCCATCCTCAAAAAATCTCTGTCCTCCCATTCATTCAATTGTCTATTTTATTCGTGGATTACTCATTGTTCTGTAATATTGTAATTTGGGCATGATCTTTGGTGTTGCAATAGCGTAATTTGTGACCAGTTTTTAGTACTTTAATAGTGTAATTTGGACAGTATAAACAGAAAGAAATTTGTAGTTTTAAAGTAAAAATATGTCATTTGATTACTTAATATATTCAAATTAATAGGACTTCAAATAAATAAATTTTTTTTCTAAAATATACCTTTAATTAAATAAATAATAATTTTGTATAACTTTCTCATTATAATAATAATAACTTATAATTGTTATGAACTGTAACATTAATCTCTGCATATTAGTCGTTATTTCTCTTTTTAATTTTATCATTTTTTTCCTTAGTTTCTGCATTTTTTTTCCAAGATAAGTATCATTTTAACTTCAAATATTTTAGTAAAATATATCTTTTCTACTTCAAATATACTGTAATACATTGTAAATCAATTTTAGTTCGACCCCGGTAAGTTCAAATCTTACCTCCGCCACTGATTAAGAATGTCCTCACAATCCATGTTTTAAAGCTCTGTAGTGGAAATAAATGTTGGTTATGTTTTTTTTTGGCTAAGTAATGTTGGTTATGTATCACATGACAAAATATCAAACTTGAAATTTTACAGAGTGCTGCCATTTACTAGCACACCCTTAGCCAAGGACGAATTTATTGGTTGGTGTGGGGCATCCGCCCCTAAAATTTTTAAAATTGTAATTTTTATCTTTAAAATTTTTAAAATTATAATTTTTATTTTTAAATTTTTGTTAAAAATAATACTAAGAAAATTATCTCTTAGTCTCAAATATTATGTAAAATTTATTTCTCGTCTCAACCTCCAATATCTATCTTCGATCTTGCCTTGGCCATTGCATCATATTGCTCACAGGTATCATCTTGGCCTACTGATATCTCTGCACTGCCATTGCATCATATGTCATTAATGCACTGAACCTAGATATTGTTTGCAAAATGGATTGTCAATGATTAGCCTATTCCTCGGAGTTTAAATGAAATTCATACTACAAATGTAAACGTGCATTTACTATAATTTATTATTAACCTTAATTAGGACAAATCAAATATCATTGTCTCTAACATGTGTTTGTATATGTGATGTTCTCCCATGCATTGGCCGACCTAGGGTGGGGCATGCCCCACCAGCCTCTCCCCTAATTTTTTTTTAAATAATATTTTTAGTTTTGTTTTTATAACATCCCGTACCGTGATCATTTTTTAGTATACTCATTTTTAATCAGTTTTCGATTTGAAATTAGATTTTGTGGTCTTTGTATTATAGGAATAACACCACTTATATCTTAACAAGCTTAAATGTGTAATGGACCTATGATGTTTATTAAAAAAAAATAATAACAAACTTAAGTGTAAACATTTGAAATCTTGTGAAATTTTTACTATATGGTGATTATCAAAAATATTGGTGATGACTTGTTTTTTATTCTTATTGATGAATCCCGTGATATATCAATGAAGGAGCAAATGTCGGCAGTATTTTGTTATGTGAAGATTGGGCAAGCATTAGAGCATTTTGTTGGTGTCAGTCATGTATCAAGTACTATTGAGATTGATGTAATTATAAAATATTATCAAAGTATGAAAACGCGTATATGCTTTTATAAATTTGTTTTGTCAATGTTGATTATGCCCCTCCTACTTTTACAGTCTGCGTCCGCCACTTCTGCCATGTGCAATCTCCACTCTTTTAGTATATTCTCTTCTTAATACTACCTCTCTTATGAAATATTTGTTACATTTGTAAATTCTTTATGTTTTAAAAGATATTTTGTCATAGAAATTAATACTCACTCCGTCCTAAATTAATTGTCCACATTTTTCTTTATTATTTGTCCTAAATTAACTGTCCACCTTCTGAATCAAGTATGTATTAATGACAATTTTTTTACAATTTTACGCTTCTTTCAACTCCTCATTGAATACTCTTAATTAATTAAAATTATCATTTTCCAACACATATTTAAGAGGTGGTTGTATGTTGTGTGAGAGGAATGAGAGAGAAAGACATAAACCTTATATGGATTGATAAAATTAAGAGAAAATCGCTATATGTATACACTAACTTTTTTTTATTTTTCTCTAAATAGCACTAACTTTTATAAAAAGCCTAAATAGAGTAACTATTTTACGTTTTTGCTCCGTTTGTCAAATTAAAAAATCCGGCAAAAAATCAGGCCAAAATGGTCACGTGCAATGCACATGTGACCCATTTTAAAGGCAAAATTGTCCAAAAAAAATTCCCTCCTAAAATGGTATTTTTCGAGATGACCCGACCCATTTTACCCCACCCCTTCCCTTCTTCCCCGACTCCCCCACCCCCACCCTCCGGCCTACAATATCCCCTTACCCCAGCCCAGCCCCCCCTTGTGATCTTTCTATCAACAAATCAGAAAACAACTCCTAGTTCATCTCGGATGAAAAATGAAGCCCCATAAAAAAAATGTAAAAATGGAAGGCAGCAGTAACTAAAGAATTTACCGGCAGAGTACGAAAATGGCTTGCCGCTACCGCTCCAGTGCAGCAGGCTCACGGGTCCAGCAAGAAGGTTCCGGCAGCTTCCTCTAACGTTATCTCCACCTAAACCGTGCTAATTCCACCGGTGCTTGATCGGCGCCACGTGTCCGGCGAACACTAGGGGTAATCGCAAGCTGCCAAAACTGCTGTTGTTAATTCGGGCAATGCCCGGTTGGGGATGGGCGAACTCTTGTCGAATTTCGACGACCGTTCTGTGTTTAGAATTGGCGTTGGGTGGGGGTGGTGGGTGGGGCTGGGCTGGGGGGTAAGTGGAGGTTGCAGACGGAGGGGTGGGGTGGGGGAGTCGGGGAAGAATGAAGGGGAGGTCGGGTCGGGTCGGGCGGGTTTGGTGGATCTTTTATCGGGTTAGAGAGAAATGAAAAGTTGGACAAAAATATCCTTAAAATGGGTCACATGTGCATTGCACGTGACCATTTTGGCCTGATTTCTTAATTTGACAAACGGAGTACAAACGTAAAATTGTTAGACTATTTAGGTTCTTTTATAAAAGTTAATGCTATTTAGAGAAAAGTAAAAAAAGTTGGTGTATACATATAGCGATTTTCTCATAAAATTAATAAGGGGAATCTTAGACTTTTCTTATATTTTGCCATCAAAATCATCAATAAATAAGTAATTTTCATAATTTTTCTTTTAAGACAAAAAATTTCAAACAAAAATAAAAATGTGTATCTAAAATTATGTTATATTTCTTTCACTTTTTCAGTTTATACCAGAATGAATAACCTTAACTGTTTGGAATTGGGATAATTCCAATTTGAACGGTTAAAATTATTTAATTATCAGGGAAATAATATTGAACCCGAGACTTATAATTCTGATTAGCAAGTGTGGTTGAATCAACTACACTGGCTTCCTCTCAATGCATAGTTGTATGACTAAAGAGTAGTTCCACTCCAATGGCATAACCACAAAGTAAAAGGAGGTGAAATGACGTGATTAGAAGTTGGAATGAATTTACTTAAACCAATCCAAAAATAGCATGAGAAACATAAGGGGGTTAAAAAGAAGAAAAAGCAATTGAACAAATGATATTTCTGATATGTATCAGATGTATTGTATTGAACCATTTGATATAGAACTAGCTACATCACTACATAATGAGAGAGAGACAATTTTATAATAAAATGGCTAATTTTGAATCACAAGGTCTATGTGAAATTAGTCAATACTAAAATTTTCCTTGAAAGAAAACCAAGGGGAAAAAAAAAGCATATGTTATGCACGTGAGAGAGAGAGAGAGACAATGTTTTAGGTATACTTTTTTTCTCTGCTTCCAAAAGTGAAGTGAAAAAAGGAAAACAGAAGAAGAAGAAGCAGCCCTTCTCCCTCCCTCTCAGGGACGAAGACAGGGGGCGGGAGGGCCCAGCGCCCTCAAGATTTTTTAAAAATACTACTATTTATCGAAATTTTATGTGTATTTTGGAAAATTTTGAAAAAATTTATCAATTTCGCCCCCCCAAGAAATTTTTTTTTGCCTTTTTTATCGCCCCCCAAGAATTTTGAATTTTTTTTACCAGTTTCGCCCCCCAATACCAAATTCCTGGCTTCGTCCCTGCTCCCTCTCTTACTTTCTATTTCTTCTTCCATTATCTCTCTTTTTTTTGGGCTATAAAATGATTGAAATATTTATTTATTACGAAAATCTCTCTATATATACAATCAAATAATTTTATTTTTCTTTTTTCAGTAAGTAAATATTTATTTTAGCTTTTCCTGTTCGTAAACTATTTTTTCATATTACTACTTTCATCAAATTAGCATAAAACTGGTGATTTTCAGTCAATTTTAATCACTTATTCTACACGTTTCTGCAGTGTTAATGAGTTAAATTGAAATAAATGTCATTAATATTGACAAACATTTATAGAACATGTGTTCAAAAGTGGCTAAAAATTACCAATTTTATAATAATTTGAAAAAAATAATAATTCAAAAATAATTTAGAGACACAAAAAGATAAAATAAAAATTTATGACAAAAATAAAAAATAGTATGTGTATAAATATAGAGTTTTCCTCTTTATTATTTATTTAATTTATTGATGTGTCTGGCTATCTACACCACTAATCTGGTTAAGATCTTAATCTGACAAATATGACAATGTGTAACATTGAGTTGTTCACTAGGTAACTCAAAACTCGTGACCTTCCCTAAATAAACATTTCAATGAAACATTAAGTTGTTCATCGGTGACTAAGACCCATGTTCTTTCCTAAGCGGGAAACAATTGTCATAATTGAATTTTCTGGTGATAAAACTATATCCTAAACTTGCTCTATTAATCCTACAACTATTCATTCACAATTGTAACTCGCTTTTGCAAGTGGGGCAGTAAAAAATATGTAAGGAAAAAGTGATCTTAGAACCATGATAATTAGAAGGTGAATTATGTCCATTGAGACTGGTCTCATCTTGTACACACAACTTACATCTCAACCCTACGAGTATAAATGGGGCGCCACTTTTATAAGTGAGGCAAATGATGTAGAACTCGTCCAAAAAAAAACAATTTCATTTCCTATTTTTTCTCAAAAACCAAAAAAAAATATCTAGAATAAAATTCAGAAATTGGAGGTGATACCGATTAAACTAAGCCAACTTATTTTGATTAAAATCTTTATAATAATAATAATAATAATAATAATAATAATACATAGAGCTCTGCAAGTCAATAGTAAAATTAGTATTGGGAAACTCATAATATATGAGAAGTCTATTCTCTTCTTCTACTGATGCGTCAAAAAAAGCAAAGACAGCAGCAAAAAGAAAGAGAAATGGCTTTATTAGAATCACTTTCTTCAACTGAACTCTTGAATTTCATAATCTATGATTCCATTTCTTCTTCTTCTGCTGCCCCTAATTTCACTTCTAATATTGATTCTTCTTCTTCTTCTCCCCAGACCCACTTTTTATTTGACAAATCCTTCAAAAGTACCCCTCAAAATCAACAAATCCTTGGTTCTAATTCTTCCATGCCACAACAACGGCCGGAACCCCCCGCCGCTGCCGTACAAGGGCGGAAGAAGAGGCGGAAGAGGCAGAGAGTTTGTAAGAACAAAGA
Organism: Vinca minor; assembly: GCA_026122235.1. NCBI lineage: Eukaryota > Viridiplantae > Streptophyta > Magnoliopsida > Gentianales > Apocynaceae > Vinca > Vinca minor. The sequence goes on from JAOCZM010000026.1 coordinate 5,380,102, forward strand.
GGAAGCTGAAACTCAAAGAATGACTCACATTGCTGTTGAGAGAAACCGAAGGAAACAAATGAATCAACATCTTGCGGTCTTGCGTTCCCTTATGCCTGAATCTTATGTTCAAAGGGTATTTTTCTTGGATTATTATTTTTTATTTCACTAATTCATGCATAGTCATGGGCGAAAATGGTCTGTACCAGTGTGATCTCATTCATGTACTCATACACTCAAAAATTGTCATGTGAATATTTCTTCTAATTATATGTACACGTGGTGAATTGTGAGTGGTTGGACACACTAATGAGAACCTACACTGGTACAAACGATTATTTGCCCATAAGAATTGAAGGTCGTGTTTGATGCGATGATAAGATGTTTACTTGCCATCAGTTAAGTCACGTTTTCAAAACCCGGAAACAACCCCTTTTATGAAGAAAGAAAAGAAGGGTCTACTTGTTATCCGATGTGTGCAATGGTACTTTTTAATTCATGCATATTAATTGAGGATTTTGGGGGAAATGGGTTTTGGAGGCCCTAATTTGGTTAATTATAGGGGTAGGGAGGGGAATCATCTTTTTAAATTATGCCTTCTTTGTTTGCTTTTGATTAATTTGATTTTGAACTATCATCAAATAATAGATGTTCATTAAAAACTTTTTGGTTCTTTTTAGGACATACATGCATTTTGTTATTGCATGACATTAATTTTGACAAATGACATATCTTAGTAAAGCTTATAATCACAACATTGATTGATAGATAAGAGACAACTTTATGTTTTTCAGTATCTATGTCCGTTTTACAGTCCAATCCACAAACATCCATGGTAAAGGGGAGAAGAGGGCAACTTAGGATAATCTCAAATCTTGGTTTATGAGTGTGTTGTAGAATGTCTGTGGGTCAAAATCCTTCAATTTCTATATAGATAAGACAGGTTATAAATCCAGGTGCCTTGATTATTGAAGAACCCAACAAAAATTCATGTTAATATATATATATATGGACTTGATTGATAATGCCAATGTCTTCACTGTATAATCTTAATAGATTAATATTTCATTTCTTATAATTTTGTCTATATATGTATGTAATTTTCTTCTTCATATAGAATCTAGAGGGTTTCACCATTAAAAGGGGTGTTTTATACGTACAATTTATTATTATTTGGTGCTCATGGAAAAATGAAAAGAAAATCCCTTTATCATTTCAAGATTTTGCAAAAAAATTGAAAAACAAGAAAAACCCTTTAATTTCTAAAGAATTTTGTTTGTGTTACTGTAGGGTGACCAAGCATCCATTGTTGGTGGAGCTATAGAATTTGTAAAGGAGTTAGAACACCATTTGCAATCCCTTGAAGCTCAAAAATTCATATTAATACAACAAGATGCCGCCGCCGCCGGAGCAGCAAACAACAACACAACCACACCCACAACGGCCACCAACAAGTTTATGCAGCCTAATACAAACACCCCTTTTGCCCAATTTTTCACCTACCCTCAATACACATGTTCCTCCTCCTCCTCCTCCTCCTCATTAGGCCATTTACCAAATAAGTACACATCAAAGAGCAAAGCTGCCATTGCAGATATCGAAGTAACCTTGATAGAAACTCATGCAAACATTAGAATCCTTTCAAGAAGAAGACTTAGACAACTCTCTAAAATGATTACTGGTCTTCAGACACTTTATTTAACCATACTTCACCTCAATGTCACAACTTTGGACCCGTTGGTTCTCTACTCTATAAGTGCCAAGGTACATGAGTAAATGATTTTATAGAGTTAATAATTTTTTTTGGTTCATTTATAGAGTTATGATTTTGAAGCATACAGTATATAATTATCGACAATATTCTTATAGAAAATGACTAGAGAATGCAAGAAACAACTTTACACACATGATTATAGGTACTATATATTGGAAAGCTATCATGGACCATTGCTGTCTTTGTATTTTAGGGAACAAATTTTTAATGTGTTTTGGTATTAGACTTAGTTTTTGCATTTCAATGGAGAGAAACCATTTTTGAGTTGCAATCATGGAGATATAAAAAGGGATGTTTTTTCCTATTCTTTTTCCACTACTTTTCTGTATTCTTTTTGTGTACATTGGAGGAGGACGAAATGTGACTCGAATTCAACTTAGGACTGGTAAAGGGTGTCGGGAATGTGATTTGAAATCAGTTTAAGACTAATCGTCTGTCAAAAAGGTGTTTTTGACTAAGTGAGCTATCATCTTTATTATTTCTTCGAAAAATATATAAAAAAAATTGTTATTTCTTGCTATTCTTATTGCACTCATTTTCTTTCTTCTTAGATTAGTACATTGCGAGACGGGATGCGATTCGAATTCAGTACTAATCTCCTAATAAGGGGGTGCTTTTAATTAGTCAACTGAATTACCACCTTGTCACTTCTTCTAAGCTATGTTATCCGGACTCGAGTACATATATATATATATATATATATATATGTGTGTGTGTGTGTGTGTGTGTGTGTCCGGTAATTAAACATTTAAAACAAAGTGTTTGGTCGATGTTGACTAGATCCAATAAGTATTCCATACTCCCTGTCGTGTCGACACGGGTACGACATGCATAATCGAAAGGGTCCAGGTAACATAGCTTCTAAGAACCAAAAATGGTTGTATTTTGACTACATTGGTTGCTTATATCTTGAAATGATTTTTTTTTGATTTTTTTTTGGGAATGAAGGTTTTGGGTTTTTATGATAAATTGTAGGTTGAAGAAGGTTGTGTTTTGAGTTCTGCAGACAACATAGCAGGAGCAATTCATCATATACTTGGAATTATCGAGGAAGAAGCTACTCTATCTCTATGTGGTCAAGATTCAAGCCTAGCTCTACCCCTTTCTTGTTCATGAATTTGTGGTAGAATCATCTTCATCAAAATCTCATCTTTTTAGTTAATTTCTGTTTCATATTCAATAGTTTTTTTTCCCTGGTCTTTGTATAATGTAGGGAAAAAGTTGTAATTTTGCTATGGCAGGCTAGTGGGAGTACTATGTTTTAGGGTTTTTTTTTTTTAATTTTAAAATTTTAAAATCTTTTGGTCCTCAATTTATGCAACTCAGCTTGTCTTCTTCTTCTTGTTCTTTTCTCTTTCTTTTTTGCTTTTTGATTTCAACTTTTTGGGTTGAAATTTTACCACCTTTTCTATGAACAGGGAAGAAAGTCATATCAAGTGAAGCGTAGTAAAATGGTTAAATATGCGACTGTTTATCCATATGTTTTTATACAATGTTGGTTTTTGTGTAAAATGTCATATATATTTTTTCGACTTGTAAACTCAGGCCAAACAACTATTTCTGGGGATGATTTCCGGCAAGAATGCTCATGTGCACAGGTCGTGAGTGTTTCCCGAAGGATAAAAAACCATCCATCTTTTAACTCATGAACTTTTTTACCATTCAGGAAATACTCACGACTTGTACATATGAATATCCTGACTGGAAATCACCACAAAAGTGGTGGTTTGGTCTAAGTTTGCAAATGGAAAAAAAATAAGATGTTCTATACAAAAAAGATTATATATGGTCAGTTTTACAGTTCGAAAATATATATAGGACCAAAGTCGCATATTAGCCGTACTAAAATTATATGATGTAATTTACCAAATCATTATATGACGGATGGCCTGCCTTTGGATTTTCATTTTTCATTTTCAAGAGAAAAAAGAGAGATTTCCTTTGGAATCCTCCAACTGAAATTGTCAAATGAAAATGATGGATGAGATTCTTTTGACATTTTTTTTGGTAGAAAAAAGTTTGGGTGGGTTCGGCTGCAGTTATCATCATGGATCAGAGTAGGCCCTAGGGATCATAAGTTCCTTTATAAGAGTACTTACAGACCACCCACCAACACAATCCTCACGTCGACAGCTTAAATAGAACACTTAACCTTTGTAAGGACGTACCAAATTCTTACCAACTGCGTTAACTTGTATTGGTTAGATTCTTTTGACATTATAATCATGCAAAGTTCAAGTACAAAATTTCAAAACTCAACAATGAAAATCATATATAAGACCACAAATAATTACCTCCACTATATAACCTCCTCTCCAAAAATTCTCTCTCTAGCCATTTTTTGTTCATGATCTCTTCTTCCTCTTATATGCTTCAATGGCTAAATCCAGCAAAGTTCTTCGGTCACGGTCAAATTTTGGTCAGATCTAGTCATTTTTCAGTCACTTTGTATGCCTTCACTCTTCATTTTGGCTGTAAACATTCATGAATTTTCTTTTAAGCGTTTTTCATCAAGATTCAAAATTTTGGGACGAGATCTTTTGTCATTCTTTTTAGAACGGCTTGTTGATCATTTCTTTAGCGGAATGATCTATTTACCCAGATTAGATCTGAGTCATTTCTTGAGTTTTCACTTCTTTTCTAGAAAATTTTTTAGATCATTGATACGCTCACGGTCTTTTGAATCGTTGTCTATGGAAGATGTTGAAACCTAGTGTTTGCCTCTGTGTTTTGAGGATGGCGATGAAGATGTTATGGAGAAGATTGCATTTTATTTGTTTGTTATATTACTATTATTAGTATTTTTAATTCCTTCTCACCTAGGATCTTTGGGTTGTGGATTATTATCCGTGACCTTATATAACTTTTATTTTCTATTTCGTTTGATTTTCTTCATTCCTCAACTCCTCTATTTTGTAGTATTAGAGAAAGAGTTTGTGAACTATTCCAGTTATAACGACCTCCATTTTGTTGTCAATGAAAATCATATGCAATTAGCTTGGGAGACTTACGTAAGGGGAAAAATGTGCCTAATTAAATATTTCAAATGAATAAATTTACCAATTGTAAGTTAAAAATCTAAGAATGAATTAACATCTAATCTAAGTAATAAGTAAGGACACTATTAACTTTCAGTATAATTTTAAATCACAAGAAATTAAATACAATCAAATATTCTCCTAAAACTTGTGAAAAGAAAACAAGAATATTCAAACTGGGAACCTTTAGTATTTAAAGAAGAGGTCATAAAAACAGGAGATCCAAGCATATTAAGCTGACTGCATAGGAATCGGATGGCCAAGTGGGTAAGGCTTTCTTCACTTGGGGCTTAGGTCACAAGTTCGATTCCTGTATCTCCCTTCTTAGGGCAATAATATTCTCCTTTCTTAGAGCAAGTCCTCCTCCTCTGGTGAGGCTAGACAATTCCTTCTCTGGTGAAGCAATACCCTCCCCAGGCATGCGGTGCGCTACAATCTCCCTTTCTATGGTATTCTCGCTAATCTACCTTTCGGGGTTTCGCCTTCGGGCGTTAAAAAAAAAAAAAAAAATTGACTGCGAAACTTCTTAGTATATTTTTTAGTACAATTTTTGGTATACCAATGAGATAATTATACTTAGCTAATGATACATTGGTTTAGTTGTGGAGCCTGAACCCTCAAAACGTGAAGTATTGAGATCAAGCCCAACTTACTGCTGCTTCTTATATTCCCACATTTCTAATAAAAAAATAAATAAGATAACGGCTCTTGGAGTGGAGTCATATTAAGCAATATATATAAAAGTAATATTGAATACTTGACCATTAGAAAATGGAGTTGATTCTTTCTTGGATTTTATTAGAAATAAAGATGATAAATAAGTCACTATAAGAACTATTAAGCAAATTCAAGAAAATGGACCTTTCGTAACATTTTTCGTACTATATAGGGAATTGTCAAATCCAATGGTTTTTTGAGTTTGTCGGAGGAAATAAGAAAACAAACATTATTTGTACCATATGAATTATTTTTCCTAGAAAATTTTAAATATATACGGAATGAACATTCCAAGAAGAAAACGAATAAATAATTTTTTTGCGAGTTATTAAATAACATCTATATTTTTAGCACAAAATAGTCGATATAAAAACTTTTGGTTTTATTTTTCTAAAGAGGTTCCTCCTTGTAAAATGTGGGTTTCTATATACTTCATTCTTTTTAAAAATGAGCTTTCCTATGAGAAAAAATATATTTTATATTTCAATTTTTGAAAACCAAGTTGCTCCACTCTCCTATAAATTTTTTGTTACCGAATTATCATATATGCCCTTCAAAGAAACCAAAAAAGACATATAGTAGCAAATACTCTTGGCATATATATAGAAAACAAATAATAACATAAATGAAAATTTTCAAAAAGTAAATTGTAATTTGTTTTAAGGAAATGTCCTCCAACAACAAGTAAAATAAGTATTAGGAATTGAATTATAATAAAGTTCGGCGCTATGCTTGTTTTCTCAACGCCTGTTGATTTACTATGATTCGTAGAATATCTTTAAAAATGATTATAATAGCTAGTATTTTTTTAAAGAATACTTACTTTCTACGTGCGAATATTTATTTTCCACCATTTGACCGATAATCTGTTAGACAAATATTCACTAAAAGGTATTAGAAACAGATAACTTTACAAACTATCTAGATCAAATCTTGTGATAAAACACAATATCCTTAAACCGAATTCGCCTTCTTTCCTCTGGTACTTAGGATTTTGAAGGTGTTCGATTCCCAGGATAAGATGATCGGCAAGTAGAGCTTTCACAAGCACTGGAAACTCCACAAGCGAATCGCCGACTGAAGCTTGCAACTATCACCAAAAAAATTCTTTGTAAAAGTATTGTAGTAAATCAGATTTTTGTGTGTGATCTGCAGGAGAATGAAGGAAATATATATAGTGAAGCTTGTTCATGAATCCAATTAAATCGATGAATCCAATTAATTAGCATTCATGAATCCACAAAAAATTGAATGTTGAATTCATGAATCCAATTGATTGCGGAATTAACAAACATTCATGAATCCAAATGATTCATGAATCCAATTAAAATCAGTAATTGTGTGTTTGGGATGCAAAAAATCATCTCGAATTCAAGCCAAGGCCCCGCTCCCGGACTAATGTATTATATAATCTGCCCAAACTAATATTAGTCTCGAGTTGAACCTTGCATGCACCCGCGGGGGCGCTAACATTCACACATTTACTCTAGCTTCTTGGTTCCCTTCTTATTAAGTGAACAAAAGATTCCAAGCAAATCAATGTGGGATACCAAATTTTGCATTCACTAATATATCCAACATAATCATCCATTGAGATTCGTCAACACTGTTACTGAAAACAAGTATCATCACTGTAACCGGATTCATTGAACTATAGTGAGAATTTGATCAGAATAACCCTAATTTGGTAAGAAGCCTCATACATAGCCCTAATTGTTTTGGGCACGATATTTTTGGCGAAATTGGACTCTCTGAATCTGTCTTCAACTGGTGTGAACAATTTTCCCACGCCTTGCCATATCAACTAAAGACGAATTTGAGGAATTCGATTTTGACTTACTCTAAAAATACCATAAGATACTCTATCATGTTTTAGTTTGTTTTTTATACTGTTTTTTATGTTATTATCTTTTTTTTTTTTTTCGATTTTTGTTATGTTTTTCTGTTTATTTATCGTTTTATTTGTTATATTTATTATGTTTTTTGGTCTGTTATTATTCTACTTTTTATGTTTTTTGGTTCTGATTTTGTTCACTTCCAATTTGTATTCTGTAAGATTTGAAATTGATATGAAATCCCCACAAATGCTCCAAATCTTTGGTGTCGTTGATTTGGATTAGATCGAACATTACCATATTAAATGATGACATAAAATGTTCAGGTCATTATTAACCGGACATTAACCGTTGAACCATCAACTCCTCTATGTCGACATATTCGGCTCACAATGGTTTCATAGGATACTCTCTCTTTGAATGTCAATTGTTTTTGGTTAACTTTATTTAAGACCGGAGGTTCGTCAACTCCATAAACGATATTTTGATCCCAATGTAACGAAATTAGGATTGAACATTCTAGTCCCATTGTTTAAGAATTTTTTTGTTGTGGAAGCAATGAATTTCTATCCGAAATATGAATTTTTTTTTCTAAAAGCAATGAAAAATATTCGAAGTGTTTCTATATTGTAAAATTTTTGTTGTATGTATATATGACAAATTATGGGAATCCATTTAAGAGGGAGTGGGATACTACTGTCAGATTGCACCTTACCAAATGATAAGAGCTTCAGATTACATAGTACGAATAAAGATACAACGGATTCCAAGAATTTGTCTTTAGAGAGAATAAAATAAGATTTTCATATTGTTCTATAAAATTTTCCTCGAATATCAAAATAGATAGGGATACGATGTGATAATTGCACTTGGCTAGAAAAACACCAGAAAATGGATTCCCATAATCCATCTTCAAATCAAAAACGGATTTAGGAAATCCGTATTCACCTGACATGGAAATGTTGTCCACGTCAACTGAAAATGGATTCCACAAATCTGTCTTTGCCTTAAAGACGAATTCAGGAAATTTGATTTGGAAAAAATAAATTTACCAAAAAACAAATCAGGGTTATGTATGGAATTTCCTATCAAATCAGGTTTATTCTGATCAAATTCTCAACTATAACTCAACAATTGAAAGGATCTCCATAGTTAAGTTAGAATCCAAAGTGCTTAAGAGAAGGATTTTAGTTTTTCTTAGAAACTGTTTCTGTAATATCAAAGATTTGCCAGAATGGGCAGCCTAAAATCAAAAGTTACCGGACGGCTTTTTACAGACTACTGTTTCTACTAATATATATATATATATATATATATATATATATATATATATATATATATATATATATATATATATATATATAGGACAGAGAGGGAAGTCAGTCAATCAATTATGTGTGATGGCAACAAATCTAAATCCTATATTTGCTCAATTGGTCCCCTCTTTCCAATAATGTAGCGTCTTACATGTTCCCTATTCTCGATTTCATTTAGCAATATTCTTGTACAAAATTCTAAAGTAGTAACACTGTGGTATAAGTTCATTTTAGAGTGTGTATTTGGACTAAGTTTTCTATCTGAAATTAAAAAAAAATTACTTTGCTATTAAGACGTTCTTTTCTCGAAACAATTTACGTTTTACAAAATTTAAGGAAACAAATATTAAATAGAAACATTCTATAGTCAACGGATAACTTTTTTAAATTTAAAACTTTAAGTCGAATTTAGAATTTTTTCCAGTAAAAGTATTTGAGTATTTAACCCGATTAATCCGACTGATATCTAATAAGCACTATGACTTTCTGTCAATAAATCCTGCAAATCTGCGACGTTATCGCTTTCAAAATATCTCGAACTCAAAATCTTTCTCTGAAAAAGCCTTGAGGGTAGAAGTGTGACCATCTAAGATATGATAACTTGACAACTCAAGTTTAGAAATTGGAGTGTCTTTTGAATGTTAAGATGCTGATACATATTTTGAAGGGCTATTGTAGGGTCAAAGTTAAGATGTTGTTACATATTTTTCTTAGCACGTTTTAATTTATTCCAATGAATATAATAAAAAACGTACAATAGTTACTTTGACCAATAAATATAATGTGTAAATGATTCATATATGTACATAATGAAATAATGTATTTATAATGTGTGGCTTGCAAAAAGAGAAGTATATATGTGTGTATGCTTTCATGTTCGTGTAGTTTATCAATTTATGCTTCTAAAAATCATGTGCTTTTTATAAATAAAAAATAAAAAAAAAGAAAGAAAAAAAAATAGTCTAGTAATTTAAAACTTTTATTGGTAAAAGGAAGGATTCAGAGAATGAATGTCCAGTATAATTCAGATATGCATGCATGAAGCAGAGAGCCTTGTTTGGACCCCATGGTAATTATATATATATATATATATATATATATATATATATATATATATATATATATATATATATATATATAATGAATGTAACACAATTTTATATAGAGTTTAAGAAACAAAAGCTTTTTTTTTTTTGCTAAATAAATTATATTTCCATTAATCACAAATAGCCGAGGCCATTACAATCAAAGGAAAATCTGAAAATAAAGAAAGTAATAGTTATACAATAATTTAAAAAATCACGATAACATTTTAAATTTTTAAAAATACTAGATATATTTTAAGAAACAAAAGCTGAGGATACTGAATCTTTTATTGAATCGATGCAAAACGCCATTTGTGTTATTTCCCAGAATTCAGATTTGTTCCTTAGTGAAGGATTAATCTCTATCCTCATTAAGGTTTATGTCATTTTGTGGAACCTGATTGAGACATTAACTGAACCCCTACATATGTTAACCCCCCCCCCTCCCCCACACTGCGATACAAATAGAGTTTTTTTTTATTTCGTAAGGGTCAGCGGTTATAGTGCATAAAAAAATATTCTTTCATATCTATCTATATATTACAGATGCCCTTTTCAGATTTTTAACTCCCTCATGCCACGTGTCATTTTTGTAGATTATTTTGTTATTTAATTAATTATTAAAACTTTTTATTGGTGCAAAAAGAATGAACTACTTCATTTAAATTGGGGAGGGTGGGGGGTGGGGGGAATTCGAACCCAAAACATTCACGTTAAATGCTACACCATATTGCCAGCTACTCTATCAGGCATTTGACAACTATCTTATTTAACTCTTTTACTGGAATGCTAATTTAAGTAAACTTTTCCACGATCTCTAACCAATCTAAACTAACAGTATTCTTGGTATGATATAATATTCTACATTAAATATATTATCTTCCTTAATTTCAAGAATCAAAACTCATCTCATACTCTTAACCTCTTCCTTTATGATTATATTTTAGAAGTTTATAAATTTTTTAACACTTTAAATTCTTTTAAAAAAATTTCGTTGGATTAAAATATTTTTCCAAAATCAATCTATATTTATGTTACATAACATGTTTTCAAGTTTTAACCCATCATAAATCTTCAAAACTCTAACCCAAATTTCTCGAATTTTCTAACTCTTAATTATAATACAAAAACTTGATTGGTTAAGATGAATTTTGATTAATTAAGTTAATTTCAAAACTAATTATTATCTTAAAACAAATTTAAATATCAAATTACTTAACCAAATATCTCTACAATCGTAAATGTTTTCTCATAATCTTGAACACACATTTCAGTTTCAAACTGCCAATCTAATATAAAATTTCTAGATTAAAGATTTTTCGATTTAATTTCAAATGTTGTGATTGGTTAAAAAGATTTTAAATGTTTTAAATAAATCAAGAAAATATTAATTACTTCACTAACACAGACTCCCGTATTTCTATCTCTTTTATCACGTGCTTTTGCAAATTTATAACCAACCCCTCACTTTTAATTTTTTTTTTTTTTTTATTAATCTCACATTGGTTTATTGATTCGTAATTTCAGTTAAATTCTACTTCTCATCTGTTATTCAAATTCTAATACGATAAAAATTTAAATTAGTGTAACGAACCATTTAGTTTATGTTAAACCTGCAGACGAGCCTCCCCCAATGTATATCAGATTACCCATTATTCCTTATCATTTATTATATATCTAAAGATAGCATTTTATGATATAAGAAATCTCATTATGAGTTTTTGTCGAGTAAAATATGTCCATTATGAGTTTTTTTCTTTTGAGAATGACTATAATTAAATTACACATTTCCTAAAATAATAATACTTTTTTCGTATAAACTTCCACTACTAACCTTCCTTAGTTTTAGCGTAATTTAAAGGCATTAACCTTCCTCAACTAATAATGCAAGAAGGAAACTTTATTAAAAGTAAAATACTTTTATTAATTTTCATCTTAAGTCAAAGTGAAACATTAAATTCCGGATAGAAGCAATATTGTATTTGTTTAAGTATATAGCCTAAATAATATTTGAGTATCTGATAACTATGTATCATCATATTACTTATGGCCCTTGTGTTATTTTGCTAAATTTCTTTTATATTATTAGTAGAATTTTTGTTTTTTTTCGCATTGATTTATAATAGCTAAATCTATTGATCTTTACTAGCCACTTTTTTTTGATTTTTTTTTAAATGTTTCAATTTATTTGATTGCAGGATACAAAGAATCCTAATTCTTGGTAACCTTTTATGTTATATGTATTGATTTACTTATGTTCTAGAAGTCTTATGCAAAAACTTAATTTATACTTGATTTGTTATTTTGGTTTTAAGAATTAAGTTTTTTAGCCATGCCCAACATTGTTTTTCCAAAAATTTATGAAGTTTAGGAGGAACTTATTTGAGAGAATGTTTTGGGAAGTTTCTGTGAATTTACGGGAATTTATGAGAATATTTTATTCCAACATTTACTCACCTCTTCATCCTTTTTATGTTCATAACCTTTGATGTCTAATTATTATTTATATCTATGTTTGATTTATTTTTATCCAATAAACATTACTATTAATAAATTTCCTTTAAATAATTTATTAATATACTATTAGACTAATTTTATCTTTCAGGGAATAAAAATATTTACTAAAATGGATCTTACAGTAATGCAAGTTTAACGGAAAAAACTTGAGCAGAAAACTTCATGAATTAGATGGCTCCATAAGAAAAACGAAGTCACAATATGTAGTTTCTTCAAATTTTCTTAAAAAGATTGGGTGATTAACATTTAATAGTAGTAGTGTAGTGATTATTGGATCAAAACATTGGACAAAACATTAATTGAAATAGTATAAGACTATTTTTAATTATTTTGATTACATATTATTCGATCCAATAATCATTCTGGTGTTGACCCTTCCCTTTGTGAGTTACTCAATAAAAGTCATATTACCTAATCATGTTGAATTTTCTTATTTGTTTTCTAAAAATTTAAAGTTAACGAGTTGTTGTTTTAAATACAATTGTACAAACATTAAATTAATAATTTGAAATTCAGTATTTCCGTGCATAGCACGGGTCATTTGCTAGTATATTAATAATATATATATATATATATATATATATATATATATATATATATATATATATATATATATATATATTGCTATTTTGTACACGTGTTGTAAACTTTTAGATTGGTGTTACATCTTATTCAATATATGTTATCTTTTTATTACACATGTACTAAAACATGTAACACATATTTACTTACACAACAGATGTTATAAAATTATAATAGGTATTTACTAAAAAAATTGGATCATCAAAATCTTTATCTACCGAAAAAAAATATTCAGTATATATTTATTTTTAATTAAACGATCTAAAAATTCAAATCGATTCTGAACAGATATCTCAACAATTTAATCAAATTATCTAAAGATTCAGATTGATTATGTATGGTACAAACAGACTAGTTGAGAGCATCAAAACTGAAATGGTACACGAGGAAGGAGATAAATGCAACCGAGAGTTCGCTAAGAATGCCACATTTTCTACCTCCTATAAGTTATAATAGCATGTGGCCAAACATGCATATGCATGAATCAAGAGTTGCTTGGTTTGGAGTATCTATGTCGAGACAAATTAATTAATAGGTTTTATCTTCTTCTCCAATTTTTTTTTTGTTTCTTTATTTCCACTTTTCACAAAGATGAAGGTCAAGATGTATCAAGCTTGTATGGTGAATATATTCACTAGGTGGCACTTTTACGATTATAGTATTTTGAGTCATTTTGGATTGAGTTTCACATTGAGATCCTGTTCTCAGTCTTAAATTAGTCTCAAACTAAATCAGATTTTACATAATTTAATGATTTAGATTTTATTTTCAAACCAAATCAAACACAATACATTTCACCCTTTGTTAGCATGACTGTAGGGGTGCTCATGGTTCGAGTTGGTTTGGTTTTACACATTTTTTAAACCAAATCGAAATATTCGGTTTGAAAATTTTAAAACCAATCCAAACCATTCAAAATCTTAAACCGATGCATTCGGTTTGTATCGGTTTAGTTTGGTTTGGTTTGGTTGTTCGGTTTTCGGGACATACAAAATATATTGATTATAAAGTAAAAATAAAACAATTTTTTGTATAATTACTTAGGTGCTAAAAAAATAAAAAAAAATAAGACTATTGTTTGCACAAGTTAAATACAATAAAAAATAAAATAATGAAATATAAATTCTTGATTCTTGATATTCAATATAAAGTAAAAATAAAGCAATTTTTTTTTATATAATTACCTAGCTACTAAAAATATAACTAAATATGTCTATTGTTTTTCACAAGTTAAACACACAAAAAAAAATTAATGAAACATAAATTCTTTATCTTGACTCTTGAACTTCAAACAAATTACTAAAAAGTTATCATACGAGAGAAAAAGTAAAAAATACTAAAATTACACTATTATTAGTTTCAAAGTAAAAATAAAAACTTCAGGTGAATCTAAAATCACATACAACAAATGACAAATAAGAAGTTCAATATGTTTTATTATTCTAATATATATATATATATATATATATATATATATATATATATATATATATATATATATATATATATATTCGGTTTGAATTATAAAAAAAATTAAACCAAACCGAAAGTTCGGTTTTAATTTAGTCCAAACCGAAACCAATCCAATGCACCACTCAAACTGAAAAATCGGATTAAGTTGGTTTGAATCGGTTTGATTTGGTCGGTTTCGATTTTTCATAAACACCCCTAATTAAGCATGAGTTAGAGCAAAAAGGTTTAATGTTCTTTGTCCATTATCAAAGAAAGAAGACATGTTTTGATGATCTATTTATAAAAGAAAGAAAAAAATGTCCCTTAAAATTCTATATTTGGGGATTCCCAAGTCCCGCAAAAGTCTATATATTTTGCTCAAGTCTAATTTTTTTTTTTAAAGTTTAATAATAAAAAGATTAATTTATTTTCTGAAGGGGCTAAAATGTAAAAGAATCAAAATTGAAGGAGTAAAATAAAAAATAAATATAAATGCATCGTCATTTTACTTTATGGTAGTAAAATAAAATTAACTCTATATTTTAAATATCTTTTAGAAAAACATGAATAACATAATGCACTATACCAGTGGGTCAAAAGATGGGAGGGAAAATTTAGATAATATATACAAAAATTAAAATTGTTCCGACCTGTTTACCTCAAGTAATTGCTGTAAATATTTAATTCAAAAGTCATAAAAAAAAACTACATTTAACTTTGAGAGATTCATTAAAAAATATATTAGAAAAAGCTTTAAACAATGACCGCTCCCATCCCATTGATTCCGTTTTCGTAGATTAATTTTCAAACCAAAGTCATTGCGGCTGCTCACTGCTCATACTGTACTTGAAGAGGACAGAGAAGTTTCTGTTTTCGTCGTTACCCAAAAAAATAAAATAAAAAATAAGGATAAGGATAAAAAATGACAAACAATTATTAGGTTAAGGTTATGGACCTTAGTTTTTGGTCGAGATTGGCGTGTCACCTCAGGTAACAGTGAATAATCCCTTCACCACACGAGTTTTTTAAATAGGTATATAGCGGGCTATGAAATGCGTTCAATTTTCATGGGCAAAAATCTAACTACTGACTCAGGGATGAAACTAGTAATTTGGTGTTAGGAGGCGAAAATTGCAACAGCATGCCGAACTATATATAAAAACTGTAAAAAAAAATGTTGGGTGGCGAATTTGATAAAATCTTCCGAACTACGTATAAAATTTACTATATTTAGTAGTATTTTTAAAAATCTTGGGGGCGATTGCCGCCCCCGTCCCTGTACTGATCTCATGATTAAAGGACGATGCGAACTACCATCACACTACACATCATGGTTCATGGAACTTAATTTTGGGTATGATTTAATTTAGTCCCTAGCCTGAGATTTCTGATTTTAGCCACAAACTAGTATCAAACCCAAACCAAATTCTTAATGAATTAGTACTTAAAGTTTCATTCTAATATATATATACTCAATCCAAAGAGAGTTTAAGTCTCGTTTTGAATATCAAATTTAAATTCACTACAACAAAAAAAGTCTATTGCGACGTTTGTCATATGTCGCAATAAGCCAAAAAAGCGTCGGTATAGATCTATACCAACATTTATTACAAATGTCGCGTAAACATCGAATTTGCCTGTGTCGTTATGGTTTTTTACGACATTTGTTACAAGCGCCGGTACATATCTATTACAACATTTGTTGCGTCATTTTAAAGTGTTTCAAAAGGTATTTTTGCCAACATTTGTAAATAATCAAAACAAATCATCTATTCCGACGTTTGTAAATATTGTGATTAAGTAATTTTTTTCGACATTTTTAAATAGTCGCAACAAAATATGTATCCCGATATTCGTAAATTTTGAAATCACTGGCCGAACTGAGCCAAACCGAGTCGGAGCCCAACAAATCGAGTCGTTCAGTCTAGTTATCTTTGAATAATCGGAGCCAAAGCCTAGAGACAAGTTGAGCCGTCGAGTATAGCTAGACTTGAATAATATATAATAAACTTTCTTCATATTCAAAGATATGGGAATTGAACACGCGACCTCCTACATATATGTTGTGCAATTTACCGCTAAACTAAATGATCATTTGTTATTTGTTTCTGCTCCTATTATATTTATTATAATAGGATTTGGATTTTGAATTTTGTACCTTTGTGTTTCGATTTTTTATGAATCAAATTAAAATCAATTCACTCATTAAATTTTTAATAATTAAATGTCTTTAATTTTTACTTAAAAAATATATTTCAGAATATGTATTTGTATTTGTTTGAAAATGTCACGAGATCTAACGACATAATAAATAAATATCGCTATATGAGTCGCAAAAAGTAACAATTTATAACATGTAATGTAAATGTCATGAACTAACATCAAATTGTCTGTAAGAATAAAAAATACTATAACTATCTTTATGAAACGTCGTATAAAATCCAAATATAGCGACATTTGTGTGAAATATCACATGATTTAATGTTATTGTATATAAATGTCGTTATATGAGTCTCAAAAAGTAACAATTTATAACTGCATTTAATGTACACGTCGCTAACTAACATCAAAATGTCGATTTTATCAACAATTATTATAACTGACGCTATGAAATGTCGTATAAAATTCAAACTTAGCGATGTTTGTCTGAAAAGTCACAAGATCTAACGACATAATATATAAATGTCGCTATATGAGTCACAAAAAGTAACAATTTATAACAACATTTAATATAAATGTCGCTAACCAACATCAAAACGTCGGTATGAACAACAATTACTATAATTGATGCTATGAAACGTCGTATAAAATCCAAATATTGCGATGTTTGCAAAAAGTGTTGCTTTAACTTACTCTTTTTAGTTTTAAGCGACGTTTGATAAAAGCGTTGGTACAAAAACGTTGCAAAAAGGTATTTTTGTTATAGTGATTAGACCCAATTCAAATACACCCTTTTATGAAGTTAAAATATACTAAGGCGTGTTTGGTACGCGGGAATGGAAATGAATGGAAAGACCTTTCCCACTTCTCTTTCTATTTCGGCGTTTGGTTCAGCAATTTGAAGTGGGAATGACGATTCAAGGAAGAAGTGGGAAAGGTTATTCCACACCAAAACCTATGGAATGACCTTTTCAGGAGAAGTTGGAATCATCAATAAATAGTAACTGACATTTATACTCCTCTTTTAATTAATTGTTACGTTCATTTTACATAGCAACGTATTCATATTTAGTCATAAATATTCTATTCCACTTAGTATAATTTCGTAGATGGAAATTTTATAAATATTTCTTTTTCTTGGTAGTAGTTTTAATCTATTTTTACTTTTAAAAGTAAATATATTTTTATTACTATGTTGACATTTTAATAAAAATTATGTTTCAACAATATATATATATTTGATATATAATGTCAATGTTATTCAAGTTAGATTTTGTAATGAATATTTAATTAGGTTTTATCACTAGTATATGCTAAAAGGGCATTTAGGTCATATTAAATTTAATTCCATTCCATTCTGACATTAAAATATAGTTTTACCAAACACACAAAAGGAATCGACATTCCATTCTTCCTTTGCTTTCCAAACACTGTAATGGAAAGAGGATTCTGAAGTCGTTCTGAGTGGAAAGGGATTTCATTCCATTACAATCCAGCGTACCAAACGTGCTATAACTTCTTCCAAGTTAATACACGGAGACACTTACTACATTACGCAACAAGAGAATTCTTGATACTTATTACATTCCTTAATATAAGTCTTTTAGGAAATGTAACGAAAATTAAGGTGTTTTGCTTGTCAAAATACTAATATTACTCTCTTAAATAAGACTTGTATAGTATTAATTTTATTTAAGAGAGTAAATATTGATATTTTAATTAAAACACATCTTAATTGTTTCTTCCTTCATTTTCACCACTTGCGCTAAAAGTCATATATTAAGGAATGGATTAGTATGTGAGTAGATAAATCTTATGGAAATTAGATTAACCTCAATAAAGTTCTTCTTTTGTGGTATTCAACGGTGTACGGACCAGAGAACTTAAATTATAGACACGACGGAGCAAGAGCGGCGAGGGCCCGTTATTTTGCTAATCTCTTCTTCCTTATAAATACTAAAATTTATAAAGGAATCATTATGTTTACTATCTATTTTTTTAAGAATCACGTAAACATTATTCATTGTTATATATTTTAATATAATTCAAATTTTAAATTAAAGTTTCTGATTTAGTCTAGGGTAAAAAGTTTCTACGTCACCTGAACTTTTTCTCGATTTTATTTTTCACTATGAACTATCAAAATGCAGTCAATACCTTAAACTTTTTTGAAGTATTAATTTTTCACATTCCATCCAATTTCGCCGTTAAATTTGAATGGAACATGACCATATGACCAAACGCGAGACATTTTGTAAAAAAAGTTTTGACCATTAAAAAAGATGCCAATGGAATAAAAATTAGTCTTCCACATGCATAGCATTTTTCTTTTTTCCTTATGTTTTTCACCTTTCCCATATGCAGGTTTTAGGGTCATAACCTATTTTTTCTAAAATTTCCCAGAGTTTGGTTATATGAAAGTCATGTGGTCTCATTCTTCTCAAATTTAACAGCGGGAATGAATATAAAGGACAACTTTAATACTTTATAAAAGTTCAAAGTAAAAAAAATACATTTTTTTTTGTTTAAAATCAAAAAAAAAAAAAAATTGAAAAATCAAAAAAAAAAAAAAGAAAAAAAATTAGAGGATGTGAACACTTTTTACCCTTGGTCTTTGCACAATGGTACACTTTGGTTGTAGCACAGATAAAATCAAATAGCAGAAACATAGATGGCAGTTGTTTTTTAAAGTTGAGTGCCTTCGGCTGGAGGGAACGCAAGAGTAGCGCTGACTTGCGGCCAAAAGTAGTATTGGACCCTCCACATTATTATGTCCTGTCATCTGACCCATGTCAGCCCAGAGGGTGTATAATTTGAATTGAAATGTAAAGTATTCATTAAAAAAAAATATAAATGTGTATATTTGCAATTGGTTAGAGTTATTATATGTCTTATCATTGATAAGTGTTTGATTCTCTGGGTGGATATCGACTCTCGTGAGAATTTTCCGCGTTGGTAGGGCTCCGTTTACAAATAGCAGTATGAGTCAGACCATCCCTTTCTAGCGGTCACGCTACGAACCAAACCGCAGGCCTAACCCGGATTAGTCAATACGTGATGGACATCGAGTACTCCTCGGGTGAACAAAAAAAATATAAATGTAAAGTAAAACATAATGTAAGGTCTTTAAGTTTTAATTTTTTTAAATATAAGTTTAAGATATTTTGATATTGACAAATATTGCGAATTATAGATATTTTGTTAGTAGGTCACATTGTTTACTAGATTTCAATTGATTTAGTGAGTCAAATATAGGATTCCGATCACTAAAAAAGGGTTTTTAAAGGAAAAATCATTATTATCCATAAACAAAAAGTCAGTATTTTAACCTTTATGGTGATATGGTAGAGCTTATGGGTGTTCATGATATGGATTGAGACGGTTTACCTTACTTTTTTTTTCTCCAATTCTAAAACTTCGGTTTTTGAAACTTAAATCTAATCAAATCAAATTCATTTAAATGCTTAATCCGTTTGATTTGGATTAAATTGGATTTAATTCAAGTAAATTGAATTAATCGATTTCTTTTCACAAAAAAATGAATTTTTTTTTTAGTAAAATAACTAGAGACAAACAAGCAAAACATTCGCATAAAATTTCAAAACTACAAAGTACAGCACGCTAATAAATTAATTATGGAAGAGAGAATACAAAGAGGGGATTTCTGCCAAAACAAAATACAAAGGAGCGAAGGTGGGAGTGTTAATCAGTGAAGGAATAAGTGGAGAATGTTAGGACGTTTAGGATAATTAAATTTTTAACCATTAAAAAACAGGAATCGGTTAGCCCAAGTGGTAAGGCTATCCGGCCACGGGACGGATGGTCGATTCCCGTATCTCTCCTTGTGGGGTAAATAAATTATCCTCCTTGTGAGGCTAAATTCCCTCCCCAGGCATGGGGCATACTACAATCTCCCTATCTAAGATACTCTCCGCTCTTCCCCTTCGGAGGCAATCGCCTTCGGACGTTAAAAAAAAAGCCATTAAAAATTATTAAATATAATTAGCATGAAATTATATAATGTGTTCATATATTCGGTATGTATTGGATATCCAGTCGATCTTTTTTAAACTTATCCGAAACTAATGGTTTACAATCCAATTCAATCCGAAATTATTAAATTAAATTGGATTGGATTTTTTTTTTTTTTACGCTCAGCTGGACGGAACCCCATAAGAGAGAGTAGCAGCCTCGTAAGAGGAGAAGAGATTAATCCTAAAAAGAGAGTCAAATTAAAGTATGCCCCATTTGCGGGGAAGGTATCGAAACTCACGACCTCACAATCGTGGGCAGGCCTTGCCCTACTAAGTTAAGAAACCTTTGATAAATTGGATTGGATTGAATTGGATATTTTTTTGAACACCCCTAACCGACAATTCGACCCAACTTACTATTTCAAGACGAAATGAGATCATAGAGGCCCAGTAAATTCCAAGACTAATGCCATTTTGTTGCCTAAGCAGCCCATAGTTGGCTGGACTTGAACATCATGGACCATTTGTATTGATACTGGAGAATTATCGGATGCCTACGCATCTTCATATACTAATTAATTAACAAACAAAGCAAACAAAATTAGGAATTTAGAGGAGGTGTCCTGTGAGATGCAAAGGTTATGGAAAAGGGGGAGGGAAGGGTAAGATGATTTATAATGGATAGAGAGAGAAAATTTGAAGAGTATATTCAATGGATCTTATTATGAAACTCTTAGAGTTCTAACTCATTAATTTTATCACGTTTAAAGATCATTTAATGTTATAAAAATATTTAACTTTTTAAAAAAAAAAATCCTTTTTAATTTTTGAGGGAGGGGACATATCAACTGACAGAAATATGAGGATTTAATAAGCGAGGAGGAGATTTGAACTCATGACATCTACGTCATGAGGTCTCAACCTTACCCACTAGACTAATGCCTCATTGGCATAAATATATTTAACTATTTAATATTATTCTAAACTCTTAAGATTCATCTCCTACTTATGTTATCAACTTAGATTATTAGCTAATGTAACACACAAATCAAATCAACTTAGATTATTAGCTAATGTAACACACAAATCAACACCCTAATTAATACTTACAATCCGCATGGCAGCTTCCGATTGGCATATTCATCCAAAATTGTCCACGTGACTGACCACATGCTTCATCCCCAACTTTATTATACTATAGTATAGATTTTGAGGGATTTGTTCAAGGAAAACAAAGAAGAAAAGAAGAAAAAAAAACATTAGTATAGTCTTTTTTATATAGAGAAAATAATATATTAAAAATAGAGGTAACTAGCAAGAAAATAAATTAGTTAGTAGAAATATTCTTTTATCAAATAAAACATCCCAAGTTCAATAAAAAACATAATTTATTGAAACATTTTAAATACATCTTTTGTTATTAGTTAAAATATAAAATATGGAGTATTTGTCCAATCAACACAACTGAATACATCAATGTTGAACTTGTTTGATCCTTGTCAATTCATGCAAGAATTGGTCATTGGAGATATAAAATGTATGAAATTTTCGAAAGATCACCAATGTATTAATTCTTTATTTTTCATCCATTTGAAAGCGGAAGGAAATTCCTTGACCTTAAATCAAGATATTCAAGAAAAACAAATTGTTTTGCCTTGATTCTCACTTCACCCCTCCAGAAAAGATATAAACACTAGGATCACTCTTAACTTACACCCTCAAGCTCAACTGCATTCTAAACACGCTCTAATATAATAATTCTAAACATGTTAGTTAAAAACTTAAAAACGCCTTTTGTTACACTATAAGCCCGGAGGTCATATGTTCAAGGACAAATCTAGAGATCCGCAAGGGTAGCCTAGTTGGTTTCAAGGGACGCATGTTCGAATCTTGGCACCCGCAGATGTGGAAATTTCAACCCTCCAATGTGGGGGTGGCTTCTTGCGGTGGGCTAAGACAAGGCCTCCAACCAGTCGAACCGCTGGGTCACCTTGATTAACATCCTCCACAATTGCTGTCAGATTGGGAGGTGGGGGCCCTGGGAATTTGAGTATCGCCTTTTGTGTACAAGGACAAATCTAGAGGGGTGGTAGGGGACGCCCTGCCCCTAAGAATTTTAAAATTACGTTTTTACCCTTAGATCACATAGATATTTGGGATGGTAGGCATAATCTTATTGAGCGGGTTTTCGAAGATAGAGATTATTTATGTGCCACGAGATGATCACATAGATAGAGGTAAATGACTATCACAAATAGGGATCTTTGTACAAGAGGATACAACTTACCATAACAACTGATCAGATACTCATGAGTTATAGAATAATTTATTCACATACAATTTTTTATTATTTCAATTAATTGTATTATTCTCTTATGTTTGTGTTACTTTTAACAATTTGTTTTTCAGGCACCGACGGTTAGCCAAGATGCACATGCATTGGATGAGGGTTCTCAGAGTTATTAGGATTCAGTATACAAAAACTTGACTGAGCACATTAATTGATGTTGGCTCTGCTGTGGGTTGCATACCTCGAAAGAGTAATATTTCAGAGGCTATTATACAAAGACCCCCCTCCCCCTTCCCCTCATAGCCTTAGAGACTATGTTGAGGGCAGGACACCGGTGAGAGATGGACGGGAAAAAGTCTCTCAACTACGCGGAGAGAGGAGTAACATAAAAGAGATTATGTCAGGGAGATACACATGACCCCCATACTTATCATGTGAGTTGGAGAGACATATCTTTTACATTAGGTGTTGGGGATATACCCTATCCCACCCCGGACCTTGGGACCCCTTTATTATTTTCGACATACTTTCGAGTTATGGAGACGACATACCTTAGGGACCGCTTCTGGAGCAACTGCTATGCCTTCATCTACCTACATACTTTTGAGATATATAGTCGGTACTATGGACGTAGAGCAACAACCATATGAGACACAAACGGCCCTAACAAATCCTTGAATACCACTCGAACGAGGCAGAGCGTGTCTATCAAACTACATTTTTCAGAGTAGGGGCTTGTCATCTTATTGTGTTGATTATCATAATTATTATCGTGGACAAATATGGGTTTTGATGCACTTGTAGTCAACACAACTTTTAGAGGATTGTCGAACATTGAGTGGAATAGGGATCACCTAGATCTTCTGACAGGTATGCATTTTAAGTACATGAGGAAGGCAATTTTAGTCGTTGATATGTGGCATGACAAATTGGACATCGGGAGTGGAAAAGAGGTCATGAGCAACATAAGATGGTTCAATGGGAAACGTGCAAATTCGACGGACGAGGACCATTAATGCACTTGGTATATCTGGGTTATTCATAGTATAGTAGATGGGAGGTGAAAGGTTAGTCAATTTCATAAGGATCACTGGTGCATAATAGCTGACAACAAAGTGCACAATATGTCATTCAGTTACATTGGCATTCACATTAGACATCTCGTCGATCGGGAGATAGCAGTGAAGCTGATTATTAAAGAAGTTAAAACAAATATGAAATTGAATTGCACATACAGTAAAACCTCTATAAATTAATATTGTTGGGACCATGATATTTTATTATTTTATAGAGATATTAATTAACCGAAAAAAATAATATTTATTAATTTAAAGAGAGTTTTGTAATCTATTGAAGTTAAATTTTGATTAAATAAAAAAACATTGTATCTTAGAAAAAAATCATGTATCATATTAATTGAATTACATAGATTCATTGTACATAATATTAATGAAAACTAATAAATAATGTTCATTGTTTCTTATTAATTACGTATTATTCATTGTATTTTTACTAAAAACATTCAATGTATGATGGTGATAGAAAATACTATATAAACAAGATAGAAAATTTCTTGAAACCACACCCAACAATGACTCCTCGTCTAAAAGGTGTCACGAAATCAACAATGACGGATCAAATACGCAAAGAATTATGTGACACTATGGCATATTTGGCTTTTGGTGGCACTGGATAAATGCAACGAAAAGTTGTTTAAGTGCCATAAAACTACTTTTGTGGCACTTGTGTGACACTTTTTGAAAGTGCCCCCACAAGTGGTGTCGCTTTTTTCCGTGGCACTAATTAAGTGCCATAAATAAATTGGCGGCACAATTTGTGGCACTTTTTAAATGCCACAAACACATTGAAAATATGACATATTTTGCGGCACTTTTTGGTAAATGCCTGGAAAATAATTTACTGTTTTTAAATTAAAAAAAATTATTTATAAAGAAAATAAAATAACAAGAGGATCCTTAAGCCTTATCCATAGTCACACATTATCTACAATTTAATATTTGTGTTTGACAGGATTCGAACATTTAACATCTTACTGCAAACTCTAACGCTCTAACCAATGAACCACAATGACTTTTGTTTTAATTTTAACCAAATTTGTTTGTATAACATAACAATAAATTTTATTTAATTACTTTTAAATTTGATATTTATATTTATTAATGTATATTAACAACAACCAATTAGAAATAAAACTCTTTTTTTTTAAAAAAAATTGAGTAGAAATAAAATACTAAATGAAAACTAAATATAAATTTTAATCTTCACATCATACGAATTATAAAATAAGTTATAAACTAATAAGTTTATTTATTATATTTTTTAGTTATATATATTATTGTTAATATAATATTTTAAAAATTGGATGACATGAATTCAATAACTAAATATTTTTCATTTCTTTTGTAAAACTTGAAAATGTAATAAAATTGATATAAGAAATGCATAATATAGAATATATGAAATTTCATGCAATGTGAGTTTTTTTTGTATTTCATCTAAAATATTTTTTTTAATAATTTTAAAATGAAAAAAAATAATTAATTTCATAGTCAATTAATTATAATTATTTATTATCATTAATAAAATATATCTTATTAACTTTTAAAATTGAAACACTCAAATAGTAATATCAATATTTTTTCTTTAAATTACTTTTAAAATAAATTTCATTTATAATGTTTCATATCTTTATGAAATTAAATGGTTAATTATCTTATGGAATATTATGTGGTACTTTACAAGCCACAAATTTTAAGGTAATAGTTTAAATTTTGATAGATTACTACAAATTTTGAGTACTTTACATGCACTCAAAAAGATTTGTAGTTGTGGCTTGAAGAAAAGTTTCATTTGAAAGTTAGTCAAGGTACAATCTCAAACACACTCAAACAATCATCTGAGTATCTTTCAGCCAACCTATAAAGAGGAAGGGATATCAAGCAGCACAAACCAGCAAAATTTCCAGATATGGAGAAGGTTGTTTATGAGTAGTTTCTCCAGTACCAAGATCGTGTGAATATGACCGGAGAGCTAATTTTGGAGAAGGCAAGAGATACAATGAAACTTGTATACCCTCAACAAGATTTTGAGCACCAAACAACACTAGAATCATATTTCAGTAAAGTGTCTTAGTTTTTTTTATAAAGAAAATAATATCATTAATATATATTAGGAACTACATGAGGGAGGTGGAATTCCAATGGATCCCTACCCTTTGAAATGAGGAACCAAGCCTTAGAAAAATTTAAGCTAACCAATGAATCAGAAATTACAAGACTTGCGGTCATAGGAAAATCTAGAGAATAAATGCCCTATAGTACAAAATTCTATGACCGTTGAACCAGATACTACTACCAAAAAAAGCAATAGCAATACCAATACCAAGGTCACGCACAAACCAGAGGCCTTCCACATCTTCTAGAGTTCTTGTCTGCAAACTTTCGAAACACGTAAAATTAGGATGGGAGATCAGCTGAAAACCGCATATATAATTATTAATTTATTATATTAATGGGACCCTATATTTACATAGGATTTTTTGAAAATATATTATCTTATTATCTTATCGAAATTTGTTAATTTTTCAACTGACCCAAGTCGGGACCGGAGAAAAATATTATCTTAGAGAGTTTATTAATTTACCGAGTTTCAATTTAAAGAGGTTTTACTGCATTGTTAAGCCTTTAATTCCTGAAAAATTACAATTGAGACACATTTTGGGTGTTGGAATACAACCTTCAAAGTATAGTCAAGGATTCAAATCCCGAGATGGTTGTGAGAGGTTCCCACCATGGAACAAGCACTCCGGTTGACCCAAATGTCTTCGGTGCCCTGCTCTAGACATTTAAGCCCATGATCGATGCTTTCAAGTTTTGCCGACCCGTAACCTCAATTGATGTAACACATCTCGGGGGGAGGGCTAAAAAAGAAGTACTTATGATTGCAAATACCTGGGATGCTAAAAATCATATTTTACCTCTGATGTTTACCTTGTTCGAATTAGAGTCAATCAAGACATAGATTTGGTTCTTGAAAAAACTATGAGCACACATCGTACTGAAGGCCGATGTTTGTTTGATTTCAGATCGTCACCTAGGTATTCTGAATGTAGTAAATATGTACAGGGTTGTCAACAACTTGAAGTTTTTCATTGCTTTTGTCTTCGGCACTTTAAGTATATTTTTCACAAATAGTTCAAGAGCATGAAGCTGAAAAAACTCATGTGGCGGGCAGCTACTCGAGGAAAAAAATGTGATTTAATGATCAACATTATTCAACATAAGACTACATGTAGGTAACTGGTTGAACAAATATGAGAATGAGCAATGAACGCTCGGTTATGATGAATGATGGCGGTATTGATCCATAACCACAAACTTGTTTGAATCGCTTAACAACGCTTTGAAGAAGTCTAGTGCACTGCTTTGAAAGCTCTGATGGAGATGATTTTATGTAAACTTGTGCATTATTTCAACATACACAGGAAAGAAACAATGCACTAGAAATCTCCATTCCCAAAGAGGATTTGGACACAATACATGACTTATGAGACGAAGTCCCGTGATTTCCACGTGGAGCCATTTCACGAGTCAAGACATTTACAGAGTTCTGTCGCCGGTGCAAGGGGCTGGTCAATGAGGCAAATCGTACAAAGTGGTAATGGGTTAGTTTAGTTCTAATTGAGATAAATAGTCTACGTAAGCTACACTTTGCTTACACATCATTGCAGTTTGCCGCTCCATCCGGGTAGATGCATCAAAGTATATTCTGGTTGTGTATTCATTGTTGTATTACAAGAAAACCTACGAGTCCATTTTACTCATAGTACTAGATGAGAGATTTTAGAGACCAACGTCATTCGATGTGGTTAATTACACGCCAAACATGAAATGTTCTAGATCAGAGAGAAATCATATTAGGAGATAAAACATGGCTATGGACCAGGAGAACATTACCCTACCCCGAGACCGAATGTGTGGTTAGTCTAGCAAGATTGAGCACAACCTTAAGAAGTGCCTTAATAATGAACTTGTAGGAACTAGTAGCCCTCGTTGATAGAATGTACTTTCTTTTTGTAATTTCGAATTTTTTGTCATTTTTATAGTTCTGGCTTTAACCAATTTATGCATTTTCAACCATATAAATGGAATCCTTATTTTGGTTTAAATAATTGTATCTATTCCACTTTATTCAAAATTAACTTTTTCGTCAAGTCTAATAATGTTTTTGTATTCTTTCAAAATTAAATTACAAATTCAATTCAGCAATATTTCCTTTATATTTGTTAAAAAAAAATGCAAGAGTTATGTTAATGGTTTGGAAAAGTTTACGGGTATGGAAAAAGTTTTCAATCTATCATTTTTCCTTTAAAAAACACATGTACTCTCCTTTATGTTAGGAGGAAACTAAAAATGGAACTTCGATCGGACGCGGGTATCAAATCCCGCCGCTGAGATGTCGAGTTGAGAAAGAGGGTGAGGCCCTCAGGAAGGCTTTCAGGGACTGGGGAAGACGGGTGGATTATAAGCTAGGGGCAAATCGAAGGTTTGTCCATCGGGATTGGGCATGGACGAGCCTCGACTGGGCCAGCATTAATGAAAAAATGACAAAATAAAACTTCTCCCATCGCATCATTAACCGGTGTAGGATTAAAGATCGGGTCCAGGATTCGAGTCAAATCTACCTTCCCTCTTATCTCAGGGTCACTCGATCCGACGATTGAAACACTGTTTGCACAGTTTAGAGTAAAAACACACCCGCCTATTACCTTTTAGTGTTATTAACTAAAGTCGACTTCTTCTGTGTATTTTTCAACAAAAGAAAGAACTTTATTCCTTCCATAGTTATCCTTCTTGAAATCTTTTATTTTAATTTATGAATATCCTTCTTGTAATCTGAAATCTCCAAAATCTCCAAATATTTTCCCGCTTCCAATCTAAAAAATCACGCGCAATTTGGCGGCAAGATGAATTTTCCAAATCCAAAATCCTAATTTAATGAAGGACTCTTGAACATAAAGGGGTTTCGTAAGGCTAATTTTTTGAAGAATTAGCCTTTGAAAGTGACTTTGGTGATAAAACTTGTTCTCACACGATTGATATCTAGGTAATTCGTAACCCATTTGTTGAATGATGGATTTCTTTAATTGATTTTTTTTCGGATTATTGTGTATAATTAACTGTAAATTTCTGTTTTTAAAAAAATATATAGTAATCTTTATTGAAAGGCGTAAAAAGCCAAACAAGTACAAAATAGGCATTTGGGGCTGCTTGTAAACACTAAATGTTGAAAGGCTAAAGAATAAATAGCAAAACATTATGAATGAGGATTTTTTTTAATTGGAATTCGTAATCCATTTGGTGAATGAGGATTTTCTTTAATTGGTTGATTTGGGATTATTGTGTATAATCGATTGGCTAATTGCTCCTAGAAGAAAACATGACTATTAGCCGACGTGAACAATGTTTACTACATCAGTTGAAGACGGATTCTAAATATCCGTCATTAACTTGAAGTCGGGTTTAGAGAATCTCTCTCTTGTTACCATAACTTACTCTATCAAAATAACTATTTTCTCTCAACCGTCGGATAGTGGAATCCGACGATTGTAATGTGTCCGAACCATCTGAAGGAAAATGCACATCCACAGTATAATGAGCTCCCAATCATTAATTATTTTAAACGAATGTTTCAATGCTCTTTTTTATACATATAAATTGCCTATCAAAATGATTAATGGTTCCATCAATTCGAACAAAAATTGAATCTTTTTAGTAGCAAAATCATAAAAAATAAAAAGATTATTCGAAAACAGTCAACGCTTATAAATTTATTCATATTTAGTGACACATTATGTGACACTTTCATAATATGTCACGGATTAGTGGCTATTCAATCTTATGTCGTGTTTGGGTGGCATTATTTGTGGCATCTTAATATAGTGTCATAAATTCATGGCATTTTTTTGCTGCAATTTTTAAAATGCCACAAATTTTATGGCACGTATTAAAAAGTGCCATCAAAATATGGCATTTCAACATAAGTTCCATACATTAGTGACATTTACAATATGTGCCATGACCTAAGTGCCACGAAAGGTCAAATATGCCATAGTGTCTGTAGGTGCTCGTGGGGTCAAAGGATCACTAGTGAACTTACTAAAAGGGCTTATTATGAGAAGACGTGTAGTTTATTTACACGATTTGATTATCATAAACTTATGGCATATAATTTTTTTTTCATTTGACGAAACATTTTGATGGAAATTTTTGTGGATTCGGATACTTTTATGAGATTCATCTTAATAAAATATCAGTTTCATTATTGCCTTGTGTATATTTTTTTATGAATATTATTGATAAAAAATTAAAAAAAACAAAAACAAAAATACCATTAGCACTAATGTCATTTTCTAAAGTGTAGTAAATTTGTGATGCTCTGGAATCCATTTATGGCATTAGATAAGTGCCTTAAATTATATCGTCACTGATTTATGACATTTAAGATAAATGTCATATTCCAATGGCACTAGTAAAAGTGTCCCAATTTTTTTCATAATTGTGAATGTATTAATGATACTAAAATATACCACAAGTTGTGCAATAAATGTAGTATTCTAATGGCACTAGTAAAAGTGTCCCAAATTTTTTTCATAATTGTGAATATATTAATGACACTAAAATAAGCCACAAGTTGTGCCATAAATGTATGTGTTGGCACTTACAATAAAAGTCTTATTTTACTGACACTTTATCAAGCGTCACATTTTCAATGTATTATTTGTGGCATTTAAGAAAGGTCATAAGAAGTGCCGCCATTTAATTTGTGGCACTTATAAAGTGCCTTAAAAAAACCGACACATTTTAGTGAAGCGTGCAGACCCTACATTTTGCACCGCTGACGCCGGCGCATCGCCACCCTACTCAAAGATTACTTATTGTATAAGCTTTTATCCCCATCAAAGAAAACGGTTCAGCCAGTATTTCTTCGTCAATGAAAGAAAAAGAAAAGAAAATTCAATGAGTGATAAGAATACTCCAGATTTCTCAATTACATGTTGTGAGTTTAACAATTTATTTAATATAGGTGAGCGACAACTCGTCGCATGTTTGCTGCAGGGACTTGTGTTATGTTAATCTAAGTGTGTTTTTAAATTTTGACAGATTAAATATTGGATCAATAATATATGAATATTTTTTCCTTCAATAAAAAATGAAAACAAAAATGTCTCATTACTATAACGTAGTTCAAAAGTAAGACATTTCTTCATGGCTCATGGGAAGGATTCTCCCTCAATGACCAAATATTATACTCGGTAACATATGATCTGTTACAGGGACGCTCCCACTGTCTCGAAATTTTTAAAAATACTACTCCCTCCATTCCTAAATATAAGACTCTTTAGACAATTTGAGAAAATTAAAGAAGTTGTCATTTTCACTTAAACTTCCAATATTACCCCCACCCACCCTCCCTCTCACTTCTATGTCATAAAGAAAGGAAAATGTTGAGGGTATAATTGGAATAAATTGTTGACAACTAATAAAAGAACCTTAAACGACAATTAATTTGGATACCTAGATATTTCCTAAACGACAATTAATAGGGAATGGAGGGAGTATTAGATATAATAATATATAATAATTTTTTTATGTAATTCGGAATTTTTTATTAAGTTCGCCCCCAAATTTTTTTTATAATTTTTATAGGTAGATCAGCATACTATTGCAGTTTTTCGCCCATGAAGATATAATTCCTGGCTTCGTCCTGATTTGTTAGACTTAGTCCCCTATTACAATAAAGTTTTTGCACAGAGCCTTTATTCTTTGTCCAAATTTTGGTTGACATGTAGAATATTTAGGATTCTTTTAGTGAAAAAATATTCAGATAATGATGTTGCCCAATGAGTACTCTAAAACGTAAATTACAATCTTAATTATCATTGGGTCACTAACTTTTGAGATATTAGTAGTTGGCTAGTTTAGATTATCATTGGGCGTTTATCAATAGCCATAAATTCCGTACGTACGGGATACAGCCAGGACCATTGATTTCATTTTAAAAGAGGATCGACGGTTGAGATTTAAAAGAGAGTTAAAATGATACATATGTAATTTCACAAATAAATAATAATAATAACAACAAAAAGTAACACGCAACCGTCACAATCTTAATTATCATTGGGTCACTAACGAAGATTATATTTGCGCGACACAAAGGGCAATTAGAGTGAGATTTAAGCCAAGTATCTATACAAATTGAATGAAAAGCATGACTACATTTTGGTAATAGTCTTAAATTCTCATCTTCTTGAAATTCACTAAGACAAACTGAGCAATTTGTTCCTTCTATTAATCCATCTTCGTTATTGTACTTAAACATCATAATCGACTTGATTAAAGACTCGTCTAAACCATTCGTATGAGCTCGCCACGCCTCATCGTTTCCGTGTTCTTGATGATTCTCTTCTGAATCCAAAATTGGATACTGATTTTCTGTTCTTGATGTTTCTCTCTTTTTGCAATACTTTGAAATTATGGCATAGTAAATTACTAATGGAAATGCACTTGCCAAAATGCCAATGACCGCGATAACCAGAGGCGAAAAGTTTGGGCCGGGATCATCGTCAGCAAACTCGAAGGCTGGTGGAGGAGGGAAGAGGTAACACCAATGAGGGCAATAGTAGCTACAAAATCCTTGAGAACAATCTTTTGTATTCATATATGGTACCCAAGGTCTTTCATTACCCTCAGATGATCCCATATTTGATACCAAGAAGATAACCAAGAAACTATTGAATTCTTGATGGTATTTGATATTGCATGATATTAAGAAAGGATTAAGAATTGGGAGAGTTTTTTGAATGACTGTTGAAGATATAATTAGAGGTGAAAAATGGTGGTGGAATAGGAGAAAAAAAGAACCAAGGGAGGAAGACTATAGCCTATAGGATGAAGGTAATTGTACTCTATATTACTCGTGACCGGTATATATTTAGTTGTCGGTTCTTAAATATCTAAAATAAAGTGTCTGGTGAGTATTGATCATATCCGGTAAATATCTCATACTCATACTCATGTCGTGTTGTGTCGATACTGAATACAACAACAGACAAATAAAAGGTACGAGTAACACATATGGTACTTCTTTTCCTTTTTGACCCCTTTTTTTTTTTTTTTGGATAACATACTTTTTCTTTTTCTTTTTCTTTTTTTAAATCCTGCTTTCTTGGAGATAATGGATTGTTTGACAAAGGACCAAGGGAAGGGAGGCAATGTTGGTTGGGAATTCATGAAAGTAATGAATGCTTTTTGTATCAATCCCACTTGCAGGTAAAGTGAAAAATCAGAATACCACAAACCCACCGACAGCAGATGCTACTTGAAATTCCGAGTAATCGAGTGAGACTGGACAAAGATTCTGTTTGAGATTTCTATCTCGAAATTTATATATTGTTTATGAGAAAAAAGTGGGAATAAAGTGCAAACTTCATCGAGTTTCATATAAAAATCTTGTCAAAATACATTTGAAGCATCAAATACTTCATTTAAGTTCCAGCCACCAAGTTAGATCTACCAGATTAGTACCAGAAAACCCAGCCCTTAATTTTCGCTAATTCTATTTAAAATAATAATATTGATATTTTGATTAAAAAAGTAAATTGTTTTTTTTTCTTCTTCATTAATTTTCACTACTTGTCATAAACGATTTATATTAAGGAATGAAAAGATGAATGATTAAGAAGCTAGTAATGTTTAACTAGGTACTCGTGGTCCTAGGGAACCGAAACTCTATTGTTTCAAGTTAAAAGTGTCAATTGATTTCTTTATTAAATGCTAAATATACTTATCTCAAGGGCATAATAGTCCTCCAAGGTGGGAGTATCCAGTAATTAGAATAGACTTTGAGAGAGAGGGATATATTCTTGCTTCAATTCATAATATTGTCTTTCCCACTTTTAAGGTGTTGAAACTAATAAAGGAAGGGGTCAGGGGAATCTAAGTAATACAAAGAATACCAAGAACAAAAGGCAAAAATACGAGTAAGAATGAATCTCAGATTTCCATGAATTTCAGAATGTCAAGAGTATAAAGTGAGTGACTTTCTTAAAGCAGTAAACCTTAATCTAAAGTAAGTGAATCACTCTCTTCCATGCATGAGAGACATGAAATGGTTCCTCTACCTCCACAATGCTCCCAAACAGTGACGGATTCAGTAATATAATTCACTGGGGTCATTTGATATACACAACAATTCACTAAGGTCATTTATACATTTATTATCTAAGTGAAATAAAATATAGCATATATAATTAAAGAATTTTTTTTTCACTGGGGTCATACTGGATCCATCCCCTGCTCCCAAAGGGTCCCCTCAACTGCCCTCTAATGGTAGAAAGTCTATCATGGATCTGGACCATTGAACGGAAAATTCAATCATATGACTGTTCTTGTGAGACTGACCGCACAGTCCTCTCATATGAATTAAACGAATCTTCCTGTAGATATGGGTTATGCTCAATTAATATGAGAGGACTGTGAGACTAGTCCCACCCTACCTCTCTTCTTCTTCTTCCACAAACTCTTCCACCACTTTACACCATACCTTATAGGCTAAATAGTGTATTACGTCCCTAAACTATTTTCATTTGGTGATTAACGTCGTAAATCTTTGTTTCTCTATTTTACCATCCCTAAACAATTTACATTTTGTATGCATCGTCCTTAAGTCCAAAAAGTGACGATCAACTAAAATTGGGACAAAATAAACCGAGTCAACCCAAAAAAATTCAGGGGTATTTATGCTACATTTCATAAAAAAAAACACCCCTTACCCCTTTTTATCCCACCCCCACCACCCAACCCCTTCTTCTTCCCCGGCTGCCCCACAGTCCCTTCGTCCCCAGCCCCACCACTACTCCACCCCACCTACCTCTCTTCTTCTTCAACCAATGAC
Source organism: Vinca minor (assembly GCA_026122235.1). NCBI lineage: Eukaryota > Viridiplantae > Streptophyta > Magnoliopsida > Gentianales > Apocynaceae > Vinca > Vinca minor. The sequence continues at coordinate 5,414,797 of JAOCZM010000026.1, forward strand.
ACCCCCACCCCAACCCCCAACAACCCACGCAGCCTCTCTTCTTCTTCTCCGGCCGGCCAAAAAATCTGCTGCATTTTCCTCCATTTCATAAGTGCCATCATCAACTCTTAAAAGTTGTAATAACGCAGTGAGTATTATGTCTGAAAAACACCAAATTCAAGAACAACAACAACACCATTATCAAACCGAAACTCAAAAATCCCAAACCAATCAGTGAATATTCCTCCATTTCATAAGACATACCTTCACCCCACCCCAACTGTAACCTAACCTTCCCACCGCCTCAATTTGTAAGAACCCAATTATCCCACTTCAAATTAAGATAAACCCAACAAATTAAACTTACTTAAAAGCAAACCCAATACTTAAAATCGCAAAAACAATCAAGAAAACCCAAAACTCCTAAAAATTCTTGCTTTAATACCTTCTAAAAATCAGTTAATCAAGACATAAAAATGTGAAATTCAATACCCTCTTTTTTATTTTCTTCTTCTTGTTGATTACTGCTTATAATGATTTGCATGTTCTGATTCTTCATTTCCTCTGGGGGGATTGAACCCACGACCTTCGTGATCTTCGGACTTGGTGGGCTGCGGGGGACTTGAGAAATGGGGTGGGGCTAGGGGAAAGTGGAGGTTGCAGACAGTGGCGGGGTGGGGGAAGAGGGAAGGAAGAATGAAATGGTGGGGGTGGGTTGGGTAAAAATTGGTTAAGTGGTATTTTTGGTGATATACCAAATATGCCCCTATAACACTTTTTTTACCCGGTCAAATTTTTTATTTCACAGTTGACTAACTATTTTTTTAACAGAAGGACGATGCATACAAAACGTAAATTGTTTAGGGATGGTAAAGTACAGAAACAAAGATTTAGGACGTTAGTCACCAAATGAAAATAGTTTAGGGACGTAATATACAATTGCTACATTATATTGAAATAAATCACACCATAAAAAAAACAATTTTCTCTTCTTCTGCAGAAAACAAAAAAGATCCATTATTCTGCTTCCTGATACAACGATATGACAAATTTCATTACCATTACCTCATAATCTCATTGCTTCTTTACAAGATTTTAGTACCAAAAATCCTCAAATTTGATAACTTTCATCAATCAAAATGTCATTTCGATAGAGATTGATTATGTTGGTCGGATTTAATAGTAATGGATTTGATTAAAGTACATGAGTTGCATGAAATTTCAACAAACTCGGAGCTCAGGACCTCACCAAAGCTCCGGCGACAACTGCCGGAAAATCACCATTCCATTAAAAACTCAGCTTTATACTCAAAACTCAGCTTTGATTATGTTGGTCGGATTTAATAGTAATGGATTTGATTAAGTGTTTTTTTTATGGAAGGATCTAATCTATTAAATATAAATTGTTTCAGGGTGGAACGTTTTAAAAAAAATAAGTTCTGGACCATTCTTCTAAAATATAAATTTTTTTTAGACACATGACCCCAATTTGCCTAACCGATATGATTTATTTTAAACTAGTAAAAAAACAAATTAAAAATGGGGACACGAGATTATGTGATACTCAATTATTCTCAATAAAATATTTTAAAAAAATTGAAATTGAAACTAAATCAGTGTGGGACTAAAATATGACGAGTTTAAAATATGGAGACTAAATCGATAAAGACAAAATTCTAGGGGGACTAAAAAAAATACGGTTTACTAAACAGAATGAAATTAAAATGTGGTGACTAAATAGGCGAATGTAAAAATATAGGAGACTAAACAGGAAAAACAAATTATGGAAACTAAATAGGGTAAAAATTAAAGTATAGTGACAAAATCAGCGAATGGAAAATTATGGGGGACTAAATAGAATGAAAATTAAAGTATGGTGACTAAATCGTAAAATAGGAAAATGTCAGCTACTAACTATGACAAAAACTAAAATAAAGTGTCAAAATGGTAAATTATAACAATATGGGGACTAAATTGGATACAAATAAACTAGGGTGACTAATTATGAAAATATGGAAATTCCAGGGACTAAATATGATGAAACTAAAATGTTGTGACTAAATCGGCGAAGAGGTAAAATTTGGGGATTAAATTGGATGAAAACTAAAACATTATGACTATTTTGGCTAAAGGAAACTTTCGGGGACTAAATAGGATTAAAATAAATTAGGGTGACTAAATCGTAAAATAGGGACGTTACATGGACTAAATATGATAAAAAATAAAATATTGCGACTAAATCGGCGAAGGGTAACTTCACGGGGACCATATCGTAAGAAAACTAAAATATAGTGACTAAATCGGCCTGGGAAATGTTTCGGGAACTAAATAAGAAGATAAGAAACCTATGGGGACTAAATTGGCAAGTCACAATATTTTATTTTTCATCATATTTAATCCCTGGATTATTCCTATTTACGGATGTAGTCACCGCAGTTTTATTTTCATCCAATTCAATCCCCAAAGTTTAGCACTTCGCCGATTTAGTCACAACATTTTAGTTTTCATCATATTTAGTCCATAAAATTTTCCTATTTTCCAATTTGTCAACTTAGTTTAGTTTTCATCCTATTTAGTCCCTAAAGTTTTTATCTTACCGATTTAGTCACAACATTTTAGTAATTATCCTAATTAGTCCCAGTGTTTTCTTATTTTCTTATTTAATCCGCTTAAAAATATTACAGGCCGATTTAGTAACTACATTTTAAGTTCCATACGATTTAGTCCTCGGAATTTTCCATTCGGCGATTTTGTCACAATATTTTTTTCCATCATATTAAGTCCCTGGAATTTTTATATTTTCCGATTTTGTTACTAAAGTTTAGTTTTCATACGATTTAGTCCTCGTAATTTTCCCCTTGCTAATTTTTCACAATATTTTAGTTTTCATTATTTTAAGTCCCTCCAGTTTTCATATTCTCTTATTTTTTTCACATAGTTTAATTTTCATCTTATTTAGTCCACGGAACTTTCCTTTCGCCGATTTAGTCACCAAAATTTTAGTTTTCATCATATTTAGTCCTTGGAAATTCCCTATTCTCCAATTTTGTTACCCTTGTTTATTTGCATCCTATTTAGTCCCCCAAAAATTTTGTTTTTTCAATTTAGTTTTCATTCTATTTAGTCCCCAAAGTTTTTCTCTTTACCGATTTGGTCACCTCATTTTAGTTTTTATTCTTAATTAGTCCACGGATTTTTCCCTTTGCCGATTTAGTCACAATATTTTAGTTTTCATCATATTTAGTCCCTAGAATTTTCCTATTTTCCGATTTAGCCATCCCAATTTATTTTTCATCCTATTTAGTCCCCCAGAATTTTCCATTCACTGATTTTGTCACCATACTTTTATTTTCATCCTATTTACTCCCCATAATTGTTTTTTTTTTTGGGAGGGTTCGATTCGGTTTTGTTCGATTGAGAAATTGTAATAGCTTAATCCATGAGTAATAAAGTTGATTCCATTGTTCTTGATTCAATCCTGGCTTATTACTCTGTTTTGTGTTGATAAATTGCTTCTGAAATTTCAATACATAACATCTCAGAGTAATACCCATCCATGGCTGCTGATTCTTCTTCTTCAGTAAATCAAATTCCAAGAGATCTAGATAAGGAATCATTCGTGGCCCTTTCGTCTAAACTAATAGGGGAATCAAAATATGTGCAAAACAACCCGCCAGAGTTGATCCCGGAGGAGGACAGGATTGTAAAACATGTATTGGGGAAAAGCTTCAACCTTTCAATGGCGGCCCACTTATTATCAACCATGTCACTTACAAACCCAATAGAGGCAACCTTATTGTGGAGTATCCCGAAACTTTGCCTGATAAAATTGTGTCTTTTGTTGGTATGCATATAGATGTTGTTACTGCTAATCTTTCTGAGTGAGTATGTTTTTTGAATTTTGTTTTTTCGAATTGTATTTTGTGGGGATTTTAGTTCTTTAATGTGCTAAAATGGGTATTTGTTTGGTGTTTGAATGATTCTTCTTGATCTGGGAATTGTAAGGTACTTTGTTAAATAAAATATCAATATTACTCTCTTAAATAAGACTTGTATACCACTAATTCTATTTAAGAGAGTAATATTTATATTTTGACTAATAAAGTAACTTGTTTTTTGTTGCTTACTTAGTTTACATTACATGTCCTGAATGACTTATATCATTGAAATGGAAATAGGTAATAGTAAAGTTCTCATTTTTAGATTGGTTAAAGTTGTTTATAGGAGATTTCGTTGGGAATTACATTTCAAAACATTTATATTTACCCCTTCATTCTGTTGGACTGTAGACATGTTTGGGAGTTGGATTGCGACAATTAAAAGATAGAACTATAAAAAAAATATTGCTTACAAATTTAATTTCATTAGTTCCAGTTTTTCAATGACCAACTAGTACCTTAAAAAAATACTCACTCCGACCCAAATTGAATGGTTATTTTCCTATGCAAAACGAATATATGAAAGTGGAGACTGAGGGAGTACAAAGAAGTTTTATTTGAGGTTCACCTAATTGCATTCATGGATTGCAAAGAAGTTTTATTGGCCTGCACTTGATTATGATGGTATAGTTATGTGAGGATATCCGCTAACTAGCGCATTATAGTGTTTTACAAACTCTTATATGGATATCTTGTTACTTTATGTGCCTAAAGATGTAAATGTCCAACCTATTCATGGACATCTCGTTCTTGGAGAATTAGCTCACTGGAGTCTAATACAAGCCTATTTTTACTTCTGCAGTGGTTGATTTGAATTCATTACTTCCATAAAATTGAACTAGGTAATTATATGTACAAACAATCTACTGAAATTGTTGAAATAAATGAGGTAAATGTTCAACTGGAGTTATTGCAACTTTACTGTTTTAATGAGCTAAAAAATATGCAACAGAACGTCCAATAGATCTTTGTTTTATATATTTTATGCAATGTTGCGTCATATTCTCTTAAGAGGCCATGTCGTAACCGGTAGGATACGGATGCGACAGCCAAAACAACGAGTCCAAGTAACATAGATCAAAACTGAATGGGAAAAGAAACTTACATGAGTGTCAAATTTGTTAATAACAGCCTGAGCCTCATCTGCAGAACCCATTGTCACAAAAGAAAAACCTATGTTTTTCCCATTTTTCTGCTTTATAATCTAACAAAATTCAATCTCACAAAAAAAATTAAACCCATTATCCAAATTAAATTCCTGAATAAAAAACTGTATATCAAACATGGAGAAAGAGAAAAAAGAAATAGAACATCCACATCAACAACAATGCCACATTCACCAAAAATGTTCTTGATATCAGCAACAGAGAAAGACCGTGGCAAATTCAGCACAAAAATCTTTCTTTTTTTATTAGTTTCTTGGGATTCCTCTGTTTGCTCTTCTAGTACTACATCTCCAACTGCTGAGTGAAGATGAAATCTTGGTTTCTTGGTGGGTTCTACTACATGAAGAAAGACGGGAAATTATTTGATGGAGGGATGAAGGGAAGAGATGCAAAAGTGAAGTGTAATGGGTTTGGAAGGTATTGGGCAAAGTGGGAATTTGGTAGAAGTTGGAGGGTAGGAAGAAGAGGAGATGGAAAATGTTGTTGCAGCCATTGTTGTTTCTTGTCCCAGTTGAACAGTTGAAGAAGATGATGATGAATGTTTCTAGTGATGATATTTCAGGGTCACATTCGTCATTTCCTGTGTATCAAGCCAATGAAAGAAAATACATCATAGAATAGGAAAAAAATGTTGTGGATAATCTTCACTATATGATTCCTGAAAGGGGACAGGCGAATTTTCTATCCATATTCGATGTTGCATTCTCTATTCTCATTAATAAAATTTGACACGTTTTAATTTTTTAATTTAAAAAATATAAACCTAAAAGAAATAGTGAAATTTGTAAGGAAAAAATAAAAAAGTGGAAAATATCTATTTGTGGGACAGAGAACGAGGCACATAATGCGGACGGAGGATTTTTTGCCACTTGAAAGTAGGGGTGAGCAAAATCGGGTTTTGCCGAATTCCGACCGAATTCGAATTCGGTAATCCAGTCACGACCGAATTCGAATTGGTCGAATTTGGGACGAAATCAATTAGACTAATTTTTAATTCGGTGTGACCGAATTCGAATTGAATTTTTAAATATTTAAATATTATTATTATATAATTAAATGTATATAATAAGTAATTTAGTAATATAAAAATTCCTAACCTGTTTCCTTTACCCCTAACCCTATCGAATAGATTTTGGACTGTATTTGGACTGATTTTGAACTGATTTTAGGACTGCATTTGTACTGAATTTGGACTGATTTTAGGACTGTTGTAAATTGTGCTTGATTTTGTATAAAAAAAATAGGGTAGGAATTGTGTTGTACTTAACCAGAGTCTACTCAAAATTGGACCATAAATTGACTTGATTTTTGCAGAAAATTGAACAATAAATGCACCCCAATTCGGTCAAAACCGAATTCCGAATTCACCAATTTGGTCAATTCGAATTCGGTTTCGAATTTGGTCGGTTTTTTGAGGTAAGGAAAAAATGAAAAAATCAAATTCAAATGACCGAAATGGCGAATTTGAATTCGGTGCTCACCCCTTACCTGAAAGGGGAAAAATTTTCTTAGAGAGGGACAATTCTGTCAATTTAAAGTTCAACATTTTTTTTTTCTTCATGTGAATAATTTGGTTATCCATTTGTAATAAAATGGATGAAGCCACTCCGATCAAAATGATACCCCAACTTTTCCAATACACCCGGAAATGAGACTTGAAAAGTCTAACATGTAGTTCTAGAACATAAATAAAAATTACATAAAGTAACAGATAAAATGACATACTTATAAAGTTTTTGGGTAAAAGACACTAATATTATTGAAGATAAAAAGAAATATAATTTTCTTCTTTACAGTTTCTTTGTTACAATTCTTGAATCACAATGACAAGAACGACATAACTTCAACATTTTTCTTAGGGAACATCAATTTAAAAGACTATGTGCGTGTCTACAAACTTAAAAATGATCTCGCGAAGATGTAGACAACTGAGGAATCATTGGAAGTGATTTTTATCACTTCAGGTGTGAACTTTCAAATTGACCACCCTAAATCAGAGACCCTTGACATCTCACACTTAGAATCTGGATGATATCATATTTTTTCACTAGGAGAGATGTCCGATCGATCTCTATTTTTATGGAGTCTTGGAGTTGGAGCACTTTGTCTTGGTCACGTGACTCAAAGTGAATGAACTCAAGTTGAAGGTTTACATCAGAAGGGCTCATGGGCAAAAATTTGGAAGTCATCTTTATAATCGAATGAAGTTTTCCCAAAGAGAGCTCCTCTTTTGGTACCTCGGAGTGCTTGGTGGCGAAAAATCTTAAAATCATCTTCATGGACCACTTATTAAGTGGATAAAATGGTGTTTTTCTAAATGACCTACTTCAACACTCTCTTATGCGGGAAAAACGAAGTTGATTAGGTTGTTTTATAAGTAATTGAGTGTTTTTGGCTTGCTATTTTCCCTAATATCAAAGCCAGCTCTTGAACATGTCACTAAATATGTGTGAGAGAATTTCTTTGGGGTTCAAATATTTGAGGTATTGCTTGGAAGGAGGTATGCCTCCCAAAGCCGAAGGGCAAAATAGTCTCTTTTGATTTGAAGGTTCTTCTAAATTAGTTAAGAAGAAATTGGGTCTTGAGGAAGAGGAAGAAGAATGATGATCACGATGAAGAAGAAGAATTGTGGAAATTGAGGTAGGGAAGAAAGAGGAAATTACGGTGTGGGAAAGGAAATAGAGGGAGGTGGAAATTAAGAAAATGATCCAATCGAAAAATATTTTTGAACTAATTCTATTAATTGGCCTTTTAATAATGGGATGAAGGGTTTAAATTATTTGATCTTCTTAAACTACCTATTGACTAGCATAAATTTTAACAAAAATACCTAATGCGCTAGTCGTAAAATGTTACAGTGTTCAAAAATTAAAAAAATGACTCAACCCATGAATCATAAAATATTTTGGGACTAATTTTATAACTTTTGACATAAAGTTTAGAGGAACTTTTCTTTGGAATGGAATTCAAGAAAAACTGAGGATGAGATTGTTGCATTAGGATAGTGTCACTCCACCCAAAACTACAGGCCGTTTAGGTATTAAAGCTAGGCACATTAGCCTAGTGGGCCTAGTGAAGCTTACTCAGACTCTCATTAAGGACAAACAAGCTCTTCGGGCTCAAAGCCTAGTTAAAAAGTATTTCAACCTGAAAAGCTCAAAATAAAATAACAAACTATGTTTACAAGACTAAACATGGCTACATGCCTAGATCAGTGTGCGCGCGAAACATTCGGAATGAGGTAATTTCGCACATATAAAAACTTTCATCGTTTGTTGGATTAAAATTTTGACGGTTAAGATTGATTTAAAGACACTTGTCTGAGATTCAAAATATCTGTCCTGAAACGTTCCTATGTACTGAAAAACAGTTATTCAGCATAGGATCCGGTCCGAACGGAAACACTCTTCCACAAAAGAATTCTCGAGTAAATCTACCATTGAGAGCCTGTTTTTCTTGTGTCAAAAAGGCAGGACTGCCAAAGAAGTGACTGGAATAGTGGAATTTTCAGGGGGGAAAAAATAAATAAGTGATAATCATTTATTAATGGGATAAAGTTGAGATACGAATTCGAAACAAAAGATTTTTATTTTATTTTATTAATACATTAAACAATGTATTAAAACATTCGAATTATGTAAGAAACTATCGGAGCGGAGTCCAACTTTGTCAAGATTTATTTAATTATGTAAAAATATGTATCAAAACATTCGAATTATGTACGAAACTATCGGAGCGGAGTCCAACTTTATCAAGATTTATTCAATTCTGTAAAAACATGTATGAAACGAGTGGAGTAACAAAGGTGTTTTCAGGTTCGAGAAAGAAAGTGCCCTCAAATGATTTTTCCATCCTCAAGAAACTCGAGAAGAAACTTTCGGCTGCCTTACCACAAATCACGTAAACATGTCCTAATTAATCATTCATAAACTTGGGCAATTAGTCAAATTAAAACACCAATCCCTATACACCTCTAAAAACCATCATTCCACAATCTTCATACCTAATTGGATTGAGTTTTAGTCTGATATTTCTTATCTCAAACTCAAACTAAAACTAAAATTTCCATAATTTAATTCTTTAAGTTTGTAGGTGATTGCATTGGACTGACATTAGTTTGACATAAAGGGTCAACCATAGCAGTCATTTTTTTTGGACCAATATTTTTGTCCAGAACAGAAGTGTCACTTCCGTCTTGAGGGAGAATAGAAGTGCCAATTCCGTTCTCGACTGACGTTGCACATTCTAAACGCGCCTCACCACGTCAGCCGAGAACGAAAGTGGAACTTCCGTTCTCAACTTGGCATATGAATAGGTTTCTCATAAAGGCATCATATAAAAAGAAAAGAAAGAAAAAAGAAAGCTTATCCTCTTTGGTTCCTTCAATAATATTTTAACTATAACTAATGGCCAACTTGCCAATCCATCCTTGCATCTACCAAAGGCCTCTTGCTATCACATATAATTTAAAAGGATCATCCACGGTTAACATATTACATTTTGTAATCCATATCCCGTTCCAAATTGAATATACACATTTAACTTTATAAAAAGAATTAAGAAATCAATTTGACAATAAGTAAGTTACTATAAAAAATTTCTTAATTAAAGAGTTTAGTGGTGAGATCCATGTATCAGTGGAGTGCAAATGTAAATCCGGTATCTTTAAGGTCGTTAGTTAAGGTAATTTTAAGATAAAATATATTCGTTTTAATAAAGTTGACATTTATTTTAGGACAAACTAAAATAAAATAATAATGCAGACATTCAATTTGGGACGGATGAAGTATTAACGCACTTGAGTGATTGACAACAAATAAATATAAAAATATTATTACATCAATGAGTATGTTTAAAAAATTATTAATTTAGAGCATACTGAGATTCGGGTAATTAAATCTTATGACTGTCCTTGGGGGACTGTTCCACAGTTCTTTCACATTAATTGAGCAGAGTACACATGTGCAAATAGGTCTTGCTCAATTAATGTGAGAGAGATGTAGAACCAGTTAAAAAAAGATCGTTCTAAAATTGAATTTCACGAACACTCTATCATCATAAAGAACAACGTCTTTCACTATCTAATTCGTACAAAACGAAAAAAAAAACTATGTTGAAGAGAATCAAATTCAATGATATATGAAACTGAGGTATAATTCATTAAAAAAATTCAAATTCAAAGTGGCGACCGAATTGGATCCTTGTACTAACCAATTGATGCCTTTATGAGAAACCTATTCATATGCCAAGTTGATACCTTTATGAGAAACCTATTCATATGCCAAGTTGAGAACGGAAGTGCCAATTCCGTTCTCGGCTGACGTGGCAAGGCCGACTGGGATGTGTCACGTCAGCCCAAGAAGAAAGTGCCGCTTCTATTCTCCCTCAGGACGGAAGCGGCACTTCCGTTATGGCAAAAAATGTTGTTCCAAAAAAAAAGACTGTCATGGTTGGCCCTTTCTGCCAAACCATGGTCAGTCCAATGCAATGCTCCAAATTTTCATTCATATACTCCATACAAAGAGAGTTTTATTTTCAATTTGAATCTCAAACTCGACCGAGATCAAATTCAAGTACACAATTTATCAAAATTATCCTCAAAAGACTAAAAACCAAACCACTAATTAAAAAAGCAAAACGCATTAATCAACATTAGCAATCTTCTATCACATTTTTTTTTATCTCTGGTCCCACTAACAATAAGTTGCTAAGAAACGAAAAAATCTAAAATCTCGTGAAACTCTAAAGGGAAAGTGCAATACATAACAATCATCTACAAATAATACCATAGATATGATAGGAAATGAGACAGAAGATCCTCTGCGCTCTACTTTCTCTTTTAAGTATAGCCTTGCTTGTATTTGCGAAAGAGGTCTTCAGTTTTAGCATTCCTAAAAGCACAACAACCAATTAAATAAACAGAAATCAAAGCGACAAGAGTGATTAGTAATATGATGTCTGCTCTTCTCCATTCATTCTTAATATTTGCTAATAATCCTGCTTTGCAAGAATCACATGAGTAGCATAGTTGTGTTTGTTCATTGTTCCAGTTCAAACAATCCATGTCTGCTGCCATGTTTATTGGACTTATCCAATATGTTGGATTCACAAATGTGTATCCACATTCTGTGGGTGGCTTACAGCATCCTGACTGCAAAAAAATAATAAAATAAAAAAAAATTATTATAAATTCTGGGTATGATTGGATTGAGTCTTAGTTTGTGATTTCTGTTCTCAGTCTCAATTTAGTCTTAAATCAAATTAAATTCTTCATGAATTAGTTTTTAAAGTTTCAGTCACAGACTTGATCCAAAAAAAAATCTGAATCTCTATTTAAGTGTAAAATCAAAGCACACTCAATACAAATACATTGTAACATAATGTGGGGTTTCAAAACATATTTGACACTTTCCTGTTATAGTACTGGTATGATTATATGCACGAGACAAAGTGATAGTGTCCTCAATGTCACACCCTAAGCGAGCATGTGAACGCGATTTATAGATTTAACTATAGTCAATTATTTGAGAAACGCTACACCAAATAAATATATTAATGTGGCCATAAATATTTAGGCCTAATTTTCTTATGACAATAATAATTTTCACATATACAAGTGTGATTGGATTGAGTTTCAGTTTCAATTTGAGATTTTGGTTTCGGTCTCAAACCACTCTTAAATACAAATCAGATTCTACATTATTTAATACTTCAGGTTTTATTCTCAAACTCAATCCAAAACTGGTTTGGGTTTGAGTTTGAGTCTCAAATCAGACCAAACTCAATCCGAACAAGCAAAATAATCTAAAAATATTTAAGTAGGAGTTTTTCGTTACGTTAGAAGTAGGGGTGTGCATTCGGTATTCGAAACAAAATTTTGAAATTCGTTTAAGTTTTTTAATGTTTTACGAAAAACGAACCGAACCGAAATTTTATTGAAACCGAAAACCGAATACCGAAATTATTTCGGTATGGTTCGGTTCAGTTTGTACCAAAATTTCATTTTTTATCTTGTGGAGCTCAACTTAATAAAAAATATATAAAAGATAAAATTATAATGCACAATTCAAATAAGATTATAAGCAAAAAATTAAGAATAAAAATACAACTCTAAGTAATATTAATAATACTAATAAGTACTCTCTCAATTCATTAGTATAAGTCGTTTAAGACATTTATCGAAAATTAAAGAAGCAAAAAATAAGGTGTTTTTATAGTTAAAATATCAATATTACTCTTTTAAATAGAATTAGTGGTATACACGTCATATTTAAGAGAGTAATGTTGATATTTTAACTAACAAACTAACCTATTTTTTGCTTCCTTAATTTTCGCTACATTTTCTAAACGACTTATATTATGGAATAGAGGTAGTATAATACATATTATTTAGAATAATAATAAAAATAAAATTGGTCTATTCGGTATTACGGTAATTCGGTTTCTGAAAATTAAAAATCGAATACCGAACTAAATTATTATGACCTTTTAAAATCTAAATAAACCAAAATACTGAATAAACCGAACCGTATAGTAAAATTTAGTTTGATTCGGTTTGGTATTTCGGTTTAACCGAATAGGAACGCTCCTAGTTAAAAGGATTGTGCAAATAAGATTAATTTTGTTATGAACCCGAATATTTTTTTTCTTTTCTTTCTAAGTCATCAGTTTTGATGTTCGTGCTTTTTATATACTTCCAGGATAAGTTTTTTATATTCTAACTCTTTAATTACCAAAATAAACAAAAGAAAAATCATACAGCGGAAGTAGTTATCTCCTAATTAACTTTTGAATAAATTTAAAAAGAACATTTTTGGACAACAACATGACTTCACTAATCACATTCTTATCTCCTACTCCCTCCACTCACATTTAATTGTCGTTTAGGAGATCTATAGGTATCCAAATTAATTGTTATTTAAATTTTTTTTAGTAGTTGTCAACAATTTATTCAAATTATACCCTCGATATATTTTTTATTTGCCGTGCCATCCCTATTTTTTCCTTTCTTGTCTTATGCTATAGAAGTGAGAGAGAGGGTAATATTTGAACTTTCAGTGAAAATGACAAATTCCTTAATTTTCTAAAATTGTCTAAAGAGTCTTATATTTAGAAATGACGGGAGTATGATCTAAGAAAATAAATTAATAACTCGCACATATTTTTCAATAAATAATTTCCACTTTGAATCTTATATCTCTTTTACGAATAATTTATCATTACGATTTCTAGACAAAAATTTCATAATGCTGAGGCACAAGCACAAGTATATTTGGACAACGTTTCATTTCAAAATAAGTTGTAAAATTTTTTTAAATTTGAAATTTACATCTTTTTTTTTTTTTTTTTTGTTTTTTACAAATAATACGGTATTTATAAAATAAAAGACAGAATTTTCAAAATCAAACAATGAGAAGAAGATGAAACAATGTACATACCTGCAAAGGGTTAAGATGGGAATTGAAGAAATCTTGAGCCATTCTATAACTCTGATTCAACTCAGCACACATACTAGAAGAGCTCAAACAACTTCTAATTCTATCCCATTTAAATGAACTTTGAACCCTCTTCCTTAGAAACCTAGAAAAATCAGCAGTGTGATATTCCAAATATGCCCTGCTAGGTTCAAGATGACCTGACCCTCTAATAGTAACCATATAAATAAAAACTACTAAGAAACATAGTAATATTATAAGAACAAGCATAGCAATTAGGTAAAAAATAAGAAGCCAAGGAATCCTCCAAAAACCTCCAATAAATCCAGCAAGAGCCACAGTTAAAATAAGTACTCCTAAAATAATTACTGGCCATTGTAGAAGTTTTACACAAGAATTATCTTGTTCTGTTGCTAGCCAAATTCCAGTACCAATTATTGGAATTGAAAGTAACATAGCAACAAAGTTTATGGCGCCAATAACATTGTTACTTAATGCCATTGATGAAGAAAATTGGAGAAAAGAGAGAAAATGGACAAGATGGAGATTTTGAGATGGAATAATAGACTCTTGTTCCTTACCTTTGAGAAAGGTGAAAGCTTAATAAAGTTTATTTTAAAGAGGGTTTTGATCTTTGCTCCGCCGCCTATATTACTGAACATTAAAAATTTAATAAATACTAAATATTTTTTTATGTCGGATAAAAATTTGACGATCTAAATTTATAAGGAATAAACATATGTTGTAATTTTTTTTAACACATGTTACGTAAAATAAGTGTTACATGTCTTATGACAGATGTTAATCAGAAGATAATTTCTATTACATAAAATGTAACACCAGTTTAAAAACAAGTAATACCGACTAAAAAATGTTTAATATATAGTGAATTTTTTGTATTCTACACTATAATCGAGCCTTTTGGTCCAAATGTCCAATCACTTTGGTTTTAACTTTTTAAAAGGGAACAGTTGTAAAGAAAAACAAAAATAAAAGAGAAAAGAAATTGGTAGCATGGGTAGAAACTTGTGCCCCTGGAAAAATTTAGAGATATGAACAGATGGTTTTGGTTTCACTTCTAACTCATATTATATTTTATGAATTTTATACGTAGATGTAGGATTAGTGAAAATATACTCAGTAATAAAAGAGTATTATGTGAGAAGGAGGTGTGATCAAGACTAGTGGAATTATTCCATCTCACAGTTATCTTGTATATTGGTTGATCTAAGCTCTCAACAACTTTATAAAACGCTACATTTTTCTATATTTTTTTTTATAATTCATGCCCTTTTAATTTTTTTTTTTAAACTTTACTAATTTGTCCCTACTAAATAAAATTTATGTATTTGCCAATGAGCTTGTGCAATGTTATCTATTATGAATTATGTAGTTGGAAACAGTTTATATGCGTCTGTGGTGAACGGCAGAGGGATCTTAGATCTAGGAGACTAGGATATGGCGAGTGTGAAAAGAAGAAAAATAGGAGAATCTTGATTCAACAAGAAAAAGTGACCACAATTTTCTTTCTGTCATGGCAGTGTCTTTGTAGTACTTCATCAGTTGGCAGCATTCCTAATTAGAGTAAATAGTTATTTACGTCACTAAATTATTTACTATTTATTATTTTAGATAGAGATAATCACTAATTATATGTCTTCAATTATTTTTAAAAGTAAGTTATGTCCCTTTTAATTTTTGTGTGCCATTAATGCCCCTAATTATTTGCGAGGTGCCAAAAATACTCCAAAATAGGCGGAATCCGGTGACTCAAAGTGACTTTACACATGTGCGGTCCACATGGTCGAAATTGCAGGGGAAAAATCGTCAAAATTACCCAACTTCATCTTCTTCAAATCCAAACCAATCCACTTCAAGTACAAATCTTTTCTACACAATTTTATTAATGGAACACATATTTAGGCATGAAAAAGTCACAAAATCACTCTAGATGAATCCTCTATGTGGTTCTTGATTTGTTTGGCAAATTCGAAACAATGGGGTTTCTTGAGATATTTTTTTTGGGTGGAAAAGTTTGAATCCTTTTTAATTGTAGGAGATGAGTTTCTTTCTAATTTCATTTTGAAGCAAATGGGTTCCCAATAAAGCTTCATATATAAGATGAATTGAAGAAGGGGATTAGGGAAGAAGATTAAGTAGGAGAATTTATGGACGAATTTTTCCCTGGAAATTCGACCATGTGGGCCGCACATGTGCAAAGCCTTCTTGCCTCACCGGATTCCGCCCATTTTGGGTATTTTTAGCACCCCGTAAATAGTTGAGGGTATTATTGGCACGCAAAAATAAAAAGGGTTATAACCTGCTTTTTAGTTGAAAGACCATAAATATTGATTAACTCTTTTAGATACTCAACTAGTATTTACTGTTGTTGAAAATAAATCGCCACTACCTTTTGTGGTGGTTTACTTCCAAATAAGACACGTGTCAAGCGTGTGGCCAATAATCCAAGAGTAAAAATGGAAGTTAGTGTATCGAAGTATATGTGGATCAAAATAAATTTCTCTTTATTTTTCAAGGCTCAAACAGTAACAAACAAAGACTTTGTACGAAATGAGATTAGTGTGTACTTCCATTTTCCCTGGATTATTGGTCACATGTCTAATTTGGCCAGAATTCACCACAAAAAGTGGCGACGGTTTATTTTCAGCTACATATAAAAACTAGAGTGATATAATTATCAAAACAAATAGTTAAGTGCCCAAAACATTAAATCGTAAAAAGTTTAGTAACCTAAATATCTATTTACTCTTCCTAGTTAAACCAAAGAGAACAAAATCCGTATATATGCATAAACAATTTTTACTTTCCTCTTTTTGTCAGTAAACTTTTATTTTAACTCTACTTGTATATAAATTATTTACGAACTACTGCTTTTGTCAAATTAGTGTGAAGGTGGTGGTTTTCTGCCACTTTTAATCGTCTGTTCTACACATATCCCCAATATTAAGGACTTAAATTGACAAAAATACCATTAAGACGGGAAAATATATACAGAACACGTGTTCAAAAGTGACTGAAAATCCTTATTTTATGCTAATTTGACAAAAACAATAGTTCAAAAACAATTTATGTATAGAAAGAGTTAAAATAAAAGTTTACTTACAAAAAAAAAATAAAATTTTGTTTATTTATATATGGAGTTTTTCTCTTAAACCAAACTGAATGTGGTGGTAACCTCTCCTTGTATAATGAAGAGTTCATTCATAAGCAGGAAATTTGGTTTCTAAACATTTAAAGTGGAATAGATAGGGTTTCTGTTTTGGAATTTTATTTTAAATTTCGCATTATCTAAATTATTTGTAAAATAATAATAATAATTATCTAAATGATATGTATACCTTTCCTCACCAGCAAGTAGGGCTGTCAGTTGTGCCCAAAGATTCAGGTCCAGGCCCAAGTCCAACAGATCTAATTTGGGTATGGACCTACTTTTTTAATACCCAAATCTAATTAGATATGGACTCATTGATTATTAAATTAAGTAATAATGTGTTCAAAAGATCCACTAAGACTCACTAGACTCACTAAGACCCACTAAACCTCATTCTAACCCACTAGATTTTGATCACCGAGCTAATAAATAATATCAATGTTTTTCATTTTCGTGGAATTTGTCTCTATTGTGGTTTGACGCACATCACATATATGTTTTTGGGGAGCAAATTTAAATGATTTTTTTTTTTTTTTTTGCACATCAGATATATACCACGAAAAGCATTGATACTGTATGATTTTTCATGGTAAATTCACTATTTCTTGCATGTATACAATAAGTTTCTACTGGTGAAATTTTGAATAAATTTTTCATAAAACTTATTGATTTCTACTGAATGTGATATTTGGGATTACTTAGCAAAGTTTCTTTTTTTTTTTGGTATTATTTTGCAATTAAACTAATTTGATTTATCACAAGGTCCATAGCCCAGTGAGGAGATGGCCTGCCCACAACCAAGACGTTGTGGGTTCGATACCCAACTCACACAAAAGGAAGGATTTAATTTCCTATTCTTGGTTCCTCTTGTGTGGGTTCTTATACTCCCCTTCTTGGGGCACCCGCTCAGCCGGGCTTCTATCCGCCCTACATGGGCTACTCCTCTGGTGAGGTCTAATAAAAAAAGATAAAAGAATAAAAAAAAAGAAAAAAAAAACTAATTTGATTTTAAATTCATTATTCAAAATTAATTATAATAAATGATACTCTTGATCATCAGACGATGTTTGAAATTAATGCAAATGGAGGCAATGATAGTTGACGGTGGTCGGGTGGCGGCAGAAGTGATGGTTGAAGTGACAGACAAACAATGACTTTGTGGATGATGTTTGCTATAAAATATATGGAATAGATCCAGACTCATCCAGATCCAACTAACCTTAAGTGAGAAGATCCAGACCCAATATAGTTGGATTTGGACTCAAATAATTTTTTGGTGAGTTTGAGTCTGAGTCTAATATTATGGACTCAATAGACTCAATTGACACCCCTACCAGCAAGGACGAATCTACAGGCTAGCGGTAACGATCACTCTTAACATTCTGAAAACTCTTATTTTTTTTATTGTAACATTTACAAATTTCGGAAATATTAGGAATGAAACCTCTTCCCTGTCCCCTTATAATTATGAAAACTTCATTTTCCCCCAATACACAATCTCTAAGTGCGTACTTTGTCAGCAACCTTAAATTCTCCCTCACCAGAGGAGGAGAATTTTTATTACCCTGCGTAGGGGAAGTGCGTACTTGCTTAACTCTGTGCTATAGTATGATAAGTTTTTAAGAGCGCGATAGAAGCTATATATAATCGTCCCAGAAATTGTGAAGGATACTTTGAGCCCGGTTCGAATCATCGAGACATGTAATCTTCCTTTAATATTTTTATCATGTTGAATAGTATAATAGAAAATGTTACAATAGATGCTCAATGTTTCTTGGCAACTGATATCAAATTATTTTATTCGACTAATCTAGTTAGATATCTAATAGGCATTGTGTCTTACTAGCAAAAAAATCCAGCAATTATAAAACATTAGTTATTTCAAGCTGCTTTAGAGATTGGACTGCCTGACACTTTAATATAACCAATAGAGAAGGACAGGAGGCCCATATTTATTTTTGGCCCAACCTGTGTTTAAATTTTTTGAATATTAGAATTTATTAATGGGCTAGATAGTAATTCCCTTTTCAGACTATTTTCTTTCTTTTGTTTGTTTTAGGCAAATTGGTATCCCGGGTCCTAAAACAATTTATCATTTCAGAAACTATTTTTTCAATAGCTTTTATCTTAAAATAATTTATGATTGGTGCAATTGGTTCTTCCGTCCAAAAAATCCAAAGTCAACAGTTAGTTTGAATTTTGAAATTGGCCAACGTCTCAATTTAAAAGGACAAATTTGGAAAATTGAAATAAAACAATAAAACCCAAACCCGAACCCATTTCCATAACCCATTAAAAAAATAAACCCGCTCCAACCCCAGCAACCCCATTCCCCTTATTCCTTTCTTCCTCAACCCCAACCACCCCAACAACCCCATCCACCCTTCTTCCTCAACCCCAACCACTATTACAGTCACCACCCATGTAGCACTACCACTGCCGCCCAACACCACCCCGACGTCCCATTCCCCTTCTTCCATTCTTCCTCAACCCCAACCACTATTACAGTCACCACCCATGTAGCACCACCACCGCCGCCCAACACTACCACCATCCCTCCACCCTCCCCGACGCCCCCTCCATTCTTTCTCCTTTGGAACCCATGTAATATTCAAATCACCCATACCACCTACATCTCCACTAATGTGCACCGAACAAAACCCATATCACAAAACCCAAAATTAGCTAAGGAAAACAGAAAATTAATTCATGTTATCACTGAAAATCCCATATGATTTATGACTATCTCAACTCCGGTGCCGATCTTCCATGGCATTGACTGTAGGACTTTGAAGATTTGCACACCTTCAAAACCTACAAGGACAGATTTAGTCTTGTTATTCAAGCATTTTCCACCACTGCTGCTTCAAGCATTTTCCAAAAACAAATTTTCAATTTCAATTTCCAAGAATTTGATGGGTGGATGAGGTTGCTGGGGTGGTTGGGGTTGAGGAAGAAAGGAAGTAGGGGAATGGGGTTGCTGGGGGTTGGGGCGGGTTTTTTTTTTTTTTATAGGTTATGGAAATGGGTTTGGGTTTGGGTTTAGGTTAATTGTTTTATTTTGGGTTTCTAAATTTGCCCTTTTAAATTGTAACATTGATCAATTTCAAAATTCAAACTAACTGTTGACTTTGGATTTTTTGGACGGAAGGATGAAGTTCACCAATCATAAATTCTTTTAGGATAGAAGTTGTTGAAAAAATAGTTTCTGAATCCGACTTCTAAATAATAAATTGTTTTAGGACCAAAGATGCAAATTTGCCTTTGTTTTAAAAGGAAAGCGCTGCAGGGTAATATCTTGACGAGTCACAATACATAATTATGCTAATAGGTGTATTTTTTATTTGAAATATTATGTTGTGATAACTAAAATTGTAAATTTTATAATAAAGATTTAGATATAGCGAGTGAGGGTCTCCAAACACACCATGTTACCTTTTTATTAAAGTCTTTCAGGTGTTTTTTTTTTTTACGCCCGAAGGCGATTGCTTTCTGAGCGAAGAAGCGGAGAAGATCACTAGATAGGAAAATCAGTATACGTCTCTATGCCTGGGGAGGGAGTTTGGCCTCACAAGGAGGAGAATTTATTACCCCACAAGGGGAGGATAGATAAGATCCATTCCCTATTCATCCCAAAAAAAAGAAGAAAAAGAGGATAAGATCCATGCCCAAAATATCTAGGGGACAAAATCTTGCAAGGAGGCACTATGCAATAGAATCCCCTCTAATAAATCCCTTTCATTAGTACGATACACATTTAAAATTGTGACAAATGTAAAATTTTCACGTGTAACACATTTTTCTTTTAAATTTTTTTTGATTTTTTTCAAATAAAGAGCTATATTTTATATAAAGAATGAAACACTAGCCAAAGTCTTAAGTATATTAATATTGATACTATTGGAGATTAAATAATTTGATAGAATGTTATTTCCGAAAGAACATTTTGTTTTATTTTCATATAACCAGAGTAAAAGAGCCAACGTTTGACTGAAGACTTTTTCTGTATTGAGAATCTGAGAGCAATATTCTGTTAAAAAAAAGCTGGGTTTGACTTCCTTTGGTGAAGGCTTGACTTTTTTAAGTTTTGACCACGATTATATAGCCAAAGGGAATAGGCAGCGCCTAAAATCATCCCAAGCGCTGCTAATGTGGCTACTAAGCTATTTCTTTGGAAAGCTCCTACTAAGATGAGAAATTCCCCGATAAAGCTGCTAGTACCAGGTGAACTCATATTGGCCAAAGTGGAAGAGAAAAAAATGGTAGGGAGATTCGGCATGGTGCTCACTGAACCTCCGTAATATCTAACAAGTCGAGTCTTATGTCGATCATACAGAACCCCAACACAGAAAAATGGCTGAAGAAACCATTCCATGACTTGACATCGGTAGGTGTATCAAACTCAGTACCATCATTATAAGATTGATTCTACAACTTTTCACATGAATTTACTGGAGTTCATGTTTACAAATAGCCTAATTAATGTGAGGTGCTTTAAGATCAGTATTATAAAGACGATTATAAAATTGAATTTTCCCAATTGCAAGGCCGCTTGCCATCAAGTAGTATATTCAAGAAAATATATGCTCATTTCAAAATGTTTCAAGTAGTGTGTGTGTGTGTATATATATATATATATATAAAGAGTAGGTCAATATTCAAATAAAGAGAAGTAGAGAGTAATTGACTAGAACTAATGAAATTATTTTCGGCAGTTATTTGTTGGGAGTCTCGGCAATTATTGAGCCAATTCTTTCATAAAAAATGGAGAAGTGGACTAGTTCAACTTCCACCACGGCTTCAATGCGGAACTTTTCTGTCAGTTAAATTAAAATTTTGACGATTAAAATTGATTTAAAAAAAATACATGTTCGCACGAATACCTATTTTAAAGTTAAAAACATATATTTTTAAATTAAAAACACCTATTTTAAAGTGTTCCGTATATATTAAAAAAATCTGTTCCGCATAAGAGCCGGACTGGTTCAACTTCCATCTTGCCCACTCCATCCCTTTTTAAACTTAAATATGAAAAGGTCTAGCCGTAACAAGACCTCCACAAAATTGAATTTTTTATCTTCAATTTTCTCTTTTTCATAGAAGTCATAGCACTGGCAGATTCAGTACCTGAAAGCAGTGGAGTCACTCGCAGATTCATCTTATTTGTGTGGGGTCAATTATTAATCTATCATCTGAATGGAGAAAGAATGAATAATTAGCCACTTTGATCATCAACATATTTTCGTCTAGCCACTTTGGTCAAAATTCAAGTTTTTTAACTTATTTCATCACTAAAGTTTTTCCGGCCTGCCATTTTGGTCACTAAAGTTTTTTCGGTCTGCCATTTTGGTCACAAAAGTTTTTTCATTCTGCCATTTAGGTCACAAAAAAACTTTGATCAAAATGGTAGAATAAAAAAACTTTAGTGACCAAAATGGAAGATCCTAAAAAACTTTAGTGATGAAAAAAATTTTAAAAAAAATTTAGTTACCAAAATGGCAGGCCGAAAAAACTTTAGTGATGAAATAAGCTAAAAAACTTGAATTTTGACCAAAGTGGCTAGACGAAAATATGTTGATGATCAAAGTGGCTAATAATTCGGAAAAAGAATACACCATATCTACTAAAAAAATTATTTTTTAGCGGGAACATGTGACCCCCGATAGAGGACCACTGCATCTGTCACTGAGTCATAGAACATAGAATTTTAATTGTAAAGGAAAAGAAAAGGAGAAGGGGAAGGAGTGAGAGGGGATATTGTGTGTTTTGTGACACCCGTAATTTTTGCTTACGTGTTAATTGACTCGTAAATAATTTTGTTTGACTAATTGCCTTGGCATGAATTTATTTTGTGCAATTATGTAATTACATGTCTACTTAATGGTTATAACATGGTTATATGTTACATGTTGGGGTACGTTTTGTTAAGGGCGTATGTTACATGTCTGAGAGTTGGGGAACTTAAGCATAAGAGTTGGAAAATGGACGGACTTGTTTGATAGGAATTTGAAAAGCTCTTTTAGAAGGGAGTGACGGCGGGTATGAGGCAGTAATTGAAGGGGGAAGTTATTTTAGAACAGGGGGAACGACAGAAAGGAAAGAAAAAAAGAAAGGAGAAAAGGAGAGAAAATAGAAAAATTGGCAGATTGAGAGTTGAGTAGTTTTTTTTACATTCGACATAGTAACCGGTGTTGGAATTGAGCAATTCTTGATGCGTTAGAAAGAGGGTTGGAAACGCTACGTCTAGGAGTTGACGGATCAACGTTTGGAGTTATGTGCAGAGAGTAATTTAAGTTTGAAGTTCGCCATTTTCTGGGTTGACGAAATTGAATGTTGTAACTTTGAGAGAACAATTAAAGGGGCTAATGGTGTCCGTTTTGGACGTACTTTACTGCGTTTCAAAGGTAATCGAAAGAGCTACGAGTGAGGACTGACAGATCGTGATTCCGAGTTTGAAGAAGAGAGTTATTGCACCGGGAATGGGGCTAAATTTCTGGATTTGTGAATTTGCTTGCTTATTTTGCTATTGTAAAAAGTAAGGATCATTCACCCTTGTGTTTTCAGTCCTAAAATGCATTTATTCAGTGGTTAAATATATAGAATTTTGTTAGAACTGATTTTACATGTTTTCATTGCATAAAAGGTTGAAGTATTGGAATTGTTACATATTATGTGGTTGATCATCGTGTCTATATCGTGTTGTGGATTTGTGTATATAATTGTTGTATCTTTCTGGCCTTATTTCCTTTGTCTTTAATTACTGGCATTGTTTTGTATTTGATGTCGTTTAATTGAGATTGTGGTTGTCGTCGTCGATTTGGTTTTGGTTGATCGAATAGTCGCCATGGTTTTGAGCTTTTGTCTAGGACTTCTATATGACAAAATTCATTCGAATTATAACGTGAATATATTGAACCCGGGAGTTCATGTGTTGTGATAAGAAATTCTTGGACCTTCACCTGATGTGGGATATCATTGGGATTGTAACAGTTTTGTGGAGTACATGATGATGGATAATGGTACAATGTAGAATGGATCCTTAAAATCTTGGACCCGTTCGTTCAGGAGGTGAAACTGAACTCATGTGTATGAAATTCTTAGGGCATCCTAACTTGGTCGTCGTTAGGGCCGTTACAATTGTCGTTGTAGAGTTGTGAATAGATAATTGAGCTAAATAGTAGGAAGTGTGTGTGTGTGTGTGTGTGTGTGTGAGAGAGAGAGAGAGAGAGAGAGAGCATGTTATAGCAATAGCCATATTTGTAACGTCTAGCAATGTGTATTTTCGTTATGACTTGTGAGTAGAACATGGCGCTTGAAGCACATTCCGATATATGTGTGTTAAGATGTGAAAAGAATGGTTATTATCTTACTTGTTGTTATTTATATTACTTGATATTGTTTTTTGTCGTATTTTCTACTTAGTTTAAGTTTAAAATCTGTCATTTTTTGGTTGTGGAAGTTTTGGTGCAGAAATATGGCTTTTACATGTGTTTTTGTACTAAAAAATATATTTTCTGCGAGTTGCGAATGAATGGTTCGTCCTGTTAGCTTCGTTCTCAGAGATACTGGGGCTTTCTGCTCGACTGCGGACGAACGATTTGTCCTGAGGTTCTGTTTTGGTAAGTTTTCATTTCTTTTCCGTTCTGTTTCAATGTAAGTCTTTTATAAGTTCCGTAAAATGTTTTGCAAGTGTGGTTGTTCTAAGTCACGTAAAGTTGTGTTATGTTTTCAATAGTTTTAGGAAACGGGAAAAACTTTTGTGTCTTATCTGATGCTTCATCTCAAGGATCGTTTGATCCTTACTGGGTTTTACAACTTAATCATTTCCTTTTATTATTTTGCAGATGATGATGGTGATGGGTCATACTATGAGGATGATACTTGTGAGGGGTACCTTGAAGAGTGATCTCATAATGAATTGTAATAGTTGAACTTGGTAGTTAACACTTAGTTTTAATCTTCATGTAATGTTAGACTTATTTCCCTTTTAGTTTTCGTTTATTTATGTAATACATTTGAACCCATTTGATTATATTATGACGTATTCTCTTTTAGTAATTTTGTTTGTGAGTTTTTGTGTCTCATTGGTTGATAAAACACTATCATGTTATCACCTGAATGACGGAGTGTGACAGTCTTCCATTTTAAAAACATCCAATTTTCGAAGTTTATAGAATCATAATCAAGGAGAATTTGTTGTGAATTTTGCTGGTGGTTTGAACAAACATTTTCTTAAGATTGTGGCGAATGTCCAATTTATAAAATTAAAGTGATGCTTCTTTGTTTTTGGTGAATAATTAAAGTGATGCTTCCCTATCATATACTTTTGCTCTCTACTCTATTGAGTATGATAAGTAAAAAATTGTCGTAATAAAAAAAAGGTGAAAAATTCCATCTACCCCCTATGGCATTGTATAGCTTAGGAAATACGCTTCACTTTCCCATTTGGGTAAAAAAAAAAGTTGGGAAAAAAAGAAGGAAAAAGATCACTATACGATAGGTGGTAGATTCAAGTCACATCTAATTTCCCAATATCTATAAAAAAAAAATAGAAAAAGTAAATAGTAGTAACCTTTTAAGAACCTTTTCATGAATCTTAAATCTATTCATATAGTAATTTAAGGTAGGATTGGATTGATTATCAGTTATAAACTGGTTTAAAATTCAAACCAAATCTTCTATAATTTAATAATTTCATTTCATTTTTAAACTACATTTAAAGAGAGTTTAGATCTCAGTTTGATTTCAAACTCAAATTAGACGCAATCTAAATACGTCATAATCACAAATTAGAAGATGTACAAGCTCGACATGAATTCCAACTTTACCTGGAAGGTATCCCATTAAATTCATTGCATTGTCATGACAGGATTGATAAATCAACCTAACTAATGCACGATTTATCAGGGGAAAAAAACAAAACTAATGTACTAATTCACTTTTATTACACTAGTCAATTAATCGACCGATCGAAGCTAGAAACATAACAATTAACATAAAATCCTATTATAAATCAAGTCGTTGTATGACAGGAATTTCAAAATAATTCTATTATATGAGTTACAAATTATATATCCTAAAAATGTAACAACATTAGACAATTGACAAACATCTAGTTAATAATAAAATGAATTAATTAATTAACTAAAAGATTACAAATATTTTATAATTTTCACCTCTTAAATCATTAAATATAGATAGAGGCAAAAAATGTGACAAGTCCTTATCTTAAGAAAAGTAAATATCAAAGGTGTCCTATCACAGTGGGGTGGACACCTACCCGCGATCTCATGGTCGCGGGTTCGATACCCTCTTCCTACGTGAGGCAAGTTTTAAAATCTCCCTTTCTAGGGCTTCCATCCTCCTCATGTGAGGCATCTCTCTCCCCTACATGGGGCAACCGCCCAGTCGGGCTTTAAAAAAAAAGTAAATGACAAATACACAATTGATCGATAATCACTATTATGTTTTGACTAATAAAAGGAACATTTATGAAATTGATTCATTTCCAAACAAATCTGCTTTTGAGAGAGAAAGATATCAAAACAAAGCAAGTTGCCAAGTTGTATTTGTTCATGAGTCACATTAATTAATACTTCTACCTTTTTTTTCTTGCCATATTTGAAAGGTATGTAATCCCACCCCCAAAGGAAAGTAAGGGATGGATATGGTATGGAGTTGCATATTCTTCTTTCTTTATTTTTTATTTTTATCGTTATTCGATTATTTGGTCTGATTAATGTGGTGAAGATGTAATTGTCAAAATAACTCATATGCAAAAAAATTATGTAAATTTGTAATAATTGTTGCTTTTAAAATATTTCGAATTCGTGACATTGTTTGAGCAAGATTTGAGAGTTGCATGTATCCTCAACTATCTTAGCTTCTCTTGACTATTTTTTTTAATATTTGAAAAATAAAATAAAATGAAGAATGGGTATATGGAGTTACATCACTTTGTTAATTGCTGGCATTTTCCATGACTGATATTTTTCTTGGTTCTTTGCTGATGTATTCTGCCTCTTATCTTATCTCTTTCACTTGGGTTTATCTCTACTCCATGTCCTGGTCCCACTTGGCATGTCGGCTTAACCAAATTGTGTAGCTGTGGGAAGGGACGAAGTCAGGAATTTGGTATTGTGTGTGTGGGTGTGTGAGAGGGTGGAGGGGGTGGGGGCAAACTGTACCAGTATGTCGAACTACATAAAAAAACGACAAAAAAAAATTCTTGGGGGCAAAACTGATAAAAATTTTCAAACTACATATAAAATTTCTATAATTAGTAGTATTTTTAAAAATCTCGAGGGCATCTTCGTCCCTCGTTGTGGGAGCTGACTATAGTGAATTCCTTCGAAACTTCCATCGTCCGTTGAATTAAATTTTTGATGGTTAAGATTGATTTAAAATGAACACATATTCTGAGTTTCAAAATACATATTTTGTTTTACTGCATGGAACACCTGTTCTGAAGTGTTGCGTATGTATTAAAAAAAGCTGTTCCACATAGGATCCGGAATGGTAGTTGTGTTGTGATTCAATGCTGATATTTTGGGCTGGGCCGATCTATGCTACGAGTGATATAGATATGGGGCCTAACCCAATTCCTATGTGAGGGAGTGGATTTTTCTTTGACTTCTTAATAATATTAGATAAATTTGAAATTTTATATACTCTCTACATTTCATTTATTCTTGGTTGTTTAACATAAATTAAGAAGAAAAAAAAACAGTTTGTAAAGTTGATGATTCAATTTGATATTTAGTTTGACGAGTTCAACTAATGAGCCAATTGAGCGATACATGAGCTAAATTTTTTGACTCAATTAAAATGTTAGTTGAACTTGAGGTAAATAGAGTTCGCCTCATTTGTCTCCAACAAATTCTAATCTTTGTTATCACTATTGACTAAAGGTTAATGATTTTGTTGTTGTCTTCTATATGGCCTATTGGTTCTATGAAATTAAACGCATAGTCTATACCATTGAAATTATTATTATTTTTTATCCGAAATTGAAGGTCTCATTTTTTTTTTTTTTTTTATTATTATAGAAAATATGACATTTAATTAAGGACGGAGGTAATATTATTTCTTTGAATGAATATATAATCATATTTTATTACACAAGGTTTTGTAATGCATATATTAGTTTCCAAACGAGCAGAGTGCTCTGCTCATGAGTTATGAGTGAGTTGAGATTAACTGAGAAAATTAACTTACATTAAATATAAGCTGGGCAAAAATTGAGTGAACTCAGTTTAAGCTTACCTTAACTCAGCTCAACTCATTTTCACCACTAAGATTATAATTTTTTTTGCGTGAGATTGAACTATATGTGAAATGTTTTTTTTCTTCTTACAACTAATAGTAGGGATTAAATACTTGTAAATTTACAAAGATTAAAAAAAAAAAAAAAAAAAATTCTAATTTGTTCAAAATAAAAGAGATAAAACTATACTTTGGACAAACTTGAAGGAGAAAAATATAATTACCTTCTCTTTTACCGGATTTACCTATTAGGAATTTCTTAATTTCTTTTAGGGTTTAGATTAATTTTAAAACATTTTACAATGTGAAAAGTGTATTGGAGGAATAAAGAGGATCGGAGTGTAGAATGTCCTGATCGACCCCAAAATGAGGTAGTTCGGGCATCACCCAACAAATTTGTGTTGGTAGAAGATTTCATCCTAGATACAACTCACGATGAAATTGAATGGAATGTAATGACTTTTCCAATTTCTCCTTCTATTCTGATGTATGATTAGTTAAAATTGAAATTGAAAATGCCTTTCCACAAAAAGGCTCATTATATGAAGAAGTAAGAAATGTCATTTCACACCAAAATATATGGAATGACCGTAATTTTCAAAGAGAATGTTGAATCGACAATCAATCATAAGTGACTATTATATCCTTAATTTGATTAATTATAATGTTTACATTATAACGCAACTTACTCGTACTTCGTCAAAAAAAAAAAAATTATTTTGGTAAAATTCATATATATAATTTCTTAAATATATTTTTTTTTAGGTAATAGTTTTCTATTTTTTTAATCCAAAAAAATATTTTTATGATAATGTTGACCTATTAATATAAATTTATATTTACATAAATAAGATATATTCCCTCCATTCCCATTTAATTGACGTTTAGGGGATATATATGTATCCAAATTAATTGTCATTTACATGTCTTTTATTATGTGTCAATAATTTATTCCAATTATACCCTCAACATATCTTTTATTGAAAAAGTGAAAGAGAAGGAAGAAAAATGTGTATTATTGGAATTATGATGAAAATATTATTATTTGTTTGAGTTTCTTAATTTTTTTAAAGTGTCCTAAACTACGTATAATGAGGAATGAAGGAAGTACTATTTTACATATGTTTGATACATAATGTCCGCGCTACTAAGAACTTCAACACTGATGAAGATTTAACTGGATTTGGGAGTCTTTCAACTCCTTGATCGCTTCATATCAAATCATAGCTACCTTATTATCAATATCAGTTGTGGTAAAGTGGATGATGGTTTATTCTCTCTTAAAAATAATCAGGGTACGAACTACAACTATATCATTTGTATGGAGTTATTGATGTCAGCAAGGTCGTCACTTCTTAGGCCTCTGCAACACTTATTTCAAATTAATCCAGTTTGTCAAATTTAAACACTGGTTGTTTAAAACTGAAAAAACTACCTTATTGAAAGATAGCCATTCATGAAAGTACACGAAAGAATATTATAACTCTTTGGTTGGTCGGACATTATATTATAACCACATAAACATTGGACAAAATAGTTGGCAAAATCAACACAAAACATTTGGTCAAGAAAACATAGGAACACATAAGATGGAAGACTAATTGGCACATTCCATTTTCATATACCAAAAGCAGGTAATCTTGGTGAGCTGAAAAGAGACTAACAAATCATTATTTACCAATGGGTATAAATATGAAGGTCCACTTGAAGGGAAAAAAAATTAAGGTACCAGTTCGAATTCGGTCAAAAAACAAAACTTTATTAGGAACTCTGATTTCAAAATGGATTCGACTATAAAAGTAAATCAAATTAATCGTTAACTATAAAATGAACCAAAATTATAGTTGATTCTCAAGCCTGAAAAAAATAAAAAAATCAAAGGCATCATCAAAATTGTGGGCATGAAGTAGGTTTCTTTGCTTTATGTATCATCCTATAATTAAGAGAGTAAGTAAACTAATTGGCATCATGGCTTAGGCAACTTGACTCATTTTTATGTCTTTTAGTGGGTTTTTTTTTTTTTTTTTTTTTTAAATATGTGAAATAGAAAAGGAGTCCATCATACATGCCATGGAATGATATACTCAAAACATATCAAATATAATATTTTGGACAAACAAAAAGTGAAGAGTGAGATCCACATTAACCCCACTTCACTTTTGGAGTCTTTTTTATAGTGTTCCTACTTGGCTACCACTAGATAAACAAAGGGTACCTAAAGTTCTCCTTTTGTGTTCCATGCAATAGTTATTCTTTAGTGTTAAAATCAAGATTACATAAGCTGCTATATCTTCATATGCAATTTCATACATGAAAAAAAGAGCTATTTACTTCTCTTTCAAAAGGGAAAAGATATCCATTGAAATATTTTGTGAATCTTTTTACTCTTGTTAGTTGTGGAAGAAATTCTACTACATAACAGATTTTTATAGTTCACAATTCACCATAAAATAAAAAATTGAGATAAAAAAATTTATATTTTTACCATGTAATGACATTGTGATATGAAGATTACAAAGTTCATGACAGAAACTGTTTGTTATTGGAAGGACGAGAAGGGGTTAACATCTCAGTCGCGAGTGTGGAATTTTGTTTAAAAAAAATAATTTATTATCGAGGGAGATATTATAAAGTTCAGA
This sequence comes from Vinca minor, assembly GCA_026122235.1. NCBI lineage: Eukaryota > Viridiplantae > Streptophyta > Magnoliopsida > Gentianales > Apocynaceae > Vinca > Vinca minor. Next base: position 5,445,391 of record JAOCZM010000026.1, read on the forward strand.
ACCTATTATACTGAGTTGAAATTGTTGACACCAATTGCACTAGCATTTCTTGAAAAGTTACGAGTGTGGATATGTCTTCATTAGATTTTCTTATTAATTGGCATTTCTTCAACCATTTTGAGAAAAATATTAGATCCCAAGTTTTAACGTTTATGAATACTTACAAATCCTCAACATTTAGTAATCCCTTTTTCTAAATGACCTATTTTCCTAGCAATTCTCGTCCGATGTTTGGTAGTTACTTACCCTTAATTAAGGATGTTTTGGCACCTGCCTATGTCATTTTTATTGATGGTTCTTTAATTAGTATATTAGTCAATTATTATGTGGGTTCCATCATCAAGCTTTATCTTATGTAAATGCTAATTCTATTGTTTCGTTTTCACATCATGTACATATCTAATCTAAATGCCTAACAAAGTACAAAACTACTATAATAAGTCATAATTAAGAAAATGGCTTCTTGTTTTGTTCATTATTTATTTGTTGCTTGCAAGAAGGATAAATGAAGGAGAACCAATCATCATACGTATTATGTATCCAATTCCAACACCCTGAAAACAACTTCATTTTGAAAAAATAATAAGGATAAGACTGTTTAAATCGAAATTTTCTCCATACCCTACTGATGCAAGAGTATACTAGTTACTACTTTTTTTTCCACCACCCATTCTTTTGCTTACCATTAAAAGTGGCATTTTCAATTGCAAGAACTACACGCACATCATGCATACACAAGAGTACCCCAAGTCTTTCATGGATCAAAAGCAAAGTAGATATGTTTGAAATGTGAAGCGGGTCTGCTAGTGCTCATGATTACCACTTATAAACTCTCGTATCTACTGGAGAAAATCGTCTGTCCCAAAACCCTGTTTCTTTCTCTGTTCCACCATTAGAAATGTGCCACATGTCCCTACTAAAGAATAAGAGGTAAGAGGAGAGAGAAATTAGGAGCATTTGTAATACATGAGGTAGTTCAGTCCGGCTCCTATGCAGAACAGGGATTATTCCGCACGTGTAGAACAATCTCAGCCGTCGGATGGGATTTTGAACGGCCCAGATTTGGAGAGAGAAAAGTTGCGGCTGGACATAAAATATTAAAAAAAAAAATTCTCTCTCCAGATCTGGACCGTTAAAAAATCTCATCCGACGGCTGGTAGCTTGTCCCGCACGTGCGGAACAAAAAGCTGTCCCGCATGTGCGGAACAAAAAGCTGTCCCGCATAGGAGCCGGGAGCGAGGTAGTTAGACATGTATCACATTTTTAATGGTGGGATAGGGAAATGATAGAATTTGGGGACAACGATTTTATATCCTTACCAACGCCAAAATTTATTTTCACAAGTGATCATAGATACATTTTTATATATTCGTTTAATAATTTCAGATAATTTAGATGTGCAATATATATCACACGTATGCATACAATATATACTCAATTTTTATATACATTCAATTATGAAGTGAGGAGTTCAGTTTACACATTAGAAATACTACTAATAACCAGACTGAACTTATCGCACTTTGACATGGCCTGTTTTTAGCAACTCAGTACGGCTATTTAAATCTCGAAATAAACGTTGACTCGCAAATCATACTAGGCATGATCCAAAACCGTGATAATATTTTATATTCCAATATTGTATTTGATTGCAGATTCCTACTAGCCAAACTCCAGGAACACTCAATGAGACACACATTCAGGGAATCGAATCAAGTGGCTGACAAGTTAGCCAAGTATGGAAGCTCCCATCCATGGATTGATAGCCAAATTTTTCGGATTATTCCAGACTTTGCATACGAGGCTTGGTTGCAAGACAAGGAAGGGAGAACCTATGCTAGATTACGCAATGTTTAAATTACTTTTCTTGTATTTCCTTTTTGTAGTTTCTTTTCTTGTACTCTCTGCTCTTGTACTCTCCTTCCAGCACTTTCTTTTCTCTGTACTTTTTTCTTAATAAAATCTTCTACGTTACCAAAAAGTATACATAAGAATTTTCTAAAAGAATCTTCTTCTCATTAGTAAATAATTATTGTCTAGAGTGGATGTGGACCCTTCCACTTGCCAAAAATATATGGCAGCTGGGCCAATTAAATTTCTTTGAAATTATGTTCTCTTTAGACAAGTGGAAATTAGAAAACTCGAAATTATTTGGAGAAGGAAATGAGAATTTGTCCAAAGATGTTATAATCTGAAAAAGATATTTTCACTACTGCTTGAGCATTCTAGTGAAAGTTGTATAGATCTTGTGGTTTTGTAACTAATTAAACTAGTATGCAACTGAGTGATTAAGCCCCACGTAGGAGGCGGGTATCGAAACTTCGACCTCACGGTCGTGGACAGTGTCAAACTCCACTGGGCTATGAACACTTTGATCTCTTTGAGCTTATATAGTAAAAAGTTCACGGGTTCAAATCATTTATAGGGCAATTTAATGTTGAATTGTCAAGTACACCCTGTTCGAATAACAACTAAATTAGTCGAGTCAAACGCTGATATCGGTCAAAAAAAAAAAATCTAACAAAATTTTTAGGTGTTGAACTTCAAATTACTCTTGTGAAGTTGTCTATCATCACTATGTGAATCAATATCACCTTATTGCAAAAAAACGTAAGCAAAATTTTATGTTTAGGACCTATGATATATCTTCTCTAAAATTGTCAATAGCTCCCAATTCCCTTTTCAAAAAAAAAAACAATTTCAATGTATTGTATAATTTATTTATGTTTTTGAAACCCCCCAAAAAGAAAGAAATATATTTAAAAAATTATTTACATACAATGTCTTTGTTTTTATTCTTTCTTTTTAACATACATACAAATGTACTTGTTTAAGATCATTGAAAATTCTAATAGAACCACCCCAGAGTTGACAATTACTGTGTTTGTTGTGAAAAGCTATAGCTAGCAATAGTTGACCTTAAATAGCAAAATGGAACTTTGATTTGGTCTTTGCTTGTATTGTTTGATTGCTGGAAGTTGAAAGCATTTATGAATTGTTGCAAGTCAATGAGGCCTGGAAGAACTTGATTACAAACAAGGACTACAAGGCTTAAATTAATTTAATTTCTTTGTTACTTTATGACAAAAAAGAAAAAATATATATATATATATATATTACTCATTTAGTCTGGAATATATGCCCAGACTAAGAGAGTTGACCGGCGCTGAGAGTTGTTTCTCAGTACATATTAATTGATTATTAGTTATTTATTCGGCGACTGAATAGAGTAATAGCTATTTTTTAATAAAATGACTATTTATTTCATAAAAATAGCCTATTCCCGTAAAAAGATAAACATTTTTAACAGTTAAATTAAAAAAAAAAATCAATTATTGAGATCTGTATTGAGAAAAAAAACTCCTTAACACCTTAACAGATGCTCCAAAGCCACTCAGAAGGAATGAACATGTTCTTACTATATTTTTTCACTCTTTAAAAACTTCTAGTAACAGATATTATGATTTAGTTTTTTTTTTTTGTCTTGAAAAAAAAATAAGTAACAAATTTAGTTTAGCCCTCCAAGCATATATAGCAATAAACTTTAACCATTTATTTTTTTCATTTTTAGCTTGCATTGTATGTAATGTAACCCTCAGGAATCAGGATGGGCTATGTAGTGTGTACCTCATCATTCCATCAACTATAATTAAATAACAATGTCAAGCTTAAAATAGAAAGTGATTTAAGAAACAAGAAAATAATGCTCAATATACATCATCATTAGTATCATATGAGATATCTCTCAATCTTTGTGATGCAATCAAACAAGACTTTTGTATATAAAATTGCGAAGGAAATGATCTTCTCAAATCTTTGTTTACAACTATCTATGGTAATGGTGGAACTTCTCATGTTCATCACTGATTTATAAGATTTTTCAAATTTTAATGAAAGAGTTTTACAATTGGAATTTAAAGGGAAAATCAGACACGTAACAAAATTGATGAGACAAGAAGTGAAAAAAAAAAAAAAGTGTCTTCTAAACATAAAATTTTTTATTTTAGCTTGCACTTCGGCTCTCCTATTTTTATTTTTTATCATTAAAAAACATTTGACACTCGTATAAATATCAGGTAAATTTAGCGCAAAATATATAATTTTACTATTTAGAAAAGACAGAGAGAGCAAAATAAAATAAATTAAAAGAAAAGTACAAATATTATTTCATTTCATTTAGTCCTTGCACATTAATAGCAAAATAGCTACAAGATTAGTCAGACAAATGTCTATTTGATGAGACATAGTCCTAATACATACTCTGGCCAAGAACATGGCCAAGCAATTCAGACAATCAGGCTGCAATTAAACACCAAAATTGAGCAAAAACATTAAACAAACAAATGAAAGCATAGATGATTCGATATGGATCCACGTAAATCACCATATGATATTTGGCAACAATGGCAGATTTGAGGGTTTTAAAACATTTCATAATTCACTTTAAAAAAAAATTATTTTTCAAAAAAAAAATTTCATAAAATATATATTTTGGCGTGCCAAAATTTTTGAGATTTTTGTTTATCATTATTCTCTGATTTATGTTTCAACACAATTATCTCTCAAAATAAAATAACTGAATACCAACATCAAGCAACACAAACTCTGAAAGTCGAAGAATCAGAATCTTTCATTCAAGAATCGGATTCTTTAGCCGAAAAGTGTAAGCTTTCATTTTAATTTTCGATTCCCATGGTATGAGCGGATCCTTCGGGGGAGGACTCATGGGTGTTTAGAACGAGTTTCTGCCCAAGAATCCCTTCACATATAACAGCTTGAATCATATCCATAACATTTCACACTCACAAATCTGAAATTGTGTTATGGGCACCATGTACAACCCACAAACTACAAACAGGTTCTCATATCAAACATTCGGGAGAAAAAAAATCCAACAATGACACACACATTACTTCATACAACTGAGCTCACTTGTCTGGCTATGACTATATACCCTGTTAACAACTCATAACTATTCATTCACCCGTCCCGGTGGGCCAAAGATATCACATGGGTTCGGATACTAAACTCTCCAAACGAAAAGGGCCAAAGGTTTAAAGACACACCAGTTATGTCATTGCTCACCCTTGTGAGCTCCACAACAACTGTTAACAGTCCATCTGTATATACTCGTTAGGATCTGAGTCAAAGACAAAGACAAAGCAAAGAGTACTCCTGGACACTTTAACATAAGGTTTCAACGAGTCCTAACATAGGATAACAAAAAACACGAACTCTAATTGGGAATCAAACATATAGACTCCAAAACCAGCAAACAATCAAATAGCATATACAAACGCATCAATCCAATTACAACATATCCACAACCAACACAATTTACATCAATGTCTCATCAGATTTTTAATGCAATAAAGACATGAATGAAAACCCAAAACATAGCAAATCAGTAACTTTGATAAAACTTACAATTCATGATGTTTAAGGACAAAAAATATAAGGGTGAAGGACCATTACTTATCAAACTTAAGAATTACTCCAAAAACCAGAATTTCACAACAATGGCACAAATTCAGCCCATTGAAACTGAAATTACTCCCAAGTCTGAACTCGAAACTCCAATCCTTCGACTCTCATACGTAGCCTATCCAGTTAGCTATCAAACCCAAAAAGAATTGTCTGATTTCGACTCAGTTTGCTATGGTAATCGCTCATAAAACCTCACAACACTCAAATTTCTGCACTCCTTATTCTCTCTTCTTTTTCTTTCTTCTAACTGTTACATTCTTTCTCTAACTCCAGCAATTACTCCCCCTTCTACAAGCCTTTCAAATTCCTACAAAACAGCCCCTATAGTTTTCAAAACCTACACTTAAGTCCCCTCACTTATAAGTTCAACCAAAGCACCCCTCACACATAACGTACCACACTTATGACACGTAAACATGTTGCAACAATTAATTAGACACAAATTCACATTTCACATCACATAAATTCATGCTAAAGAAATTAATGAAATATAACATGCAAAATTAAATGCAAGACATGCAACAATTAAGTCCAAAAAATACGGGTATCACAGATACCTCTTGAAGAAAAAGTAAAAGTAAAGAGAAAAAAACATAATGACCATTTACCCATGAATATAAGGATATGGCTATATATTAAGTAGGATAATTCTGATATGTACCAAGTTCATTGGACCCTACGGTGCAGAACTGGTCACATCACCAGAGAGAGAGAGCTTTGTGATGATGTGGTCAGTTCTGGACCACAAGGTCTACATGGACCTGGTCCATACCAGAATTTTCCTATTAAGTAGGGTGTTTATATAACTATAGGGGTGGAAGTGAGTTGAGCCGGCTCGTGAGTAGGTCACGTTTCGATTCGATATTCGGCTTGATGAGCCCCAGCTCATGGGCTAAATGAGCGATACATGAGCCAAAATTTGTGGCTTATCTAAAATATGAGTTGAGTTTGAACTAAATAGAGTTCGACTCATTTAGCTCATGAGTTGGCTCATATATATATATATATATATATATATATATATATATATATATATATATATATATATAACAAAATAGCCTCATACCCCTAAAAATAGTAGCTGCGCATCTTCTCAAAGAAAATAAACCAAAAAAATCCTAGAAATCTCTTATAATTTCCTCATCTTCTCAAAGTGGAAGAGTTATTTATTCATATCGAGCTTCTTTGCCCGAAAATAGTTCAAGCATTAAGTTGTGAAGGAGATTGACTCGAGTCACTTATGACATTAAGAAGAAACCTAAAGTATATTACTACTTGTCTTTTATTACTGATGATAATTAATTATTAGTTTACAAAATAATTCTTTTATGACAATACTATATTTTTATCTTTTCAGGTGGAAGAACATGCCACAAAAATTAAATTGCTTATATAAGAAAACTTTAGATATTTTTACTATTAATTAACACGGACTAAAAAATTTGGTAGCTAGACTTTTGTTAGTTTATATTGGTTTAATTGTTAAGATTTTTTCTTTTTTTCGGAGTCTTTACATATTATAATTAGTAGAGTTATAAAACTTCGATTATATGCCATTGTGCTAAGAAAATCTCTTGATTTATTTTGTATAAGTTAGATATTAAACCCATATTATAAGTAACCGTAATTTTTCTTAAATATGTGTAGATAAATGAGTTGAGTTTAGCTGCTACTGAGCTACTAATAAGCTGAGTTTGAGCTGGGAAAATTAACTCACATCAAATATGAACTGAGCTATGAGTTGAACAAAATTAATGTGAGTTGAGATTGAATTAGCCTTGGCTCAGCACACTTCAACTCATTTCCACGCCTAAACTAGATCCTCAACTTGTTATATTTGACATCCAAATTAAAAATGGGTCCTAAGAAATTGCACGTGATCACAGTTGTATGAGCTCATTTATAATCTGGGGCGTCACAGCAATTAATCTAAGGACCTAAATTTTTAAAAAAGGTACCTAAAGAATTTCTATTGGCATCTTAGCCAAACTATGAATATAGAAACATCTTTTCCGGAAGAGAAGAAAAAATCAGGAAAAAAAACCAACATAAATTTACTTTAGTAATATATGTTTAGTGTACTTTTAAGTAAGATTTCAAATTTAAGTCTTGTAACGTGATAAATACTCTCTTAAAAATTTCATCTTTGAAAATAATTTGATCGTAAGAACAAATTGATTAGTTAGTTCTGTAAAACGAACATGACTCGAAAAGAAAAATGAAATTCACAGCTTGGCTAGTTGCACGTGTGCGTGTGAGGTGTCCCTATAGTAGAATCTTAATCATCCACAATATGAAAGAATCTTGTACGTAGAATGTTCTACAAGCCATCCATCTATAAAAAAAAAAAAAAAATCTATCAATTTGATTCCACAAAATTCATGACCATTAAAAGTTGATGTCGTGGCACACTGTAATGCGTACTGAATGTTCCACCTGTCAACATTCAGCTCGATTCGAAGTCAAAATTGAATACTAAAACTCGTAAAAAATACTTATTGAGCGAGTGAAAAAGACAAGCCTAAACTCGTGTTTATCTATGTTTGGTTAACTATAGTTATTAAACAAGGCCACCAATGACCCACCCCCTATTTATAAGTTAACCTGATCCATACAGTAAAAAAGGATCAATCTGGCATGGAGTCGTCCGCCCTTGTGGGACTGACTCAACAACACTCTCACATGAGTTGGGTAGAGACTACTTGCAAAGTAGGTACTATCTCAACTCATGTGAGAATAGAGCTGTCAAAATGGACATATATCCACTAACATGTTCACTCCTTGAGATTAATGAGCTGGTATGGGACAATAAATTTATCCTCATTTAAATGCGGGCATCAACTCATGTGAGAGTTTGCTTCTTCCTAGAAATATATAAGCTCAAATTTGTGTACGCAATTTGATTCACGGTTTCATCTCTGAAAATAACTAAATTATGTTCTAATTTATCATTTATCATTTAGAATATTTTAACTTCTTAAGGTGTGTGTTTTATATGTGAAGAAGATGAGGAGGAAATCAACATCATCTAAAGTGGATTCAAATAATACTTTTTTTTTTTTTTTGGTAAATAAGCATATATATATAAAGAGAGACAAACTTATCCCGGGGGATAAGGAATAAATAATACTTTTAGTGTTCAAGATCTATATCAATAGATGAAAGATATTAAAAAAACAGTATCTATTTTTTATTGTTTTGACTTCAGCAATATGTTTGTTAATTTTGGACAGTAACCTATAATTATTCTTGAAATTGTGGACTTTGATTTGATTATTATTTTTAACTACTTTGGATATTGTAGAATTTGATTTGATTGTTCTTGAACTATTTTGGATTTTTATTTCTCTTATTACATTTTATTGATTTTTATTTAATCTATTTTTCAAAAAAAAAAGAATTAATTATAAGGGTTGTGGGTATTTGGCAGGCGGGTACGGACATCCCTTTTGATGGCCGTTAAAAAAGCGGGCATGTCCGCCCATCCCCATTTAAGGCATGCCAATAACTGAGCGGGATGGGGCAGGCGAGCATACCCGTTTTAACAATACTATGTGAGAGAACTGTGTGGTCATTCTCAAAAGGGCGGCCCTATATCAAAAAATTTCGTAAAAAATAGTGTTAGTAAAATGTGTAGTCCTAGGAGTCAGTTCCATTTTTTTTTCTCTTTTTCCCGTCGGGTACTTCGAATACTTTGTAACAATTTCGGTTAAAGTTGTCAAAATTTCGAGTTTAGTGTAGAATCAAACAATTTAAAGATTCCAAAAGTATAAGTCTAGGAAAATTCCATAAAAAAGTTAGTGTATAAGATCGGGTCGGATCGACGATATGGTTCGTAGAATCGTTAGATCAAACGATTTGGTGCGTAGATGTCATGAGTTCGAATCTCCTTCCCACACCTAAATCAGATACATAAATAACATGAATCGAACATTTAGACCTCATGATATGTAAATAACACTAAAAAGAACTCACACTTTAATAAATTATTAATTTATCAATTAATAACTCTTTAAATTAGTAAAATATTTTAATCAAACACAATTAATTTATAGAGGTTTTTTTTGTATTTTGTGGATTTACATGAATATATATCGGTTTACGTAGCCTCCTAGTCCAAATTAGTTTAATCTTATTCAAATTATTTCACTTTTATATTCAAATGCTTAGCGGAGCATAGTAATTAAAAATGATCAATCACAAAACGTCCTTCACTACTAAAAAAAACTTTTAATTGACGCATTATTTATTCGTCACGAAAATTTTCTTCGTCACCTACTAACTGCCGGTAAAGGTTTTTCGTGACGAACCACCTGTTTCGTCACAAAAGGTATTGGTAACGACTAAATTTCGTCAAAAAAAAATGAGCATTAGTAACAACTTTATCGTCACAAAAAGTATATAGGTTCGTCACCAAAATTTTTTCTAAAAATTAAAACCCATGTGGGTTCCTAGCCACAAGCTGAGCTCCCGTTCACCCGCCAGAGCCGAGCCGAACTCCTTTTTCAATAATGTAGAATAAAATCTTCATCTTTTCAAAGAGATGAAAATTGAACTCAAAACCTCTCGCACGTATGTCGTGCGGTTAGCCGCTGTGCTGCGTTGATCTTTAGTTACTTATTAACCATCTTATATTTATTATAATGAAGTTTTGGATTTTGAGCATTTACTTATTTTAATTTCTCTTTGTGTTTTGATTTCTTTTTTTTTTATGAATCAAATTAAAATTAATACACTTCCATCAATGTATTTGTGTATTAATTTTTTATTAAAATATGAATAAAATTATTCTAGTTGGATACTATTTTTTAATAATACCTTTAATATAAAGACTAAACAAATATAAAAATTAAAATTATATTCTAAATTATATATATATATATATAAAATAAAAAATTATTTTTAAGACGAAACTTTTTGTTACAAATACATGTTAATTTCGTCACAAAAGGTCGACCATTCGTGACGAAGAACGTTTTCCTCACTAAAAGTCATTTATCGTGACGAAAACCATTCTTCGTCACGAATGATCGACCTTTCGTGATGAAGTAACTATTTTTTGTGACAAAGTGCGCTTTGCGTCATGAAAGGTCTACAACTTAATCACAAAACTGTATTTCGTCCTAACAGATATTTTTTTTTATAGTGCTTTAAAATGCTAGAGAAATTATATAAATCATAAAAATATTCAGTGGTTGTCAATTGAGACTTAAAAGTAAAATTTGTTATAAGAAAATGTTTTGCATTTGATTTCGAGAATAAACTCAACCCAAATATACCCAAAATCAGCCAAAGATGGCTAAGTGATGCCTTGTGTGGAGAAGGGTTTTTTATTTTTTTTTTATTTTTTATGATAAGTTGTGTGGAGAAGGGTCCAACCCTACAAAGACAAGGAAGATAAATACCATCATACCCCTTTAAAATGGCCTAAGCAAAACGCGTGTAATATGGCTCAGTATTTCTGACGTTTAATGCATGTCTCGCGTGCGCTTTTAAGAATGACAATACCAATATAATATCCTTTTTCTTTTGGAAAATTTTGATATGTATCAGATTCACAGCAACTTTATGGTTCAGAATTAATTATGTCATTATGCAATTGTATCTTTCCTTATTATATAACGATGTGACCAATTTTAAATCAAATACTTCAATAAACATAATCCATGTCATAACTATCCATTTCTTTTTCCTTTTCTCCCTCCATCCTCCTATTGCAGATTACACCTAATTGTCCCCTCACACACTGATATGATAAGAGTGGATATATTAATCTTATCCAGCAGAAGGGAAAAAAAAGGATGAATTAATATCTCGAGTGGCCTTGAATTGATTTTTTTAATAGCAAATAGTTATTTTTGCAAAAAAAGTAATTTTGTATTCTATTTTTATTATAAATAATTTTTTAGTATATTTTTTACCACAAAAATAGTTTGTGATATTTCTACCACGAATAATTTTTCGATATCTTTACTACTATAAATACAAAATCGCATGTTATAAGAAAGTGTGTTTAGAAAATATTGAAACCGACCAATACAACAAATCCAAACTGATCTAAATCGAATTTTCAGTCTGAATAGTGAATTGTATTAGTTTCAGTTTGGGCTAAATTAAAATCGAACTTTTTGTTTGATTTGAAAATTTCTCAACACAATCCAAACCAAACGATTCGTCTATATGTATTACGTATACGTTGCTTATTATGAAGTAATTATTTTATAAAGAATAAGTTAAATGACTCTGATAATAAAATAAACTTAACATTTTATAATAATCTATTTAATGGATCTATATTATATAAATATCCAAATAGGTTATTTTTCTCTTTTCCACCCATGTTTCTCTTCTCAAGTGTCATTCCGTATGTATTCTTAGTAGCTAAGTAATTATTAGAAGAATTTATTTGTTTTTGTAATTTATTTATTTGCTTTACATGTATTATATTATTTGTGATTATTCTTGCAATAAATATTTTTTTTACCTCATGAAACCGATGCAATCAAACCAAACCAATCCAAACGATGTAAACCGAATGTAACACTTTGAAAATTTGAATGGTTTGGATTGGTTTTAAAATTCTCAAACCGAAAAAATGGATTTGGTTTAAAAATGTGTAAAATTGCACCAAACCGAACCATGAACAAGTGTCACAATGTGACATATCCAATTCAAACTCGATTCAAACCCGCTATTAACTTGAAGACTTTTTCCCACTACATTCTAATTCAAGAATAAAATGACAAACTATTAAATTCTAAACAATTTTCTCCAACCCAACTCGATTTAACCATCAATTCAACATATAAATATAAAAAATTGTCGATTTCATTCCGACCCAACCATTAACATGATATCTGCATTGCGCACCATAATCCTAAAACCCCTTTCCTATAGGCAAAGTCACAAGCAAGAAATGTACACATTGCAATCAACATTTATAATAAGGAGCCGTGTTCACTTAACCACTTGATAATGCCAATAGCTACATTCCAAACCACCTAATGGAAAATTGTTTTCTTTTTTTAAAAAGAAAAAAAAATTTGTCAAAATGGAAATAGTAACAACAAAAATAAAGAAACATTGCATGAAAGATGTGGCAAGAGTCGATCAAGAAACGAACCCCACACATGAATCATGGACATCAGTTGAGCTGATTCTAATCCAACGGCCAGAAATCGCCTACACCCCCCACTAAAGCAAATGGAAAACCCCTGCACTAGGAAACCACCAAGGCTCCGGTGCGAAGTGGGTATTTATTCCGTATGCGTATAACGAATTCGCACCCGTTAGATTAAATTTTTTGAAGGCTGAAATTGTTTTTCATAAAAACACCGTTCTTAATTTGAGAACATCTATTCTCCGAACACTTATTTTTTTTTACAAAAAAAACTTGTATTTCACTTAAAAAATATTATGCATATGCAAAAAAAAATCATGTATCCGCATAAGAATCGGATTGCTAAGAAACCACGTTATTATATGAAAACGGAGGTCGGCTGACCCAAGTCAAGATTCCGCGATTCAAGACACCTAGCTTTACTTCACCCAATCACAAATAGAAACGTGTTCAAATTGATACCGCGGCCTTTTTTACCAATCTCACTAGGTGGCCCATTGTGGACCCCAGTGATTTGAAGTTAAACTTCCACCGTCCAAAGAACTTTCCAAAAAATAACCAAAAATAACCGTTCAAAACTTAGAATATTAAAATAAAAATTTGAGAAAAATTAATTTTCTTTTCGGTGAAATTTTATTTTAGTTATTTTCTTTAAATTATTTTATATTTTTATTAAATTAGTGTTTTTTACTATTTTTAATCACATAGTATGTATATATTACCCGCTTTAAAGATAAAAATTAATTTAAGTTTTTAAAACAATCAAAATGTGTGAAATTTTTTATGAAAAGCAACCAAAAAAATTATCAATTTTGCGCTAATTTGATAAAAAAAATAGTTTACAAATAGTTATAAAACAAAAAAATGTTGCAAAATAAAAATTGGCAACAAAAAGAAATATGCAAAAATAATATATTAACATAAATAGCACTTTTTCATAAAGATTTTTTACAAAAATATTTATTTCATTTCATAATATTTTACAATATCTTTTTTTTTGAGGAGTACATCGGTAAAAACCCCTTACTAACACTACTAAGAAACAATATTTACATCTTTAACATAAAGGAACTTATGCGTATATATAATCACTCCCTTTTAAGGACTACAAACCACAACTTATTTTCTAACTTCAGTTCACCATTTAGTTCTTCATTTTTTTTTGTTTTTTTTGTTTTTTTTATTTCTACTTAAGGCACTCCTATTTTTATCACCATCCTATTAGCTGCTTTTGCTTCTATTTACAATATTAACCCTAGAAGGGAGTAAAGTAAAAGAGCTAAATTAAGGTCACTTCCATAGTACATTGTGACCTTTTTATGACAAAAAGGCACCAAATTCTTGGGGTCACTCGGGGCATAGAGTTGCCTTTGTGGGACAGTGAAGTCTATCTGCAAAGTAGAATTTGTCTCAACTTATGTGAGAGGAGTGTAGAGTCAGTCCCAAAAGCAGCAGCTCTACCTTAGAATTTTCCAAATTCTTGGAAGGACCTGACTGATAACTAACTTATGTATGTGGTTTTTAAAGCTAATTAAGCATAAAAGTAGGAAGCTAATAGGTTTCAAGGACTAATCCTCCACCCATAGGGGCTCTATGGGGAATTCCCTTTCTTCTTTTGGCTGTCCTGTAATTAACTGCAGTTGGAGGCGGTGTTGAAGGGGTGAAACTCTGGTGGTACTTGCCTCCATAGCTGTTATTTGAGCTCCTCTGCCGCCGTCCACCACCACCATGGTGGTGGCTGCTGCTGTATGAGTCCTCCGAATCCGAAGCCGCAGCAATCATCGACGCCGCCACCCTATTCTTCTCTGGAAATTGCCTCTTCCTCTTCTGGAAATTCTTTGATGTCCCAACCATCTATATTCATCATCAAAAATAAAAAGATGAAAATTAATAACCAATATTTTTAATACTGATAATACTACCTCGACTCAAAATGTTGGTCAAATTTAGAGTTTCAATAAAATTAAGGAAAATGGTTGGGAAAAAAAAATTAAAATATCCTTTAATTAATAACTGAAGAATTATTCAGTTATTATTAGTGATTAGTCGGTAATAAATTTTGGGATAAGACTGAAAAAAATAAGTAATAAAAAATGTATTGATTTCTGAAACGTGGCAAATTGCAATATCTCAAAAAATGAACCCATACGAACGAACAATTTGGAACAAAGATTCTTCAAAAGAAAAATTCCCAAAACAATGCTTTAAAGATGACAAGATATTATTTTCATTTAAAGAGAAATAATAATGTGAAGAGATACATTGAATTAAGAGCATTAAATTTAGAGAATCCAAATTGAATTCAATGACGTTTAGATGGAAAAAATTAAAATTTGAATTTTATTAAATTACCTTACAACCAAGAGAGCAGAATCGGAAGGAATCAAGAAGGCTACGTTCACAGACTTCACAAGTATTGGTGACTCCTTTACCAGGCCTTGGTTGCGGCCTTTCATTCAAAAAAACAACCTTAGCACTGTTAATAATGTATGTCTGAACACAGGAAATGTCCAAATACTTCTGAATCTCATTCACCCTTATCACATCATGGTACGAGGATCTCCTTATCTGGTAAAAAAACAACCAACGGAGAAATATATTAAAAAAAAAAAAAAAATAGTATCAGAATACACAAAATCAAATAATTTCTCGATTTAGTTCAAGACATTAATCAAAAAATCCATCAAATAAGTGTAGTTTTTTTTTTGTCGAGACCAAATGCATCAAACTCCGACAGAGTGGCTATGAAATTCGCACCATTCCCATAGGCAAGAATGGAAGTCCGGACCTCATGATTAAGGGAACCACCATCCCATCATGGTTATCAATTTTATAAGTCAAAGGCAATGGAAATTGAGAAATTTGAAATAAAGGGTCGGTTTAAATTGAGTTTCAAACTGAAATTCTGGTCTCAGTCTAAAAAAAATATTTCGAGTTTCATTTCCTGACTCAATAAGAAGACACTTTGAGTTTCAAACATAAGCAGACTCGATCCAAATATCACCCAAGAAATTATTGGAAAAAAGGGGAAACTGGTAAACAAGAATGTCAGAAGCCCAGAAACTGAAATTGGGTGAAAATACAAAAAGGAATGGTAAAAATTTCAGTGAAGAATATGGAAATAAAGAAGAACAAACAAACCTGAATGGCACGATGGTCTTTGTGATAGGCTAAGCAGAGAGAACAGAGAGGACCATTCATGCAATCCAAACAATACATATTACATTCACTCTTGTGAGAATCAGCATGTAATTTGCATTGAACAAAAAACTGTTCATTCAATAAAGGTTTCAACCATGGCGGCCATCGGTTATCTTCTTCATCAGGCCCCCCAGCACCCTAAAATTTAAACCCCAAGTCAGTAAAAACTCAATAGAACAGAGAAAAACAAGAATTAAGAACCCCATTCATCACATTTATCCAAAAACCAGCAATGGGAGAGGAATTTTGGTTTTTAAAAAATGAAAATTGGGAGGAAAAAAGGAGAAACCCATTACCATAATTCGCCTGTTTTTAGGCTTGATTTCACGAACAGCAGTTTCTTGAGTTTCGATCGCCAGCTTGACAGTTTTTTTTCTTGATTTCAGCAATTAATGCTTCGGTTCTTGAGATGATTTGATAGAAAAATGGGACTGAGAATAATAAGAATTCGTATTGGGTTTTTGCTTATTTGTCTAATGAAATAGCTATAGAGAGAGAAAGTGAGGACTGTGTTTATGCCGTGTTTCTTGTTTCTTTGTAGTGGACAGAGAGAGAGAAAAGGGGTTATAAAGGAAGTGGAGGCGGAGAGAAGGAAGGAACATACTTGTAGACACCACGGCTCCACTGCAGTTTCATCTGTTAAATTAAAATTTTGACGGTTGAGATTGATTTAAAAATAACACTTATTTTAATTTAAAACACCTATTCGCGTAAACATGTGTTTTTAAGATGAAAACACATATTTTCACGGGAAAAAAAATATTTCCCACACTAATAAATACATTCCGCATAGGAGGCGGACTGACCTGTAACACCACACTTGTAGAGGGTAAAAAAAACTGTCTATGTTTAATTGGTGTATTTATACGTGTCTCAATCACTCAGAATTCTCCACGTGTTGTCATATTTGCTAATTAAAGAAGTATTATTTACATTTCATAATATAAATAGTTTAGTACATATAACAAAAATTAAGTAAAATAAAATATTAAATATTTTTTAATCAAAATATCAATAGTACTCTTTTAAATAGAATTAACGATATAAATTTTTTATTTAAAAGATTAATGTTGATATTTTTTCTAATAAAATAACTTGCATTTTACTTCTTTATTTTTTTTTATATACTTTAAACGATTTACATTATGAAATATAAGTAGTAAAATTATAAGAGATATACACGTAAAAATCTTAAGTAATTAAGACAATAATTAGGACATCAGTTGGGTCAGACGATTTTTCTTCTGCCGGAGATGAGGTGGAGGAGGAGGCGTAGGTGGTGGGTGATGGGTTTTGTCGTTCTTATCCTTTCAAAGTCTTACTTAAACAAAGTCCGAGCCTAAGACCGAACCTGAGAGCGAGGCTAAACCGCAGCTAAACCAAGAGATACGTTTGGGTGCAAGCAGCCGACCTCTTTTTTTTCTTTTTCTTTTTTTTCTCTCCCTTTCATCATTTTCATGTGTTACATATTCCTTCTTAGGTCTTATCATTATTGATTAAGATGAGATAATTATATATTTTATTTTTTTGAGTGGGGGAAGAATTTTATATATTTAATGATATTATTTAGGTAATTTCTTATTGGGGTGTTTTTGATGAATAATGGAAGTAAATTAGTGTTTTCTTATTGCCATTTGGGATTTGATTAGTGAGTTGGCCCATTATTCCCATTTATAAAAGTTTGGCATCTTCCATTCTTAATTCTCTTTTGAGGCCTATATTTTAAGGCGGTTGTATATATTACTACCCAAATATGCATTTACTCATTTTCACTTCCTTTACCAAAAATAAGGAAAATGTTCAAAGGCATAACGCTTTATGTTTATATTAGAGACCCTTTAACTAAGCAGTTTTAAATGGAGAAATATGCATTAGTGACAGAGATATATGAAAAATAGATCTAGTTAACAAAACACGTCACAAAATATAATTTCATAATATTTTAATAAGAATCTGCTTTCACTTGTATTGTTGGAATGACCTTAGAATGGTCCCTTTTTTTTATAACGAGTCAAGCATGACATTTATTTTTTGCCGATGGATTTGTGAAATCTGTGCTAGTCTAAGACGAATTTTTGAAATCCGTCCTAGGCTGACATGGACCAATAGTTTACACGTCGGTGATGTCCATAAGGTTAAACTTGTGGCGAGTAAGAACTGATCTAATTCTTATGAGTTTTATTTTATTATGCACTATATTATAATGTTTTAATTTTTCATACGCATTTCTTATGTTTGTCTTATTTTTTATATTTATTACAGGTGTCGGCGTCTACTCAGGTCGTAGCGACCTTGCAACGGGAAGCAGCGACCATTTTTTATTCGAGAACAAGAAATTTGGCCAACTAGGCATCTAATCATTTGGTGAATACTTTACAGACTGTTGGGAGAGCTATGAGATGTGGACTGCGGTCAACCGACATATATGAGGCGGTGATGATAGAGCGTCCATTGATATTCCTTATAAACCATGTGAAGGGCAGGAGTCAGGTTGGTGCTAAACAGGGAGGACGTCGGTCTCTCCAGGAGACGGATGCATATTATTATCAGTCCATTCAATGGACACAAGCCGGTGGGGAGATTCTTGGGCCTTAGGATGCTTACATCCCTCTGTCCCATCCGCATGACGACCTTACTTGGTATACTGAACCTAGTCAGAGACATACTCAGACTCAGCCTTCAGCATCCACCCATGGCACATACTCTGTGATGATTACCAGTTTCCCAGGGGCTTTGATTGGACTGCAGCCGGTATTCCATTCCCCGATTAGGCTGCTAATCAGGGTGCGTCTTCATCGGGTTTGCAGGCTGATCCTATGGATGTTTCACAGGACCGACCCTCGTTTTCTCTAGGACTTGATTAGACTCAGACCCAGCAGGAAGCTCCACTTCTCATGCCACAGGGATTGAAGTAGAGAACAACCATCATGGTACGGTAGTCCGCGATAAAAACGATCAAAGATGTTGGCTGAGGTCGAACCCCAAAAGAAGAGAACCTTGGATGCCTCTAGAGTAACTTAGAAGAGATTGATTTGTAATGCTTATTATTTTTATGGGATTGTTGAAAATTTTGGCTTTTGAAATGATGAAATGGAATTGTTGTTTTATTGTCTTTGATTTGGAGTTTTTGTAATGTTGGAATGTAATTGATGTCTTATTGTTGAATTGTACATAATTCGGGTGTTGTTGCAATTGTTGGCAAAAAAAAAAAAAGCTTTCTGCACATTTTTTTACCAACTCTCTGCCAATCCAATTCCGTCCTCAATCCAAGGTTAGGGTTTGGTAGGGTTAGAATTAGGGTTTGGCATCGATTGAGGAAAGATTTGACAAATCCGGCCTTGTCAAAAAAGAAAAAAATTCCAATTTTTTAATGGCATGTCTAGTCCATTATAAAAAATATATATATGGTCATTCTAAGGCCATCCACGTATTGTTACCTTTGCTATACTTTATCTTCTTCTTTACCCTTTATATTTCTACATAAATATATTTTAGGGTGACAGTCGGCACCACGACTCCAATGCGGAACGGATATTTGTTCTGCATGTGCGGAACGAATTCTCAATCGTTGAATTAAAATTTTCACGGCTGAAATTGATTTAAAAAAATATTTGTTCTTGTTTTGAGAACACCTGTTTTTTTTGTAAAAAAATGCCTATTTTTCACAGAAAAAAACGTTCCGCATAGTAACTGGACTGGACAGTCGGTAGGATATTTTGCCAATTTGGTTGAATTTTGGAAAATTCCCTTTAAAATGGACCAATGAGCTGAAGGTGGATAATGCATGGGAGTTACTTAGAGAGCTAGTAAGCAATGGCCCCCCAAGAATTTTCAATTTTTTTATATACTAGGTATATATATCCAACGGTTTAGAATAAGAGAGGTTTTTTTTTTTAAATGGGCCCCTCCAAGAATTTTATATATATATATATATATATATATATATATATATATATATATATATATATATATTTATATATATATTCAACTGTTCAGAATAAGATAGATATTTTTTAAAAAAAAGATCGGACATTTTACAAAAGTACATGAAAATATATTTTTTGATACCCAAATCTAATTAGATTTGGACTCATAGATTATTAAAGTAACCAATAATGGATTCAAAAGACCCACTAAAACCTAATAGACCCACCAAGACCCATTATTACCCAAACAATTATATACGTGACCTTTTTCACTGATCAGTAGAGTGAAAAAAGTGAGCAAAATGTGTATAACTCTAGTCTATAAGATTTCATCCAAAAAAAAGTTTTGGCTCCGCCAATGTTTATATGCTTTTATGAATTTATTTTGGCCCCCCCAAAGAAAAATTTCTGGCTCCGCCACTGCTGGTAAGTCTCTGATTGGATGCTACGTAGCACGCTTTGTAATACATAATTTTCTCATTTTTTTTTATATTCTAATTTCTTTACACATAACGCATTAAAATATTACAGTAAGTTTCGCAAAAAAAAATATTACGGAGGGTCCTAACTATGGTTATACAATGCCCAACGCTGAATTTGTATTTGGTTTCAAATTGAAATACTCCAAAGGCACCTTTATTCCAAAATTCATGAACGCTTACTATACATATATCCATACCTCACATGTACACAATGTTTATTTCTTTTTATTTTATTTATTATTAAGATAAGAAGTATCGAATTGAGATTTATTATTTGAATTAGTATAAGAGTGAGTTTACTTGCTATTTTGAATATTTTATTGTGCGAAAAAGCATAATAACTGGACGAGTGATTATAGGCTTATTAATTTAATTGATAGGCAACGTATTTAGACAATGTGTTTATACTTTTACATTTTGTTCTTTTAAGCAAACTTTAACATATAGTACAAATGCAATTTTCAAGTACACCCGTGTCATTATAAAATAAATTTCAAGGAAAATGATATTTACATTTTTAATTTATCTTTTTGCACTCTCTTCTTCATTACTCCCTCCATTCCTTAATATATGTCGTTTAAGATACTTAAAAAAAAAAATAAGGAACTCAAACAAACAATAATCTTTTCACCACAATTCCAATAATACCCCTTTCTTCTTTTTTTTTCTTTTACTTTTCCAATAAAAGATATGTTGAGGGTATAATTGGAATAAATTATTGACACCTAATAAAAGACATGTAAATGATAATTAATTTAGATACATATATATCTCCTAAATGATAATTAAATAGGAATGGAGGGAGTATTTTATAATGAAAATACTTTAGTACCTTTGGCTATAGTTTTATTGGACTGTTGCCTTGAGTTGAATTTTTTGAATTGATGTATTAAGATATTTTCTCAAATAAAATAAAGAAAAAAGTGCAAAAAGTTAAAAAAACAGTACAAATATCACCTCCAATTTCAAAAGACTGTCAATTTTAATTGAAAAAACACTTCCCAAATTAATTGGGCCAAACAAATAAGAAGAGTAACTTTATGCCAATGAGGCATTGATCTAGTGGGCAAGACTGAGGTCTCATGACGTAGAGATTATTAGTTTGAATCCCCTCCCTACTTCTTGAATATCCCATTTCTTGTAATATATTGGTCCTCTCCCCCAATAAATAAATATGTTAAACTTATTAAATTCGCCAGAAAATGCAGAAGAATGGAGAAATTTTCTCTGTTTTCTTATTATGATCCAAAAAGAATACATCAAGTATATATACACTATAGAATGAAAGAAAACAACTTCTAACTAACTGTGCCAGCTGGCTTCCCAAGACTGGCCATTAATTAATCTATAAACAGATTATAAACTACCCTAACAACTAGGATATTTACATTAACCAACTGCCACATCATCAACCAAAATATCTTCATTGCTGTGCTCTTGCTTCTTTGTGAGAGCTTGACTCTTGCTATCTTTGACCAAAGGATCCATATTGTTCAATTAAATAAAAAAAAGAAGAGCAACTTTATTTTTCAAAAATTGTAAAAGAGAAAAATTCATTTAGCATGAGTCACAGAACCAAAATTAAATTGACTGAGGCAAAGAGTCTAAAAAGGGTATGGGATCACTAAAAAAGATTGAATTAGTGTAAATGGATACGAACATATGAGACTCGAGAAAACAAAAGAAGTCATTGAATAAGGGAAAAAATGAAAAAAGTTAACCACACCACTTATATAAAATATCTGGAATGGTTAAGATTTAGTGGCGGATTCAAGATTTGAGAACAAACGCCGATTTACCTTATTTATGTGAAGTTATTTACGAATTTATTATTTAAATTGAGAAATAACACACTATATTTAATATATATAAAAAAATTCAGCAGGGCATATGATCTGATGGCGGGACACTGTATCCGATGTTAAGATCGATCCGACGACCGAAAATATATAGATGAAAAAGGATCTTCTGGTCTTGGTGAAGTCGTAAAATATCCAAGAGAGAACAGAAGTACTGGACTTGTATTTCAAAGGCGGCTATTCCACCGAGAGAAAATATAATTTTCAATGCAATTTAGCACAACTCAAAACTCATTCAAATTAAATTGTTTATTTCCCTCATCAAATTCTCACATTTTTCACCACGTGAATAGATGCTTGGGTATGTAAGGTGTCCTAGCCCAGTGGGACAGGCACATGTCCACGACCGTGAACTCGCGGTTTCGATACCCTTTTCCTACGTGAGGTAAACTTTAAAATCTCCCTTTCTACACAATTCACTGTGTCCATTAAAACAATAAGAAGTG
This sequence comes from Vinca minor, assembly GCA_026122235.1. Lineage (NCBI taxonomy): Eukaryota > Viridiplantae > Streptophyta > Magnoliopsida > Gentianales > Apocynaceae > Vinca > Vinca minor. The sequence goes on from JAOCZM010000026.1 coordinate 5,467,912, forward strand.
ATAATGTACCTGAATTCCTTATGCCATAATTTTACTCTAAATATGGCATATTACAATCAAACTTCTTGTGTTGCTACACCTCAGCAAAATAGTGTTGTTGAAAGAAAACATCAACACATACTCAACATTGCTAAAGCCTTAAAAATGCAAGATAATCTACCTTTGCAATATTGGGGATTCTGTGTCAAACATGCTACCTATTTGATTAATCTTACTCATTCTCCTGTCATTCAAAATTTGTGTCCTTATGAAAAACTATATGGCTATAGTCCTACTTATCACAGTCTCAAAGTATTTGGTTGTCTGAGTTATGCTTGCACTCTTGAGAATGGTAGAGGCAAGTTTGATCCTGGGGGCAAAAAGTCTGTTTATCTAGGACAATCTAGTACTTCAAAATGCTATATTTTGTTAGATATTGAGACTCATGATATCTTCATTTTCAGACATGTTCTATTTGTAGAATGTTTTTCCTTTTTCTGAATCTTTTACTTCTCCTTCTCTTTCTCATTCAGTGCATTCACCTACTGCTTATACGCACATTTCTGCTTCACATTTTCCTTCATCCACAACATTCTGCACATGTTCATACTAATGATCAGGTTTCTTCTAAAAAAATATCACAATTTGTTTCACCTACTGGTGCTATGAACACTGCTATTGAGGAAGTTATAGGAAATGATCAAGCACTTGATCCTCCTGTTAGAAAATCTACTAGGATTTCTAAGTAACCTGGATATCTGAAAGACTATGAATATCATCTACCATCTAAATCAGCTGATGTGTCATCTCCACATATTGTGGCCAATGTTATGTCTTATGTTAATCTCACTAATTATCATAAGAAGTTCATTATGAACTTGGAGTCACTTAAGGAGCCTGGATCATATAAGGAAGTTGTGAAGGATCAAGTGTGGAGAGAGGCAATGCAATTATAAATTGCAGCCTTGGAAGCCAACAACACTTGGATTATAGTTTACTTACCTCCTGGTAAGACTGCCATTGATTGTAAATAGGTGTACAAGATCAAATTTCTTTCTACTGGAGAAATAGAAAGGTACAAGGCTAGATTGGTGGCAAATGGCTATACTCAACAGGCAGGGGTGGATTTCTTAGATTACGTTTTCGCCAGTTGTAAAAATGACAACAATTAGGACCTTACTGGAAGTGGTTGTTGCCAAGGGGTGGATCATACGTCAGCTTGACATTAACAATGCCTTTCTTCATGATGATCTTCATGAAGAAATATACATGAAGATGCCACCTGGTTATGGTGATGGATCAAATGTATGCAAGCTAGTTAAGTCTTTATTTGGACATAAACAAGCAAGCAGGGAATGGAAGGCAAAGTTAACTAAATCTTTTCTTACACTTGGTTTTAAACAATCTTAGCATGATTATAGTCTGTTCACAAAGTATAGTAATGGCAATTTTATTGCATTAATAGTGTATGTTGATGATGTGATCTTGACAAGTAATAGTATGGAAGAGATTTTGGCTGTGAAGTCTTTTCTGCATGATGAGTTCAAGATCAAAGATCTTGGTGATTTGAAGTATTTCTTGGGGATAGAAGTGGCAAGGAACAAGACTGGTATGACTTTGTGTCAAAGAAAGTATACCTTAGATCTCCTAAAGAAAGAAGGTTTACTACATTGCAGGCATATGTCTACTCCTATGTATTCCAAGCACAAATATGAGCATAAGGATTTTGATCCTTATGATGATGTTAGCAAGTATAGGAGAATAATAAGCAAGACGTTGTATCTAACTAATACCAGACCTGACATAACACACAATGTACAACAGCTAAGCCAGTTTTTGGATCAACAACTATGCTGCATAAGCAAGCTGTAAGTAGGATACTTAGATATCTCAAAGGAAGTCCAGACCAAGGGGTTTATTTTCCTGTTGAATACTCATTGGAGTTGAAAGGTTATTGTGACAGTGATTGGGCAGGATGCTCAGAAACAAGAAGGTTTGTAACAGGCTTCTGTATGTTTTTAGGGAATTCATTGATCTCATGGAAATCAAAGAAGCAACAGACTGTGTCTAGAAGTTCACCTGAGGCCGAATATAGAGCTATGGCAATGGCTACATGTGAAGTGCAATGGCTAATATATTTGCTTGGTGATTTGGGCACAAAACAGTACAAAGTAGTTCCATTGTTTTGTGATAGCACAAGTGCTATCTGCATAGCAGAAAATCATGTGTTGCATGAAAGAACAAAGCATGTGGAGATTGACTGCCATTTAGTTAGAGAAAAGCTACAACAGGGTATTCTTAAACTAATGCCTATTTCAACATTGAACTAACTGGCTGATATTTTTACAAAATCCTTGGGGACAGATAGGTTCAAAGTATTGGTAAGGAGTTTAGGACTTTTTAACCTACATCAAGTAAGGAATTGAGGAAGGGTGTTTGTATCTACTGAAATGATCCAATCACAGTTTGAGGAAGGGTGTTGAAATGTGAAGATTGAAGAAGAATCTTGAAGCAAAGGAAAATGCAGAAAAAGAGGTTAAAACAAGAAGAATAAAATAAGAGATGCTTCTGGAATGGAAGGATTCGAACCCAAGCTGTGCTGGATCCACATTGAAAACTCGCGGGTTGAAGTCAAATGGGTTTTGAACCACATTGTGCTTTGTGTAGTATTTAGCTTGTACTTTTCCCTTTTAATTAATTTCCAGATTAGGAGTTAGTTTGTTTGTTAAGTTTCCTTTTTGAGTATAAATACTCATTCATTGTAATTATTGTTGATAATGAGAAAAACATATTTTTTCATCTCTCTTCTCTCAAAGACATTCCCTCCATTTTTGTTCATCTTTCATCAGTTTCTACAAACATATTTTTTTTCCTTGTAATAGTAAAGAAAATAAGGTTCTTTTCAAAAAAAAAAAAAAAAAAGTAAAGAAAATAAGGTGGAGCTATACATAATACAGATAATTAGTATTTCTTCTTTTGAATATTGAATGTCCGCATTTTCTTATGACATGTCCCAATTTAAAATTTGACTTCACTAAAATAGTACTCGATGTTTTTTATTCTCTAATGTTTTTCTTTTCAAGTCAAAATAGTACATAAATGGTCTGATTGGATTGTGCCTGACTTAGTTTGATCTGATTTGACACTCAAACACATATCCAAATCAGCTTTGGATTGAGTTTGGAAATGAAACCTTAAGTATTAAATCATCTATATTTTTATTTGGATTTGAGACTTAAACTAAATTCTCAAACTCAAACTCAATCCAATCATACTTTAACTTTCGGACTGAAAAATATATATTCAGAGGGGTGGGGGGGATACTGAATTTGATAGTAGAAACATTATTTTTTCTGATCATGATACCAAAAGAAAAGTTTACAGTTCAATATCTTGATGAAAGAATATTGAATTATCCCTCACAAAGTTGTGATAGACAAATGAACATGTAATGTTAGAAATCTTTATGATGGGGGTTAGGAATATTGTAGCTTCCATTCCCCAATATTGTTTCTGCAATCTAAAGCATTAGAAGAGAGATTGATCATATTTTTTTTCCAAAAAAAAATAAATAAGTTGATTTCCCCTAAAACAATGTCATCATATTATAAGTAAATTTTGCAGTACAGTCTTAAAGAAAGAAGAGATAGGAAATCAACATCTAATACAATCAAGTTCTTTTAAAAAACGGAAAAAAAGAAGTTAAAAGGAATATTAAAGTATCGACTAATTGTCTAACTTGTAATTCAAAATATTTGCAGTTAAATCATGACTACTTTAAAAAAAAAAAAATTTAAAAATAAAATAAAATGATGTGATGGCTTGGAGATAGGGTGTTTAATCTAAGCTAGAAATTTATTGCCATTTCAACAAAGTATACGAACTAAAGAAAAATTACTGAAAGAAACTATAGTTTGAGATGCTAGAAATCTCTGTCTTTCATTAGTTATGAGTAAACATATATATCATACAAAGGAAGACCTTATTCAATCCTAAAACACAATTACAGTCACTGAAATTGAAAATCAATGCTACTTACTATATCTAAGCATATAGAATCTTGTATTATATGCCAGAATACTACACGAGATATTTACATTAATTACAATATCTCAATACTGCCCCTCAAGTTAGATCATGAAAATCACAAATGCTCAACTTGGATAAAATAGAAACAAATTGAGGTTGTCCCAAAGTTGTCTACAAAGATTTACATGTCAATTCTTTGAGGCCATTATGGACTCTAAAAGGTTAGCAAAGTTGAATAGTTCAGCTTATATGTATCTATGTTATAGATGTTCCGGTTGGACAAAATATGATTCCATAACTAATAAAGTGTGATTGATCTCTTTGATCTCAAGAAATGCATATTAAATTATCAAGGTATTTCTCTCGAAGAGTTTGCAAAAACGAGTTAATTGTTAAAGGCAAGTGTGGTAAGCCTAAAATCAAGTGAGTTAATTAGAAAATTAAAGTTTCTCTTGATTTAAAAGTAAATATTCTGAATATGTGATACATGGACATGACACATCATAAAATATAATAAAAGTTGTTCGGATCTTAAAGATTGATAAATTATATAAATTATGGTCATGAAGTACAATAATTATGCATCCAGCGAGTAGGGGTCTGCGTTCGATAATTCGGTTTGGTATCGGTACGAAATTTCGGGACGAAAATTTTGTTTTGTAATTTTTTTATTAAACAGAACCGAACCGAACCATAAAATTTTGAAGACCGAAATTACCAAACCAAAATAATTTCGGATCGGTTCGGTACGACTCCGTAAAAACCGAAATAACAAATTCAAATTTTAGTGTAATATAATAATTCAAACTAACTCATGACTACTTATCACTTTTAGATATCCCAACAAATATTGTGAACATTTTATACCAAAAGCTAAACACAGTTAATATAGAGGGAATACACACTATAAAAACATAACGGATGTCCATTTAAAATGATTAGTGGCTCAACGCAGATACATATCATAACATAGTTGTTCACTAAACACTACCAAGCATAAATTAAAACCAACAACTCCCATCAAGTAATGGAAGAGACTGTATAGTAATTTCTTTAAAAATAAAACAATTAATATAATAAAATAAATTTTGAAATAATTTTGGTAATTCGGTTTTCAAAAATGAAAAACCGAATATCAAAGCTAAAATTTGAAAATTTTGATAAACCGAACCGAATAATCCGAATGTAACGAAATACCGAACAAATTAACAAATTTCAGTTCGGATCGGTTCGATATTTCGTGTTACCAAATAGTGAACACCTCAACCAGCGAATGCACAAAGATACTTGCATGTTATAAGCAAGTAGATAAATATATTTGTTCTTCTCTAATCCAACTACTTAATTAAAGTAAATACTAAGTTTGTCTTTTGATATCTCTGTTGGATAATCGATTTCGGATTATTGAGTAACATTCATCTCCAGTTGAGATGAATAAACTAAGTTGTTAGTTACTTATGATCGACATAAACAATGTCATGAATTTACATATAATGATATTGTGTTACTGTATAAGATTCATAGTACCACTTGTTCAACTAATGATTGAAGAAATAACGGCGCAGGTCTGAGAATATTTGTGATCGAAATTGCTAATTATATCCGAAATAATTCTAGTGTATTCTCTATGGAAGAAATTCCATCTATATTGTTGGATGAAAATAAAATTTGAGGATAAGTTAAGGAGATGGGACAAATAATTTTACCATAGTTTTCTCCGTAAAAGAAAATTGGGCGTGCAATTGTTTTTAACTAAGAAATTACCGATTGCAACATTAGAGAATTGAAAGTTTCAATGCATCAGTGCAATGATGTCATAAACAGGGGAGAAAATATAAAAATGGTGTACTCTTTTTTTCTTACTAGAGTTTATTTTCTCAATGAGTTTTTATTAATAAAAATTTAATAAGACGTATTTTTTATGTGATGATCATCTAAGGAGAGTGTTATGAATATATTTATAAGATGCAGATGTCCATGGAATACCCAAGAGCATATGATCATCATATCCTATTATAATAGCTTATGAGTATACGTGAAATCTTATCCCCTTTACGAAGGTCCAATTCTTATTCCTTGAACTTTCCTATGTACATGTATTCCTAAGAGTAAATAAGAGATTAACCAAAGAATTAGTAAGAGAATCTTACTTTCACTATTTTGATCTTCTTGTTCTTTAGTTTAGCTTACTTATTTTTCTTTATTGTGACGTTATTTCTACTCTAGAATTTCGTTCAATTTTTATAACAACAACCTCTAATTAAGATGTTATGTTTCATGGAATTGACATTTTTCAGACTTTGTAATTTGGAAATTAAAAAATATATAAATTATTTATGAGAAAAAGATGTGTGATTTAAAGTAAAATTTGTATTAAAAAATATAGCAAAAGTTGTGCACAAATGCACCCTAAATATTTATAATCTCAAACTCAAGAATTTATTTAACCATCTACATAGTAATACAAAGGAAATAATTGAATTAACCACTAGAACTTTACTTCATTTGAATAAAATAACAATGAATTAGATTTCCACTAAAGAAGGGTATAATGCTATGCTACAATTTTCCACCCTCAAAACAGTGAATAGAGATCAATCAAAGAGTACAAATGGAGATATTCAACATTGGGTTTTAATGATCTATGGACAAAAGAAAGCTATTGAGTATTGACTTTGAATATCCTGCCATTAATCATCATGCAAAGTACACATTACAAAAGGGTAATTCGCCTATTCAGTTCCCTCGCAATTTTTGTTTCGCCTGTTTAGTCTCTATATTTTAATTTCAGCCTAGATAGTTCCTTTATAATTTTAATTTTGTCTGTTTAGTCCCTACATTTTAATTTTAGTCTAGATAGTCCCTAATCAATTTATGGGCAATGGGAAGAGTCCCCACCAGCACTTACACGGTGAAATCTGACTTATTTTGACATGTGCACATGCTCAACTAAACAAAGGTAAATTAGTCTATTTGAATATTTTTCCTAAAAAAATAATGATAATAAAATAAAATTCTTGTTTTTCCATCTCCTTCCTCCTTGTTGAGCCTCACCTGATACTCTTCTTACAATCTCAAGATGTGTGTGTGTAGCGATGGAAAGCGTTGATGTGAAGGGTGGTGGTGATGTGCGACGGTTGTGCTGAAAAAGAAGTTAAGATGTTGCTTGGTTTAGAAAATAAGAATATTACTTTATTTTTTTGGTTTTTTGAAATAACAATTTCAAGTCTGTATTAGTAATTTACCCTATTTAATTGAGCATGCGTGTCACACATGTTAAAATCAGTCAGATTCCACCATGTAAGTGCTGGCTCTTCTTGTTGCCCGTAAATTGATTAGGGATTATCTAGGTTGAAATTAAAATATGAGGACTAAACAGGCGAAATGAAAATTATAGAGAAATTATCTAAGTTTAAATTAAAATATGAGGACTAAACAGGCGAAACAAAAATTGCAAGGGGAAAAAATATGCAAATTTTCCCATTACAAAACTAACCATGACTTTTACGCCAGCGGCTACAGTGCTGATGCAAGGCTATTTTCAGCATAGCCATCACCCGTCGTGGCCATTGGATAGGATCACTCTTCATCCTGCGGTCTGTTTTCTTTATGGTGTGCAGGTTGCGCGTCACAGGTAATTTTTTTTTATTTCGATACTGTTGCGTGCGTTTTCAGCGCTCGATTTGTGAGACTGCGATTTTTTTGCGATCTTATCCTTATTTTTTCACGCCTTTATTGCCTACATTCACGGGAGATGAGATTAATTTTGGGAACTCTCTATTTTACCCTAACAATCATGATAATTGTGTGCTAATATAGGGGGAAAACCTAATTCATCTTCCTCATCGTTTTCTGTCTATGTTTTTTTTTCCTATTTTTCCCCCTGATTCCTTAAATGGATAATTGCAGTATGGGTAGTTTTAATCTACCAATGTCTTTTACTGAATTGCTTGCTAGCCAATCAATTCCTTTTTCTGATTCCATTGATTTTTTTATTGCAAATCCAGGTGATTGTGATTCAATTCCAAGCTCTAATGATGATGTTAATGTTAGTGTGGTACAATAATTATTGTGATTGTAATTATAATACATTGTTTTTGTTTTTATTTTATTTTTATTTTGTGTTTGTGTTTGTTCTTTGAATTGTAAGTAGAACATAGTGATGATGGATAACATATTGTTTCAGATGGAATTGATTTACAAGATCATACTGTTAGTGGTAAAAACTTTTCTCAGTACAACGCTTATATTTTTGTTATGGTGTATTTTAATAGGTGTACAATAGTATTTATATAGTTATTAGTTTTGAACTGTATGATATGGTGTTTATGGAATGTGATTGGTAGTTTACTGCTATTATGTGCTTATCCAATAGTTATGTTTAAAAGTTTATTGTAGACTATATCTGATATGTCATATTTTGGTTTATATTTTGAAGGCATGTTTGGTGATACATCAGTAAATACTTTATATGATGATATTCAATGTGATACACTTCCAGAGTTTGCTACTCTAAAAGATATACATTCTTTTTTATTCTGATTACAACCATGGTTTGAGATTTTCCATTAGAAAAAATTATATGAAGCCCTTGCGTAAAGACAGTACGGTTATTGGCTATGTTAGTTATGTGTGCAATAAAAAAGGATATAGAAAAGGTAGTATTCTTGATCCAAAAAATCAGAAAACCGAACTTACTGATTCAATTGTAAGTCAATTGCGTCAACGTAGTCACGCTGAGTTTGGGTTGGTTGTAAGGCTGAATTTCTCGTTAAGTTCAACCAATTTAGGCGTGTTTATGAAGTTACAAAATGGATCAAAGAGCATAATCACCCTTTGCATCCCCCTGAGTGTAGTCAGTTATTGAAATCCAATAGGAACATTAGTAACATTCAAGGAATGGTAGCCGATATTAATAACAATGCTGGAATTCTTTTTCGGGCATCTTATAATCTGATGTCAATGTTTGCTGGGGGTAAAGATAATTTAGGATTTGCTAAAGTTGATTTGAAGAATCACTTGGCTAAGAGAAGACGAAAGGCAATGTCGTTTAGTGACGGTGCTGCATTGTTGCAGCACTTTCGTAGCGAAGCATATTAGAACCCTTCATTCTATTATGATATTGAGCTCGATGACGAGGATAAAATTTTTAACATTTTTTGGGTTGATGGTAGAATGAAGATGTATTACAGTTTGTTTGGTGATTCTATTACTTTTGACACAACATTCAGGACCAACAAAAATTATCGTCCAATAGGTAATTATTTTAAACTCTGAGTATGCTGTTTAACATTCATTTATCATTGTTGTAATAACTATTTGTTTCTGGTCTAATATCTATAATATTGTTAATATTGTTTTTGAAACTGATGTTGATACTGCTTCAATACTGTTTTCAGCCTTGTATGTTGGGTTCAACCATCACCGGTAATGTTGCATTTTTTGAGATGCACTTCTTTATGATGAGACGATCCCGTCTTTCGAGTGGTTGTTCAGGACTTTTGTGAAATGTATGTTCGGTAATGAGCCTATAACTATATTCACTGACCAAGACGCTGCAATTGCTGCTGCCATAAAGAATGTTATACCAAACACATTTCACGCATTATGTACATGGCATATACGTGAAAATGCTCAGAAGAAACTTATTACCTTGTGCACAGATGAGTTCAAGACGAAATTTTGTTACTTAATGTACAACGTGGACGACGAGGATGAGTTCAACTATGTATGAGATGAGATGATTAAAGAATGTTTTCCGAGGGAGGACAGCCGAGGTTGGGTCACGTGGATTCATTGATTTCATAAAAAATGGTCATCTGCCTGGGTTAGACAGCATTTCACTGCTGGTATAGTTTCAACCCAGCTAAGTAAGTATTGTAACAGTATTTTAAGAGGTTATTTAAAACCTGACCACAATCTTGTAGATTTTTTCAACCATTTCAACAGAATGCTCGACGATAGATGTTGATCTGAGTTGAAAGGAAATACAATGCAAAAGACAAATTGCCCAATAACAACTTCCCTCGCAGTCATCTTGCCATGAGTGCTGCAGTACAATATACTCCTATTATTTTTTCAAAGTGGCAAGAAGAGGTAAAAACTATATTGACTGTTTCTCAGTTACAACTATGTTTCATTAGCATAATAGCTATTAGTTTAATGTATTACAACTATTAGGACTGCATATGTATGCTGGTCACACTGTTTTCTCTTATCCTGTTTGCAGTATCACCAGTTCATGTCTTACATATTTGATGAATGTCCATCCAATGATCTGAATGGAAAAAAAGCTTTTATTGTTTACAATTACGTATTGTACAACGGTATACAACAGAAGCTCGACGAAAGAACTGTAATGGTTGATGTTCTTGGTGCAATTATTGAATGCTCGTGTCGTTTGTTTAAAACATTTGGTTGGCTATGTCGACACTCCCTAAGGGTCATGACAGTGGTTGGTTCTTTTGGTAGTCACACGCAGTTTAGGGAACTCCCCTCACGATATGTATTGAGTAGGTGGACCAAACATGCCAAGAGTGAGGAGGTTTCTAGTGATTATGAGCAAAGATACCGGAATGTTGTAGCAGATTGGGTGATGTTAGCTACTAGTGTTAGTTCAAATGATGCGGCGTACAAGCTCGTTAATAGTCAGATTGATGTTATTTGCAAGCAGGTTGAAGAACTCACTTTTAATACAAGACATGTCCACGAGTTTACAAGTTCCAATAGTAGTACATTGGTTGATCAAACAGTGATACAGTTGAAAGAAAGACCAAACCCGAATAGGTCAAAGAAGAGGCTCAAAAGTCAGATGACGTTGCACAATCAAAGAGCGAAAGCCATTATTAAACAAGGACGCTCTAGAGCGGACACAACACTGTTTGAGAAAATTAACATTTCCCAGTTGTAACAGATATGAAGTATACATCTTACATTTATTATATACATGGAATAACATTGTTAATAGCAGTTATGTTATTTTGCCCCAATATTATTATAATGCTGCCATAGAAGTATATGTACTTTTGTTAAACTAGATTAGGCTTGTATGGATGTTAAATAGATATTTGTAATAGATGTTGTAGCTATAATATACATTAACAATAGCTATGTATGTCATGCAATACCTATTCTAGCAGTTATTGTATTCCAATATAATAACTATTAGGCACTAACCCTGTTAACGTGAAAACCCAAAAATAACAGAGCAAAATAAAAATAAACCATCAACAATAAAATGATTCAGAATAAAGTTTTACATTTATCCATTTTCTACTATTTATGACGAAATTTCGCAGCTTGCGATTTCCGGTATCTGTAGGAGCGTGTTATCTTCCTGATTCATTAGGTTGAAACAATGTGTTTCCTTTTTGCCGCGTCATACTCCATAGTAGGCCAAGTTGTAAAACAATGAAGTGCTATATGATCATCCCAATTCTCCATCATATTAATAAAAAATACCCTGCAACTGTCAGGACAATTGTCTTGATGTGTTGGAACTGCACCCCATTTGAAGCTCCGCAACAATAAATACACACTCTTTGTACCCAAAGCGTCTCTCAACCATGTATCTAGAAACTGAAAAATAGCATCTGCTAGTGGTTCATAGACTTCTTTTATAACATTCATTTCAACATCAAGGTTGCTCAAACACCACCTCCTCCCGCGTTTGATGTCAATAGTGATCAGCCAGTAATGATCATTGTTGCAGACTGGGATGTAAAACTGCATTCATGACACTTTGTGTTCATTTTAATGTAATAGATGTAAACATAGTGTTTAATAACAGATAACAGTTATGCATAATAGCTGTAGCAGGAATACAATATCATAGCATTCAAGGAAACTTACGCATTCAATTTCATTCGGTATCCAACGCTCTCCAACTTTATTTCTTTGCAGATATGGGAGGTTTTTAAAGAATGTATCATCGATGAATTGGATTATATTCTCATTTTCCATGGCTACACAGGTCGCAACACTTGCAAGTATTGTTGTGAAGAAGAAACGTTTGAATTCCTTTTTTTTTGCTCTTTTTTTTGTTCAGCATGTGTGCATAAGCATGTATTACTAAACTGTCTATTTTCTCGCCTATTTGTATGGACCTCATTTTTTTTCTAAGTTCGACGAGACCATCGCGTAGGAATACCATAGTTTCTTGTCCATCTTGCCAAATGTAATCAACCAGTTCTGCATCAACATTGGATAGCTCTGGCAGTCCTTTTTGTTTTCCAACAACATAAGGCGAACCAAAGACAGACTTGTTTGGTTTAGTCTGTCTTTTTTTCTTCACTGACGACGATTTGTTGGTTGCTTTAGCCTTTGCTGATTTCCCCTTCACACTTCCTTTTTTTTTTTGGTAGCCTGCATATATTCATAAACAGTCTAAAATAGATATTATACACACATATTACAGATATTATTACATCTATTTTATACAATACGGTCAATATGAGATATCTGAATAATTCCATAGTTATTACACATGTATATTATAACTATTAGTAATCCTAATACATATTATTTAGAAGCATTACAACTATTAACAGTCATATTTATGTCGATTGAAACACTTACACGTTCATTTTTATACTTTTGTGTGTATTCTTCTTCGACAATGCGACCCCATCCGAGTGGGTCATCTCCGTAACCCAGCTGCTTGCCGAGTTCTGACGTCTCTTCTTCTTCAACTTCAAAAGGAATAACATATTCTGCTACTCTATTTGCTTTCCTTTTCTTTGATGTTGTTACAGGGGGATCTTGCACCCTTCTTATTAAATCAGCCAAGTTTTCCTCGGTTGATTCTGTGAAATCCTCTTCTGGGTGATGTATCCCAATATCTAAATCAGATTTCCCGTATGTTCAAACTGACATAGTTGGTTGATGATGGGGTTCTGTGTTGTATTCTTCTTGAAACGGTGGCTATTTGTTTGTTCCCTTTTTTTTGGAGGTGCCAGCATCATTGTCTCTACAATAGTTGTTTCTTTCATAATGAACTTTTAACATTGCATTAATATCTCTCAACCTTCTCTCCAAATGCCCCTTCTTCTCAAGCATCCTTTGTACCGAGTGTCTAACCTTCGCTCCCCAAACTTTAAATGGTTTGTCTTTTGTTGTCCTTAGGTTACTCTCGCTACTTGCTTCTTCACTTTCACTTTGGTCATTATTTTTCCTGCCTTTTGGATCTTGCATGTCTTCTACAACTTCCTTTCATTCCCTTTGAGTTTTTGTTGTTTTTTTATTGTCCTGTTTTTTCAGACTTTCAGTTGGATCACCATACACTCCCTCCTCAACATTTGAGTATCTCGGCCTCCTTGATGCTTTCCATTTTTACTGAGACTGTTTGATTGTCCCAGTATTTTGATGTTGTATTCAGGCCACTTGTGTGTTGGCCCGAGACATAATCAATATAGTGAACCTGTTTTAAAGAAGCATTTATTACCAGATAATAGCTATTATATTCAATGGGTATAACTATTGTTAACATTGACAATATGTATGTTCGAATGTTTTAAACAAGCATCCATTGACATTAAACCAATACCTATTAAGGGAAACCAGTACAACTATGTTGGCCTCAATAAATTTGTTTCAGGACAGATACTATAAGATAAACACTTTCACATGCATTTATATTCCATTGCAATTAAAAAAATACTCATACCTTGCAACTATTAACCATTTAGTTTATAACTATTAACACATCAATACGTTTTTAACAAATTCACACATAATCCAGCACAAGCATGTTATAAACACAGTAAACTATATACATTACATGTATTACACATATACACCATACTCATTAATCAAAATTTACACACTTATTACGGATCCTTACCATTAGGAAATGCATATTTCCTACAGCCTTGGCATTTTTCTGGTCTAAAACAATTTTTTTTTTTTTGTTACTGACCAAGCTCTCGGTTAATTCACTTAAAAAATATTCGACCCAATTCAATTTTCGAGCATCCGTCAGTGGCTCTAGCATTTTTGCTATACGAAAGTTCATGCTATCCCTTGTTGTCGATAGGATATCGCTGTACATTACGAACAAAATGTATAGCACACACCATTTATCCTCGTCTTGGATTTCGTCTTGCTCTAACAATTTCTTCATGGCATAGACCTCCATGTGTGCTTTGTTTGTTACTGCTACACGGTATGATTGGCAGGAGTAATTTTTGGCCCATTTTGCATCGGACAGTGTTTGCATGTTCACTTTTCGGCCTCCATTCTTTACTCCGTATACTCTTTCAATGTCATATGACGTTATTGAGATTTTACGGCCATTAGAAAGCAATATTGCCTTCTCTTTATCATCTGTAATTTTCAGGGAAAAAACGACATGCTAGCTATTAGATAATTTGATTTCTGTGAATCCCAAAAAACCTGTCACTCTTAATCTTTGTAGTCTGCTACTATACAGATTTTTGTTTTCTGACATCCTTTGATTGAATTCCACTACTTGTTTAAAACTTATAGAAACTTGAATGGTTTTTTTCTGTTCATCCACGGTAGTATTCAATTCAGTCGACATAACTATAATTTGATGCTGATTTTGGTGATTACACTTCCAAGAAATTCTTCAAATCAACAAGATTGGTGTAGTTATCAATGAAATAAATATTGATCAACAACTGAAATCGTGAAGGAGATCTTCGTTATAGTGAAGATTTGGGGGAGATTTTCTGCAATTGCACGCAATTGGAATGAAGATGAAGTCGCGATTTTGTTTAATCGGTATGGATCCAGTGTATCGCGCCTTAGCAAGAGCCGGTGGCCCGCGTCTCTTTCAGTGACTTTTTAATCCATTGGTCAAATTGGTGTTCTGTAGGTGCTGAAATTATAGGTATTCATCACACTACCTGTCTTGGACTTTTACTAGTGTGCATTGTGGATCCTAGTTTTGCTAAGATGGCCCCGGAATTGATTAATTTGGATTAAACATTAGATTTCTCTCACCATTATTTTCGATACTTATTTGTTTACTGTCAACAGAAATGACTAACCTCCTTGTCGCGGGTGTTCTTTAAAGAGATAATCAGTTTACTATGCTTTGTTACAATAGGCATCTCCAAACCTCATGTTTAAGAAACGAGGTGATCACTCACCACGCTTCGTGGTTAGATGGCTCTCAATTATTTATAGTTATAATATTTTCACCAATAGTTACTTTCACTCTCTTTACAAACAGATTTTTTAGATTTCAGTAACTCAAATAAAGAGAGAATGACAACGAAATGTTTTTTTTAAAAGAAAACCAATTGACATGCAAATAAATAATATAAACCATTGAGTTAGTTTCGCTTATAAACTATCTAACTAAATTCAAGAGACAAAGATTCAAAACACCATTCCTCCTCTTTAGAAAAGACTAATATAAAAGGAGAAAATCAAAGAAAAATTTATGAGATTTTATTTGATTAAAAGGTTATTAAATAAAGTTTTTTTTTTTGTTGCTAAGTGCAATTAAATAGAGTTCCCTAGGAATAATACTCATATAAAGAATCTCTTTTTCAAATAAGGATATAGCTTTGTTGTGGTGTCACCAGCCAAAAGAATATTACATAACAATAATTAATGGGGCTTATGAAGGGTCTACACATAATGGAGTAAAAGCGAGTACAACATCAAAGGTTATCAAAGCATATCAGAAGGTCCTTACCCCAGTGGAGCGAACTGGTCTGCCCAAGATCTTAAGGTCGTGGGTTCGATACCCTCCCCATGCATGGGGTAGACTTTAAATTGTCTCCCTTTTTAAGGTTATCTCTTCCTCCTCTTATGAGGTGCTACTTTCTCCCTTCTTGGAGTGTATGCCCAGTTGGGCTTCCAAAAAAAAAAAAAGTTATCAAAGCATCAACTTTAGTGATGCCTAGCTTTTTCATAATCATGGAATCTCTTGTTTAATTGCGGCCATTGTATTTTCCAATATATATATATATATATATATATTCTTTTTTTTAAAAGGAGGATCAATAGTGATTTCCCATTTTTTCTCCGACATGACTCAAACTCCCGACCTACCAATTGGAAGTGAAGTGAAGTGTTTTACCGCATGAATTGCACTTCGTTATCTTCCAATATATATATACTACAAGACAATTTGGTAGTTTTCACTCACTTTGTGATGTTCTTAAATCCTTACCCGAATAGAAATACTTAGTAATGCTAACATATGTAGTATTATATCAATCTGATCACGATGTTGATAGGTTTTTTATTCAGCACATAATTATTGATTTTTTATCGAACAGTGGAAGATACTTATAATAAATAGTTTAAGTTGAGAATAACTATTTTTGCGAAAGAATTATAATAGCTGTTATGTTGTTTTCAAAGTAAGTTGCCAGAGCGACTTAATGTAACAACTACATTCTTTCTTCTTCTTCTTTTCCTGTACACAAAGGTGATACTTACGCCTCCAGGGCCCCCACCATCCCGTTCTTCTTCTTTTCTTCTTCTTTTCTGACACTGTCAAGAATTGACATATAATCCCAGAATTACGAGTTAGACATTCGACCAATAGTCAATTTTTTTATTAGCCAACAACTACATTCAATCTGTGTATATTGAAGAAAACAGCTCACAACATCTTAACTTCGGCCGAAATGCATAGTACATGTTTATCTATTTGGAAAACCAGAGAACTAAAAATATTTATTAACACTCGATTATTCTCACAATTGTCCTATTTAATTGTTTTAGACCAAAAAAGCCATCAGACCTTGTTGTACATATTTTTCTTTAATTGTGAGACTTGAGAATGAAATAATATTCATTTTCCCGTCAAAAAATAAATAAACTATGATTTTTAATTAAAAAAATTTATAATCTAAAAAAAAATAGTATAACTCGTAAAAAAAAATGAATACGTGATGATCATTTATTCGTGGAATATGAAACGAGACATATAATGCAGATATGGGATTTTTTTGCTGGGCATTATGATTGATAGGTGTCTACATTAGAGCTGTCATCATAGAAAACGAATTATACTTAGAAGTTCGTTCGGGATTGTTGGGCAACAATAATTGCCTCTCTGAGACATTGAAAGTCTGAAAAACCCGAATATTTTTTTTGTACTTTTTTAACGTTAGTGATGACATATTCTACATGGTAGGCTACTGGTACAGAATTATTAGTGAATAGTTTTATTATTATGCTAAGGGCTTTGGAATATATTTTTTAGCAAACAAGGGCTTTATTTATTTCATAATGAACCTACTAGACTTATGGCTAAAGTTATTTTTTATTTTTTTATTTTTTTTGTCAGCAACCTTAAATCTTTTCCTCACCAGAGGAAGAGAATTTTATTGCCCCACATAGGGGGAGGCTGTCGAACCCAGGACCTCTTGGTCACGGACAGAGGCTTACCCCACTAGGTTACGGCCTCCTTGACTGGCTAAAGTTATCTTTCTACATGAACGAAAGCACAGACGGATCTAGTGCATTATCAGTGGGGTCACATCATAAAATAAATTTTTTTTTTTGCTAAATAAAGATTTACCCATTAATAACAAAATAACCAAAATCATTACAATCAAAAGATAAAACGCAAATACAAGAAAAATAAAAGTTATACAATGGTGTAAACACCATGATAACAGATAAAAGTCCACACCCCGGACCAGGTAAACAACAAAAAAAAAGTAAAAAAAATAAATACATGATAAAATTCTTCGCATCAGCTTCTCCGAGATCCTGGAACAGCAGTAGCAAGCTCAGTTTCATCACCTTTCTTAGAAATCAACAATCTACGAGACTATGAGCGTATCAACCGTCTCATAGATTGTCTCGAAAAGATGAAGAAAACTGAGAAAGGTCCCAGAATAACTCCGGGTTTAGAGATAAACTCCAGATCTTAAAAGATCTGAAGTAGGTCTTGCATCTGAGTTTTGAATCTTAAATAAAATTATTTTGAAAAAATTTCATCAAGATTTACGGTAAAAGAAGTGGTGAACACAACAAAAGTGAAAAAAAGAGGGCTAGATCCAACCAAGAATGATTGGATCTAGCCATGAAAAGCAAAAAAAAAAAAAAAAAATTCATAAAATAATATTAATAGTATATGCATTCATGCTTCAACCCATTTAACTATGGAACATTCTGATATGGACCAGCGCTAGCAGGGTAGGGCTCAGTCCCATGTGGCTGAGTAATGTCCCACGTCGCCCTCTCTTCCCAAAAAAAAATTTTTTTTCTCGATCATGATTAAAATACAAAAAAGATAGTCTCAGTATGGATACGGTTAAAAGTAAAAAAAATTTCTCTCTCCTCATTTTATAGTGATGTGACAAGTTTGTACAATTTTTTTACTTTTTACTTGTGTCTATAAGTAGACTATCTTTTTTTGTATTTTAATCGTGATCGGTAGAAAAAATGGGAAGAGAGGGACGACGTGGGACACTATTGACTACATGTGACTAGCGTGCTAGCACCCAGTCCCATATCGAATTTTCCTTTAACTATGCTACTGACCCCACTTGAATTATTTTGTTCCCCCCACCACCACCCAAAAATCACTCTTTCCAACTTTACTGTCAAGTTTCCCCAAAAAAAAAAAACGACCGACAACATAATGAACTTTTCTTCTTTATCACTAAGAATTTTCTATTCCCAATTTATGTACTTATACATTCATCATCAATAAAAAGCACACGTGTCAATTTTTTAATTAAGAAATCTATAATCTAAAAGAAATATTAGAACCCGTAAAGAAAAGATATTTTCTCTGTCCACGTGGCGAATTTTAAGTGGTGGATACATGCATGAGTACATAAGTTGGGTACAGACAATTTTTTGCCCCCTAATATTGCTCATTTTATAATATAAATCGTTTAAGACATGTAACGAAAATTAAAAAAGTAAAAAACAAAATATTTGGTTAATCAAAATATCAATAGATTTTGTTTGAAAAATCCGTCCAAAAAAATTTGCATTTGGTAACAAATTTTCACTGGAGTTAGAGGTATTTTTTTCCCTTCACTTCATTACCTCACATTTTAGGGAAGAAAGAATTAATATTTCGATTATATATGGTCTTCAAATTAAGTGCATTCAGATTGTTTTTCATCTTGAAACTACTGTTTACATTCCATAATTTTTTTTTTTCTAAATAAAAATTTACCCATTAATCATAAAATAGCCAAGGTTATTACAATTAAAAGATAAAACGAAAATACAAGAAAAAATAAAAGTTATACAATGGTGTAGGCACCATGATAACAGATAAAATTCCACACTCTGAACTAGGTAAACAACACAAAAAACAGTAGAAAAAATAAATACATGATAAAATTCTTCGCATCAGCTTCTCCGAGATAGTAGCAAGATCAATTTCAACACCTTTCTTAGAAATCAACAATCTACAAGACCATGGGCGTATCAACCGTCCCATAGATTGTCTCGGAAAGATGAAGAAAACTGAGAAAGGGCCCAGAACAACTCTGGGTTTGGAGAGAAACTCCAGATCTTGAAGGATCTGAAGTAGGTCTTGCATCTGAGTCTTGAATCTTGAATAATAATGCCTTGAAAAAATTTCATCACGATTTACGGCAAAAGAAGTGGATGAAGACACAAAAAGTGGAAGAAGGATGGCTAGATCCAACTTTCTTTTTTGGTTATATCTAGCCATGGAAGCTAAAAATGAAGAAACTTCAATAGGAAGAAGAAGAGAAAAAAAATATCAGAAGATAGATTGGTAAAAAAATTAGATGCATGTAAACATTCCATAATATAAGTCGTTTGGAAAATGTAACGAAAATTAAGAAAGTAAAAAATTAAGGTGCTTTGTTAGTCAAAATATTAATATTACTATATTAAATATGACTTGTATACCACTAATTCTATTTAAAAGAGTAATGTTGATATTTTAATTAAAAAATATCTTATTTTAATTTTTGTTGTATACCCTCAACGACTTATATTAAGGAATTGATGGAATAATACATTTTTTCTTATTATTATTTTTATTATACTTTGAGCCCTCATTTTTTTCCAAGGTTTTGAAACCCGGAAAGGGCATCGACCCGAAAAAGTTACTGGGTTACGGGTCACTGGTCGGATCGGATTGGTGGGTGGACCGTCATCGACCACTTAATTGACTTGGTGACGTTATAAATATTATAAATAAATAAAAAATATATAATTATTATTTAAAATGAAATAAATGTGAAATTTTCCAACTAATATGGGATGCACAAATTCAAAACTTAAAACACCAGGTTAATATAAACTTGAAAATTAACAAAATGCTATGTAAATTCAGTCAGAATCATAGATCCTTATAATAAAACTCTAAATAACCAATAAAGTCTCAAAAAAATTTTAAATAATAAAGATAAATTGTAGGCAATCCAAGTAAGAGAATAATAATCTCAACTAGAATAATCAATTTTTTTTCTTTTTTTAAAAAAAAATTACAACATATTAGACCCGATCAGTTCTACTAAACCCGTTCCGATTTCCAAGGTAGATGGTCCAACTACCGAATTTTACCGAGTTAAATAAAGGAAGCATATTTTTTATTTCCACCAGGTTTTGGGGGCCAAACCGAACCGCAAAGAATGCCGGTCGGTGGTCCAACCGGTCCGGAACGGGTTTCAAAGCCTTTCTTTTTTCATCTTCAAAGAAAATATATATTTTAAATTTTGAAAAAAAAATAAATGTTTAGAAAATTGTAGGTATTGAGGTGGTTGATTAAATTCGAATAAAATGAAGCAAAAAAAAAAAGAGTAAAAGATTGACCCGAAATGTGGAACGTATAAGAGGGGTGGAACGTCTTATCTGAGTCAACAGAAAGTGTTTCTCACTTTTTCTAACCCAATGGTCACGGCACGCCGTTGAAGACTAAAAAGGAGCCCATAAAAGCCCAAGAAGTGGAATCAAGATCCTACTCAAAGACAGAAAAGCCCTCGCTTTCCCCCTTTTTTTTTCTTCCTTTTTCTTTCTTCTTTGGATTTTCACACGTGCGGTTGACTCTTATTCCTATATTTATCTCAGGACGCCATTTCTCTTCTAAATAAAATGGGAAAACAAATTATGTAAGTAATTTCAACAATGTATATTACTTTGTTTAACTTTATATTTTTTTCGTCTTAATATTTTTTTTTATGAACGTTTTTCGTCTTAAATCAATATCCTGAAAGAGTTACTATACTTACTATACCCTCTTCGTCCAAAATTATCTGTAAATTTTCTTTTTAATTTTCTTTAAATTAATTATCCACTTTTTAAATAAAGAGGTAGTTAATAATGATTTTTTTCCTTCCTACTATTTACATTAAGTGTTGTAGAGAATAATATAAAGTGAAAAGAATGTAGAATTAAATTGGGAGCAAAATTAAATAAAGTAATGTAACTAATGTTTAACATTTTATCATATCATATTATAAAATTTGATAAAACTTTCCGTGTAAAATACAAAGTCGATAGATAATTTGGACGTTAGCTCCAGTTCGGAACGAGGTAATTTCACAAGTGCGTAACTCCCCTCCTCAATTGGATTAAATTTTGGACAGTTGTTCTGAATCTTAGAACACATATTTTATTTTTACCGTGCAAAATATCTGTTATGAGTTTCAGAATACTTTTATTGAGTCTTAAAACACCTGTTGTGAAATATTTTGTATGTAAAAAAATTTGTTCCGTATAAAATCAGGACGAATAATTTGGTACGATGAGAAGATATTCAATTGGGCCTATGGGTCCACAAGAGCCGCCAGTGAATTGGCACCCTCGTCACACGACCTGGGTCTGCCCCAGAATAAACGTTCTACAATGTTCATTTATTTATACTCATTCAACAAATGATATGACAATCAAGTTAGCTCAGTTGGTAAGAATTTGACACGTTTTTACAAAGGTCAAGTTTTTAATTCCCGCTACCGACGTGAGAGCTGTGTTGGTGGGTTATCTGTAAGTACCCTTGTAAGTGACCTATGATCTCTAGAGCCTGCCCTGACTCGTAGTGGTGACCGAAGTCGAACCTCCCCAAACTTTTTTTCGACCAAAAAAAAAAAAAAACAAATGATATGACATCATGTCTCATCAAACTGTATTTAGACGCTTTATCTTATCCTTTTTTCAATTTTTGTTTTTTCTGTTGTCTATGGTGATTTAATTAGTAAATGTAATGTGGTGATTTAATTAAAGTCAAATAGCTTTCTAAATTTTTATTTTCAGTCAAGTATGGACATCAAGATCCAAATAAAAGGAGTTTTTTTGAAAAGAAAAAATTATCTGTAATTTGTTAGTTAATGTTGGTTTTGAGACTCTTTCAATTTGAATGGTATAAATTTTATCAATTTGGCAGTTAAATCACACATAATAGTAACTTTTACCATAAACATAGCAAGGAGTTTTACAACAACAATCAAGCCTTAATTCCAAAAGATTGAGTCAGCTACATAAATCAAAGAAAGAATCACGTAAGGTCATCCAGATGGATGTATTCTCTCAATTTCTTTCGATCCCAAACAAAACTCTCATCTAATTCTAGAAAATTAATATCCCCTTTTATCACTTCCGTCCAAGTTTTCCTCGGTCTTCCTCTACCTTTTACGCCATCAATATTACATAATTCTTCAATTCTCCTAACTGGAGCATCAGTTGGCCTTCTTCTAATGTGCCCAAACCAACGCAAACGGTTCTCTCTCATCTTGTCTTCAATAGGTGCTACACATACCTTCTCTCGAATAGTCTCATTCCATACTTTATTCATTCGTGTATGCCCACACATCCATCTTAACATATACATCTCCGCTACATGCATTTTCTAAATATGACATCTCTTAGTTGCCTAACATTTTGTGCCATATAACAATATTGTCAGTCTAACAGCGGTTTTGTAAAACTTTCCCTTCAATATCAACGGTATATTACGATCACATAAAACTCCAGTTGCACTATTCCATTTCAGTCAACCAGTTTTAACTCGATGCGCCACATCTCCATCAAGCTCTCCGTCCTTTTGAATAATAGAACCAAGATATCGAAAATACTCACTATTTGGATTAGTTTTGTCACCCAAAGTTACTGCAGTTTGCTCTGTAGTTGTACTAGTACTAAACTTACACTCCATATACTTTGTTTTACTTCTACTAATCCTAAAATCTTTAGATTCTAGGGTTTGTCTCCATACGTCCAACTTGGCCTTAGCACCCCATTTTGTCTCATCAATCAAAACTATATCATCGCACTATGACAAAATTGGGCTTTGGTGGCACTTATGATATATGTCATTTATTTACGGCATTTATATGAAAATGCCATATTTTTGTGGCACTTTATAATAAGTGTTACAAAATTTATGGCAATTTTTTCAATTGCCTCATGAAGTGCCACATAATTATGGCAATTTTGAGAAAAATGTCACATTTTCGTGGCATTTTTAAACAAGTGCCACAAAATATTGTGGCATTTGTTCAATTGCCACATAAAGTGCCACAAAATATATGACATTTTTTTTCAATTACCTCATGAAGTGCCACATAATTATGGCAATATTGGGAAAATGTCACATTTTCATGGCACTTTTTAAAAAGTACCACAAAACATTGTGGCATTTGTTCAATTGCCACATATAGTGCCACAAAATTTATGACAATCTATCAAAATTCATATATGGTAAAATTTATGACTAATCTATCAAAATTTAAACTATTACCTTAAAATTTGTGGCATGTAAAGTACCACATAATATTCCATAAGATAATTAACCATTTAATTTTATAAAGATATGAAACATTATAAATGAAATTTATATTAAAAGTAATTTAAAGAAAAAATATTGATATTACTATTTGAGTGTTTCAATTTTAAAAGTTAATAAGATATATTTTATTAATGATAATAAATAATTATAATTAATTGACTATGAAATTAATTAATTTTTTTTATTTTAAAATTATTAAACAAAATATTTTAGATGAAATACAAAAAAAAAAAACTCACATTGCACGAAATTTCATATATTCTATATTATACATTTCTTATATCAATTTTATTACATTTTCAAGTTTTACAAAAGAAATGGAAAATATTTAGTTATTGAATTCATGTCATCCAATTTTAAAAATATTATATTAACAATAATATATATAACTAAAAAATATAATAAATAAACTAATTAGTTTATAACTTATTTTATAATTCGTATGATGTGAAGATTAAAATTTGTATCTAGTTTTCATTTAGTATTTTATTTCTACTCAATTTTTTTAAAAAAAAAAGAGTTTTATTTCTAATTGGTTTTTGTTAATATACATTAATAAATATAAATATCAAATTTAAAAGTAATTAAATAAAATTTATTGTTATGTTATGTAAACAAATTTGGTTAAAATTAAAACAAAAGTCATTGTGGTTCATTGGTTATAGCGTTAGTGTTTGCAGTGAGAGGTTAAGTGTTTCGAATCATGTCAAAAGCAAATATTAAATTCGAATCCTGTCAAACACAAATATTAAATTATAGATAATGTGTGACTATGGATAAGGCTTAAGGATCCTCTTGTTATTTTATTTTCTTTATAAATAATTTATTTTTTTATTTTTTAATTTAAAAACAGTAAATTATTTTCGCGGCATTTACCAAAAAGTGCCGCAAAATATGTCATATTTTCAATGTGTTTGTGGCATTTAAAAAGTGCCACAAATTGTGCCGCGAATTTATTTATGGCACTTAATTAGTGCCACGGAAAAAAGCGACACCACTTGTGGGGGCACTTTCAAAAAGTGTGCACAAGTGCCACAAAAGTAGTTTTATGGCACTTAAACAACTTTTCGTGGCATTTATCCAGTGCCACCAAAAGCCAAATATGCCATAGTGTCGTAAATAACATGCACCATACTGGATCTTGTATACACTGGGTCAATTCATCCATAACCATTGTAAACAGAAAAAGACAAAGTGTTGAACATTGATGCACCACAATTGTAATAGGAAACTCTTTACTCATCCCGTTGCAAACTCTGACATTGGTGCTGACTCTCTCATACATATCCTTAATAAGATCAATATACTTTCGAGCTATACCTTTCTTAGTCATTGCCTACGAAATTACCAAAAAAAATAGTAGGACCTGATAGTATTCGATGGAGGTTTGGAAGTGTTTAGGAGAAATAGGTATTGACTGGTTGACTAACCTCTTTAATAAAATACTTAGAGTTGAGAAGCCAATAGAGTGAAGGAAAAGTACTTTGGTGCCATTATATAAGAATAAAGGAGATGTTCAAGATTGTTCAAATTATCGTGGTATTAAACTTATGAGTCATACTATGAAGTTTTGGAAAATGGTTATTGAGTACAAGTTGAGAAAAATTGTGAGCATTTCAGAGAATCAATTTGGTTTTATGCCCGGACGATCATCAATCATGAAAGTAATACATCTATTAAGACAATTGATTGAGCATTGTAGAGATAGAAAGAAGGACTTACATATAGTGTTTATAGATTTGAAAATAACAAAAGTTTTACTTTAAAAATTTATCCATGTAAATTTTACTAAAGAATCTTTCCGTATTTTTAAATACTAAAGAGAAATCAAACTCAGATAGACTAATCTTGTGAGACGAAACTTGATTTTAACTTAACTTTTTTTTTCTTTAAAGAGAAAAAATGAAGGTGATGGTGATTAATTAACGGCAACCAACCGCCCTAACTAATTGCTATTGTGAACTCTACTAAAAGAACTTGTTAGGATTGCTAAAAGAACTATTGCGTTTGCCATTTCAATAAACAAAACTAGATTGCTCATTTACTTTTTTTGAAGTTGAGTGTTTGAATCAGTCGATACTCCTTCTATTTCATAATAAAAGTCTTAATATAGATTAAAGAATTAGGAGATAAGAGACATTTTTTCTCTTATACCCTTAAATAATTAGTCTATTTTCAAATACTAATCCTTCTCTAGTAAAGGGTGCTTTAGAAAAACCTCCTTAAAAATTGAAAAAAGATATATATTTTGAGAAGAGATAGAGAGTCTAAAAAGATATCTATTATTAAATGGGGGAGTATTTTTTTTTAGGGTAAAAAGCGCTGACGCCGCCCTAAGCTATTCGTTTTTGGGTTTTTGACCCTCAACTAAAAACGGTCAAGTTTTACCCCCAATCTATTTCGGTTTTTGGTTTTTGACCTTCCATCCATATTCTCCGTTACATCATAACGGAAGTCCAAAAAATGGGGGCATTTTGGAAAAATCATATCATTCATAATAAATTAAATTAAATTTAAGGGGAAAAATGACCTTTTAAGATTAGAGGTTGGAATTTACAGTTGGTGGTTGGAGAAGAGGAGTGGTACCCGGCTTCCCAGCTCTTACATCACTGTTCTCACCGGCAACTTCTTCTTTCTCGTCGAATAATAGGTATAAAAAATAAAAATTTTAGGATCTTATACAGATTGCCCAAAAATGCCCCCATTTTTTGGACTTCCGTTATGATGTAATAGAGAATATGGATGGAAGGTCAAAAACTAAAAACCGAAATAGTTTAGGGGGTAAAATTTGACCGTTTTTAGTTGAGGGTCAAAAACCAAAAAAAGGGAATAGTTTAGGGGACGTGAGCGCTTTTTTACCCTTTTTTTTTAATTCTCTTTTTATTTTCCATGTTTTTTTTTATTTTTCTTTTTTAAACTAGATGAATTACTTTGCATGTTGGATAATTGGTGAGAACTTTATTCATTAATCATTGGTCTCAAATTCGAGTTCTAAGAATGAAAATTGGATTATTGAAAGAGTTGTTTTCA
Source organism: Vinca minor (assembly GCA_026122235.1). Classification (NCBI taxonomy): domain Eukaryota; kingdom Viridiplantae; phylum Streptophyta; class Magnoliopsida; order Gentianales; family Apocynaceae; genus Vinca; species Vinca minor. Next base: position 5,494,667 of record JAOCZM010000026.1, read on the forward strand.
AAAAGGTTCGATACGTGCCGTACTCGATTCAAGTTATTCGCCAAAACAAAACAAAAAAACTAGATGGATTACTTTGCATTTGGATGAAAAATTTAAATGATGTCACAAAAAAAAAAGATATATGTATGGATGTTATCATCGTTTGAAGCTTTTTCCACGTACGGATCTTTCACCAAGAAATAAAAGAAGATAATAAAGAAACCAAAAATAGAAGAAGAAGAATCCGCAATAGATTTTTTTCAGTATATACGGAACACTTTAAAACATGTGTTTTTAACTTAAAAATAAGTGTTTTTAGTTTCAAAATAAGTGTTCGTGCGAACAGGTGTTCTGAAAATCAAAACAAGTGTTTTTTTAAAATTAATCTTAACCGTCAAAATTTTAATTAAAGGAACGAGAAAAGTTCAGTAGGTGTGGAACTTTTCCCGTTCCGCAGTCGTGATGAGAAGAATCACAATAAGGTATTGGAAATCTAATCTCACGGGCATCTTTTGACGATTGTTTGAAATATAAAAAAGATTTTTGAAGAGAAAGATAGCATTGAAATAGTGGTTTTTTTTTTTACTTTACTTTTCGTAATACATGTGATGTCAAAGGGTTTTTAAGTTTAATGGACGTTTTGTTTTCTTTTTTTAGGGGAAAAATCACTTGGTCCATCTAAACTATTTTCGATTCTCTATTTTAACATATAAATCAGTATCTGTGTCTTTTTTACACCCGAACTCCCTCAAAGCTATCCAAACTAACACAATCGTCTATTTTAATTGTTATCTGGTAACAAAATATCATCATGTGAACGACATGTGACATTTTCAAGAGGTGTTTTCGTCCACTCTCCATAGGGTTAATGGTGGGAAAGTTTCTTGGCCTTTCCGAAAAATGACACTGTTTTTCTTCAAAATTCTTAGCCTTTTCGAAAACAATGACACTATTTTTCTTCAAAATATTTGGATATTGAAGAGTAATCCACACTAAAACCTTACACAATGATGCCTCAGCCAGTTGATTTTCAAAAAATTAAGGGTTTTTCCCTTGAATAAAAAAGGTGGGGTGACGTTGGAGATGAAGAGTGTTGGTGGTCGAGAATGAAAGTGATGATTTGTATACTATTCAAACAGTCAATTATTCCATAAAGAAAGGACGAAAATACCTCACATGTGGCTCACGTGATGCTATTTTGTCACCAGATAACATCCAAAATAGACGATTGTGTTAGTTTGGATAGCTCGGGTAGTTTGGGTGTCAAAAAGCCACAAATAGTAATTTAAGTGTTAAAATGGAGAATCAAAAATAATTTAAGTGTACCTAATTCTTTTTGCCATTTTTTTATTATTTGACTATAGATTTTTACTCCTGTGAATTCCGTCAATTGATGAAGAAAAAACATTTATAGCAAGAAATTTCAAGGAAGCATATTTTGTGTAAGAAATTGTTCACACTGTGTTTCTACTATCCATTTTTAGTTATTATAGCATGCATATAAGTCAACAAGTTTTCTAATGATTGAAATGTTAAATTTTTTTTTAAAAAAAAATTATTGGGGTCTTTGTCTATTATAAGAAATATGGGATTAAAAAAGCGGTGAGGTGATTCGAATTCACGACTTCTACGTCATGAGGTCTCAGACTTAGCTATTAAACCAATGCCTGATTGAAATGTTAGTTGAAACAATGAAAAGGACCCTTCATGAGCACTTCGAATTCGGTTCTAAAACATTTGTTGTCAAGGAAGAACATATGTTCTTAAAACATATAGGCATTTTTCAATGAATAATAACCAGTTTTTCTTGTCAACAAAATCTTAGCGCGAAACATTTATTTCTGGTTTTCTTTTTATTTCTTAACAAGATACTCTTGTACTAAAGTTTTATCTTACAAACGGGCCAGCTCATTAGTTAAGGGAAAATTTTGATATGGGATCGGGATCCCATGTGACCATGCGATCCAGATTTGCTACATCCCCTGCGAGAATGAGGAGAGAGAGAAATGCAGTGATGTGGCGCAAATCTGATCGCGATGGTCAAGTGGGACCCGATCCCATATCAAAAGTGTTCTTAAAAGAAAAATTTCGATATAGACTAGAGTCCCATGTGGTTCAGATTTTGCGACATCCTTACGAGAATGAGAGAGAGAAGAAATGCAGTGATGTGGCAAATCTGGGACCGCGATGGTCAAAGTGGGACCCTGATCCCATATCGAAGTGTTCTTAAAGGAAAATTCTGATATGGACCGAGTCCATGTGGATAATGTGGTCCAGATTTGGCCACATCCCTGCAGAATGAGGAGAGAGAATGAAATGCAGTGATGTGGCCAAATCTGGACCGCATGGTCCAGTGGACCCGTTCCATATCAGAAGGGTTCTTAGTTAAAAGCCAAGTCGGCCCAAAATAACATATTTGTAGGCCCAATTTATTTTCTAATTAACTAAGCCCACAAAATCACAGACTTCAGTTTTAAGGACCGAGCTCGAACCTTGGACCGCAGTGCGGATCAACTGCTAATTACAAAGATAGCCCACACAATCCATCGGCCCGATTCTTAAGGAATTCACATAAGTAACCATATTGTTAAGTTTAATGCTCATTTGACAAGCAGGTCTAACTCATGTGACATCGCCTCTAATTTTTAAGTGCTTGATCATTGTAAAGTTAAGAGTTCAATTCACTCGGGAAGTGATCTGTCGCACATGTTTTATTTTGCGGATATTGTAACTGAATACTATTCACCAAAAAATATTTACTTTCCAACATTTTTTCTCGAGTATACCCATTCCAAAAACTGGACGTCACTTGAGGACACACGGAGATAGCTGCCCCGCGTGGCTTAGGGATGATCTCACATTTAGTTGGAGAAGGTAGTGTTTATAAACTTATCGAATCCTATCTTAATCTACCTATCCTAGATATAGATGAAAATGATTAGCTGAGTTTACTAGCTCTATTGGGCTACCTTGCTATGCACCTAGACGAAGTCAATTTCCTTCCTTCCACTTTCACTCTACATTCTAGCTTTTTTTTACGAACCTTCCTTGCATTATTATTATTTATCAAATGATTCTAACGTAAATGGTTACACATTTAACTTCTCAATGCCTATTAGATTTTAGACTAGATTTCTTTCTTCTTTGAGAAAACGAGACGATTGGGGCGGGGTTGGGAGCTCTGGCAGGGGAGGGAGCTGACTGAAGATGAAGAATTTCTATTCAAAACTTGGTCGAAATAATGTGAGAAGTTACATTCATGATGTAATATGTACCTAATTTGACTTGGCAATGATGTATTTAGTTTTTTTTTTTAAGCCCAGCTGGGCGGATGCCCCATAAGGGGAGAGTAGCACCTCACAAGAGGAGAAATAGATAACCCTACAAAATGAGACAATTTAAAGCATACCCCATGCGCGGGGAGGGTATCGAACACACGACCTCAAGGTCGTGGCAGGCTATTGCCCCACTGAGCTAAAGACCTTGTGATATGTATTTAGTTCCATTAGTTAGCATTTGTCGTCTACCTTGTTTTATCCTTATTGAATATGTCAGTCTTTACGGGCTTGAACTATGCCTTCGGCCTCCTTTTACTCAATATTAATGAATCTAATAAAGAGAATTTATGGAAATTGGCATTCTGTTTTAAAAAAAGCTTGAACTTATTACAAAAAAAATAAATTATTCAGAAGAAACTTTTATATTAACTTTACAACACTTTGATATGCTGAAAGATAATGGAATGAAATCTCTTTCTTCCAGGTAGAATCGCTTTATCACTGATTTTTTATGATAGTCTATTTATTTTTTCAAGAATCCTTAGCATCAATTCAATTTTCTTTTTAATCTATCCCAGATTAATTGTGCACTTTCTAAATAAATAGTTGATTATTTATGGGATTTCTAATCTTACCCTTTATATTGAATATTGGAGAGAGAATAAGAAAGAGAAGAAGATATAATTAAATTGGGAGTAAAATTAAATATGGTTATATTTGACATTTTACCATTTTTTACTATACAATTTGATAAAATTTTAAATCTAGTACAAAATATAAAGTGGATAAATAAGTTGGAACGGATAAAGCATATGAAGAAGAGATGAGAAAGTTGTTTGTCAATACTCAATCCCTTCTATTAACAGGCAAATTGGTGACACTTTCAGCCCAACTTTTTGGGTACTTTCATATACTCTCTCTGGCTATACTTTTTCCAGTTTTATTACGGCTCAACTTGTATTAGTTTTGGTTTTGATTTTGATTTTGGTTTGAGTTTTTGTTTGAGTTTGAGTTTGAGTTTTGGCGGGAAAAGCTAAAAAATTGGCGTGAGAAATTTAAATTAAATTTTTTTTCAAATAATCGTTCAATTTCAAATTTTGGCCTAAAAAATTTGGAATTTGAATTTTTCTCACCAATTTTATAGGGCTAAAATTTGATCTTGAAAGATTATTTAAAGAAAAAATTTGAATTTGAATTTGAATTTATCCCGCCATTTTTTTAGGATTTTCCCGCTAAAACTGAAACTCAAACCCAAACCCAAACCCAAACCCAATCCAAGTTGAGTGTTAACAACTTTTCCATTCGTATTATGTTGAATATCTTTAACTGTTGGTCATCTGATTATACAACTCGATAGATATTTATGAAAAATTAAATAAACAAGAAAATTTTAAACTGTTAATTAAGCAATACGACAACATAAATCAGTTCATCATGGTGCTATTAGTCTCATTACAGTACCAAAATTACTTTTTTTGTTGCTATTATCTCTTTCTTACCCAGCTTGTGGGAGACAAACATCTGATTTTATCTAAAAACTTGTTTCCTTGTGAAAGATCTGATTAACGATTTCTTAAATTCTTTTAACTTAGTTTTTGGTCATCTCAAGGTTCAACATTCCCATGAGATGGAAAAATAAGAGTACTATTCAGAAGAAGGTTGGTGTAGCACCTATTGAAGAGAAAATGAGAGAGAACCGTTTGCGTTGGTTTGGGCACATTAGACGAAGGTCAAGTGATGCTCCGGTTAGGAGAATTGAAGGATTGTGTAATATAGATGGCGTAAGAGGTAGAGGGAGACCGAGGAAGACTTGGACGGAGGTGATAAAGGGGATATGAATCTGCTAGAACTATATGAGAGTTGTGTTTGGGATCGAAAGAAATGGAGAGAATGCATCCATGTGGATGACCTTACGTGATTCTTACTTTGGTTCATGTAGCCGACCCCAATCTGTTGGGATTAAGGCTTGGTTGTTGTTGTAGTTGTGAATTTAAATTTTGACGGCTGATATTGATTTAAAAAGAACAACCTGTTTGGATTTCAAAATACCTGTTTGCGTGAACACCTGTTCTCAAGGTAAAAAAATATTTCGCACATACTAAAAAATACCTGTTCCGCATAGGAATCGGACTAAGAGTACCACATAAACATTTTGAAAGAGTTCATAGAACAACTTTTTTGTCGACAGTAGAAGAACTGCAAGAAAGCAAGTGTACTTCCACTATATAAAAAATGAATTACAGAAGTTATATATAGTATCAATTATCCTCAATAATTGAAAATTCAACGGATGAAAATGCTTGAATTGTTTAACCTTTAACAAAGAGTTTTTCAAAACTCTATATTGAGTTGAGAGCCAAAGTAGGTACGTACTTTGTAAAGAAGACGAGAATCTTGAATTTGTTGTACGTCCAAAATATTGCTCATTCATTTCTCACTTGAATAATACAGATTTAATTTCCTAAAGAAAAAAAAAGGCAAAAAATTAACTGTCATTGACAAATGTACGAGTATTACAATTTTGATAAAATTATATAATTGAAAAATAAATAAAAGTCAAACATACCCCTCATTAATTATATTAATCTCATTTAAGTTTTATTTATTTCTCTCTCCCCCACTCTATTCTTTTCTCAAAACATTCAACTACCAACACTACATTCGTTTCTAAATAATTGATACATTTCACATTTTCACACAGACTAAGAAAATGATTGGAAGAAAATAATTACGAAGAAAAGTTTCCAAATTACCCCTAATTAAAGTATGATTTAATATGCATGGGTAAGTGTGAAATTGTTTGAAAACAAATTATTAAGTTAAGTTGACTAAAAAAAGTTAAGTTGACTATGGGTAAAGTTGGAAGAAATATGACAAATGTTCATCAAATTTTGAAATGTATCAAATAATTTGAAACATACAAAAAATGGAAATGTATTAATTATTTATGAACGGATGTAGTATTAATTATCATATGTGATCCTTTGTGACACTCTCTGTGACATTCCTAATTATAGTCACGTTCACACCTAGGGTTTTTCCATTTTAGTTTAGGTCATATAAAAGAAAATTTTCGTAATTAAAATCTCACGGGGAGTGCCACGGGGGATCCAAACCACTAATTAATTGTGTTGGAAAGTGATAGTTTTAATTAATTAAAAGGATTGAATGAGGAATTTGAATAAAGGTAAAATTAAAAAAATTAACATTAATACACATTTGATTTTAAAAAAATTGACAATTAATTTGAAACAAATAAAAATAAAAATAAGGACTGTTAATTAATTTGTGACGAAGGAGGTAAATTACAGGAGGGCCGTGGTAATTATAATTTGGTTCCTTGCAAATAGTGGCTTAGAATCGCATGGAATTGCATCTATTTGAGATTTGACGAAAAACTTTGTAAAAAAATTAAATTATTTATGAATAAAAATATGTAACAAATTTTAAAATTCGAGAGTTAAAATATAAATAAATTTCTCTTTACACGCTTTAAGGGCCCAAATATAGTGTACGAAGAAAGATCTTCCACACTATTAACCCAAAAAAAAAAAAAAAATCTTCCACACATCTCCCCAGACTCACCTCTTCGTTGGGGGAAAGGAAACTTCGCTTATCCGCCGGCCGCCCGGATACCTTAGTTTGAGAAAACCTATAATATGTGAAGCTGTAATTTCAAAGTTTTTTTTTTTTTTTTTTTTTGAGTGCCCGAAGACGATTGCCCCCGAAGGGGAAAAGTGGAGAGTACCCTACATAGGGAAGATTGAAGCATGCCTCATGTCTGGGGAGGGAAGATAAGCCTCATAAGGAGGAGAATTATTTGTCCCATTATGGGGAGATATAGGAATCGTCCCGTGTTCGGGTAGCCTTACCACTTGGGCTACCCGATTCCCATGTAATTTCAAAGGTTTTGATTCACCCTAAAGACATTACGTACTATTCTCATTTTTTTTTAGTTTGGATATTTCTTTATTTTTCTTATAATTTTATAAAAATATAATCACTAAAAAAATTGTAATCAAATACATTTAATTTTAATATTAATGAGATAAAATCAAAATCTTAAAAAATTAGAAGAGATTTCACAATACACATTTAAGCCTAGAAAATCTATCAAAATCCTACCTTTAATGAAATATATGAAAATCTATAGAGTTTTGAATACCACTAGATTTGAATGGACTTTTTAAAATTTAAATTGAATACCTCTAGATTTCATTGGACTTTTTAAAATCCAAATTTAATACTTATAGACTTTTAAAAATCCTTAAAAATCCTATATATTCTACATTGAATACACCCCTTAAATTAATTATCCGACAACCCAAAATAACAAAAAAAATAAATATTTTGTATATACTAATTTTTTTACATTCTCTTCATCATAGCCTGACCGAACATTTAGATACAACAGCAATATGCCAAAGTAATTCTCAAAATACTTTTTAAAAAAGAAAAGAAAAGAATGTATTTCTCAAAATGATTGGATAGTTTGGAGGAATGCACTCTTCAAAGTGGCCCTATTTTCTATCACTAGTTTGGTTTAGTTCCAATTTTATTTACTATTTCCATGAAGTGAATATCAAAGTATTCACCACGGTTCCAGTGCGGAACGACAAATATTTCTGTATGTGCAGAACAGATTCTCATTCGTTGGATTAAAATTTTAACGACTGAGATTGATTTTAAAAAATAACTGTTTCTTTTTAAAAACACATATTCGCTGAACACCTCTTTTTAAGTAAAAAACATATATTTTTTGGCAAAAAATATTCTGTACATACTGAAAAAATCATGTTCCACATAGGAGCTGGACTGTAAAGTATTCCCTTACCAGTGGCGGATCCAAGGGGTGGTCCAAGTATGCCCATGACCACCCCAAGATCAAAGAAACAAGTTTAATTTTCACCATAAATTGTTGATGGACCACCCTAAATTTCAATCCTAAATTGTCTAATATGCAACGAAATTTGTAGGTTCCCCCCCTAAATTGTTGAGGGATCACCCTAAATTATAATCCTGGATCCCCCCTGAATCAGCAAAATAATAATAATAATAATTTTTTTATACAATAAGATAATAATATATCAAAGTATTCCCATCAAATGTCAACATATTCTTCACATTCCCCAAAACTTTTATTGAGGACAGGATCGACTCTAAATTCTCTACGTCCCCACCTATATCTAAAGCTTCGAGTAATTCCAATTTATCTGATGTGAAATTCTACCTGTTTTCTTCTTCTTGTGCATAAAAAAGCTTTACCCATTTTCACAAGGTCCTCATTCTATAATCTAATAGAAAATTTGGATAATATAAATCAATGTGACACAATAGTTCGATTAGGTGAGAGGACCTATCTTAACCCACCACAAAAAATCACCCAATATTGGAGGCTTAAAATTTCATACTGCGTCTGTCAAGATTTGATCATTTGTTATTGTGCACAATCTATCACTCCAAAATCAATTGTGATGCCCTTGAAGGCTTGTTTTCTTCTTCTGTCATCACAAATAACACAAATAACCAAACTTATAGTGCTCGCTCCATTCAGAATTGATCAAATCGAGCGTCATATTTTTATTTACTCTCTATCTCAAATTAATTTTTCACATTTTTTTATTTATTCCAAATTAACTGTCAAATTTCTAAATCAAATATTTATTAATGATATTTTTACAATTTATCCTTCTTTCAACTCCTCATTAAATATTCTTAATTAATTAAAATTATCACTTTTCAACACTTATTTAAGAGCTAGTTGGATGTTGTGTGAGAATAAAGAGAGAGAAATACATATTCATAAAAAAATGAGAAAGGAATACATAAATCTTTTTTTTTTAAGCCCGGCTGGGCGATTGTCCCATAAGGGGAGAGAGATCAGCCTCACAAGATGAGGAGAAAGCCCTAAAAAGGGAGACAATTAAAGTTTGCCCCATGCCTAGAGAGGTTATTGAACCCACGTCCTCACGGTCGTGGGCATGCCATAGCCCCATTGGGCTATGGACCTTATGATGAAGACATAAATTTTTAATGAGGTTAATAAAATTTATTAGGGGTATCTTAGACTTTTCCTTATATTTTACAATAAAAATCATCAAAACTTTAATACTCTTAAATTTGTTAAAGTGAACAGATAATTTGATACGCATGTAGTATTTTATAACTGAATGGTGGATATATAATTCCAAACAAAGACACTATTTACTACTGGTTTTGAATATTAACCCATACCATTGTATCGACACGAGAAGGAAAAAGTCGTGAAATACTCCATTCATTCCAAATTAACTATGCATATTTCTTTTTTGTTTGATCCAAATTAACTGTCCACTTTCTAAATAAAGTATATATTAAAGATAAATTTTTCAATTTTACCCTTCTTCCAACTCCTCATCGAATACAAGTAGTTAATTAAAATACTTTTCAACACATATTTAAGAGGTGGTTAAATTTTGTGTGAGATGAAAGAGAGAGAAAGACATAAAATTTAAATGAGATTAATAAAATTAATGAGGAGTATCTTAGACTTTAGTTATATTTTACCATCAAAATTACCAAACCCTTAATACCCGTGCATTTATTAAGGTGGACAAATAATTTGGGACGGAGGGAGTAGTAAATTGAAAAATAATTATGTCAAAAAGAGTTTATTTAGCTTGTTATGTGTTAGGATATACTCCATCCGTTCTAAATTATCCGTTCACTTTGATAAATGCACGGATATTAATGTTTTGGTGATTTTTATGATAAAATATTAGTAAAAGTCTAAGATACCCTTCATTAATTCTATTAATATCATTTAAAATTTATATATTTCTCTCACACAACATCCAACTACCTCTTAAATATATGTTGAAAATTGATCATTTTAATTAATTAAGAGTTAGAAGAAAGGTAAAATTAAAAAAATTATCATTAATACATACTTTATTTAGAAAGTTGGTAGTTAATTTAGGATAAAGCAAAAAAGAAACGTGGACAGTTAATTTGGAGGGAGTACCCAAATTATTTGTCCACAATTTCTTTTAATCTGTCCCAAATTAACTGTCTACTTTCTAAATAAATTGCTCTTTAATGATGGTTTTTCCAATTCTACCCCTTATGTTAGAAAAGAAGGAAATTTTTTATATGGACCTTCCTAGGCTACTAGACCTTCCTAGGCTACTAAAATTATTGGCTAAAAGATTGACTAAAATAGTTTTTTGAACCTTTTTGCCCTTATAGTTGGGTGAATCCCTTATATCAGAAGGGGGGTAAGATAGTCATTTAACATCCCTCAATTTGGGGGTTTAGGGTTTCTATCCCCAAAATTCTAGGAGTAAATCATTATCCTTTTTATATTATACCATGTCTTATTATAAAATTTGACGAAACATTAATACCCGTGCAAGATAATTTGGAACGGAAAATATTTTTTTTCCGGATAAGACCTCCATAACTAATTAATCAACCATGGTTTTAAACAAATATTCAATTTAACCATGGTTAATTTAACATCACATCACTCAGCATTTCCCACCCTTATATAAACACCAGCGCCAACTCTGCAGTGTGCACAGATTAAATATCAATAGCACTCGGAACTAAGAAGGGAAAAACCAAACCGTTTCTAGAGAGAGAAATTCTAAAAACTTATTAGTACAGCAATGGCGGTTTACATTGAAGAAGAAGAAGTCTGGAAATGTCAAAAACACCCTTCCAAACGCCGCCGCAACAACGGAATCTGCCCTATCTGCCTCCGCGACCGTCTCATATCTCTTTGCCCTAACTGTGCTAACGTGCGCCCCTGCTCCTGTTCTACCACCGCCGCAACTTCGGCTTCATCCTCCTCGTATTTTTACTTCTTCTCTTCCGGCGGCGGTGGATGTCGCGTCTCCGACCTCATCGACGGAGAACCTTCTTTCCGGCGGTCGAGATCCGTCGGAATTCCGTTTCTATTCACGCGTTTTGCCAGGCAACAGAAAGCTGATTGCGATCAGTGGAAAAATACTCCTCAATCTAAGGCCAAAACGATGTCGTTCTGGTCTAAGCTGAAGTTCAAAAGGAGCAAAATCAGAGGTGAGGAAATTGAAGAAAAAGAAAATCAACGGCGGCCGAAGGAAATGTTTCGATTTGATTCCGACAGCAGTGACGAAAGTGTTGGAAGAAACAGCAATACAAGTATTGAAGAATTCGCGAGAATGATGATGAAATCGAGGTCTGTTCACGTATCTATGAGGATAGGATCAGACGGAAAATCGTCGGCCGGAAAAGGAAAAGGATGGAGTTTTCCAAGTCCGATGAAGGTTTTCCGTCACTCATCGAAGACTCCTAAGCCAGTCCAAGACCAATCGCCGTTACATAGAGATTGAATTTTTAGTTTTTGAATTTTGATCACTACTATTACATTTGTATTATTGAATTGCAAAATGTCTATTATGTACCATCTTATCTTAACGAATAAGATATAGTTGTAAAATTTCTTCTATTTGAATCCTCTCGATCTTCTGAATCAAGTTCTTGTGCTTAGGCCTCGGGTGGTTTGTTTTTGTAACAGATCATATAAATGCCTCTCAGCACTAGAATTAATACTCCCTCCATTCCTTAATATAAGTCATTTATGACACTTTGAAAAAAAAATAAAGAATCAAAGCAATAATAATATTTCCACCACAATTCCAATAATACTCCTTACTTTCTCATTCTCTTTCACTTTCCCAATAAAAGATATGTTGATAATATAATTGGAATAAATTATTGACACCTAATAAAAAACATGTAAATGATAATTAATTTTGATACATATATACTCCCTCCATCCCAAATTATCTGTCCACTTTGACAAATGCACGGGTATTAAGGATTTAGTAATTTTGATGGTAAAATATAAGTAAAAGTATAAAACACCCCTCATTAATTTTATTAATCTCATTTAAAATTTATGTCTTTCTCTCTCATTATTCTCACACAACATCCAACTAGCTCTTAATATTTGTTGGAAAGTGATCATTTTAATTAAATAAGAGCACTCAATGAAGAGTTGGAAGAAGGGTAAAATTGGAAAATTGTCATTAATACATACTTTATTTAGAAAGTGAACAGTTAATTTGGGACAAATATAAAAGGAAATGTGGACAGTTAATTTGGGACGGAGGGAGTACCTCTTAAACGACAATTAAATAGAAATGAAGTGAGTATTAGTTTAAATACCTCTTCAATGTTGTTTTAAGTATTGAAGAGGAGCCATAAATGTATTTTCCCTTTCCTTGCTTTATTGTAATTAACATTAACATTTGTAAAGTGTATATTGAATTTCGATATCAATTTCCTTTATTATCTTGTGGCCATAAAGAACTGATCAAGTTATGATGCAGAACATATGAAATTTGCACTTGTGGAAAAAAGAGAACCATTTGATATTTTATCCTATAGTTCAGATTTGTAGAGGGAAAATTTGTAACAGTTGTTATTTTTTTAATTGAGAAAAAATAATTATTTTTCTTAGCCGTGAAATATTTTAATCTAACGGTCTAACAGTTATTTCATAACAACAGTTAATTCGACATTGTAGCTATATCGCATAAAGCTTTAGTGGATTTTGTTCTCTCTCTAATTTTTTCAATATGACAGTCCACTGGAACTTCTTAATTATTACTCATATTTTATAGAAATATTTGAAGGGACGATCTTTTATGGTTTATAATTTAACCGAATTCATTATTCCTTTGAGATCATAACGGTTATAGCCTCAAATTGTAGAAGGGACCAGGTCCCTACTTCAACAAATGAAATGATGGAAACAAGATTTTGACAAATGAATGAGATGGATGTTGCAAAGAAATTGGTCAATTATTAAGGTTGTTGCTTATGCTTTGGTCATGATTGAAAATGCTGCTAATGTGGTAGCTCAGATTAGATTAATTGTTGGCAAGGATTTGCTTATAATTACTTCCTTCGTCACAAATTATTTGTCAATTTTGTATTTTGTATACAGAATTTAAGATTTCATCAAATTATGTAATGAAATATGATAAAAACGGTAAATATAACTCTATTTAATTTCACTATCAATTTAAAGTTACATTATTTTCTCTTTTTATTCTTCTCTTTCCAACATTTGTAAGATTAAAAAAATCATCATTAATGAGAACTTTATTTAGAAAGTGGACAGTTAATTTGTGACAAATTAAAAAGGAAATGAAGACAAATAATTTGGGACGGAGAGAGTCTTATTTTTGTATCTAGAGAAAAATTATAATCTAAAAAGAAATAGTGTAACTCGTAAAGAAAAAATGAACAAATGTAAATCATCTATGAGATAGAGAATGGAGACAGAATTTTTTTCCCGAAAACCAATTATGTTTAGCTTAGGCACATGCAAGTAGTTGTTTATTATTATTATTATTATTTGCTTTGAAGAAGATCAAGATTTGTTTTGGTCCATTCATTAATTTGGCATAGTATCCATTCTTGCATGTTAATTAATATGATTCATTTGTCTATTTATCAAAGACAACTCACTTTGGTAGCTAAAACAGGACAATATATGTCAGCAAGTACACTACTCATAATCTTATTATCTAGGGTGAATTTCATTTTGATCCCTGTAAATGGTTCATAGTTTCAAGTTCGTTCCTGAAATTTTAAAAATGTCAAGATCGTCCCTAGAAATGGTTCGTAGTGTCCAGTTCATCCCTGAAAATAGCTTAAAGTTTCAAGTTCGTCCTTGAAATTACAGAAATGTCAACCTCGTCCCTTGAAATGGCTCGCAATGTCAAGTTCGTCCCTGAAATTTCTGAAATATCAACCTCCATACCAAGTGATGTTGCGATCTTTAGAAGTTTTTGTTTATATATTTTTGCAGTTTGATTCTAGTTTCATTTTAATCGGTTTTGAATTTCGTTTACGAAAATTTTCAATTTTCTAGATTTTCTTTAACCTCCAAATTAGTATCTGGAAGATATGATAAAAAATAATGATTTCAAATTTTTTTAAAAATTTGCCTCTTTTCTCAAGAATATAATAGAGCGTAAAAATATATATACAAAAACTTCAATAAATCGCATCATCACTTGGTATGAAGGTTGATATTTCAGAAATTTCAGGGACGAACTTGACATTGAGCCATTTCAAAGGACGAGGTTGACATTTCTGTAATTTCAAGGACGAACTTGAAACTTTAAGCTATTTTCAGGGATGAACTAGACACTGCGAGCCATTTCTAGGGACGATCTTGATATTTTTGAAATTCCAGGGACGAACTTGAAACTGTGAGCCATTTACAGGGATCAAAATGAAATTCACCCTATTATCTAAATATATTTTAAGGGCAGGATTATATAAGTTTACTAAAATTGTATTATTGCAAATAATATCTAATCACATGGTATGATGTAGCTCAAAATGGATTTGGCACTTCTCATTACTCAAAAAAATGTGAGACCTCTCTAGCCTTAGAAATTTTGTCAACTCGTATTCAAATTGCATGCTAGTAGAATAGTTAAACTTTATTACCAATTAAAAATAATTTTATTATCTAATTTATACTAAAAGATTAAATGTATTGAAAAAAATGAAATTATTAAAAATGTTCTCAAAGTAAAGGATATTATGCATCCCGTTATAGGACAATGCGCCTTCTTCTACATGTGGTAAATGTCACATACCGATTTAGTATGTACTTAACGCTTACGGCTACAATCCGGACGGAGTTTTATTTTGATATGAGTAATATGTATTCTTAAAATAAATATTATCAATCATATCTTTCATCCTACAATTAAAATTTATTGCACAAATGCGGAACAAACAATTTGTACGCACCTGAATCCGTCTAAGTATCCGCCACTTACTACTTTCAAATCTAAAACATAGGAGATGTACACAATATTTAGCATATCCCTAAAACATCTCCAATGAAGTAAGAATCAAGGTGGACCTTCCTTGGTCTGGAAACAAGCTGAGGATGAACCGCCCAAGACAACGAAAACTCAATGGAACATTACTGGTAGCGTGAGCCTCTTATCTCCTCTTTGACTTTCAACCCAAAAATAAATACAACACTTTTTAGTATCAATCACACATCTTTTATCACAAATAATTCACTAATTCACGGGAATGAACCCAGAACTTTTAAGTTGTGGTGGCAAAAAACTATAACAGTATGTCGAACTAAATATAAAATTGCAAAAAAAATATTGAGGCTGAATTTAATTAAATATTCCGAACTACATATTAAATTTACTATATCAAGTAGAATTTTTAAAAATCTCGAGGGCGACGGCCCCTACCCGCCCCTCGCCGTCGTACCTGAATTTAGTTCACGTTTACAAAATTTCTTAAACAAAAATAATTCCAACAATACACCTCGTTCACATCACCACGAGAAAAGAGAGTGAATGTAGACAACTAGACATCACATAGGGACTTTCAGATTTAACCTAAAAAAGAAAAAAAAAGAAATTGTATTGTGCAAAAAAAAATCACACTATCTAACACAAAACTTTCAATTTAAACCAAGTATTTCTTTCACACATAATTTATTTTTCTAATCTCCGAGATAGAAATTCTTAAGTAATTTAAAATCAATCCAAATACAAATCTAGAGCACATAAGAAAAGATCCTTGAACATTAATGTTGAGAAGAAAAAAAAAGACAATGGGATGAATATCCGAGGATAAAAGTTATTTTGTTCAAGATATTTATTTTAAAAGGTGAATTTAATTTTGGTCCCTAGTCAAAGTGTTAAATTTGTCCCTATAATTTTGTAAATGTCAAATTCACCCTTAGATATGGCCCCCCGTTCCAAAGAATTCATTATGTCGTTGACTAAATCTAGGCTAACTAGAGACTAAGCTACAGTGGGAACAAATGTAAAAAAAATTAAAACTTGTGCGGAAGTTTAAAATTTAGATAGTTTGACTACATCATCTCCAAAAGGAATTATGATTTTTTTTTTTATCAGAAACAGAATAACAAAGAGAGTGTGAGCAAAAGAAAGAGAATGTCCCAACTTACTAACAATCGAAACGGATCGGTGATGAAGACTGAAGAGAATAACATAGCATAAGTAGTTTTCATTTATTAAAAGAAAAACAAATAAACCATAGAATAAGTAGTAGCCATTTTTTACTAAATGCTTTTCCATATGCACAAGGAAACCACTTTAATTAGTCACCACTTTCCTTTTTTGATTTCATTTTGCAAAGTTATTAGCTGAGAAAGGAGTATACATCTCCATCCGATATTAAATATTTATTTTTCTATTTATTTTGAATATATTAACATTAAATTTTAAACAAATAAATATATTAATCACCAAAGACTATTATTTATTGCAGAACCACAAAAGTCTAGTCGCTGAACAAACAATATCAGCATAAGTCAAATGTGTTCACCGAAATCAGCATAACTGTCCCATAAGGACATCAAATTTGGGCATGGATCCAAGTTCGATTTTTTTAAGCCCCGAATTGGGCGGTTGCCCCATATAGAGGAGAGAGAACTGCCTCAGACGAGAAGAAGAGAGCCCTAGAAAGAAAGATTAAAGTTTACCGAACGCAGGCAGAGGGTATCGAACCCTCGTGGATAAGCGTCTGCCCCAGTGGGGTAGGACACCTTTGATATCCAAGTTCGATCTCGAGTAAGAAAAAATAAAAACACAAGTCAAATGTATATATTTCCATTGAAAAGCTCAAAATTTTGATGCTGAGTATTAGACTTGTCTCGGATTCTTCAGAACAGTTAATGCCAGACTTAAACACGTGATTAACCATTATTTAATATTTGAAAAGATCTCAAGTCAGATTTGGACCATTGGATCAACAAATAATAGCCGTCACTTACTTATGTGAATTCGTTGAACCTCACAGGACATGCTTCCAAGTCAGAGTTTGCAATGACAAAATTGCCCCAAGAATTTATTTTTATTATCATTGGACTTTGTTGTAATTATTAGAAATTTCATTTTAAAAGAAAAGAAAAGAAAAAGGAAAAGACAAGAAGAGTCATTGAAAATGTAATACTATGATTTGTTGTCGTAAAATAGACAACATTAATTAGATTCTCGAAACGGCTGAGCATGTGCCTTTTCAACTCTTATTCTTTCTCCCCTATACATTGAGTGGATATATTTTTTTTTTTTGAAACCCAGACTGACGTACACCCCAAATAGGAGAGTAACACGTTACAAGAGGAGAAAGAGATAACTTTAGAAAGGAAGACAATTTAAAGCATGCTCCATGCGCGGGGAGGGTATCGAACCCACGACCTCAAGGTCGTGGAGGCCGTTGCCTCACTGAGCTAAGGACCTTGTGATGGATTTTTTTTTTGTTGTTTTAAGTTTGGTTTGTTTCCTCTAAATATATTTTGAATGATTTCAATTCGTCTATTTTTCTTTAATTTTTGGTACTCGTTGGCTTGGAAAACAATATCCAATTATTATCTGTTTTTCTTCATGCATTCGATGAAGAATTGCAAGTTGGCGACGGCGTTGATACAGTGCACTTGGCCTTTCATCAAATAAAAATGATCTAATTAACATAAATAAGCGGCCCAGATAACATTTAAGAGACAACTTTTTGCTTTATATATATATATATATATATATATATATATATATATATATATATATATATATATATATATACTAGACTAATGACTCGTATATGCATGGATTCCATTTTACTATACAATTAAGAGTATAAGAAAATCAAATAGCATTGTAAGCTATTATTTATTTTTTATTTTTTAAGTTTTGACTCTTTAAATGAAAAAAAAAAATAATAAGTAGATTTTCTCGCAGGTTCTACAAAAAATCAAATGGCTATGTGAGATTTTTTTTTATTTAAAATGACTATTGAAATTAAAAAGTTAAAAAATAAATTGAGTTTGTCACTGAATTTAATTAGCTAAATATCAACCCACCAATTCATTCAATTGAAAAACATGCTCAAACCCCTTTATTTATAATGTCGTCAAACTCCAAAAATTTCTCGTACACTTTCAATGTGGGATCTTGAATAATATTGAAAAGGAAAAAGAAAAATCTAAAAATTAGAATAGACCATATATTAGAACCCATAACTTTTAATTAATATTCTTTACTTATTTTTTTTTATTAAATATTAAAAAATTTACAAATTTCTACTACTCTCTAAATCGAACTTGATTGTAAGTTCAATCGGAATTCAGAGGACTCAGTCATCTGAATAACCCGCTATTTATTAAAACTTTAACTATTTATATTTATATAAATAAAAAATGTAAGAAGCAAATAATTTTGCTTCCCCACTTTGATGGGCTGAATTGTCAGCCCAATTTCTCACTCAAAACATGTGATAGTACTCTTTTTTTATAGTATTGTCAGACTAAACAAACAATATAACTTTTCAATGTGGGATACTTTTATGAACTAATTAAGAGGTTACAACAAAAGTAAAATTTAACCAAGCAATCAAAATTTTATAAAATAATTAATTGATAAAAAATTCATGGAAATTACACGTAGGATTTAGAAGAATGTGATTGGTTGAAACTGAAAACAAACTCTGTAATATAAATATAGATATATAGTTAGATTAGATAGTCTAATAACATGTGTTATGCTCAGGATTCCATTTGTCATATAATTAAGAGTATAAGAAAATAAATGGCTCAGTAAGCTATATTTGTTTTGAAGTTTTGACTCTTTAAATGAAAAAAAATAATAATAAGTAGGTTTTTCTCGCAGGTTGTACCAAAAATCAAATGTCTCTGTGAGCTATTTTTTTAAAAAAAAAAAAAATTGACTATTGGATTTAAAAAGTTGAAAAGCAAATTGAGTTTGTCACTGAATTTAATGAGCTAAATATCAACTACCAATTCATTCAATTGAAAAACATGCTCAAACCCCTTTATTTATAATGTTGTCAAACTCCAAAAATTTCGTACACTTTCAATGTGGGATCTTGAATAATATTGAGAAAAAAAAATCTAAAAATTAGAATAGAAGAAAAGAAAAACCATAAATATATTAAAACCCATAACTTTTAATTAATATTTTTTACTTATTTTTATTCTATTAAATATTAAAAAAATTAAAAATTTCTAAATTCTCAAAATCGAACTTGATTTTAAGCTCAATCGGAATTCAGAGGACTGAGTCATCTGAATAACCCGTTATTTGTTAAAACTTTAACTATTTATATTTATATAAATAAAAAATGTAAGAAGCAAATAAATTTGCTTCCGCACTCTGATGGGCTGAAATGTCAACCCAATTTCTCACTCAAAACATGTGATAATACTTTTTTTTTATAGTATTCTCAAACTAAACAAACAATGTAACTTTTCAATGTGGGATACTTTTATGAACCAATCAAGATGTTACAACAAAAGATTTAGTTACATTAGCATTTCATTAAAAGAATTAAAGAAAATAGTTGTCAAATATCTGTCAGAGTAGCTGACAATGTGGTATAGTATTCGATTCGCATGTCGGGGGATCGAATCCTGCCTCCTGCAAATTAAATAAAATAGTTCAATTTTTTTGCACCAATCAAAAATTTTATAACTAATTAAAAAAACATAAAATCTTAGATAATGACACGTGGCATGAGAGAGTTAAAAAATTTGAAAAGAGCTTCATAATATATATATATATATATATATATATATATATATATATATATATATATATATATATATATATATATTAAATTGGAAAAGAATGTTTCGATTCTGTAATATGCACGTCGAATACCATATCACATTATCTGCTACTCTAGTGAGTGTTGACTTTTGCTTTATACTATAATCTTCTATCTTACTTAATAATAATAATAATAATAATAATAATAATAATCTTCTATCTTCATTATTCTTATGGAATTTTCTTTTATGTTACTTCAATATGAAATTTAAGAACTGGTTGAGATGAAATTCAGTGAAAATATATTATTAGTAATTTTTAAAATTCGGAATTCAAGCGAGGTCATGTCAAAGATAAGGCTACTTTTTGCTAGTAGTTCTTGCCCATATGGATGATTTGTAATGAATTTCTTCACCGAGTCTTAAATTGTTTGTCTTATTTTTTTTTATTTTTTTATTTAAAATAAATGACTACATTATTAAAATGGATAATTTTTTTTAAGACTCTCATAATTAACCTCATATATTCAAGGCATGCAGATTTTACTAACTCATGAGTGCTATCACTAATCTCTTCAATTAGTAAAAATATTAGGTTAAATTATCTACGACAAACAAATTTTCTTAAGTATGTGTCAAGTCAAATGTAAACATTCAATTTGGGACGAAGAAAGTAATATATTGGTTCAAAGTCATATCATAGTAATTGAAGAATGCTTGTATAAAAACTACATATAATTTTGGCGAGAGTGACAGAGAGCTGAAATTGAGGTTGGCCCCAACATTTCAGAATTGCATATTCGTCTTCATAAAATTCAGAAGAATCTAATTCCACTTTTAGATGCATGCTTTAACTGCAGATAACAATATAAAATTTGCTCTAGAGGAGATTCATGTATCATAATCATTCATAGTCAACAACACATGGAGATGTTTGCAAGCCATCCAACACTCCCGTCCAAAAAATGGGCATAAAACATAAAAAATAAACCTGAATTACTATTTGTTGCATTCATTGTTATAAGCCAGTAATATTCTTTGAACAATCACTTTTCACATTAATTGTCAAATGTTATACCAGTCTCAAGTTAATTTAGTATTCTGAGAGCAGCCATTTTATACATTTAATATCGAATGTTAAATCTTTCTCCTATCTTTCCTTGCCCATACCCTAAGTTATTGGAGATTTAATTAGTTATGTTATTGTTGTTGCATTATTTGTTGCATATATGATATTAGTTGCTAGACCTGGATTAATAAGTTACTCCCTCCATTCCCATTTAATTGTCGTTTATGAGATATATATGTATCAAAATTAATTGTCATTTAGATGTCTTTTATTAGGTGTCAACAATTTATTTCAATTATACCCTCAACATATCTTTTATTGGAAAAGTGAAGGAGAGGGAGGAAGGAAGGGGTATTATTGAAATTGTGGTGGAAAGATTACTATTTGTTTTAGTTTCTTAATTTTTTCAAAGTGTCTTAAACGTCCTATATTGAGGAATGGTATATTGAGGAATGGAGGGAGTACTAAATACAAGACAATGAAATAAGAAGAAATGATTTAATGTACCCTAATAAACCTTGTATGTGAAGTTATAAGCCTTCATTCTTACATTTGTTAGTTGTTAATTTGAAACTTCCAAGTTAAGGAGAACGATCTAATTCCATCATTAATTCCTAATATATTTTGCATTTTTCCCTTATAAGAAATATTAGCATTTTTATATAATAATTATACTTTCTAGGTTGAAAGTTGAATTTTTAGAAAAAAAATGGACAATCTTTTAGGAAAAATCAAATCCACCATACAGTTTTCATCAGTTCGAAAATGGTGCGAGCATAGACATAACATGATTTCAATAGTTGTTTTTATCACTGGTTAAGAAATAAATTATTTGTTGTTCTTTCAGATAGTTATAAATAGTCATTCTTCATTAATTAATGCTAATGAAGAATGACTATTTATCCCACTAAAAAAAATTTGATCATTAGATTAACTTATTTGATAATTGTAATTTTGTTCGGATAGAATAGCGGACATGAATTCAAAATTAATCTAACTTTTACATTGGAGAAAGGTTAGTATGTGAACGTAAATTACTGAAATTTGTGTTCTATTCTATCCACACGTGCTCATATGTCATTAAATAAGTTGATTTAATAATCACATGAATTGAGAGGAGCTTATTAAAATATGTTGAGTCCGCTCAATTAATGTGAAGAAATTGTAGGGTCAATTCTATAAAGACGGTTATAATATTGAGTGACCAGTGTTTTGTACCTATGAACAATATATTTCTATGATCCTTAAACCACGAACGTGGTGAAACAAAAGGGTGGCGTGGGCGGAAATCCACCAATCCAAAGTCTCTAAGGGCTTAAGTTGCCTGAGAGTTTTAGTGCGGAATGCTTTTTTTCATTAAATATAAAATTTAATTTTGTCCGTCAAATTAAAATTTTGATGATTAAAATTGATTTAAAATAAAAAACTTATTTTAATTTGTACGACACGTCTTTATTGTGCACGTTTCGCACTTACTAAAAAAGCATTATGTATAGCTTAAGTGGTGCGGACTAATTTGAGGAAAAAGAAAACAGTGCACGTGAAAGCAAGCGTGTGGGTATGTTCGAACCGTACACGTGACGGTGTCGTCTTCTGATGTGTTCGCATGTAAAGAACCGTTCGGACTACGAAAAAACCTTCTTTTCTTTTGCTGTGCTGATTTTTGGATTTATCCTCAATTTTACCTTTTCTTTCGTGCAAAACCTCCCCACCCCCAAGATCATTGAATCTGACCCCTTTTTGGAGTTTTGATCCTTTTTTTCTTTTGTTTTAATCTATATGGCATGATGTTCATCTACACAATCCACTAGTATTACGACACATACATGCACAATAACTTTTATGCATGTTGTTTACCAACAGTCAATCGAATTGTGTGAACTTAGATCATGTTTAGCCTGATATTTTTTTGTATAGTAAATCTCATGATAAGCGCGGTTCCTAATTTAGTATTGTACATTTGGAGAATAGGAGCTTAATAATCCTAAGAGTTTTTATTTTAAAGATAAATTTTTAATTTATAAAAAAGTGAGGGAGACTGCTACCTGTTTACCTCTTGGATATACCACTATCCCATACCTTGATGTATTTAAAGAAAACAAAGAGTAATATTTTTTTGCCGAGAATAATGTGTTCATCATCGACATTAATGACTAATTACATTGCCTGCCAATATTTTAAACCTAAATGTAGCAGAGCTTGTCGGTTTTTGGGCACAATGTCAGCTTTGGAACTACAATTATAGGTACCATTTCTCTTTTAAGTGGGGTGGGCATGACAAGAGTAATAGTGCAACGCTCAAGCGGTCCGCGATAGACCGAATAGTAAAATACTCATTAAACTCTTCTTTAAAAATTACGTTAATATCATGTATACCGATGATCCATATATAAAATATTATACTAATAAGAATAAGAACTACATTTGATCTTAACCTAAAGAGCGGGAAAGGTATGAATTATATATAGGTACCATTTGGTGACCTTTGGAGAGTATTTTTGTAGAATGGATCTCAATCAATAATGGGCCTAACCTTTTTGGGTGAAAATAACGGGCCTATGCTAAACTCTAGCCCAAATCGAGATGGACACCGGATGGTTAGCAGCCTCCCAACATATTTTTCCATTTTTTTTAATAAATTATTCCACCTAAATCGCATTAGCCTGTTTTTTTTCCTAATTAATTAGTTGGAAGTTTCTTTCAATTATTCCACCCAAATTGAAAGAAAGTTCCAACTAAAATGAGTGACTTTCATCAAAGGTGTCCTACCCCGGGCAGGCGCCTGCCTGCCCACGACCTTGAGGTTATGGGTTCGATACCCTCCGCCTGCGTGCGACAAGCTTTAATTTCCCTGTTTAGAACTATCTTCTCTTCGATTGAGACAGTTCTATCTCTCCTATATGGGAAAACCGTCCAATCGGCTTAAAAAAATGAGTGACTTTCTTAGCCGGAGCACATTGAAGCCATGGCTCTTTTAGAGGGAGTTCTTGTAAGGCGATTTGATTATCGTTCTTTTATTTTTGAAACATAATATTAGACCTAGTGAATATGTTAGGGATCAAAATGAGGACCTCTCGCCTATATGCCATATTATCTAGAAAGTTAGAGAATTGTTACCTAGTCTTGAGGCTACTACCATTTATTATGTTAAAACGATCGGGTAATATTGCTTCTTATAGTTTGGCAAAGTACTCGTTTGAGTTATTCCAATCAAACATTTCATTACGAGGATATACAACGGCTCCCTAAAATTTTAAAAATACTACTATTTATTAAAATTTTATGTGTATTTTGAAAAAAATTGGAAAATTTTATCAGTTAAAGTAAAAAAGATAAAAAATTAAAGTAAACTTCTTTTTTGGCTGGGTATGAATTAAAGAAAACTTCTGTAGCTATGAAAAAAATTGCTAATGGCGTGTTCGAAAAAAAAAAATTATTAATGGGCTATGCAGTGTTCTTTTTACCGTTTTTTTTCTTTTTTTTCTTTGTCTTCTAATGAGTAATATTCTTTTGACGGGTTACTGAGTTTTCTCAATAATAATAATAATAATATTATTATTTTATTACTTTCTTCATTTTTAAATAGGAGTCTTTCTAAATAATTTAGTATACCTTAAGGAAGAGATCGAAAGAGACATTTTTACCATTATAACCTTACATAATTTAGTTTATTTTTAATTATCAACACCTCAATTTTCTCTCTATAGTAAGGGAAATGCTAAAAAAATAACCTAAAAAATTGGAAAATAATACTCTCTCCATCCCAAATTGAATATTACTATTACTATTTTAGTTAGTTTCAAAATGAATATCCATTTTTTGAAATGGACATATTTTATCTTTAAAATCCCTTAACTAACCTCCTATATTTGATGAATTTACACTCTACTAACACATAATCTCACCACTAAGCTCTTCAATTAAATATGATTTTATGCTAACTTATTTATAGTCAAACTAATCTCTTAAGTTTTTGTAACGTCAAATGTGGATATTCAATTTAGAACGGAAGAAAATATAAATTTGGAGAGTAGATTAAAATACCAAAAAGACTTCTATTAAACCGAGGGAATATTATTGGGATTTGCATGGGCTTGGCCCAGTTTTCCCAGATCAGTCATAACATGGCACCCGGAAAAGTGGGACAAACATTTTTGTCCATAACGGAAGTCCCACTTCCATCCCGGGGCCATAACGGAAGTGGGACTTCCGTTACAGCGACGTGGCGAGTTTTCCCACGCAGCGTTGCCACGTGGCGAACGAAGTCCCACTTCGTTATGGCCCCGGGGACGAAGTGGGACTTCAGTTATAGCTCCCCGATTTTTTTAAAAAAAAACCCTTCTTCTTCCCCCCACCGCGATTTGAAAGCAAAAAGCTCCCAAAAAAAAACCACCCCCTCCCCTCCCTCCGCTGCAGCCACTCCCTCCCACCGCCGCGCCGCCGCGCCGGTCCCGACGGTGCCGCTGCCGCCGCCACTGCCGCCTCCACCGTCACTCTCTCTCTCCCCATCAACACTTTCTCTCTCTCCCAAATTTTAATTTGGAGGTATACTTTTTTTTTAATTTTATTTAATTGTAATTTTTGTATATATAGTTTTAAAATTCAATTGCCGATTAATGTATTATGTATATATAGTTTTGATATTTATGTATTTTTGCGAATTTTATATTTATGTATTTTATGAGAATTTGATGTTCTTATGGACTAAAATTACAATTTTGTGAATTTTATATCCTTTTGTATTTTAATTGCAATTATGTGAATTTGATGTTTTTATGTACTAAAATTGCAATTTTGTGAATTTTATATCCTTATGTATTTTAATTGCAATTATGTGAATTTGATATTCTTACGGACTAAAATTGCAATTTTGTGAATTTGATATCCCTCCGTATTGTACTTGCAATAATGTGAATTTGATATTCTAATGTACTTGAATTGCATTTTTTTTAATTTTATATCCTTATGTATTTTAATTGCAATTATTTGAATTTGATATTCTTATGATTTAAATGCGAATTGTTATACTACGCACATTTTATTGATAAAAGCCCACTGTTTTTATTACGGATGGCTTTTCACGCTTACCTTATGCCCGGTCCCAGTACGATCCCGGTGTGTTGAACAAACACACCTCGCATAGATCACTTAGGATTTGGGGGCGGGGATGTAGCCTTAGACGCGAGGTTTGAAGGTCATTAGCTATGACGGGCATTTTTTTGAGGCATCACCGACGCGAGGGCAGCCGGGAGAGTGCTAGATATCATTGGCCAGTGTAGGTTTCGGGGGTTGTTGTCGGATAGGTAAGATAAAGATAGACCACGCATTGGTCACCGCATTAGTAGAGCGGTGGCGCCCCGAGACACACTCGCTTCCATCCGAGATGCGGTGAGGTCACCATCACCCTAGAGGGACGTAGGGTCGCCTCCCCTAGGAGCGCCCTGCCGGGGGCCACGTGGTGACGTGGGGACGAGGACTACAACATGACCAAGAGTCGGTGGATTGAGCGCGTCCACGATATCTCAGGTTTCCGCCCCCATCGGGTCGATTAAGAGTAACGCCCTCGACCTTGCAGAGGTGTACGCCCACATTTCCGAGCCCCCTAGGCGAGGATGCCACGCACCTCGCGGTTGACCCGGCGGGCTCGGACCCACGATTTTTCCCTCTGCATGGCCGCTTTCCTCTTCCCGGATAAGTCCAGGGTCGCGAGGGAACATGCGCTATCTCTTGCTCATCAGCGACGTAGACCATTTTTTTGAGGACCGAGCATTCACGGGCCGGCGCCAGTCTGTCCCTACATGTCTGCGGATGTACATCTCTGCCCGAGCCGTCTCTAAGGACATAGTTTGGTTTGTTGCACTGTTGATCCCGAGGTTTGTGTAATTGTTAATGAATTTTTTTTATTGTTTGCACGCAAATTTTTAAATATTTGATGATTAATATGTGTTTGTTTGTACCCGATTGTGGGTGTGGGAGCGCATTTCATTTCTCCCGGCTGTCGAGCAGGGAGAGATTATGAATGAACCTCCCGCGGGACGGCCCGAGCGTACGGGCGCGTTGGAATACCGCCGGAGTTTCAAGAACACGCTAAATCTCGGTGACGGTGTTTAGCGACCGAGCTTGACCAGTGACGGACACTCAGGGGGTAAGGTTTATCGTATTTTTCGTGTGTTTGTTTTTATTTGCGCAATTAATTTATGCTAATGTACAATTTTTTTTGACAGTTCATGTGGAGGCCGTACCCCGACTGGGTTATTGCCGTCCGGGTCTCACGCGATGAGGGCTTCCTGTCCACCTGCCAGGCCCGTACGCCACTCGTGTGTTTCGAGTTGGTTGAGTTTCACATGCTTTGGGACCCGGGTTGCTAGGCAATTCGGGTTCCAGCTGAGTGATACCCGACCCCATCGGTGGCGGAGGAGTGCAGCGAGAGGAGAAGACGTCCACACCCACATGGCGGGGCCGAATATGAACTGGGCGAAGAAGCACAAAGACTACATAACCATGTGGGATGCCCGACAGGATTCACTGGCGAACGCTGTCCCGGTCCCCGGTAATGTGATCTTACCAACCCGTGAGTACATGGATTGGTACAATCGCATTACCGTGCACCTCCTTACAAACCCACGCAACAGGGATTCCGGTCCACTCCCGATGGGCATTCAACCCATCGCGTCTTCCGAGGACATTATTGTAAGTTTTTTTTTTCTTTTTGCTTGTCTACATTGCTTTACCTTGTTTATAATATACTGACACGAGAATTGATGTTGCAGGAGGTCGCTACATGGTGATAATCACGGAGGTCGATAAGCGGCCTCCAACTCAATCGGCCACTACATGTCCCTCGTCTCACGGGTGTCAAAGACCATCAAAGATGCTTTCATGGCGCGCGGAAGCCCCGCATCTGCGCAGATCGCGAGGCTGCGGATGTGGCGAAGTCTCGCTGTTGCAGGGCCGGTGGCCAGCGGTAGGGGAGCTGTTCGGCCCGGTCCCGAAAGGGGAAGGCAAGGTACGCGGAGGCGCCGGGAGGCAGCGCGGGAAGACTTGGCGGCGGGCGACAACGGCGGCCATGTGAGCCACCGGGAGGCCGGGCTGCAGCGGCAGATCCCAGCATGATCCCCAGCATGAACCACGGTTTCCAGTCGAGCCGACGTACCCACCCCCTTTGAGTACCCAATTTGCATCACCGAGTACTTTTTTCGGCGAGTGTTCGGGACGGGTGGGGATCCTCGTGCTGGTCCCCTCTACATCTCTGCACAGTAGGGGCTTCTACTCGGGAGGGGACGCCTCAGTGCAGCCTGCGCACATCAGCGACACGCGGCGACGAGACTCAGTTGCTCGATAGACCCCAGGAGCGGATATTTACTCGACCACGAAGGCGCGGAGGTCATCTCGACCAATTTTGGTAGCGCCGCATGCGGGTGAGAGATGACGAGCCTTTACTTCTGCTGACCAGCCCCAGAGACACACGCGTTCCATACACACCTCGTCGCAGTAGATAGGTTTTCATTTATGTTGTTTACGTTTCGTTCATTGTAATTACTGAAGAATGTTAATTTTTTTTTGGTTGTAAAATATTATTACGATAATTACATGTTGCTTGTTTTATATTAATATGCAATTTATTTATTTTCTTGCTCAATTTTTAGTAAGTATTGTGTTTTTGCAAATATTGTTCCCTATATAATACAAACACCTCGGAAAAAATAACCTCTGGAAAAAAAAACAAGTGTTTTGGGCAAACACATTGCCGATCCCATACGGAAGTCCCACTTAGTCCCCGGGACCATAGCGGAAGTGGGACTTCAGTTACGCCACGTGTGCAACGCGATGGGAAAACTCTGCCACGTCGGCCGTAACGGAAGTCCCACTTCGTTATGGCCGGGGACGAGTGGGGACTTACGTTATGGACAAAAATGTTTGTCCCACTTTTCCGGGTGCCATGTTATGATTGATCTGGGAAAACTGGGCCAAGCCCATGCAAATCCCTATATTATTCTTTTGAATAATGGGAGTATGGGACTCTGAGTTGGACATTCATTCAGAATACTAATTAGGACTGAAATTGAAGATATTTAAATTGGGCTTTATTAGAATTAGATCAATCAGCATAATAATTGTGATTCTCGACTAGCATCCATACACTCATATGGGTTTGCTCCAACCGAACTATAAATGGCCTTAGAGTTGGGCCCAATATATAATTCTTACATAAGATATCTAATTATCCAAGACAATCGGTCTAAACAACAACAATCAACACTGATCTTGAACAAAAAAAACCAAAAAAAAAAAAAAAAAATCCAAAATTTAAAGTTTTTTTTTAAAAAAAACTATCAACCGCTACTCAAATGGGCGCACGTAGTTTATATGTCTTGAGAAAGATTTAAATCCTGATTGAAATATAATATTTATTACATTTATTTTACTGACTATGTCAATTTCTATTGACAATCTACGTGAAAGTGAATCATGTGCTCTTGAAATTAAATTTTGGAGGTGAGACTTATAATGTAAAACACTTCCTCCATTTTCTAATAGTGGTCTTTTAGCATCTTTATCTCTTTCCCACATACATGTCATTTTTCAATTTTTAAGGTTGTTTTTTTTCTTCTAAAATTGCTCTTCCTACAGAGAGAAAGATGATGAATTGATGTTTTGGAATAATTAAATTATCTAAGGATATATATACTGTTAAAAATGTTTGATGTCCCCCGTCATTAATCTAAGTTAAATTATATAGAAATGCCTCTATTAAAAAATGAAGAGAGTAATACCCATGTTTGTTCCCCTAACTATTTCGGCAAATGTGAAACAAACCATTTATCCGTGGACTAGCTGAACGTGCCACCTATTTTGTGGAATAAAATGGGCAAAATAACTATAACTAAGGGAAATTAGAAACTTTGAAATAATGTAGATTCTTGATCCGACTTGATAAAAATTCTAAGACTTAGAAAATGATTAAAAAATAAAATTCAGTGTCAATAAAATAGAATAAACTACTTTATTGATGAAATAACATAGGAACGATGAACTTGTCCTCAAATCAAACATAAAACGAAACGTAAATACTTGGAATATGATCTCGAAACTAAAGAACTAACTTGAATTAATCTAGATTGGAATTAAGGCTTAAGTTGGACAAGGTTTTGATTTGAATTCGAGTTTCTAAATTTTGGTCTCTAAAATTGGCTGGAAAATTCAAATCCAAATTTTTTTTGAAAATAATTGTTCAAACTCAAATTTTGACCTAAAAAAAATTTAAATTTAAATTTCTCACGCTAATTTTAGAGGCTAAAATTTAAAAACTCAAGTTTAAACCCAAACCAAAACCTTGTCAAGTTGAGCCTAAATAACCTAAACTGAGGTAGAATTGGCCCACCGACGAGCCTATCGAACTAATAAACTGAGAGATAGTTTGGTGCAATATTTTTATTAATTGATTCAGTTGTGTTTTCCTCTTCCTTTTACCGTTTTAAAGGCACTCCAACTCCTATACTGAATAAGAAGTGTTCAGTATATGCTGGCCAAGCTATCAGCCATTCAATTTTGTACTTTTGATCCAACGGCTGTATCAAAGCAGAGGTAGTTATGGATAAATTTTGAGTTTTTTTTTTTCTTTTTTTACGGGAAAACGAAATTTTAAATTCCCCATTTTCTCTTTCTTACTTTTAATTGGAAGAAGATAGATGAGGATCCTTAAAATATCTCCATTTCAAATTGAAGTGTTCAGAATAACATAACATGTGTTCAAATTGAAGTGTTCACAGAACAAAACGCGTGTTCACTAATTAAGAACCTGAGTTCATTAATCACAAATATACAAGAACATGTGTTCACTGCACAAAAACACATGTTCATTAATCATAGATATATAAGAACATGTGTTCACTTCACAAAAACATGTGTTCACAATATACAAAAACATGTGCTCTTGTAGGAAGGTGCCTTTTTGCCTTTTCTGCCGTTTTCTCTCACCTCGATAACCCAACCGATGTGTCGGTTGCGTGTTCCTCTTTTTTTTTTATTAAGGGAAATTACATATGTATCATTTTAACCCTCTTTTAATTCGCAACCGTCGATTCATCTGAAAAATAAAATTAATGACCCTCAATGTGATCCGCACGTGCGAAACTTTAACTGTTTCACACATGAGCCGGACTGTTTTAAAGGACTTGAGTCCTAGAGTGATAACTCTGGATGAGTCATTAATAAATATATACTCTCTCTTGTCATGATTTAACTCATGAATCCCTTCGAGACTTCACTTTTGTCATCTCCAAGTTCAAGTCTTTTTTATGGTATCATGTTTCCGAGCGGTTGTCTTCTTTGCAAGGACAAAATCAGAAATTATTTTTTGAGAGCGAAAAATTGTAACACTATACCGAAATATCTATAATAAGTGCAAAAAAAATTGTGGGGGCAAACTTGATAAAAAAAATTTCGAATTACATATAAAAATTATTATATCTAGTAATATTTTTAAAAGTCCCGGGGGCGACTGCCCCACCCCCACCCCCAAGAATCGTCCCAGTCCCTTTAAACTCAAATAGTGATTTTCTTGTGATCCCTCCGGACCGCCATTTTTTCATTACTTGTTGAACGCCTCAGGATAGGTGTTTTGTGGCACGAAAAACAGGACAAATATTTTTAAAAACAGAACAGTTATTTTGCAATCTTGACTGTCAAAACTTTAATTCGGCAAACAAAACTAAATTTCGCATGTACTAAAAAAAGGCGTTCTACACAGGAGTTTCAGGCCTTTCAATCCATATCTTTCGAGGCTTTTCCCATCTTGGGTGAGGTCCGTGGGTCTAAATTGGGCTGAATTCTAAAAGCCCAACAACGTTAAAAAAAAAAAAACAGAAGATTTCCCTTCTTATTTTACCATAATCACATAATAAATTGTAAATCAGAATCCATCGAGTCCATGATAGAACTATTTTCTTAGGAGGGATGTCCTTGGTTTAATTTTTATGTTGGGGAAGATTTTACATATATGAACAAAGTTTTTTTTGCTAAGTATATATGAACAAAGTTGAAATCCGAAAATTCTATTTTAAAGTAAGCATGGTAGCAAAAGGATCCACTACCAAGCAAACCAAGATGGATAGGTCCCATGCAGCCAGTCTACGACGTGACCGCCCACAAACCACCATTTCTTATCTAATGATGTTTCTTAAGTTGGAAGTTTCTCCGCACTATCCAATGTAAAATTAGGTCCTCTATCATCATCATCCCAAAAAAGAAAGAATTTTTCTGATATGGACCTTATGATGTAAAATTAGCCACATCATCACATAATTGTCTCTCTCATCATTCTGTAGTGATGTGAACAATTCTGAACCATATGGTATAATGGACCTGGTCCATATTATTAGGTATACTATTGAAATATTAAGTCCCACAACGAATGACTAATGAAGATCCAAATTATTTATAAGCTCAATGAGTTAACATTTCTCATTGTCAATTGATTTTGAGAGGATAACTAATTTTCACTGCATCAGAGCGGACGTTTAGGCGGGATGCCCAAATGAGCTTTAATTGTCTTCGTACGACACATGTAGGGCGATGGACCTTCAACTCTCCCTACGTGACCCAAGAAAGACGGCGGACCTTAAATTGGCTCTCATATCGATGTGAGGGGGAGTTTTAAAATATGAAGTCTCACATCAAGTACCTAAAGGAGATACAAAACACTTATAAACTCATGAATTAACACCTCTCATTGCCATTTGGTTTTGAGAGAATATGGAGAATCAATGAGCAAATTTTACATACAAATTGTACCATTTCAAAGATGTGTTTTTGGAGTATTCTTTTGATTTTTCATTTATTTGTCGACTATAATGTCTGTTCACTTACGATCCGATTTAGGACCAGTTTTTCAATCTATTGCACTTTCTTTGGTGTCCAGCTATTGTAGATTAATAAAGTGATCAACTTTCCAACTGTTTTTGGCCAATTTACTTAAACAAAATCAGTAATGTACCATGTGATATATATTGTGTTTGCCAAAGTGAAATATATTCAAAGGAAATGATGTTAATATAAATCGAATAGGAACTTGGACCAACCACGAATTATTTGGCTTTGATGTTGTCATGTTGATGCAATAATTTCAAAATTAAACCAACCCTTTTTTATTAAAAATCTTTTTATCAAGTTGCTATTTGATTTGAATGATCCTAACTAGCTACTGAACATTTGGTAAGGTAGCTAATTCAAAAAGTTATTCTTTTGAGAAAAAAAAATTGGATGGAAACATAAAAGAATAAATCCATCTCTAGTAGTATAGTGGTGAATTATATTTTTAACTTATGGAATTATGTTTGGCTCATTAATTTATCTATAGCTTGTTATTGCATCGAATCTATCCTAATCGGGCCCATTTATGTGACGGATAAATGGGTGGACTGACCGAGATTCAAACGGGTCTCAAGAGAAAAACAAGTTTGGATCGCTAGCTACTTAGCTTGCCCGAAGAAGCAGACCAACTCGTCAGACTATTGTCATGTTCAACTCGTCAAACTATTGTCTGGGCCAGCTCGTCAGGGCCTTTGTCCCGACTAGCTCGCCTTAGTCAGCCGAGACGATAATGGTGTCAAGAGCTAAGACAATCGGGTCAGCTGGGCCGAGGAGCAAAGACAACTGGGTCGGTCGAGGTTGAGAATGCTATTAGGAGCTAGTAGTTAGGCCAGTCGGATCAACCGAGACAAGAATAGTATCGGGGGTCAAGTCAGCCGAGTCGACAATACTGAGAATGGTATCAGGAAAGCATTTTAGTCCGCTCACTTTCATTTATTTTATCTAGCATATTTTTTTATGTTTTATCTGTTATTTTAATTAGTAATTAGTTTTAATTAATCACAACTATTTTTTGTGTAAGTTGAGTTATAAGTATGATAAATTTCCAATTAGATCATCGATTTTCGTTGGGACGATCTTTTACTTATCACTTTACTGGATGATATTTAAGTGCTTGCAAATTTCAAATCAAGCAACAATAAAAACAATGTCTTTTATCTTAATTTATTCAATCCTCATATGTTTTTCCTTACAACTTTTCGCACTTAAATTCATGTAGGTAAACTCAAACTTAGCAATTTGGAATCTGTTAGATTTCATGTGTGAGGATATTTGTCTAATAACACATACTTAGATTAAAATCCAGTCTCTTAGACTAGATTTTTTGCGTGAAAGATTTTTCCAATAACGCATACTAACTTTTGAGGTATCCCTTTTTACTTTGGACAGACTTACTGTGTGATTAATTATTTTTCAATAACGTATATTTGATCACGTTACCCTTTCTCATGTATATAAACCATATTGGGAGAAGAAATTTGAAATGTGAATACAAGATGTAACCAACTTAACTTTTTATCTTAACATTCAAACGAGTTTTTGTGTCAACACATGGTAATCCTAGTTACATATCTAGTTAACCCCTTTATATATCATTATACTTTTTAATACTTCCAACATCTTGAGCTTGAGTTAGGTTGTTCATTCAAAAGAGAAACCGACCAAACCAAATCGATCCAAATCAATTTAAATTGATTTTTTAGTTTGAGCGGTACATTAGACTGGTTTCGGTTTGGATTATAAAAAAAAAATTTAAATCAATATATATATATATATATATATATATATATATATATATATATAATATTAAAGAACTCTTTTGTAATAAAATATATTGAACTTCTTATTTATATATCATGAAAAGCAAACTCTTCAAGTGCTAAAGTAAGAGATTGAAGAGTCATCTGTTGTATATGGTTTTAGATTCACCTGAAATTTTGTTTTACTTTAAAACTAATAATGACGTATATTTTATATTTTTGCTTTTTTCCTCTTAGGATAATTTTTCAGTAATTTTTTTAAAGTTCAAGAAACAAGATCAAAAATTTATTTTTCATTAATTCCTTTTTTTTGTGTGTTTAACTTGTGAAAAATAATAGACATATTTCTTTATATTTTTAATAGCTAGGTAATCATATTAAAAAATTATTTTATTTTTACTTTATATTGAAGTTCAAAAATTAAGAATTTATGTTTCATTATTTTGTTTTTGATTGTGTTTAACTTGTGAAAACAATAGTCTCATTTCTTTATATTTTTAGCAGCAAATAATTATATAAAAAAATTGTTTTATTTTTAATTGATAATCAATATATATATTTTGTATCTCCCGGAAACTGAACAACCAAACCAAATCAAATCAAACCAAACCGATACAAACCGAATGCATCGGTTTGAGATTTTGAATGGTTTCAAAATTTTCAAATCGAATATTTCAAGTTGATTTAAAAAATATGCAAAACCAAACCAACCAAAACCATAAATACCCCTTGCTTGAACCCGTGCATCGGAGTCATTACTCATTCATTCACTCAGAAAACCCTCAACCAGAAACACTATCTAGCATGGGCGAACAAGACTATATGTTCGGGGTCAAATTATAATATATGTTACTTTCTCTATTATATAATGGACAAATTCTCTATATTTAGCAATAACAATTTACCTAACTAGTATAAATAGTAAAAACTTTTTATTAGGCTATTTTTAGCACCAACAATTTACGGGTTGCTCTAATTGTCAAATTAACGAATCCGATAACTTTTCAGGAAAAAAATGGGCACGTGAGCAGCACATGCTGCCGGTGAAAAGGGAAAAATGGTCCATTTCTTTATTTTTTTACAACCTCTCTTATTTTAAAACTCTAAACACCATCTTCTTCCCCCTTCCTCATTTTATCAACGAAAATGCATCCAATCATTGACAAAGCTTAATCCATACACCCCAATTTTCATCTTCTTTTCTCATCAAGGTTTAAAGAAAAAACCCAATTTAGTCTACTCATCTATTTCGGGTCAGATCAAGATGTCTTCTTCAAGCTCTTTTAATTCAAAAACCATGAAGGCATTCAAGAATCACCCAAAACGTGAAATCTTGAAATTTTGACAGCAATCAATCAATGCAATATTTCTATAGAGATGTATATGTAAGATTTCACCTAGGGTTCATGCCTCCATTTATTGCTATTTAATTTCTTCTGTAAAATTCAATGAAATTTTCCTTGAGCAAACATCATTATAAAGAACCTTCTTTTTTTTTTATGAATATCAAGAACCATTTTTCTTATTTGTAATAATGTTTAAATTTGCAATCTGAAAGCTACAAAAGACGGTGACATCATTAAACTATTTCGTAGAAATTAAGAGTTAACTTCAGATCATTATTTTTTCCTGAAGGCATCATTAAGGCATCCAAGAATCACCCAAAATAGAATTAGTGTTAGCTTCATCCACATTTTGGGTGATTCTTGGATGCCTTCATATTTCTTGAACTAAAAGAGTTTGAAAAAGACATCTTGACCCGAAATAGATGAGTAGACTAAATTGGGTTTTTTTCTTTAAACCTTGATGAGAAGAGAAGATGAAAATTGGTGTGTATGGATTAAACTTTATCAATGGTTGGATGCATTTTCGCTATTAAATGAAGAAGGGGGAAGTAGATGGTATTTAGGGTTTTAAACTAAGAGAGATTGTAAAAAATAAAGAAATTGACCATTTTGTCCTTTTCACCGGCAGCATGTGCTGCTCACGTGCCCATTTTTTCCCTGAAAAGTCATCGGATTTGTTAATTTGACAATTAGAGCAGCCCGTAAATTATTGGTGCTTAATATAAATGATTTTCTCTTATATAATGGAGGTCTTTTTAGTCTTTCCGTCTCTTTTTAAAATACTTGTCCTTTTCAATTTTTAAGGATGTTTTCTTAGAACTATCCTTACTATGGGGAGAAATATGACGTTTGGAGTTTGGGAATAAACTAAAATTGTCTATTGTCTCTTTTTTCCTTAATCTTTGTTAAACTAGATAGAAGGACATCTATTATGAAATGAAGGGAGTCCAACATAATTTTTTTAAAAAAATATATTTTGAAGACTGAAGTGAAATTATAAATAAAATACATTGAAAACTCTAAAAAAATCATTGGTCTAAAAAAATTGGTTCCATAATAGACTTTGATTTATAATTTCTCACACATGAATCTTCTGGTTTATTTGTTTATTATTGCTACTACATAATAGTTAAAGAGAAAACGAACTTTAATAGTGAATATGGTAGGAATATAAATCGGATATGTAACAGACTTTTGAAAGAAAAAAAAATCGATGGTTATAAAAATACAAGGAGAAGCTAAATCACATAGAGAGATATCAAGAAAACCAACACAGTTTTATCATATACATGAGAAGAACACAATGAGTGACCCTTAACTTGATAATTAGGCCAATGAGGCATTGGTTTAGTGGCTGAGGTTGAGGCCACATGATGAGTTCGAATCCCCTCTTCACTTATTTAATCCCTTACTTTTTGTAATAGTTAGGTTTTTATCCCCTAATAAATTTAAAAAAATCTTAATAATTAGGAGAAAATGGGAGAAGGAATAATTCCATTAACACCAATCTTACCCCGCTTTCACATAATATTCTCTGTTGGCCTCTAGAGGGGATCTAATCTCTAGTAAGGCATTCTAAGCCAAATTTGACCAGAAATTTCTTAGATCGAAATTGATTGTTCACTTGGCAGATCATATTCTCTATTATTAGTACTATGAGTATAGTTTTTTTTTTTTTTTTGTGTTGAATTTGGAATTTATAGTTTCTCATTTCAAGAGAAGTGGAAAATGAGACACGTATAAACTATTTGTAAATAGAATAATTATGTTATGAATCAGATCCAATATTCAGAATAAACCACATTATCATAGAGAGATTGAGTGCGTTTTTCTCAACTATTTCAAGTGTGTTTTTCTCGATTATTTATCTTCAAATGAGAATACTAATAACAAGGTCTCTCAACCAAATGTTGAGACTTGAGAGTTAAAATTCTGGCAAGGGTAAAAATAGATGACAATATATGTCGCATTTTTGCAGGAAGCCTTGCAGGGTAAGCCAAAATAACATTAAAATCTCAACTGAATTAGTCAATTCAAATAGTGAAATATCGGTATAAAAAAAGAAATCATAAAATCCTTAAGACATAAACCTAGTTCATATCATTCACAAAAATATTAATAATTTTGTTTTTGGTAAATAGAAGTTTAGGTGGGTTGTGCTCTGGTCACCACCACAGATAGTGCGGGCCCTAGGAAACATAGGTCATTTATAAGGTACTTACATATTGCCCTCCAACACAACTCTCACGTCGGCAGCGGGAATTGAACACTTGAACTTTGTAAGAACGTGTCAAGTCTTTACCAACTTGTGTTGGTAACAACCACCGTACACCATTATACCAAATTGAGTTGGTAACAATCATCTGTACAATTATTCCCAATGTAGAAATTTCTTATTTATAAGAAACTGAATTTGTAACAATTATCGGTACAATTAATCCCAGTGTAGAAATTTCTTATTTATAAGAAGTTTCTCCAAACATGCATGTTTACAAAGCAGCCCATATAGGATGTTGATAGAAGAAAAAAAAACCAAGAGGCTATCAACAATTCTGGCTGCCAACTCATTCTCTCATTACAACCCATCTAAGAGTAACTAGGAGAGGTCACTTTAGCATGGAGCCGTCCTTGTAGGACTGCTCCCACAGCACACTCACATAAATTGGTATGGAACCTACCTACAAAGTATGTCCCGTCTCAATTTATGTAAGAGGACTGTGGGGTCAATCCCACAAAGACGGCCATATATTAAAATTTCCAACTAGAAGTGGAACCCGTCTCAACCTAAAAAATACATTCTTAGCCCCGTTGACAGAAGCAAATAGAAGACAAGTACGCAGCAAAAGATGACTTATTGGCTAAATAAGAGCATAGATACACTTGCATTAAAAAATACTTTAGGAGCAATTAATGGCTATAATTTTAAAATGTGATAATTATAATCTTATTTGTTATAAATATTTGTCCATGCGATCAAGAATTATTAGCCACTTTGATCATCAACGTTTTTTCGTCTAGCCACTTTGGTCAAAATTCAAGTTTTTTAACTTATTTCATCATTAAACATTTTTTTCTACCGCCATTTTGGTCAAAAAATGTTTTTTTTAACTTTTTTCATCACTAAAATTTTTTCTATCTGCCATTTTGATCACTAAAGTATTTTTATTCTGCCATTTTGCTCATTAAAGTATTTTCATTCTGCCATTTAGGTCACTAAAATTTTTGACCAAAATGGCAGACCGAAAAAACTTTAGTGACCAAAATGGCAGAATGAAAAAACTTTAGTGATGAAAAAAGTTAAAAAAATTATTTTTGACCAAAATGGCAGGCCGAAAAATGTTTAATGATGAAATAAGTTAAAAAACTTGAATTTTGACCAAAGTGGCTAGACGAAAAAACGTTGATGATCAAAGTGGCTAATTATTCATGCGATCAATATCAAACTTATATTAATACATACACTTCCTGGCTGAAGCCTGATCACCACATCACCTAAGTTGAAAAGGATTAAACTGAGTAGGAATTCCATTAAACATTTCACAAGATGAGCAATAGATGTATGGTTTATTACTACTAAAATGAATAACAATTGAACAAAATTCAAATGTGGGAGACAGCAGAAGCACACTCTACTTAAGTGTATTTTTGTATTGGACCACTTTGGTCCAATATTTGTGGGACTTAAAGTTATTCTCTATTGCATGTGCTTAGGCTTCTCATTTCTATGGGGTAAGAATCGCCTGTTCACATTATATGTCTCGATATCTATCCTATTAATAAGAATTTGACATATATTAATTTTATAATTAAAAAATTATAACCTAAAAAAAAATAGCACATAACAATTTCTTATTGATGGCTATAGGGAATGAGACACGTAATGAGTAAAAACGATTTTTGCCATTTCTATTCCTATAAATAGCCACCACTTCATGCATTAATCTGTGTCATTAAATTGTGTAGAGAAACAAATTAGGGGTTTAAAAAATGATGAAAAATAAACTTTCTAGTTTTGTTTTCTTGGTGTTGATGGTTTTAGGCGTTTGCTCTGCAGCTAGAACTCTCCTCTTAATCGAAGAGGGTGTTAATGGTTTGATTCATGGGTCGGTGGTTGTAGGCGGCAATGTGGCAGGAGGTTATGGTGGTGGAGGAGGCTCTGGTGGAGGTGGTGGCTCTGGAGCTGTAGGTTCTCATGGTTATGTGAGTGGTGCAGGGAGTGGAGGTGGCAGTGGTGCTGGTTATGGAGCTGGTGGTGGAGAGCATAGTGGTGGTGGAGGCGGCGGTGGTGGTAGTGGTAGTGGAGGTGGTTATGTAGCAGCTGGAGGAGCAGAGCATGCAGGAGGATATGGTAGTGGGGGAGGTGAAGGAGGTGGATTTGGCGGTGGTGCTGCTGGAGGAGCGCATGGCGGTGGTGGTGGTGGAGGAGGAGGAGGAGGAGGTGGAGGTGGTGGCGGTGGCGGTGCCAGTGGTGCAGGTGGTAGTGGATATGGTGGAGGAGAAGGAGGAGGGAGCGGTGGTGGCGAAGGTGGTGCTGGAGGGTACGGTGGTGGAGGCGGGAAAGGTGGTGGTGGAGGTGGTGCTTATGCTGGAGGAGGCGGAGCTGGTGGATATGGTAGTGGAGGAGGTGCTGGTGGTGGTGCAGGAGGATCACATGGTGGTGCATATGGTGGAGGTGGCGGAGGAGGATCCGGTGGAGGCGGTGCCTATGCTGGTGGAGGACATGCTGGCGGCTACGGCGCAGGCGGTGGCAGTGGTGAAGGTGGTGGTTATGCCCCTTGAAATTTGAATAATCTCCAGGATTTACGTATAATCATGCATCCAAGAACTAGAGAATAATCTCTTTATTAATTATTATCTACTTTGTCAAGAAAAGTGAAAGCCTATTAATTAATGCATGATACCAAATTAAAAGAGACTCTAAAGAGTTATCTTATAAAAGTGTATTTTACTTTCTTGTTAATGATCATTAAATCAATATCAAGGATTCAAGGTGTGGTGAAGTTTGACTCTGTCAATGATTATCATGTTGATTAAGCTCTTAATTAAATATCTTACGTAATTCGGTTGCATGCATGAATACTTATATTATTGAGTATTCTTTGCCTATACAAGTTGAGTATTCTTTGTCTGTCTTTGCTTACTCCATTTATTCTATAATATTATAAGTTATTGAGAATATTTTATAGAGATTAAAGAAATTAAAATTAAAATTATTTTTTAAGTCAAAGTATCAATATTTTTTTATTATATATTATTAGCTAAAAGATATTTTGAGTTGAATAAGGTATAATTTAAATAAAAACAAAGAGAATAGAAAACTATATGGAATGACTTAAATAAAGGAAATCTAAGAACAGTGACGATGATGGGGACAGTCGCTCTGCCTCCTTTGAGATTTTTAAAAAGACTAATAATTTTATATGTCATTCGGAATATTTGATCAACACTTCCCAAATATTTTATATGGCATACTGTTTCAATTTTTCGCCCCCAACCTAAAATTCTTTATTTCGTCCTTGTGTAAGAACTATATAAAATGACTCGCGTACATACTGGAAGGAGGAAGCAGAAAGACAATTTAGTTTCACTATACTTTCTTAAATGGGCTCTTATCTATCAGTTACATCAAAGAGGCCGCAGCCCAGTGAGATAAGTCTCGACTCGTGACCGAGAGGTCCCGAGTTCGACACTCTCTCCATGCATGGGGCAAGCTTAATATGTATCCCTTTCTAAGGCTTTCTCCTCCTCTTGTGAGGCATTTCTCTCTCCCCTTAATGTGGTAATCGCTCAACCGAGCTTCAAAAAAAAAAAATCTATCAGTTACGAATTAATGTTTGTCGTTCAATTTTTTTATAAGAAGAAATATTTAAAACCTATCAAAGATAATGAAACCCTAAAGCCGATATGTTTCATATATTTATTTTGTTACCATGTGTCAAATTTGTATTTGAACACTGACCAATTATAGCACTCGACTCGGCTAGGTAGTGTTCAGCACCTGCTGAACGCATTAACAACCATCTGATTCTTTAGCTCCAAATCCAACGGCCCTTGAAAAAGGCGTTGTAGTTACTTGCAAAAAAAACACTGAACACAGGATTAAAAACAAAACAAGAAGATGAACAGTCCTCCACGATCCCCCCAATCATTATGGAAGCGTAATCCATGATCCCCGCCTTCATCCTGCTCAATAACTATTGCCCACGAAACGAACCCACGATTTCCACCATTAAACACTATCAGATTTCTCCAATTATAAAAATCGAAGGCGCAGCCCCAATCCAAGACAAAAATTGCAAAAACTAGGAAAAATTACAACATCCATAACTATGGAGCAAAAAAGAAATTGTTCAAGTGTCCACATGCTATAAACATGTTGTAGACATTAACAATAAAATCGTGGAGAACAAATCCACCTTCAAAAATCGATTAGAGAGGCTTACAATGTCTAGATTTTTTTAATTTACCGAGATAAA
Source organism: Vinca minor (assembly GCA_026122235.1). Lineage (NCBI taxonomy): Eukaryota > Viridiplantae > Streptophyta > Magnoliopsida > Gentianales > Apocynaceae > Vinca > Vinca minor. The sequence continues at coordinate 5,537,058 of JAOCZM010000026.1, forward strand.
ATTATCAAAAATATCTGGGGATGCGTGCAGGTGTTTTTTGTTGAACACTACCACACGGAGGAAAAATCTATACTCCTCTCCGGTAGACGTAAATTGTCCATTACAGCAGCGGATGTTGAGCGAGTGTATGGGGTAAAAAATGAGGGGAAAACACTGAATTTAGACTCACTATCCGATGCACAATGGGCTAAGGAATACTGTAAAAAAAGCTATAATGAAGAGATCAACAACAAAGCTTTCATGAAGGAGAAAGTAATGAGAGCTCTGTTGCAACAAGATAAAATAGAAAATGGGGACAAATGGTGTGTCCTCTACATTTTGTTCGTAATGTCTAATGCAATTTTCGCGAATACTGGCGAAAGCATGAACATGAGGTATGCAAAGCTATTGGAGCCGTTGACAGGTCAAGAAAACTTAATTGGGCAGAGTTTTTTGTGACAGTGAGGCACCAGAACTTGGAAACAAATAAAACAAAAATGGCTTTAGATCAGAAAAATATAAAGTCTGTAGGAAATATGAATTTCCTAACGGTATGACCTGTTTACTCATTTAATACTGTTGAATAATAGCTACGTATTACATTCTTAAATAACTGTAGTGTATATAGTTTACAGTTTTTGAATGATTATAATGATGGAAACTGTGCAGTATAAATTGTAAAATGTTAGGTAAATAGATGTAACATATGATGATAATAGCTATAACACATGTAGATAATAAGTATTATGTAAGATGGTAAGTTGTAATGTAATCAATAATGGTAAGTTGTAGCTTAAAAAGCTATCATGTTAGATGTTAACAGAATCAAAGTTTTCAAATGTTAGGCAAATAACTATAACTTACTATGATAATAACTATTAAACATGTAAATAATAGCTATTAGATAAGTACATAATAATTATATTTGTTGAGATAACAATCCTTTGTTGAACAATTTTAGATTGTTTTGTAACACCTTATAATCTCCTTAAAACAGATTCATTATCTTGACTACGTGTCCGGCCAACACACATCCGGACTTACTACAACATCAAAATACTGGGACAATCAAAATGTGTTGGCTAAAATGGAAATCATTCGGGATATTGGGTTCTCAAATATGGATGAGGGGATTTATGTAGGTGACGAGAAGGAAGGTGAAGCAGTTCATAGTGAACCTGTACAAAAGAAGAAAAAAAATGAAGTCCTCGTCTATTCACAACCCAAAAGGTAAAGTTAGGTCGACAGTTAACCGTACTCTGGAAGAACTATATAATTTGGAAAAAAATATGAGGACAAACTGTATCGTATAAGAAGTGAAATAATTTTAATGAAGCAACAAGAACAAACAGAGCCAACAACAGAAACATCCCATGTTCAAGAAAGATTGACAAACCCAATAACAATTACCTATTCAAGAAGAAAGAGAGCGATGCCAGCAGAAAATATCGCGACAATTCCTGAAGAAGCTGCTGAAGATGAGTTGACAATCAAGGAGCCTGAGATAGATACAAAATAGCTATTTTATTTCATTAATAATAGTTGTAATATATGTGTCTTATAACTATTATTAAATTATGATATCTTTATTTGGGAATCTGTTTTTTCCATACTGTTTTGTTTGTAACACAATTTTGTTCTATATTATATTAGATTGATCCTGAAGTTGAAAAAGGTCAAACCACACAAAAGGTAAAAACCTCAAAGGGAAGAGGTAGAGGGAAACCAAAGGGGAAAAGATGGGGAAAATCTTTGTCGATTAAGAAAAACCGAACAAGTCTATATTTAGTTCTCCCTATTCAGTAGGAAAGAAGACAAAACTCTCCAAAATAATCGAAGTTGAGGATGCTCTAGTTGAGTATTCTTGGGGTGATGGAGTAGAGGACATGATACTCCTAAGGGATGGCCTCATCACCCTAATTAGAAGAGACGTGAGATCAATAAAAATCGAGAAAAGAATAGAGAGTACGATCAAAGATGCTTATGAACACATGTTAAACAGAAGGGAACGACAGGGGAAGACATTCAGACGCATCTTCTTCACAACAATACTAGCAAGTGTTGCAACTGGTTCAACCATGGATAGGAAGGGTATAATTAAATTCATTGATGATATATTCTTCCAAACCCTACCTTACCTGCCTAGGAACAATAAAGGACAACGATAGATACCCCTTGAAGTTGAAAGCGTAAGTTTCCTTTCCTGTTATGTTATTTAACTTTTCTTACAATTATTGAGGATACAAGTTACAGTTATCAACTACAATTGTCATAGCTATTACACTATTTCATTACTGTTTTAAAATTATTCACTAACATTCATTCAATGTATGAAATATGCAGATTTACATTCCGGTCTGTAGCAATGATCACTACTAGCTGGTCAATATTGACATGAAACAGGTTAGACAGTGGCGTTTAAGCAACCTAAATGTGGAAAATCATGCTATTCATACAAGTTATAAACTGATTGCAAATGTTGTTTTTTCATTTCTTGATCCATGGATGATAGATGTTTTTCCTCGTGATAAGATACCTCTGTCTCTGCCATGTTTCGAGTGGGGGTCAGTTCTAGAACAACAAAACGATTGTCCTAACGGTCGTGGTATCTTCTTAGTGAATATGATGGAACAATGGGAAGGCTGCATCACACTAAATTTGTTTAACACATTGTCGACCGCCAAATATGATGCTGCAAAGAGGAAAAGCATTGCTTCACAACTGATGAATCAGTCAGAGAACGAAGTTCTACAATTGACGAAATCACAAGGAATACATTTCCCTAGGAATTAGGAATTAATTATTGTAATGCTTCTTTGTTGCAATTCTGCAATATGAATGATTTTTAATATATATATATATATATATATATATATATATATGGATGGGAACAATGGAGGTTAAACGCATATGATTGAGTGTGGACGGCTATTTATGACAGCTGAATGTGTAATGGTCATTTGATCCAAACTGAATGAATCTGATGGCCACAAAAAGCGTGCTGACTGGGAGGGCGTTCAGCACTGTAATTTTTTCGCTATAACACCAGGGACCAAATCTATCAAAGCATAGCGTTGTAAGCTTAACAATATTATAAATATTCTAGGAATCAAGGAGTAGCCCTATGTTTGAGGTTGCTCCTTCTCTAGACGAGGTCCTGAGATCGATTCCTACTTCCCCAAAATACAAATGTTATATATATTTTACATGCGATTTCCTTTTCCCTTGAGATCACATACAAAAGAGATAGACATATCCCATGTATTAAATCTTAAACTTTACAAATTGATAAGGAGCGCTTTACTAATTTATTTATTTTTATTTCTTTTAAAGGATGTTTTATTTCATGATGGGTGGTAAAAAACCAAATTACAAATAGAGTGGCCAAAATGGCCTGAACAGAGAAACATAAGCTACTTTACAATTCGTATAGAAGGAGTTCCTCAACGACCTAAGTTCGAAAGCCCCCTAAGTTCCATAGGTAGAAGTGCATAAAAGTGAGAGTCTGCTTAGTGTCGCATTCCAGATTTTCCAATTAATCATTGACCCTATTTGCTCCCCTGAATATATGTGTAATAGGCAAGCCACAGACTAAGTCCATCGCTGTGTGGAAATAGCCATCCAATGCACAGGATGCCACCCTCTCTTTCAGCACATAATTAACCAAAAATAAAGAATCATACGGTATAACCCCGAGCTCTGGGGCAGCTGGTTGGAGCTGTTAAGCTGACGCCGTTGACGAGGGTTCAATTCCCGCTGGTGGAATTCGACTCTTGCGGGATTTTCCCCAGCTGAGAGCGCAGTTTAAATAGCAGTATGGGCTAAGCTCTCCCCCGTTGATCGGTAAAGCTGCGAGCAAACCGTGAGGCCGAGTCCGGATGTAGTCACCACGTTGTCGGTGGATACCGGATGCCCCCAAACGGGTAGAACAAAGAATCAGAGGGTATGAAATACATGGAAATATACATTGTGCTCGCAAATCGCATCCCGTGTTCAAGCTTTTGTATCTCTACCTGAGAGTTTGTCTGTGGGTCACCTATATAGAGATATATATTGTATCTCATTTAAAATATTTGAGATTAATTAGAGGGGAAAAATTTCAAGGACGTAGAGACCTGAATTTTTTTAAAACTATTATTGTTTTAATGAAATGAACTAAATAAACCAAGAATGGAGGGGCATAATCTTACCTCGAATATAAGGTGGAAACAAATCCACTACTACATCGGACTAACGAATCTTAGTAGCCTGTAAATACTAAATGAGCAAAACACTATCGCATTTTAAAAAGTTTATATCTAGTCTTCATATGATGTTCAATATGAGCTCTTATGATTTGCTTTTTACCCTTGTGTGGGCGGACAAGAATAAAATCATCGTAGTCATCTTCCAGTTGAGAATTTTCTAATGCATCACGAGATCCCGCATCCGGGGTCTCGGTAGTTTTCTGTTCAACGGACTCACTTTCCTCTAGCGCAATAGGATCAACATACGCAGTAACAGTTGGCCCAGTAATTTTTTTACGGAAGTCTCGAAAGCTATTAAATAAGTTACGACGATCCGAGAAAAGAGGAACCGCTGGTAAATTTCTCTTACTAGCAGAAAAAGTAAGGGTCTATACCTCTTGTTAGCACTGTAAAAAATGAACAGAATTGGGCCATCTATAATCTGGTCCGTTTAAATGCGGGCCAATATATCTCGCTTCGTATGGACTGCGGACCAAGCGGGTTGGACGCGAGCCAGCCAGCATATTTTATAATTTTTTAAATTATGTTATACACCAAACGACATAGTTTCGACACTGTCTAACCCTAACATATCAACGATGGCCACTGACTGGGATTTATTGTCTACTGCCCCACCTCCATTCACTTCATACCAATCCAATTTCCTTCTCCATTCCCAAACGACCAACCCTAACCTCATTCTCCAACACTTATGTCTCCAACTTCGGGCGGCAATTCCGTCATACTCTTTCTTCGGGTAAATCATTTGGCTTCTTTTTTTTTTTTTTAAGTGATTGAATAATATCTTCCCTTGTTCTAACATTTGATCTAATTCTCACAGTGAAGACTTTCTAGTGTACTTGCATAGTTGAATTCGTGAGTTTTTGGCTTTTGTTAGAATTCAACACAAACAAAAGTGGAAAAAGAAAAAGATTAGTATTATTAGGTGAAATGTGGTGACTAAACTTGTGATGTAGTTCACTGTATATTAAAGCAATTATAAGACACCCATTTCTTACTTGATTTTTTGTGTAATGATGAAATGATGTTGTATAGAGAAGAAATAAGAAATTCATGTCATATTAACTATTTCTGTACATAGAAGGATTTTTTTAGTTGGATTTTTAGCTACTTTGTGTTCATAATAGATAACACTGAAAAATGGTGCTGGTCCGCGGGCCGGCCCGTTAGCCTGCGGACTTCAGGTGGACGGATTCGGACCATTGATTTGGTGTTCCACAAAAATTGGTCTAAATTCTGCCCGGTCCGTTTTGGGGTAATTCGTGGCGGACCGGGTTGGTCAGTTTGACAGTGCTACCTCCTGTTTTGTAGGTCTGGCCGGCTATGAGTTTTGATCAAGTACAAATACGTTGTTGGCCCGCAGAGGCGTTTGAAATAATAAGTCGGGTCACTCCTAGGTCAGAGCAGGGTTTCCAGCGCCCGGAGCACTACTTCCTGATCCCTGCTTCGTCTCCACCGATTTTGACAAAATAGAAGGTCGAATCCCTTCATCATGAACACAAGTTTCGGGCTCTGAGCCCCCTTGTTCCGGAACCTCCAAACAAGTATCACCCAATGCTCCGACATCTTCCTCATAATTCTGATCCAGTGCTGACTCCGCACCCTAACCTACTAAAGGTGAAGAGGGTCGAACTCCCTCATCATCCGCACATTGGGCTAAATTCAAGGCCCAGTCAGCTTGACTAACCAACTTCATACCTGTAATCGCTAAGTCCCTCTCAATTTGAGGATCAGCTTCAACTTGGTGCTCCATCCGTGACGGGTTGGCATCTGGGTCGACCCCCTCTGTCCGGTCCTTATCTCCAAATTCTGGTTGGTCAACCCTAGAATAGTGTCATCTACAATCTGATTTTGCTGAGTATCCAGGTCAACCCCCACATCTGGATCAACCACAGCTTGATGATTTATCGGGTCAAGCTCCACAACCGGGTCTACCATATCCGCCACCATTGCTTGCAGGGTCAATGGGTTAACAGAACTCTGACGAGTTGCCGGAGCTTGTTGGTCAACATTAAATGATTAAGATATTGAAGGAGGTAATTACGGGATTGAAGGAGATAATTGAGGGATCAGCCCTCCTAAATAAGTGGATGCAATCTCTTTATTATGTAAATAATTTCCTTTTCGGAATTCCAATTCCCCAACATTAGATAGATTCTCAATCTCTTTCTCCAAAATAACTGGATTTTGTTCTTTACCCGACCCTGATGCTTCATTTCGGAGCATAATTTTTGGGTCACTTATAATGGCGGGCATGAGTCGCTGAAAAACAAATACTCTTTTTCCCTTAACAGCAAATTGTTGCCCCTTAGCCACCGCTGCCTCCTTAACCTCAAGCGGCCTTCTAGAGATCTCCGGTCTAGGCGGTATCAATTTCCCTTTTGAGCAATTATGGCTAGAATGCCCCAAAATCATACATAAATACAATAATCCGGCAAGTCATCATATGTGATGTTTTGCCAAAAATCCTTTTCCGCTTTTAGCGTGTTTGATCCATATACAGGAAGGAAATTCTTTCAATAAATCTAATTGAACACATACCCGAGCCACACTAGGCCTTGTTAAATTTGTAGTTGGTTCATCAAGAGCCAATGGCGTTCCCACGACCGATGCTAATGAAAAGAGTTTCGCCTTGTGGAAGAGAAGAAATGGCAATCCCCATAGACTTATCTATGCCGGAACGATCGTTGGTTCCTCATGAACACTAAAATTAAATGTCCATTTGAAAATCCGCACCCATAGATTGCATAATTTCCATTGTCCCTTTCTCCGAATCACCATATGATTTATATTAAGCCATCCAACCCAAAATTCTCATTTGAAACCTACCCGACCAAGATCCTTCTTGAAGAGTTCCAACGCTGGGCATTGACGTTGGAACTTTCCGACACAAACCAATCGCCACGGAGCTTGAAGATCCAAATGTTCATCTTCTTCAATAGTTAAACTCGGTTCCCCCTTAAAAGTTTCTAGAGGTTTAATCGGTAGATTTAATGATGTAGTGTTTTGTTCCTTGGATTGTTTAATGATATCCGCAAAGAATTTCCTATTTCAAACCCCCGCCCCCACCCGTGGATGGGGGAGAAGAAGCCATGGTCGGCGGCGGCCCTAGGCTCCCATGGTGTGATCCAAAATTTTAGGAAGGAGATATTGTGAGAATATTAAGAGAAGTTAAATAAATAATTTTATATTGTATATGTGGAGGCATGAATGAGAAAGAAAAGAAAACTAATCAATTTTATCTTTTTAAGAATTTTAAAAAAGCTTTTTTCAACATATATTTCGGGACACATATTAATATGAATTAAGTTAGTGTGTATAATAGTTGGCAAAAAATCATCTATCTCTATTTTGTGTCTCGTTCTTTGTCCCCACGAATAGATGATTGCCACATGTTCACTTTTCCCTACGGGTTCCACTATTTCTTTTAGGTTATAAATTTTTTAATTAAAAAATTAACACATTTTAATTTCTTATTAATGGGATAGGGGATGAGAGACTGAACGAGGAAAGAAGATTCCTACCGATCATAGTTTCAGGTTTCCTATTCATGTATGACTCTCCCATTTAAACAATTATATTTTCAAATACAAATTTGGGCCTTTCCAAATAGAGGTTCTGAAGTGTATGTAGCCCAAAACCAAATCCAACGGATGACTGTGGACATGACTTCTATGGTTCAGCAAGAGGGTGCATTATTAAATATTAATAGTAATATAACTTATAAGGTAGGATTAGAAGGTGGCTTTTTAAATTATACTAATCCCTCCGATCAATTTCCATTGATAGTTTTTTACTTGACAAAAGAATTAAATGAGCGTTATTGATCAAAATTAATTAATTATTTTTAACTAAAAGTTTTAAATACCTCGTTAAAGTTTTAAACAATACTAAATCTCGTGTTTAATACATTAATTAAACATTGTTAAATTTATATTTTAAAAAACAAAAAGTACAGTTATAATTAAAAAAATGTTAAATGTTTTAAGAGATATCAAAATAATAAAATGTTAGTAAAAATGAATTTTTTTATATAGATCAGGTTCATGTGGACCTTGCGGTTCAGAACTGGCAACATCACCACAGAATGAGGAGAGAGACAACTTTGTGATGATGTGGCCAGTTCTATACCGCAAAATCCAATAAATCTGGTACATATCAGAATTATGCCAGTAAAAATAGGATGGAGAGAGCATTTGAATTGATGGAATCATCTTGGTGGTAGAATTCCAAACAAAAGCAATGGTAGAAATGGATCAAAGTTCCTGTAAAATTAATCTTCGTGTTTGCGCGTGAGATTTGTACTGAGGTTGAAAATTTGAATTTTATTTGAAAAATGTGAGGTATAAATTAAAAGTTTTGTGTTGAAAAACGTGAGAACTTTGTAAACAAATGCACCTTTAATCGTCAAGAAGTCCATACCCCAGTGGGGTTATGGCCTGTCCGTGATCGTGAGGTCTCGGATTCGACACCCTCCCCATACATAGGGAATAAATTCTCCCTTTCTAGGGCAGTCCTTCTCCTCCTTGTGGGGCTACAAAAAAAACCAACAAAAAAAAAATGCACCTTTAATCTGCAGAAATATATAGTACCGCAATGATACCCGTTAATTATTTTCAGAAAAAGTTACCTATACAACAATAATAACAACATAACTTATCGGGTAGTGATATTTTCCGAGTAATTTTCCTTCTGCAAGAGCAAATTTTGCTCAAATGGCAATATTGCCTATGGTTGAATTAAGCAATGGTATGATATTATTTTCTTTCCTTTATAAATTTCATCGAATATCTGTAATCAATCATTTTTTCCCCAAATTATCTATAATGTCTCTCTCCCTCTTCAATTCTCTTTTATGTTGCCGCTAAGACACAATCGGTATCCACCACTCCTCTTTCTCTCTCCTCTCTTCCCCTTCCCTCTTTCTCTCTTTGGTCTCTCTTCCGTGATCTTCCTCGCCCTAATTCTCGCTTCCAAACAAAAAATACCAGTTGCTTTTTTACATAGCAAAAACTTGATGGAGAGATTTGTGTTATCGAAGGGGACGAGTTGGAATAAGAAGCTGAACAGAGATCCGATACGCAAGAGGGAGAGAGATCAACATAAAAAATAAAATAAAAAATGGTAGCACCAACCAATAAAATATTATTTCAATTAAAAAGTTGAATTCTAAATCCAATTGAATGTTATGAAGAATTGATTGAGACTTCTCAATAATTTCCTTTTCACGTAGCACATGAAATCACATATTGTAAATTGAAGCAAAAAATGATGAGCACTGTAGAGGAAGAAAGAGAAACAATCAACTAATGAAAGAGAAAATTGAATTAAATTTAAAAAGAAAAGGAAGTTAATATCATATCATTACTTAATTCAACCAGGGGAAATATTGTCATTTGAGAAAAAATTGTTCTTACAGGAGGAGAATTGCTCTGGCAATGAACGACACCCTAACTTATTAAGTCTAAAAAAAAATATAGGTATGGGTGGAGTATAGATAGGAGATATATTTAATCTTTGGCAAAAAATGCACATAATGACACCTCTCAGAATACTACTAAACTAATATATTAGAGACTGACCTTGCACAAAATGGATGCTAACAATAAAAAATAGATAAATTACTCGTCCTAAAATTGGAATAAAATTTTAGAACCATAACTGAAAAAATATCTCTTGCGTGGCTCTTTAGAAGATTTGAAGATAATTAGTGAATAATCTGTCCCTGGAAACCCAAACAAAATCTAGTATACAGTAGGGTGGCTAGATTGTTATCTTGACTTGAGGAAAATAAATGACAATTATAAGTTTATTTAGGAGGCACTCACTCTCTAGAAAGAGACTTTATATATATATATATATATATATATATATATATATATATATATATATATATATATATATATATATATATATATATATATATATATATATATTATTTTATTTTATTTTATTTTTTGTTGAGAAAAAAGACTTTTTATATATGAGCATTACTTTTGAATTATAAATGGAGTGGTTTGAGATTAGAATATAGTATAAGCTAAAATTATCTTCAACCACTTCACTATTTTACCTTAGTCGGCATATAACTATTTTTCTTATTTTTAATTCAGTGTCGAGCAAAATTTCACACGAAAATCTTTAATTAGCTACAATAATTAAAGTTATTGCCGGTCACTAGAATAATAATAAAGCCTTAATTGTAAATAATTAAAGTTAGCTACATGAATCAACAAAAAAAATTCACACAAAATTCTTTTGTTGATTCATGTAGCTAACTTTAATTATTTATAATTAAGGCTTTATTATTATTGTAGTGACCGGCAAAGTTGCAAAGTTGTTTCCATAATTTAAGAAAGAACCTTAATTTCTGGAATTTTTTGTGAAGGTATTGATGAAACGCTAGTCAATAGTACTACATCTGTTCCTAAATAATTGATACATTTCACTTTTTTTTATATTCTAAATTATTTGATACATTTTAAAATTTAATAAACATTTATCATGTTTCTTCCAACTTTATTCTTAATTAACTTTATTAATATTTTAGTTTTTCCAACCATTTCACGCTTACCCATGCATATAAAAGCATACTTTAATGACTATAATTAGAAGTAATTTGGATGTTTTCTTCTTATTTATTTTCTTCCAATTATTTTCTTAATATGTAGAAAATTGTGAAATATATCAATTATTTAGGAACAGATGTACTACTAACAACAATTAAGATATAAGAATGAACTTTCTTGTTAAGAGAGAATGTCGAGGGTGGTGATAATGCCAGAGCAAAAATCCTCCTGCAAGAGCAATTTACGTGCATGTGACAAAACTACCCCTGTAGCATAATAATTAAATCTTCCAACTCTTTCCTATTTACTTTCACCTCCTAATTTCTCTCATCTTTCCAATCTTTTCTCTTATCCCCATTTGAATATTTTTTTATTTTTTCTTACCCTCCTCCACTCCTTCTCTATCCTCGCCCAACTCATGAAACCTCTCTCTATCTCCATCTTCATGGATTTTGAAAGGTCAAATTCTACATCATCCTCTTTCTTTGCACTATTATTTTTTTATGTAATTTTGATCTCATTGTTTAAACTTATCTTTTACTCTCCCATATTTTCTCCGCTGTTCAATCTTCTTTTTAATGTTATCCTAATGGAAAATTCGATATGGACCAGGGGCCGAGGGTAGGGCCCCAGTCCACTGGCCATGAGTTTGTCCATCGCCCCTCCCTTTGCAAAATTTCCCTCAAAGTCACGGTTAAAATACAAAAAAAATAGTCTCGATATGAATACGATTAAAAGTTTAAAAAAAATCTCTTTCCTCATTTTATAGTGATGTGACAAGTTTGTATAATTTTTTTAACTTTTAACCGTATCCATATCAGGACTATATTTTTTGTATTTTAATTGTGACCGAGAAATTTTTGCAAAGGGAGGCGACGTGGGACACTATCAAGCTAGTGGACCGTGCCCTACCCCACGCCCTCAGTCCCATATCGAAATTATCCTATCCTAATAGGTTTCAATGAAAATTATGATCATTTTTGTAAAATGAAAAAAATGTATGATGATTAGATGATTAAATTAAATTATTTTGATTGTAGTAAAATAGAGAAGGAACGAAAGAGAGAGAAGGAAAATAAGAATTATGTAGGGAAAATGAGAGAAGATTGGGGAAGATGAGAGAAATCAAAGGTGAGAAAAAATAGGAAAAGGAGTTGAAGATTTTGATATTATAGAGGGATAGTTTTGTCACATACATATAAATTGCTCTTGCAGAAGGATTTGTGCTCTGACATTATCACTACCCGAATGTTGAATGCAAGTCAAATACTTGTTGCAAAGGGCATAAATACGTATAAAAAATGAAGGAAAAAGAAAACGAAAAAAAATCACAACTTATAATTCTTGTTACTTTCATCTTTGAAATTCTTACACATTGGAGTAAAATAATAATGTTAAACCAAAGCAAGTAATTTGTCATAATCAGCCAAATTAAAATGTTTTATTTAATGTAAGACGCGGCATATTGTTAGTTGTCCACTAGGTGGTTGATTTCCATGCTTAATAACGATAACTGATTAATGTTATGCTTGGCATAATTTCAAATCAAATCTCCCGTCTCATTTTTTGTCACAAGAAGTTGTTAAGTTAAAAAAACAAAATTAAAAATCTATAACTTAGAGAAAATTGCGGCCTGTTAAAAATAAAAAAATAAAAATTGTGGAACCTTGAGGATAAATTAAAGTGTGACATAATTAGATAATATCTACAAATAAGATAGTAGAATATCTCCAAAAAAAAAATTGTGGAACCTTATTTTTTACTTTATTAATTTTTGCTACATTTTTAAACAACTTATATTATGGACAGGCCCGGTCATGAAGGGACTCAAAGTGCCCTACGGAACAGGGTCTCCGAAAATTTGGGACCACGATTTTTTATTATCTATACATACATGTGTATTTTGTTGAAGAAATTTGAGAATTCTTTTGTATTTTCTCCAGAATTTAGGGTCATCAAGTTAAAGGTATGGATTCTCTTTTCTATTTTTGTTCAAAAATTACACGAAAACAATAGTGTTAAAATTTTATTTTCCCTAAAAAAAATTTGCACTGAGTTCCTTTTTTTTTTTTAGTTTTAAATGTTATTATTATTTAATATAATGTTAATCTATTATTTGTTAATCTATTAAAAACTAGATCAAATAGATGAAGAAAAATTACGACTACTGATATTTGTTTTGGTTTGGAAAATCCGAAAACCGTATTATATTTTGACACTTTTTATAATTTTTACTTTAAAAAAATAGGTGCCTAACTTTGATAACTAGTACAGGGCCTCCATATTGTTCGAGACGGCCCTGATTATGGAATGGAGTTAGTATGTAAATATAATACTCCCTTCATTTCATAATATAAGTCTTCATTACCAAAAAGTAAGGTATTTTGTTAGTCAAAATATTACTATTACTCTTTTAAATGAAACTTGTATATATACCACTAATTTTATTTTAAGAAAGTAATATCACTAACAATGTACCTTATTTTTTGCTCTTTTTTTAAAAAATTTCACTACATTTATTAAACGACTTATATTATGGAATATATTATGGAATGGAGAGAGTAAGATATTATGATTTATATGTAGATTGACAACTTCTTCCTACCCACAAGCTATGACATAGTGTAGCTTGAATTGTTTTTTAATGAAAAATAGAACTATTATGGAAAAATAGTGCCGGGCTTTGAGGTAAGGAAAGAGAAACTGCCCATCTAGTTATATGAAAATTCAATCCTACAACTGTAATTGTGAGGCTGGTCTCACAGTTTCTTCACATTAATTAGGATGCGCACTCCGCTCAATTCACCTAATAGAGTTGTGGGACAGTTCACGAGACGGTCCTAAGATTGAGTCACAACTAAGATGTTGTTGAATATAGTTTATTGCACTTGCATTATTAAAATAATTATATCCCCTCTGATCTGTGTTCCATATTCTGAAGTCCGTTAAGTGTTTTAGCCGTGAGTGACTAGAGGACTATGGGTAAAAATCACGTGGAATTACGGTTCATTTTAGTGCTAAAAGATGAGACGACGCTTGAAAATTTCTATTAATGTACATTTTCCTAGTCAGAGGGAGAAAAAGTTCAGCAAGATATGTTGAAGCCTTTAAACGAATACTTCTATCATGAACTAGGTTCATTGAACTTTATAGTGCATAATTGACCATATTATCACAGGATGAGAAAAGAAATAAATTTTATGAATTGTTTATCTTTTATTGTGAATTCTGAACCACAAAATTTATGTGTAAAGATATTGACATAGTCCGTATCAAAATAAATCCTTCTAAGCCTAGGCGGGCGGGATGAATCATATTTGGGGCATAACAATAAGAATATAAATTGAAACCAATATCTATCATTGGTTTTTTTTAGAGAGATCCCAAGACCTATAGTCTAAGTGGTGCTTCTTTTTTCATAATGTTATTCGGTGTATTAGGACCAATTTTTCTCTTCTTCTTCTTCTTGTTTTTTTTGTTTTATCAACTTTGTTAGGCAAATGAGCAAAAAAAAATATTATGTTCCTATTTTGTGTTATGTTCTTTATCCCCACAAATATATGATTGGCACATATTCATATTTTCTTACGGATTTCACTGTTTTTTAAGTTATAATTTTTTTAATTAAAAAATTAATACATATCAATTTTTTATTAGTGAAAAAATGGAATGGAACAATTGTGATCAATACGCCACAAATCTCCTTGCAAAATTTACTTTAAACTCCACCGCCATTAAGGCAAAACATTGCTTATATAATAAAGTTTCACACCTTCTTCGCCTCAACCAAAAAACAATTAAAAGCTGAAATATTTTACAATCAAAGTTACATTAATTTCCAATGGATCATCCTGGATTGGCCTGTATCAAAATGACAACATCAGTTATTTGCTGAATTTGGTAAAATGGTTGGAAAGTGTTGTTGAAATTCATGAAAAAGTTTGCAAAGGATAAGAATAGATCGCTCCCTTTTGCTCTCACGAACTATGTGCCACTCTTAATCGTTCGTGCGAGACAGCAAAACCTCACTACTCTCTCTATTTTCTTTTATTTTTTTCTTTTTTTAGGATAAGTTTTGAAATATTTAATTGGGTAATTGAGATCTGAATATCACTTTGGTCAACTTGACAAATTGTTTTGTAAATATGCAAAAATTACAGCACTCCTATACTAAACAATAAACGAACTCTAATAATTGAAATATCTCAAGTTTTATCACTAAGACAAAGGCTAATTGACAAATCTCGCGTTCCCTCACCTTTTCTTCTTCTTCTTTTTTTATTGGTGTCCAAATGTTATTGGTTGTATTAATCGAAAAAATATATTTTGTCCCATATTTATGTTTTTTATATGCCTCACTGATAATATTCTGTCAAGTGTGTCATTTTTTCTTGAGCTTCCACCATTTTTTAATATTATAGATATTTTAAAAAATAAAAAATTAACACGTGATGGGTTATTATTAGTAAAACGGAAAATTAGACACAAAATATCTCTTATATAACTAAAATCCGAATGACACTATAACTCACTTAATAGCAATCTTTATAAACAGCGATAATCGTTACTCTTCTGCACTAGACAAAAATAGTACTCTCAACTAGAACATATATGCAAACCTCACTTTTATACCGAGTTTGTGAGAGTTTGTGCCTGCCAATCACAATGTGGGGTAACCCAACTTCCTCTATGCATGTGCTTCAACCACTCCTTGCTCACGAAACGCGGTTTTGGACCCCTTCATTATCCCTATAAATACCTAACAATATCTTGCATGCATAAACCAAATCTCTTCACCATGGCTACTACTTCTCACAAAGTTCTTAGTATTCTTTTCTTTGCTCTATTAGGGTTAGCTATTTCTTGTGAATCTAGGGCACTCCTCACTCTTGGAGGTGAGCAAGGCTACAATGTGGGGTCAGGCGGCTATGGCTCTGGCCATGGTGCTGGTGCTGGTGCTGGTGCTGGTTATGGAGGCGTTGTAGGTGGTGGTTATGGGGGTGGTGGAGGCTCTGGAAGTGGTGGTGGTGGTGGTGATCATGGTTATGTTGGAGGTGGAGTACATGGTGGAGGGTATGGCACTGGAGGTGGTGTAGGAGGTGGGAGTGGTTATGGTGGTGAGCATGGGGGAGGGTATGGCACTGGGGGTGGTGCGGGAGGTGGGAGTGGTTATGGTGGTGGTGGTGAGCATGGGGGAGGGTATGGCACTGGGGGTGGTGCGGGAGGTGGGAGTGGTTATGGTGGTGGTGGTGGTGAGCATGGGGGAGGGTATGGTACTGGGGGTGGTGCAGGAGGTGGGAGTGGTTATGGTGGAGGAGGTGAGCATGGGGGAGGCTCTGGTATTGGGGGTGGTGCAGGAGGTGGAAGTGGTTATGGTGGAGGTGGTGGGATAGGATCTGGTGGTGAGCATGGAGGAGGTTATGGTGGAGGTGCAGGAGGTGGTAGTGGTGGTGGAAGTGGCTATTCAGGTGGTGGAGGAGGATATGGAAGTGTTGGTGGTGGCGGCGGCAGTGGTGGTGGTTCTGGAGGTGGAGGAGGTTATGGTGGCGGCGGCGAACATGGAGGTGGTTATGGAGGAGGTGAAGGAAGTGGTGCTGGTGGTGGAAGTGGTGGCTACCTGCCTTGATTATAATTATGATCTTTATTTCTTAATTTCCCTACAAAATAAAAAAATATTGTAATGGGAATAATTATTATCGTTTGAGTTGTGTATTTCCTTTTATTTGTTTTCTAATCTTATCGTTTGATTTACGTATTACCTTAAGTATATATGTTAGGGATAATTATTTTTGTAATTATCCTTATATGTTTTAATTAAATTTCTGCTTTCATTGAGCTATTCGTCATCCTTACTTATAAGTTAGTTCTTGAGGACTTCTCTAGTAATTCAAGAGACTTTAAAATTCAACAATACTTAAATTTACATATTAGTTCTAAGTTAAGACCAATTCCTTCAGCCCTAATTCTTGTTGTGATTTGTTTGAAAAATACACTGCTCTCCGTTCCAAATCAAATGTCTTACCTTTTTATTTATTTTATATAAAAAATAAAAATTCAATTTGATACCGATGAAATATAAACTTAAGAAATAAACAAATGGTAGACGTAATTTTCAATTGGAGTGTGGTGTTAGAAGAAGAAGAATCAAACTATAATGTTTTACTCAACAACACATAACAATATTAACATAACTCATTAAAACTCTAATAATTTGGGGTATGGGTCGAGATGTATAGAAAACAGACTTAACATTTGATAATAAATGTACAAAGTAGTTTCACCCAGATTACTCATTAAAACAGATAAATTGGGACTGACATAACATTTGCAATAAATTTAGATTGCTTACAAAATACAATTGAAACACAAATACTCCTATATTGCTACGGTATATATTTATTTATTTTCAACCTCAATGCATAAAGCTTTACTAAAAAAAATCCAACTATAAAGCATATATATATATATATATATATATATATATATATATATATATATATATATATATATATATATATATATATATATATATATTTATTCATTTTCTTCTAAAGTTTTCATAACTTCTGTTTTTTTTTTATGAATTGAGGTTACTGATAGCCAGGACGAAGTCAGAAATTGTCTTTTGAGGGGCGAAAAACTCCAACAGTATTCCGACCGATCTATAAAAATTGCAAAAATTAGGGGGTGAACTTGATAAAAAATTTCAAACTACATATAAAATTTATAATATCTAATACTCCCTCCATTCCTAAATATAAGACTCTTTAGACAATTTTAGAAAAATTAAGGAACTTGTCATTTTCACCGAAAGTTTTAATATTATCCCCTCTCTCTCACTTTTATAGCATAAGAAAAGAAAGGAAAAAAATAGGGATGGCAGAGGCGGAAATAAAAGAAATGTCGAGGTATAATTGGAATAAATTATTGATAACTAATAAAAAATTTAAACGACAATAAATTTGTATACCTATAAATCTTTTCTATACAACAATTAAATAGGAATGGAGGGAATAATATTTTTAAAAAATTTGGGGCGGGGCCTGCTGATAACTAAGGGTTAAACTCATGATCCTCTGGGCCCTGCAGTACAGACATTTCAATAGTGAATCCTGCGAATATGCAGAGAATGTTTTTCAGGGGAATAACAGTACTGTGGAGAAGTCCACTAAAAATGATGTGAAAAGTAAGGTACTATTAAGATTTTTAGTGTCCTGGAAAACACCACGGTTCTAGTGGGGAATGGATTTTCGGAATGGATTTTCACATGTTAGATTAAAATTTTGACGGTTGATATTGATTTAGAAAAAACATTTTTTTTTAAACGCATGTTCGCCGAACACCTATTTTTAAGTAAAAAAAAAAACTTATTACGCACATACTGAAAAAAATCTATTCCGCATAGGAGCCGAACTGCTTGAAAAAGGTTCATCTATTCTAGATATTTATGTGAAGATTATATATATGTAGGGTTATGCGGTCCGGGTACGTTAAACACCAAAAATTCAGTATATACTGAACATTTTTTATCTTTAGATAAAAAAAAATGACGGTCCGATTTTTTTTAAAATGAATAGGTGTTATAATTTTGTAATACATATTGCGCAAAGCAGTGTGTTACATTCTGATGACATGTGTTAATCAAGAGACAACAACTATTGCATATAATGTCTCATCTACCTAAAACCCTGTAACACCTGTAAAAAATTATTAGTATATACTGACATTTTTTGTTCTGTGGTTTAGTATTCTACACAGGGAAATTAAAGACCATATACGTATATATAACATGCATTTCACAGATTTCCAAGATTGATAAATCATATACACTTATGAAAACGGCCTTTTCTAAAAAGCTCTGATTATGTCGGGAACCTACCTAGATCTCTAGGTTCTTCTCCCGTCGCTGATGTATCGGTGCGCGTGTTCAGGCCATCAATCTGGTATTACCGGATCATGGATGCCTATTTTATTGGCTATTGTTGCCGGAAAAACTGGGGATCAATGGATGGAGCAATTGGATGTTGCAGGAAAAAATGGGACATGGAGTTTTTGGTTTTCGGGACGGTTGTGTAGGGAGGGGATGACGGTTAATAATAGCCTTGGAGAGGGGAAGACTTTGCCATCGCCAGCAATGGAGTTCGGTCGACGCTGTGTTTTAGGATTGAAAGAGAGTGATAGGACGATTGGGGGCGGTTTTTATCCAAATAATGTAGTTGCAACTTGCAGTATTGGGGTTTATGGAGGAAATAAGTACAGGAATGTTGGGAGCACTACCGGAGGCGGGGGAGATGGCCAAAGTTCGTCGGTCTCCGTTTTGGGGGCGGCGAATTAATGGGGTTCTGGTTGAACAAGGGTCGGGCTATTAACCCGCTTCTGAACACACATCTTAGATCGGGCCAGGGTCTTGTGCCAATCAATTTTCCACTGTGGGACCTATTCCCCTGTGGCCTATCAAATTGTAAAGCCACTTTTAGGCTGTTTATATCCTATATGATTGGGCTGCTTGTAGCACACCCAATGTTGACAATTATGGATCAATCTGGGCCTAGCCATTTTTGCCAGTGTTTTGGCGATTTTGACACCGAAATCCAAAATGAATTTTCTTGGAAGCCAATTCCTAATTCAAATATTATAGAACCTTCTTCAGTGTCAATTATTGCTAATAAATATTTCTCAACTGGTGCTCTTGGCGTTAACCACGCTAAGGCGGACATATCTAATAGTTTATTAGCCGGCTTCATGATTAATATCATGATAATGTTGATTTTTTTCTCTTGTCTTAAATTAGGATTTACTATGTGTGATTTTGTAAGCAATAAATGGAGGCGATCGTCACAAGTTTGGAGAATCGTCCCTCAACATAGAGCTCTGTTGCAACGTGGTTTTGAATGGAAGATTGGAAGCGGACGTTCTATTCGTATCTGGAATGGTCGCTGGCTAGCTATCCTACGTCAGGTTTCAGCTGATCTCACCTCCTACTGATATGGGTTATGAAATTTTGCAGTCAAGAAACTCGGCAAGGATGGAAGACTTTTGGTTTGCAAGTGGCATCGTGTTTAATTTTTATTTTTTTTTAAGTCTGTTTGCGCGGTCATAGACCTCTTGGAACCTATTCTCTAGTTTTTTCTATGTCGCGGATCATGTAATGTTCTGACTCTTTGGGTAGTTAGACTTTTACTTCAAAAGGTACGTAGATCCATTGGAAATTCCACCTCCCTCTTGTAACTCCTGATATCTATTAATAATATTATTCCTTTTCAATACACTTATGAAACGAAGTGCTACCTCCAATTCACAATCACCAATTAACAATATACTTGCAATTGAGAATAATTCATCCTACCTCCGTTCCTAAATAATTGATATATTTCACCTTTTCACAAAGGTCAAGAAAACGATTAGAAAACAATAATCATGAAGAAAAAAGTCCAAATTACCCCTAACTATAGTCATTAAAGTATGATTTTTTTTTTTTTTTTGCTAAGTAACATTAAAGTATAATTGTTGAAAAAACTGAAGTATTAAATAAAATTGAATAAGGGTAAAGTTAGAAGAAACGTGACAAATATTTATCAAATTTTGAAATATATCAAAAAAAAATTGGAACATACCACAATGTGAAATGTATCAGAACGGATTTAGTTATAACTAAGGACGAAATACACGTGAAATTATTACGATCGTCAAATCAACGTTTGATAAATATTCAAGCCAAAATATTAGAATTTATTTGGATTGAAATTCACAAACAATGCAACTTTTCTCGCTCTGGAGAATGTTGTATTTGGTGTAATAGTCAAATGTTTTCTTGTTATCCATTATCTTAATGTTTAAACTCTGAAAATAGTCTCTTTATAAAAATAAAATAAAAACTATAACATCAAGAAACAAACTTACATGAAGAGCTAATGGGACTTAGATTTACGTACAAGTTAGATGAAAACATTGTTCCATACATAGATATATATATGTCACAAGGCTAGCTCTTATTTGTGTACAAAACCTAGTTATTTATTTATTCTCCTCTAGACTCATCATTTATTTTTTCATTTTTCATTTTGTTTACATAAATAAACGTCGAAGATATGTCTCGAACTCGAAATCTGACAAACCTTTAACTAAGGACCTTAGGGCCATTCAAACACATCCCAAATGAAGATTCAGAATTTTCCATCTTTCTTCCAAATCCAAATGAAGATTTTTGCTTGAGAAGTTTCTTCAATTGCTCTGAAAATATCAATTTAGTAGTAGTAGTAGTAGTAGTAGAAGGTGGGGCAAAAGATGGAGTTTGATCATTTTCTGGACTACTTTCTAGACTTTCTATATATGATCTTCCCTTTATCATATCAACTTCTCCATCTTCTTTCATTTTTACCATGTTTGATGGAACTTTTTCTGCATAGAAATCTATGAACTTCTTATCATGATACCTGCTAGAGTGAAATTAACAGTCTTAGGAAATAAACAGTAATATGTCGAACTGCACATAAAAATTGGAAAAAAAAATCTTGAGGGGCGAATTTGATCAAGTATTCTAAACCACATATAAAATTTACTACATTTAGTAGGATTTTTAAAATTTTCGGGGGCCCCTAGTCTTCGTCTCTGATTAGGAGAGAAAACGATATCGAAAACAATAAAGAAAGATATAAAAAATTGTTTACTTAGTTTGTCAAAAAATTAGCTATGTCTGGGGCGCTAAGGCAGAATATTTATTATGTTATGAGATACAATATTTAGGTTAAATGGATATGCTATTTATAGGGAAAGAATGTGAAACTCTAATTGCGGTCCGTAAAAATAACTCACTAAGCGGAAAAATAGCAATAGAGAGTAAAAAAAAAAAAAATACTGGTTTTACTAAGGGTTTATTACCTATCAAAGACCACCAATGTGGCATGAAGATTGCTAATTTGTTCAACAACAAGAAGATGCAATGGATGCCCCATCTCTTTTCTGATGTCTAGGACAGCCTAAATTAGCAAAAGGAAATTGAATCATCAAATATGTACACACCACGGCAAAGATACTAGAACGCGAATTGTAAAAAGACATGTATTATTGTAAACTTTAAAAAATTTGAGGGACGAGATAAATCTTTTACCAAAAAAATTCAGAAAATATAATTTCTTTCTATAAAAATCTTAGCGTTTTAAAAATCTAATATGCGCCCCCATACAAAATCATATTTGTCGCTAGCTGCATTCTACTCTTATAAATAACACGAGTTTCTTACTACTTTCATTCCTTAATATAAGTCGTTTAGAACATGTAACGAAAGTTAAAGAAGCAAAAAAAAAAAAACAAGGTACTCGCTCTGTTACATAATATAAGTCGTTTAGGACATTTAACGAAAATTAGGGATGAAAAAAAATAAAAATATGAATATTTCTCTCTTAAATAGAATAAGTGGTATACAAATTCTATTTAAAATAATAATACTGATATTTTGACTAACAAATAACCTTATTTTTTACTTTGCTTAATTTTCACTACATGTGATAAACGAGATTTATATTATGGAATGGAGGTAATATATTATTAATCAAGAAAGGGTTTTATAGTACCCCATAGTTTTGACAAAGGTCTAACAATGTCCGGACTTTTTGATACTTAGCATCGTTCTTCCAGTTAATGTGGGATAAATCTTCAAGATCAATACTCCAAATGTCTGACCATGTCTTTGAAGAAACTATATAAACAAGACCCAAAAACAAAATTCACATTAAATTATAAAGCCCAAAAAAATTCCAGATTATTCAACCAAGGGAGAAAAAAGTAATTATACGAGGAATATTCAGCCAAGGCATAACGCCTAGAAGGGTAACAATGCAAGGGACTCCTATGGCCACATTCTTAAGTACCCAATCCAGGGGCTCCATGGAGAATTCTTTCAGTGCATCCATGACAATCACCACATGCTTTGGAGATTCAAAAGAGACCGTTGGATCGGACGCGATCGAAGAAGAACTCGGCATCTTTGGCCTAGATGTTTCTTCTTGTTGAAGATGATCAAAAACTTCAACCATGTTTGAAATGAGGCTAGTAAGAGGAAACTATAGAGGGAAAAGGACTTTTCTATAGAGGGGTTGAGGGAGTTTTATATATGGATTTCTTCAATTGTTGGTTTGGGGACCTTTGAAGTAACCAAAAAGTATTTGATATGAACAAGGTTAAAAAAGAAAAACTTAGGATGGTTCAATTTTAGATTTTACCGCCAAAAAACAAGAAATTTTGTTTGAGGACAATATTGGGATCTTGAGATTAGAGATTTTATATTCCATTTATTTAGGTGGATATGCTTGTGATTAATTTTATTTATTTATTTTGGGAGGGGTGGGAGGAAGAAGGGTATGTGAGAATCGATCATGATACGATATTCTGAAAAGATGTAGCGCAACCACTGGCTACCCTGATTCCCAAAATCTAATTAAGTCATCACTATTTATCACTTACGTCCAAATTTGTACTGATTTCCCTCTGAATCTTACAATCCCTGATTTCCCTATGACTCTTACAACTTCAATATTCTACTCTATCAATTCTTATAACAAGAGCGTCATTAAATCTTCTTTTATATTATATCTAAACCAATACATTTTTCTCTCATCTTGTCTTCAATATATATCACTCCTGTCCTTTTGCAAATAATCTCACACCTCACCTATTTCCCTCATCATTTGCCTATATGTCTGCAACATACTTACCTCTGCATAATAAATACGACACATTTTTAGTGCCACAAATTCTATACCATACAATAAAGCAAATTTTAAAAGTAGAGAGGGGACAAAAAAAAAAGAACCAAACCATCACCAGTTACTAGGTGTCATCTGCTATTTTCGAAGTTGGTGCTAAAAGAGTTGAAATGAAGAAAATAATAATATGATGTAAAAGAAATCAGCAAGTATAAGAAACAACTGAAAATTCTTATTTATCAAACTTGTACATATTGCTATAAATAAAACTAGCTTTAACATCATCTGTGTTACTAATAAACATCTTTTCATGTCCTCTAACAAGATATAATAGATCAGATCCAAAAGAACACTTCTGATTACACTTTATATCTGCTTGAAAGTATCAACATAACTAGCTAGTCCAATACTAACTTAACTCACTTTCCCAGAAAGAAATAACATCATTACTGTCCAAAGTCACTAGTTAGATATTGAAATACCGAAATTAACCCAATTACCTAGTACTCGCTGCAAAAGGAATGCTGCCCTTACGGCGAGCACTTGAGTTCCTGTCCTTTGTACTTCTACTCCGCTTTTTGTTCAAAGAACCTTCACTGAGGGAACCTTGCACTGCTGCAAGCAATTTCTCGCCTCTTGATCCTCCTATATTCTTCTTTACGAATTTACACGCCTGCTTTACCTTAAAGTTCTCAAGATCCTTGTTTAATTGTCTTTTGCAGGATATACTGTCCGCTGATCTTAAATGAGCCCTTGGAATGGAGAAAGTGTTTTCTGCAAAGAAGACCAATTAAATTGTGTTAAGTTAAATACATTAAGGTCTAGGTAGTGAAAAAGTGAAGATAAGTGAATAAATCTATTTACCAGGTGGATCTTCCCGATATATCTCCGGGCTTGGAGATCTGCTTGGTGTTTTAGGACTAACCAGGGCAAAAAGTTTAACCTCAGCAAACCCCTGATTGGAGTTTTTGTCTCTCAGCATAGACTCTGGAGGTGATTCAGCAGCTTCACATGAAGCCACTTTAGTAGATCTAATATCTGCAAGATTTTTAACCGCAACAAAATCCTGACTAGAGTTTTTGTCTCTCACTATAGACTCTAAAGGTGGTTCAGCAGCTTCGGGTGAAGGTAAATCGGTAGAACCACTAGCAAGAGAAGGCACTGTAACAGGAACCTCATTTTCTTTATCCACAGAATTGCTATTTTTCACATCTATAGGTCCACTAGATGTGTCCAGAAAAACTTCCGTGGAATCACTGGTTTCGTTGACATCTCCACTACAGTTAAGGGGCAAACTAGAAGATGATGTGCTGGCATCCATACTCTCTAAGACCGACTTGGGTGAGGTGTTTAATATAGCTAATTCTATGCATTGCTTTTGTGTTTGAATAAAATTTGAAAACCACGGAGTGCCCTGCTTTGCATAGAAGAGAATATATGCCTCCTGAGATAGTACATATTCTTCACTAACCCACGTTACCTGCACATGCAATTAAGTTTCCTATTTTAAAAAATTCTCGAGGCAAGATAGAGCATCTTCACACAAAGGTACTCACACATATTTAGCACAGGCAACCCAAAAATTCAATAAACATCCCCAGCAACCATGTAAATGCCCAAAACAATATATAAGAGACTTGTTTTGTCAGCAGGAACGCAATAAAGAAGCTAGATCAGATTCTAAAAACAAGTTAGAGATATTTCAAGATTTGTTGCATATTGTTATTATTATATTACCTTTGAATCATCAAACTTGAACCATGCACTATCAACAGAACGAATGAAACAGTAATAGTGCCCAGAACAAGATGAATATCCGATATGCACCACAACTGCATAAAGGTCATACTTCAGTTCCTCCTGTTTTAAGCAGATATCACAATTATCAGAATTTTTTCAGGTTGAAACAAAAGCAAATTTAAAAATAAAAAACAAAAGCGTTATGGCCTTATGGGTAAGATTTGGTTTGAGATCAGTAAAATGTGTACCCTCAAACGCTAACCTTAAACACCCCCCCCCCAACACACACACACAAAAGCCAATAAAGAGGAAAACTGCAGAACTATGCCTGAATTTTTAACTAGCAGCAAGATTGTGCAACCAATCAAATGCAAGTAAAATTGGAACTCATAAAACCACACATTATGAATCTTTCTTCCTTGCCAGCCGACAGCTAATATAACCAGAAGTTATTAAGGATTCTCTTATAGAGGTTGCAAAATTAGACCTAGATCCACAAGCATGGTAAGTTTTGATCAATGACAGTCTTCAAATCTAGTCAATGATGCCGAAAATTCAGTGCCTAGCATGAGGAACGGACTAACAAAAACTTACATTTTCTTCACCACCACCTGCGGTGTATGACTGCAAATCCAACTCCAATGGAAATGCTACAAATTTATCAATTTTCTCAACAACAGAACCATCATTTTTGAACCTCTTCAAATGAAATGCAGCTACTGAAGGGGCCTGGTCCAACATTAGTTGCTTTTCAACAGCTACCTGCTCCTTGCAGTTTTCACATGTAAATTTTGTCTCAGGGTCTTCAATCTTTTCTACCTTTGTAAAGGACTCCAAAGCAGTAGAAAGGGAGTCTGCATCATCAATCTCCAAGCTGAGGTCAATTGAAGGCTCATATGTATCAGAGCTATGACCGCAGTTGCAACATTGCAGCTGCAATTCAAATTCTAAATATCAGATAAAGGCATCATTAAAGTAGTGGCAAAATGTCGACTGACAAAAGAGCCACTTGTAAAAGAAGAAAATAAGACTACATTGTCGGAGCTTATATAAACAGTTTAATGGACTGAGAAACAGCAAAAACTGCTCTGCTTCTTACTCTGCTTACAAGACGCCCACCAAAGACCTGTTTCACAAAATTGTCCCCTGAAGAGATTATGTCCTTTAGCATTGAGTTGTTACAAGAACTCTCAAGCTTATCCAAAAAGCATTGTAGGAACTCATGAGCATCTTCCTGCTGGAATCTTCCGAAACTAGATGAAAAATCTGATAGTTTATGAGGTCAAGAATAACAAACCTTTCCAATACACAATAAACACAAAGAAAGATAAGGCACAACATGGAGCCATACTTCAATATTCGGAACAAAAAAGGATAATACATCAAAGTACTCTTAAGCATTATGAATAGAAAAACTTTAAAAGTTCTAGATCAATCCAATATCAAAACATTTTAGTGAAGTTATTCCCAATGTTGAATGAGGCAAAAAAAAACAATAGCCTCAAGAAGTACAAAGTGCAATTATGTGTAAAAAACATATGAATGAGCAAAAACAACCATACAAGTGTTCAGAGCCTCAGCAAAAGAGAACCACTTTACCAACCATAAAAAGTTATGTAAAGAAGGATACAGTTCAAATTGTTGACAAATTTCCACGGAGACACAACCCTGCCTGCAGAAACCAGTGAAAGCTCAATGTGCTCTCGCAGAGCACAAAGTACACAAAATCCTTCAAAGTAATCTGCAAAATCACCAATTTAAAATTCCACATCAACCGCTAAACAACAAATTAAATAATCATTACCACTTTCACAATTCGAAGAAAATACTAAGATCTTCAGTTTTGGAGTCTTACCATTACAGGGAATTTTATGAGTACATGAAATGATCCCTTGAAGAAGGGATACAGTATGAGTGAAGCATTGCAATATCGCGTTGAGAAAACACGTGTTGCCTAAATTCGCAAGACCGGCACCCTTCAAATTCTCAAAAGAAAAAACGTTAATAGTCAAACTTTGCAGACAACAGCACCACTCAAAAGATCAAACAAAAATACATTGTGGAAAAGGAAAACAGTAAAATTTAAGTGACAGCCCGATTCTAATGATTAACCAAAAAAGGAAAGGAATTTAGGCAATAGTGACCACAAACACGCTAACCTAGGTGATAATCGGCCAAAAATTGTCTGTTCGAAATTAGTGTTGTCCCAACCACTCACAATTTGCCACATAAATGTGAATAATGACGACTGAGAAAGTTGAATTATAAAGATTATACACATGTCAAACTCTGAGTTGGTTCGGACACGCGTGGGGACATCAACAGACTATTTCTCCCTGTGATAATCACACCATTTTTTACATCCAGAAATGAAAAAGACGTGAAATTGATGCTGAAATTAGTAAAATTACCACAAGATAATAGGGTTTGTACTCCGTATAGAATGCTGATGCTGGAGTAGTATGCCTAGTTTGCAAATCAGTAGTCGAAGAAGGCACATCAGTCCAATCAGAACCCGAAGCATTGTTCTCCTGAACCGAACTCAAACTCCAATTATCCACTACGGGCTTAGGATCGCTCATTTTCGACCAAGGCTCAGCCCAATGAGAAATACTGCTACTTCGAATCGGCGATGAATCAATCAACAAAGGCTCCGAATTATCGTTTTCACCTTCTTCTTCTTCTTCAAGAAAAGTGTCGTAACCAGAATTATCGTTGTTATCGTAATCGAACAAACCTAGGGTTTCACGAGGTGAAATTGGGAGAGAATCCGGTAATGGATTTTTTGAAGAATCGAGTGGTAATGGTGGATAGTAGTTTTGATTATAGGGTTTTGTGAAATGAGATTCCATTGAAAACTGCAAATGGAGGGAAACGAAATCGAAAATTGAAAATTTTTAGGGTTCTTAAAAAAAAAGAGGGGGAAATGAAATTGGGTGTTTTTTGAGGGTGGAGGGAAAAGGGTAAAAAAGGATGTTTTTGAAAGAGGATTTTTGACAGTGAAAAGGAATTGAGAGAGGGAAAAGAAGACGGAAAACGAGGGGGAATTTGGGGATTTTAAGGAATCTCAGATGAAGTGATTATTTTTTAAATGGATTTATTTATGGTCTTGAAAAAGGAGGGAAATGGAAATAGAAGCCTCCACTAACATTTTTTGTGAATTTTTAGAGAGAGAAAATGGAGGATTTTATAAATGAATTTTTTTTTAAGATGAGGAAATTGTGGATTTTGACTTCAATGGTGTGATAAGGAAGACAACCAGGTATCAGGCGTCAAGGTCGTGGTTTGATACCCTCCATCAGCGTGTGGCAAGCTTTAATCTCCCTTTCTAGGACTATCTCCTCCTCGTCTGAGGCAGTTCTCTCTCCCCTATATGGGGCAACCGCCCAATCGGGTTTCAAAGGAAGACAACCAGGTAAATGGAAGGGTAAATTTTTAGGTTGGAAATTTTTATATCTCACCACTTGCATCGCCCTCACCGACTATCTTGTCGAAAAAACAAAGTGCAAATTATAAAGGAAACGTTATGGGTGGGAGCTAAAGGTTGTCTTCCTTCTGTTGAAAATCGATGATGTAGGTCTGAAATCGATATTCTAGTTTGAGTGATTTGGTATATTAAGAAAAAAATCGATCGACGGACGGAGTAATTTACTGCCGGCACAAAAGAAATCGGGAGTAGAAGAAAATGTCCAAGAAGAAAGAAAACTGACATATCAATTAGGACTTCTGGTACCTAAAAAAGTTAATTGTTAATCATATTGACATTCGGCCTGCAAATAGTTCGAGAGAAGCTAAGTACTGGGAAGGCTCCAGTAGAAAAGAGCATAGTTATGAACTTCATGTATGGCGGTGAACTATTTGTGGTAAGTAAATCATCCTCAAATGCATGTTGTTTAATACAATGTGGGGTTGGCAAGAAAAAAATAACTAATTCGAAATTTTCAAACTTTATTCCAGCCAAAATACCATTGTAGATCAATTGATGAGTTGGTAGAAAAGCTAAAAGAGCCACAACGCTAGACAATTGTGGACATGGGTTTTGGATCATTGTTGAAGGTGAATGGGACATAAATTGATACCATGGTTGATTGAGAGGTTTGACAAGATTTTAAAAAAAATGTTTTAGAGTTCATTGACAATATTTAGATTAACTGAAGATGTTCATAAGACATTTGGTTTGGTATATTGAGAGTTGATGTGAAAATATTATCTATCATATTGTAATACTGAAAATAAATTAAATGTTATTACTTTAATTTGATTCGATGGAAAATCCAGCCAACAATTAAATGGTACTCGCTTTTATCACCGTTTCTATGAAAGTTCTAATATTATTTTTTTTGGTTATATTATTTTAATTAAAAAATTAACACATATCATTTTTTATTGTTGAGATAGAGAACATGACATATAATAAGGACAGATGATTCTTACTGGACCGGTAATTGTTTTTACTATCTATGCAGGTCCTACTGTTTAATTACATTTTCAACATTTTGTGTTCCGTATTGTAGTCTTAGCGGAAAAAAAACACACCATCAACCCCCGATCTCCAGTTCCTTTCTGTAACTTCAGCCCATGTGGCGCCTTGATCTCTGTTCCTAGAACGTGTCTTCTTTTCATTGGCCCATCATTTCCATCTCCAAAGGAGACGCTTTATTTCCGGATATTGCTAGAAAGTTAAAATTTAGCAAATTAATTGACTAAATTTGTGGTAAAATAGTAAATAATGGGGTAAATTTCTTATACCAACAGGGATGAATATTGTTTAATTTGAGTTTTTAACCAATTATAATCAAAAGTGCTTTAACACTTAAGCTTTTTCCTTATTTCCGTCTCCATGTGAGAATTATCCTAACTGTTGCTAATAATGATAGTGAAAAGATGCAAGGAAGAAATATCCGGCCATTGCATCAGAATGACATTTGTTGGGCAAAATGGTTATACCATTGCATGGATTTTTTTGGGACAACATTATTGTCCAGGACGGAAATAGGCTGACGTGGCGTTTCCCAAAGGCACCTTGCCACGTCAGCTCAGGACGGAAGTGGGGACTTCTGCCCTTCCCCACTTCTGCAAGTCCCCACTTCCGTCCTGACTTGGCAGAAAGTTGGTAAAAAAAACTTGATTTATTTCATTCATTTCCATAACGGAATTGCCACTTCTATTCTGGCCTGGCAGAAATTTTGTGCCTGAAACACTTAGTTTTTTGTTTTTTGCCAAAAAATGTGGTACAAAAATTACTTTGACAAAAATTGTTTTATTAATAAAAAATGAACAACGTAAAAAACAAACAAATCGTATATAACATAAATTAAACAAATGGTATGTAACAATAATTAAACAAATGTAAGCAAAAGAAACTAAATCCTATTTACTGCCTCGACGGTGTGTATCTAACGGTTGTTTTCGGGTTCTTCCGTAGATAATATGTGTGACCGTTTCTGGTTCGCAGGGCACTACCATGGTTTCTCTTCATATGTCGCAGCATACAGCATCCCTCAAAACCTAATTGGTCTATTAGGTTAATTAAGGCAGGATTGGTTTCTCTTTTGTACGCGTCATAAACCTGGCCATCGCTTCTAATAAGCTTTAATGGATTGTTTAGTGACTCATCCCTGTGCCATATTCCTAAAGATCTATGAAATGGCTGTTTGTTTAAAACACTCATATCAAAAGGACCAAGCTGAAGATGAGCATGTGTAGATATCTATACAAAAAAAAAAGACATAGAATTTATCAGAAAAAACACATGTTATATCAGCAAATTAAAAAATGCCTTAAATTCACAATTCAACAAATTCACAATGTACCAATTGCACAAATGCCCAAAATTAACAAATTCAACAAATTTACTCACAAATTCCCAAATTCACTATTATTTATAAACTTAATTCTCAAAATTTATAGTTAAATTCAACAAATAAAGTTAAATTTCCCAAAAAAAAAGCTAAAAAAAGGATAGGTTTATACATTTGAAATTGAGAGAATGAGAGAGAGGGCAAGGTGGTGGCAGCAGCAGCGGCGGCAGAGGCAGTGGATGGGAGGTTATTTTTTTGCTTTGAATCGTGAGAAGTGGAAGGAATAGGTTGGTTTCTATATAGGGCTGGAGGTTGAGGACGGAAGTGGGGCCACTTCCGTCTTGGGCTGATGTGGCAAGGCCCGTTTAGGAAACGCCATGTTAGCCGCTCATTACGGAAGTAGGACTTCCGTCTTGGCCCCAGGACAGAAATGTTGTTCCAAAAAAAAAAATCATGTCATGGTATAACCATTCTGTCCAACGAGTGTCAGTCTTATGCAATGCCCGAAATATCCCCTATCGTAAGTGAATTAATGTTCTTTTACTTCCTATATTATACTCATTCTATATAAATTAATTTTCTTTTCGGTTTGTTTCAAATTGATTATCTTATTTTTAAATAAAGTTCCAGTACTCCCTCAATCCCTAAATAAGGTTAACACTTGAGTATTTCACATGAATTAAGAAAGTCCTAAAAATAATAAAAAGGCAAAGCCAAAAGACTAATATATCCTCATTAAATATATCTTGGAAATTGAAATTGTGGTTAAAAGAAAAGTAGGAAGAGGTTAAAATAGTGAAACTTCATTAAATTTTCGTTGATAATCCAAATGTTAACATTATTTTGAGAAAAATTTAAAATTCCAAATGTTAACATTATTTGGGGATGGAGGGAGTAGTAGTTAACTAAAGAGAAAAGCACTACTTATACCCATTAAGTATCTTTGAAAAGCAAGTTATGACCCTTAATTTTTATAGGTGCCAAAATTGCACCTGATAATTTACGATGTGCTATTTTTAGACAAAATCGGCGGAATCCGGCGAGAGGGGGCTGTGTTCCACATGTGCGGCTCGCACATGCACATTTTGAGGGGTATAGTAGTCATGACAATTTTTCATCATTCTTCTCCCAAAAAAAGGAAAAAAAAACTGAAAAGAGAGCAAATTCAAGCAAATGGGTTACTAGTCATACAATCTTTCATCTTTCTTCTCCCAAAAAAGAAAAAAGAATCCCAGAATCTCCATCTCAGCCATCCTCTCCACCACTCACCCCTCCCTACCTCCGCCATCTCCTCCACCACTCAACCCTCCCTCCCTCCGTACGACATCTCTTCTACCACTCACCCCTCCCTCCTCCATCTCCTCCACCACTCACCTTTCCCTCCGTACGGCATCTCTTCTACCACTCACCCCTCCCTTCGCTCCGGCCATCTCTTCCAAACATGGGTTCATATTTTTTTATTTTTTTATTTTTCCCCCTCTTGCTCTGGTTGTTCTTGTAATGTGTTTTTTTTTTTCAAGAACAATGGGTTCAGATTTTTTTTATTTTTTTCCCCTTTTGCTCTGTTTGTTCTTGTAATGGTTTTTTTTTTCCAAGAACTCAATTTTGGTGGAGGGGTTAATTCTGGTGGTGGTTCAGATTTTTTTTTTAGAGAGAGGAAACTGAAGAGAGAGAAAGGAGAATTCTTCATGATTAATGGAAATTAGGGAAGAAGGAATTCTCAAGTTTACAGAGAAGGAATTCTCAGGTTTACAGAGAGGGAGTGAGGGAGGAGATGGCGGAGGGAGGGAGGGGTGAGTGGTGGAGAGGATGGCTGAGAGAAGTTTCTTGGTATGATATGGTCTGAGGGGTGAGTGGTGAGCGGCGGGAAGAGAGCAAGTTTTGGGATTCTTTTTTCTTTTCTTTTTTGGAGAACAAGGATGCAAAATTGTCATGACTACTATACCCCTCAAAATGTGCATGTGCGAGCCGCACATGTGGAATGCCGCCTCCTCTCGTCGGATTCTGCCGATTTTGTCTAGAAATAGCACATCGTAAATTATCAGGTGCAATTCTGGCACCTATAAAAATTAAGGGTCATAACTTGCTTTTCAAAGATACTTAATGGGTATAAGTATGCTTTTCTCTTAACTAAAATTGATTATTTTCAATACAATTCAAGAGGTGATTGGTTTGTCGACAATAATTAATTAAGAACATTTTAGACTTTCATACTGTTCTGTTATATAATTCAACAAAACATTAATACATACGCATTGGTCAAATAGGACAACTAAATTGGGACGGATGGAGTAGTAATATCTTTATTTCAGTTACTCTTTTTTTTTTGTGCGAGAAATTAATAGCCAATTTGGTCATCAAGTTATTTGCGCTCAACCACTTTTAAAAAAGTTTATCTTTTTTTGTCGTCAAAAATTTTACGGGTTGCCACTTTTGTCATTCCGTCCAAAACTAGGAAAAAAACGTCAAGTTTGACGACTTAACCACTTGTTGACTTAATCCCCTCTATCTTTTAGGGTATTTTGGGAATCACAATATCTCAACCCCTTCTTCATCTCCCTCAACCATCTCCACTGGTTGACCTCCCTCCTGCACCGCCACCCCACTGCAAAAATTGACCGCCGAGTAAAAATGAAGCCCAAATAGGCTTACTGCACATTCCAAACTCCCACCGACAAAGAAGTGGAAAATTCCCAGTCAGTATTAGGCTGAACATTGGCAATTTTTCCCAGCCATGCTATGGAGAAACACATCAAGGCAAACATTAAGTCTAATGATTTCACTCTAGTAAAGTAATGGGCTAGATTATTGAGGCCAAATATGAAACTGGTAAAGCCAATACAATATACATGGGTGCAAAGAGCTGAATCAATGTACAATTGATATCATCAACCACGGGGCTACTACTCCAATGGAGGTCGGTAAAGAAGAAGATGAAACCAGAAAAATAAAAAATAAAAAAAGCTTGAACAAACCCACCATTGCAAACCACCATCAATATAGAACAATCACCAAAGAATTGAATTTTAATCCACCACCACTACACAAACCCACCACCACGTCTTGATGCTTTCCAAATATCCTCTATTATACACTTTAAATTATTAAACAATCACCAAAGATGGATTCTTCTGCCGCCGCCGCACCCCATTTGTTGTTGGCTGGTCTGGGTTTGCAAATGTTACCGGAGGAGGTGGTGGTGGAGGCGGAGTCGGTGGTGGAAGAATCAAAGGAAGCTAATGACCAACTGTTTTGGACGAAAATGCCCCTGAATAAAAAGAGGGTTTCAGTCAACAATTGGTCAAGGTGTCAAAGAAGACGATTTTATTCATTGTTTTGGACCGAATGACAAAATTGGCAGCCCGTAAATTTTTTGAGGACAAAAAAAGACAAACTTTTTTAAAAGTGATAAAAGTGGCTGAACGCAAATAACTTGATGACCAAATTGGCTATTAATTTGTGTGTGTGTGAGTAACAAAAATTCATGCCAAGATGAAGTACAACTCCTGAAAAGATTTTTTTTTTTTTTAACAGAATTTTTTGATATTATTAAGCGATATCACATAATGGGCCTCCAAACCAGTGAGTATCACATAATGGGCCTCCAAACCAGTGAGTTGAAGCACTAGTCTTCATTGCATATTTTGATACCATTGAGTTGAGATTCTAGTCCTCATTCAATACCCAAACCATTGAATTGAGATTCTAATCCTCATTCAATATTTTGCCAAAATATCAGCAAAAGTATTACATAATATATCAACAAAAGATAAATTGACTATTTTATTTCTATTAATTTTTTAATTGACCAACAAGGTACCCGATTGGAAAAATATCCTCTTCTAATTGATTGACCGATTAACCAAAAAGGATTCAAATTTTCATCACACCAACAAAATAAATAATAATAATAAAAAAGCAACCATCACTAATATCTGGAATAGGAACATACAGTTTTGGAACAAACTGTGTCGTTTAAAAATGATCCTGGCATCTGATGAGCCTATAGTAGGCTTAAAATCTTCATTGTTCTTGCAAATTTTGTCTATTTTTATAGCTACATAACATGTTCTCAACTTTCTTA
The DNA here is from genome assembly GCA_026122235.1 of Vinca minor. Taxonomy (NCBI): domain Eukaryota; kingdom Viridiplantae; phylum Streptophyta; class Magnoliopsida; order Gentianales; family Apocynaceae; genus Vinca; species Vinca minor. The sequence continues at coordinate 5,572,179 of JAOCZM010000026.1, forward strand.
ACAAAATCTTCCTGATTATACACAAAAAAAAAAAAAGTAACTTGATTAGAGGATTCTGTCTTGGAAATCTGACATTAGTGAGGATGCCATAGAGCCGAGCTTCTTCCCAGTTTCTCCAGCAATATTCTTCAAGGAAGAAATGTCCTGCTGTGCCTATGGGATAAAGGGTAAAGAACACAGTTCAGATAAAGCTCATGCAATCAAAGAAAGTGTGCGGCTTCAACTAAAGCAAGTATACTATGAGGAGATGATGTATTTGGTTCAGGTGCTGACAGATCAATCTTAGTTGTTGGGTGAAGAATGGTTATTCAAGAACAACGGTTCTTGAAAACTATCCTTGGCAGTTGCAACGATCCAAAGGATGAGTGTCACCATCGAAACCAAGCTAGATGAGATGGGTCCAGGCACAAAACAAGGAGTAACAATAAAATACCTGAAAAGACAGTCGATTAATGAGATCACTAGCGTTGAGATCAATAGCAGAACTATCAGACGAATCGCCAAAGAGATCTGCACTTGAGATGGCACTTGAACCCTATCATTAACAATGAAAGGCAGAATCATCAGAAGGATACACATTGATACACTTTATTTCTAATAATGAACAGGTCCCTATAATATAATTACGCATTACACAAAAATGTTTTCACGTTTGGAAACATGCAGACAAAAGAAGACAAAATAGCTAAAACCAGCAAGAATAAATTATGAGATCATTGGATGGGCTAAGCAACAGCGGAAAAAGACAAATTATTAACCACAAAAGAAGGGAAATAAAAGTAAGGATCTTTTGGAAATTGAGACAGGTGTTCGGAATCTCAGCCACCACCCGGGGGCATGTAAGTCATCATCAATGAAATAAAGCACATAATGTGGAAAATAACTACATCGTTTCTTCATTATCTAAGATATAAATTCAAAATGCAAGAGAAACAACCAGACAAATTAAATAAAAAGGCTGGGAAAATGGTGCATACAGAGAACTTCTGAAGGGAAACTGAAGCCTCACGATCAGCTTTATTTGGATCACCAAAAAACTGAGCTGAAGAAATAGATTTAGCATTGGAAAACTTCTTCCTTGCTTCATCAGTTTCCTCAACCTGAATAATTATATGAAGGAGTGATAGCATTAGAAAAGGAAACAAAATTGACAGCCACTGCCGTCGTTGCAGATTACAAGACAGCAATTGAACATAGCAAAAATAACAAGTAAATGAATTGCAAAAAGAAGAAATAAACAAATAGAGAGAGCATGTAGAATTGGTGAATGTGTGACGATGATCGACCAATAGTATACCAAAAGGCTAATTTCAAAAGCTTTCACAATTCATCACGCTAAACTGAAAATCATAAAACTTCATTTCCATCCACAGACAAGAATTACGGACACTATGAGAAAAGAAAAAATATACGCACGACCAGAGGCTTACAAATAAATCCAACCAAAGAGGCAACAACTGTAACAAAAGTATACCAAAATCCAGAACACTCATGAAGGCCGAGGTGGCAGACATAATACAATATTTCTTTTAGACATGTGAAACGGCTTTTATTTTGAGATGACTATCTTATTCTAAAACGACCTATACTTTGGAAAAACTCGTATAGTTTTAGACTACCAGAGTATGAAGAGTTTTGAACATAGCTTACTTGAACTTTGGATGAGTTTTTCTTTGGAAAACCACCATCCATTCCATATTCTGCAAAGAAATTGGAAGATTTCGGTGGGGATACATGATTCAGAACATGTGGGCCACTAGAAATTGTCTCTGCCGGTTGCACGTTGTCCATGTACTCGAATCGAGAAGCAAATGACTTCGGTGTGCTATTTGTAGAATCGGAGGAAGCAGCAACTGGTGCAGGTGGTTCTTCAGGCTTTTGCTCGTAGAGACTTTCATTGGTCTGCATAAGCCAAAGAGAGTGCAAGATACAAAATGATGGTAAACTACACCATAGTCAGGGATTAAGTGCTTCAACCGATACCAATAACCTTCATCTAAATATCTACATACAATTTTGACAAATATTAAATCCGCATGATACCTTTGTAGTAAGTTTTCGAGCTCCTAGGCCCCCAGTTTTTCCAGTTTTCTTAACAGCTAGAGGCCTCTTAATTGTTGAGGTAACAACAGATTGGGAAGCTTTGGGTGAAGAGGCCTCTGGAACTTCATTCTTAAGGGAAGAGATCTGTTTTGGAGCTTCAGCAACCTTAGTATCAGGATAGCCATTTGTAGTTTGTACTGACTGAGCAGCAACAAGTGATGACGACAAAGCTGCCTCATCTGCAGAACTTTTAGCAACTTCTTTGGCAAGTAATTGCCTGTACAAGTTCGCAGCCCTTGAAGTATACTTGGCCTCTATCCTGCCTCCATCAGTCCACCCATGCTGCTTAAAGAAAACTTGAGCACGATTATTTCCGCCAAAGGACATCATCTTCAACTGATCTGGAGTCCATGAATCTAAGTTGGTTGACCTATACAGATTAACCTTTGTTATATGATGGAGTAAATTTAAATAAGAAAGTTCCAGAAAAAAAAAGAACTGAAAGGTAGTGCAAGAATGTGCCCGGCAATGGCAGTGGAGTGGAATACATGAAACGAAACATGAATATCAGCAGAGTTGCAGCACAAATGTCTATTTGAGGAATTAAGTAGCCCTTGGCTACTGTGTGAGAAATGCACGAAATTTCCAATTGAAAATGCATTTGGTTTGGTCCGTTTGGAGTAGTTTTATGGTGAGAAAGTCCCACCATCCCCACCATAATCCAAAGGAAAGTGGGCCACGACCACTCACAGACAAGCCATTGTGGCTGTCAACGATTCCCTTTGACATAAGTAGTCCACCTCATTTGTGAGAAAACTTGGTTGGCACCTTTCTTTTCCCTTCTCTAATTATTTCCCAATTTCATAAAAAAATAGAACATAAAATGTTGTGGTCGTCTATTTCAAAAAGGACTTTGTCCAAATGTTTTTTTATTTTCAACTCAAGAATGATCTCCGCGGATCCAATCACCAGTAAAGCCCTAGTGAAGAGATTATTCACTACAGAAATAAGCAATAGGACTGAACAATTCACAGTCATTTTTAGGGAACTCACGACAACTTCAAGGAAGGAGGTATCCAATATCCTGAGGTAAAAACTTCAATCTCTTCGCTTTTGTTTTCAACAACTACTAGCTATTTATTAAAAAATCATCTCGTGCCTCATGATCCTAGAGTACTAATTTACAAAGCTACTGAATAGTGTGGAAGGAACTGTCAAGGTGGTGTTTGCTTATAAAAATTAAAAAAGAAAACATATATATAAATATGGACGAAAACCAAATGTAGCAAATGTTAGCAAGAAATGCTTTTATTATCTACAAAGAGTTGATAGCTATTTTGGTCACTAAACTATTTATGTTTTACTAATTTTGTCACTCAATTATTTTTTTTGGCTAAATATATCACCCTATTATTTACATTTGGCTAAAAATATCATGCCACCAGTTTTAGTGGTGGTTTCCAGCCCAGTTCAACATGTGACGAGCATGTTACTGAAAATATATGGGTAGAAAAGTGAAATCACTCTTAACTTACTTAATTAAACCATAACTTAATTGTTGGTCAAAATTCGATTTGTAGCCCGAATTAGGTTTAGAGTGAATTTATTTTCTATCCATCTATTTTCAGTCACATGCTCAACACATGTCTAAGAATATATTAGCCAATGCGAAAAGTGGTGGCAATTTATTTTTAGTCAAATGTAAATACTAATGTGATATATTAGCCAAAAAAATAGTCGAGTGACAAAACCGCAAAACGGAAATAGTTTAATTTATTTATTTCATCCACCAAAATTGCTGGTGCTATGGATCCCCAATCAACCAGGCTCCAAAACCAGCCATAACTTTAAAGCTCAATCACTTTGTTCGTGTTAAAGTTTGTAACTTTTACCACTACATTATCCTATCTTCCAACTTTTCAATCAAATCTGAGCAAGAATACTTCAATTTCCAAATGTAGATATTTAAATTTTCAAATGAAAACACATAAAACTGGTAATCAAATAAAGAAACTAAAATTACTGAATATAAAGGGGGCGATAAAGAATAAAGATCACAGACCTCACGAAGCTGATATGAACACCCAGACTCCGATGAACCGCAGAACAATCCAAACAAAGAAAGATCCCATAAGTCACCGAAGCCCATGTTGGATTCCTCGAGTTACAATCAAAACACATCTGAAATTCGGGCCAAATTGAAAATAATTTTTTTAAATCCAATTAATCAAATTAGAACATATCAAAAGTCCAGATCTGAATTAGATCTCACAAATCAAATTCAATTGAACAACAACAACAACAAAACCCGGATACAAAATTAAATCTTTCAAATAACCCAAATCACAAAAACATAAATTTCAAATAAGAATTAACAAAAAAGCTCCTATGGATGTTAAAAAAAAAATCATCAGTCACCTTGTTCTCTGACTTGGCTTTGAGCTTCCGAAAAATAGAATTTTTATCGGTGAAATTCTCCGAAGCCATAACCTAAATTTGAAGCCGATTGATGAGAGAGAGAGAGAGAGAGCTTCTCCGGCAGATTGATGAGAGACGCACCGAATGCTGGAGCGAGCTCTCTCAGAGAAATTTGAAGCCGCTAATCAATTTTTCTTTGGGGTTTTCTCCGTCTCTTTGCCGTTTTCCTTTTCCAAATTGCACTTTATAGAGAGAGAGAAGAATACGTAAATTTTGAAACCACTCGATATATATTTTTATTTTTTATTTTGGTGTTACATCATTCTTTTTTTTTTTGGTGAATAATTTGGTGTTACATCATTCAATTTACGGTGATTTTGTCTAATAAGAAATGTTGTTCAATTAATTATATGATTTCGATTTATTTATGTTAATAAAAAAAAATATATGTTAATAAATTTGGAATATGTGGTCTAATGGATCATAATGCATATCATAATTAACTTTGTTGGTGTCTATGTTAGTTTGACACATTGACATAAATAACCATGTGGCAAATTGGCGTCCTGGGTCCAGAAACAATTTGGCATTTAGAAGTTGGGTACAGAAAGTATATTTTCAACATTTTCTATTTTAAAATAATTTACGATTGGTGCACCCAGTCCTTCCGTCCAAAAAAGTCAAAGTCAACTATTAATTCAACATTTGAATTTGGTCAACCCAAAAGTAATAGGGGTATTTTTGGTACATTATGTTAAAAATCCCAACTTCTTCCTCCCCCACCCCACCCTCCCTCCACAGCCACCATGCCTACCCATTCCTTCTTCAGCTTCTTCAATTCTCCCACCATCCCCCACTATCACCATCTAACACCACCACCTCGGCCCACCACCACTAACAACTTCACCATTAAACATTCATCCCCACCAGTATCCCGCTGCGGTTACCCTTGCTACCGCCGGTCGCAGCTCCTTGTCCTATCTCTCTCTTTTTGTTTTTGTTCCTTTCTTTTCTTTTCTTTTTTCTTTCTCAATGTTCTCCTTCTTTTCAGGTGGCTCTCTCTTCGGTTTGGCGTTGGTTCAGGCCGGCCGCAGCTTGGCCTTCTTCTTTCTCTGGCGCTGCTTCATGCTCTCAAGTAAGTTTCTTCTTTCTTTTTCTTTAATTTCGTTTTAATTTTTATTTTAAACTTTCTGATCATTCTCTTTTCTCAGATCTGGCGTTGTTCTTGGTTTTTTGACCACTCGGTGGTTCGTCTCTGCGTCTGGTCAGTCGCGGTTTCTCCGATGAGGTAAGTCTCAGCTTTTTATTTATGTTTTCAATATTATATAATATTTTCTGATTATTTATTTATTTTGTTTTTCTACCGCTGCTTGTGGGTCTTCTCCGGCGAGCTCAGAGCCGCAGCGGCTTCTCTAGTGGTCACTGCTCGAGGAGCCGGCAGTAGCTCACTGGCGAGGTAAACTCCCAGAAGTAGAAAGGATTTTTTTTTCTTTTTTCTGCAGAAGAACATGAAGTGTGGGATGGGGTGCAGTGGTTGCGTCGGGTAGGTAGGTTGGGGAGGTTTTTTATTATTAATTGAATGTACTAAAATACCCCTGCTATTTTTAGGTTGACCAAATTCAAATGTTGAATTAACAGTTGACTTTGGCCTTTTTAGACGGAAGGACTGAGTGCACCAATCGTAAATTGTTTTAGGATAGAAACTGTTGAAAAAATGCTTTCTGAACCCTGCTTCTAAATGCCAAATTATTTTTGAACCCAGAGCGCCAATTTGCCTAACCATGTCCATGGGCAGCTACTTTATGTTCCTGGTCAGTTCTTACCCGGTCTAAGGGTGTATTTAGATTTCGATTTTTATTTGAATGTTTTTTTGAAAGTAAATTCTTTGTGGAAAAAAAAATTGGAGCCCAAAGCAAAATAAGTTTGGTTTGAGAGGAAAAAATCAAATACACCCTAAGTCAACATTGTAAATAAGCATAATCAATTTCGATTAATTTCAAATTTAAATCCAAATAATCGCGAAATTGTAGCTAATTAATTACAATTTTATCTGTTTTAGAGATTGGCTATGCTTTGACTGTCATAATCATCTAACTCTATAATTCAAGAGATTTCATTTGGTCCTACAGAGTTCATTTGTATTAGATGGCAGCAGTACAACCTCATAGATGTACATTTAATAACGTTTTGATCTTCCTGTATTGTAATTTCTGAATAAACAATCTGCTTATTAACTTTGTAAAGAAGTAGTTGGATGGTATCTATCATGCAAGCAGTTAGAATAATTTATTCCAATTCTGATGGAAAACATGATTCTTATGAGATTGTATTATTGTATTTCCTCCATCGTCTTCTTTTTCTTTCTTTCTTTCTTTCCGGGGTGGAGTTTAAGAATCATGATTATATGAACACTATAATATCACATAGTACAGGTTTTTATTGCTAGCATACCAATACTTATGATTTGCTAGACATGTGTACAATAATTTTCGTCCATCAGAAAAGTCGTAGCGGTAATTATCTATTTCTTGATATGGATCACATTCGCAAGCACATTCACTATGGGTATGAGGTATTGTCAGATAAGAATTAGTTGCGATTTTTTTAAGTAAAAATGGTAGAAAATTACATATTTTTTTTTAAAACGAAAAAATCCCCTTAGTAGAATTACCATAAATTTTCCGTTGCAATAAATTATTTTCTTATTATTGCAACAATGTGTGTGCATAACATCTGAATCATAGACTTGCAGAACTATCTATTGTTCTAAAGTATGCTTGAATTGCATTGTTTTTGTTAGAAACTTCTGAAAACTTTTACCATCACTAGGGGCGGGGGGCCGTGCCCCGATATTTTTAAAAATACTATTATTTATCAAAATTTTATGTGTATTTTGAAAAAAATTATCAGTTTGCCCCCTCCCCAAAGAATTTTTTTTTGCCTTTTTTATTGTCCCCAAAAATTTTATCAGTTTCGCCCCTCTCCCCTCCCCCAACACCAAATTTCTGGTTTCGTCCCTGACCATCACCTTTACTATCTTGATTAAGGACCAAGGATGAAATACATGGAATTATCTTTTGAAGTTCATTCTAGAACAGAAAAATTGTAGAAACTAGAAAATGATATAGTTTTTTTTCCTTATTTAGAGTTGTAATACAATGATGTTTGAATTTATTCACACCTGAGAAGTTTAGTTGTTTTAGATGGCATCAATATAATCTCATTATATATACATTTAATAACATTGTACTGTAATTTCCGAATAAACAACATGCTTATCAATTTTGTTAAAAAGTAGTTGGATGGTATTATCTTGCCATGTAGTTTAGAATAGCTTATTCCAATTCCGATGGAAAACATGATTCCCAATAAATTGTATTTCTATATTTCGTTACTCATCTTCTCTTACTTGTTTGGTTTAAGGATTGGGACGAAGATGGTGCGAAAAAGAAAATTATATATTTATTTATATCACTAGTTTTAATATTAGTATCTCATACCCATCTAAGTTTTTTTGGGTATGACTTTTGCCTGTTATCATGATTTAATAACATTTTGTAGGATTAAACCAAGTTTAGTATATTAATTAATGTTGTATTAGTTTAATTTGTGTGATATTTATTATGTGTAGTTGGTTGTTGATAGTTGGTAAGATGTGGTTGGGAAGTAGTTAGTTACTTTGACCAACATAGTGGCCAATGTGCCTATAAATAGAGCACTAGTTTTCCATTTGTAATGCACCAACATCAATAGAAAACATCAGAAGCATTTGCTTCAATTGGTGCCACCTCTTTTCTCTCTATTTATAAGCTTCTCATTTGTTATTGAGGAAAGCATTTAAGCTTGTTTGTCTTCTGACTTTACTACTTAAGCCGATAGGCTTGATTTCAATATATTCCATTTGCCTTATAAATTTGTCCTGTTTTGTTTCTCTCCAAAATATATTAGTTGTGGGATCATTTTAAAAGTCTTCGAATTGGTATCAGAGCTGAAGGTTGGACTGACCTTGGTAGGGTGGACTACTTCTGGTAAAACATCTGTTTTTGTGACAGAAACATCTGTTTCTGGTCTGGGATAAAACACCTATTTTTGTAACTATTACACCTGTTTTTTAATTGTTACACCTGTTTTTGTAACGGGTACACCTGATTTTGCGCTGTTTTTGTGTGATGGATCCCCAAGTTTTTTGTGCATGTGATATTTTTTTATTTGATGGAAAGAAAGATTTTGATATGTGGAGAAAACATATGCAAAATTTCTTCCAAGTTCTTGGAGTGTGGAAAATTATTGAGGAAGGTTATGAAGAACCTCTTCCGGACACTCCATTAACAAATGCACAGGAGAAGAAACAACAGTTTGATGCGATTGCAAGACATTATTTGTGCAATCGGGTGTCATTAGATGTGACAAAGAAATTTGTCCATGCTAATACCGCAAAGTAGATATGGACTATTTTGGTAAATTCCAACAAAGGGAATGACGATGTGAAGCGAGTCAGATTACAAGCCTTGAGGAAGGTTTATGAGTTGGCACTCATTAAATCAACTTAGTCAATTAAAAATTATATTGGCAAAATTCAGATTTTGGCCAATGATATGAGATCAAATTGTGAGACATTGAAAGAGTCTCAAGTTGTTGAGAAAATATTGCGGTCCATTAGTTCCAAATTTCATAGAAAAAAATACTGTTTTGGAAGCTACAAGGGACTTAGAAAAATTGACAGTCGATGAGTTGGAAGGAGAACTATTTTCCTATGAGTTGTCTTTGGATCAACAGAATGTTCAAAGTGTACCTGAGGAAAAAGCATTGCAAGCTCAGGTGGAGGTGAAAAATGAGAGAGTTGGATTTTCATATCCAGCTGAATCAAGTCAGCAAGGCACTCAGAATTTTCGCGGTAGAGGCCGAGGAAATTTCAGAGGCAACAACAGAGGCAGAGGAAACTTCAGAGGATGTTGTAGAGGTAATTTTAATTATCAGCAAAATTACCAACAGTCTAATAATTCATATAAGAAAATGGATAAATCGAAAATTCAGTGTTATTTTTACAAAAAATATGGTCAAATGGAAAAAGATTGTTTTGTTAAAAAATGTCAGTTTGGACAGCCACAAGCAAAATTTGCTGAAACAAATATTGATGGTTCGGAGATTTTATTATTTGCTTCCTCTGGTAATGGTGAAATTGAAAGTAATATTTGGTTTTTGGATTCTCGTTGTAGTAATCATATGTGTGGAGATAAACACATGTTTATAGATTTGAATACATCTATTCAGACTACTGTAAAATTTGGAAATAAGGAACGTGTAGCAGTTGCAGGAAAAGGAAAAATTGCTATCACTTTGAAGGATGGATCTTCTAACTTTATTTCTGATGTTTTGTATGTTCCCAGTCTTGGCCATAATTTGTTGAGTGTTGGACAGCTAGATACGAAGGGGTACAATATCAATTTCTGTGATCTAACTTTCACAATCAGTGATCCTGCTAAAAGGCTAATTGCAAAGGTAAAAATGACTAATAACCGTTTATATCATTTGAATATCAACTCTGGTGGTTTACCTTACTTTAATACTGTTGTATTTGATGATCATTGGTTGTGGCATATGCAGTTTGGATATTTGAATTTTTCTAGCTTGAATTTGCTTGCCAAGAAAAATTTAGTTATGGGACTACCTTCTCTTGATTTTGATGATAGAAAATGTGAGGCATGCATTGTTGGGAAAAGGCATAGAGGTTCATTTCCTAACGATTGAGCTTGGAGAGCATATACACCATTACAGTTAATTCATTCAGATTTGTGTTATGTGGAAGTTCCTACTATTGGTGGTAAAAAGTATTTCATTACTTTTTATTGATGATTTCAGTAGGAAGACTTGGGTTTATTTTCTGCGAAATAAATCTGAGGCTTGTGATGTGCTTAAAAGTTTCGAAGTTTATGTTGAAAAGCAAAGTGCCTATGTGATTAAGACTTTGAGAACTGACAGAGGAACTGAATATCTTGTTTGTGATGATTTTCTGAGAAAACATGGAATTAGACATCAGATGACTGACAGGTATACTCAGCAACAGAATGATGTAGCAGAGAGGAAAATAGAACTGTGATGAATATAGTAAGATCCATGATGAATGCTAAGAATATGCCTAAAGAATTTTGGGCAGAAGCTGTTGCTTGTACTGTTTATGTTTTAAACAGGTGTCCTACAAGGAGCAATGATGGAAAAACTCCACAAGAGTTGTGGACTGGTAAAAAGCCAAATATCAGTCATTTGAAAGTTTTTTGCTGTGTTGCTTATGCACATGTTCCGGATCCTCTAAGAAAAAAATTGGATGATAAGGCAGAAAAATGTGTGTTCCTTGGTTATAGTCACGAGACCAAAGAGTACAAGTTGTACAATCCGGATACTCAAAAGGTAATTGTTAGCAGAGATGTTACTTTTGATGAGAAATCTACATGAGATTGGTCTGGTAAGAAACCTGTTGTACCAATTTCATCTTCATATATCCCAGTACAATCACCTTAAAAAAAGTCACCAACTGTTCAGTGTGATAGAGAACAGATTGAGCAATCAATTCATGTGCAGTCCATTTCTGCATCGTCTTCAAGTCGCCCTCATAGGGAGACTCAAATGCCTGCTCGTTTGAAGGGCTGTGTTACCGGTTCTGATTTATTTGATGAAGATATTGTAAACTTTGCCTTATTTGCAGATTGTGATCCTGTTACTTTTGAGGATGCAGCTAAAATGATGATTGGATTAAAGCAATGGATGATGAGATTCATGCCATTGAGAAAAATGATACTTGGGAGTTGACTTCACTTCCTCCTGGTAAGAAAGCTATTGGTGTTAAATGATTTTATAAGACTAAGTATAAATCCTCTGATGTGGTTGATCGTCAGCAAGCTGGTATTGATTACTTTTGAAGTATTTGCACCTGTTGCCAGACTTGATACAGTTCGTATGATTATTTCACTTGCTGCTAATAATTCTTGGTACATTTATCAAATGAATGTTAAATCTTCTTTCTTAAATGGTGTATTAGAAGAAGAAGTCTATGTAGAGCAACATGCAGGATATATCATTAAAAATCAGGAAGATAAGGTTTACAAACTGAAGAAATCTTTGTATGGTTTGAAGCAAGCACCGAGAGCTTGGTACACTCAGATTGATTATTATTTTCTCAGTCATGGTTTTGATAGATGTCCTTATGAACATACTCTATATGTGAAGTCTAATGCTGACGGTGATATTCTTATTGTATGTTTGTATGTTGATGATCTTATATTCACTGGAAACAATCCCAATTTGATTTCTGAATTTAGGAAGGTTATGATTAATCATTTTGAGATGACAGATATGAGATTGATGTCTTACTTCCTTGGTGTGGAGGTTAATCAGTTTGATGGAGGAATTTTTATTTCTCAGAGAAAATATGCAGGTGATATTTTGAAGAAGTTTAAGATGGATTCTGCTAATCCTATCATGACCCCTGTTGAAGAAAAGTTGAAGTTGTCAATAGATGGCACTGGGGAATTAGTAGATGCTACTAATTTCAGAAGATTGGTTAGAAGTCTGCGATACTTGACTTCTACGAGGCCTGATATCACTTATGGTGTGGGTTTGATCAGTAGATTTATGGAATCCCCTCGTCAATCTCATTTGCAAGCTGCAAAGAGAATTTTGAGATATGTTATAAGTACGCAATCTGATTGTATACTTTATTCGCGTACTGATGATTTTGGTCTTTTGGGATATACTGATAGTGATTGGGCCAGTGATATTGTGAAGTATAAGAGTACTTCTGGATATGCATTTTATTTGGGTTCTGGTGCTTTTTCGTGGATTTCAAAGAAACAGCAAGTTGTAGCACTTTCTACAGCAGAGACTGAATACATGGTAACAACAAACTGTGCTACTCAAGCAGTTTGGTTGAGACGGATTCTTGATTTTCTGAAGCATCAACAGGTTAAACCTACAACAATTTTGTGTGATAACAAATCTACTATTGACTTGACCAAGAACCCGGTGCTACATGGTCGTAGCAAGCATATCAATATAAAGTATCATTTAATTTGATAATTGGTTCAGGACAAAGAGATTGTTGTTGAATATTGTCCTACAGAAGAACAAGTTGCAGACATTTTCACTCAACCATTGAAGTTTGAGTTATTTTGGAAGCTGGAGAAGATGATTGGCATGATCAAGTTTGAAGAACTTGGTTTAAAGGAGGCAATGTAGGATTAAACCAAGTTTAGTATATTAATTAATGTTGTATTAGTTTAATTGGTGTGATATTTATTATGTGTAGTTGGTTGTTGTTGGTTGGTAAGATGTGGTTGGGAAGTAGTTATTTACTTTGACCAACATAGTGGCCAATGTGCCTATAAATAGAGCACTAGTTTTCCATTTGTAATACGCCAACATCAATAGAAAACATCAGAAGCATTTGCTTCAATCGGTGCCGCCTCTTTTCTCTCTATTTATAAGCTTCTCATTTGTTATTGAGGAAAACATTTAAGCTTGTTTGTCTTCTGACTTTACTGCTTAAGCCGATAGGCTTGATTTCAATATATTCCATTTGCCTTATAAATTTTTGTCCTGTTTTGTTTCTCTCCAAAATATATTAGTTGTGGGATCATTTTAAAAGTCTTCACTTTTACTTCCTTATATTTTCAAATTTGCCTTTGATTGTAATGGCCTCTGCGAAACCCCCGTCCATATGGGAGAAAAGTTTCATATTAAATAAGAATGAAAGTTGTGACTAGTATATAAGGTGGGTCTAAGTACTCACTATCATCTCGCTCAGGATATCCCCTTTTGACATTGCAAGTTCAGTTGTCAAGTAGATGATCGTGGGTAATGCCAGGCTCATGTGTTGGGTTTCGGGCCTGCGGGCCCGGAGCATGACAGCCTCGGTTATTTTGTGATTAATAAAAATTTCTTATTCAACAAAAAAGAAAAAAGAAAAAAAGAAAAGGGGTGGGTGGAGTTTAAGAGACAGGTTAGATCACACCAAACAGCCAACAAATCATCTATAAATCGAAGTTTCAGTTGTGTTATTGGGCTTCATGAGCTAATTTGGTATGAAGATGAGGATGGGCCTGAAGCTGCTACTAGGGCCTAAATTCTTTTTGCAGTGGTATTTGTGCTTGAGCTATAGATCATAATATATTTTCTTACCATTTTTATATTCATTTTGCAGTTATTACAAATACATCTATTTTAAAAGCATATACAATTATTTAACGAACGGAAATTTAATTACATATAATTTTTTATTAAAAAATATTAATATTGATGTTTTTTTCCCCGTTTCTTAGAGTATTTCAATGAATGATATAGGGTATCATTCGAGTTGTATGAGCGGAGTTTAGCATATTTTACTCTCTGTTCACTTAAAAATTGAAAAGCTCTTCTTAAGTTGGATAAGCTCACAAATCTTAAACTGAGACTCAACTCACATTTCAATTGTGTGTTTGGCGGCTAGGTTATTAGCACTCATGAACTAAATATATATTAAAAAAATAAATTATAACTAAAACCAAAAAAACCTTAATATACTCTTTATATATAATATTATATTAGTCGGGTTTGAGCCTTACACGGGTTGAGCTAGATTATACGCTCACATAACAATTATACTTGAATTTGAGTTCACGCTCAACTCACCAACGCTCACATTGACATCCCTAATTATTAGGAGTGTAGAAGAAAATTTAAACCACACTAATTATGCGACTTTTATTTTTAATTAGTTTGGTTGCAGTTTGAGAAATTTTCAAACCGCAAATTTGATGCGGTTTGAAAATCTTTTGAAACAACACCTCACCGCATATATGCTATATATAGTTTTGTGATAAGGAATTCATTACTGCTCATACGGTTCATTACTGTTTTACTATCCTTGAATTCATTCTTATCTATATCTGAATTTAATTCTATTTCATATATAATATCTAAAAATATCTCATCACATTTTAGATCTATATTTTCTTAAAACATTTCTTTTTGTAAGGATTATATTATTATATCTTGAAATATTCCATTTATCCAAATCATGTATACCTTACAATTTTAACTATTATGTGTTTGTTTATAATGTTTCAAGAATTCTTTATTAATTTTATAATAACTATCCATTTTATTTTTACTTCTTTTTATTTGAGCATTAACATATTCTAGAGTCATTTCTTGACAAACTAAATATTCTTTCCTATTTATAAACATCTTTATTCCAGTCAAATTCAATTCCTAAATCTCTTATTTTCTTTATCATTTTATCACATATAATACACTCATATGTACTCATATTAATCACTATTGAATCTTTTATAATGTTCCATAAATTATTTATTAGCTTTATGGTAATTATCAATTTTATTTTTCAATATAATTCTTTGTGATTTTACATACTCAACAGGAAGATATTGCCACATTATCCAATTAACACTATCCTCAAAAATTTACATAGTTTTAAATTATCATTATATTCTTCTCCTAGTTTCCTTATATTTTTTAACATAATATTACAAACTTCACATTCATTACTGTTTGTACTACTACTCTCCATATGTATTAGATTCAACCATTAAATCATATATATCTTCTGAATTATAATTACAGGGATCTTGTAAAATAGAAAATATTTCACACCCAAAATAGTAGTTATAAACTTTATTAATTATTATATTAACTACATCATTATTTAAATTTTTTCTTAAATATGTTAGAAGTCTTATTTCGGCTATATATACCTCCATTAAATTATTCATAATTATTCCATCAAAATAAAGCTTTTCTAATAGTATTTCTTTATGAATAAATAAATCCATTAAGTGAATGATTTTAATCTATTTATACAAATTTCTTTATTTTTATTAATATTTAAATCTACATTATCTAACCAATTAAGTAGACCATTTAACCTATGAAAGTTATAATCTTTCACTATATATTCTATATCTTTAATATAACTATAATATATCAGATTCATTATTTTATCACATATATCTTTATTTAATCTATTTTCTAAATATTTGCACAATAAATATTCAGTTATGCAAGCATTTATTAACTATTTTTTGTTTATTGTATCCGATTTTTCTCTATTTAATAATATTTCTTTCTGAATAAATAAATCCATTATTTTTTCTCGATCTGGATATCATTCTAAGTAATAATTTTAATATTATTCTATATCTATAAATAATCTCAACTTTTAAATAAGAATTTAAAATTTTAAAACAAAGAGATTAAGAAGTGACCTTCAACTGTCCTACTGCAAATTTCTTCTTATCGGCTTTCCCTAGACGGCCTCTTGCCTAACAGTACTTCAACGCCTAACAAAATATATTTGCTTCAAATGGACTGCCTCACTGTATCATTTCTCTCTATGTTTCAAACTTTGATTCTTATTGTAAGAAAAGAAAATATATGGATTTAGAATAACCTTGAAATATTATTAGAATTTATCCCAGTATGAGAGAATTATTTTCTCTGCAAATTGGCTCAACAGGTCCAAAAATAATTTTACTTTGGTGATTTTTGTCCAAAATCTATTTTTTTACAAAACTAGGTATCAAAACAATTTATGTTTGGCGGATAGGGTCCTTCCATCCAAAATCCCATCTGTCAACCGTTTACTTAAAATTTTAATTTGGTCAAACAAAAAATATCAAGGGTATTTTTGAGATATTACATTAAACCCCCAAAACCTCACCTCACCTACCCTGCCCTCCACCTCCACCTCCCACCCCACCCCACCCCACCCCATTTGCCCCAACCCCAGCCACTACCCCGCAGTACCACCGCCTTTGCCTCCTCCAACATTTACTCCGGCGACCTAATCAAAGCAAATCTCAGATATTAGGAGAATTGACCATTTTGTTCTTCAATACTCATTTTGCAGACCAAAAGAATGAGAGCTTCAGATATGAGAATAATTAACCATTTTGTTCTTCAATACTCAAAGAGCATCAGAGCAATATCGGATTTGATCGGGCAAGAGAACGAGGCTGGCCAGCGGCAGTGAATCCGGAGAGAAATCAATTGGCTTAGATGCTGGAGAAGAAGATTTCGATGCCGATGCTACTGCATTGGGAGCGGAGACGGGCTTCCCAGTGGAGGCCATCACCGATCTCCGGCTGCTGCACCGACCCGAACTCGCGTTACCCGTGGCTTAACAATAAAGTTACAAATTTCAGGTTAAAGAATGAGATTAATTGAGGAGAATTGCTACAGGTTAAAGAATGAGTTCACTACTACAGGGATTTTCTTCTGAGATTTGCTTTGATTAGGTCGCCGGAGTAAATGTTGGCAGAGGCAAAAGCGGTGGTACTGCAGGTTAGTGGCTGGGGTTGGGGCAAATGGGGATGGGCGTAGAGGTGGATGGTAGGTGAGGTATAGGGGGTTTAATGTAAAATCTCAAAAATACCCTTGATAATTTTTGTTGACCAAATTAAAATTTTAAGTAAACGGTTGACTGATAGGATTTTGGACGGAATGACCCTCTCCGCCAAACATAAATTGTTTTTATACCTAATTTTTTTTAAAAATAGATTTTGGACAAAATCACCAAAGTAAAATTGTTTTTGGACCTGTAGAACCAATTTGCCTTATTTTCTCATATGGATAGAACTATTACAAAGATTTTTCTTAGAGAGCTTTTCTAACATTTTTTCTCAACTCAAATTTTCGATGATCTATCTATTCTATCTCTTCTCCTTAAATAGGAGATTTTTCTAAAAGAAAACATCATTGATGCGATCTATTACAATTATTAAGCCAAAAAGAATGGATCTTAGTATAACATCTGTCTTTTATTATTGCTGCTTGTCTCCTTATCTTGAATAAAGCTGTCTTCCATTATCTTTTCAATTATCGTCCATTATTGCTGCTTTATTTCTGGTGTAGTCACATCTTATCTTGTTGATCTGACGAGTCTTGGGCCATTAGTCAGTATTTTCCATGTATTATTGGTAATGGGGGCCATATCTTTTCTTCAATTTCTTGGATTTTATCTCCAAGAATCTTGCTTGGTCCATTACCTGATGTAATTATAATCCAATTATCACTTTTACCAATAACTTTGTAATTTCTTTGATAAAAGTTTCTAATTAGACTATTAAGAGCTCTTATTCCATATGCTCTTCTTTTACAAATCAATTAATCATTAATTATTGGAATTTTTAAATATTCATCATTAAGATCTATTTCTTAATCTTGAGTATTATATCCAATGGTTATGAGATGTTGAGCCATATTTTCTTCCTCGGGACTAATTGAATAGAACTTCATGAAAATATCTCTTCCCTGAGAGAATTTACTAACAGTTGATTTGAATATAATATCAAACTTTTCTATTTCAGCAAGACTTTTACTTGGGTAAATTATATGTATAAACCCATAGTCTGCTAACATCTTAACCTTATATGGATTTGAATCTTGTATACAGATAATCCTGGGATAAGTATTGTTTCCTGGAGCTATGTAATAACATCCATATTTTATTATGGTATAAGTCCAGTCTATTATTTTTTGAAATTCTTTTTCCCAATTATTCTTTGGTCTTAAACTAAAAGATTTCCCAGAAGATTCCCCTTCTCGAATTATTCTTATTTTTCCTTTGTTTATTATCTTGTTATCATCAGTATCCATTTATACTGATATTCCTAATTCGACTGGTTTATCCTCTCTTTGAATTATAGTAATAGGATCAACAACCTCCTTGTAAGTATTTGGTTTTCTAAAACCTGCCAAACATTTATTCATATCTTCTAGAGCAGATTTAAAATAATCCATGTCTGCTCTTATTTCATTATATACTCCCAAAAGCACATTCATATCATATGCTATGTTGCAAACTCCAGTATGACTATCTGCCACTTTTGCCGAGATTTTATTATAACTTTCTCTTCAATTAACCATTTTTCTTGGAATATCTTCCATTATCTGCAAAAAATGAACAATATGTAAAAGAAAAACAGCTACTATTATCACTGTTTTTTATAATTATTATAAGTATTATTTGGCAAACTCAGGATTTCTTGAGAGAAAATCACTAAGATAATTATTATAACCTTTTATCCAATGAACTTTGAAATTATATAATGACAAAATGATTGCCATCTAAGAATTCTTTTATATTGAGTAGTAGATGGATAATTATTTTCAATGAGGACTTTTATTTGGGTGTTATCGGTTTCTATAGAAAAAGGCTTTTTAATAAGAAATACAGAAAATTTATGTATTCCTTTAATTATAGCTAAAAGCTCCCTTTCATGAGTTGCATAATTGACCTCAGCAGTTTTAAAGGTTCCACTACTATACCTACATATTTCATTCAGGCCAGTCTTTAATAAGGCTGTCCAATGATTATCAGATGCATCAGTTTGTAAAACCAAATTATCACTATCATCTGGTATTCTTAAATTAGGTAGAACTTTACATTCTTCTTTTAAGGTTTTAATTATTTCAGTATGCTCATTATGCCATCCCTCTAAATTATTATTTTTTTAATAATTTTTGTATTTTCATATTCTTTTTAGCTAAATCTGGTATAAATCCTTCAGCGTAATTAAGACATCCTAAAAATATTTGTATTTCATTTGTATTTCTTAATTTATTAGGAAATTCATTTATCTTTCTACTTATATGAGGTTGTAATTCTATTCCATGACTACTTAGTATAAATTCAAGAAATTCTATATTATCTCTCTCTATTATAGCCTTCTTTTATGATAATACAATTTTATTTGTTTTACAAACATTAGCAAATTCTAACAAATGATTCATATGTTCTTCTAAATTATTAGAAGCAATTAATATATCATCAACATATACAACCATATAATCATATTTTCCAAAAATCTTATCCATTTTCTTTGAAATATCTGAGGTGCATTTTTTTTTAAACCAAATGGCATAACTAACCATTCATAATGACCTACAAGTGTACTAAAAGCTGTATATTTTATACTACTCTCATTCATTTTTATTTGCCAAAAGCCAGATTTACAGTCAAACTTTGAATATAATTTTTTATTTTTAACAAGATTTAGTAATACCTCTTTCTTAGGTAAAAAATATCCATCAAATTCCATATTTTTATTTAACATTTATAGCTTATTACCATCCTAGCTTTTCCTCTTTTTCTTTCGGCCTCATTCATAACTAAAAATGCTGGACTATTATGAGGACTAGTAGATGGTTTAATTAGCTTTAATTCTAATAACTCATTTATTTGATTTCTAAATTCTTCTTTATCTTCTTGACTATATTCCATAGGTCTTACTCTTATTAAAGTATTTTCTTTTATTTTTAAAATTTTATTTTCTTGATATTTGTCCCAAAATGCTAATGGGTTATCATTATAAGATTTTAACATACTTCACATTCATTACTGTTTGTACTACTACTCTCCATATGTATTAGATTCAACCATTAAATCATATATATCTTATGAATTATAATTATAGGGATCTTGTAAAATAAAAAATATTTCACACCTAAAATAGTAGTCATAAACTTTATTAATTATTATATTAACTACATCATTATTTAAATTTTTTCTTAAATATTTTAGAAGTCTTATTTCGATTATACATACCTCCATTAAATCATCCATAATTATTCCATCAAAATAAAACTTTTATAATAGTATTTCTTTATGAATAAATAAATCCATTAAGTGAATGATTTTAATCTATCTATAATTTTTTTTTATTAATATTTAAATCTATATTATCTAACCAATTAAATAGATCATTTAACCTATGAAAGCATATATGCTATTATTTCTATATATAGTTTTGTGATAAGGAGTCCAATTCCGTTAATATTGGTTACTGAGTTGATAGAACGTTTTGGGAAATGTTGGTTTCTCTTCGAAATTAAAGCCCAATGGTTCTGCAATATTTATGGGCTTATTATTTGTTTTATGGAGCCTCTGATTTATTCTTCAAGAGGAAGAGAATCAGAAATCCTACTTTACAATTCTTTTTGGCCCAGTAAGCAACATTTTGTGCAATCATATTACGGGTGTGATTGGAGCGAGTTTGGTTTGATTTGAGACTCAAATTTAAAACAGTTTTGGATTGAGTATGGAAATGAAACTTGAAGTATTAAATAATATAGAATTTAATTTGAGTTTGAGAATGAGACCAAAATCTCAAACTCAATCCTAATCCAATCACACCCGTAGAAACCCAAAAAATCTCCAATTGAGACTATTGATTTACGAGATTAATAATTAAAGTTTATAAAAAAATAAAATTTTTGACAAGTAATCTTTTTGTTTTTGGAATTAAATGTCCATTTTACTTTTTGGTACGTTCATATTTGAATATTTCATTTTCTAAAAATATACTTACAATAATTTTATTTTAACTCCTTATTAGTAATCTCCCTCTAATTTGATGGAGTTTATTGAATTTACAACTCTCTTAATTTTAAGTAAGATAAGCTCTACAAAATATGGTCTCACACCAACTCTTTACCTCCCTTGATTAAATTTTACAAACACATGATTTCCCTATTAATTTCTAATTAATAAGGACAAAATGGTAAATTAAGTAAAATTTAATATTCTTCTAATTTTTTTACACAAGTCAAAATAGAACATTCAAATTTAAAAAAAGAACGTGATTTTTTCCCTTTTTTATAAGTAAATTATTAAACATTAAAATTATGCAGATTTGGATTAAGGTTACAACGTCCAATGTCTTTCCTATCATACAAGATAATCAGGATACCATAAGAGAGATTATGTAGCTAGATACAAAATTTGGCTTGGTTCAATAATCAGCTAAGTTATGAACTTGACTATTACAATCTATTTGAATATTCCAATTTCCTTTGTTTCTTCCTCCTAAACAGGACTTTTCCAACATTGATTTTGTCCATGCCAGTCCAATCCTTAGTATTTGTCTGTCCTTTTAAGCTTCAAAGAACATTTAAGCAATATCCCTCAATAATAGCATTATGAAAGAGCTTTATTTCCAGCTATTTCTTAGGAAGTAAGTTTTAGTACAACTAATTCGAGACTGGCGAAATATATCTTAAGAAAAATGAATACTTTGCACATTCTGATTTGGGAAACATCAGGGGTATACTCTATTGCAACACATACTGTCTCAGTTTTTTCTCACATAGATCTAATTATTCTTGGTGATAGACATGAGTTCCTCTTCTATAAACTGTGCCAAGACTAAATTGTGTAAGGAGAAAGGGTGAGGACGCATTGCAACCGTTCCGTCCTTTTTTTTAATTTTTTTATTTATTTATTGGGGGAGTGGACCTATCTATTACAAAGAAATGAGGGTTCAAGAAAGCGGGATGTGATTCGAACTCATGACCTCTACGTTATGAGTCCTCATCCTTGACCACTAGACTAATGCCTCATTGGCCAACCGATCCGTCCTTGATTTCTCCCAATTTGGATAGAAAACGCAAACTTTTAGTGGGGAGAGAGGGTTTAATCATATTTCTTTCCAACCTTAGGGGGCAGAATATGCTTTAATTCACAAATATTTTATCTTTAGACTTTATTTCTTGGCCATGAATTGATCTTAAATCCTATATGCACCTCTTTTTTGAGGCACACTTGCCCACAAATGCCACCCTACCCTACCAAAAGCTTGTATTCACACGTTCATGATAGCAACACTCACTAACTAGCTCTCCTCCTATTAGCCCATGTTAACCCAAGTTTCCTTTTTTATTATTCTGGATCTAAAGTTTATTGTCTAAAATTTACACAATTATCGATCACAACGTATCTTAACTACCTGATAATAGTTTAATACTCTCTCGGTCTTAATAATGTGTTTTATTAATTATAATATCAATACTACTCTGTTAAATATAATTATTTGTATTCAAGTCCTATTTAAGAAAGTAATATTGATATTTTGACTAACAAAATACCTTATTTTTTGCTTCCTTAATTTTCACTATTTATATTATTCCCTTCATTCCTAAATATAAAACTTTCATTACATGTTGTGAAAATTAAGGAAGCAAAAATTAATACTCCCTCCATTCCTAAATATAAGACTATTTAGACAATTTTAGAAAATTAAGAAACTTGTCATTTTTACCTAAATTTTCAATATTATCCCTCTCTCACTTCTATATCATAAGAAAAGAAAGGAAAAAATAGGGATGGTAGAGGCGGAAAATAAAAAAGATGTTGAGGGTATAATTGGAATAAATTATTGACAACTAATAAAAGAGTCTTGAACGACAATTAATTTGGATACATATAAATCTCCTAAATAACAATTAAATAGGGAATGGTGGGAGTATGTTTTTTAATTAAAATATCAATATTACTTTCTTAAATATGACTTGTATACCTTTAATTATGTTTAATAAAATAATTTTGATATTTTAATTATAAAAATATCTTAATTTTTATAACATGTAATGAAAGTTATATATTTATGAAGTCTTATACTTAGGAATGGAGGTAGTATGTAATAGTAACGAAGGTAGTATTTGTCATCAGACAGTTTTTTAGTTTAATTAGAATGTTATTACCTCGGTCCACATTAAATGCCCCTATTATTACATATGCAACCACTTTACCTTTTCCCTTTTCTCTCTCTTCTCCCTTTTTTCTTCCTGCGTTTTTTCTGCCCCTTGCTGCCGGCCAGATTTGGTCATTGGCTCCGGCCAATGGTCAAATTTTGGTCCTTTTGTTCCGTTAATATTACTCTATTTTGTACTACGAATCATATGAAACCTTTTTCAGAGTTTTTTTCTTCAAGATTCAAGACGCAGTGGTTAGATGAGTCTCGGATCTTCGCAGATCTAGATTTTTTTTCTATTTTTCTAGGGAGGATGTGTTCAACCGGACTGATCTCAGCCCTTTATCATCTTTTTACGTCTTTCCCGAGACAATTTATAGTGACGGTTGATACGCCACTGGTCCCCTATAAATTGTCGAGTCCCTACAAGAAGATGCTGAAAGTGATATTCTCCTGTCCCTCGTGTTTCAAGATTGCAATGAAGATGCTTTGAAGAAGAAGATTATGTATTTGTTTAGTTTGCTTAGTTTTATTAGTTGTTTTTTTCTACCATCCAAGTTTTCTTTGGTGTGTCTTTGTCACGTTATCGTGATTTTTTTAAATCATTAGTATAAGCTATTTTTCTGTATTTGCGATTTTCCTTCGATTAGTAATGGGCTTTACTATTTGTGATTAATGGAAATATAATTTATTTAGCAAAAAAAAAAAAAAGAATTAAAAAAGAAAAGAAAAAAGAGGTCTTAAATAGTAAGTGAATGTGAAAGGGATAAATTATTAGACCTTTCGGTTCAGAACTGAACATATCACTACAGAATAATGAGAAATACAACTTTATAATAATGTGGTAAATTCTAAAGCATAAGATACACATGTTTCTGGTGCATATCAGAATTTTCCATGTGAAAGAGTCCTTAAAAAAGTAAATGTTAAAGTAAAAGCTAATAATATTCTAGTATCAAACAATCTCCTCTCTTTCAACTTGAAGTAGGTGAAATCTAGTAGCTAGGACATTCTTAGAATCATATATATAATCGGGCATCTAAATATGCGGGAAATGCATTGGATTGACATTGATTTTTCAAAATGGTCATAACATGTCAGTATTTTTTTTGGAGAAGATTTTTTGTCAGAACGAAAATCCACTAATAATATTCTCGTATCAAACAATCTCCTCTCTTTCAACTTGAAGTAGGTGAAATCTAGTAGCTAGGACATTCTTAGAATCATATATATAATCGGGCATCTAAATATGCGAAAAAATGCATTGGATTGACACTAGTTCTTCAGAATGGTCATAACATGTCAGTATTTTTTTTGGAGAACATTTTTGTCCATAATGAAAGTGGGACTTACGTCCTGGGCTGACATGGTACATCCTAGATGCGCCTTCCCACGCCAGCCCAGAACGAAAGTCCCAATTCCGTCTTGAATTCGGGACTAAAGTGGAATTTATGTCCTCAGTGTGAACTTTTTTTTTATGAACATATGCTGTTGGTTGTGATCTCCTATCTCTTTTTCTTTTTCTTTTTTTATATTAAATTTAAAAAAAAATGTATCATATATATATAAGAATTAGTTTTCTACAATTGCGAGTCGAAAAAATTCTGAATCCTTTAGACATTATTTAATGTAGTAATATGATTATTTTAAACACATTAATTGATTTTACTCCTATAGCACTATTACATATACAATAATTTTAATAATATATTAGATAATGTATTCTAGTATACACTAATACACACTAATGTATTCTAACTCACAGTTTACATATAATTTGTTCATATTATATTCTTCTGTGCATTTAAAATTTCAGAATAAGAATAATACAATCGGATCAGAAAAAAAAAAAAAAAAAGAAAGCCATATACAAATATAACATTTTTTTAATAGGAAAATCATTATCATTAATTGATATCGATTGTTACATGTGGTAGGAAAAAATTCGTGGGTCTCCAAACCATTGGAATGAGGTTCTAATCCTCATTGCATTTTTAACCAAAACATCTGCAGAATTATTACAAGATCTATGGATAAAAGATAGATAATATCATAAAAAAGATTGTAAAAGTGAAAGTTAAAATTTAATTTTAAAGAAAAAGAAAAGAATAAACTATCTAAAATGATTGGTCAGGGTATTCTTGCCCTTTTTAACCTTTTTAACAAATAAGCAAATTATTGTTATGGGTTGAATATTCCATGCTATTTGTGGTAATAATTAGTAGCGATAGAAATGGAGATTAAAAAAGAACGAATGAAAATAAAAAAAAACTATGTTGACCTCAATAATGATGATTGTAAATTAAATGAAGGTATCTAAATCTCAAGGCAAAAGCATGAAACAAGATGTACAATCACATAAACCATATCCATTTCTTTCAACTTATCGTATTGAATTCAGTTTATTTTAGGTTATGAAGTTTGAGGTATTGAACAAAATACTAAAAAATTTGGACTGCTTACGTAAAATTGTAGTTAGGAGTTCGTCTTTTCTTATAAATAATCTATTTATGTAATTTAAATATATATTGTATCTCAACGTAGTTAATATTATTGTTTGGTAATGCCTCCAAACGTATTCGATTCTTTGACGAATCGAGTTAACAATTTTTTTGTGTCTTTCTTTATCATTTTCCAATCTCATTTTCTCTTTCATTATTGATTGATATTTATTTCCTAAGAAATTCAACCCATATTGTCCATTTCTCCCAGACTTGTGGGTTCAAGTTCAAATGAAGAACATTTAGCAAAAGAAAAAAAAAGTTCGAAGTAAGGGCACTGTGGTAAGGAATTTTGGCATAACCGACACATCGTTTCAGACTGATTTTGAATATTTTAGTGTATATTAGAATACATTATCTAATATATTATTAAAATTATTGTATATGTAGTAGTGCTATTGGAGTAAAATCAATTAATGTGTTTAAAATAATCATATTACTACATTAAATAATGTCTAAAGGATTCAGAGTTTTTTTTTTGACTCACAATTGTAGAAAACTAATATATATATATATATTACAGAATGACTCTGTTACATATTTTTTTTTAAATTTAACATAAAAAAAGAAAAAAGAAAAAGAGATAGGAGATCACAACCAACATATGTTCATCAAAAAAAAAAGTTAACACTGAGGACGGAAGTTCCGGGGCCAAGACGAAATTGGGACTTCCGTCCTGAGCTGACGTGACAAGGCGCATCTAGGATGTGCTACGTCAGTCTAGAATGGAAGTTCCACTTCCGTCTTAGTCCCGAAACGGAAGTGGGACTTTCGTCCTAGACAAAAATATTCTCAAAAAAAAAAGACTACTATGTTATGACTATTATGAAGAATCAGTATCAGTCCAATAAATTGGCCTAATTATGAATGGGCGCCGTATATGTACTGGGATGATACATGTGTACATGAATGTATTATTTTTCGAGAAAACACAAAGTTTTAAGTTTGGAATCCAAGTAATCTTTTAATTCAACTTGTATGAAGCTTAAAAAAGTTTTCTAAGCTCGTGCAAACCCGAGTTGGTTTCGATAATAGCACGGATTTCTATTCGCACCATTTTTTTTGATGAATAAATTTGTTTCCATTAATCACAAATAGCCGAGGCCATTACAATTAAAGGAAAATCTGAAAATACAGAAAGTAAAAGTTATACAATGATTTAAAAATCACGATAACAGACAAAAAACACACCCATGCTCACACGATTTTACTGACATTTGTAAAATGACTCGATAACACTTCAAGTATTGTTATTCAAGAACAACTTTCAATTTATTATTAAAAAAATCATTAGTTATTAGAGCAGTCTCGAACAATATTGATGCTCTATACTAATTATTAAAGTTAGACCGCTAATTTTTTTTTAAAAGTATAAATTATGAAAAGTGTTGAAATATAATACGATTTTTAAATTTTCAGAACCAAAGCAAACAACTGTCATGAATTTTTTTTTGTCTATTTGATATAGTTTTTAATAGATTAACATTATATTAATACTATTTGTTTCATGTAATTTTTAAACAAAAATGGAAAAAAGATAATCCATACCTTTACTTGATGATCCCAAATTTTAGAGAAAATATAAAAATTTCTCAAATTTCTTCAACAAAATACCACATATGTATATATAAATAACAAAAAATTGGAACCTTCAATCTTCGAAGGCCCTGTTCCGTAGAGTATTTTAAGCCCCATCAAAGCCGAGCCTGTTAGTTATCGATGCAAATTGACGTAACAACTGAGATTATTTCATATATGCTGACAAAAACCCTTATGAGCGAGCACTAAACTAGTGGTAGTAAAGGTATTGTGAGGTACTTTCTTAACATCATCCCTCTACTTGTTTTCATGCACAAACAAAAAAGAGAAACTTTTATCACTTGGACGATGCCAACATTTCCAGCATTCTTGATCACAAGTAGGCAAGCATTTTATTTTCCCTGGCCCTCAGGTGATATTGATATGTTAGTGTCTTCCAGAAATTGGACCAGAAATTGGACTATTTATTAATGAGTTTAGTCGTTTTTCTCTCTGACGACTTTTCTTAGATCTGTCACTGTTGAAATATAAAGTCATACATTGTTTACCTAAGAAAGATCTAAGTTACTTATAAGCTCATGATGAACACCACTAATTGCCAATTAGTTGAGAGGATATAAAGACTCATGAACTAATTTTCATATGGTATTATCAGAGCGGAGTTTTAGGCGTGATGTGTAGACTCATAATGCACAGTGAATTTTAATTGTCTCCGTACTACTCAAGTAGAACGACAACCTTGTACTGTCCCACGTGACCTAAGAAGGGAGGCGAGCCTTGAATTGACTCCACCTCGATGTGAGAGGAGTGTTGAAATTGATCTCACCTCGATAAGAGAGATATTGTTGAAGTATAAAATCCAACATCGTTTACCTAAGAAAAATTCAAGTCACGTATAAACGTATGTGTTAACACCACTTATTAGTAATTGATTTTGAAAAGATATGAAGACAGTTAATTAATTTTCAACAGGTGGCAACCCCCACCCCAATACACCGAGAGATGGAAGAATTGAAGAACAGAGCCACACGTTTATATTGTTAGGTTGAAATCAACATCAATGGTGGTGGTTTGTGTCCCTACTATAATTTGGAGGCATATGCTTATTTTCTTCAATCAAATCAAGCTTGTGGGGCTCTTTTTTCAGGTGTATAAAAGTTGAAGATATTTTTTTCGCCGTCCATACTTTTTCTTGATTAAAAAAAAAAAAAAAACTATCAAAGGTTCTTTAGCCCATTAGCAAGGGTCTGCACAACCACTGGAGATCGTGAGTTCGATACCCCTCTCCATCCAATGGAGCAAGCTTTAATTGTCTCCCTTTATAGGGCTATCTTTTCCTCTTGTGAGGCGCTTCTCTCTCACTTATGGGGCAACCGCTCATCCGGGTTTAAAAAAAAAAAAAAAATAACTATGTGAACAATTTGTGAATAATGAGAGGGGAATTTACTTAAAATTCAGTCAAAACTATATCTCTCCGTCCATTTTTACATAGCCCAAATTATTAAAGCACAAAAAATAGTTCGATTGGATGAGTTTTTTTTTCCCTTGAATGAAAACTAATTTTTTTTCTTCTTAATATTAGTGCAGTGTCTTAAAGCGACAGATAAATGTGAACGGAGGGAGTATCATTGTATTAATTTATTCAGATACTCTTATGTCTTTCTGAATTGAAGTCACTAAAGATAAATGTGAAAAGTATTTAAGGCATTCTTGAAACTAAAAAAAGATCAGAAAAAAAGAAGCTATTTGAGCAATATTAATTCTCTATAACAGTTCTACTAGTAATAATGACTATAATACTCTACTTGAGATGATTTTTATTCAGATATAATAAAATAAATATATAAGATGGAAAATAAGCCTTGAAACTATTAAAATTATGAGGAGTGAAACTACTTAATTAGTGCTCCCCTCCGTTTCTTAATAGAGCATTTCTAGGTAGTTTAACATTGATTAAGGAATGGGAGACATCAAACATTTATACTACTCCCTTCATTCTCATTTAATTGTCGTTCAGAAGATTTATATGTATCTAAATTAATTGTCATTTAAGACTATTTTATTAGTTGTCAACAATTTATTCCAATTATTCCCTCGACATTTCTTTTATTTGCCGCCTCTGCCATCCCTATTTTTTCCTTTCTTTTATTATGCTATAGAAGTGAGAGAGACGTAATATTAAAACTTTCGGTGAAAATGACAAGTTCCTTAATTTTCTAAAATTGTCTAAAGAGTCTTATATTTAAGAATGGAGGGAGTATTATTGTGATACCCGTAACTTTTGCTTACGCGTTATTTTACGTGTAATTTATTTTAGGTGTGATTTATTGCGTAGGCATATTTTATTTTGTGTTATTACGTGATTGCGTACGTTTCGTTGAGGGGCGTTTCGTACGTGTATTGTATTCGAAGGACCTAATAGTAATTCACCTAGATGAGTAATTAGTTGGAATTGAAATTGAATTAGGAATTCTAATAGGACTTGTGATTATTGAATGGCCCTCCTCAGTGGGTGAATACTTGGGGACTGTTAGCAGTGATTATGGGTCTGATTAGACAATTGAGATTGACTGTGGGATTGTAGTGTCATAGCGATAACTATGTTCGTAATGTCTAAGCACATTGTGTAATCGTGAATACTGTATATCAGACATGCTTGTTGTGGATTCGGTTGTGTGAGTGATTAGACGTGAAGAGTATAGTTGTTTAGCTTAACTATTGTTTTCCACTTGTTTGATCCCTGTTCGTTTTATACTCGATTGTCTGACATAACTATTGGGTTGTAGTGCATGAGTAGTATGGGATGCTCATCGCATGAATTCCGGTATGGGGTGTCAGATATGATAAGTCTAGTCGAACATTTGTTTGGGTCATAATTGACACTTGGTATTGAGTCCTTTTACTTGTATTTTGGGTTGGGTTTGATTTGGTGCAAGATAGTACACTTGTGTACAAGTTTTGCACTTAATTTTTTGCAGGTTACGGACTGAAGCAATCGTCTTAGGTATCATCTGCAGAGAAACAAAACCTATTGTCTTCGTGCAGACGCATCTGCGGACGAAACCCTTCGTCTGCGGCTACCTTCGGCCAGTTTGGGCATATGGTCGACCGGAGCCTCTGTTTCTGTCGGGTTGATTCTGGACGACCACCGGTCGACCGGACTACGGGTTAGGTTGACCGACGAGTCACAGTGTGGCTATTTCTGTTCTGTACCGTTCTGTTCTGGTCCGACTTGATTTAAATATGTTCTGGTCTAGGTTCTGAGTTTTGTGATACTTGTGTAGTGTCTTGTCCAGAGTATTTAATTCAAAGAAGTATTTTGGAAAACGGGAATATGTTGCATCTATATTTATCTATCTATCTGTGTTATATTCTATTTGTATATGTTGTATTATTATCGGTCCCTACTGAGCACCGGAGTTCAGTCCATCCGCTTTTGCTGTTTCAGATTTTGTAGATGTTGATTCTAGCTTTGATGGAGATGATTGGGAAGGGGACTATGAAGAGTGATTCATAACCGGCTTTGATTTAGAGATTTAGATCTTTCTTTCATTTACACTTAGAGTATTTCTTTTATAGTAATGTTGAACAATTTTATTTGTAACACAGTATTATTTCACGCATAATAATTCCGCTGTTTAACTCTTATTTTTGAATTATATCATAAATGAATTTCCTTTTAGTACCTCTATTTGTCGACTTTGGTGTTTCATCAACCAATGAGACACTGCCATGTCACCATTCCGGAGACGGGGTGTGACAATTATACCCTTACATAATTTAGTTTGTTATCAAATACCAATACGAAACTATGAGCCATAACCCAACATCACTCTTATCATATGGTAATATTTTATTAATTAGAAATGATCTTATTTTAAAACCTTAATGTTTATGAACGAGAGGTTAAAAAGAATTATGAAATGAAGTATCTCTTATTCACTCTCACAACTAAACGTAGAAGACCCGAATAAAATAGTGATAGTTCCACCATGAAAAAAAAGGAGAATAAATAGGCATCTATGTTTGTTGGGTAATTGTTAAACACCACGTGCGATCTCTACTCAAGAAATGCAGTCTGGATCCTATGTGGAATATATTTTTTTAGTATATACGGAATATTTTAGGACAGATGTTTTGAAATTAAAAAACACGACAAGTGTTCTGAAGCTCAGAATAAATGTCCGTTTTAAATCAAATTTAACAATCTAAATTTTAATTTAACAGACGAGAAAAGTTCAGCACATGCAGAATTATCACATTCCGCACTGGAGCCACCGTTCAAGAAAGGAAGAAATGAGTCATTAAACAGTTTTTTTTTGTTGCTAAGTAATGAGTCATTAAACAGTTGCACCATATGATTGACATTAATAGAGACACATGAATAGCCTAAAATGTCAATTCACCCCAAAAAAAAAGAATGGCCTAAAATGTCCAAAGCTTCTATGGGTTTTTATGGCATGATGCAAACACGGCCTTCTTGGCTCTTCCTCTCATGGAAGGGACAATTATTTGTACTGCTAATAAGTATCTCTCTTTTTCAGTCGACCAATTATTGATGACAGAGCCACAAATTCACAATGGTCATTTTAGCCAAAAACAACAATGCACAATGATTACATTTCATGGTTACACATTTATTTTTTTGGAAAACTTGTGCATTGAGTGGATTATTTACTGCTTTGGCTGATTTCTAGCTTGGTAATCTAGTTCTTGGTGTATAACGAATTTTTATCAGAACCGTGCGGAATATCTGTTACCTGTCGAATAAAAAATTTAACGATTAAGAACACTTGTTCTTTAACACCTCCTTAGACCTTAGATTTTTTATCCGGCGGCTAACATAAGTTCCGCTATGTGCGAAGCAACATCTGTTCTGTACTGAAACCATGGTCCCTAGTTTTAACCGTAATATAGAACGCTGAATGACAGTCACAATACATTTTAGATGTTCCCAAAGTAACTCCAAAAAATCTGAACAACTCTCTTAACCAAACTAGCTCACTTGTTGCATTGAACATAGCTCTATATTTCGTTTCAGCTGAAGATTGAGAGACAACTTGTTATTTTTTGGATCGCCAAGAAAACAAGAGCATTTTCTAATTGAACCAAAGTACCTTGTAACATACGTCATAGTTGATTTCTTAGGTTTGATTTTCTGAACTAAAACTCCTTATTACAGTTTACTTTTTTTTTTCTCTTATGATAATGTTATAATTTATAAATACCTGGTGAACTTTTTTGCTTTTGGACTCTAAAATCAAGTGACATTTTTTTTGTAGTTCTATGAAAGTTTCTCTCATTTTTCTTGATCAATGAGTATATTTAAAATTTATAGAATAGTTTGTGTGCAAATGAATTTACATAGAATTTTGTTAATTTTCAGATTAATATTAAGGGGTGTTTTTTAGGTTTTGAATTTGTACTTCATTTTAAATAATAATTATATATTATTTATTTATTTATAACGTCACCGAGTCGATAACGATCCGTCCACCAGCACGATCAGTTACCCGTAACCCAATAACTTTTCCGGTTAATTACCGGATTGAGTTTCAAAACCTTGGTGAACATAAGGCACATATCTGTGCTTTCGATTAAAAATAGATATAGCTTTTCTGAGGTAGACGGCAGAATTTTTTTCCTATTACATGCTTCTTGCTTTCCTTGGCTAAAAATATAGCCAGTCTGTGTGTCTTGATTTCCCTTCATACATACTCCCTCCATTCTCATTTAATTGTCGTTTAGGAGATATATGTTTATTCAAATTAATTGTCATTTACATATCTTTTATTAGGTATCAACAATTTATTCTAATTATACCCTCAACATATATTTTATTGGAAAAGTGAAAGAGAGGGAGGAAGGAAGGAGTATTATTGGAATTGTGCTGGATAGATTATTGCTTGTTTGAGTTCCTTAATTTTTTTCAAAGTGTCCTAAACGACCTATATTGAGGAATAGAGGGAGTATCGGGGATTGCATTGGACTGACCATGGTTTGACATAAAGGGCAAACCATGACAGTCTTTTTTTGGACAAACATTTTTGTCCAGAACGGAAGTGCCATTTCCGTCCTGGGGGTAGAACGGAAGTGGGACTTCTGTCCTAGGCAGCCTCCTGCCCTTGCCCTAAATAACACCCCAACCCGTTTGATAAAAAAAAAAAAGCTAAGTAAAAAAAAAAACCCTCCCCCCTACCGCTGCTCCTGACGCCTGCCCTCCCCCGCCGTCGAGCCCAGGCCGCCGCCACCATCAATCACCACCCCTTGCTCTCTTTCTCTCTCAATTCGAAAGGTATAAACCTTTATTTATTTTTATTTTTTGGGAAAATTTAAATATAAATTAGGGTAAAAAGTGCCCACGCCCCCTAAATTATCTCAGATTTTGATTTTTGACCCTCAACTAAAAAACGTCAATTGCTTGACCCTGAACTTTTTTAAAGTATCAATGGTTCCCCTTCCATCCAATTTCTCCATTAAATAATAACGAAAGGTACCTATGTGACACTCACATGATAAAAATGGGGCAAATTTGACAAAAATAAATTAATCTTTAAAAAAACTAATTAGAAAATGGAAAACCCTCCCTAATTTTTTTAACATCCTAAAATTAAATAAAATCCTAAATCCTTGAAAATAAAATGTGATCTCCCATTGGAAATTGATTCAAGAAATCTTGATAAATGAGTAAATAGTATTTTCAATTTCTGGTAATTTTTTTTATAAAATCATGCTTAGGTTGTTATGGGATACGATGAAGACATTGAATATCTTTTTTTTTGCTCAAAACTAAGTTAAAAAACTCGGTATAATTAGTTACATCTTTCATGGAGTTTAACATAATTTCATGGAAGTCATCCTTAAGTTATTTAGCAAAAAAAAAAAAAAAAAATTGCTTAAGTTGTTATTGGGGAATTTGCAAGATTTTCATTTCAGAAAGAAGCGAGATTTCACTACACATGAAATAAAGAAGAAATTAGTGAGAGATTTATGGCTAACCTCAATTTTCTAATTTTTTTATGGTTAATTTATTTTTGCCCAATATGCCCCCATTTTTATCATGTGAGTCACCTTCCGTTATTATTTAACGGAAAAATTGGATGGAAGGGGAAGCATTGATACTTCAAGAAAGTTCAGGGTCAAACACTTGACGTTTTTTAATTGAGGATCAAAAACCAAAATTCGAGATAATTTAGGAGGCGTGTGCACTTTTAACCCTATCAATTTTTGTGAATATTTGTTTAATTGAAATTGGTGAATTTGGTGAATTTTTTAAATTTGGAGGAATTAATTTATAAATAATTGGGAATTTGAGAATTTAGAGTAATTTGGTGAATTTGTGTTTGGAAATTTGGTAAATTGTGAATTTAGGGCATTTGTGAATGTGGTGAATTTTTGTAATTATCTTAAATTGATGTTAATTTTTTCTTAAATTGATTTTATTTTATAGAATTTATGTTAATTTTGGTGATATAACATGTGTTTTTCTGATAAAATTTATGTCTATTGTTTTTTTTTTGTATAGATGTCTATACCTGCTCATCTTCAACCTGGTCCTTTTGATAGGAGTGTTTTAACCAAACAACCATACCATAGATCGTTAGGAATATGGCACGGTGAGGAGTTACACCCCTTTAAAATGTATTAGAAGCAAAAGTCAGTTTTATGTCCCGTATAACAGAGAAA
This sequence comes from Vinca minor, assembly GCA_026122235.1. Lineage (NCBI taxonomy): Eukaryota > Viridiplantae > Streptophyta > Magnoliopsida > Gentianales > Apocynaceae > Vinca > Vinca minor. Next base: position 5,606,887 of record JAOCZM010000026.1, read on the forward strand.
CAAACCCTGCCTTAATTAACCTAATAGTCCAATTAGGTTTTGGGGGATGCTGTAGGATGGGACATATAAAGGTAGATCACGCTCTAGTGACTTCCTTAGTCGAGAGATGGTGCCCAGAGACTTATACATTTCACTTACGTAGCGGTGAGGCAACCATTACTCTAGAGGATTTAGGATGCCTTCTTGGCCTACCTACTAGGGGACACGTGGTGTCGTGGGGTGCGAATTACAATTTGTCCAATACTCAGTGGACTGCTACCGTGTTTAATCTGTTAGGATTCCAACCCGCCCTGACGTCAATTAGGGGAAACACTATTCAGTTGTTTGAAGTTTATGCCCACATTAGTCAGCCTCTAGGACATGATGCTACTGATTTTGATGGGTAGTTTCTTTTTTCCCGATAAGTCAGGGTCCCGAGCGAACATGCGTTATCTCCTCACTATCACTGATCTGGAGCATGATATGACTTCGTGGGCTAGCGGTGTCCTTGTGTATTTGTACCGCCAAATGTGCATCTCCTGCATGGCTGTTTCGAAGGACATGACCGGCTATTGTTTACTCATTCAGGTTTGTCTAAATTATATAAAATTTTATGTTTAATATGTAATTTGAATATTTAATAATCGATACTATTTGTTTTGACCAGTTGTGGGCGTGGGAGCACCTTTCATGTCTCCGTCCGAAGAATCGAGGCGAGATTACAGATGAGATCCCCGTTGATGGTGCTCCTTTAGGGGCAAGATGGAATAGAGCACGGACTTTCCGCAACACGCCGAGTCACCAATTGTTGATATTTCGTGATCAGCTAGATTTGATCACTGAGACACAAGGGGCAAGTTTATTTCGATATTCTCGTAATTTATTTATATTAATTAAATAAATTGTTTTACATTAACTTGATTTTATTTTACAGTTTATGTGGAGACCGTACCCTGATGCAGAAATTGCAGAGCGAGTGGCTCGAGATGAAGACTTCCTGTTAACCGTGCATGCCCGAACGCCACCCATTTGCTTCGATGTAGTGGAGTACCACCTGCCTGGCAGAGTTATGAGGAAATTTGGATTCCAACATGTGGTATCAATACCAGTAGGGCCGCACGGTATTGTTGAGGGCAAGGACGTCCACACAGTGAAGACCGTCCCATAAGGAATTGGGAGAACGTGCACAACAAATACATATGTGTTCCCGCTTTAGGTAATGTTATTGCACCAACCCGCGAGTACATGGATTGGTGCAATAATATTACAGTTCACTGTCTTACGAACCCAAGAAATAAGGATCTCAGGCCACTCCCGATGAGTTATCAACCCAACGCAACAACAGAAGATATTTTGGTAAGTTTTTTTTGTTTTGTTGTTAACATAAATCTTGTTATTTTGAATATACTAATTTTTAATATTAAAGTTACAAACGGAGTCCAATAGAATGATACTGACTGAATTCAAGAAGCTTGCGACTAGAAATGTGAGCCAGTACAAAAATCTCATCGTTTGGGCTACTAAAGCCCTCAAAGATACCTTCGATGCGGCTGGGAAAATAGTTGCTTGCAGACCCCGCGCTACCGACATAGCAGAAACTGTCATTGAGCAACTGGTTACACAACCGAGGCAGCCTATTGAAGGTAAGGCTCAGCATGGGAGGCCGGGTACTCGTCAGAGTCGGCAGGCTACTCAGGAGTTTCATGAGAAGATAAGACGCACTAGGCACCGCGGAGAAACGGGGGCGTCTCCACTACCGGCAGATCAGACACAGACTCAGGATGATATCTCCCGATTTGAATACCAATTTCCAAGCAACTACATTGTTTCTCCGGGTAGTCAAATGGGATGGCATACTGGCGCGGGTCCCTCTTCATCGGGACAGGCGAAACGTCTTTTTTGGTGCGACACCCCCGTACAGCCTAGGCCTGGACCCAACGTAGACGCTGCAACAGACTTCACTTCTCTTGCCAGATTCACCTGAGAAGCCGATACATATCGACCCCAAAGACGCTCAGGTCATCGAAACGGAGCATGGTAGTGCCCTGCGAACAAGAGACGGTAACACGTACTATCTACGGAAGAACCTGAAAACGATCGTTAGATACACACCGTCGGGGCAGTAGATAGGACATTACATTTAGTTTCTTTTCTTTTCTTTGTTTAATTTATGTTACATACAATTTGTTTTTTACATTGTTCGTTTTTTTTTTAAACTAGACCATTTATAAGTATGGTCCAGTTTATTACAATTATTTATTATAAGACCTCACCAGAGGAGGAGTAGTAGAAGCCCGTTGAGCGAGTGCCCCGTGTGGGGAGTAGTAGAAGCCCGTTGAGCGGATGCCCCGTGAGGGGAGTAGTAGAAGTCCCGTTGAGCGGGGTGTCGTAGAAGTCCCGTTGAGCGGGTGCCCCGTGAGGGGGAGTATAAGACCCACACAAGGGAACCCAAAGAAATGACAATTAAATCATTCCCCTTATGTGAGGTGGGTATCGAACCTGGACCTCTCAGTCACAGGCAGTGGATGTTACCCACTGGGCTACCATGCCTTAGATACATTGTTGTTTTTTATTATTAATAAAGCAACTTTTCTTTTGTTCAAGTAATTTTTGTACACATTTTTTGGTTAATATTCTGTTATAGTCATATTTTTTTGTTGAAAAATACCAACTGAAAAATTTGTAGAAAAAAAAAAAAAAACTCAAAGTGATTTTTTCCGTCATCGAATAAGTTTGATTATAAATACTGAATTTCAAATTGATGAATAGCTAACAAAACTAATTAACTAGCTATTTACATTAGTTTCAAACGTTAAGTAAAAAATTAAAAATTAAAAATGTATTAGTACATGTTTATCCAAAAAGGTATTCAACATTGGAGTCGGAAAACTTAAAGTTCCAGCTGAGAAGGGTTTTGCAATCATCCAACAAAAGCAAATAGAGAAAATTAACGATTTTGATTCTTGATGGATGGTTACAAAAGAATTAACGATTTTAATTTCAAGTTTCAGTTGTGTCGACTTTTTTCTGTTGTGTTTTAACTTAGATTACAACCAGTTGAATTAACGCCGTCCAATCCCTAAGACACGTGAGACACGTTTAGTTATTGAAATACTATCTCCATTCCATAATATTTATCGTCTTGGGACATATAGCGAAAAAAAAACCACATAATACTTTGTTAGTCAAAATATCAATATTATTCTTTTAAATAGAATTAGTGGTATACAAATCATATTTAAGATTAGGAATTAGAAAAAACTCTAAAACTCTCTCTAAAGTTTTTCTCTCGCCGCCGCCGCTGCGGTGCGCATCTCGCTGTTCGACGATGAGCACTCTCATCTATCGATCTTTTTCTCCCTTGACATCACTAATGGTGAACGACGGGCGTAACCCCTGTACCAATCACTTGCTCTTTGCACGAGTGCTTAATGGTGCATCGAAGCAGGATCTGCTAAAGACTGTCTTATGAAATAGTTGATGTAGGGGAAATTTTATTCTTGGATTGGTTGTATCATATGGGTCTCTATGTTAAACAAAGCATTGTTGCCGTGGAGGGTGGTGAACTACTGTCGTCGGCGTCGGGAGATGTCTGGCGATGCAATGGCATGAAGGGTGAGGTTACGCTGTGGACGAGCAATAAAAGGTGGGGGCGAGGTTTTGGTGAGTTTGTGTGGCTATTGGCAGGGGTCACGAGATCTGGCCGGCCTGTTTGGGTGCCTGAAACGGAGAGGGTGAAGGGGGTTGTTGGTTGTGGATTTTCCGGTTGATGGACGAGGGGCTGCGGTGACGGATGAGCGGGCGGGGAGGGTGGGGGTTGCATAGGAGATTAGGTTGGGTCGGGTCGAAGAGAATGGTGGGCTAGGTCGGGTTGCAGATGAAAGGTTTAGTGTGGGTCGGGTAGATGTCGGGATGATCGGGTTGGACAAGGTGGGCCGGGTTATAAATGGGATGATAGATTGTGGTTGGGATTTAATTGTGATTGGGCTGAGGTGTGCTGGTCCAGACCCAAGGCTAACTGAACATCTGTCTGTGCTGGACCGAGCATGTTTCTTTCTAGCTAGCCCAATTTATTGCCTAATATATTCTGGGCTGCTTTATTTTATTAAGCAGCCTAAAAATATTTATTTTTCACACTCTGTCAGTTGGAATTGTATACTTATACCTGGTGACTTATTCACAATTGTTCACTTATTTTCACTCGCTGATGTAATTCAAACGGGGGGCTTCTAGCGCTAACCAGGGTAAGGTGGAGACCGCAAGTCGGCCCCACCAAAATCCATGAATTGCCTGTTCGTGAATTGCCCAAGACTTAGCAAATCCTGGGCAATTCAATGTTGAGTGCGTCTGATAATGGTGCACAACTTTACTAGTATTTTCTTTTTCATAATAAAGCCTTTTGTCGGCTTCATGATTATTATCATGATAGTGTTAGGTTTTTTTTTCCATGTTTTAAGTTAGGATTTATTTCAAGTTTTTTTGTAAGCAATCGATATGCGCGATCGTCTCCAACTTGGAGAAGCATCCGTCAAGATAGAGTTTTATTGCAACATGGCTTTGAATGGAGGATCGTGAGCGGACATTTTGTTCGTATCTGGAGTGGTCGCTGGCCAACTACTCTACGTGGTTTTCAGCTGATCTCCCCACCTAATTTTACGTGTTTTGAAAGTTTGCAGACAAGAACTCTGAAAGTTGTGGAAGGCCTCCGGTTTGTGCTTGTCCTCGGTTTTGCTATTGCTTTTTTGGTAGTAGTGTTTGCTCATACGGTCATAGAATTTTGTACTATAGGGCGATTATTCTCTAGATTTTTCTATGACCGCGAGTATTGTAATGTTCTGACTCATTGGTTAGCTGGAATTTTTCTAAGGTTTGATGCCTCATTTCAAAGGGTAGGGGATCCATTAGAATTTCACCTCCCTCATGTAATTCCTAATATCTATTAATGATATTATTTTCTTTTCAAAAAAAAGAAAAATCATATTTAAGAGATTAATATTGATATTTTGATTAATAAAGTACCTTACTTTTTGGTTAATTAATTTTCGCTATATATTTTAAATGACTTATACAACCTCGAATCAAGCAAAAGATAAAGATACACGCCTCCATGGGGAAGGGAAAAAGAATCTAAATGTACATTAACTGTGAATGAGAAGATGGCCGTCACTATTAAATGAGGACATGTATTCCACTTTAAATTAATTTTGATCATCAAAATTTTAATTTAAAAAATAAAGATAGATTATGCATGCGCAAAATTTATCTGTTCGAAACTGAGTCGTAACGCATTATCAGCAAGGTGCATTCACCTCATGATCAATATTTTGTCCTTTTTGGCCCCTCAAATCCACGTTTATCTTCTGCGGGGTTCTTACCCTAGACTAGAAATGCGTGTGACGCGTCGTCAATTTTGGTCAATCTGACTTCTCATCGCGTTAGGACCTTTTGCATTTTGTTCGCAACGTAACAAATTTATTATATACTTAATATTTTAAAATTTTATAAAAAAAATTAACGGTTCAATTTTTTTTAAGTGGACATGCATTACGATTTTAGAATACAAGTTACATAAATAAGTGTTACATATTCTAAATCATGTGTTAACTAAAAGAGAATATTTATTACATAAAATATAATACATGTCCAAAAAATTATAACACATATCAAAATGTGTTCAGTATATACCGAATTTTTAGTATCTTATACCTATAGCTATATGGGAAAAAAAATCTTCTATCCCCATTTTATGTCACGTTCCCTATTTCACGAATAAATGTTTATCACGTATTCATATTATCTTTCTTTTTTTAGAGTTATAATTTTTTTAATTAAAAAAAATATATATAAATTTCTTATTAATGGAAATAAAGAATTAAACGTTGAATCGGGGATAGAAAATTCCTAACCGTCGTCTTTTGCTGATCAAAGCATGCACAGATTCCACCCACTTTCCTAGACCACTCTACTCGAGGCAATATTTTTTTTGAAGTTTTTGCATTGGATTGAAAATCTTTGCATTGTCTTTCTTAAAGTTGAAAAAAATAATAATTAAAGGTTAGAGGTAAAAAGCATTTTACTAGTTCAACGGAAAAAAATGTATCTTTTTTTTAAAAAAAACTTTTTTTCCACCCACAGCTTTTCTTGCCATTAAATTTTCTCATAATGATCTTTATGTTGGAAAAGTAGTAGGTGTATTAATTCTGTCCTTGAAACAGTGTGGTGCATAATTAATCATATCCTCATATATTGAAGAAAAAAGAAATATTTCTCAATTGTTAAACTTGATTGCAGGCAAACTCTAAACAACAAAGTCGATGAGTAAAAAACATGAATTGAATGTGACTCTGAGTGTGTGCTCAGATTGCTATTCTGTCTTGAAACATTTTCAAAATTTTCTTTTCAAAAGTCAAATATCTATTCAACATAATTTGGTACAACAAGTACCATTAGAGAATATAAAACGAAAACTCAAGGAAAAAAGAAATAACTATATACATGTGTATGTGCCCGTACATGTACCAACCACTCACAATTTATTATGTGTACACTTTTTTTCAATTATATATACACGTAGCGAATTGTGAATTGTTTGGTACAAAAATGTGCGCATACACAGGTACATACAATTCTTTGCGCGAGTATACCAATTTTGAAGCTAAACCACCGACCATATATAGTTTCACCATACATTGTGAATGCACTGGCTTTTGGTGCATGCAGAAAGATCCCTTTTGTGATACTCGTAACTTTTTACTTACGTGTTTGCATGTCTTGTATTTAATTTTGTGTGATTTATTTGTAATTACATGTTTTATGTGTTGAATATTAGTTTTATAAGTGTTTAAGATGCTTATTTGATGTTTTGGAAGTTTGAGGGACTTGAGTGTGGATGTTATGAAGTTTATAGACATTTTTGTATTGGAGTTGAGGGGTTAGTTAGTGGGGTTTATTGCTGGATTTTTAGGAAGAATGAAGTTAGAAAGAGAAGGAAGAAAGGAAAAAGGAGAGAAATAAGAGGAAGGGAATTCTAGAAAAATAGGGTAGTTGTGAGAGATTCCTTATTTGAAGTAGCAAACGGAGTCTGATTGGAGTGATTTGTGTTACGTTGGTTAGAGGACTTATGGTGATACAATCTGGACGGTGGGATCGTGATTCCAACGGTGGAGTTGAGAGATATTGACTTCGGAAGTTAGGATTGTGAATTTGGAATTTCTGGTTTTGTGCATTTTTTTAGAGATTTGATTAAGCTTCTAAGGTAAGATTCTTACAATTTTATTTTTTCTACAAAAAGAGAATGAAATGATGTTTGTTAAAGTATGTAACATGATGAAATTATTTCCGACGTTGTTTTATTGCATCAAAAGTTGGATGAAGCGTTGTAGTTTATGAATAGTATGTTATCGTTTGAGTTACCGTGTAGTAATGTGTGATTCGCATGAAAAGTATGTCATTGTTGATTTACTACAATTGATGTGTTGTTTTATATAGTACGTTAGTCTGATTGGTAAAGTCTGAAAGTATGCAAGGCCCACTTAAAGTTCATGTTGTACCCGCTACGATGATTATAAGGCAGAGGCCTTTGCAGGACAAGTAAGCTATGCATATCCTCTGGCCAAGGCCATGCGAGACGAACTAAGTTATATATACTCATGAGGTCGAGGCCTTGTAAGAAGAAATATTTATGTAGAACAACCAGTTGAGATTGGTAAGAAGAACAATATTGTGTATACCACCGCATTCCCATGAGAAATGCGAGGATGACTATGTATAATATGTAGAACCACCGACCAAGGCCGATGCCGAGGTTTGGTGAGGATAACTAAGTCATGTAGAATGTGATACCCGAGACTTTTAGAATTTTAGTTTTGCATGTCTTGCGTTAATTTTTGCATGTATGTGTCTATTAATTGCTATAACATGATATTATGCGATTAAATGTTACTTTGCAACATGTTTATGTGTTATATCTGGTACGAATAGTGTGAGGGCGTTTTGGTCATGATTGTAAGTTGAGGGACTTAAATGTAGGCTTTGGGAAATTTTAGGGGCTAGATTGTATAGAAGTTGAGGGGTCTCTAGGATGAAAGTTTTGGCTGGAGTTGTTGAAAGGAAAGAGAAAGGTAACGACTAGTGTAAGAGAGAGAGAGAGAGAGAGAGAGAGAGAGAGAGTAACATTGCATAATTCTGGTCTGCTGAGAAGTTTTTGGAACAGTTGACATAGTTCCAGAGGTCGGAATTAAGTGATTTCAATTGGGTTTTGAAGCTAACTGATGAGGCTATCTTTAGGATTCGACGGAGTGAAGTTTTGAGTTCTGGAGAAAGAGTAATTGAAGAAATAGTAGGCTGATTTATGCCATCATTTTTGGGATTTCGGGATTTTGGTAGAATTGCTTAAGTTGAACAGGTAAGGATCCTTCACCCTTGTTTTCAGTCCATAAAACATTATGAATTTCCATTTTTACAGAAATTATTGAATTGCTTGACTTGGATTTTCATTCATGTTTTCTATGCATTAAAAAATGATGAGGTGTTGATGTAAATTTCGTAGTTGTGATTGTGATTGCTTTCGTTGAATTGATGTGCTTATAATTGCCTTGTTATCGTTTTATTGGAGTCATTATGTGGTTGATTCCCAATTAGAGTTCTGGCATGTTGATAATCCTAGTCTAGGACATAGTCGAACATAATCAGTTAAAGTGTCCGGGAGCACTATCAGACAGTTCAGTATCAGACTCGATTCCTAACGAGAATAATAAGTAGGACTGTTAACAGTCGTTGTAGAGTTCACAAGGGTGAGCGATGACATAACGGGACGTGTCCTTAAAGTTCAGGTCCTGTCGTTCGGAGGGTACTAATATCCGAATCCATGTTAAGTTCAGTTCAGGCCCTTCTTAACGGGTAAATGAATAGTTAAGGGCTGTTAACAGAGGCTTAGAATTATTGCCAGACTTTGAGCTCAATTGTGTGATGATTATGTGTTTTGATTGCTTAGATTATATCTGTTAGTTTGACACAAGAATTCCGTTTGGAGTGCATTGGTAGTCATGGTGCTCGTAGCACGAATTTTCGTCTTGTTTGTGTCGGATTTGTTGGATATAAACTGAGTATGTTAGTTGTTTGTATTGCATTTTGTTTATATGTATTTTAGAGTTAAAATTCTGGGATTTCTGGTTGTAAATAGTGTGGTGCAGAAAGTGAGATTTTATGTACAAATTTGTACATGAAAAATCATTTTCTGCAACCCGTGGACGAAACATTCATTGACTTGGGACACTATCATGTCATCACTTGGAGACGGGGTGTGACATAGAACCACCGACCAAGGCAGAGGATGAGGTTTGGTGAGAAAGACTAAATCATGTAAAACCGCTAGTATAGATTGGGGAGTAGCACTATATTGAGTAAGACCACCAGCCGAGACTATGTGAGGGCCGATGCATTGTGGGAAGAAGTATTTTGTATGACCACATAACCGAGGCTATGCGAGGTGAACTACAAGTATGAATGTACGTAGTGATATTGTATAAGTTTTGTATATACGAAAAATAGTACGAAAAGAAAGGTGCTCGAAGCACATAATTTGACATGTGAATGAAGTAATTGAAAGTGTTTGACGTTCTCTAAGTTATGTGAATTATGTGCTACATGTGTTATGTGTATATGTGTGTGTGTGTGAATGAGTTTGAAAAGAAAGGTATTCAGAGTACCGGTTTTGGAAGTAAAGTGTTTGGTTGTATATAATTTTTAAAGAAAGAAGTATGTTATGTTTGAATTTTTTTTTTTGTTGTGGAATGAATGTGGTTTTGTTTGTATTTCAATGTTATATGTATGTGTTAAAGTGCTTAATTAAGTTGTCAAGTTGGTATTTTGGGTTAAAACCTTTTGGTATTTTAGAAAATGCATTTTCCTTTGTAAAAATGCATTAAAAATGAAATGTTCTGAATTACTGGGGCTACTGTTAGAATTTCGGACGAGCTCCGGTCGACCGCATACGAAGGGCTTGATTGTTCAAAGGTTGAGGACGATGCGTCCGAACGGTGCATCGTCCAGTTCCCTGTTCTGGTCCGTTTTGATTTCCATTTTGAAGCATAGTATGTTATAGTTTCTGTAAAGTGTTTGTATTTTAAGTGTTCTAAAGGATATTTCAAGTCAAGTTTTGCCAAGTAAAGTTATGTATTGTTTTCACATGATTTGGAAAAGTCGGGAAAATATTTTCGAGTCTAATGATACTTAATCCCAAGAGTGTTTGAACCTTACTAGGCTAGTGTAGTAGTTCACCCCTTACTATTTTGCAGATAATCATGTGGCAGCTATCGTGGAAGAACCTTGGACCGAAGAGAGAGCTGATTAAGTTATGATGTAATAGATAGCTTAGTACTTTTCCAGTTGAATATTTATGTTTCCGTTTGATGTAAGAACATGTATTTTACCCTTTGAAACCCTTTAAGTATGATGTAAGGCATTAACTCCCTTTTAATTTTATTGAGTTATTTTTTATTTTAGTATTTCTGTTTATGAGTTCGGCGTCTCATTGGTAGATGAGGAGGCACTGTCAGGTCACCTCCAGGTTACGAGGTGTGACACCTTTCATTCTTTAGAGGAACAAAAAAAAGACCCCTTTCCGAAAAACAACAAAATTTCATCAAAAAAACAAAAAAGAAAAGCAAACATGATCAATTTGACAAATCGAAAATACGTAAATGATTAAATTGGCAAATTTGCCGTACGGTTTACATGTAAAATTTTAAGTTTAGTTTGAAGATGAAAACCAGTCCAAATGCATGCACCAGTTGGAGGTGCATTTGGTGCAATTTGCTTGCTGCTGTGTTTCAAGTGGAGAATGCTTGTGAGGCCTTTCAGGTGGAGCCTAGAGGTGTCAAAATGGGCATATGTCAGCGGGCATACCCGCTCCATGAGATTAATGGGAGAGTATGAGGTTATTAATTTCATACCCAATTAAATGTGAGTTAACGGGCATATCTGTGCGAGTAACGGGCCATGCGGGTATGAACAGGTTGCAATTAGGCATGTCCGCTTTGTTTTGTTTTTTTTAAATTAATTTTGAATAAAGATTAATAATACTCGTCAGTCTTCTCCAAACTAACAAGAGTCCTATATCTCCACTGTCTTCTTACACGCGTTCTTACCAAATTTAGGAGTCATATTCTTCCTAGAAATGTACAAGGTCAAATATGTGTACGCAATTGGATTCACGGTTTCATCTCTAGAGGTATAATTTATCATTTACCATGTATAATGTTTTAACTTTTTAAGGTGTGTGTTTTATATGTGAGGATGACGAGGAATCAACAATATCTAAAATGGATTCAAATAACATTTCTAGTGTACATGATTTAGATCAATAGATGGAGAATATTAAAAAAAAATAATTTTTTTTTGCTTTGACTTCAGCAATAGGTTTGTTAATTTTGGAAAGTTGATCTTGAATTATTCTTGAAATTTTGGAATTTGATTTGATTTATTTTTTTATATTTATTTTGGATATTGTGAAATTTGATTTGATTGTTCTTGAACTATTTTGTATTTTTTCCCTGTATAGGATTGTAAAATGTAAGTGGATGAGAAAGAATTGAATTTTGTTGATTTTTTGAATTTGATCTATTTTTTTTTAAACAAAAAAATAATAATAATTAGGGATCGCGGGTATGCCATCTACCCACGAGCATTTGGTGGGCGGGTACGGGCATCCATTGTAATGATCCATTAAAAAAGCATAACCGTGACGGGGCGGGGTGGGCGGAGACTGCACTAGGTGGAGGTGCTGGACACTATGAAGGAATTATGGTTAGTAAATTTTTTTTTTTTTTGGAGCGACCGAAGGCGATTGCCCCCGAAGAGGAAGAGCGGAGAGTACCCTAGATAGGGAAGATTGAAGCATGTCCCATGCCTGGGGAGGGAAGATAAGCCTCATAAGGAGGAGAATTATTTGCCCCATTATGGGGAGATATAGGAATCGAACACAAGACCTCCGTCCCGTGTTCGAGTAGCCTGATTATGGTTAGTAATTGCTATGGCTTTTAATTTTCAAAATTTATTGGCAGTCTATAGCTAATAGATTATTTCAATGGATGATAAGCTATCCATCTTTGGTAATTCTCGTATTACCAACAATATATAAAATTCAAAATGATTGGGCTTTAATTTATTTAAATTTATGGCGTATTGAATCAAGCTAGAGATATCAAGATTAATTTTTTATCGACAAATTTTATTCAATTTTAAATAGAAAATTCTATTTTTTTGGTCCAAAGACTTCAACTTACGTGAGCCATCCCACAATATATAAAATTACAAAAGCATACGGTTATTTCCATGTCATCACTCTTATATTTTAATGTCCATTTTACATAATTTTTTCCCACATCACATGTCCTATATATGACTTCTAAGCAATTGGTTGAATAGTTTTTGTTTTCTTTCTTTTTTTAGTTGGTCTAATCACATTTTATGAGTCAGCATGATTATTATTGAAGTAATTAATTATAATGATACATTGCACTCAGAAAGCATGACTAATTGTTTAATTTGCAAGTAAGACGAGCATAATAAGACTTTACAAAGATGAAAAATTATAGTAAATTAATTGATTATGATCTGCTTTTTGAAAAGGTCATAGAATTTTAAACATATTTCTTAATATAAAATTACTCTTGTGAAGAAGGAGAATCATATTCTATTATTACAAAATTTTGTAATCATGTGGAAAATATTGATCCTTCTAGGTTATTTACACAATGATTCTTAAAAAAATGTTGTATTTTGTAAGTAAAAATGGAATAGATAATGTAACAACTACCCAATCCAAAGGTTCCGGGAAAGAGGGATAGACTAAATGTGAGATGGAGCAAGATTTTGAACGATCTCGGCGGGCTTGCCAATCCGTCGAGATTAGTCAACTTTCCTTTTATGTTTGATCAGGAAGGCTGCTCCTCATCCCTATTTTCAGCGGCGATTAGTGGACCCTACCCAATGGCGGTAGGAGGGGGCAACAACCCCCCCTCCCCCCAATTTTTTTGAAAATTGCATATTAGTACTTGAAACATTATTTTTGTATAAATAAGTTCTTATAATATAAAATATTTTGGTCTTCTCAAAATTTTGAAATTTCATAATAGTACTTCCTCCGTCTCAAATTGAATTTCTATTTGTTAGCCCGAAGGGCAAAGTGATCAATCTTGTTTTGATGATAACAAACCATTGATAGTTCTAATGTTTGTGTGTGCATGTTATTAATGATAGGATCATTGGCACTCACACCAACATTGATGAAAATGGTAAGTTAGCTTCTTGTGTACAACCAAAGGTATGATCTTACACACAAGAAAGCTACACTTTGCAAGACTTCATAGCACAAGCATGAAGTTAATCCACATGCTATGGAAGTACTTGCAAAGTCAATGAAGAAGGAAGATCACCATATCTAGAGAGTTACACAATCAAACAAGCATATCAAATGGTAAACTCCTTGACGAGAAAAAGCGTGAAGTCCAATACACTATCAAGAGGACTTCATCACTCAAAAAAGATGTTGATCAGAGGCATCAAATCAAAGCTCCCAGAAGATTTCATCTACAAGACTTGAAGACCTACAAAAAGATTAGTCTAAGCGCTATAGGTATATCCATCCTTGTAACTAATCTTCATTTAAGAATACTAGGATAGTATGTTTAAAGCTCAACTATGCATGTTTTCAAAACCTCATGCTTTACATTGTTCAAATTCTTTTGAAAACTTAGATAAGTGTTGGTCAATACCTAAGTACTTTAAAATGTGTTTTATATCTTTACAAAACACTTAGGCTTGTGCATGAGAACATTGGAAACTTAACTAAGTGTAAAAACCACTTTTGGACTGATCTCCTGTCGACCTAGGCCTAGCCTCGGAAGACCAGTGATGTCCGGTCGACCGACCCTTGTTGAACCGGTTGACCATTCAGTTTTGTCCTTACTTGAGTTTTGAATGTTCCAATTCCCCAACGACTATATTCTATCCGGACGACCGAGTTATTAGGTAGGTCGATCGAGCTTTGCTTCGGTAGACCTGACCATTGAATTGCGGTCGACCGAGATAAGAACAGAGGGCCTTTTACCTTTGATTTCAGGCTCCTTGGTCGATTTACCGTCTAGTAGCGGTCAACCGGAGATGTCATTTCAAGGCATAAATTATAGTCGTTGTGACCAACTTTGCTTGTATTTTCTAGCCCTATAAATAGCTTCTAAAGCTCAATTTTACACAACTATTCAAGCCACAAAAGGGCATAAGATTTACACTTCATAAACAAGCAAATAAACACTTTTGAGCTTCATCTCCAAATCATTCAAAAGAATATTTGAGTTGAGATTAAACTTGATCTATCTCTTCTATTCTCAAAAGTGATTAGAGCTTCATTTGTAAATCCATTCCAAGAGGGAATTTTTGTAGTGAGTTTAAATTGTAAAGTCTCCTTGAAAGAGACTAGTTACCCATATTCTCATTTGTTGAGAACTAGTTCTTTGTGAACTAGTAAAAATCTCTTTGTGAGCTTCACTCTTGGTGAGTGTTTGCAAAGTCATATTAGTAGGCAAAAGTCCTCTTTGTGAGGCAAAGTGAATCTCTTAGTGAGATCGGTTCTTTGTGAGCCAAACACTCTTTGTGAGTGGGGTCATCTTAGTGAGCACAAGTCCTCATTTGTAGGGCAATTGTAAAAGGTAGAACCCACCTTGCATTTGTTGTAAAGGGTATCCTTAGTGGATGTTGAAATCCTTGGGTTTGTCCTAAGGTAGTGGATATAGATTCTTTGTGAATCGAACCACTATAAATCCTTGTGTTAGTTTTCTCTATCTCTACTCCTTCACTTTATAGTTTATGAATTGCTATAACTTGTCTACATGAACTATTTGCTTAGGATAGAAAACTACACATGCTTCTTTGCTTTATATAATTGCTTCACATAGCAATCTAAGTTACCTTGAATATAATTCAATCACCTTATTTGCTTAATCAACATACTTGTTGTTAAGGTGATCATTTAGGCAAAGATTTTAGAAAAGCTTAAAAAGTTTTTTAGAACCTAATTAACCCCCCTTTCCCCCCAGGTTCTATACCCTCAAAGGGTATTTCACTATTTTCTATTTTAGTTTATTCCGAAATTAATGTTTATTTTGTTAGAATTAATGTATTTTCTCGACGGTACCATAGTTCTTCCATCTTCAAAAATCTCCGTCCTCCATTCATTCAATTGTCTATTTTATTCGTGGAATGCTCACTGTTCTGTAATATTGTAACTTGGGCACGATCTTTGGTGTTGTAACAATTTTTTTTAGTGCTTTAATAGTGTACCGAAGAAACATAAATAAATTTGTAGTTTTAAAGTAAAAATATGTCATTTGATTAATTAATATATTAAAATACAACAGGACTTCAAATAAATAAAAGTTTCTCTAAAACATACATTTAATTATGCAAATAATATTTTTTTATAACTTTCTCATTCTATTTTGAAGTACGAACTGTAACACTAACCTCTGCATATTAGTCATTTTTTTCAATTTTTATTTTTGTCATTTTTCTTCCTTAGTTATGCATTTTTTTCCAAGTAAGTATCATTTTAACTTCAAATCTTTTAGTAAACATATATCTTTTTACTTCAAATATACTTGCCATACACTGCAAATAAATTTTAGTTCGGCCCCCGTAAATTCAAATCCTGCCTTCGCCACTACCCCTAACCCTCCTCTCCAAAGATGTTATTCACTACTCGATATGTTTCAAAATAAATGGTATTTTAATTGTTTTCACATATATTACAAAATAAGAAAATATGAGGCATTTTATTGGTTTCATAATATAAGTCTTTTCGTTTTTTTTTCATTTCTTATAAAAAAAAGCATGTCATTTTTCTATTTTTAAGAATGTTTCTAATATTTTTTTTACTCATAATATTACAGTATAGAAAAACGAAGGATAGGTTGGTGATTAAAATTTAATGGGGATAAATTTGTTTAACATTATGCCGTAAATGGCAAAACAAACAGAGAAGACAAAACTAAGGCTTGTGTTTAACACAATTTCTTAAAACTGATTCGTCTCTTCCGAATTAGCGTTGGAGTATGAAAAACGGCTCTCTCCTAGGATACAACGGGAACACGGATGTTGGTTTGCACTGAATAGGTCCACCGGCGAACTGTGGATTACACTAGAAAATACAGAAAAACAGAGAATTTTTGGAGGGTGGAGTCAGTTCGAAATCACTGAAAAAGACTCTTACAAATAGGCTGGCTGGAGAGAGCAATTACATATTACGAATTTAACCCATTTATGTAGCAAAAAATGTGGGATGATCAGGCTCGACATTCGCGTGCACATGTCACTCCCACACATAAGTTAAAGTATTTTGGTTTTTGACGAGTCTTGGATACGCACTCCCTGCGCGGGCGCGAACGAGAGTTTAACATAAAGCATAATCTTGCCAAGATATTTTAAATCTATGTAAATCACTTTTACATATAAAATTATTCTCACTTTTATATGCAACACATGTGGGATGTTATCCCACTAACTTAACTTTCATTTTCTAACAATCTGAGAAACTATTTTCGGTTTAAATCCAAACTTTATTTTCAACAAATATACCTCTTGAGATTTTATACCCCGACATTTATGCAGCTCAAACATCATTATCAAACTACAGAAAAGAATGCTTGCTCCAATGTTACTACAATATTCAAAAAATCAAATGAACTTGGTCATGTAATATTTTTGGTCATGTAAGGTCAAATAGGTTTAACCAAATATTTGGCCATGAAGAATGTAGAAAAGCAAATCATTTGGAGAAAGTTCATTGCATAAAATGGTTCTAATTTCTATTTAGGTAATAGTTTAAGAATCGAGTGTTTAACGCGTATCTTAGGAGATTAGGGTTTGAACCCTGACAAGCTAAAAAAAAATATATAAATAAAAAAAGAAGGTTCAGATTGTTCCTATTATACACTATTTATCATCGCTTATTATCTAATGTATTATATTGTTTGGACATACTTATTTTCGATTGTATTTATTAGTATATGCCAAGCATGTTTTTTTTTTTTTTTTTTGTGAATAATGTAAGCTACAATACAATTTTCATTTTTTTCTGATGAAAGAATTTTGATATCAACATAGTTGGTTCTAAAGGCTGGCATTTTTTAAAATTATTTTTAAAACTTTAGGTAGTATAAAAAAAAAATTAGTTACTTACATTTTTCTTGATTTAATAGCATAACTCATCTACTTGTTGCTTACACAAAACCATCAATTGTCCCCAACTAAATTACAACCTTTGCCAATCTTTAACTAGTCATGCAAATGAAAAAGAAAGAAATGAAGCACAACGCATGTGGTACAATGCTTTATTTTTAATTGGTATATCGAGAGTTTGAGTCACGTTGAATGCGAAATAGAGAATCAATATGATAAAAAAAGTTAATGAAAATCATAGAAAAAGAAAAGAAGACAAATAAGGAGGTACAAAGACTTTAATGAGTGCTTAAACTTTATAAAAAAAGATTTCAAACACAAATCATTGCTCAAAGTATAAAGTGAAAAACAGACAACAAACACAACACGTACATTAGAGGATAACTAGATATTTTTTCATTTCTGTGATAGTACTAAACTCTAAGTGGGTATATTCAATCCGGATTTTAAATGATTTTAAATAATTTTAAAAAATCTATGGATTCTGTTGATTTTATGGACTGTTTTAACTCTATGCAGACTCTGCGCATATTCTATCAGATTCTATTAAATTGATTTATCAGGATTTCTTTTAATTTATAAAGTCTATAGATTATTTGAATAACACCAAACAATAAAGAAAAGATTGACCCAGTGGTGTATTATACAGATCCAACGGTGTTGAATTTTCAAAGTCAACATATATTTATCAATCCTTTTTTTTTAATTAAATCATTTTGTTAAAAATTTAAAAAAATTGTTGATGGTCTTTGATTTATTTTTTGAGATCACGTAACTGCGGTTTTTTTTTTTATTTGTTAAATGTTTGTATAATTTACTTATTGATATTTTTTTCTTTGGCTTAATTAAGAATTAAGATATGTTTTGGGGTGGGTTTTGTTTGAACTCTTTTTTCCCTTTGATTGAAATCTATGTTTGAAAAATAGAAATTTGTGGTTTAATAGAGAAGAAATTGTTTGCTTTCTTTAATTTCTATTTGAAGATTATCAAGAAGAAAATTGTTTGGATATTATGACAATATATCTTGTTTTTTTGAGAAATTAACATTTCATATTGAGTATTCTAATGAAGCTAAAAAAAAAAATTAGTTTGGATATTTCTTTAATTTTCTTATAATTTTAAAGAAATGAGATCACTAAATCTTGAGGAAAAAGAAGAGATTTCACAATACACAGTTAAGCCTAGGAAATCCATCAAAATCCTACGTTTAATGAAATCTATGAGAATCTATAGAATTTTGAATACCTCTAGATTTTAATGGACTTTTTAAAATTTAAATTGAATACCTCTAGATTTTAATGGACTCTTTAAAATCTAAATTGAATACTTCTAGATTTCATTGGACTTTTTAAAATCCAAATTGAATACCTAAACACTTTAAAACTCCTATATAATCTAGATTGAATACACCCCTTAAGTAACTATTACTAATTAAATTCACTTCAAAAGATATAGTTAAATTCCAAATAAATTAGTCAAATAAATATCGCGGTTTTCTCTTTTGATACAAAGGAGAAGAGTTGTACATTAACTTCCAATGACTTACTTTCAGTATTAATCAATAGATCGATGCCTCATCCCGCTATATTTAAACTTCAAGAAGCTGTATATATTGTTCAGATAACATATAATATAAATGACAAACCATTTTACTTTTATCCATCTCATGGCACATGCACTTTGTTAAAAAAACGATTTTCACTAGGATATTTCATTCAAAATCACCCTTTCTATAATATGCTGGTAGTTTAGTTCGTTAAAATTATATAGTTTTTTAAGCTATATATCTTAAATTATTCACATCTCATATCAAAACAAAGAGCTGGTTATTCTCTTATTTTGCAACTTCACCCGAGAAATGTCTCAACTTAAATGTCAAGTCTGGTGTTCTATAGTTAAAAACAACATAATTTTACCAATATATTCAGAAGAATCATTCTACTTCTAGGCCTACTCACTCCACATATATTACATTTAGTTAATTCAGTATATATTGAATACTTTTTTGGTTATCGGATAAACAATTTAACGGTCTAATTTTTTTTGAGTAAATAAGTGTTGTGATTTTATAATACCTATTGCGTAAAATATGTGTTACATGTCTTAAGACATATATTAATTAGGAGAAAATATATATTACGTAAATGCAATACTTATACTAAAAAATATTCAGTATATAATAATTTTTTTTGTATTCTGTACTATAGCTGCGACCAATATACCAGTACTATTAAAAAGAGTGTGAAAGCGCTTCTGATGTGGTCTATTTCTTGGCAGATTCTGTCGTGGGACTCTGGGCCCACAAGGTGGCCATGGACCACTTGGTCCACATTCAGCCACATCACAGTTTTGATTAAAATAATAAAAAAGCAAAGTGGGCGCTTATAAGAAATAAAATCAAAAGAGGTGATGTAGTTAATTCTGATCGAGTTTGGTCCCATAACCCCTACATATAAGTCAGTGCCTATATCGAATTTTCCCTATTTCTTTTAAGAAAAGGGGTTAGTACGATAACATTAATAAAATAATAATATTCCCAAATAAAATATTTCAAGTGGTATTGGTTTTTCACATGCTAATGGGACATTCAAACGTGACAAAAACCTAAAGCCAGATAGTGCTCCTTATTTATACGCCACGCATCAAACAAAACGTGCCCCAAATAATATTTTTTAATATATTTTAATAATTACATATGAAATATTCTATCTCATGTTATGTTTTTGTCTCTATCAATCAACTTTCCCGTTTGTTTTTCTTTAAAAAATATATATTTTTAAATAAAATTGTAAAATTTAAAAAAAGAAGTCAGAAATACATGATAACTATTTACAAATAGAACAAAAAATAAAATAGGGAAAGAAGAAATAATTCCAAACCCTTTGATCACATCTTAGATTCGGAAATTTATTAAGAAAAGTTAACGTCGTTGGCTTAACATTTTCGATTTGAAAAAAGAAACAATTAAGTATGCGGCTATTGACACATTTGCTTTCATTAATAATTGAAAAAAAAACTTTAAGAAATAAAATATTTTGCAAATATTATCAGTGAAGGAGTTAGAAATTTGCCATTGAGGGTGAATTTTTTGCTGAAATTTTTTAGGGAAACGAAATACAATATTTATAAAAAAAATTACAAAAAATAATTTTTTCTATAAAAAATTTATCGTTTTTTAAAATTTTGGGGTGGGCACCCTCCCGCCCCTTAGCTACGCCACTAAATATTGTAGACCGGATCAAGGGCTAGATCTCCCCCTTATTATTTTTTGTTCCTAGTGTCTTTTTCTTTTTCTAGATTTTATTTATTTATTCATATTTTGAAAGATACTTAAAAGATAGTAAGGGCACTCGACTGATCTTGCCATGAGTGGTTGACCAGTGACCAGACGATTAATTGGAATTGCAGCCGCCGAGGAATTGGGTTAGCTGCTGGCTGCGAATTCTCGGAAGGGAGTAGTTTCATTTCAGTCCGACTCCTATGCGGAATATCTTTTTTTCCTCACATGCGGAACAATTTTTTTACCTTGAGAACAAGTGCTCTCAAGTTAAGAACATCTGTTTTGAATAGGTATTCTGAAAATCAGAACAAGTATTCATTTTTTAAATCAATTTCAGCCGTCAAAATTTTAATCCAACGGTTGAGATTCTGCCCCGCATGTGCGGAATAAAAGGTTTTCCGCATAGGAGCCGTGATGGATACAATTGTGTAGGTCCGCTAAATATCATAAAGTCAATACATATTAAATATATTTTATTATCAAATGAAAAATTTGATGGTTTAATTTTTTTTTACGCAAGTCTTGTGATTTTTTAATATTTATTGCGTAAAACATGTGTTATATGCTTTTAAGATATATATTAATCATAAGAAAACACTTATTATATACTCCCTCCATTCCTAAATATTGGTCGTTTATGACACTTTGAAAAAATTAAGGTATTCAAACAAATAATAATATTTTCACCACAGTTCCAATAATACCCCTTCCTTCCCCATTCTCTTTCACTTTTTCAATAAAAGATATGTTGAGGGTATAATTGGAATAAATTATTGATACCTAATAAAAGACATGTAAATAACAATTAATTTGGATACATATATATCATAAAGGAAAATTAAATGGGAATGAATGGAATATAATGTAACATAAATCTAAAAATTTGTAAAGAAAACTAAAAAATATTCAGTATATATCTCTATAGCCGCGGCTTCATTCAGGCACTCATGGCTGGGGGTAGGCCCCACTGGTTCTAACTGTTTGGATTGGCATAGACTCTGCACAAACGGTGACTATACGTCTGGTTGAGAGACTAGGAAGAAGTATACGTATAAAACTGTCACACTATATGTATTTACATACTGTATAAATATAAAAATAATAATATATTTTTTACGTTTCAAATTGACAATTCAGAAAAGTTATTTCCTCTTATAGTCGACCGCTTAATTGTATATTTATATTGAGTTTATTTTCTTTCTTTTTTTAAAGATTTTTTTCATGAATTTCTTAAAACTAGATCATTAAGAAATTATGTGAATTCTAGAATGAAAATTTTGTGTGATATACAAGCCAAATACTGAACACCGGAAGAATCATCCTATAGGTGTACGGGTGGAAGTGGGCTGAATCATCTCGTGAATCTGATTTCATATTTGGCTCGTCGAGCTTAACTCACGAGGTAAATGAGTAATACACGAGCCAAGATTTTTGACACATCTAAAATGTGAGCCGAACTTGAGCTGATAGAGTTCGACTCATTTATCTCATGAGTTGGACTTCATTTGATGAGTGGAAAATTGTATGGATCGAGTTCATGGTTGACCTTGTGGTTCAAATATCTCCACTAAGAATAAACAATTATGAAAATTGGTCTGTCTCTTAACGTGGAGAATTCTGAACAACAAAATCGTTTGGACATGCTCCACATCATAAGTGTCATTGATGAGTTTCCTATTCCCGTCAGAGAAAAATGTTCGGACAATAATCATCAAAGAATCTTCTTTGAAAAAATCTAATATTTATTATTATCAAATACTGAAGATTAACGGTTTTGCTATACTTTAACAAAATTTCTTAGTATTCAAATTAGATTATATAGGATTTTTATTGAGTTTTGAAGTCTATATGTATTCAATTTAAATTTTAAAAAATTCATTAAAATCTAGAGGTATTCAATTCAGATTATAAATTATCTGTTGAAATCTGTTGGTATTCAAAACTCTATAGATTCTCATAGGTTTCATTAAATGGAGGATTTTGATGGATTTTCTAGGCCTAAATTTGTATGGAGAAATCTCTCCTTCTTCCTCAATATTTCGACTTTCTCTAATTAACATTAAAATTAACTGTCTTTAATAATTTTATTTGAGATTACAAAATTTTTAGTGATCACATTTTTTTAAAACTAAAAGAAAAATAAAGAAATGTCAAAATTCAAAATATACGAGGAAAAATTTCACATCGTTATAAAACTCAATATTAAATGTTTATTTCTCCAAAATAATATATATTATCATAATATTAAAAAAACTCAATATGAAATGTTTATTTCCCCAAAACAATATATATTGTCACAATATCCCAACAATTTTCTTCATGTTCTCAAACAGAAATTAAAGAAATCAGTCAATTTCTTCTCTATCTAACTACAAATTTCTATTTTCCAAACATGAATTTCATTTCTATGAAAGAGAAAATCAAAGGGGAAAAAGAATTCAAACAAAACTCATCACACAACATACATGAACTAAGCAAAAGAAAAAAATCTGAGTAAGTAAATTATACAAACCGTTAACAAATAAATAAATAAATAAATGGCAGCAGTTTCGTGATCTCACATCAAAACCCACCATCAAACTTTTTAAATTTTTAACAAAATGATTTGATTCCAAAATAATAAAAAAGTTTGATAAACATATGTTGACTTTGGATTTTTTTTTGGGTGTTATTCAAATAATCTATAGACTTTATAAATCATAAGAAATCATGATAAATCAATCTAATAGAATCAGATAGAATCTATGTAGAGTTTGTATAGAGTTAAAACAATCCATATAGTCAGCCAGGATCGATAGACTTTTGAAAATCAGTTAAAATCTTTTAAAATTCGGATTGAATACATCCTTTAGTATTGTGATATTAAACGTCTAGTATATGCTATTGGGTTTATTATTATTATTTTCTTTACATGCATATTTAATTATATTTTATCATAATAGTTTTTCTATTTTTTTAAATTTTATATATTAATTTACAAATGAGCTAAGATAAAAATCAAATTGCTCAAGAACTGTGGCATATATAAGATTTTAGCGAGACGAATATTAGAGTATAAAGTCACTGTACCATACTGTTGTGCCCAAATATGTTTCCATCAAGCAGACTCATGCTAATAGGAATTACCAGATTTTGCAAGTATTCCAATTTATTTTTCTCGCAAGTAATATGATGAGAGGCACCACTATCAAGAATCCATGGGGAAAAAATAAAAAACAACGTTTTTACCAGTAGTTTGGAAGGCTGCAACATTATTTTCATGTAGTATTCCGGCTATTTCCTGAGCCAATTACCTCAATTGCACTTCGTCTAAATACAGTCCGGCTCCTATGCGGAACAGGAAAAATTCCGCACCGTGCGGAACACTCTGGGCCGTCGGATGATAGTTTTAACGACCTAGATTTGGAGAGAGAAAAGTTGCGGCTGGACTTAAAAAATAAAAAATAAAAACAAAAACTTTTCTCTCTCCAAATTTGAACCGTTCAAAGCTATCATCCGACAGCCAGATTATTCTGCACAGTGCGGAACTTTTCATGTTCCGCATAGGAGCCGGAGTGGTCCAAATAGGTGGTAGCTGTTTGATGCACTGAATAGACCGCGTCGTGCGCTGGTCCTGAGTAACTTGCGCAATGCGCGGTGGTGTCAATGGCACTGCTTGTCTCCAACATATTGGTCTAGGTCCTCTAGGAGATAAAAAAAATTGATGATTTTTTTTGAAATTTAGTAAAAGGCATAAAGATTTCACTGCAATGGAGATAATCCATTGTTAATGGTTTTCTGCGCTATATGGGGGGTTGGTTTTTCTAACCTCGCTCTTTTTTCTCTCAGGATCGTTTTTGCTCTGATACCATAAAAGAATTGAAGGGAAAATATATATTTCACTCTTGCAAAATAAAGAATTAGTAAATGAGAATTTATACATGTGTGCCTACATTATATTATTCAACTACTAATTACTCCACACTACACAATGTTTAGGCAACTACTATACATTATGAATCAAATAGCACGGAAAATTAGCAACCCGCAAAATTATGTTGGGTATTTGTGGCACGGAAAATAGTTCAGGATTATAACTTACATTTGAAAATTAGCTGAGTAGAATAAATAGTGATTAACTCTTAGGTCATTAAACTATTTACGCTTTGTTGTTTTAGCACTCAACTATTTGTTTTGACTAATTATATCACCCTAATATTTAGATGTGGTTGAAAATAACTCGTCACTATTTTTATGGTAGTTTCAGCCAAATTAGACAATTATCGAGCATTTATTGAAGATTATCTTCTTTGGATGAAAAGGGTCTAATGAAACAAGATATTGAGTTATAATTGAAGATTTTTTGTTCCAATTAACTTTCATCTTGAATTATAGCATTTATTACTTAAAATGAAGAAATAAAATAACACAACTGGAAGTCTAGAAATGCATAAAAATCTGGAGAACCAGAAGAAGAAAAAAAAACCAATACTAATAATCTAAGGTTAATAATAATGGTTGTTGTTGATTGCACTTTACTACCATTAAATTAAAAAAAGTTACACTTTTATCTCAGGAAGCTTCAATCAATGCGCTGCCTCTTACTTAAGGTTAAGAAGTAAGAGATCATAGCCACTTGCCAACATTTCATAGGTGTATTAGTACGAATAGAAATAATCTAGTTATAGAGGATCATGATCACATTTCATGTAATATACATAAAGGAATGAGTGTAAATTAAATCAAGAACTTATACTTAATAAGGGGCACATACGTGACAAATTTGTAATGAATCGCTACATATGGAATAATTTTAATAATATATTAGATAATATATACTAGATCTCTAGCCATTATTTCCTTCTAGTTTGACTTGCGATATTAATTATGATATTTTCACTATCATGTAACTGCAACAAGATTTCATTGACTATAGTAAACTAGAGCAACTTTGGAAATCTAATTGATGTACTTTAATTAACATTTCTTAATTGGTAACAAAGTTTTCTTCTTAGGAACCAATTTGGTAAATTAGATTCTATATGTCAATCCACTTCCTAATTGGAAGTTTGGGGGAAAAAATATCTTCCTAACGTCTTTGAATAAGTTGTTTATAATGATTGTATAAGGATTTTATGCCTTCTTTATAGGGAAATTGTTCATAATGATTAGGTAAAAAGTTCTTCTTGACGCTAAATTTTGTTTAAATTTTAGTTTTTGACCTTTAACTAAAAAGTGGGTATTTTTGTGGCCCTGAACTATTTAGATGTTGTGAAAATTGACATTCCGACTGTTTAGGAGTTAGCTCCTAGCGGAAATTGGTTACGTGATCAACATGTGAACAATTAAAGGGGACTTTTGTAACTTGACTCAACTAAAAAAAATCAATCGAATACAAATTTTTTTTTTAAAAAAATCTAAGATTTTGCACCAATCCAATATTACTCTGAGATTTTGCATGATTTCACAGAATAAAGTTACAAAATTGTCCCTTTATTTGTTCACGTGACTAACTTCTGTTAGAAGCAAACTCCTAAATCAGACGGAATGTCAATTTTCGTAATATCTTAGTAGTTTAGGGTTATGAAATGCTTGTTTTTTTCAATTTTAGGTCAAAAACAAAAATTTATACAAAGTTTAGGGTCAAATAGAGCTATTTATGCTAATGATTATAATAAATTTCCAAAACTACTTAGCTCAAATCACTATCTAATCTTAGACATTAATAATAATATTCCATTAACTTCCCTTCCCTTCTCACCTATTTATTTCCTTGTAGTTACCCAGCCAATGAGATCAAATTATAGCAAAAATCTTAATTTCATGGCTAAGAATTGATCAAATACCTTAATCAAACAACAAAATATCATCCTGACATAGCTCCATCAATAAATTGATCCACAAACAATAAATTTAGAAGATTCACTACCAAACTCAAACATAAACCCCTTTGGGAATCAATTGACCAAATACTAAAAATATCACATCCTTGCAACAACTTAGATAACTTCCAGCTTAATGATTGATCTTTTGACTCGTAATTAAAATAATTTTAAAAAATCAAACTCTTTATCACTTAATCAGAAATAAAAGAAGATTCTTTCAATATTATTGACAAGTGTGTCATAATATCATTGTTTGAGACGGAAGGTCCAAAATAAGATAGTAACATATGTAAAAAGACATCAAAGGTGTCATACCCCAATGGGGTAGGGTTCGATACCCTCCGTCTACGTGCGACAAGCTTTAATCTCCTTTTCTAGGGCTATTTCTCCTCGTTTGAGACAGTTTTCTCTCCTTTAAATGAGGCAACCACCCAATCGAACTTAAAAAAAATATATGTGAAAGGACAGATTTTTTTACCATAAATATGAAATTATTTAACTCTCACTACCAGATCGTATTTCAATTCTATTATATGATGACGAAATGATTACACAGTATATAAGTGCTATACGTAATTGAGCTTCTACTATACGATTATGTCAAAGTATAAACCGTATATGACTGAGGTAGCAATGACGGTAGGCACTCATGTGAAGTCTCTCTTCTCGATTGATCTTTTTTCCATTTTTCCTTTTACTTTTCAAAATATAGACTTTTAACCCATACATTCACACAATAATTCAGTTATAGTCACAAAAATTCATAATGAACAATTCGGATCTGGTGCAGAATATGTACGCTCCTCAAACATGCAAACACAATCTCAAACATCAATTTTCGAAAGTTTCCCAGTTACAAAAAGATGTAATGCTTAACAGTTGCGTTTCATACATGTGAACAAACATAGGTTCGTGTATGGAATCTAAAATCCATAACGAGAAGGAAAACCGATGCAAGTAAAGCCAAGTTACTATTACGTTTTGATAAAAAAATCGTCTTTCCTCAACTGTTGTCTTAATGCATGTTCTAATTATTTACCATTCGCCACGTGTGAGTGAAATTTGGGAATCACAAAACGTGACGAATTTTGAATGGTTGAAATAGAAACGAGAACATCAATTGGAACATACGATTTTTTTACCCTTCATTCAGGGACGAAGTCAGAAATTGTCTCTTGGGGGCGTAAACCTGCAAAAGTATGCCAAATTATATATAAAAACTACAAAAAAAAAAAAAAAAA
This sequence comes from Vinca minor, assembly GCA_026122235.1. Taxonomy (NCBI): domain Eukaryota; kingdom Viridiplantae; phylum Streptophyta; class Magnoliopsida; order Gentianales; family Apocynaceae; genus Vinca; species Vinca minor. The sequence continues at coordinate 5,634,486 of JAOCZM010000026.1, forward strand.
AAATTGAGAGCGCACTTAATAAAATATTCCAAAATACATATAAAATTTACCGTATCTATTACTATTTTTAAAAATCTCGAGGGGCGACGAATCGGCCTGCCTTCATTTTTATCGAGAAGAGTAGAATGAGAGAGTATAAATACGGTAAAGGTGAAAAGATTAGCATCGGCTTTCACTGAGAGAGAAAGAAGAGAAAGTTAGTTGAGTAATCAGTAGACGGGAGCCGATTAAATCGGCGACTCCTTCGTGGAACCCGCATTTCATTGTCCAACTCTCTCAGCAAATTCTACTCAAATTCAGCTCAAATAAATCCCAAATCCAAATTCATCCCATCCTCTCCCCCAACAATTCCTTCAACAAATCTATCCACCCTATCCCCCTACTTCTCTCTCTAATCACTCACTGATCTGTCTTTTTCTTCTTGAATTCAACAAAATCCTGCCATACCCAGAAATCAAAAACCCTTTTAGATTCTTGATTTTTCATGTTAATGGAATGATGGATTATAGAATTCAATCGAAGATAAATAATATATGGGGTGAAGGTTCTTCAGCAACAGCAGCTACAACATCAGATGATAATACATCTATGATGGAAGCTTTTATGACCTCTGCTTCCGATCCGGGTTCCTTATGGCCGCCAACAATGACTCTAAATCATCTACAAACTTCAACTAATTCGTCCACAATTACAACTCCGGTGGCGGCTACTAGTTTCTTCAATCAAGAAACTCTTCAGCAGCGTCTTCAAACTCTTATTGAAGGTGCTAAGGAGAGCTGGACTTATGCAATTTTCTGGCAATCGTCGGTAGTGGAATACGCCGGTTCGGCAGTATTAGGCTGGGGAGATGGGTATTACAAAGGAGAGGAAGATAAAGGGAAGAGAAAAAATTCGTCTTCCGCGAGTTCTTTAGCAGAACAAGAGCACCGGAAAAAAGTTCTCCGGGAGCTGAATTCTTTAATCGCGGGCCCACAAGGGTCAGCCAACGATGCAGTCGATGAGGAGGTGACGAATACCGAATGGTTTTTTCTGATTTCGATGACCCAATCTTTTGTTAATGGAAGTGGGCTTCCGGGACAAGCCTTGTACCATTCGAGCCCTGTTTGGGTCACCGGGGTAGATAGGCTGATGACTTCTGCCTGCGAAAGGGCTCGCCAGGCTCACGAATACGGGATGCAAACCTTAGTTTGTATACCTTCAGCAAACGGCGTTGTTGAATTGGGTTCAACTGAATTGATTTTTCAGAGCTCCGATCTCATGAATAAGGTTAGGGTATTGTTTAATTTCAATAATATGGATTCAGGTCCTGAGCCAGGACCTTGGTCTGTTCAGCCTGAAAACGATCCTTCCTCACTCTGGCTTACTGATCCCTCCACCACCTTTGGGCCTGGGATAGTAGTAGGGATTAAGGACGGTGGAAACTCAAATCCTTCTGATAATAATAATAATAATAATAATAATAAGCAGATTTTGTTTGGTAATAATGATAGTAATCCAAGCACTAGTACTTTGACTGATAATCCTAGTGCTGTAAATGTTCATAATTCCTCTGTTCAACAACCACAAGGTGGGATTTTTACAAAGGAATTGAATTTTTCGGAATACGGGTGTGAGGGAAGTAGTGTTAGGATTGGGAGTTGTAAGCCAGAATCAGGGAGAAATCTTGAATTTTGGTGGGGAGAGTGTTACCAAGAAGAGTAATGGAAATGGAAATGGGAATTTGTTTTCGGGGCAATCGCAATTTGGGGGTGTTGGGGAGGAGAAGAATAATAAGAGTAAGAAAAGGTCTCCGGTGTCGAGAGGGAGCAATAATGATGAGGGGATGCTTTCATTTACCTCCAGTGTGATTTTACCATCTTCAGGGGTAGTGAAGTCTAGTGGGTGTGGCGGAGATTCGGATCATTCCGATCTTGAGGCATCGGTGGTGAAGGAGGCGGATAGTAGTAGAGTTGTTGACCCCGAGAAACGGCCCAAGAAGCGAGGGAGGAAGCCAGCGAATGGAAGGGAAGAGCCTTTGAATCATGTGGAGGCAGAGAGGCAGAGGAGGGAGAAATTGAACCAGAGGTTCTATGCACTTAGAGCCGTGGTTCCGAATGTATCGAAAATGGACAAAGCTTCACTTCTTGGTGATGCTATTGCATACATCAATGAATTGAAAGCTAAGCTTCAAACTACAGAGTCCGACAAAGATGAATTGAAGAACCAAGTAGACTCATTAAAGAAGGAAATGTCTAATAAAGAATCGCGGTTCTCGTCATCAGCTGATCAAGATCCCAAGAACTCAAGCAAGCATGTGGGGAAGTTCGATATGGATATCGATGTGAAAATCATCGGTTGGGAAGCAATGATTCGCATCCAATCCAGCAAAAAGAACCACCCCGCAGCAAGAGTAATGGGAGCCCTTAAGGATCTTGATCTTGAATTGCTCCACGCTAGTGTGTCCGTGGTAAATGATTTGATGATCCAGCAAAATACAGTGAGAATGGGGAGCCGATTTTACACGCAAGAACAGCTTAGAATATCATTGACATCAAGAATAGCTGAAACTCGATGAAGCTCGGGGTTGATTAAGCTCAAGAAGTTGTAAGATTGAGAGTTTCTTGGCTATATAATTAGTTTAGGGCTCTAGGAAATTTTAAGAGCTCCTGGCAGCTATCCCTGTATACTATTTCCCTCTTGATAATTAGGTCTCTTGGTAGGAAAACCTAAGAGAATTCGAATTTCCTCGAATTTTTGTCATTTTTCTTGTTTATTTTGAGTCTACTTTGTACATATTATGTGTAATCAAATAAATTATCAAGTTCATATTATTGCTGCTCTTGGTTTTTTCATCTGTAATTATTTTCATGAATTGCTGTTTTTGTATCCATCTTTCTTTTTGCCTGATTTAGAAAGTTTTCTTGTTCTGTTTCTTTTCCTTCTTAAAGCACAAAGATAACAATCTTTTATGATTTCAACTTGAAGATTCCAGATTTGGGTGTCTCTGATATGGATTTTGGTTCTGTTTTCATATCATTTCTTGGCATATTGTCTAAAGATAACCTGTGTTGTTCGGGGAAAATCGTATTTCCCAAATGATGTGCCTATACCTGTTCCAACCATTCAAAATTCGTCACGTGAATATCCTTTTCAATTTCATTTTTTCAGTCATTATTATTTCAAATATAGGAGAGAGGAAAGAATAGAGAAACTAATTAATGAATGTGAATAATAACGGTTGCAGGAGTAAAATTAAAAGAGTATGCACCTGGCTAATTGTGAGTGATTATTACATACATTAGGACATCAATTGAAACTTGTGATTTTTCGCGGTTTTGTTCCCACTTAAAAAGGGATGGTGATTATTGGATAAAAAATTTGAGATTCAATTTGGATAAAAAAGGCATAATGTCACATTAAATTCTAACAATCATTTTTACTTTATACTCTTTGATCCAACAATCATTATTGCTTAAAAAGATGTAGTATAAATGCATTTCCTTTTTTGGTTTCCTTCTAGATTTTAACAGCAAGAATCACCATTTATTTCTCCAATTATATTAGTCAGTAGATCTTTCCTGAAATGCTTCACTGTACTATTCAGTAGTAGCTCTTCAGTAGGCCTGCAAACGGGTACAAACGAATACATAATTGTCTATTCCGGATCCATATCTATTTTTAATTTTTTCTACTGAATCCGTATCCGTATCTTAACGGATCCATAATATGTATTACCAGATCCGCTGATTTGGATCAGAATATTGATAAGTTTTCTGGAGGAAGATCATTGGCCTTGTCACAACACCAAATATAAGAAAACAGTTTTGTAGCATTAAACACAAAAGCTATTTTGTGTGCTTCAAGAAGGTACCATAAATAGCATAATGCTATTTTTGGTAGAGACCAAAGATCACAGATATGGAATATGGTAGCATAAGGGCGGTCTGGGTGATTTGCAACCCCACGAAAGACTCACGGGCCATATTTTCGGAGAAGTCTATGAAATAATTTATAGTTGAGAGTGCTTATGAGAGGAAGAGTTAAATCCAGGATTGTTTCAATAACTTCAGGGAGAAGATGGGAAATGTCAAATGTTGCAAGATATGGAATTATTATGGAAAATGGGTTAGAAGTTTTTGGCTTTGGAGGTCGACTGAGAAAACCTGCTAGTACATTTGACTTTCCAGAGATATGCTTAACAACGAACATGTACTGGGATAACCATTGTTTCCATCTCAGTAGCTGGGCATCAGGGATCATTTTCTGTTTGAAGCGTAGCATTCTGGGAAAAGCAGACATGTCCATCTCGATGACAAATTTGTGTCTTACCAAGAAGAATTTGAATTTCTCAATACCACGTTTTACTGCCAAGATTTCTTTGAAAGTAGAATGATAATGTCTCTCAGATTTTTTGAATTGGCCACTTTGGTAAGCACATATTCGTCTTTCTCCATCCAGTTCTTCAAGGAGCAACGCACCACAAAATTCGTCAGAAGCATCTGTTTGGAGTATCCGAACTCCAGAGGAAGGATTTGCAGGGGGCATGACGAGCAAGGTCCTTGAGCCTCTTGACTGCTTCAGTATGTTTGTTTGTCCAATGAGGAGGATTTTTCTTAAGCCTGGGAAAGAACTGGCCTGTATTTGGCAATCTGTTGGATGAAATTGCTGATATAATTAACAATTCCAAGGAATTGTTGCAATTGCTGTGTAGAATGAATTTCATCAGGAAAGTCTTGCAATTTTTTAGTAATGTGGGGTTGTGGGGGTATAACTGCCATTATGGAGTTTCATACCTACAAATTCAACTTAGGGAGTTCCTAACACCATTTTCTTTTCTGAAAGCATGATACCAAAACTTTGTACAAGGTGGTGAAATCGATTTAGTAAATCAATATGAGATTCAAAATCTTTGGAAAATAAGAGAATATCATCTATGTAGATTAAAGCATTTGGAATCAGTGGTTGGAAAATCTTTGTCATAGCCTTTTGAAAATAAGAAGGAGTCACTTTAAACCGAAAGGCATAGCAGTCCATTGGTAATGGTGATTTGGGATACAGAAAGCAGTTTTGTATCTATCTTCAGGTGAAATTCCAAGTTGCCAAAATCCTACTCTAAGATCAAACTTAGAGAATATTTTTGCATCTGATAGATATTGAAAAAGGGAATTCTTGCGGGGAAAAGGAAATTTGTCATCTTTCAAAAATTTGTTTAAAGATTGTTTCACGAACTTGTTCAGAACTCTTATTGACATAAAAAGCCTCTGAAGTCCACGAGAAAGAGGTGGGTTCAATAAGCTTTTCGTCCAGAAGTTGTTGCAACTCACTTGTAGCTAGTTTATAGTGTTCCGGAGACATCCCACTATGATTTGCCTTTTGAGGGGTAACCAGTATAGAGTGATCAAAAGGAAGTGTTATATAAAATTCAAAATTTGTCCACAATGGTTTTGAACATTTAGTTAAAAATTCTGAATGAGATTGTACACATGACTGAGTGATAATATATGTTTGGACTGACTGGAGAAGACTGGACTCACAAGACTCGGGGAACTGGAAGAAGTGGGAATATGTTGTCCAGGGAAGAAGTTGTCCTCTGTAGATAATTCCTCCTAGGGTAAAGGAGATATGATAGATCTGGTTGAGAAGGTCGAACCCTATAACAAGATCTTTTTGTGGAGTTTTGAGCCAAGGACTCTGTGGGTGACTATTAGGTTCGGGATAAAATGCATTTTTATACGTATGTTTATAGGTTTGGGCAGTCTTTTTTTTTTTTTATTCGACCTAAATTAAAAGTTATCTCACATAATTTTTCATTAATAATAGGTCCACTTGTTCATTAATAGCTTTTGTGGGGCTCATTTTTAATTTAGAATGTGCAAGAAATGATACGACAACCCTTTTTATAAGGATGTACTTATAAAGTACCCTATAAACACGATACTCGAATCGGTCTAGTATCTCACTTTCTCCACCGGGCTGTTAATTCACTTTCTCTGGAATTTATGATATGGACCTTGTAATCTAAATTTTTCCTTTAAAATAAACAATTTAGAAAACAATGCTTTCTAAGGCTGAAGAATTCTAAACTATAAGGTCTATTAAACCTGATCCGTATCATATATATTTCTTTCTTTAGTCGCAACTCAGCTGGTATGGTTCCATAAAAGCTAGCCTAAGCCCAGATCACTTCTACAATAGTAGGACTTGTGTAAGTCTTAAGTCAGTAGCTGGGCCAATCTGGTCACAAGGCATCGAGTTTCAATACCAGCCTAGCCCAGATTTAGGACCCGGACTGCAATTCTGGCCCACTCCAATTTATTTTGGAATTAATTGCATTTTACCACCATGAAGTTAGAATGTTATGCATTTTAATCCAAATGTTCCTAATAATGCTGTAGCGATCCAATTGTTTTGTTTTTTGTTAAAGAATAGAGCAAAGCAATTACAATGCCCTTCTATCTATTTTTCCATTTCACTCCATTAATTTTGATTCTTTTGCAATTTAGCACTTTCAAGAAATAAATTATCTCATTCACTGAAAAAAAGTAACACATCATCAAATTAAACAACCATCTTTCTACCAAAGACGTCGAGGTAAGTTTAGGAAGGTGGTTTTTCAAAGAGGATTTCATGAGGGGTCTTATTTTTTAAGTTTAGGAAGGTGGTTTTTGAAAGAGGATTTCACGAGGGGTCTTATTTTTTAGTAAAGGAGTATGGGTAATGTTCATAAGATGAACATCATAACTGATCAAATAACCTCAATAGGCGGGGAAGGTTGAATTGGAATTTTAGTGCTCGGACGATATTTAGAATGTGATGGTTAGAAATTTTCATTTGAATTCTTTTTAGTCAAACTGCTTTTTTCAGAATGCTACATTTCAAACAAAAAATGATTCCTGATGCACAGTTGTTACGATGGTAACAATGACTTTCTCAGTATACATTTGAAGCTAAGCACATTTTTGGCAAATCGAATGTACTTGCAAATTTTCTCAGTCGACCTCCGAAGACGAAACCTCCAGATTCAGTGTCTACACTAATCCCATGCATTGCTACAATTGAGACATCTTCTCTTTCCTCTGAACCTGATGTTTATATTTCCTCAGCAAAAACTCAATTTTCGGCAGAATCATCAGTTTCGGCACAGGTCTCAAACAGCTCAAATAATGACCATTTTAATGAATCATGGTTACCGCATAACTGCTTTGTTTATAATTTTGAAGCCGAAGATCATGGCAGCCCTTAAATTAGTATTTGAATTTGTAAAATATTAATTATGTAAAGTATTATTCTAATTTCCCCTATTTTGCTCAGGAGTTTTAATACAAGAGGTTGGTGAATAACACCTTATATGTAAGAATATTATAAAGAGATGCAAACCACTCTTCTTAATTATTTAGAACGTCAAATCTACATTTTCAATTTGGAACATAGATTACTATTTTAGGATATAAAGCACAAAGTGGCTGCTCTCAGAATACCACTGAAACATCTGGATTAGGTTTAGCTTAATGAAACTTAAATTTAAAAACCTGAAAGGAGGAACTCAATCTATATTACTATCATGTCATATTTGTATACCATTCTACATTCAGCAACTTCTATGGCTTTTATGTTTGCCATTCTGCATCTGAAATCAAAATATGGAGAAAATTTGATCACCAAACTAAAATAAAGAAAAACTTGACTTGTAAATACAGTAAACACAGCACACGAAAACGTCTAACCAGAATACCGCGAGTGCCATAAGCACTTCGATCTTAGGTTGCAGTCGGTAACTTTTACAAGATATGGAAAGGCCAAACAGTAAATGAATTGCCGTCGACCATTTCAATTCTTTTTGTTTCTTGCCTCTGCCTTCCAGTGTCTTCGACCAGGCATAGCTGATCTTGTTTCATTGTTATCCGGAAGGGGAACGCTTAACTGAACTCCAGCCACTATAGTTGGATTAGCATTGATCCCAGTGGAGGAAGGTTGTAATTGGTTCCCACCAACTGCAGTCTGATCTTTGTAAAGGTGGGCCCTTCTTGCATCTTTCTTCCAATCTCTTTGGCAGTGAACCCTACTTGCGAATACCCGAGCAATGTCATTTACAGCCATTTCAATTGCCAATGGGGCTGACTGGCTGTTGTTACGGGCCTTCTTTCTCCTGGAGACAACATGAGTGCCCTGGGGCAGGGGAACAGAGGAATATGCCATCTGTATGTCAGCTTGATGATGCTGTAGAAGCAGGGAGGTAGGATGCTTCTTTAACTCGGCCTGTAGACGTTTTCGAGCCCTGTATCTGGCTTGTCGCTCTCTGCTTTTCAAGCGACGAGCCATGATATCATTATGGGTTTTGACTTGATTCTTTTCGTTGACAGGCATCATTAGAGGCTCATGCATAGAGACATCAGCATATTGACCGCTTTCCATTTCTCAACAAATTGTCTAGCACTCTAGCTCCGCGATAAAATATGCCGGTACTCTGCCTGAAATATGCTTTGACCAGACTCTAGTTAGAACCCTCCCGATCACTCTGAAAATTCTCTACCGTACATTCAACATCTTAAGGACAAACTAGACAACTGGATGCACCAACCACCTAGAGCTGAGACCATAAGAAATTATGCAAGTCAGGCAGGATGCATCAATTCATATGTTCCATCATAGCAATATCAGCCTATACATGAGAATATTTAATTTTTGCTCTATGGATGCAAATAGCAAGGTCAACTTGTGTTTGGAAAAATGGTCAAGTACCAAGTTAGAAGCTAACAGTCCAGCTGCAATTCATTTACATGGTCAAATACTCCGTGCATGATATTTGATTCGAATCCACTGTTTTAATGGAAGTATAATGGGCCCATTTAAATATTGAATTCGAACAAAATAGCATGCGCAGAAAGTACAAGGAACACTCCAAACTAGCGATCCAAGCAGAAACATCATTGAACCACATCAGCAATCAAGACCTACAATTTTAAATTCTATCTTTAGACCTGATTATTTCAGAAATAGAACTTCAGTTATGGAGTATTGTTTGTCACGTATTGCTAGTCATTTAAATGAGTTGAAAAAAAATTAGAAGTTACCTTGTATGACCATATTCGCAAACACGGCCCACAAAATTTACTTTTAATCTCTGTATTAAGTTCTTAGATTAAAGACCATTGAGGTATTGATTAAAGCATCATCCTAAGACAAGATATAGCCACAGACATTTTCGAATGGCTTTCTTCCAAATGCTGATTTTAGGAAGGTTGAGCTCATCACTTATCGAAAAGGAAAGAAAGTGAATTTTCATTGTTTCTATGCATTTAGTGAATTTAAGTCCATTATCCAAAGTATAGTTAATTTGATTTCCAAACTTGCAGCGCATTCACTAATGAAGTTTATCGAGCATAGCACTATGACTTGCTTCACATTAGACTTCCTCAGCCTAACAATTTGTCAAATTCATCTATTAATAATCTCAGAGTTACTTGGATTGGTAAGGCATAAAGTTTTTGTCCTCAGATAGATCTCCCCCCCCCCCCCACCCCCCCACAACAAACACACCCCCCCCACAAACACCCAAAGAGAAAAGAAGTGTTTTTTTCTGATTTTTTTGTTTATACCAGTTGTTCCAAGTAAAAGAAGAGAAGGAATTAGAAAGTAAAAGCATTGAAAGTATTCCCAGTTCTTACATCATCCAAAATCTAAGAACTAGACTAGAACAGAATACGGTAACTAGTGTACGTAAGCATGGAAAGAATGGACCTGTCCAAAGATGGCAATTTTTTAGAGTTTAATCAACTTTAAAACTTTGCGCTGCCAACAGGTGCCCCATGTAGGGGTTTATCCTTTTCCATAGTTCCCAGTTAAGAAAATGCTGTAAATACATGTCTTCCATATCATTTAATCAAGAAATCTTGCATGACTCATTTTTCTTAAAGACTTAATACGGGCAAGAACAAACCATTGCAACTTTTACTATAATTCAGAGGGAGAAAAGTGTTAGGAAATAAACTGCAATAAGGGGAGAGAAAGGAGATCGAAAACGATAATGAAAGACACACAAAATTGTTAACCCAATTCGTCAAAGAATTGACTAGGTCTCGGGGCGCTGTCAAGCCAGATACACAAGTTAAGGTTACATAATTGGTTATTTATAATGAGATATGCAGCCCGTAATTACAATTTTATGTGGACAACCAAGAACGGAAAAAATCCCAAGTGGCCGTGTTCAGTACTTCAAACTCCATAACCCAACAAAGAGTAGTAGGAGCAAACAAATCCATTTCAAACTCACAAAACTGCATAAAGCTCCATACTTTAAAAAGCTTCCACCTCAAAATTTAAAAATTTACTAGAATTCAGCAAGAACCCCTCGATTCAACAAAGCCCCAACTCCTAACCAACCTTTCTCAACCATATAATAAAGAAATATTGACAGCTAAAGGGGAAAAAAACTAGTAAACAACATTTCTTTAATCTGTCTACAACTGATAAATATTGTAAGAAATTAGCAAAACAAAAAAAAATTAAAAAAGTACCTTTTTAAAGAAGGTTGAAATATGTACTGCTATTGAAAGAGATCTAACTGATCCAAGCCATGGAAATGAGAAAGATTAAGCAGCAAAATTGGTTCTTTAGCACATATAAAGAAAGAGGAGAAGGGGTTTGGGAGAATTCAATGGGCGAAATGAGCAAATTAGGGGTAGATTTTGCTTGAATGAAGTGAATGAGGGAGCAAAAAAGACAAGAATCGATACATTTCGAGGACCGAGTCTCTTTTCTCTATTTTGTTTTTTCGTTGTTGCTGTGAAATAGAGATGTCTGCGGTCCGGTTCGTTTCGTACGGTTCTAATTGTATACGGTTTCGAATAAGAACCACAATTAAAAAAAAAAATTAGATAAATTGAAAATTCGGTATTAATTTCCGGTAGAAGTTTGGAATTGTTTCATATAAGTCTTAGTTTTTTTCATTTTTGGTAATTTATATAACTTGGGAAAAAATATTATAAATACAAACATATAAATATAATTAATTTTTTTAGAGTGGGAGGGAAAAAAAATTAAATTGAGCTTGTGTTAAATAGCTGCCTATTTATCCTCTCGGGGTTTAGAGGAATCAAATCACACGTACTTCTCTTACCTGTTATAACACCTTATATGGCCAACTAGTCATTGTCTCCACGATTTGGAATATGTGCACCACCTGTCGAAGGAGTTCTAGAACCCGTGCAATCTAAGTCAATCTCAAATGCAATGTTTTCTTCTTTGGGTTCCAGTATGATAAACTCTTGGTCTCTGATTTCAACCCTGGACCAATCATCAATAAGTAATAAGGCCTCCAAATTCATGAAGGAAAATGATTTACTCCTAAAATTTTGGGTATAAAAACCCTAAACACCCAAATTGAGGTTGTTAAATGACTATCTTACCCCCTGCTGGTATAAGGGATTCACCCAACTATAAGGGCAAAAAGGTCCAAAAAACTATTTTAGTCAATCTTTTAGCCAATAATTTTAGTAGCCTAGTAAGATCCATTCAGGAAATGTATGTTTGATCGTTTTTTAATAAGACAAGTTCAGTACCAAAAATTAAGTACAAAAAATTAAACATTTTTTTAAAACAACTAAATAAAACTCGAAATAACAATGCAATGATTAAATATATTAATTTTTACCAAAGGAAATAACTTGATATTCAAAAAAAAATAACAAACTTGATAATTGCTTGGATATTGAGAATTGTTAGAGAGAAGAGATAATTCAAACAGGGAGATGTGATTTTTTTTTTTTTTTGAAGAAAGATTATGTGTATTTATAGAGAAAATATTTGAATTTGAAAAAAAAAATTGAAATTCAGCACTTTTTCAAAAAATAACGAAGAAATGATCATAACCGTTCATTTCTAACGAATTACTAATCTCAGATATCCATTTCTAATTTATTTTTTTAATAAAAGGAACCGGTCAGAACCGTTTGTCCAAGTTCAATCCGGGTATGGGGCAGTCTGATTCCGGTCTGGTTCCAGGCTCTGGACCCGAAACAGGAATAGGCGGTCCCGAACCTCTGGTAGAATTTTACTTAGGATGTATACTTGGAGACATTTTACTTATTTAATTTAAAGTTGTTGATTATAACTAAGGTTTGTCCAAAAGATCTCGAGTCTTCAGACATGAAGACTCTTATGCGGAACAGATATTTGTTAATATGTGCAGAATATTTTTTTTTACTTTGAGAATTGATATTTTTAGTTTAAGAATATCTGTTCATCTTTTTAAATCTATCTCATTTGTTAAAATTTTAGTCTAACGAATAAGAATTTGTTCTGTACGTACAAAATATTTCCCGTTCTGCATTGGTGCCGTGGTGAAAAAAAAAAACACGCAACTCCAAGATGGTGAAGAAGAAGAAAGAAAAGTAAAATCTTTTTTCTCGTCATCCTTCTACCAAAGTCAAAAAGTGACTATATTACTTCCCCACTTCGGTCGTTATTTTCACATTCTATGACTCGTTTATTGATAAATTTTTTAATAAGTGAAGTTTATAATTTTGTTGTCAATATAATAATATACATTAAGGGTAAAAATATAATTTTCATAATTTTACTAACAATTTTCTATAATTTCACGGTCGATTAACGAGTTTTAAAAATACAATACATAATTTATAACATTTAAAATAAAGTGCAATACCTGGTAACTTTGGGTATTTTGTAATAAACTCTTTCGACTATTACTAGTCCGGCTCCTGTGCGGAACACCCAAAGTTCCGCACCTGCGGAACCATCCTAGCCGTCGGATGGAATTTTGAACGGTCCAGATCTGGAGAGAGAAAAGTTGCGGCTGACAATAAAAAATAATAATAAAAAAATGTTATATAATGAAAGGGTACATATGTAATTTTACAAATAAATGATTGGGTTACCGAGGAGGAGAGAGAAAAGTTGCGGCTGGACAAAAACACATGTTCTTCGTTAGAGAACACATGTTTTTGGTTAGAGACGCAACTTTTCTCTCTCCTCCTCGGGAACAAAAAGTAACACGCAAAGTTTATCCCTAAAATACCCCTATTTTGATACAGTCATTGGATAAAAAAAGTATAAAATACAACGGTTGGGATCGTGGCCCGCACTATACGGAATTTTCAGGGTCCGCATAGGAGCCGCGACGCGACTATTACTAAGGTTGTACAAAAGATCACGATTCTTCTTCAGACGAGAAGGAAGAAACACGCAACTCCAAAATAGTGAAGAGGGAAGAAATTTTAGAAAGAAAGAAAAAGCAATATATTTCTCGTCATCCTTCTGCCAAAGTCCAAAAGTGTGACCATAATATGAGTGATAGAATTAGTGGTATACAAGTAATATTTTATAGAGTAATAATAATATTTTGATTAAGAAAGTATATTATTTTTTGCTTCCTTAATTTTTACTACATGTCCTAAACGCCTTATACAGTACAATCTCTATACAGTAATACTCTCGGGACCAAAGAAAAATATTACTATAAGAGGTTATTCTTAAATAGAGACTTACATATAAAAATTATAATTTTAAAAAAATAACTAATATACATTATACGACACTTGAAAATGTGTATCTTCATATTTTAAAAATATGAATTTAAAAGATACATAAGATTAATGAGTTTTAAGAAAACAAATGTATATACATCATGCATGTACATTGTGTATACATTAGATTTAGAAGATTTATTCATTAACATATAATCTCTAGGAAATGTAAAAAAAATGCATGTACATCATGTATGCATTTAAAATATTCACTGAAAATGATAGTGCATAAATAGAAAAAGTCTCGTGTCAAAAAACTTAAAGCATGTTAAACAAACTAGAAATATTTTGGATTCCACAAGAGGGTGATTGTGTTGACGAGTTATTACGAACGCACAAGTTGAAGGATTCAGTATTAACTCAAAAAATTAAGTCACTTTAGATAAGTATCTAATATTATCTTAAGTTTAATATAACATAGTTAAATAATTATGGATATTTTATATAGATATATAAATATATTTAAAGTTTAATATTATTTTATTACTATATGGAGGTAAATTTTTTAAGGATGGTCCTAAAAAATATAGAGAATATTACAATATAAAATTTATTCTTATTTATAACTGGTTCCAATTTGGGACCATAATTTTTTATTACTATATATAGGTTTTACTGTATTATAGCATGAAGGTAGTAATATTTTTTATACTAATAACCTTGTCAATCTCCGAAAATATTAAGAATATGATTTAAGAAAATTCGACTTATTCTGGTACCAAAGATAAACATATATATATATATATATATATATATATATATATATATATATATATATATATATATATATATCAATTAAAAGGGAGCATAGTTATGTTAATATCATTACAAACATTCCTAGCAAAATAAGCCCCATGGGCATCCCCCATCACTAAGTGACTAACAAAAGAGGAAACAACAATAAGAGAAATAAGACCACAAGAGAATGACGCCGCTCCTTTCTTAGCGAGCAAATCAGCACAAGCATTCGCCTGATGTGCGTAATTTCGACTTATTCTTTGAATGTAAAGGAAGTTCTCAATATTGGCAAGATTTTTTTTAATGAAACTTTCACAAGATATTGGCAATGTACAAATTGTAGCCCTTATGTGTTTGACTTGCAATTCAATTTTTTTCACCTTTAAAATTTAATGAAGTTTACTTAACAAAAATGAAATTAATTAAAATGGTGGAAACATGAAGTATAATGTACTAACACGTTGGTCAAACTGAAAAATTAATTTGAATTGTTATGAATTGATTTGGATTTTTCGATTTCAATTTTTTATAAACCCCTCTACCAGTTGAATCATTCTGTTGTGGACTTGGTCTACTAGACCATATGATTTAGAATTGGTCACATCACTATAGAATTGTCTCTCTCCTCATTCTGAAGTGATGTGGCAAATTCTCTATATCAGAAAAAATCCTACCAGTTAGTTTTTATTTTTCAGTTCGAGAATTTCAGTTAATGCTCTAGGTCAATTTCAAACTTGCATACTTATCTTAAAGAATAATTTTGTTGTGGATCAAAATTATATGTGGAGTCATAAATCACTTGGTCCACATCACTTTTTTAATTAAAAAAAATAAAAACACTCCCCCTTTTAGTGCAAGTAAAGAGGATTTTTATTTTATTAAAAGAAGTGATGTGACTCAATATGTATTAAGTGACTCATGACCTCACATATAGCTCAGGTCTACAGCATAATTTTTCTATCTTAAAACTTCAGACTCAATGATAAACATTGAATTTCTCACCCTTGTCCCAAATCATAACACACCACTAAAAAAAATATAAAAATACATGTACATTATGGTACTACTATTAACTACACTTGGTCCGATCCGGCTAAAATTTAGAATGTAAAAATGTTTGTACGTGCAAAATAATTATCATCCGTCAAATTAAAGAGTTGACAGTTAAAATATTTTTTAACAACACATTGTTTAAAATTTTTAATATATTTTAACAATTTCAGCCGTCGAATAGTTTGACCCGACAATTATCAAGTATTTCACACGCTCATATGGAACAACTGTTGTTAGTTATTGTAGCTGAGGGCCACTTGGTCTTAATGCAAGATTTTACTTGCATTAGACTGTACTATCTTTATTTCTTAATATAAGATTTTCAGAATATATAGCAAAAATTAAAAAAAATAAAATTTAATATGTTTTTTGATCAAAATACCAATATTATTCTATTAAATAGAATTAGTCATACAACAAAACTTCTATACATAAATACTTTCGGGACCAGAGAAAAATGTTATTATAAGGAGATTATTCTTAAATAGAGACTTACTTATAAAAATTATAACTTTTAAAAAATAACTAATATAAACTATACGACACATGAAAATGTGTCCCTTCATATTTTAAAAATATGAATATAAAAGATATATAAGATTTATGAGTTAAAAAAACAAATGTACGTATATCATGTACATTGTGTATATATTAGATTTAGAAGTTTCATGCACCTACAATATCTATGAAATGTAACAAATTAAGTTACTGTCATAGACAACTTTAAATAATTATTTCATATAATTTTAAGTTTAATATAACATATTTAAATAATTTTGAATATTTTATATAGATATATAATTATATAAATATATTTAATATTATTTTATTTCTATGTGGAGGTACATTTTTTAAGGATTGTCTTAAAAAATATTGAATATTACAATGTATAGTTTATTCTCATTTATAATTGATTCCGAAGTGAGACCATAATATTTTATTACTATAAAATGTTATTTTTACATAGAGTATTATTGTATATAGATTTGACTGTATAAATATTTTATTAAAAAGAGTAATATTACTATTTTAATTAACAAAATACTTTATTTTTTTCTCTATCTTAATTTTCGCTGTATTTTTTTAAAATCTTATTTGTTTTTTACTTTCACAATTGTGTACAACAACAAAGACAAACAGATATTACAACCACAGGGAGGGAGTCAGTTGGAAAATTTTAATACAGGAGGGGCCTTGTGTAGGTTTCACTCACATTTATTATGGCAGGACCTATTTTGCACGTAAGTTTCACTCTAATTCACGTGAGAGAGAAATACAAGGACAGTCAAAAAGTCAGATTCATGTCAAAATGATCCGAGTCAGTTCGTGTTCGTCACTCCATTTTAAAGTGGGCCCCAAAACCCACCGAATTCAGAATTCTTTATG
This sequence comes from Vinca minor, assembly GCA_026122235.1. Lineage (NCBI taxonomy): Eukaryota > Viridiplantae > Streptophyta > Magnoliopsida > Gentianales > Apocynaceae > Vinca > Vinca minor. The sequence continues at coordinate 5,651,186 of JAOCZM010000026.1, forward strand.
ATTAAAATATTCCCATTTCTTCCCCCATTTTCTCCTTTTCTTTATCATTTCTACGTAGAAGTTTGACCGACGTACAGCACCACCCAAATCCGCTCCTCAGCTCAGCCGCTGCCGCCATTCCGTCGGATTAGTTTTTTTCCCTTTCTTCTCCTTTTCCCCACCTTTTTTTTGATCAGTCTCCAATCACTGGAATTTTGAAGTGGGGTTCTGGAATTAGGAAGAAAGTTGAAGGAAGAAAAGAAAACCAATCAAGCAAATCTAAGTAAAGTTCTCTCTTTTCCTTTCTTAGCATTTTCTGGTCTTTGATTTCTATTTCCAATTAGTGTTTTAGAATCTTGAAGTGAAATATACGAGAGGAATGTTTTTAATTTGTTTCCCTTCTGGTTGGGGTTTTCGATTTTGCTGCTTTTGGGGAATTAAGAAAGTGTAAGGTTTCGACCTTTTTTTGATCTTTTGGCGGGAAATTAGGAAGCAAGTGTGGTAGAAGTGACTCTGATTTGATTTAATTTGATGTGGGTTTTGCTGGACTTGAAGAACTTGAGGTGAAGAGTTGGTTTTTTGCTTCTGGAATCCTAAGTTTTGTGATTTAGGGATTTAGGGATTTCGGATTTGTTTTGCTTGAACCGTCTTATCAATTCTATAAATTCCGAGTCGGGTTGTGAATATTGTGTTATATTTGGTTATCTGGATTCAGTATCCGTTATATAGCTGTTTGCTGAAGCCCTAGAATAAAATTTGGGGGAATGTTGTGAAGAATGGCATTGGTTTGAAACTTTGAATGATGTTGAATTTTTTGGGATTTTATTGAAGAGGAAGAAAAAGAAGCTCTGGGATTTTTCGGAAGTCATTTGCGATTCTTAAAATGGATAATTCAAATCGGCAGATGAATAGGCAAGTTGATCCTTTGGGTGTGAATAAGTTGGGGAAAAACATAAAGAAGAGTCCAATTCACCAACCAAACTTTAACAATGCTGCTAGGCAACAACATCAGCATCAGGTCTATAATATTAACAAGAATGATTTTCGGAACATAGTGCAGCAGCTGACTGGTTCACCCTCGCGTCATCAAGAACCTGTTCCTCATAGACCTCCACAGAATCCCCCCAGACCGCCAAGTATGAGGTTGCAGAAGATTCGACCTCCACCACTAACACCTATAAATCGACCCCATATGTCAGTTCAACAGCCAGCACTGTATCCAGCTCCTGTACAGCCTCCCGCAATGGTTCCATATAATGGCAACTTTGCGAGACCTCCACCACAATATGGACAACCATCGCCTAATATGTTGCCTCCATTTACTCCTGGCGATGCTTGGGCAAATACAGCTGAATCTCCCATATCTGCATATATGCGATACCTTCAAAACTCCATCATAGATTCAGGGCCTAGGTCAAACCAACCTCCACCCTATTCCCAACCTCATGCTATGGGTCAAAATCAAGCCCATCAACCTGTGCCTGGTCTGCTCCCGAATCCTCCTATGCCAGGTCTCCCGTCTCCTAGATTTAATGGGGCCCCACCGCTTCCTTCCCCTCGCATGAATGGTCATCCTCCACTTCCTTCGCCTCGCATGAATGGTCCTCCACCGCTTCCATCGCCTCGAATGAATGGTCCGCCCCCTCTTTTGCCCTCCCCTACTTCACAGTACCTTTTACCTTCGCCTACTGGTTTTCTAAATTTGCTTTCCCCCCGGTCTCCTTACCCATTGCTTTCTCCTGGGTATCAGCATCCTCCACCACTTACTCCTAATTTTTCATTCTCTCCCATGCCTCAATCAGGGATACTAGGTCCTGGACCTCAACCGCCTCCTTCTCCTGGTTATGGTTTTCCACTATCTCCATCTGGGTTTTTCACCATCCCTAGTCCGAGATGGAGGGATCAATAGCACTCAAAAAGGAAGTTTCTGACTTCACTTGGCATTTTGCTCTTGATTCTTTCAAATTGCAATGACTTTTGTGGTGACTAGGTTATTAGTAGTGGGGCTTCTGCTGCGGAAATGTGAGCTGCACCATCAGTGTAATAGGTTCTTCTTAAAGTATGTACCTTTTGCTGTTCCTTTTTTTATTTTTTTTTTTGTCATTATTCATTTCAAGCCTTCTTAGAGGTAGATTGTAATAACTGCAATCTGTTTATGTGCTGGGAAAGTTTTACTGTAGGAGATGTAGTGAAGTTTAGAAAATCATCCAGACAAGAAGTAACATGTAAGGATTTAGGATTACAGGAATTGAAATTTAATATGTTGGATATGTGCTGACAGGTTGCTTAATTTTTGTAATATTTGTTGCTTAAAACACATAATTTGATTTGATTCTTCTTCAGTTTTTATCTCTCTCTTTTTAATTCTCAAGATTCTCCTGTTTAGGTATTGTAGTAGATTGATGGTAGTCTTAGTTGTTTCTCATCTTGCATCTTTTCTTTCCTCTTGTTCGAGTGGTTTAGTTATTCTTCTAGCATTTGTTCCGATTTTGTTAAATGTATTGTGATATCCTGGAAGATGAAGGTTTCTCTAGAACTAAGATCATAGTGGAAGTACGGTATCTTTTTCTCTGGAGGTTGCTGTTATTTCTAATGCCGCTATGTTATTTATTTACCCAAGTTAATTTCAGAAAAGATTATGAGTTTGGGATATCTGTTGTTTTCCACCCTTTCTGTGGTCTATTCTGTCTATTCTATGACGGTCTATTTCTTTAAAAAGATGTCCATAGCAGAAAGTGCAAGTTTATGTTTGCCTGGCATAATTTCACATGCAGTCATAGCCGAAGTACCAAAATTTGTGAAGGAATCTGCTTCACATTTGGTAAACTGCAAACGGTACAGATTTGGTTGCATTGGACAAATTTAAGTAGTACTTGTTCTGTTATCGCTTACAGCCTAAAGAGTCTCTTGTATGCTTCAAGTGTCTTCTTTGGTTGTGTTATTTGTGGTTTACTGATCCATTTCGCGAGCCTTCATTTTGTGGGCTGGGGAGTGGGGGCTCAATAACCTGATAAGAGAAGTGGGGGTCTAACTCCTAATCCGGTGCTTAATTCAGTAACTGAGATAAGAGGAGAAGTCCCTGTGAGGTTGCATGACTTGACATGCGGGAATTTGTTCTCCATTACATGGTACTAGTCTCCTTGAACCCTTTCATCATTAGAGCTAAATGATCTGTAGGTCACCTATGGTATGCAGTCATCAATGGATGCATAATCTAGGTAGTCTGGTTCTAGTTTCTTTGGATTGACATTTTTATTTTGTAGACAAATTGTTACACTATTAGTTTGTTTCTTGAGTAATTTGCAAAATTGGTCCTAAAACTGTTAAACCGTGTCCGGGCATTGACCTAAAATTATGTTTTTATATTGCTTTAGTCACACAACTATTAATTGTCTGCAAAATTCGTCTTCATCGCCCCCTCTACGGTGGTTTCCAGCAGATAATCAGTTTCAATGGTTTGCTGGAAACTGCCTAGAAGAGGTGGCAGTGACGAATTTTGCAGTGGGACAGACTTAAATAATAGAAAACATAGTCTTTGATACTGAAATATAGGATCAAATTTGATCTAAATAGCATTTTGAATCTATATTTACATACACATTTGATCTTTTTTTTTTGTAAAACGCTCGATATTTTGACTTTAAATAAGATTAATTCGAACTCGGTCTGAATGAATTGTGGCTATATACTCATTTGCTTGTCCAAGTATATATGCATTTTGTGATGTATGTTGAATGTTCTTTTGTTCTTATGCACAACAATGGCTAATACATGACTTTGGTCCTATATGTATTTTTTTTAGGTCTATTCTGTCATGGACTAGGTCCATTGGACCATGCGGTCCAGATTTGGCCACATCACTGCATTTCCTTCTCTCTCCTCATTCTGTAGGGATGTGGTCAAATCTGGACCACATGGTCCACATGGACCCGGTCCATATCAGATATTTCCTTTTTTTTTATGGCAAAACTGGTTTTATTTTTCTTTTGTTGCAAATAACCCTTGATATGTTTTTCGACTTTTTTTTTATTTGTCGTGGGAGGGACCTATTTATTAGAAGAAATAGGGGGATTTAAGAAGTGGAGAGGGGATTCGAACTTGCAAATTCAGGTAAAACCACAATTTTTGCGGTGGTTTCCGCCTGAAATGCTCACGTGTACAGATTGCGAGTGTTTCCTAAGGAGTAAAAAAGATATTTCAAATAAAAATTAACTAAAAAAAATTAGTATATTATATCTGATAGACAACTAAAAAATACACATTAGATCAAAGTCGCATATTAACAGCACAACAACCCTTACATGCATCCAAAAAGATCATAAGCCATGAAAATGATGAGATATGAGTTCTTACTTCAACCAATGGATGCAAACATTCTTTGACGGCCTACCAAACGTTTCGAGGTATTTTTTTTAATAACAATTTTCGTTTACGATTTTAGATAAAAATTCTTGAATATAAATTAATCCAAAAACACTCAAGTTTTTGCACGCCATTCACCTACGCTCCGGAAAATTCAATTATAAAATCGTCATTGTGATACAAATTTATAATCTCTTCACATGAATTGAGCGGGGCTTACCTGCAGATGTGGGCTCCGTTCAATATATGTGAGAGGATATGTGGTCAGTCTTACAAGAACGGTATTAGGATTGAGTGACCCCATCCTTTCTTTTGTACTTTCACATGGTATTGAAGAAAAACTTGAAAATATTTGCTGCATCAATTCATTGTTTTCTCAAAGAGCAAACAAGATAACATAATGTTAAAGTCAATAATGTTTAATTTTGATCATTTCGCGTAAAATAGAAGGCATAACTAATAACGTGCATCACAAAACCTTGTTAGACATGCCGTTTGACCCTTGATGCTTCATTTTCCTGGCTATGCGAAAATAATACTTCATTTATCTCAAATTAAATATTTATTTTCCATTCAAAATTAGTAAGAAAGAGATATTTATTTTGAGACGCGGGATGTACTCAATACAAACTAGACTTGACATAAAGGGGAAAAATTATTACTTGAAGGTATGGCTTCTTTGATTCTTTTTAATTTTGATTTGAAGAGATGGTTTTGTAGCAAACGCGACGACGGTATAGGGACCATTATTTTAGTGATATTTTGTGAGCAATCGCTTTGCACACTCATTGTCAAATGTTAGGTAGTCTTCAATCCATCCGTTTCAATAATATTCTGGGAGCTGTTATTTTGTGCATTTATTATCAAATATTAAGTATGTCTTCTATTTATTTTCGCTTATATTTATAATTATTGAGAATTTAATGAGTTATATTATCGTTTTAGACTTGAAGTTATATCAATGGATAGCGAATCGGTAATTATAATATATGGTTTGGTGGGGGCAGGTGTTCTTGTAAATTATGGATAGCAAAAGTATATTCCATTCTTTGGCATTTGACAAAATCTTTTCTTGAATATGCATTCATCCATTTTAATTGGATAGATGTCATAATCGACATCATAATTCAATATAACATAAAAAATGGAGTAGAAGAAAAAGAAAGATAAATTGATGGTCTACACCATGTGAGAAGCACTAGCAACTTGACATGACAAACAAGTCCAAGAAAGTGATTGCCTCTTCTTTGTAGGCCAAAAGCCATTTTAGTGCTATGCAAGTTGCCAACTTGACAATCCAAGACATCATAAATCAATTATGATTAGGTTGGGATTAAATGGAGTTTTCTTAAAATATGATTTATTTATGAGAGAAGGAGTATCATTAAAGTATACATTTTGAGTTCTGAATAAAAAAATCATATGCATTTTAAGTTCTGAATAAAAATTGACATCATAATTCAATGGATAGTTCTGATATAGATTTCGTCCAATGGATAATGTGATTAACAATGGCGGATGTAGCATTCCGTTACCGGAGTCACATGTCCCGCTGAAAAATATTTTTTTTAATTAAATATAGTGTATTCTTGCTCTGTTTAGATAATATATTCATAAGTGACTCCACATAAATAAGGTAAATCGGCGAATATCACCATTAATCTCAAGTCCTGGATTTGCCACTGGCGATTAAGGATTGTTCACATTAACAACGTTGTAATGATGTGGACAATCTTGAATCACAAGGTACACATGGATCAGATTCATATGAGAAATTTCCTAATTGATTATGCTATGTTTTTACAAAATTTGGAAGTTTATATTTTAAGAGTTTAGGACGTATTTGTATTGAGCTTCTATTTTATTGTTAAAAATGAATTTAAATTTAACTTTAATCTCCAAAAAAAAAATACCCAAGAGAGGATTGTCAAATTCTTGTTAGATACCACATTAAAAATAAACTACCGCCTAACTTAAATTTAAATTCCTAAATGCATCAGGGTGTTCCATCATTGGCATGTTGTGGGAGGTTATTAGGTTACACAAGTGTAGTCCATTGTGAGTTGTTGGCTGCTATTGAAGGCCTCAAAGCACTGCTGGGATTATATTCCTTTTACTTGGAGAGTGATAATCTCGAAGTTATCTCGCACTTGAGATGTCCTGAGAGAGATTTTCATTCTTAGGTCCTATTTATGATCTAACTAAGTCTCTTATATTATCATTTGAGTAAGTTTTTCTCTTGTTTATTAAGCGAGATGGGAACAAATCAGCTCACTGTTTGACTCGTCTCGACCAAAGCTATTCATCTATGTTATGGGATCGTAATTTCCTAGCATTCTGTCAAGATCGCTCTCCATTTTCTTAATACAATAGCACCTATTTGGGTTTTAAAAAAAATGCATTTTAAGCAGAGATTAAGGTTTTGATAAATTTTATAGATAAGTTTGATATATATTTAAAACGCTCCTATTTAAGAATGATTGTTAGTAGTATAAATTTGAATCCAATATTGGTAATTCAGATGGTTAATTGAATCACTATTGATCATTGAAAATCGAAAGCATTTAATAATTGATTGGAGATAAGGGTAAAGTTGAAAATAATAATAAATGAATCTATAATAATAAATTAGGACATATTTTTTAAAATAAACTAAAATAAAAATTACGAAGTTTATTTTAAAATACAGGGATTTTTTGTAAGAAAAGATATTAGAGGTAGAATGAATTTTTTTATTAGAGATCATGGTAAAGTATGTATCCAAATGTTAAGAAAAAAGAGAGTGAAGAAGGCATGCAAAAAAGTGTTGTTTTAACTTCTTCTTTTTTAAGCGACGTTTAAAAAAAACGTTAATAAAAACGTTGCAAACGACTATTTTGTTGTAGTGATGATTTGCAATATTGGGTGATTGAGTACTAAATCGAGTAAAGTCATGCGTACACAACTTTGAATAATCGACACAGAAGATGCAATAGTCAACTGTAGCATTCTTTATACTAGCTTTTAGTGCCAAGAATCATGCCACTGATCAACATAGTGGCCAAACCAAATAAGGGATAATTGAATGGCTAAATAAATGACAAGCAGAGATATTTCAATTATAATCTCGCCTCTGATTCACAAGAGCGTAGGTGTTTTAATATTGCATGTTTACACTTGTTATGCCGATATTTTAATCGGATTAGTTAGAAACCCCAGATATAGCTTCACAAAAATAATGGTTAAATAAATATCCATTTTTGGCACTCTTCATTGATGTCCCTTGCAGCTTTGGATTTTTTTTTCTTCTCTCCCTTGAAACTTGTTAGTTGTTATATGCAAAATAAAGAAATATGGTATTGATGAAACAAACCATGTGGTATTAATGTTTTAGCTTCAAGACTTGTCGGCTATAAATGAATTATTGTTTTGCGTTTCCCGTTGTGATGGAGAATTTGGGAAAAATGGGAGGTAGAATGGGCTATTGTTCTCGGTTTCACTCTTACTCACATTATTTTTTTGAAAGTTTTGTATGGATATATCAAGGGTCTAAAAAAACAATAATTTATAACTAATAAGTCAGCTCCACCGTCGCCTTCCCAAGAATTTATTATTCACTAGGAAATTAAGCCCGTGCGTTGTGCAGGTTATAAATTATTTTAATTTGTAACAATAGTTTTTTTTTTTTTACGATATGTGTTTTATGGGATTTAATATTAAGAAAGTGTCGTCTAGTATGTATTAAAAATTTGTTTTTTTGATATCGTATTTTTAATCTGAAATTTAATAAAATATAAAGAATAACAATATATAATTGTATGCATAAAAGTTCAATGTAAAATTGAATAATTACCCTATCAAAGCAACCAAAAAAAAAAAAAGATTTTATACCGGGCCAAAAAAACAATTTGGAAAAGAGGACCACAACCCTACGTCCTATCTTCTACTTCTTCTTATCCTGTTCAACCGCAACCTTGATGTTGCTTCTCCTTCTGTATCTTCTCCACCAAATGTATGGAAAATAATGCCATAATCTCCAAGTCGTACATACACGTCTTCCTTCTTTTTCTTCACCTACCATCTACCTCTTGTTCCTTACCGCCGCGAAGCCGCCACCAGCTATAGATTTTCCTCCCTCCAACAAAATTTCACTCATTTTTTATTTATTTATTGGAAACCTGCGATAAACAAAATCAAAGTTTAGAAATATGAATAAAACTCCAAATTGAAGAGAATAAATATATAATCAAATTTCTTGGGTTGCACACTTTTTTTTTTCTTCAGATTTCATCACCTTTAGTGTGTTGTTCATCAGATTTCTTGAGGTATTCATTCTGTTTCACTACAGCCCTATCCACTGTCCCCATATAGGGATGGCAATGGGGCAGATCGGGGCGAATATCTCAATTACCAGCCCTGCCCCGCCCTGTTCAAGATCTGCCCTGCCCCGCCCCCGCGCCGTTCCGGATCAAGAATTTACGCCCCGCGTGAGGCAGATCTGACCCGCCCAGCCCCGTTCTACCCTTTTTTAAAAAAAAATATTAATTTTATCGTAAAAATCACTAATTTTATCATAAAAATATTTTTTTTTGAAATAATAAAAATAGAGGCTCCAACAAGTATAATTAGTACATTTTATCACAAACTAATTCTCAAACAAATTCAAATAGTAAATTAAAATTAAAATTAAACATGATTAGGGATAATAATAATAATATTATAATAATATAATATAGATGGGGCAAAATGGGGCAGAACGGGGCGGGGCAGGTCGGGGAGGGGCATGCACAAATACCATGCCCGATCTGCCCCGTTCGCGAGGCGGGGCAGATCTGCCCCATTCTCTTCACTGGGTGGGGCTGCCCCAAAAGACGTTGGGGCAGGGCGGGTCGACGGGTCACGAGTCAAATTGCCATCCATATCCCCATATAGTCAGCCGCCTCCCCTTTTTTTACTCCATTAACCTATATAGACACAAATATAAAATTAAATGTTCACAAAGATTATTCAGAGAAAAAGATTTCAAAGAATCTTCACTTTCTTCAGTTTTTGTTCCTGATGTCGAAGGTTTTTCTTCATTCATATTTATATTATTCATTTATTATTCGCTTATTCTATTAAGTCTGTATAAGTTATACTATTTATATCACTTTGACTATCAATTTGATTACTATTTTCTTTTTCTATTATATTTATATCTACTTGTTCTATTTCTTTGTTCTTTTCTACCTGTTCCTGTAAACTTCTTATGTCACCTCCTCCAGACTCTTCATTGTATAATGTGTTTAAGAGGTCATAATTCACCAAATCAATATAGGCGTCTTTTGAAATTCTATTGTGCTCCTCCTATATCTATCTCTTTTATCAATAGTTTTTTAGATGATTGTAAATTTGGTTCATATATCATTTTAGATTTTTTTTTAACTAATGTCTATAACTTTATATATATAACCAATTATATCAGAAGTCATTAAGATTATGAAGTTATTAGTTGTTATTAATTCTTTGATTAATACATATTCCATTTGTATCTTATCATCTTTAAGTAGTAAATTCATGTATGATGACAATTAATTAATAGACAATTTTGATGGCTTTATGAATTCCAATGCTGAATTTTCTCCTTTATATTTAAGTTTCATAGCTATATTTTTTGTTGTAAACCTTTTAGAATTCCTATACACAGGGACGAAGCTGGGAATTTGGTGTTGGGGGGGGTGAAACTGATAAAATTCTTGGGGGGCAATAAAAAGGCATTCTTGGGGGGGAGTGAAATCGATAAAAATTTTTCAAAATACACATAATATTTCGATAAATAGTATTATTTTTAAAAAACCCCTGTCTTCGCCATTGCCTATACACATGTTATTTTCTTAGAATATGAAATCAAATTTATGATGGAAGACTTTTAGAATTCATAACAATTGAAAAGTATTGAACTTCTTGATTTAAAAAAACAATTCAACTTTTTTATTTAAAAATACTCATTCAACTTTTTCAATTAAAAAGAAGCAACAATAATTAAATATGATTACTATAATAAAAGTTACAAAACTCTTCTACTTCATTCATTAATATAACCAATGAACTTTATAAATATGTAATTATAGCCATTTTAATAAAAGTTACAAATCTCTTCTACTTCATTCATTAATATAACTATTGAACTTTATAAATATGTAGTTATAGCCATTTAGCTATAGAAATCTTCTCAAGTTTTTTTCTCCATAACAACTTAAAATTAGAGTTGAAGATTATAGCTCATGGAGAAGTAATTTTAAAAAGTAAATTAATGATAAAGTTGCCACATAAAAATTTCTAATTGGTCCACAATCCACAAAATACCACATGTGATATCATTAAGCTTCTACCTCAACTTTACCTAACTTTATATATTATAGATTTTCTAATATTGCATAAGGATTAAGGAGTAAACTTGTCCAAAGAATTGTGCTATTTGGTTGAATGCTTAGAATCTATATCTTGCAAGTTGGGCATAAAACAAAATCAAGGAAGACAGCAAAAGAATAATAATATGAAAGCAAATAAAAGAATATTAAAAATTTATGTGGTTTGGTCTAATGACCCAAGTATACAGGTAGTACTGTCAAACCGGGTATGTCTGTTTTCCTGTCCCGTCCCATCCTCTCCGTCATGGGTATGTCTTAAATGGGGATGGGTGGGCATGCTTGCTTTTTTAACTTAGAAAATCCATCAAAATCCTCTATTAAATAAAATCTATGAGAATGTATCGAGTTTTGAATATCAACAGATAATTTATAATCTTAATTGAATACCTCTAGATTTTAATGGACTTTTTAAAATCTAAATTGAATACCTATTGACCTTTGAAACTCTTTAAAAATCCTATAGAATGTAAATTGAATACACCCCTCTAAAAATACTAGTCAAATTCTAACATTGCATTTAATCAACGCATAAGAGCCCGTCATTTATATTAAGTTTGACTAGGGAAACTTATCTTATCCTGCAATTTGAGCGCTATTAAGTAGATACAATTTATTTTGTCAATGAAAGTATGAGCTTAAATATGCGTCTACTCTCACTATATGGAAAACTTGAAATAAAATTTATAGAACAAAAGCAAGTAGAATTTTCCTTCATCAGTTTTTTGTTGTTGGGAAATATTCTCAAAGTCCCACGTTGGTTAAAAAAGAAAAGGGTCAAAACAAAAGGGCCTATAAACAGATTCACATACTTTTGAGTTTTTTGTACCCACTCTTTGAGTCTTGTGAGTGTTTAAACTTGGAATTCTTTGGAGAGGGTTTGTAATTTTTCTGCTGTTAAAAAATTACATTGTGAAAGTTTTTACCCTTCGGAGTCGTGGATGTTGGTATGAGTTGAGACCGAAATACGTTAAATTCTTGTGTTGTTTTTCTTCTTTCTTTTTGTTCCTTTTATAATTTGTTGTTTGGAGTGTTCCGCTGCCCAACAACTTGTATCGGAGCAAGAGGTTCAGGCTTGGGAGAAGACAAAAGAAGTTGCAGATGTAGTTTGCGGGTAATTTTTCGGTGCTGCTTTAATTAAAATTTTGGTGTTATTTTAATTAAAGTTAGGGTGTTTAAATTATGGAGTCTTTAAACATTGTTTTTCCGATGAAGAGTGATATTCTATCTTAGCTATTTGATGGAAAGATTGATTTTACCTTATGGAAATGCACGATTCAAGACTATTTAGTGCAATAAGGTCTTGATTCTGTTCTCGATGATGAAAAGCTAGAAGGTAAGAAATATGTATGGGCTACAATTAAGAAGAGAGCGGTTAGTAGAATTCGATTGGCTTTGGCTCCACAAATTAAGATGACGGTGTTGAGAGAGACGTCACCAAAGAAGTTGTGGGAGACTCTGGAGAATAATTATTCCTCGAAGACTTTGACTAACCGATTGAAGATGAAGACGAATCTGTACTCACTCAAAATGGAGGAAATAGGTAACCTTGTTGTTGATCACACTAATAAATTTAATGAGTTAATATCTCGACTTGAGAATGCCAGAGAAGAGATTAAGGATGAAGAACAGGAGTTGCTATTGTTAACTTCATTACCGAAATCTTATAAATCGTTGGTACAGTCACTGCTGGCAGAAAAGAACACACTACAATTGAATGATGTTTCAAAGACCGTGAAAGAGAACCAACAAATGATGAATGAGGATTACCCCGAGGAGGATCGAGTACTAGCTACAGAGAGTTCTCGAAGAGAGAGGAATTGAAGTAGGAGTAGAGGTGACCAAGGAAGAGGGAAATCTCGGCAGAGAGGTGATTGCAGCGAGGTTGAGTGCTTATATTGTGGGGAACTTGGTCATTTCCAAAGCCGTTGTCCAAAGAGGATTTGAAAAATCTCCGTGAACAAATGAAAAGTAAGGCAAAGGTAATTGATTCCTCTACAAATGTGATTAGAGTTGATTATGATTTATATTTGATGAGATGTTTGGATGACACTGTTGAGAATCATTCAAATTGAGTTATGGATAATGCTGACGACTTGCATATCTACAAGGATCGAGACTCGTTTGATACTTTGCCGGTGAGAGACTTTGGCTACATCAAAGTGGGCAACAATTCGAAGGTGAAAGTTGAGGGCGTATGACGAGTCCGCCTGAAACTCCACAATGATGAGGTAAAAGTACTTAGATTTGTACCTGACTCGAGTGCCAACATAATTTCGTTGGGTGAATTGGCATAAAAGGGTTACAAGTATGTTGGAATTGGGAATTTCTGCAAAGTGTATAGAGGCAACCGTCTGGTTATGCAAGGAAGGAAGGAAGCGAAAAATTTATACCACCTTGATGGTCATTCCTTGAAGAAGTAAGGAAGTAAATCTGAAAAAAGAATAGAGAAGGTGATCGCGAAGATTGAGAAGAAAGTTAGGATTTCTGATTCTGTTGTAATTTGGGAATTTGAGAAAAAGGAGGATATGTTGGGCAATATTCTCAAAGTCCCACATTGGCCAGACAAGAAAAGGGTCAAGGCAAGAGGCCTATAAATAGACCCACATAGTTTTGAGTTTTTTGTACCAACTCGTGTTTAGACTTGAAATTCTTTGGAGAGGGTTTGTAATTTTTTCTTCCGTTCAAAAATTAAATATTGAAAGTTTGTACCCTTTGGGGTCATGGATGTATGTCTGAATTGAGATCGAACCACGTTAAATTCTTATGTTGTTTTTCTACTTTCTTTTATAATTTATTGTTTGTAGTGTTCTGTTGCCCAACATTTATCACCTCCTATCTCAATAAAATTTCCACTAAGATCATTTAAAAATATTTTTGCCAATGTGGTTTACTTTGTCCAATCATTAATGAAACAACAGGTTGTACCAATTGCCTTAGCTTAGACGGACATACTAATGAAAGCTCCATTTAAACTTGGAGATAGAACACAACACATGAACAGCCAATGACAACCCATAAATCTGAGTTTAATATTTATTATTATTACCTCCTGAAGCTTCCTTATTCTCTTGACCTTCTACAATAAATAAATATAAGATTATTTTTAATGCGTACTTTTGTGATACATTTTAATATTAGATAAGTTATTGTATATGATAATATAAATTTTCTATTCTTTTAGAGTTCTCTAATTTGTGATAGAATTTTAATTTTTTTATATATACTTAAATTATCATATATACTGTAGTTTTTTTTTTTTATCCGAGTTAACATGTGTTCAGGGCACCTGTTAGACAAACCCATAATAAATATAATAATATTGCAATGAATTATGTGGTCTCTCTTGTTAAAAAAAAAAAGATGCATGGTCCCTATGACATTTCTGTTTCCATCAATTTGAACCCCACCATCTCAAACAAAAAAAATCATATCTTAGATATTGATTCCTTGAACCATAATGGACTTAACAATGATTATGATGGGAAATTCTAATTCATTTTGATTGGTATTGAACTATAAAAAAAGAAACCAAACTCGATGGCTGGATCTTATAAAAGAAAACGAGAGGGTTTTAAACAGTATTACTAGGTAGATTTAGATAGTTACAAAGAGGTGAAGACAAGTGAAAAATGAGCAATGGTTGCACTGAAACTCGTTTGACTTGTAGGATGTATGATTTTGTGCGTTTTAAGAACTTTACGTGTTAGATTTTGAGTAGGATCACTAATAAAGTAGAATCGGTGTAAATTAACTTGTGGGATCGAACTTGAGAATGTAGGATTTCGAGTTAGCGATTTTCCCTTTCGAGTCAAGTTGAACTAAAATTCGACCCGAAAATTAGAAAAAAACTGAATTTTCATTAGATCTAAATACATTCTCTATCATTTTAAACTCTGCGATACAATCTTCTATATTCAACTATGTGGCTTCTTAAATCTTTTAAAGCCTCTTCAATCTTTAACTGCCGACCAATTTCTTCTCTTTTTTGATGGATTCCAATTTCTGTTTTTTGCCTCTCTCTTCTTTTCTTTTCTTTTTTTTTTTGTCTTCGAACTCCTCTCTCGCCATCGCCTGGAATAACGAAAAGGTAATTCGAAACCCTAAATCCTGATTTGATCGATTAAGTTACTAAATCAAATAATCAATGCTATTGAATTTAGATTGCTCCAATTCGTCGAGGTCCGAATAGATTTTTTTTCTATTTTTTTTTGTAAGAATTTGATAGGAGAAATTGAGCTTTATAATTCTGAGACACGAAATAGAATATCATATTCTTATGACTCTTTCACACGTGATTAATATTTGTTTAATACTACCAAATATTATAAAATTTTGGACAATTTCATATTTCATTTAGAAGAATTGAAAGAGTATAAAATTAATTAGTATTTTTAAATTAAGTAACATCTACCATTCGAATTACGATCCTAGTGTCCTTCAACGCCCTTCTAATTATATGTAGGATCTCAAATTTGATTGCATTGGACCTAAGATTGAAACCATCCTGAAGTTTAAAGAACAATGATTAATCTATGGTATTTGGTCAATATTTTTAAATAATATTGGAAATTTTATTTATTAGTCATATTAAATCAGAGATTTCGTCCTTCAATTGATAGTCAAGAAACTTGTAGATAGTTATTAGTTTGGAAGATAAAATTATTATTATTATTATTATTATTATTATTATTGATAAGAGAACTTGTAACCATTATCTAAAAGTGAGTTTTTAATAAATTTTATATTGTGCATTAATTTATAAACCACACAAAAAGATAAATTATATTGGACAAGCTATGTGCAAAATGGTTAAAAAAATCCTTTGTCCATTATGTATTTCGTTCCCTATCGTAATAAATAGATGTTTGTTACGTGTTTACGTTTCCCCTACGAATTTCACTATTTCTTTTAGATTATATTTTTTTTTAATTAAAAGTTAACACATGTCAATTTCTTATGAGTGAAAATAGAAAATGAAACACCGAAGTGAAAAAGAAGATTCCTAGCAAAATAGTCGTGCGTTAAATTATATTGAATCCTTATGGAGGATAATGAACTTGCAAACCCCGTATTTAGACCAGCTCTTTTGGCGGTTGAAAATCGTCTGTACCCGTTTGTTTACTTATTCTTGTGCCCAACCAATACGAATTCACCATGTGATTATTATTTTTAATTATATATACACATGGTGAATTGTGATTGGTTGGGCAAATAAATAGATACACAAACTGGTACAGACGATTATTTGTCCTCTTTTGACCGGAATACACTTCTTCAATTGACCTTCTACAAAGTATTACTAAAATCACAAGCTTCATTGTGGGGGAAGAAAAGAAGAAGAAAAGGGCCAAAACAATCAATGTGGTCACATGAAGTACATGTGAGAGACCCCTTTAGGAAAGTGTTTTAGAGCAGCAAGTCTAGAATTGAGATGAAAGACAAAGAGCATGCCAGAACGAGAACTTCTAGGGCCAGCAATAGATACCCTCTCCTTCTCAAAAGGGTTTTGGATGGATTTTTCTGATATGCATCACGTCTATATGGACCATGTGTTTTAGAATTGGCCACATCACTATAGAATTGTCTCTTTTCTCATTTTGTAGTGATGTGATCAGTTTTATATGGTCCAATGAACATATCAGAACTATCCGTTTTGGATATAGTAGGGATTTGAGTGTTTCATTCGCACGCATAAAACATAATCTTAAACTTTAGGGAATTGTTTTGTAAAATAACTATTCATTTTTTCAAATTTGTTTAATCGAGAACTAATGGTTGAAATCATGTTTGGATGTACGAGAAGAACATGTGTTCCGTACCAGATTCAGAGTGTTCCCAAAAGGGTAGTATTTCTCCAGTTCGGACCTAGTGTGGTTGAACGGCTATTCATTAAAAAAACAAGTGTTTATGTTTCTCAAACAAAACTTAAAAATCGAATCAACTCATATTCGGCAAGTGTGGATTGAATAACCGTTACACATAAAATGTTATTTCTTGGCTTTTCACTTTACTTTGAGGCTGAACCATTTTCATTTACACACTGCCCCAAAAAAATATAAAATGGAACTGCTCTGCACTGCCCTCCATTTGAAGAAAGATTCTTTCAGTTGCCCCAGACAAAAAAAAAAAAAGCACCAGGACATGGCAATTCTTACCCTTTACAGAAGCTCTTATTGCAGTCCTCTGAGCCTCTCTTGATTCTAACCTTTTTACTGTTTTGTTTTTTGGCATAATTTTTTAGATTCCTTCCATAGATTCTCTTTCCCCTTTTGGCTGGCCATTAAAATAGAACTAAAATTCTTGTTATAAGTGATTCTTTCATGACATGGTTAAATGGTCTTCCACATCATTATATATGTTTCTTTTTTTTGCCTAACACATCATGTTTTTTCTTTTTAAAATCTCCTCTTGGGACTTGGGAGGATGGATCGATAATGTTTCTACACTTCCATTTCAGCGTGATTCAAATTTTTGACATACCGATTGAAAGTGAAACGCATTACCGTTTAAATTGCATTTCGTTGTCACCCAACACATCATTATATATGTAAGGACATAGACTAGGTCAAGAAGAGTATCGATAGTGGTCCACCACCTCTATTTTAGCATTATTCGAATTTTCGACATGCCAATCAAAAGTGAAGGGTATTACCGCATTTAGTTGTCACCCAACACATCATTATATATGTATGGACACAGATTAGGTCAATATGAAATTTAAATGAAATTTTCCTCAATAAAGATGCAAGTTCATTTATGTATAGTGATGCTTGATTTATCAGTGTCCTGGCGCATCCATTCATCCGATATTCTTACCCAGAAGAGAGAAATAATAATAATAATAATAACAAGATCATCCCATATTCTTGAAAAGAAACACCATTTTACACTTCTGTCCAAATTCAAAACAAGAACACGAGAAACAATTTTTTCTTTCAATAAAAAAGAAAAAGAAAAATCATACTCAAAATAAACAAAACAAAGAAGGAACAATGAAGAAAGAAAACACAACAAAGTTTCCATTTTTTCCCATTTCTAATGATATTCACGAGGTTAATTATGATATGAAAAATAATCCAATAAAGCATTGGTTCAAATTTATACACATCAGTGAAAAAAATATCTCACCTCATATGAATAAACTTGAACAGCGTAACTCAGTCGAATGGTTCATATCAGAATTTTCTTCATCACGTAGGCATAAAATCACCTTAATAGCTGGTCCAAAAACCTACCGTCTCATTCACTGTTTTAATCTTAAAAAAAAACTGTCAGATGTCCCATTTCTTACTAGGATCCCTCGTAACGTGGTAGACACCCAAATGTAAAATAAAATTAAAACATGAGATGAGACAGAAGATCTGAACTGTTACGAGCTGCCTTCGCCGGTCCCACCACCTCCGCGTGCTGTGGATTCAGCGAGGGAAGCCAACTTCTGAAGATTCAACTTGACGACGGTATCAGCAAAAAGACGAGTATCCTCCTCCGTATTTCCTTCCGGCACATCCACGATATAAGATTCCAAAACAACGGTCCAGATCGATCCGTCTTTTTCGAACTCATTAACAGTCGTCACAGACTTATAATTCCTCAGCCTATGTTCGCCGCCGGTGATGCTAAATCCTGTGACATGCCGATCATCGTCGAGAATATCTAACCGTTCAGTGCTTGTTTCAGCGGGTAATCCGGAGATGACGTTGACGTCTCTGGTGACGCCCACTCGCATAGTAAAGTCGTGGCTTACACTGCAGCTTTTAATGAAGTGTTTGTAAGTCTGGGGCTTGTCGAAACGGCGGACGATTGACCATACGGTGTTCAGTGGCGCGTGGATGCGTTGTGCTAGTAAGGAAGAGCATTGGCCTGAGTTGACTCGGTAGCTGTGGAACTCGATTATTACTTGGTTGAGTGAGTCGAACTCGTGCTGGGTTAACCCAGATGGAAGAGTTAAATGGTGGGTTGTGTTTATTGTTGTCTCTTCTTCTTCTTCTTGATGGTTCACTGGGCTCTCCGCTCTATCCATCTTCACTCACAAAAACACTGGAAGAGAGAGAGAGAGAGAGAGAAAGAGGGATAGATATATAAGAGGGTTGAAAATCGTCTATTTTAATACATGTAATTGTCATTTATAATTTATTATGTGGACATATTTTTTATTATAAATTACGAATTATTAGTGATTAAATAAATAAATGAAGACATATACGGATATAAATGATTTTTTGCCATATAAGAGGAACTCTGACATCAAAGCGGAGTTTTGTGCTGTTTGGAATAATTTTTTCTAATATGAATAATGGTCTAATAAATAATGTTGTCCATATTTATCCACTCACCATAGGAAAAAGTTTTTTTTCTTCATGTTGATAAATTTAGACTAAATGGTCCATATTGAAATTAACCGTTTGAAATGGGGGATAGTATGGATTTTTTTTTGGGAATTCGGAACTTATATTTTATTTTTTATTTTATCATTGTGCACAAAAAGGCGTTACCTACGCTCACAGGGCCCCACTCTCCAATCCGATAGAGAATTTGGATGATATAAATCAAGGTGACCCAGCGGCCCGACCAGATGGAAGGACTTGTCTTAGCCCACCACAAGAAGCCACCCCACATTGGAGGGTTGAAACTTTCACACTGCGGCTGCCAAGATTCGATCCTGCGTCATTGTGTATAATCTACCACCCGAAACCAACTGGGCTGCCCTTGCGGACTTTTTATTCTATTATTAACAAACTATAAAGTGACGATTTTATTTTATTTTATTTGTTAAATCTATAAATAAAGGAAATGTTAGAACTAAGATAGAAAGTAATATACATGATAATTATTTACAAATAAGATCGAAATAAAGAATGAAAACAAAAGATCATAAACCCTACTTCGTCTGCTGAGGGTCGTGTCTAGTAATTTGGAGACCTTAGAGAAAAAATAATATCTAGTTAAAATTATTTTTGTAGTATTATTCCAAGTTTTGTAGCGGCAAGTTTGATCCCAAAAAAATCTATCATCAAGATATTCTAACATTGTTAATAAAGCATTTGTCTAAGTGGATAAGAGCTGAGACTTCGAAAAAAGATTAAAAAAATTTGGTATGTCACTTACCGAAAAGAAAGAAAGAAAATTATGCTACAATCAGTGGTGGAGCTTACAAGGGGCAGGGGGGAATTTTCAATTTTTTTATATACTAGGTATATATATTTAACGGTTCAGAATAATAGAGCTATTTTTTTTAAATGGCCCCCCCAAGAATTTTTAATTTTTTTATATACTTGAGTGAGGCCCAATTTTTTTAGTGATTTCTGCGTTTCAGATTGATTTTTGATGATGATATTGATGATAAATTCTCTAATTTAATTAAACCCTAAGACCTAAATCTTTTTCGGGTCATTAAATTCATCCAATTTTTGCACCAAACAGTTTGTAACTGTGATGATATTAATGACTTCAAAAACTTCAATCAAATCTTAAAAAATCGGGGTAGAAAACTCATTTGATGAGCTGATGAAGAATCAAAAAAAAAAAATATCATCATGTAGTTTAAATTCAATTTTTCTAGTAAAATATATAATTCCACCTCAAAAATATCATTTTACGCCGTAAAGCAAATTTTTAGTTTGGCCCCCCCTAAATACAAATCCTGGCTCCGCCACTGGCTACAATTATAAAAAATAATATTTTTTTATAACCCGCGTTGGATTTTTAGTTACTTCAAATATTAAAAATATACTTAGGGGCCTTCTTCTAGGTGAGGTCTAAGACGACCGCTTCAGTGATCTAAGGCTCTCCACGACATTGCGTATGCTTTAGAATTAAGTCATTCTAGATACGTTAGCATATATTAAAAACGTGAAACAAGAAGTATTTTATTGTTGTACCCTTCAACAATTTATTTTATTTCAGTCAAATTTTAACTACCAACCTATTAATTTCTCTCTATTCCATAATATGTGAACGAGTAATTTTATAATTTTATTTTTATAAGTTAAAATGTGACATATTTTAAGAGGAAATTGAAAGACTACAAATATTTTTTATCATAAAAATAGTATTGTTTATTCAGAATTTTAATTTAAGGCTTAAAAAATGGAGCTCCATACTCTCATCATTAACTTCCTAAAATCTTTAGATTTCACGAATTTAATTTACTATTTTTTTCTTAAATAGTAAAATTAAGATAATAACTTTTATTTTAAAATGAAATGCTCTCCTAAATGTTTATGTTAAGTCAAAATAAGATATTTAATTTCTGACAATTAAATTATTAAAATACTAATATATCCTATGACATGCTGGGGGCCATAATTTTGTCTATTGTCAGCTAATGATTTCATCTAATTTGGTTCCTTAATTGACAATCCTCAAACTATGATTCCTCAATTGATAATTACCCTCGAGTTATAGGTACCAAAATAGAACTCTAGTCTTATTTTATTTTTTTTAAGAGAAAGAAGAACTTTAATTAATTAAATTCGCTTGCGCAATCTCTTAAACACAAATTTATCTTGGTCAAGAAATAAGTTTAAAACTTAAACTCAAACTAATATGTACAATATACATGAATCAAAAAAGCATTTATTTCTCATGTGAATTATCATTTTTAGTTCATGTATATTGCATTTATTATAATACGAATACAAATTTTAAACTTACTTCTAAACAAAAACAAAACTACTCAACAAACACGAATTGTTCAATACATAATAATCATGTTAGGTGCGAAAACTTAACTATAGCAAGCAGGGAAGCAAATAGATAATCTGTTCTTATCAGTTTAATATCTGATATGTGTCTCATTAAGTCACACGATACTAACTCTATTTATTTAGGGTGAAAGTCAAATGAATAGCTTGCTACTCGATCTCTTGATGATCGCTTGTGCATTGCACTATTGTCCTTGCGTGGCCCAACCCAAAGAAAAAAGAAAAAAGAGAGCTAATTTTCTCTAAGTTCTTCCATCTCCCTCGCCTTATGGCAAGCAAGTTCGCCTGCTTGATTCCCTCCTCATAGTAGTAGGTTAAGATCCAATTATTAATTTAGCTCACTTTAAGTATTGCAACTAATATTATCATGTCCAGTGATCTGTTTGTCCAAAATGATGCTCCTCTGTATCAAATTAAATGTCCATATTTAATTTTTATTATGATTAAGAAGCATAATTTGATTAAAAATGAGTTATAATAATAACATGGTTATTTGATACTAATAGTAGAATTCATAAGTTAGTGGAGTGTGAATCAAATGTACTTCCTCCATTTCAATGGTTGGTTGCTAAATTAAATTTGAATTCAATATTAGTAATCGGTGATTTAGATTGTTGATTGGATACGTATTGATTATTGGAAAAAAAAAAATTAATGGTTGGGAGGAAAAAAGGGCAAAACTGGAAATATAATAAAAAATAATTACTTTATATAGGATTATAACATCTATTTTGAAACTAAACAAAAAAAAAAACATCTGAATTGAAATGGAGGAAGTATTTAAGGAGGTTAGTTATGAGAGTTAAAGAAGAAAACATATCAATTTTGAGAAACTATTTATTCATTTCAAAATAAAGTAAAATAGAAATTATATTCAATTTAGTACCACTCTTTTACATTCTGGAACACAATTTTTTTACTTTATACTCGCATCTTTACTTATATACAATTTATTTTTTAATTCCGACTCAAAATTCTAAAATAATAAATCATTCCAAAACACTAAAATAGTCTGAATTCAACTTCTGAAGTCAATCTTGCATAACTTCCTGCTCACAAGTGTTAAGTCTCAAGGTAGATGTACTTCATCTCCTACCTCATGGAAAAGACCATCTTTGCAACACACATTCAAACAGAAATTAATTAGCAAAAGGAAAAACACAAAGTCAATTAGAGGAAGAAAAAAATAAAAGAAAGCTACCCATAACTGCCGATTTTTAAGTGTATTATATATGTCTGAGAAAATACTCTCTGTCTGCCTCCCCGTGTCATAAATTTAATGTTTATTCTTTATTAAAAATAAATATTTAATTTGAAACGGAGGGAGTAACGAGGAAAAACAAATATTTTATTTAGTAATGATGTATTAAAACTCAAATAGCTATTTATTTTGTAAGACAATGATGTTTGGATTGAGTCTCATACTGATATTCTAATCTTGGTCTCAAACTAGTCTCAAACCGAAACCATATTCTATATGATTTAATATTTTAGATTTTATTTACATTTTACATCCATAGACAATTTTTATATCTCTTTTTAAGTTTCAAACTAAATCAAATTTAAATCAAACACAATATAAGTCAGGCCCGGCTCTGTACAGGTCCAAGATGCCATACAGACCGGGCCTCTTATTTTATGGGGCCCCAAAATTTTAAAATAAATCCCTTAACATATTAAAAAAAAACTCACTATATCTCCACTCAAAGTTTTGGGCCTCACATTTTATGGGTCCCCAAATTTAAAAAAAAAAAAATTATTTAACATATTAAAAAACAAATTCATTATATCTCCACTCAAAATTCTGGGCCTCTCATTTTATGGGGCCCAATTTTTTTTTCTTTTAAAAAAAACACCTAACATATGAAAAAAAAAATCAATATATCTCCATTTGATATTATGCTTGTTCTTGTTTTTGGAGCGCCCGAAGGCGATTGCCCCCGAAGGAGAAGAGCGGAGAATACCCTAGATAGGGAAGATTGAAGCATGCCCCATGCCTGGGGAGGGAATTGCCTCACCAGAGGAGGAAGAGAACGCCTCACCAGAGGAGGAGATATATTATTGCCCCATTGTGCGGGGAGTAGGTGTCGAATTTGGGACCTTCAGGTCCCAAGCCAAAGGCTTACCCACTGGGCCAAACCTTTTGTTGACATATTATGCTTGTTCACACTCTTGAAACTTGAGTATTTGACATTTTTTTTTATATAATTTATACTTTTTTAAAAAAAAATTGAAGGGCCTAACTTTGATAATTAGCATAGGATCTCAGTATTGTTTGAGACGGGCCTGATATAAGTATTCCGAAATTTAAAAATCGGCAGTTATGTTCCCATTTGGGAGCATGCCAACAAAAGAAAAGATTCGACTGAGAGCAAAAATAGAAACTTCTTTCTCATGATACTAAAAAGGTGCTGGACTGGACCTTTGAATCCCTCGAAGAGGTAATATAGCAATATTTGGCAATAAATTGTCTGTCCCCGTTATGTATCTCCACGAATAAATTGCCACGTGTATATTTTTTTCCAGTAAATTTTACTATTTTTTTTAGATTATAATTTTTTAATTAAAAATTTAATACATGTCATTTTTTTATTTGTGGGACAGGGAAGAAGATATCAAATGGGAACAAAGAATTCCTATCCGCAATATTTGAACTAGTCTTTCATTACCTGTATTTCCGGTTCATTGGAAAATGTTAAATGAGTGTGTATGGAATTAATATTTGTGCTAGGCTGCGACTTTCCTACTTGGCTAAAACTAAATCTTACATCAAAATTCATACATGTCTCCAACATTCCATGGAATATTATCTTTTCTTTTGCATGCTGGCAATTATGGATTGAACGAAACAATAAAATTTTCCGTAACACTTATGCGCCTGTTATCCCAAATAATATTCTTAATAAAAGCATACAATTTGCATATGCCAACAATTTATTCTTTCTTCAAACGAAACAAAAGATTACCTTCTGTTCTTGGACACCTCCTCACTTAAATTTCATTAAACTTAATACTGATGGATCATATTTACCAAACAATTCACAAGGAGGTGGTGGTGGCATTTTTCGGGATTGTAATGGAAACTGGCTTTTGGGATTCAGTCTAAATTTCAAATACACCACAAATAATGAAGCTGAATTGCTTGCACTTCATAAAGGACTATCACTAGCCATTCAATATGGGTTTTTAAACCTTGAAACCAACATCGACTCTCAAGCTATATTATCAATGTTTCAAACTAATGACAACATTTTATATTCCAACATTATATGTGACTGCAGATTCCTGTTATCGAGGCTCAAGGAATACACACTGAAACACATTTTCAGGGAATCGAATCAAGTGGCTGATGCACTAGCCAAGTATGGAAGCTCCCATCCATGGATTGATAACCTTATTTTCCGACTTATTCCAGATTTTGCTTATCAGGCTTGGTTACAAGACAAGGATGGGAGAAAGTTTTTTAGAACTAGTTAATTTCCTTTTAATGTGTTTTCTTTCAGTACTTTCCTTTCTGTACTTTCTATTTCTATGTACTCTGTCTTTTAATAAAATCGCCTAAATTACCAAAAAAAAAAAAAAAAAAAATTACATATAATACTTGTCTTTCAAATTTTAAACATATTCAAATCATATTTTTTTTGTTGTCTATACCACCAATATTCATGTCTGATAAGCCTGACTAATTTAAACTGAATGCAATAAAAGATTAAAAAGGGAATGACTCTCCCAATATAAATTTCTCCATACAAATATCATGACTGTAGTTCGAATCTTAACCATTTTTAATGGAGGAGCCCACCCACTCATGGTGGCTCAAAACATATCAATGTTAAAGCGAAAATACTTTATAGTGCTGACAATATATCAAGGATACATTAATATTTTCCCGGTCGAAAGCAAAAAAGACCATGACGTACTCCCTCCATTCTAAATTGTTCTCTTGCAATTAATTTTAATTTCTATTTCATTTTACATAGAAAAATAAATATTGAACTTGAGACAGAACATCACAAAAGTGTTGATCTAGTCCGTAACAATAATATTCTGGGGCAGAGTTATGAATTTTTGTTTGGGGCAAAAGATTTTTATGTAGTGTTTTTTTAAAATGTTGGGAATAAAAAAAAAATTCTATTAAAATATGATCGTTTTTTCAAAATATTGAGGACAATCGCCCCTTAATTACGTCATCGATAATAACTCACCGAACAAAGAAACATAAATAATTATACAAAGAAATAATTCACGAAAATGTAATATATAACTACTATATATTCAGCAAAAAAAAACATATAACTACTATATGTACAAAATGCTACTTCCTCCATTCCCATTTAATTGCCGTTTAGAAGATTTATAAGTATCCAAATTAATTGTCGTTTAAGGCTCTTTTATTAGTTGTCAATAATTTATTCTAATTATACCCTCGATATTTTTTTTATTTGCCGCCTCTGTCATTCCTATTTTTTCCTTTCTTTTCTTATGTTATAGAAGTGAGAGAGGAGTAATATTGAAATTTTCGGTGAAAATGACAAGTTTTTAAAATTGTCTAAAAAATCTTATATTTAGGAATGGAGGGAGTAGTATATATTAAGAGAGAAGAAGGAAATATTGAATGTAAAGTATGTGCTAATAGATTAGGGCAACAAAATGTTTCTCCACCAAGTCTTAAGGAATTATATGCAAAGTTGCAACTTGCATGAAGTTGCAGCCCACCATGTCCATACTTTCCCTTCTAGATTTAGCCTATTTTATTTCTTGGGGATTCAAATTTCAATTCTTGTCTGTACTTTTTCTTAGCTTTGATTTATGACTAAAATACCTAGAGAATGTGATGTGAGACCATATGCAATATATTCTGGTCATAAGTGGCAGATCTAGAAATAAAGAATATACTAAAGGTACTTGACAATTTAAAATTTTATTTGGGGTCACTTATATATTTATCATTTAAATAAAGTTAAATATATCATGTATACTAATTTAATTTTTTTTACGGGACATATGACCCTGCTGCCAACATACTACATCCGCCAGTGCTGGTCATACCATTTAGCAAAAATAGTAAAATAATAAAATTTTCGGGTCACAAATAAATGATGAAGCGTCCCTCTCTAGCCCACTTTTAAGTTTTTATTTATTTATTAATTTTAAGAATGAAAATGTCGAATCTACAACCTAATATTCTTTATCGGAAGTACTAGTCAATTACACTAATCTTCGTTGACTCTGGCCTCAACCCCTTCTTTTAAAATTATTCAAAAGATATTTTTTTCTAGACCACCAGTATACATGCCCGATAAGAGTGACTAATCTAAACTGAGTGTGGCAGAAGTCCAAGAAGGGAGCTATCCTTTGTTCCATACAATGCTATAACCGCGGTTCGAACATTGGTCATTCTTAAGGGAAGAGGAATACTCATCCATTCCCCTCAACTCATATTGGTTCAAAACATATCAATTTTAAAGCGAAAAAATTTTATATTGCTGAAAATACATCAAGGATACATTAATATGATTCACGGTCGAGAGCGAAAAAAGACCAAGACGTACTCCCTCCGTTCTAAATTGTTCCTTCTAATTACTTTTAATTTTCATTTTACTAAAATAAATATTTAACTTGAGTTGGAATATGACAAAAGGAATATCACAAAAGTGTTGATCTAGTCCGTAACAATAATATTTGTGGTGGAATTTGGAATTTTTGTTTGCGCAAATAATTTTTGTGTAGTGCTTTTCAATATATTGTGAGACGGAAAAATTCTCATTAAAAATTTGTCTTTTTTAAAATGTTGTGAACGATCGCCTTTTTTTAGTTACACCATTGATAACACCTCACCGAATAAAGAAACAATTTTGTGTATAAATAATGATATAAAGAAAGAATCGCGAAAATGTAATATATGACTACTATATGTACAAAATGCTAGTATATATTAAGAGAGAAGAAGACAATATTGAAATGTAAAGTATACGCTAATAGATTAGGGCAATAGATGTATCTCCACCAAGTCTCAAGGAATTATATGCAAAGTTGCAACTTGCATGAAGTTGCAGCCCACCATGTCCATACTTTTTTTTTTAATTTATAAACTTCAACCATATAAATCATGTGAAATTGGATCCGAATTACAAAGAGTACCTCCTATCACACAAGATTGCAGAGGATATTAGTAGGAGCTATATAACCAGATACATCATTTGATTTAGCCCATTCAACTAAGTTATGGGCATCAGAATTGCAAGTCCTATTCACATACTTTAGTTTCCATGAAACGAAGACCCTAAACATCTCATTTCCCTTATTATATGATCCATACCCATCCATTCATATGCAATAGTATAACCACTTAAGCTTCTAAAGACATTTAAGCAGTCGCTTTCGATGATCACTCTACAGTGTTGTCTAGTTTTAAGTTGAACCATAATTAAAGTACTCCATACGCTTCTGCTTCGAATGACGATCTACCTTTACTTTTTTGAACCCATGCTCCTAGTACTTTCCCA
Organism: Vinca minor; assembly: GCA_026122235.1. Lineage (NCBI taxonomy): Eukaryota > Viridiplantae > Streptophyta > Magnoliopsida > Gentianales > Apocynaceae > Vinca > Vinca minor. Next base: position 5,679,125 of record JAOCZM010000026.1, read on the forward strand.
GTATCATTCTTGATAAGACAAGCACCATGTTCATACTTTCCCCTTCTAGATTTAGCCTCTTTTCTTTCACGGGGATTCCAATTTCAATTCGTGTATGTACTTTTTCTTAGCTTTAATGTATGACTAAAATTCCTCGAAAGAATGTGAGACCACATGCAATATGTTCTGGTCATACAATTTAGCCAAAAAAGTAAAATAAAATAGAAATAATACAATTTTGCCGGTCACACATGAATGATGGAGGAGGGATTGATGGAGGAGAAGAGATTTTGGGACCGATGTTGGGTATAAATAACGCATAAAATTATTTGGAGGCCATAACTTGCTAGTTGAAAATAGATGTGAGGCAAAAATAGTAATTAACTATTTTAATTTTTTTCCTGGAACATTTCTATGGCAATTTTGCCCCTTCATAAATGGGTCATGTGTTGGGCACGTGGATGCATTGCCACCGTGGGTCATCCTATTTTGTCAATTTTGGGTAGTTTGGGCATCTTGCAAATTGTGATGGGTATAAAAGTTACACAAAATAGTTTAGGGTCATAACTTGCTATTAAAAATTAGTCAAAGGGTATAAATAGAGATTAACTATTATCTAAAAAATATGATAATCTTTCTTCTTCAACTTATTGTCACGCTTCGTGCCCACTGGAACGCGAATTATGAGTTTGGCAACACTCACGAACACCTACATTCCAATCGAACTCGCTATACTAAAATGGATGTCCCGAGGATATAGTAAATTCTTATACTCATATTTATGTATCGGTTAAAATTTCAGAGTTATCCAATGGTCATACTCAGAAATTCAATCCGGCTCTACTAAATATTACTTTGATAAAGAGGACATGCTGAATATTTAAATATAAGAGGTATGTCTTGATCTAATGGTCAAGACTGAAATATCTTGACATATAATTCGTGAGTTCGAATCCACTCACCACTTCTTGAATCTCATATGTCTTGTAATTTCTTATAATAGATATGTCCCTTTCCCCAATAAATAAATACAAAATTATATATATATATATATATATATATAAGAGGTATGCTAAGATCCATTGCGATAGTCTTGGAATAAAACAATTTCCAACCGTCAATTCCGTGATCCGTCTCCTTTCCTTCCCCTATATGATACCAAAATTCATCAGTTCTCCTATCTTCTCCTGGGTCACTTTGGCCAGTCTGGCTCCTATGCGGAACACTTTTTTTCAATATGTGCGGAACATTTTTTTTTTTGAAATAAGTATTTTTTTGTTTAAAAGCAGGTGTTAAAAATATGTGTTTTAAAAAAAAAAACAGGTTTTATTAAAAATTAATCTCAGCCGTCAAAATTTTAATTCAACGGATGAGAATTCGTTCTGCACATACGAAACCTTTCCCGTGCTGTACATACGGAACCTTTGCCGTTCTGCATTGGAGCTGTGGTGCATTTTGGCATGGATCCGGGCTTGTGGAACTAGCCCCACGACCCTCTCACATGAGTTGGAGTTGAACCTACCTGCAAAGTATGTCTCACCACAACTCATATGTGAGGGTTGTGGGACCAATTCCACAAAATGACTCTATATTAGAATTTTCCCTTCTGATCCTCAATCCAAACACAGCCTAACCTTCCCAAGTTCGAACAAACTAATCAAATAATATCGTACCAAAAATTGTCGTAGAAATCTTATGTCCTCTTTCTTTGTTCGATTTTATTTTTCACTAATAAGAAATTGACATGTTTTAATTTTTTAATTGTAAAATATATAACCTAAACAAAGTAAAATTTATAGAAAGAATATGTGAACACTTAACTATTATTCATTCATGGGATGGGAAATGAGACACGGAATATGATCAGATAATTTGTTTCCAAGAAATTGCCACTAGTTCACGTCCGGCCCCACCATCCATTAAATTGGGAATGTTAATCTCTAACGCTTGATTGGTTTAATTGTAATCCGCCGCAACAAATATTATATCTTTCTTCTTCTCTCTTTTCACTGATGAGAATAATACAATATGTTATTTTAAAATTGTTATATTTATTAATCATGCTGAAAATTGACTTTGAATTAATGGGATAATGCATTTTTTTATTTCTGCATGTGTCATGAAAGCAATTTGCAGAGTCAGCAACTTAGTGTAAAGCTAAAGATAAGAACCATTATAATGTTCTTCTACTTCCCTTGATAGCAATGGTTGAAGACTAAAGAAGGTTAAAGAATATATTTTTAATAACATTCAATGTAGCCAATGGAATCGGTGTTTCATCAGTTCACAACAATTTTTTTTTTTGAAATATTAATTTTTCTATGAAAAAATCGTGCTTTTCTTTCTTAATATTGCATATTGCCACTCTCAAAAAAATTCCGAAGTCGTATTCTTTTAAAACTGTCTCGACACGAAATTTTAAATTCGCTCATGTATACATCTTTTTGCATTTGTGCAGCATTTTATAAACACATTTTTTAGCACAAATATTTATTTTGACACGAACATATCCTCTCTGAAATAATTTTTTTGGGTAAAAAGCGCTGACTTAAACTATTCCGTTTTTTAGTTTTTTATCCTCCACTAAAAACGGTCAAGTTTTACCCCCTAAACTATTTCGGTTTTTGGTTTTTGACCTTCCATCCATATTCTCCGTTACATCATAACGGAAGTCCAAAAAATGGGGGCATTTTGGGAAAATCATATCATTCATAATAAATAGAATTAAATTTAAGGGGAAAAGGGCCTTTTAATATTATTTTTTTTAGAGGTTGGAATTTACAGTTGGTGGTTGGAGGAGAGGAGTGGTACCCGGCTTCTTCTATCACTGTTCTCACCGGCGACTTCTTCTTTCTCGTCAGAATAATAGGTTTATTTTATATAAAAACAAAAAATTTAGGATCTTATACAGATTGCCCAAAAATGCCCTCATTTTTTGGACTTCCGTTATGATGTAACGGAGAATATGGATGGAAGGTCAAAAACCAAAAATCGAAATAGTTTACGGGGTAAAACTTGACCCTTTAATTTTTAATTGAGGGTCAAAAACCAAAAAACGAAATAGTTTAGGGCGTGAGCGCTTTTTATTTTTTATTTTTTATTTTTTTTCTAATTCCAAAGAAAAAATCTCAAAGTAAAAGCCAACTCATGTCCACATAAATCAACTATCAAAGCGACAAAAAAGAGATTTTAATTTATACCAAAGATTTTATTTGTTACTTTGGAAAAAGTGAAAAGGAAAAGAAAAAGGCAGCCACTAAGTGGACAAAGATGACGATTAATGGAAAATTAGCAACCTAATATTTTAAGGTGAGGCCAACTTGTTCCAATGTTCTTCCCATTTACGCTTGTTTTTATATTCCTCTTCTTCCCTTGGTGCTGCTTCTTCATTGAAGTTAAAATCTTTAACTTTTCTTCCTCCCTGTTAGTGTTTTCCTGCGTATACATAAATAAGAAGCAATGATTTATATTTATAAATTTTACAAAGAAAGCACTCCAGATCTGTTAAAAATTAATTTTGGTCTAACTAAATCCCTTAAAAGTGTTAGGAAATAAATCCTCCGCGATTCTAGTCTACAAGAAAATATAAATGTGGAAAACGATAAAGGGACACAACGATTTACGTGGTTCAGTCAACTGACCTACATCAACGGGTAAGGCGAGCACATACTCTCATTGTAATGGAGAAACAAGAATACAATGGAGATTCCTCCAATACATTAGCTTCTTTCGCCTTACTACTTCAGACAATATAGAAGACGCCTATATATAGAAATAGTGAATCTTTCGCTACAAGGATTAGGAATTCACATAATTAATTAGTAATTCACTTAATTACTAATTAATTCTTAACCAAGTTAGTATCCATTTAGGAGTTCACCTAATTAGTAATTTACATAATTACTAATTCGTATCCTAATTAATATCTAATTAGTAATCTAGTGAATATGGGTCAAAACCCAACAATCTCCACCCTGGCACGTAGTCACCCAATATCCAACTAGTACGCTCCGCGTCCCATACGCTCCACGTCTCATATGCCCCATACACTGCACTTGAACCTTCAAATCAACACATTGAATGAAGAGGATTTGACTAAGCCTGTTTAGTCAACTTTTATCAACGGTCAAACACGACAACACCAATAACGGAACAAACTGCTCAACGTTCAAAGTCCACCAAACCCACCCTCGTCTAGGACACTCGATGCACCTCTAAGTCTATGCACCTGAAACATGCTGAATCAATCCTCCAACTTTCTAATTTAACTGTCTAGATTTAATCCTTCTTATTTGCTTGACTTGTACACCAACCACACCAGATTTTTATCTCTGTTAGCAACACTTATTTTCAGCCGGAACCCCTGTCGGCGGGTGTGTTCCACCCCAATGGATTTCTCTTCCATCTCTGACGGATCTCTTCCATCTTTGGAAGATATACATAAAAAAAATTTCACCTGTGTTAACGGTTTCTGTTGACGATGGCTAGAATTGCACAGAACTCTGAGTTGACAATTTGTCGATCTTTCACTGGAGAGTAACGCCAAATTCTGGTGTAGCAGCGCTGCGTTTCCATCTTGGCTTAACCAATCGAAAGATTCCGCTTTCAATTATATCCAACACTCTCGTCTAATCTCTAGAGAAATCGATGAACCAAAACAACACATTTTCTGTTATGAACCTCTCTTTGATACCAGCTGTTAGGAAATAAATCTCTTCCCAATTCAAGCCCACATGTAAATCTCAATGAGGAAAGCGATAAAGGAACACAACGATTTACGCTGTTCGGTCAACTGACCTACATCCACGGGTAAGGCGAGCACATACTCTCATAATGTATAAACAAGAATACAATGGAGATTACTCCAATCAATTAGCTTCCCTCCCCTTACTACTCCAGACAATATAGTAGACGCCTATATATATATATAGAAGTAATAAACCTTTCGCTAAATGGATTAGGAGTTCACATAATAAGTAATTCAACTAATTACTAATTCTTAACCTAATTAGTATCCATTTAGGAGTTCACCTAATTAGTAATTTACCTAATTACTAAATATTATCCTAATTAATATCTAATTAGTAATCCAGTGAAAATGGGCCAAAACCCAACAAAAAGGTACCTCGTGATGGGAGGATTGTGCAAGTTATATAAGGAGGATTGCCCCAAACCATATAAGGATAAAATATGCATACGGGAGGATTGTCCAAGTCACATAAGAAGCAAATATGTACACAAATTAGTCGAAGTGGGATTTTTAACACGCCCCTTACGATTATAACTGGACATCTGGATCGTAAATAATAATAGGGGTCTAACATCGAATTAGGTGGCTCTATTACCATGTTAAAAATGGACTTGAGTATAATTCAATCCCTCAAAGGGTACCTTAGGAGGAAGAGGATTGTCCAAGTTATATAAGGAACAAATATGCACACAAACTAGTCCACACCTGTATATAATGTTACAGAATATTCGACCGGACCGGACCTATACTAGTATTACACAACTTGTGGGGAGCTCAGCCACCTTATTCCATATGTGTCTAACTGATGAAACAAAAATCTGAATACAATTTTGAGTAGCATACCTCGGATTCAACGTTATTATTGCCAGGATCAACTGTGGACGGCTGTATTTTGGTTTGAGGGTTTGGTATTTCGAACGTTGGATATGAACAAATTCTTTCTAATTTGGATCCAGAACTTGATGATGCTCCTGATGATTTATCTGTGCTTGAACTAGTGCATGATGATTTTTTGTAGGACTCAATCTCCAAGCATAGCTGATCATATATGCATCGAATATTATTAATCAGAACTCGTCATTTTTTAATACAAAAATGAAAATTCATATACGTACACCGGAAAATGTTCACAGAAATTTTATGCAAGTCATGTGATGTTTCAATCGCTTCTCGTTTGATTTGATTTGAAACTCAGATTAGGTATGTACTCTCTTTAGATTTAAGGACGAAACTAGACATTGAAGGTCGGGGTGAAAACTATTTTCAAAAAAAAAATTAGATTAAAAAATTACAATTTTAAAAACCTCGGGCACTGCTCCTGCCTCTCTGGATCTGTCCTTGTTTGGATTGACGGTATGAAACCTCAAACATTGAGTTATCTAAATTTAATTTTGAATGAAGACTAATTTGAGAACGAGATAAAAAAAAATTCACACTAAATTCAATCCAATCATTTTTTGAAATTTTTTGTCCCAAATTATTGTCAATACGGCAAAAGACACGCGCTCAAGGAGTATTTTCCATTCTTACCTTTACTTTTTAATAAGTAACTTGGGACTGATAGAATTATTAGGTAAAACTAAAGTGTATTAAGATTTTTTTTTTTGAATTTGTAAAAGACGACATTGTACTTAATGCGTAAAATGAGAAATAAAAAATGAGAAATTTTTATCGAATTTAAGATAGAAACCTCGTTCAAACACATTAGCAGTTTCGGAAGACGAACGAAATTTTGGAGACAAAAAATATTTCACCTGGACAAGTCGATCTTCAAGTGTTGCAATGCGATCCAACAATGAACCTTTGGGATGAGGCTTAACGATTGACATATTCAAGGCCACACATTGTCCATCTTCTTTGTGATCAATAGAAATACTATTATTGTTTTTCTTGCCCCATAACTTTTGTTTTCCTCTCATCTGTTAATTAACAACATTAACCAAAACAAAATTTAAAAAAATATTGTAATAATTAGTATAAAAATCTAGTATATAAGGAATTAAGGGATTTATTTACCTTTGAAACAAGAGATTGAGATTGAATTTTTACTTGATTTTGTTCTATAGAATTCATGACACTTTGATGAGTAAAATCTAGTATATGAGGAATTAAGGGATTTATTTCACTTTGTTTGGTTAAGGTTGCAAAAGAGTAAGAAGAGAATCTAACCTTAAGACTTTTTCCAAATTTGTTGCGAATTTTTATATTCTAAGATTTTTGACCAAGCAAAATGGAACCATGAAATAAATCGTGGCGGATAGAGAGAGTTCACACTTGGTGCTCATAATTTGCATGAATTTTTTTTTTATATAATAAGAGACAAATTGCAAGCAAGTTTATAGCAATGTAATAAATCAATTAGTTGTCGCTCGGTTCATACGTATCATATGTATCGTAGCTTAGTGAGAGATCTGACTATAAGTGTTATTGTGATGACTTCGTCTCTATTCGCATATTAGGGGTTCAGTTCTATATCATGTCAAAGACATATAATTGAACCTTAAAAAGTATAGAATTAAATCTTTTGTGTGATAATAATGTACAAATCGCTTTTAATACTCTCCTATTAAGACACATCCCACAATTTAAATACTTCACTAATTTCAAAGGCGAAAAAGTAAAGCCCTTAAAATTGGGGTCAATCCTTTTTTAATAAATCAATTATTAAAGAACTACCGCGACTATATGTTTATGGATTAGTGCCCTCTCTCCGATATGTAAGGTAAATCAGTCTAAAAGTTCATGATATGCAAAACGAAGTTTTCTTTCTTAAGGAGGATCGGTAGTAGTTTTCTATTTTTTTTTTTTTATTAATATGATTCGAACACTATCATTAAAAATTGTTAAAAATGGTGTGTCTTACCGCTTGAGTTGTACTTCGTTGTAGCAAAACAAGTTCTTAATAAACGCCTCGCCTCGCCTCGTCACGTGTGTCCTTCTCGGGAGGAAAGTAATATCTTTTGGGACAAATTACCTTAATAGTCCCTAAACTATTGAGTAATTACAAACGAGTCACATAACTTTTGTGTAATTACATAATGGTCTTTCCACAATTCTCCAGCAGTTTTGAGAACTGCACATTATCCCACTACGAGAAGTAAGAGTTACCCACGTTCTCCACTACGAGGTGAGGGAGTGAGGGCTAAACTGCAGTTTTCGACTGAAACACCTTAATTTATGGAATTTTTCTGATATGAACCAAGTCCACATGGACCATGTGATCCAAAACTGGTCACATCACTACATAATTGTCTCTCTCCGCATTCCAGTAGTGATGTGGCCAGTTCTGAACCACATGTTACAATAAACCTGATTCATATCAAAACTATCCTCAATTGAGAACCGATCTATTTGAAAATTTTGTCATCAACCCCATAAAAGAGGAATTCTTCATGTAAGAAATTATGAAGTAAAAAAAAATTAGCATCGAGTATCACATCGAAACATTGTCCAAATATACTCGGATTCACCCACAGGCTATCTGATGGTGAAAAATATTTGCACATGATTTGAATTTTGTGAGAAAAAAAATTGTGTTAAAACATTTGTATTATTTTCGAAGGTATAATATAAAATACCTATGATATAAAATTTTATGTGATGTCTACTTTTCTTTTTTAAGTGATGTCTACTTCAGAGGGAAGCCTTTTGCTTGAAACTATGTGTTCGCGTTTGATATCTAGAAACAATAAAATTTCGCATGTTTGATAATAAAAAATAATAAAAAAATTCCAAGTCAGCTAATGACTATAGAGATCCCAACCGGATTAGTTAAACAAAATAGGTCTAGACATTGGTAATAAAGAAAACAAAAAGTTACCAGCCCCTCCCCTCTAAAGAAAAGAAATACTACCAATTTCCAATTAATTATTCACCGGAAAGAAGAGAATGAAGATGGAAGAGTTTATGCCTATGAAGAGATAAATACCAAGATATTCTGAAGAAGAAAAAAAACCCGATTCAAATAATTAACCTTCCAAAACATTGAAACTTTAGTTGAATGGTAAAAATGAATGAGCTGAAGTTGATATAGTTAAAAATGGTCAATTAAAAATAATTACCCCAAACTAGACTTGGTCACCTCATATGCCAAGAAGCATGCAGCATTTGCTGGAATGCTCCGTGCCATGGCAGGTCCGAACCCTTTATATAAACCTTTGACTCCCTCTGATTTTAACGTTTTTCTGAACGCATCAATGCTGCCTGAATACTTCGGATTCTTGTAGTCGTCGACCTGGATAACGCTTTTCACTACATCGGTAGGGTAGACCGAACCCCAGAAGACAGCCCCGCCTAATCCTCCAGCCAGCATAAGAGAACCTCTTCCTAGAGTTGAAGTGTCTTCTCCTCCTGCTAGATACTTCTTAAGTGCTTCATACACACCAAACATGGCGGCGTTTCCTGGTACTTCACGGGCCATTGTGGGAACTAATCCCTTGAACAACCCCTTTACACCTGCTGATTGGATAACGTGCCTTGCCACGTCCAGTGGTCCGCCATATTTGATCGCAACAGCAGCTGGTCCAGTACTTGCTAATGCACTCTGAGCTTGCAATCTGCACCAATGGAGATTTTCAAATTCATATGTAGGCAGTAAACATTACTGAAGATTTCATCCGGAAGTAACGCTGCTGCTAAACATTTTGTGGGACTCTTGTGAATGTGAAGAAACATGTATGGTTAATCATAAAATAAAAAAAAAAAAAAATTCTACACCCATGAGGAATCATATATGATTATTTGCTGAAAAACAAGCAGAAAAAACTATTTTCTTGGCCCCAATCAGTTTCGAATAATCAGATATGATTATTACTTTGGATGACAAAGATATTTAGGTGAATGATTGTGTTAGTTATCTCGGTTATATCATTCAAAAAGATGGAGAGTTTGATGGTGATGAGACGCATCGAGTTAAAGTTGGTTGGTTGAAATGGAAGAGTGCAACGGATGTCATGGGCGGTCGTGATATGACGTTGAGACTGAAGAGAAAGTTTTATAGGACAACTATCATAACTGTGTTATTGTATGGTACAGAATGTTGGGCAGTGAAAAGATGCCATATACAGAAAATGAGTGTAGCGGAGATGCGTACATTGCAATGGATGTGTGGGCATACTAGAAAGGATAGGGTGAGAAGTGAGATCATTCGAGAGAAGATATGAGTGACACCTATTGAAAAGAAGATCAAGGAAAAATCGTTTCGTTAGTTTGGGTACATAAAAAAAGATCGAGTGATGCTCCGGTTCGAAAACTTGAAGGGTGGAGGCATGAGGTTTTAAGGAGGTAGAGGGAGGTCGAAGAAGGTTTGGGCCGAAGTCATAAGGAGTGATATGAATTTGTTGGAATTGGATGAGAGTATGATCTTTCATAGAAAGGAATGGAGAGAATATATTCATGTGGACGAACATACGGAATTCTTATGTTGATTGATATGGAAGATCCCAATTTCTTCGGATTAAGGCTTTGTTGTGGTTGTATCAGTTTTGAATAAAATAGTGAAAAACGGCTGAAAAGAGAAGGAGAGTATTAGAACAAAAATAAACTTACTATATATACAACACCCTGATGTGAACAAAGGTCGTCACAGATTCAGAAATGTCTGGTCATGGTATCTAAGTGAATTTAAGATTGAAATTACCAGATATCCCATTGGAAATATTTGGATTCATATAAATGAACAGAGAAATTGAGTCGGGCCAAGAAGTATGAACCTTATAAGGCTTAGGTAGCAAGGATATCAAAAGGAATCTGAAAATTAGCATGCATGGCTAGAGATAAAACTGAATAAATGAAGAATAACAGGACAATGTACATAATGAGAACCATTTAAATTTCGAGAAGAAAATTAAGCAGAAAGACGAACCTGCATTTTATCAATTCAGTGGGGCAGGCGAGGAAGGACACGGACACTCCAGCTCCAGCACCACAAACCACTTGCTGACTAATAGTAAGAGGTGAACCAGGCTCAGATCTTAGCAGAGCCTCCATTTGACCCCTAACGGTGAAAAGCACGGCATTGAACGCTGCTACAGTAGCAAGTGGTGCTCCCATTCCTTTGTATAGACCCCTCGGGCCTTCAGCTGCAATAGTTTGCTTGACAGCATCCAATGCACCTGAGAATTTGGGAGGCTGGCCGGGAAGTGGCCGTGGCTGACTTTGGAGCTTCACCTTGATAGTGTCAAAAGGATGCCCAACTACCAATTGTGCTGCCCCTCCAACAGTACCAGCAGTCAAGTCCTTGGCTACTTCCCCCATCTGTAAAGGATCAATCAGAAAGTTGAAAAAGTTAGATGGAGTATCGTTAAGGCATTTCATGCTTCTGTAAAGACCAATATTCTGTCCACTAGCTCATTTAAAGAACCTAGATAAATAATCAAGGAGTAAAAACTTTCTAGAATAGTGCAAGAAGCTTATGCAGATTTCATGGCCTTGAGTGTAAGCAATTAGAGTCGAGAATAAGTGGCAGACGTATTTGGATGAGAACAGTTTAAGTTCCTGATAAATGGAAATATATTTAATACCCATTCAACCATAAAATAAGATGCATAAATAGCCCGAGACAGCTTGTTCCTTTGATAGGAGGTAATATAGCTAAGGAAACAATGTTAAATGCGTGAAATCGATATCGATATAGTATTTCTATAAACCATAACTTGGGCTGGGTGGGTAGCTGCGCCAACTGGAACAGATTAAGGCCAGTATTCGGCTTCATTTAAATGTAGTAAATAGCTATGACCAATGCTACATTCATACTACAGAGCAATAGCATTATAGAACTTATTTTCTGAATCACAAAGGGAAACTCAAGATATTGCAGTGGAACTCCGGGACTGGGCAGGGAATGAATAAGATTCTTAAAAGTGATTAAGCAAAAAATCTCAATGGATTCCCAAGACTCTAATAAATTGAACGGGAAGGCCATCATGTTTCAATCTGGTATCATGTAACTTTCTCTAGTTGCATAACTTTGCATTAGACTGTTTTAGGAGAAAGAAAGAAGGAAATGAAAAATGAAAGAAAGATGCAAATGTAGTTTCATTAATTGGTCTACGGTCCGATTTAAGAGTTTATCAGGCAAAATGTGTGAGAGATGTCAGAGAATGTAGTTTCGGCATAATAAAGATGACTGGACATGGTGGCTGAAAATAGCGTGCTGATGATAGGATAGGGTCCCTAGTTGAAATTCGATGGTTTAATTAGATCCCCATCTGCCTTCGAGAATATTTTCAGTACTTGCACGTACAAAAAATTTCATTGCGGAAATGCAAACAAAAACTCTATAGAGAAGATGCTAATACATTTTACCGAATGAAGGAGGTCATCTTTCAGTGTTGGTAATAAAACAGGAGCACTCAACAGTTTAATCACAGATCAATATCCCCTAAATATACTGCCAAATGCTACTTCAATATCCAAATCGCAAATTTAATCTTTTTTCTTATCATTGCCTTTCAAGTTAATATTCTAAAACATTCTACTTAGCTGGAATGGAAAAATCCAGGTCTCTGGTAGATCCACAACACATTCTCTCTCCATAGTGTATTGCAAACTAAATATCTATGATGTCCCAGATTTCCAAAACCATACAACTATGGTGGGAAGACATGGGGAATATTTTTATGGTACTTCATATTTATGAAGAAGTTAAAAAGAGTAAAAAAAAAAAAAAAGCCTCCAGCCAATTCAATGGGGGATACACACAAAGACAAATCAAATAGAACAGAATCGCAGAATCATAACCCAAGTCATTAAAGACAACCGGGGAAGGAAATCTAGCAAGAATAGGATATCAGAAATTGGGGGAAAGCTTGGTCTTATTAGAGAAAGATAATAAAAACAGACAATTGATGTCTATGATTCAAAAAAAAAAAAAATGAAAGATAAAGGTCCAAATAATTTCTAGACATAACATGCGAACAGTCCATTCCCTGGGTTCGTCATTCAAGCAACGGAAGTTTAAGAGACTGCTGTAGGAGCCTCTCGAATATATAGAATCCAATTGCTCTTGACATAAAAAAATCGCTATTTGAACCCAATGCATTGCCGAATCAAGTAATATTCAGAGCATTGAAAGAATAGAAGTGAGTAATATTCATTATAACTGTCAACTAAGAAACTTGAGATACATCCAACCACATAACTAACCCATATGGCAAACGAAATACCGCACCATTGCCTTCCAAAGAACAACCACCACAATAACATAACTCATTAAATCTCCAATAATTGGGGTATGAGCGGGATTGGACAAGATACGGACCTAACCTTTGGCAATAAATGCACAAAGTAACTGCTTACAGAATACCACTGAAACAAATAGATTGAAGACTGACATGACCTTTTGCAATGAATGCACCAAGTAACTGCTCACAGAATACCACTGAATAGCAGTCTCATATACAACATAGAACCAAAATAATGCAGTGTACACAATATGATTCTGAAGCCTTCCAACTAAAAGAACATTTTGCATGTAGCATAACAAACTCTATACTGTTTAAATTATCAAGCAAAACTTTGCATGGAACCCATTAACATTATCAAGGAACCCAATCAAGAATCTTGTAAAGCAACAATTTTCCAGTATAATTTATTCTCCTTATATTGTAAGCCTGATTGGAATTTTCTGCGTCAAGATCTCTTTTTTATATATATTAACTTGAAGCCCAAATGAAACAATGAACTAACAAAGACAGCAGCTTTAGAGTCTTAGTCTGAGATTCCTAGTCTCAAACCCGAACCAAATTCTTCATAATTTAGTGCTTGAGGTTTCATCCTCAAATTCAATCCAAATAGAGTTTGAGTCTCTGCTTGCGTCTCAAACCCAAACCAGACTCAATCCAAGTACCATTACCCGTTGCGGAATATCCAATCAACCACGTAATTTATTAAATTTAAAAAAAAAAATCCCTTCACTGATGTAACATTAATTCTTACCTTTTGAATGCCTCTCCTATGAACCCAGATGAGAATTGCAACCAAAGACGGATCAAATCAGATTTAGCCCCTTCTTCCAAGATCTGGGATTTACAAGAACAAATTAAAACTGTTTAAAATACATAATCACATAGAAGAAAAAACCTACAAAATTGCAGGATACTAAAAAGAATACCAATTCCTGAATATCAAACAAGTTCCATTTTCCGCAAAGTGAATAAACAAAAATATATCCGATTTTGTGTCTAAATTAGAAAACTGAGAAAAGGGTATCTTCTTGTATAATTGTATATTACTGTTTCTATAATAGAAGTAGCAATAATTAATGAATTAACTATATATATATATATATATATATATATATATATATATATATATATATATATATATATATATATATGAGAGAGAGAGAGAGAGAGAGAGAGAGATGGGATGGATAGATACGAACCAGGAGAAAGAGATAGGGAAAATGAGGACATAAATTTTGAGCAAATATCAGCCTCTATAATATGATGATTTGTATGTAATGTATTTCAATTTTTCTGTAAGAAATCAAAGAGAGGGAGAGTTCCTTGAACCTGGGGGATTGCTATATATAACAAAACGAATAGAGATTATGGTGCAAGTCATCAAATAGTATTGCATCATATGTTGAGGAGGAAGCCAGAAATTATATGTTGGGGCGAAAAACTGCAATAATATACTGACCTACTTATAAAAATTGTAAACAAAAAATTCAAGGCGAACTTGATAAAAAAAATTCCCGAACTATATATAAAATTTACTATATCTATTAATATTTTTTAAATTTTCCCTGAATACCGAGAGATTCCCGTTGAACCCACCTTTGGCTACCATCCTCTTTATTTTTAGTTCGGTCCGGATTAAAAATTTGACGACTAAAGTTACCTTTTCATAACATGTTAAAATTTTAATCAGTGCTGTAAAATAGACAATTTAAAATTTAAAATTTTTTACCTGGCGAAAATAAATATTTTACGTGTACAATAACATATGTTGTGCCGTATTCTAGCGGAGAACCCTTGATATTATGGTAGGTACTCAACCACCAACCCCAGCACTCAAGTTCACCAACTTTGTCCCTTTTTCTCCTTTTGTTTTTTTAATATCTCTATTTTCTTTCTTATTAGTAGCAGTCTTTTTAGCCTCATGCAGGAGGAGATTTATTGCTCACTAGGGGAGATACGAGGGATCGAACACCGGGGACCTCTCGGCCGTGTCCAGATAGCTCTTACTGACTGCAATTTACCCGATTCCTATTATTAGTAGCAGTCTTACTATAAAATGTCCCAACTTTCGTGATACTACTTAGTAGAGCAATTTTCTCAATAAATTGAAGAATACAAATACTCACTCCATTCCTAAATATAAGACTTTAATGACAAGTAGCAAGAAAACAAATATTAAATTATTTTTTAAATAAAATATTAATATTATTATATTAAATAAAATTAGTAGAATATAAGTTTTATTTAAAATAATAATATTAGTATTTTAATTAACAAATTACATTGAATTTTGCTTCCTTAATTTTTTCTACTTGTTTTGAAAATATTATATTTAGGAATGGAAATAGTATAAATTATCAGGATTTGTGTTCACACAAATAATATGTGAAATTATTTTACTCTTTTTATTACAATTTTAACATCAAATTACTCCTATTTTCTACTCCACCAAGCATTTTTGTATCATATAAGTAGTTTAACAATCAATCAAGGAGGAAGACAGGTGCAAGGCAGTCACCCAAAAATATTTAAAATTTTTATTAGATATAGTAAATTTTATATGTAGTTCGAAATATTTGATTAAATTCGTCACAATATTTTTTTTGTTAATTTTACATTTTTTATGCGGCATACTGTTGCAATTTTTCGCCCCAACCTAAAAATCTTGATTTCGTCCCTACGATCAATCACCTTTACCTTAGGAGGCCAAGGAAAAATCCTTGAGTATTAGATGACAAAACTTCGGATTGTGGAGATTGAAAGGAGAAGAAAAATATCAAAAGAAGAAAAATAGAAAAATGGGGGAAAAGAAAAATAAATTATATTGATCATCCTAAGAAGGAAAAAATAGAGGATCATACGCAAATTTCATATTTAATTTATTTCTTTTAATAATTGTGTATGATTATTTAATTTTTTATTATTATATTTTAAACACGTAACAATTTAAGTATGAAATAAAAATCTATTTATATCATTTTTCTATCTAAAGAGTCGGCTCGAAATAAATTTCCATATGACTATGAACTAAGAGAATTTAACCGTCGCAAAATGTTTTTTTTTGGTAAAAACTCGTTAGGAAAGATCAATTTGGTTACCACAAAATCACAAGCGCTAAGTCTCACCTTTACTGAGTTAAGTATTATAGATTGGCTACCCACATTCCATAATATAAGTGGTAAGCGCTATCTCCTTAGTGAGATTTAAATTTATAGACGGGCTACCGACATTCCATACATGGTAATACATGGTAAGTCATATGTCCTCGGTGAAACTCAAACTTATGATCTCAAAGGAAAGACTAATAACTTAACCACTGGACTACAATAATAAAAGATCTTTTAACTTGGTCCCCTCTCTCACGAACGAAGCTAGTAATTTGGTGTTGGGGGCGAAAACTGCAACAATATGTCGAACTACATATAAAAACTGTAAAAAAAATTGTTGGGGAGCGAATTTATTAAAATATTTCGAACTATATATAAAATCTACTATATCTAATAGTATTTTTTAGAAATCTCGAGGCAACTACCACCCCACCCGCCCCTTGTCTTTGTCCCTGCCCTCTCTCCCTACTTTAATCCTCGTAAAGGTAATATAGTGAAATTTATGCTTTTGCTTTTTTTTTTTTTTAGCTAAGAGTGAAGTTTCTAAACATCAAAGGTCCAATAGCCCAGTGAGGCATTGGTCGGCCGTGATCAGAAAGGTTCGGGTTCGAAATCCCTCACAGCGTAGGGTAGAGCTTTAATTGTCTCCCCATGCAGAGTCTCTTCTCCTCTTATGAGGTGTTCTTCTCCGCTTTGCGGTTGGTTCTCTCCCCTTTGGGTACCGCCCTCGGGCGTTCAAAAAAAAAAAAAGTTTCTAAACTTCACGGCTCTGGTTTTCCATTTACAAAAATCAATTCAAACACCAGAAATGAAACTTTTTTTTTTTTTTTTTCTCAGTTTCTTCAACCCAAATCGATTATTCTTGTGCAAAGGATGGTTTATTGACATGCCGTAATTGTTGAACATTGAAAATGAGTTAATGCCCCTCCCTAGTATTTCTTTTAGGTTGCATATATATATATATACTTCTCCTAAAGTATCTCAAGACACATATTAATTTGGAAAAAATTAAATCTATACACTAAACATAAAATTATTTCAAATTTTGTAAAATTTAACTTTCTAATTTTTAAAGATTTTAAACCAATTAATCCTTCGCAAATATGACTTATGACTTCTCCATCCTCTTGATTACTTTAAAATCTCCTAAAATTAGAATGTTGAATTTTACTAGATTTGAGATAACTTCATTTTTTATGCATAAATAATTTTATTCAAATTAACATGTGCGATTAATAACTATTTTGGTCATCAATTTATTTACAATTAGCTAATTTATTTTATTTTATTCATTTATTTTATCCTCAATAATTTTACGAGCTGTCACTTTCATCCTTCCGTAAAATAATTGAGAATTTTTCGTCCTAACTGATGACGTGGCATAACGAGAGAGTAAAATTCTAAACTATTTGATGGAATGATGAAAATGGCAACCCGTAAAACCATTAAAAAAAAAAGCAAAAAAATGATAAATGATAAAAGTAACTAACCATAAATAAATTGATTATCAAAATGACTATCAATTCTAACATGTACCTAGGGTACACGTTGAATATATATATATAAAGAAACATCTAATATGGACTTAATAAATACACTTAATAAATTCAGCTATTCCATTTGTGAATCTCACCTACCCCAATTCACCATCAAGAAGTGGTTCAAAGGCGGCTGGTGTTGGTTTACTAAGCTTAATTATAATACTCTATCCATTCCTCATTATATATAGTTTAGAACACTTTGAAAAAAATTAAAGAACTCAAATAAATAGTAATTTTTCCACCACAATTCCAATAATATCCATTCTTTCCTCTTTCTCTTTCACTTTTTCAATAAAAGATATGTTAAGGGTATAATTGAAATAAATTGTTGACACCTAATAAAAGACATGTAAATGACAATTAATTTAAATATATATATATATATATATATATATATATATATATATATCTTTAAGCAGACAATTAAATGAGAATGGAGAGAGTACATTTTATTTTTGATGTGGAGTAAGTAAAGTCTAAAGGGACTTTGGTATAGATTATCATTATATTATTGGTGTTGGTATTTTTCAATTTTATTGGTACTAAAATAGAATACTTATAATGTTTTAAATACGGACGTTAATATAGTTTTTTAGAAAGGAACCATATTTGTAAGGACAAGCAAACAAAATAACATTATAGTGGCGGAAATGAAACCAAATTCATATTCTTAAAAAATGATGATGTCCTAAGCCAAGGTTTCCCATTAGTTGTTACTCTCTCACTCTCAAATTAACTGTCAACTTTCTAAATAAAATATGTATTAATGATAATTTTTCCAATTTTACCATATTTTCAATTCTTCATTGAATACTTTTAGTTAATTAAAATTATCACTTTCAAGACATATTTAAGAGATAGTTGGATGTTGTGTGAGAGGAAGTAGAGAAAAAGACATAAATTTTAAATGGAATTAATAAAATTAATTAGGGATATCTTAGACTTTTATTTATATGTTACTATCAAAATCACTGAAACATTAATACTTGTGCATTTGTCAAAGTGGACCGATAATTTTAGACGGAGTGAATAGTGTTCAATTATTGGTTTAAAATTGTTACTCAAATACTCGATTGTCAAGTCATTACTTAATTTATTTCTACATTAAAGTGGGTATAAATACAATCCCTTAATTTCCTTCTATTAAATATAATACTCTCACCAAATCTAACAAATTTAAATCATGCTTAATCACTTCAGTCCAAACCTTAATTTTTAGTTATCGCCCACCACAGTAATTCTCGAGGCACTTTATCATAGAATTTCTCAAAATCAATGAACGACATTAGTAAATCCTTCTTTCACTCTCTATAATGCTCGATCATTTGCCTTAGTTTGTGAACTGTCTCCATGGTTGAGCGCCAAAGTATAAAACCAAATTGGTTATCTGAAATACTCACAATTTTTCTTAACCTATGTTCAATTTCTCTTTCCCAAAGCTTCATAGTATGATTCATATATTTAATACCACGATAATTTGAACATTTTTGAACAACTCCTTTATTCTTGTATAACGGGACCAACATATTTTTCTCCACTCTGACAGCATATTTTGGTCATAAATATCTTGATATCCATCCTTATCCTCAGTTTCTGCTGCAATAATCTTTACAGATTATAATACAAGTGAATCTGGATTCAACTCCCTCAGGTAGATAGCTACACAGAGTTCTCAAGGATCGGGGTTCTTCAGAGTTTAAGTTCCATCTAGAACTCGTGCCAATGAATAAATTCACCTTAACAGAGTTATCTCCCGATACCTAGATGGATCGCCTTGAAATATACACCAGATTTGTTGCTCGTATTTTCAAAATTCCAAAATACTATCTACATTCATTAATATAAGTCAGTTAGGACATATAGCGAAACTTAGAGTTTTCATTAGAATGGCTATGGTTTGGGAGAAATGGTTTCACACGTCATTGTTTTTAGGGGATTTTTTTTTTTTTTTTTTTTTACATCAACGGATTCTGAAAATTCGTCTTTCATCAAAGACGGATTTCCAGAATCTGTTGATGCTCTTTATTTCTCTTAGGGTTTTTTTAGGGTTTTAAAATTTCAAAAATCTTATCATTTAAACGATAAAATATGGAAATCTGATATGAAATCTCAAAAGACAGATTCTATCTCAACAAAATCTTAAAAGACGGATTCTATAAATCCGTATTATCTCAACGAAATCTGAAAATCTTATCAATTGTACAATAAAGTATGAAAATATGGTCTGAAATCTTAGAAGGCGAATTTTTATTCGTCTTATCTCAATCATCATCCTATTATTTATAAAACCTACTAGGCATACAACCGACTCACTAAAAAATCCCCTTAATGTTTTTCTATGAAAACAACTATCTTGTTCAAAACTTCTATAATAGAAACAAACCTATTGTGTTGTGGAATATGGATAACCCCACTCTTGAAGTCGACATGCAATTTAAAGACAAGAATGAGGCGATATTAGTCGTAAATGTGTGGCATGACAAGGTGGTGCATAGGGAGTTGGTATATTCGAGTTACCCGCAGCAAGGTGGATGTGAGGTGGAAGGTTAGCAAACTACACCAAGACTATTGGTGTAAGTTGCCCGACAACAAACTAAGAAATATGCCATTCGCTTGGATAGAGATAAAATTCTCCATCTAATCCAAGTAGATCCGAAGATTTCTATAAAGTTTATTATTGCTGAGGTCAAAGGGAACATAACTAAAATGCACTTATTGCAATACTTGAAAAGCGCAGAAAATTGTAATCAAAACTCTTTTTTGGGAGTTGGATTACAACATTCTAGGCCTTTTCGAGGTATATGTTGGCACTGAAGGATTCAAACTCGGGAACAATCGTTAAGTAGAACCATTGTTCTGCACTTACTCTGGTGGGGTCTGTTGTCTTTAGCAGTATGTTCTGAACTTGCAAGTCGTTGAGGGACGCTTTCAAGTATTGTCGACCAGTTGTTTCCATGGATGGAACACATCTCATGAGTGCATATAAGGGTATACTTTTGACTGCAAACACTCAAGATGCTAACAATCATATATTACCTATTGCACTTGCACTTACCATTGTCGAAGCGGAGACGACCCAGTCCGGTCTTGATTCATGGAGAATCTCCGAACTTATGTCACACGCAAGGCTGAAATAGCATTGATTACATATCATCATAAGGGGATTCTGAATGCAATCCAAAACGTGGACTGCTGACAACCACCTTTAGCTGTTCACAGATACTGTCTTCGACATTTCCGCTCAAATTTTCACGGTCAATCAAAGAAAAGGAGCTTAAACATCTGATATGGCATGTCGCATCACAAAAAAATGTAACATTATCTTGAAAATCATAAAACACAAGGATATTAATGCATATAATTGGTTGTGTCAATACAACAAGGAGCTTTAGACGTTTTCTTATGACGGGGGGAAACGCTACGAATGTATGACAACCAACTTGACGGAATCCCCCAACAACTTTCTAAAGAAGTCAAGAATTTGTCATTCAAAGCACTGGTATAAATCATATTTTGTAAATTTGTGCATTATTTACATGTTCGCAGTGAAGATGGAATGAATTATCCGACCCCATTTCCAAAAAGGGTTTGAGAACAATTTAGGGCTTATGAGCTTAAATCCTGCGATCTCACTGTCACCCCTCATGACAGAGCACAAGACATCTACAATGTGGCTGAGTTTAGTTGTTCATGTGATAAATGAGTCAATTGCCCCATACATTGCTCACATGTTATTGCTGTTGGGAAATCCATACATATAAATGCAACACGGTATATTCCGTTGGTGTATTCAATGGAGAACTACAGGAAGACATGTAAGTCCATCTTCCTTCTGGCACTGGATGAGAATTACTGAAGACCTGTACAATTAGAGCTGGTTCACTACCTACCAAACATGAAAGGTCCTAAACCAGGCAGGAATTAAACTAGAAGATTCAAAATGGTAATGGACACAAAAAACAATTCTCAAAGAGCGCAAAACAAATGTGGACAGTGCCACAAGTTTGACCACAACCGTAAAACTTGCCCCATTAACAAAATCTAATGTGCCCTTTGAAAATAACTCTCGTTGACTTCTTTACTTGTATTAGCTTAATCAATTTCATGTATTATTCCAACGCCATTAATAGATTCACTTCTTTATTTTCATATGTTTTTCCCGTTTCTGGTTTTGTTTACTGATAGAGTTTAATTTCTCTTCATTGAGATATTAATTTACCTTATTGAAATTTTAATTTACCATCTTAAAATTCTAACAAACTCTAACCAACCTTGAGAAACCCTAACAAACCCTAAAATGCTAACAAAATCCTGATCTTTTCCCTAAAAAGTTTTTCATGTCCACAAATATTATTTATCTATCCTCACGGAAAAATAGAAGCATCAACGGATTATAAAAATCCAACTTTGACGAAAGACGGAATTGCAAAATTCATCTTTGGTCTGACATGGCGTGTTTGGTCTGACATGGCAAGACCAAAGATAGATTCTGAAAATCCGTCTTTAATCAAAGACGAATTTCCAGAATCTGTTGATGCCAAAAAAAAACATTTCCCCCAATATTAACAATGTCACGTGAAACCCTTTGTCCCAAAACATAGTAATTATGATAAAAAAAAACTCGAAAATTAAGGAAGCAAAAATAAAACACTTTATTAATCAAAATATCAATACTACTTTTTTAAAATAAGACTTGTATATCACTAATTTTATTTAAGAGAACAATGATATTTTGATTAAAAAACACCTTATTTTTTACTTCCTTAATTTTCGCTACGTGTCCTAAACGACTTATATCAAAGCAATCTATATGATCCCTCTCCAGCAATGTATATGATCGAAATAGGCATTGTTCACCTTAGGTGTTCATTTCCAGTCGCAAAATTCATAGTACATTAATCGGATTATGCGGTAATAAACTTCCTGTGTCTGAAGATACCCCACAAGAATAACAACTTATTCCAACCTGCAAAAAAATGAAATACAACTTAGGGAAAAGATTAGGAAAGTAATTGCTGCATTTAAATGACTCTAGAAGTTTTTAACAAATCCTCAAAAAAGAGAAGCATGAAGGTTCAATTCATACGTCGGGATCTTTCTGGAAGCAGGTTCGAAGAGAATATCAGAAGTTCAATCCCATTACAATTTCCTTTAAGAGCTAAATCATAATCGATCATGCATTGCAAAAAGCTCTTGTACTTTGAATAACTGCACGAGAGCACATAAGAATTTAGCGTAAACTCCCAGAGACCTAAGAATGGATCGAGATTTGACGTAAAAGAGAAAAGCGACCATGAATACCTTTCAACGTCTTCAGCAAAAAAGTAAAGCCCAATGTTATTGTCTTGGGGTTGACATTTCAAGAACTGAGCAGGCCAAATATCCAAGCGCGAGACTTCCTCCAAAAGTATTTTGTTCGAGAACTTCTTTACTACTTCAGGAATTTTAGGTGATGACTGAGTAGACAAATGGCCTTGAATCCTACACAAGACCCCGGGAAGTCTCCGATTGCTCTGTATTGCAAATTCACCTCTAAAAAGTATTTTAACAGCACAATATCAGTCGTAGCAAATCGGAAGAAATCTATAAAAAAAGTTAGAAACTAAAAAAAATATTAAAACGAAAACTAAAATGACAAGAAGAAACGTACTTCCATATGTAGTCAAACATGGGAACAACCAATGATCCATTAACATTAAGGTGATACGACAATGGGGAAGCAAGATTGGACCCACAACTTCCATTCGGATCTTTCTCCTTTTCGATATCAATAGCTGAATCTGAAGGACTATCTTCAGAGTTAAAGTTTTCCGCAGTTTCACATTTACGATCCTGTACACTTTCAGTTCCATCAGAAGCAAGGCCATCATTCAAGCCGGAATTAGAGCTTTGCGGGACTTTCAGATTCTGATGGGAACGCATCTCCAGTGCAGGCAGTTTACTTTGTCCAGTTGCGTTGGAAACACTAAGATGCCTACTTGAGGTCGATTTAGAACTAGATGTTACTTCACCTTTATGCTTCAGCTCCTGAGAAGGATTGGACTTTGCTGAGAGCTTCTTTACCTCATCTCCACTGACTGTTCTTGAGAATATATTCAAGGAAACAAAACATCGTTATGTGTAAATTTTCAGGTGAGATAAAAAAGAAAGAGAAACTTATCCCCACCCCCGAAAAAGGAACACCCTTAATTTATCAGTATCCTAGAAGCGAGTTTGTTAGATAGTTTCACCACAATGTAGGCCAAATTCCACAAGAACCTAGTTTTTTTAAATGCTGAATATTTTTCAGACAAAAAATTTAAATCCAGAAAAATGTGCCGATAAAGATTTAAAGAAGTAAAATTATAACCTGAGGATGCAGAAGAAAATGACCCATCTGGTGAGAGAATTCGAGGCTTCTTAAGAATAGGTTTAAGTTCCATCTCAACTGAACTACAATCTTTTATGTGCCTCAATCTCTTCAAATCAGAAACCTCGGAAAGTTTTGGTGCACTAGACTTAGTTTCAACATCAAGTGGCTTTGAACGGCCAGCATTGGCATCACCAAAAGAGAATGATTTCTTCATTGGTCTGACATCAGAGCCTTTTCCCTTGGTACCGAGAGGCTTTTCGGGATTTTTATCCAGAAATTGGACTTTTGCTTTTCTATCTGAACCACCGAATGACTTTGACTTAGTGAACAGACCTGTTGCAAGAAAGATCTTGAATTCGGTTCCTCGGATCTAGAAAGGGCGAATTTCTCACAAAATGCTAGAGGGCATTCAAAAGGACTTTAAGAACTTTATGATGTAAGGAAGAATACCTGATGAAGTAGGAAGCTCACGCGATTTTGGCAAACTTTGACCTGATACGGTAAGCAAGTCTGTGTTCTCCCTCATACTTCTACCTGAGAGATCTTTTGACAAAGACAACTCTTGATTTGACTTCACTTCAGAATCTCGAGAGCGTGGAGCTTTGCTATTTTTTCTAGATGTCAATACATTGAGTCCAAGTGCTCTTCTTCTCATCAGCAATGCAGAATGAGCGTTGCTCAACAGCTTCTTAGTAGACGGTAGACAACTCGATTTGTCTCTTCTATTCTTGTCAGCATCCAGTCCCTTAGAATCAGACACTCGATTTAATTTCAAATTAGATGTTCCTGAAGTTTCAACTTCTTCGTCCGATCCATTTCTATTGTATTTTGGGCTCGCAACAAGATTTGAGAAATTTTCTCGCCTTTTTTTCTCCTTTTCTTCTGAAAGCATACAGTCTTCACATACCCAATCAGCTTCGGGAACTTTCTCCAGCCTTTCGCGCATGCAGTAACTAACGAACAAAACAGAAAATGTTAATGCCTTATATCCCCACATATAAACAACAAAAAGGCCTACGAATATCATGAACTTTGGAAAAAAGAGCAAAAGTAAAGAAGCAGCCTCTGTCAAGCTAGAGGTATAGGAAAACTAGGAGATTAACATAGATGACTTACGTGTGCTCTGCACCATCACTGCATCTGCTGCAGGTAGCAAGCAAGTCCTCCCTGCCGGCATCCCCACAAGTATCACAAACTTTTACCTGTGTCCAAGTGGGATCAAGCATCGGAAGTTAAATTGTTAATTTAAAAAACCGAGCAAGAATACTTGAACAACACCAATAAAGAAAAATAGGAGGGACAATAGACAGTGATCCTTTTTAGACATGGACCAGTACACGGGTAGCCAAATCTAGTGTGTCTAAAAGCTTCTTCAGACGTAAGAGACAAGAATGGTCACTAAATCAACTCATGATATGTCTTTTCCCGATACAGAATCAGATTTAGAACTTCAAAAAGAGAAAACATCAAATCCGGGAACCTTCAAATTGTCTCATCAAGAAACAAGGGAAAGACATCCTCAAGAACTTAGAATTCATAAGAACACTATTTGCAACTCAAACCCTTTAGACACAGAAAAAACACATAATAATGTCACTCAGAAAACAATGACCAATAAAGAAAAATAAACTAATATATGATTTGCACATAAACCACCATAGGTGCTCATCATTAGAACGGAGCAATATCCACCATAGGTCAAATTGTAAATCTACAAACCAGGAAAAAGCAAGGCGTTACATTTTAAGGTAAAAGGGACAAAGCGCCTATCATTAATTACTTGTGAGGCCTTATCAAGTAGCATTGCCACCCTTGCACATGTAACATTATAAGGAAGCAACTTAATCGTATTTCCTCTGTTGACATTACCTTTCTTGCAACGCCCAGGTAAGGAAATATAGTTAATCAGTCATTGTACAGGAAACATGCCATCATAATTTGTAAACGGATTATCTATAATAACTACTTAAAAAGAATCAAAATGCAAAGATCGCAAGAAAACTCCCAAATGTTAGTTTAATAAATTATTCAACAATAAATAACAACGTATCCTTCAGGAATTTCCAAAATGGTAATTTTCGTTTCCCAAATAAACATGCTTTCAAATGCAAAACTCTCAACTAGTTCCATCACTGTGGGGGCACATAATAACTCATTTTATAACAAGAGTAATAGGGAAAGTAGTAAACATTCAATCTTTCCTTTTTAATTGGAATAATAAGAAAAAAAGAGGCGCTTACGTCCTCCAAAGCAGTTGATTCATCATCACAGCCCACAGAAACCGGGCCAAGGTTCTCTACGGATTTGCTCATAGCAGCAAACACCTCAGTGGCGCTGGCAGTACTCTTCTTTACATCACTAGGTGCAGATGATTCAATGTGATCCATGAAGCAAAAACAGAAATGCTCCTGATGAATGGGAATATAGTTATTTCTAGGTACAAAAATTACTAACAAAACAAAATCGAGAAAATACATGACAAAACAAATATATTAAAGAAATGTATTATCCCTACTTCTACCTCAGTTTCAACAATATATATATATATATATATATATATATATATATATATATATATATATATATATATATTTCCCCCCTTTTCCTCTGTCGAGACAAACCCTCGTTCTTCCCCCTTTGGCAATAAATGTACATAAATTTGTGAACAAAAATAGTAATTCCAAGTAGAAGTTATCGATGTATAAAGAAACATTAACAAATTTTTAACCAAAAATAGCAAAAAATGAACCCTATTTGGTGGAGTTTCAGATATACGGAGCAAAATTTCTTCAACTTAATTGGCATAATCAAAATGTTCTTCAAACAAGAAAACTTAAAATTTGAAGCAACCAAATAAAATGCAGAAAATGGCTTATACTTTAAAGACCCAAAAATTTATGCTAAGTAACCCGAAGAATCTTATGAAATTACAAAAAGGGTTTTTCCCCAAAAGATGAAATCTTGAAACCAAAAAAAAACCCCACCTGAAATAATCAAGTTTCTTTTCACTATCTGTTCCGCCAATTATCTGGAAAAACCTGCAAATTCTATTTACTCCCAACTGAATTTTTTTGATCTAATAGAAGAAGGGAAAGGGGTGAAAGAATTGAAGGAGAATAACATCAACTAGAATCATAAAATTATTGCCCAACAAAAAGAAATCTCATGCACTTGAAATGACCAATTTATGTTAATTTTTAGAGCTCTCGGCATTGAACTCAACATAATTTTTTAGGGGCAAAGATTTTCCCCTTCGTTTACTTCAAATATATAAAAAATAAAATTCTGATGTGGACCAGTTACACGTGGATCTCGTGGTAAATAATTAGACACAATATAATGATAAAAAAAAAAAATCATATAGTCCCAAAGGGCGTCCTGATTCTTATCCACAAATAAGAAATTGTTATGCGTTAATTTTTTCATTAAATGGTCCACTATGTTTTTAGGTTATAAATTTTTAATTAAAATATTAATACATTGTAAATTTTTATTAATGGAAAAAAGGAACGAGATAGATGATGATTATAGACGATTCTTATTAGTGTACGCTAAATTACGGTTTTGCTCACGTGGCCGTAACTGAGTTTAGGATAATTGATATTTTCGCTATGGTCCCATAGTCCTTAAAATAAGCAGTTTGCCCATATGTTGGATTGAACTCAAAAGGAATAAAACAAGCTTTGTTTGTATTATTTACGTTTGATCTTTGTGAGATAATTGTTGTGTGTTTGGATAAATTTTGTGTTCGAATTTTTTATCTAGGCCATTGTAAAAATAATTTATTTTTTAGAGGAGAAATGGAATTTACTCAAATAAAAACATTCCTATAACTAATACTAACTAAGAATTTAGACGGGATGCGTAAGAAATAGACATAATATTTAGAAGTAAATGTAATTTTTTATTTTGCTAGGATTGAAACCAAATACATCCACTATTTAGACTGAATTGTATTCATAGATAAAGGTTTCCAGGTCAACTCGATCGATAAATACGTCATAAGTATTTTTGTTCTTTTTGTTAAAACTTTGCATTTATACTCGTCTCAAATAGAAAATCAATACAATTTTTTAGACATTTTTTCCCCACTTTGAGTTCTACATATTTTTTTACAAATCAATTCACTTTTATCATCTTCAACACAATTTTTCCCAAAAACAAACCAGTGCAAAATACACCCAATGGGATGATAAATGCATTTTGCCTTTAAAAATGCAATACTTACTAGTCTTTGATAAGGATGGTGAGCTATTTTTTGATATAATAGTTATTAACCATTACCTCAAATTAGCTCTGGCGAATTAATGACATTCAATTTAGAAAATTACTACTACTGGATGTGATGACAAAGAAGGGTGCAAAAGTAAAAATTTGTAACTAATTAATTGGATAGTAAATATTTCAATGTTATTTTGGCAATCAGAACGCATTGATTCCTTTTTTGAAGAAAAAAAAATAACACGTCTCTTTTTTTTTTTTCTAAATAAAAAATTATCCATTAATTATAAAATAGCCGAAACCAATACAATCAAAAGATAAAAAAAAAATAAAAGTTATACAACGGTGGAGACTACCATGATAACAGATAAAAATCCACACTCGGACTAGGTAAACACTACAAACAGTAGAAAAAATAAATATATAATAAAATTCTTCGCAACATCTTCTCCAAAATCTTTGAACAGCAGTAGCAAGCTCAGTTTCAACACCTTTCTTAGAAATCAACATTCTACGAGACCATGGGCGTATCAACCTTCCCATAGATTGTCTCGGAAAGATGAAGAAAACTGAGGAAGGGCTCAAAACAACTCCGGGTTTAGAGGAAAACTCCAGATCTGGAAGGATCTGAAGTAGATCTTGCATCCGAGTCTTGAATCTTGAATCAGAATACCTTGAAAAAATTTCATCACGATTTATGGCTAAAGGAGGGGATGAAGACACCAAAAGTGGAAGAAAGATGGCTAGATGGTTGTGGTTGGATCTAGGCATAGAAGCCAAAAAATGAAGAAACTTCAAGAGGAAGAAATAGAGAGAAAAGAGGTCGGGTAGGTGAGTTGACACACGTCTCTCTTTCACCTATTTTCATTACTTGTATGATTGGTCTCGCCAGACCCGCCTTTGAGGGCGCCTAAGTGCCTTACGACACAGGGCCTCAAAAAATTAGGGGTCCCAATTTTTTTTTACTTATATATATATATGTGTGTGTTTTTTTAAATTTGAAAATTCTTTTGTATTTTTTCTAAAATTTGGGATAATCAAGTTAAATATATGGATTCTCTTTTTTATTTTTATTCAAAGATTACATAAAAAATAGTATTAGTATAATGCTAATATATTATTTGTTAATCTATTAAAAACTAGATCAAATAGATGAAGAAAAATCATGACTACTGTTGTTGTTTGCTTTGGTTTTCGAGACCCAAAAATCGTATTATATTTTGACACTTTTTATAATTTATACTTTAAAAAAAATTATGGGACTAACTTTATTAAGTAGTACAAGACCTCAATATTGTTCGAGACGGCTATGGGTCTTACAACCCCTCACATGAATTGAGTGCAGGTAGACTCCGTCCAATACATGTGAGAGTACTGTGAAGTCAGTCCCACAATGACGGTTATAGGATTGAATTTTCCGACTTCTAAACCCAATTAGTAGTATAATTAGAATAAGTTTCCTCTCAAAATATTTTTCTCTATAAATTTCTCTCCAAAACATCAAAATATCTATAAGATTTGAAGGGGTTTTTTAGTTACTTTGAACAAAGCAACACACTGAGTGATGATTCACTTTACAAAAAAATAGCTTTTGAGCGTCCGAAGGCGATTGCCCCCGAAGGGGAAGAGCGGAGAGTACCCTATATAGGGAAGATTGTAGCATGCCCCATGCCTGGGGAGAGAATTATAGCCTCACAAAGAGGAGAAATATTATTTGCCCCATTGCGGGAAGAAGGTGTCGAACTTGAGACCTTCAGGTCCCAAGCCAGAGGCTGCCCCACTGGGCCAAACCCCTTGTTGACAAAAGAAAAAATAGCTATTTACGATAAGATTGTTTTTATTTTATTTTTACAAATGGGCTAAATTAGAATAGACACGCCCAAATCCGCGTGTCCAGAGAGTGCACACCTGCAAAACGGATGTGTTTCCAGCAGAGATATCTGCATAGTTTGATAATGCCCATAGATGTAATTTCCTACTTAATTGAAGTTTCACATTTTTCTCCCATAAAAGTTGGCTTGCATTTCTACACCATCTTAAAGATCAAATTTCAGAATTGATTCCACGTCTTTACTCATAAAGAATTCAATTTTTGCAAAACTTAGTGTATGTGTGTTTTCATGGAATTGGAGTTTTCGAATTGAAATTGGTTTTCCAATTCCAATTCGCTTGTTTAGCTTTTAACTAAAAAATTAGAATTGAAATTCCAATTCCAACCCCCTTAATTCCACAAAATCAATTTCATTTTATAATCAAAAAATTTTAATTTAATTCCACAAGATTTATGATAGGTTATAAATATATTATACAAGCAAGTTATTTTCTCTCTCATAAATAAATATATATACAAAATGACCAAAGTACCCTTATTGTAAAATGACAAAACACCCTAGTACAAAATAACTAAAGTACCCTTAATTTTAAAAAAAAATCAACGTTCTTCGTTTAAATGAAAAAATACCCTTTTGTACGATGTCGAAAGATACCGTTAGTGCAAAAACAACAATACCCTTGTCACAAAACATCGATTTTTTTTTAAAAAAAAATCACAGACATACATAACATAAAATCACCAAAACATCCATGGTAAAAAATTACGAAAATGTTCTTGATGCAAAATGACAAAAATATCCTCGATTCAAAATGATGAAAAATACATTTGCGCAAAGTGAAAAAAATTACCTTTGGCTGAAATAGTTTAAAATTACCTGAATTTTTTTGATGAAAAATGACGAAAATATTTTGGCGTACAATAACGAAAATGCCCTTAATGCAAAAAGACAAACGCTCCCATTAAAAAATGGGGAAATTCCTCTTGTGCAAAATGACAAAATTAACTTTGAATAAAATGAAATTTTTCCTCTTAACCAAAAATGACAATTAGCCTTTATACAAAGTTATAAAAAAAAATCGTTTACTTGAAATGCCTAAAATATTATCGGTGTAAAATGACGAAAATACACTTGTTGAGAATTAATAAAAATGTCATTCATAAGAAATGAAAAAAGAATAACCATGATGAAAATGACAAAAATACTACTCGTTTTAAAAAAATAAAAATTTTACAATAGGGTATTTTTGTCATTTTGAAAAATGGGCATTTTCTCCGATCTAAACCAAGGGGCAAAGGGTATTTTGTTTATTTCCATCAGAGTATTTTCATCATTTGGTGATTTATTCATCTTTTATCAAGTATATATTAGTCAATATGCACAATGAGCTAATTCTATTTTAACAAGGATATTTTTGTCATTTTGCAATGAATGCATTTTTTTTAAAAAAATGGACCATGAAAATTTTCTTCATATTACGCAAAAGAGTATATTTGTAAATTCAGTAGGGAATTTTTGTCATTTTTATACCCGAAAATTTTTCGTCATTTTCTACCAGGGGTATTTTCGTCATTTTCGTCAAAAATATTTTCATTTTGAAAGGTATGTTATCCAATTGATACTAGAAATATTTCTTTCAAAACTATGAATATTCTTTTAATTTTGCAAGTAAAAATATTTTCGTCATTTTACACCAATAATTCTTTTAACAAGGGTATTTTTATCATTTTACTTCAAATGTACTTTGACTATTTGTATTACGAGAATATTAGCCTTTTCACACTAGATGCGTTTTTTTCGTTTTTTTTTAGTTATGTGATTTTTTTTTTGTGTGTTGTAAACTAATAAATTATAATTGAATTGAAATCCACATCAATTTCATAGTTTTACCAAACAAAAGAATTCAATTATTTAGAATTGGAATTTGTTAGGATTACACGAAATCGAAGTAATTGTTTATTATTAATAAAAAAAAATACAAATATAATAGATAAATCTCCTATCTGAGATGGATTAATGAGTTTACATGATAATTATAATGGGTAGAATTTTAGGGTTTCTATTGCAGTAGATGATGAAGAGAAAGAAGGTGGGGAAAGGAAATGGGGTGATATTGCGGGTTGGCCCGAAGGGTATGTTTATAATTGGACAAATTTGCCTTTCACTCAGAAAACATGTGCTAGGTACGTGTGTTTTTTTTTTTTTTGCCTGAAAACTAAGTGGACTCACTAATTGGACATAAATAGGAACCTGTAAATTATTCATACTGTTATTAGCCTAAATTAAAATTAGTGCTAAAAATTATAATCGGAAAATAGATGTAGGCTACAAATAAGAGATTTCTCAATATAATAACTACGAAAAAAGTTATACTCCATTGTCCCCTTTTTATTGATCTTCTAAAATGTGCTAAAACATTTGATATTTTCTTTAATTAATAACTACATTTTTTTTAGTTTCAAACTTATCCGTATTTTATTAATCCACTAAACACTACATTTATTACGGTTTACAACTTCAATGAGAGTTAACTTGACTTTCTAATTTGAAATTAGCTAGTTTATTATAGTAAGAGCAATTAGCTTTTTCTGCCGCAAAACTAGTTACGAGTGTTATATCTACCACAAATCACATTTTCGTGCTATATCTGCCACAAAACTAGTTACAAGTGCTATATCTACCACAAATCATTTTTCCGTGCCTTTTTTGCCATTAAACATTTTATGAGTGCTAAAAATGCCACAAAAAGAGGGAGGGTGAAGGGAAAAATAGGTAAGAGATCAAACTAATTTCAATTAGACCCTAAAATCAAAATTTTATATTATATTGGGTACCTAATTTTATTTTATTTTTAATACTTGACCCTTCTTCTCAAATTTACCAAAATTCTCACCCTACCTTCTTCTTTCTTCTCTTCCCACATCGAGCCACCACCACCTCCCATCCCGTTACCCAATCCCTGCCCCCACCCATACCAAAGAGTACCAAATCTGACAAAAAATTACTACTTGAAGATTTGGAGAGGCGTGGTGAAGGTGATAGCCTAGCAAAAATGTCTAAGAACAATTAGATATTCTTAGGAAATTGGTCTGCATTTTGCATATTGCTTTGCGAGAGTCCTTTTTGTTCAAGAATTCTGATGGTTTCAGATGCAAAACAGCTATGTAAGGTTAATTATGTACTGCAAATTAGTCTACATTTTGTTTAGTACTTTGACTGGTATGTATTTTGTTTAAATTTTTTTTATGGTTTTAGCAGCAAAGCACTTGGTTAATCATGTAGTGAAAATTGATTAGCATTTTGCTTATTGCTTTGACTTATATGTATTTTGTAAAACAGTTTCTAAAGGTTAGAGGAGCAAAACATTTGTGAAATTTGTTATATGTGTCTGAAATATAGATCTAGAAGTGCTTTCATCATATGGATTGCTATTCTTGGTTAATTTTCAGGGGCTATGAGTGGGGGTTAGGGATTGGGTGGCGGCGGTGGCGGTGGCTCAAGGTGGTAGGAGAAGGGAGAAGAAGGTGGTGGAGACTTTGATAAATTTGGGAAGAA
Organism: Vinca minor; assembly: GCA_026122235.1. Lineage (NCBI taxonomy): Eukaryota > Viridiplantae > Streptophyta > Magnoliopsida > Gentianales > Apocynaceae > Vinca > Vinca minor. The sequence continues at coordinate 5,712,648 of JAOCZM010000026.1, forward strand.
GGGGTCAATTATTTAAAAAATAATTTTTGTACCCAATTAAATATAAAAATGTGATTTTAGGGTTTATTTGAAATTAATTTTATCTCTTACATATTTTTCCCTTCACCCTCCCTCGTTTTGTAGCATTTTTAGCACTCATAAAATGTTTCATGGCAGAAAAGGCACGGAAAAACGATTTGTGACAGATATAGCACTTGTAACTAGTTTTATGGCAGATATAGCATGCAAATGTGATTTGTGGCAGATATAACACTCGTAACTAGTTTTGTGTCAGAAAAAGTTATTTGCTCTTATAGTAAACACTAATATTCTTTTTTTTTTTTTTTTTTTGAATAGAGAAACTCTAATATTCTTAATTCTTGTTTCAAGTCTAGACTCAATAAAAATTACGCTGTTATGTTGAAGATTAGCAAGAGAATGTATGTCAAGCTGTAGTTCAACAAAGAAATAAGCAGACAAGAAAACTTGATAAAAAGGAAGAGGAAGAAGGTTGCAGCATTGCTGAAGAAAATGAAGGCTGGGCTCGTGACATGGGTTAAGCATATTGCAAATTGGGCCTGAGAATTAATACAAATAGAAAAGCCCAGTTCGTATTGTAAATGAGATAGCCCAGATATTTTGTGGCAATTTTGTAAATAGCTAATGTATTCTAATTTTAGTTAACAACCTATTAGTTAAAGTTGGCAAAAAAATCTTCTGTCCACATCTCTATCGCAGCCAATCACAATTTACCATGTGTATATATAATTAAAAAAATATTTATGTATTAAATTTTGATTGGTTGGAGATAATGATGGGGACAGGAATGAGGACAGAGGATTTTTAAAGTTAATGAGGCGGTTAGATTAGTTAGTTTCTTTCCTCTTTATCCTTTGTATATATACTTGAGCAAGAGCTCTTTTTCATTAATGAGAAAAATCAGAAAATTTTCCCCAAAACTTCTTCTCTGCTCTTCAACTTTGACATTGCATTTTACTTTTCATCATGGAATCAGAGATTCATTGCAGCTAGGCGATGAAGATTTGCTTCTGTTTCAACAGTTTTTGATAATCTTCTGTAAGTCTACTGAGATTGTTGTTGGTTGATAATTGCGAGAATGAATCTGTATTGAATTTTTAGGTTTTGATCTTCGTTTTCCTTCTCAATGCTTTTCTTCTTTGTTCTACATATAAACACAGTATTGCGATTGTAGTTGCTGAAGAATTCAGAGTTTCATTTGATATTTCTGCCATTGACATTGTTCAATCTCTATTCTGATTCATTAGGTTTTGTTGCGCAATTTAATTCTGAGTTTTTTTAACTGTTTCTTTCAATCTTTGTATTTTTTTCTTGATTCTATTGTTTTTCACAGTTCTTAGAACTTCTTTTTAGAGCATTCTGTTGTTAGCACATTTTCTAGGTCATCCTGTATCCTGATCATGGCAGAATCATCTTCTTTTCCTCAAACAATAGAGATTCCTATTACTCATCCTTTCTACTTCCATCCTAATGAGACTCCTAGCTTGAAACTCAGTTCTAAAGTCCTTACTGGAGAAGAGAATTATTCCAATTGGAGAAGAGGTGCTAGAAGAACCTTAATAACCAAAAATAAATTATGTTTCATAGAGAATGTTCCTGGTATAACAGTGCCTAGACAAACTGATCCTTTATACCAGGCATGGCAACAAGCTGACCAAATGGTCTTTACAAGGATTCTAAATAATGTTAGTGAAAGTATAGGACCTAGCATACAGTTTTTCACTACAATTTATCAAGCTTGGAAAGATTTAGAGGAAAGGTATCAAGATAGTGATCTGTATAGATACTCAAGTCTTTTAGAAGAGATATATGCTCTAAAGCAAGGAACTATGAGTGTCACTAAGTATTTTACTCAACTGAAAACACTATGGGAAGATTTTTTACTAGCAAGGCCTTTACCACAATGTACTTCTGGCCTATGCATATGTGGAGGAAACATCGCACTACAAAAATTTCATGAACATGATTTTGTGGTAAAGTTTTTAAAAGGGTTAAATGACAACTTTGCTACTGTGAGATCACATGCTTTGATCAAGAAGTCAACCAAGCATCAATGAAGTTTTTAATGATGCCTGTTAACATTAGAAAGAAAAAGCTTATGCAGTGCAACACTCAATGCACAAATCTTATGTAGTCAAGGTGGTTCAAATGACTTAGGAAGTAATTCAGCAGCCAGCTCTACTATGTAGTCAATGGTGCATCAACACAATATCAATGCAGTTAGAGGCAATTATGGCAGGGGGAATTTTAATAGGAAGCCATTGACTTGCAATTTTTGTGGAAAGTTAGGACATACCATAGATAGATATTACAAAAAAACATGGATACCCGCAAAACGGTCAATACAAAGCATCAAATGGAAATTTTCCAACTACAAGTCCTGGTATGCAAGGATCTAGGTCTTTCAACAATGTGAATCAATGATCTTATCAACAACAAGGTTTTAAACTCCCTCTTGACACTCCCACTTGTTTTTCTACTGTTTCTGGTGTAGTTATTCCAGTTACTTCTAAAGAAATAAATTCCTTACTTTGGCATTATAGATTAGGGCATTTAGCTTCCTCAAGATTGCAATGTATCAAAGATTTACCTCATATTGCTCAGAATAATAGTGCTGATCATGATCAACATTGTACCATTTTCCCTGTGGCAAAACAACATAAACTCACTTTTCCTATTAGTCATTCTATCACTCATTCCAATTTTGATTTAGTGCATGTGGACATTTGGGGGCTATTTTGTGAGCCTATTGTGCTAGGTCATAAGTATTTTTTTAACAATTGTTGATGATCATTCAAGATATACTTGGGTGTATCTCTTACAATTCAAATAAGATGCTAGAGGTACTTTACAAAACTTTTGTACCTTTGTGCAAACACAATTTCAAACTTCTATCAAGATAATAAGATTTGATAATGGAGGAGAGTTCAACATGCCAGATTTTTACTCAACCAAAGGCATTTTGCATCAGACTTCTTGCATTTATACACCTGAGCAAAGTGGCTTGGTGGAAAGAAAGCACCAACACATTTTGAATGTGGCTAGGACACTTAGATTGCAGTCACATTTACCTATTGCTTATTGGGGACATTGCATTAACCATGCAGTCCACTTAATCAACCTTACTCCAACACCTCTTTTGCACAATCTCACACCTTTTGAAAAACTGTTTAAAAGAAGAAACCAGCATATAGTCATCAAAAAGTGTTTGGCTGCTTGGCTTATGCCTGCAGTTTAGAACATAGTAGAAGTAAATTTGATCCAAGGGGGAAACAATGTGTCTATTTAGGGCAGTCATTAAAAACTAAGGGCTACATTTTACAGGATAGTGATAGTCTAGAACTCTTTGTTTCAGAAATGTAATGTTCATAGAACATATTTTTTCCTTTCTCACACAAGGATCATTATTCTCACTCTTCCGAGTCTTCTTTATCTTCTGAACCTGATTTAGCAGATGCACAACCTCTTGCGTATGTTCCTTCATCTTTAGAACCTTCATCAGGTTCTTCTTCTTCTTCTGCTCTTCATCCCACTTTACCTTTGTCATCTTCCGTGCCTTCTTAACCACTTAGAAGATCCACTAGACAATCACATCCACCTACACATCTTCAAGATTTTGAGTGTCCCACACTTCCTCATACATCCCCTCATACTATTTCCAATTTTGTTACTTATGAGCTTATTTCACCTCAAGATCAGTGTTTTGTTTTTGCTCTTGGCATTGCACAAGAGCTTGGTAGTTACTCAGAGGTTGCCAAGTCTCATGTTTGGAGGGAGGCAATGAATGCTGAGATTAAAGCATTCAAAGATAACCAAACATGGACTTTAGTGACCTTACCAAAAGGCAAGCATCCTATTGGCAACAAATGGGTGTTTAGGATTAAGTTCAAGTCAAATGGAGAGTTGGAGAGGTATAAAGCAAGGCTGGTGGCAAAATGTGACGACTAGTTATTTTGGGTCAAGGTTAGTAAATTTTAGACACCCTGGTTAAATATTTATTTAGCAATTAATACACTTTATAAGTGGTCAATTACTTGAATTAAAATGCTAGAACAAATTAAGTAATGTCCACTTCAAATAATAAAGAAAGGTAATAATAAATTACAAAGTAAAAGGACCTAATTGTCCAAATATTTTCCCAAAAGGGGAATAAATCTTACAAAAAGAAAAAGGAGGACCTTTCACGCAGATAAAATAATTGCAAGAAAGATCCCCCTCTTTCCCTATAAATAGACCGCTCCTTTTAAGGCCTTTTGCCTCAAGAAAATCTCTAAGCCAAAACCAGTAAAAGAAAACCTTCCCTCTTTCTCTACAATACAAATTTCAGTAAAACAAGTAAACTCTGATAAATCTCTGCACCCTCCGGGAGTGGAATAGCCGTGCTGAACAGGTATCCTTACTTTAAATCCTGCAATAATAATAAATTTAGGTTAATACGGGTTCATGTAAAAATAGGATTATATTCTCTGAGATTGTCTCTATCCGATGATTGTGGGAACGCAATCACGGAAGCATCCCGTGGCCTACCCTACTGGTAGAGACTTTTTCTAATTGGATTTTTGTCCGGTTAAGACGGGTGACCAGAAGAATATAAATCCCTATTTCTTTTTGAACCTAGACTAGAGGAAATTGAATTGGGGAATTTATTTGTTACGTTTCCTAGAATATATGGAGACGGAACATTTCAATTCCTTGAATCTTGTAAATCTATTACTGACTAGTATATTGTTCTTAGGGCTGTTAGAAATTTACAAAGATTACTATAAGGACATTTTCAAAGAAAAATATACCAAAACTAGACAAAGTAGTATACTACTTTTCAGGGAATAGTCCAAAAAGCTTCTTGTTACATGTTACAGTAAAAGTATACTATAAACATAGAACAGTTAAAAGCTTTGAAAATAAATCTACTGAGATGCTTTCTTTAAAGTTTATGAGTCTATTGTTCTTCAAGGAATTTCGGACCAAACAAGTAAATTTTACCAACAAAAATAACAACAATTTATTCCCAAGAAACTTTGAAAACTCAAGCCTAAAGAAATCTAGCCAAATCGACAGTATCAGAAAGCCAGAAAATTTAATAATAACAACAAATAGGGTGAAGTCAGAAAACAGAAAACGTATATATAATAATAATAATAAGATAATAAAAATCAGAATAATAATATAACAATTAGAAGAAGAAAAAAAAACTCACCTCAGAACCTCGACGCCGGCCGGGAGCAGAGAAGCAGCAGCAGAATCGGAGCCAAGCCGGCCGGACAAGGACGACTGGAGAGCTGCCCAAGCCGCCACCAATCTGGAAAAAAATCGCCAAAAGGAAGAAGAAAGTGAACTTTGTAATTAAATTAAATTTATAGAAAGTAGAAGAAAAAGTAATAACTATACACAGTAACAGGAAAGGAAAGAGGAAAGGGAGGAAGGGCGCCAGGGGAGTCAATTTGGGGATTTCTCCAAAAGGAAAAAAAATATATGAAGAAAAAGGAACAGCCTGGAAGTCTCTAGGTTTATTAGAAAGTTTTTAGTAAATCCGCATATTTAGTCCCTGGAGAATCTAGAATTCGCTAGGTAAAAGTTTGTTAAATCTGCACCCTAAGTCCCTCCTTAACATCACTCAATTTTTCCTCAGCACTAAGGCGTTGAATTGTCCCGCGAAAATTTAAAAATTCGCGGGATAACTTTTAAATTAATTACAACTCTAGTCCTTAGGAATTTTAAAATATCATTTCAGTACTTTATTAATATTTAAAGTTGTTAGAAGAAATGAACATTTCAATATTCATGTTTAGGTCCTTATATTTTGGAAAGTTACATTCTGACCCCAAAAGTCTTAAAAGACCCGGTAGACCCTTAGGACTATATAAATTGAATGATTAATTTACCTTGCTGATAGAACATACATTTAATAACAGAGTTGCAGGACAATCACGAATTGCACTGATAAGGTGAGTTCCCTCCTAAACTCATTTTTAAAACTAATATAAAGGGTTTCGTAAATAAAATGTGTAAATTAAATGTAATAGTCATTCCTGGATAAAAGTAATATTACTACTGGCATATTATTGGCATTCTGAACTTCAATTATTTATGAATAATTGGAATCTTATTTGGTATCGCCAGTGTATTATTTGAATTATGGACTTCTGGTTCTATCGGTGGGGGCTTGCACTATGCGAGGCTAGTCACCCGTACGAGGGCATCTCGAACCATCGATAGTTCGGTTATGTTTAAACGGGATCCCGGGCCTGTTGGGAATCAGTAAGGGCAGGGAAAGCATTGGGCTGACTGATCTCCTCTGTGAACCTTCAGTGTCAAAAAGTTTGGGCGATATGTATCCTGAGTCAGGAGGTTGACTCCGGAACATGAGCCTGTGAACTTGGACTGGCGGGTACCCCAGTTCTAAGATTTCACAAATAGGAAAAAGGAGTATATGGTTGTAAATCATGGCCATGTACATGTCAGTGTATGCAGTGAGTTTCTCGACTATGGACTTCTTTATAGGAATTTCTGGGTTTCTGTCTACAGTCCGGAAATATATATTAACCAACAAGATTAAAATAAAGACAAGTTTCAAAAAAAAACATAAATGGATTAATTTAAAAGGCAAAACCAGTTTTAAAACATGGGCACTCACTACACTGGGAACTCACTGGGCTTTTTAAGCTCATTGTTTTATGTTTTAACTCTTTCAGGAAATACGGAGTTGTAAACGAACAGCGCAGGAATGAAAGTACCTCTGGAGTCAAGTTACTTGATCATAAAGACGAAGGAGAAAAATAAAAAAAAAGTCAACACTGTCTATGTATTAGTATTAAAATCATGTGTAATCACTGTATTAGTGTTTGAATAAAGTAATGTTTATTTAGAATCTAGTGCCGAGAGGCACGCGGCAACCCGACCCGCGAGGGAAGGGGTGTCACACAAAAGGATACACACAACAAGAAATAATTGACTTCCTAAGAACTTTGTCACCAGTAGCCAAAATGACTTATGTAAGAACTTTACTTGCTTTGGTTGTTGCAAATGGTTGGTTAATTCATCAAATAAATATTAATAATGCTTTTTTGCATGGTGATCTACATGAAGAAATCTATATGTTGACACCACCTGGATATATTTTCCCTAAAAGCAATCTGGTTTGCAAAATGAACAAGTCTTTGTATGGTTTAAAACAGGCCAGCAGATAATGGAATGCAAAGTTAACCTTAGAACTTCAAAAATTAGGGTTTCTTCAATCATATCATGATTTTAGTCTTTTCATTAAACAAGGTCATGTTAGGACAGACCCGTCTCAAACAATATTGAGGCCATGTGCTAATTGCCAAATTTAGGTCCCTCAATTTTTTTTAAAAGTATAAATTATAAAAATTGTTAAAACATAATTATAAACTTAAGTTTCAAAAGTGTAAAAAAATCATAATATTGAGAGAAGATATAGGTAAATTGTTGTATTTAACAGTCGCTAGACCTGATATTTGTTTTACTGTTCAGTAGCTTAGTCAGTTTCTGGATAGACCATCAATATTACATTGGAAAGCTGCACACATAATTCTAAGGTACATAAAGGCTTCACCAGGGAAAGGTTTGTATTATCCAGCACAGAATACACTAGAGTTAAAAGCCTACGCTGACAGTGATTGGGCAGGCTGTGTTGAGACTAGAAAATCAGTGACAGGCATGTGTATTTTCCTTGGTACATCATTGATATCTGGAGATCTAAGAAACAGGCTGCTGTGTCAAAAAGTTCAGCAGAAGTTGAATACAGAGCGATGGCTTTAACAACTTGTGAGATACAATAGATTGTTAATTTGTTAGCAGACTTATGAGTGAAACAAAGAAGGTAGTGCCACTGTTTTGTGATAGTAAAAGTGCTATTCACATTGCTGAAAATCCTGTGTTTCATAAGAGGATTAAGCATGTTGAGATTGACTGTCATATAGTAAGGGAAAAACTCATGGGAGGACTGATAAAGCCTTTACCAATCAAGACAGAAAAACAGTTGGCATATGCCTTCACAAAGGCCTTGTCTACAATAAAGTTGAATAGCTTATTACAACACTTGGGATTGTATGACTTGTTTGGAACTCCCGCTTGTGGAGGAGTGTTGAAGATTAACAGAGAAATGCATGTCAAGCTGTAGTTCAACAAAGAAATAAGCAGGCAAGAAGACTTGATAAAAAGGAAGAGGGAGAAGGTTGCAGCATTGCTGAAGAAAATGAAGGCTGGGCTCGTGACATGGGTTAAGCATATTGCGAGTTGGGCCAGAGAATTAATAAAAATAGAAAAGCCCAGTTCGTATTGTAAATGAGATAGCCCAGATATTTTGGGGCAATTTTGTAAATAGCTAATATATTCTAATTTTAGTTAACAGCCTATTAGTTAAAGTTGGCAAAAAATTCAATGTCCCTATTCCTGTCCCCATCCCTGTTCCCAGCCAATCACAATTCACCCTGTTTATATATAATTGAAAAAAATATTTATATAGTGAATTGTGATTGGTTGAAGACAGGGATGGGGACAGAGGATTTTCACCCGTTAACGTTAATGAGGCGGTTAGATTAGTTAGTTAGTTTCTTTCCTCTTTCTCCTTTAATTTTGTGTATAAAATTACTTCCAAGCCCATATTCTATTTTTGTTTCTCTTTGAAAAATTATCTTTTATCGAACTATATTTATTTTTTCCAACATAAAATAATCATATATTCATTTTTTAGCATATTTTAAATACAATCTTAATTCTAACATGTTGTCCGTAACTACATTAACCGCCTATATGGAGGTAAAATTAATAAAAACCTTTAACTGATAGTTAGTTAATATGGTAACTAGCAATTATCTAACCATCGTGATCATGCATATAACTAGGTGCTTCCTCATGGACACAAGTGCATGGGCCAATATGTCATTTCATTTAGGCTTGCATGCAGCTTCATGCGCAGATGATCTCAAGCCTCTCGAAATCAAAGGTTTGGTATTGCATTATGCATTTTTTGGAGGAGAGGAAAGAACGGATTCGGAGTTGAGATTGGAACATGATAATGTATTACCATTATGCGTGGCTGATATTTCTTGGGAGTTAAGTTTGCCCATCAATGCTAATCGAGATCATGAATATAACAATCCAATGATAGGCATGACAAAAGAGGGAATTGACCAAGTCAAACTTTTGAGATGGAAGATTATGGTGACGGGCTGCTATGACGATCCGTTGATTGATCGACAAATTACGTTAGTGAAAAAATTAAAGGAGTTCGGTGTTTCTGTAGTAAGTAAATTTGATGATGGAGGATTTCATGGATGTGATATTGTGGATACATCTAAAATTGGAGCACTCATCGATCGTTTACAAAGGTTGATACGATCTCCTAATAATTCCTGAAAATATTGTATCGCTGTCAAATTATTGTAATAGGTTATATTATGGACGATTCAAAGAAATAAAGTTTTTCTTTTTACCCAACTATATATAAAGAAATGAAGTGCATTTATTGTCAAATGTTAGTATGTATTTTATTCATTTTCTGCCCATACTCTAATTATTGAGGATTTATTGAGTTATATTATCGTTGTATAAAGAAATGAAGTGTTCTTAAGGGGGAAAAAAAAAGAAAGTGACTAGGTTGTAATAAAGTGGACTTGTAGTATACATTCTGCGCCAATGAATTCCACAAGTTTTACACCATTAGGTTTTCGAATTGCTTCTGTTCTTTATATCCATTTCATTACATATCAGTGTTGGAGTTGTTGTATCGAATCATGATTAAATATCAATTTATTCATCTAAATTAAGCTATTGCTAATCCAAACGAAGAAAAAGAAAAGAATAAAACAATTGTGGATAAATCTACATTTATATGAAAAATCAACATATGTTCATATAAGTTAAATTATTTTCCAAAAAATAAAGAATTACACACCATTTGTTTTGTACGTAGTAACAATTGCATCGCAATGATTTCGTAAAAATAGTAAAAATAAAAAATAATTTTTTTAGATTCACAGGAATAAAAGAACAAAAATGAAAATATAAACAAAAAAAAATTAAGAAACCCTAGCTACTCCTTTTCTCTTTTAGCCACCATCGACCTCCCCCTTCTCCTTCTGCTTTTTTCTCCCCTATCATTACTACCGCTTGCCTTTTCATGCATGCTCTACCCATCATTCTGTTTTCTTTTCCCTCTATCATGGATCGATTTTGCGGCCAACGTATTTGTCTTCTCTTCTCTTCCATGAAGGTAACAATACCTAGAAAAATCAACAAACAAAGAAAATAATATTGCGCTCTTCAAAAAAGAAAAAAAGAAAAAAAGAAAAAAAGAAAAAGAAAATTTGGAGTTCATAGCATCTCCAGTAAATTATAAAAGTTATAGATCGAAATGGGGAATTTTATAATGACTAGAGATGACAATTGAAGAGTCTTTCTTTTCTTTTTCTTTTTTTAATGAATTATAAAACTTAAAGAGTTTTGAGGGTTAAGTATGTTAGTTCAAATTTCCTTTTTATGAATAATGGGAATTTGAAGAGTTTGGGAAGTTAAGTATGTTGGTTTATATTCCCCAATTTTGTTTTGATTTTTTTCGAGTCTTGTTTCGCTTCACATTTTTTTTTTCTTTTTTTTGAAAAATATTGTTTATATTCTCTACTTTCGCTCATTTTAAAATTATGAATTCTTTTTATAAGCATGTGATTAATCTATCTGTATAAACTTATTACATAATTCAAGATCTCTTTTGATATATTTTTATCAATTGAGTAGTAGTGAAATTTTAAACTACACTACTGAGAAGTCATTATTTTGGAAAGACGAAAATGGGTGTTTTTTTTTTTTAGTTTCAAGAGTTTGGTGGAAATAGTGCTACTACATTGTAATTAAACGGTTGCAATAAATAAGAACCATTCATGGGAATATGAAATTGATTGTAACTACTTCAAGACGTTTGGTTGTGACGTTTCACTTTGCTGTTTTTCTTAACTCCCAATTTGATCGAAACTTGTGCCATTAATTTAGTAGTATTGTTTTGAGCTATAATTCATTTTGTCGTTAGTTGTTATTAGTTATTACATCCGTCGCATATTATATGCAACGTTTCACCATTTGAAACATCTCAAATTATTTGCCACGTTTCGGAATTTGATAAACATTTGACATGTTTTTTTTTCAAAACTACCTTTCATCTAACTAGTCAACACTTATTTAATTGCTTTAGTCATTCCAACAATTCACACACTTATCTATAGTTTTTGGTTTTGTGATTGGTGTGATTAGTTTTGGGTTTATAACTTGACTTGGAATTTACATTCATTAATTAGAGTTTTTTTTTTTCAAATTACTTATCATCATTTACTAGTAGTATTAAATTAGGGGTATTTTGGACTTTCTTATTCATTATTAGTGTATTTGAGACCTTGGTCTGTGTAAAAAGGTGAAATGTTGCAAATAATATGGGACGGAGGTAGTATATATTACTACCTCCGTCCCATATTATATGCAACGTTTCACCATTTGAAACATCTCAAATTATTTGCCACGTTTCGGAATTTGATAAACATTTGACATGTTCTTTCCAAAACTACCCTTCATCTAACTAGTCAATACTTATTTAATTGCTTTAGTCATTCCAACAATTCACACACTTATCTATAATTTCTGGTTTTGTGATTGGTGTGATTAGTTTTGGGTTTATAACTTGACTTGGAATTTACATTCATTAATTAGAGTTTTTTTTTTTAAATTACTTATCATCATTTACTAGTAGTATTAAATTAGGGGTATTTTGGACTTTCTTATTCATTATTAATGTATTTAAATGATTACCTTGGTCTGTGTAAAAATGTGAAATATTGCAAATAATATGGGACGGAGGTAGTAGTATAGGATTCTTCTACGTAATTGAGTATCTCTCTCTCTCTCTCTCTCTCTCTATATCTCTATATATATATATATATATATATTCTCTCTCTCTCTCTCTCTCTCTCTATATATATATATATATAGAGAGAGAGAGAGAGAGAGAATATATATATATAGAGAGAGAGAGATATATATATATATATAGAGAGAGAGATACTCAATTACATAGATATGAGTATCTCTCTCTCTCTATATATATATATTCTCTCTCTATCTCTCTCTCTATATATATATATATATATTCTCTCTCTCTATATATATAATCCTATATATATGAGTATCTCTCTCTCTCTATATATATTATATATATATCTCTCTCTCTATATATATAATCCTATATATATGAGTATCTATCTCTCTCTCTCTCTATATATATATAGAGAGAGAGAGAGAGAATATATATATAGAGAGAGAGAGAGAGATACTCATATATATATAGGATTATATATATAGAGAGAATATATATATATATATATATATATATATATATATAGTTGTATTATGTAAAGGTTAAAACTAATTATTTCACTATTAATTACAAACTTTAATATTCATGTATATATCCCATTTAATAGATTTATACTCCCTTCATCCCTAAATAAGGTTAACACTTGAGTATTTCACATGAATTAAGAAAATTACTAAAAACAATAAAAGTCAAAACTAAAAGAATAATATATCTTCATTAAAATTAAATTGAAATTGTGGTTAAAAGAAAAATAAGAAGAGGGTAAAAATGGTAAAAGTTCATTAAATTTTCATTGATAATCCAAATGTTAACATTATTTTGGGACAAATTTAAAGTCCCAAATGTTAACATTATTTGGGGAGAGAGGGCGTAGTTTATTTACTATGAAATTCAACTAATGTATTCTATTTATTGTACAAAGCTTTAGATATTAATATATACAAATTATAGCTATTTATTAATGTAGTAAGTTATGAGATTTTTAGCAACTAAAGATTGTAACTGAAGATTATAACTGATGGTAGATAATTTTTAAGAAAAATTTAATATCAAAGATGCCACATAGATGATTCTGATTGGACTAACTTAGGGATGGCAATTTGACCCGTGATCCGTTGATCCGCTCCGCCCCGATAGAATTTGGAGCAAATCAGATCTGCTCCGTATAGAATTTGGAGCAGATCAGATCCGCTCCGCAAACGGAGCAAATCAAATTCGGGTATCACCCTTGCCCCGATCCGCTCCGATCCGCACATTTATAATAATAGGAGGATTATATGTGCTAATACTATAATTGCGCTTTTAGTCCATCCGTATATAAACTCTCTTATTGGAGAACCCTAGCACAAAAATCCCCAAATTTGTGCCCTTCCCCCCGTTTCTTCCTCCTCAGCGCCGCTCAACCTCCCTCGAGCCACTACTCCTTCTCCCTCGAGCCACTTCTCCTTCTCCGGCGCTCAACCTCAGCAGCCTTGCTTTCGCCTTCTATCTTTCCTTATATCTTCGCCTTAGTCCGCTGCTCATCTCCTCTTCGTTGTCCATGCCGTAGCGGAGCGCTCTCCTTTCCTCAAACTCCACCGCGACTCCTCGTCACGGTAAGTGGGTTGAATGACTTGACATTCATTGAAGAAGAGTCCAAGGAAAGTTTTTTGTTAATTCGAAGGAAAAAGATGTATTTAGTAAATTGCAATTAACGCAGGTGTGATACCTTTTGTAATTGAAGAAAGAAATTGTTTTTTTTTTTGTTGAAAAAATTAATGTATTTGTCCGAAATCTGGCAAATTTTGGTGAAAGCTATCAGGGTGTGGATGAATAAATACAGTTGTTTTAGTGCTTTTCTAATACTCACTCCTTTATATTCTCATCCTATTTTGTATTCCAAAAGACCTCTTTTTTGGTAACAAATTTCTTCCTTGTTGCTGTCTTAATTTGTTCCTTGTTGCAAAGCCATTTTTAACAAGCCAGCCTACACAGTGACACACTACAGGAGTTAAAAAAAATTTAAAAAAAAAAAATCAGCCAGATCGGATCGGATCCGCTCCGGGCGGTGCAGATCACGGATCAACAAAATCTGATCTGGGGCGGATCACGGATCGGATCTGATCGGATCGGCATGGGGCAATCGCGGAACAGATCAGATCGCGGGCCGATCCGCCCCGATCTGCCCCGTTGCCATCCCTAGACCAACTATCAAAATAGGTCATGTGTCGTTTTTTGAAGCTTCCGCTCCAACCTCATTATCTTATCTATAAGATTTTGCTTCCAAAAGTTGGAAAAAGATTACCAAAAATTCGTTTAAATGTCACCTTAGGTAGCAGCCTAGCATGTAGTACATCAGAAATGACTAGAAGTGTACTTGAATTGAGTTTGAAACACAATTTTCTTATTGAGTCTAATAATAAAATCTCAAATACTACATTATGAATAATTTAGTTTGAATTTAACACCAGTTTGAGATTGAGAACCAAAAATTTCATATTGGGACTTAATCCAATCAAACCTTATATCCCTTCTACATCAGCAAGAATGAATTTTCCAGTTTAGCCAGTGTTTATAGGGTTTTTTGAACTACATTCTACGTCTCAGATATATATATATGGTTCAAGAAAGTGAAACTCTATAAGCACCATCGCCGCACCGGAAATTTTCAATTAACAGCAAATGAAATGGTTGCTTTGGATCGCTATCTTTCTCTTTTTCCAAGAGAGGGTATTTAAGGATTCCGGCCTGGTGTTGAAACTTTAAACTTTTTTACGTTGTTAAGTTTGAATTATAATCTTCTGAACTATAATTTAAATATTTAATTATTAGAATATTATTTAAACCCGTTAAACTTTAAATTTAAGATATCTCAATTGGATTATTACCTGACCAAGTGACCTATATAGGTGGCTAATTACAGCTTATTTTAGGTAGCCTTTGTAATATCAAAACAGTCTTCAAATTTCTATATTTCCTCCATTTCATAATATATGTCTTTTCAGATATTTCAAGAAATTAAGAAAATATTTACTATTTATATCATTATCTCTCAATTACCAACTTATCTCTCATTTTCTTTATTTCATAATACGAGTAAAATTAATTTTAGAAAAATATTATTAAAAGTTGAAAATTACATATATTTTCAAAAGAGATAGAAAGTCTAAAAGACTTCTATTATGATATGGAGGGAATAAATTATTTTTCTCTTATTTAGATTTTTTTTTAACTGTTGGCGAGAATTAATAGGCAAATTGGTTATCAATGTATTTGCGCTTAGCCAGTTTCATCATTTTTAGCAAAGTTTATCTTTTTTTGTCACCAAAGAATTTACGGGCAGCCAGTTTTATCCTTCCGTCCAAAACTTTGAAAAAAAGGGTCAAAGTTGACGATTTGACCAAAAGTTGACTAAATTCTCAAACTATTGGAGGGGTATTTTGGGTACATTAAGTTAAACAATCCCCACCCCACACCACACCACCCTCGACGCAAACCCAGCCCTACCCCGCCCCCACCCAGCCATTCATCATCAGCTTCTTTCATCAATTCAAATTCCCAATCTTCCATATTCTACTCTATTCCATCTTCATTCTTAAATCCCACTTAAATCACATCACTTTCTTCTTCATAATTAAACTCCTCATCACCCTTCTTTTTTCTCAAATTTTCCATTTTTTCTACTTCTCTTAACATCTTTTATTTTTTTTTTCCTCTCAAGAATCGCCTTTTTGAGGTATGAATGATCAAGAAGCAAATCCAAGAAGTAAGTTTTTCTGAATCCAGAGAACCCACTTCGCCCACAATTTTTTGTATAGGACAGATCAAATACAAGAAGAAATTGAGTTTGAAGAAACAACTTTCTTCTTTACCCAAAGAATATGAAAAACCCTTTTCAATTCTTCCTCCAGATCCGAAAAAGAAGAACAAAATTAATGATCTGAAGAAGAAAGCATTGAAGATTTTCCGGAATATTTTTAGCAGTTTTAGGATGAAATCACCAGAGGGAGGAGAAATCCGGCGAAGGGTTGTGAGCTTGAGGTATTCATATAGAGCTTGAAGACTTGTAGAATTGTTTTTCCAATTTTTTCTTTTGATTGTATTGAAGTATCGAAATAGTGAAGTTTCGTTTAAGCTGCTTCGGATTTGATTCTCATACTGTTAATTCTCATACTCCAAATTCCATTTCCCCTTGATTCTTTTGCAAAAGAAAATTGAATTCTAAGTTTAAAATGCAGCGGCTGAAGTCGCTGACGTCTTCTACTGATTCAATTTTTCATAGGATTTTGGTAATTTTGTTGAACAAGGATTTATTATTGCTGGATTTTTTTTTTTTTTTTTAACGAAAATGAAATTTTATGTCTGATTTATTTTAAAAAATTTCTTCTGTATATTTCAGTTTGCGTTAAAGTTTCCTGGAATCTTCAAGGGGTAAGAGGCAATTTCTGGGGATGGTTTCACAAGTTGAGCGAGAATGGTTTCGCCGGAAATGTAAGATGAATTCTTCTGCCGCCGCTGGTGGAACCAGCATTGCTTCGGCGGTGGTGGAGGGAGGGTATTTGGGGGAATTGAGAGGAAAAAGAGTAGTTTGGAGAGAGCGAGAGAAAGAAGTGGAGGAGAGACGGGATTCTAGAGAGAGGGATTGGGAAGGGAGGAGGTGGAGATCTTTGTTGAGAAGGAATGAGTAAGGTGGCGGTGATTAGATGAGGGATTAGGGTGGTTAGATTTTTGTGACGGCGGCGGAGTGGTGGTGGAGCTGGAGGGGAATGGTTGGGGCTTTGAGTTTGGGGGGTCTTCCTCTCTTTCTCTTTTTTCTTCCCCTGGTGGTGGCGGCGGCGGCGGAGGCCTTGTTCACTCCGCGTCAGCTGCCATGATAAACTTAGACCTGAACTTTGTGACTTGAGATTGAGAGAGGC
Source organism: Vinca minor (assembly GCA_026122235.1). Lineage (NCBI taxonomy): Eukaryota > Viridiplantae > Streptophyta > Magnoliopsida > Gentianales > Apocynaceae > Vinca > Vinca minor. The sequence goes on from JAOCZM010000026.1 coordinate 5,729,439, forward strand.
CAACTTATAGTATTTTGATTCCAAAAATACCCCTCGAAATTAAAAGGGATTTAGTCAACTTTTGGTCAAATCATCAACTTTGACGTTTTTTTCAAAGTTTTGGACGGAAGGATGAAAATGACTGTCCATAAATTCTTTGGTGACCAAAAAAGATAAACTTTGCTAAAAATGATGAAACTGGCTAAACGCAAATACATTGATAACCAAATTGGCTATTAATTCATGTTGGCGAAGACGTAATTGAAGGGGAGCTTTGGAGCAGCAGTAAAGTTGTCTCCATATGATAAAAAAAAGTCAGGGTTTGAGTTGTGGAATTAGCCAATGATTTTTGTGGCAAGATAGACTGCTTACAATAGTCTCCTTGTGGAATTGCTTCGTACACCAAATGCTTTTTTGGTTAAGACAATTTACCGTCGATGGATTTGGTCATTCTTTCCATTTGACATTCGCAATTTAACTGTTTTACTTGACCTTAAGAGTAAAAACTTTCATAGTATGGCTTAATCATTTTTTTAAGAATATTCTCAATCTTCCCGCACCTCCTTCCTTTCACTTTTTGCTTTATTATTTGCTAAATCACCCCAATCATAGTAGTGCACACTTCCATCTCTCTTTTTCTTTCATTCAATTACTCTAGATCCAAACGGTACCTAAATGCCATAGACTTTATTTTTGTTCCCCTTCACAACAAACAAAAACGATTAATTATCAAATCGTTTTTTCTTTTGTCGAGATGGGAGTATCCACCGCCAACAAAAGTTGTTAATCTTTTTACCACAGAAATTCTTCGAAGAGGCAAATGTATGACTATGAAATGTGTGACGTCCCGACCCATCCCCTGTCGAATGAGGACGAGCCGAACCGCCCGCCGCTCCACCTTTCGATAAAGAAAGGCTCTAAACATTCATTCTATTAGCCCAAAATTAATATAATATCCAAAATGTTATAACAATTAAACCTAATACAAGAAAAAAACTATAATCCATATATATAATTCAAAGCTTCGCTGCCACTCTGATACCAAAATCCAGCACCAACTCGAGATACCTGTGGAGGAGAAATCATTTTGGAAAACGTGAGCCTAAGCTCAGTGAGGATCATGATGTGGTGCTAGTAACCTTTTCCTTTAGAAAATACTTAACATTATGAGAAAACCACATATGTATCGTATAATAAAGGGGCTCGGTTCTGGAACAATTGTCGAGGGAACGTCGATGTGAGATTGACAAAGGCATCACAATAAAAGTAAATCACATTTCATACAGGCCCCAAATTCACACATTCAAATTTAGGACTTTAGATGTGGCTCACCCTTTGGTGTAACACTCAGATACTTTAATTTCTTTAATTCGGTTAATTAGGCCCGACTCAATAGACTCATAGTCTTATCATGACATGTCAATATTCACAGAACAAATCCATACAATGTTCTTTCAAACTTATCATTTTGAATGCAATAAAATAATATTTCAAAACAAGGCCTCAATTCAGAAAGATATTTCATGGTGTCATATAAATGTAACCAATGAATGTCATGAATATATCTAGATCATGAGTGCAATGAACAAATTAACACACAATACATATATATAATTTTGTAAGAGAATAGACCACTTTCTAGATAAATTGTCTACTTCCTTGAGATCTCGGATATTCCATATCATTAGTTCGCTAAAATTCCTAATAAAATTGGACAAGCTTAGAGAGTTTAAATTGAGTCCTTAGTCTCTCGGCTTCTCATATTGCAGGCCAAATAAGAGAAGAAATAGGGGAATTGCATTAGACTGACCATGGTTTGGTAAAAAGGGTCAACCATGACAGTCATTTTTTTAGGGAAATATTTTTGTCCAAGACAGAAGTGGGAGGGACTTTCGTCCTGGGCTGACGTGGCACTTCGCAGACGCGGCTTGCCACGTCAACCGAGGACGGAAGTCCCCAGAACGGAAGTCCCACTTCCGTCCTCAACCACCAGTAGGTTGGTAAAAAACACTTAGTTTTTTTTCCATCATTTTCCAGAACGGTAGAATCTTTGTGCCTGAAACACTTTGATTTATATTTTTTGCCTAGAAATTTTTCAGTTGGTATTTTACAACAAAAAAAAAAATCTTTAAAACAGAATATTTACCAAAATATGTGTACAAAAATTACTTGGACAAAAGTTGCTTTTATTAATAAAAACGAATAGCATAAAAAACAAATCGTATGTAACAACAATTAAACAAATGTAAGCAAAAAAACTAAATCCTATCTATTGCCGCGACGGTGTGTATCTAACGGTCGTTTTTGGGTTCTTCCGTAGATAGTATGTGTTACCGTCTCTGGTTCGAAGGGCACTACCATGCTCTGTTTTGATGACTTTAGCTTCGTGGTTGATATGAATCGGCTCCTCAGGTGAATCTGGCTGGAGAAGTGGAGTCTATTGTAGCGTCTGCTTCTGGTTATCGAGGCGTATGCTGTAAGAGGGCGTCGCACCATAATAGACTTTCGGATGTCCCGATGAAAAGGGACCTGCACCAGTATGCCCCCATCTGACTACCCGGAGAAAGAGTGTTGATGCTCGAAAATTGGTATAGAAATCGAGAGGCTATATCAACCTGAGTATCATACTGGGTCTGAGCCTGAGTCTGAGACTGGGTCTGATCTTCCGGTTGTTGAAACGGTCCCGTCGCATCGCTGCGTTGCCTAGTGCTTCGTATCTCGGCAGGATACTCCTGAGTAGCCTGCCGACTCCGACGAGTACTCGGCCTCCCATGCTGAGCCCTACCTTCAACCGCCTGCCTCGGTTGTGTCACTGGTTGCTCAATGACAGCTTCTGCTACGTCGGCAGCGCGCGGTCTGCAAGCTACCTTCCCAGCCGCATCCAAGGCGTCTTTGAGGGCTTTGGTATCGCAGACGATGAGACATCTATACTGGCTCACATTTCTAGTCGCAGGCTTCTCGAATTCCTCTAGTATAATTTATTGGACTACATCTGTAACATTACCAAAGTATATAAAAAAAACAAGATTTATGTTAACAAGAAAATAAAAAAAACTTACCAAAGTATCTTATGTTGTTGCGTTTGGTTGATAACCCATCAGGAGTGACCTGGGATCCTTATTTCTTGGGTTCGTAAGATGGTGAATGGTAATATTATTGTACCAAGTCATGTACTCTTGGCTTGGTAAAATAATATTACCCAAAGCGGGAGCAGCGTTCGCGAGTGCATCGACGCGCTCGTCCCACAACTTTATGTATTTGCTTTGCTCGTTTTCCCAATTCTTTGTCAGGCCCGCCTTCAATGTGCGGAGGTCCTGACCCTCGACAATACCTTCTGTCCCTGCCGGTATTGGTACCACCTGGTGGAATCCAAATTGCCTCATAACCCTATCAGGTTGGTGGTACTCCACTATCTCGAAACAAATGAGTGGCGTTCGGGCTCGCACGGTTGACTGAAGTCTTCATCGCGAGTCACTCTCTCTGCAATTACCGCATCAGGGTACGGTCTCCACATAAACTGTAAATTAAAATCAAGTTAATGTAAAACAATTTATTTAATTAAAAAAAAGTTACAAGAATATCGAAATTAACTTACCTCTTGTGCCTCGGTGACCAAATCTAGCTGATCATGAAACACCAACAAATTGTGTCTCGGCGTGTTGCGGAAACTCCGGGCTCTATTCCATCTTGCCCCGTAAGGAGCACCATCAACAGGGATCTCATCTGTAATCTCACCTCAGTTCTCCGGACGAAGACAAGACACAACTGGTCAAAATAAATAGTATAGATTACTAAATATTCAAATTACATATTAAACATAAAAGTTTATATAATTTAGACAAATCTGAATGAGCAAAGTACAACCGGCTATGTCTTTCGATTCAGTCATGTAGGAGATGCACATCTAGCGGTACAAATAGGCTAGGACACTGCTAGCCCAAGAAGTCGCACCATGCTCGACCTCAGTGATGGTGAGGAGATAACGCATGTTTGCTCGGGACCCGGACTTATCGGGAAAAAGAAAATTACCCATCAAAATGAACATCAATGCCCTAGCCCTCTGCTCTATCGCCAAATCAGTAACATCATGTCCTAAAGGCTCACTAATGTGGGCATAAACTTCAAACAGCTGAAGAGTGTTTTCCCTAATTGATGACAGGGCGGGTTGGAATATCCTTTAATGGGGTGTTTAGTGACTCCTGACCGTGCCATATTCCTAACGATCTATGTAATGGTTGTTTGTTTAAAACACTCATTACATAAAGGACCGGGCCCAAGATGAGCAGGTGTAGACATCTATACAAAAAAATAATAGACATATATTTTATCATAAATAACACATGTTATATCACCAAAATTAACATAAATTGTAGAAAATAAGATCAATTTAAGAAAATTAATTATATCACCAAAATTAACATAAATGCCCTAAATTCAATAAATTACTCTAAATTCCCAAAATGACAATTATTTATAAAATAAATTCTCAAAATTTAACAACTTCACCAAATTACAATTAAACAAATATTCACAATAATTTATAGTTAAATTTCACCCTAATTTTTTTTCAAGGTTTATACCTTTGAAATTGAGAGATTGAGAGAGAGGGCAAAGTGGTGGAGATTGATGGTGGCGGCGGCGGGAGGGGAGGCAGCAGTGGCGGTGGGGAGAGGGATTTTTTTTTTCTTGCCTTGATTTTTTTTGGGAGTCGCGGGGGAGAGAGGAGGAGAAGGGGATGAAGTTTAATTTAGGGTAAGGTCAAGACGGAAGTCCCACTTTAATCATGGGTTGACGTGGCAAGGCGCGTTTGGGAAGTGGCACGCCAGTCGAGGACGGAAGTGGGACGAAAATGGGTATTTTCCCAAAAAAAGACTGTCATAGGGCCCACTTCCGTCCTGGACAGAAATGTTTTCCTAAAAAAAACTGTCATTGTTGACCCTTTCTGACAAAACATAGTCAGTCTAATGCAATGCCCAAGAAATAAAGGGTTTGAATATAAAGTAATAAGAGGAGGACTTAGCTTAGATGAAGATAAGAATTAAAGTAAATAGATAATGCTTTTCTTTGCTAGAATGAATCTGATCCATGAAAAATGGAATTTAAAGGATTGCAAATGTTTTTGGATAACAAAATGAATCAGGAGCCAGAATTACTAGGGAAGTATGAACATACGTGAAAATTATAAATTACAACAAAGCGCAAATTAAATAGTAAGACGATTCTTTTTCAATCGATAAATTGAAAGTTTGAATTATGTACGAGAAGAAGTGAAAAACGCTCCTGGCTCCTATGCGGGACAGCTTTTTGTTCCGCACGTGCGGGACAAGCTACCAACCATCAGATGAAATTTTTTAACAGTACAGATCTGGAGAGAAATTTTTTTTTTAATATTTTAAGTCCAACCGTAACTTTTCTCTCTTCAGATCTGGGCCGTTCAAAATCACATCTGACGATTGGGATTGTTTCGCACGTGCGGAACAGGGACTGGTGAAAAGCTACTATTAGTCCTTATAAAAAATTAAAAAAAAATAGATTGTTGACGAATGACAATGATCCAAGCATCAAAGAAATTGATGAGTCAAATAACGTCGTGGCTCCAGTGCGGACCCTCAAAATTCCGTACGGTGCAGGCCACGATCTCAGCCGTTGAATTTTATACTTTTTGATCCAACGACTGTATCAAAATAGGGGTATTTTAGGGATAAACTTTGCTTGTTACTTTTTGTTCCCGAGGAGAGAGAAAAATTGCGGCTGAACAAAAACAAATGTTCTTCTTTAGAGAACACATGTTTTTGGTTAGAGAACATGTGTTCTCTAACAAAAAAAGAGAACACATGTTTTTGTTCAGCCGCAACTTTTCTCTCTCCTCCTCGGTAACCCAAGAACACATGTTTTTGTTCAGCCGCAACTTTTCTCTCTCCTCCTCGGTAACCCAATCGATGTGACGGTTGCGTGTTACTTTTTGTTCCCGATGAGGAGAGAGAAAAGTTGTACTGAACTAAAAACACATGTTCTTCTTTATAGAACACATGTTTTTGGTTAGAGAACATGTGCTTTCTAACCAAAAACATGTGTTCTCTAAAGAAGAATATGTGTTTTTGTTCAGCCGCAACTTTTCTCTCTCCTCTTCGGTAACCCAATCATTTATTTGTAAAATTACATATGTACCCTTTTATTATATAACATTTTTTTTTATTATTTTTTATTGTCAGCCGCAACTTTTCTCTCTCCAGATTTGGACCGTTCAAAATTGCATCCGACTGCTAGGATGGTTCCGCAGGTGCGGAACTTTGGGGGTTCCGCACTGGAGCCGGACTGGTCAAATAACGTAGGTGGCAGCATATGACAAAACTAAGGAAATGATATATTTGACCAAACATTTAATCGCGAACTAAATTAAAATGGTTATATTTAAAAAAATATTTATGGAGACAAAATGTGATCTATTCCTAGGGCCTGGCCCAGTTTTTCCTTATTGGTAATGACATAGCACTCAAAAGTGGAGGAGAAACATTTTTGTCCAGGACAGAAGTCCCACTTCCGTCTCGGGTTGAGCCCACTTCCGTCCTAGCTGACGTGGCGGTTTTCCCTACGCGTCTCGCCACGTCAGCCAGACTTCCGTCCTCACCCGGCCCAAAAAATCCTACAAACCCTAACTTGGCCCCGTGACATTGAGGACGGAATTGCCACTTCCGTCCTCAAATTGCAGACTATTTGCAGTGTCTGGTCACTTCTTACTTTTGTTTTTTTGACCATACAACCTCGCCGGAAATTTCTGAACGGTTTTGGCACTTTCGTTCGCATTTTCGACCGATTTTCAGAGACTTGTCCAATTAAAATACTTAATTTTAGAATTTCCCATTACATCTTTAAATACCCCTCAAAACCTCTCCACAATCTACCACATTCTCAAACCCATAAAAACCCTATCCTCTTCACAATTCATTTTTCCATATTTATTTCTACAAAAACCCTATCCTCCTCAATATTATTTCAAAATGAATAGCGAAATGGATCCCGCCCTGGAAGAGTATTTCAGACACCAATTTAGAATTGCGGTCGGAAATCAAACCGATGGAAAAATGGTAGTATTCTATTTAGTACTAAGTAATTTTTTCTTGTATGAAATGTGTTTAGCTATCTAACTCATCATTTTCGATTTGTAGCGTCTTCCATCGAAGTACACAAGTTGGTTGGAGCAAACTGGTCTCGGGTTAGCTAGTTGTGTCTACCTGAAGGACGGCTTTGGGAATCAATGGTGCGTCTATGTAACCAAAATAGATGACGTACTACCTAGACGGAGGATTGCAACAATTTTTGCGTGATAACAATCTTCGTCCCACAAATAAAGTTCATTTTATACCATCTCCAATGAATGTATTAGATATTTATGTTAAGGGATGGCCTGGGATAGGTTACTTGAAGGGCGAATTATCGTATCCCTCAAACGGGGCATTTTTCCGGCAGAGTTTTCGAATAGACATTTACAAAACATATTCGGCACTTTCCAAACCGGTACGTTTAGTAATATTAAAATTTTAGTAATAAAATCGTTCATTTTACAATTATGTGTTGTAATGTTGTTTCCCGTGTACAGTGGATATGTAGGCAGTACATGCAATGGCGTGTTAGAATGCAGCTTGGAATCCCCGAAGTACTACACATGCGCAATCTTCACGGGAACAAATTGACACTGCAAGTGACTAGATACGAAGGCGAAGACGATTACTTTTTTTTGGGGTGGGATGAGTTTCTTGTGTTTGCAAGATTACACCGCGGTGACCATGTACAAATTCATCCAGCCCCTTACGATATCCTTGATTATAGGGCCGGGAATGATGATTTTGACAATTTATTACGTCAACTTTAATAATAGGTAATTGTAATGTAAGCAATTTTCGGATATTGAATGAAAAAAATCGAGCACATTTAAAACAACTTTATACATTCTAAATTATTACAATTTAGTAGAATTTAAATACAATTACTATGGAGGAGGTGGTTGGTGAAGATGTGCTAACATGGGGCAAGTCTTCCGGTTGTGACCGACTCGCTTACAGTGGCCGTACTTCTTTTCCCTTTGAGTGCCCCTGTTTTCTGTGTCCATAGGCATTTGAAATCTCCGCCTTCGAGGTCGACCCACCTACGTAGCTTTCATGTTAGGAGGGTGATGTGTCATATCAAAATGGGGAGGTCTCCAATGAACGGGATCAAGTACATGATATAAAATGGACTTGTACGTATTCCTATAATGATTGAGAGAATAAACATGGTGGATAGATTTGCACACAGCAATGACATGGGAGCATGAAGTTGAATAAGTAGACCACTTATCACAAATACACTTACGAGCTGATAAGTTGACCGTGTATATTTTTTCCACCTTCACCCAGTCCTCTATGTCGAGACATGACCCTATAGATACCTTGGTCCTTGTGGTGTCGTTGCACAGTCAGAGTTGTTGCTTTTTGTTCGTACGCGAAATACTGCTCCCATATCCTCTTAGGGAAAGGCGTTTGACAACTATTAGCGTCTTGCCGGTGTGTGTCAAAATAATGTACAAGCTTGAAAAAAACCATTTCCACGAGCGCTTTCAAAGGCAGCGCTCTAGATTGCTTCAGAACGCTGTTAAGCGCCTCGGACATGTTTGTAGTCATGCAACCGAAACGCATTCCCCCGTCGTATGCCAAAGTCCATAACTTTTTGGGTTCGTTTGCATCAACCCGAGTTAAATGCATCCTCATCTTTTTTGTTTGATACGCTCAAGATAAAAATCGCACTTAACCTTTTTTCTTTTTGGGTTGCGACGAATCCGGACATAATCTTTCAATTCTTTGTTTTTTACATGAGTGTGGAAATTGGACTCAGTAATGCCTAAGGCGATGATCGGTGCACCGCCATTGGGGGTTGCCATCCCGGGGACGCTAGCCACGACACTAAGAATGCTCGGCATGACGATCGCCGATAAGACACACTTGAATGTCTTTTCACAACATGGTCCTTTAAGTTCTTAAGGAACCATGACCAAGTGGAAGTTGCCTCTGAATCGACCAACGTAAAAGCAAGAGGTAAAATTTGGTTGTTAGCATCCAGAGTGCTTGCAACCGGGAGTGTCCCTTTATAATTCCCCCACAGGTGTGTCCCATCAATTGAAATTATAGGTCGGCACCACGTGTAATCAGTCAACCAACGGTTTAAAAGTCAGTAATAATGACTCGAACACCTCGGGGCCATTAGCGGTTTCTGTGGGTGGTAAAGAAATTTGACTATTGCACCCGGGTTTGAATCATTTAGTGCCCGCATATAATGGGGCAATGCACTGAAAAGTTGATTTCAAGTACGAAAAAGTGTTTTTATAGAATTTCAGCGGGCATACCAAGCTTTTCTATAGAGTACAAGTCAAACTCATATTATTTTCACAAGCGATTTCTAATCAATTTAATGAGATATTTCGAGATCGACTGTCATAAGGTGTAGAATTTTTACCCCGATGTAGCTGGAGGACATGTTGCGTGGGCTTGACCCAGCTTTTCCTTATTGGTCATGACATGACACCCAAAAGTGGAGGAGAAACATTTTTGTCCAGGACGGAAGTCCCACTTCCGTCTCGGGTTGAAGACGGAAGTCCCACTTCCGTCCTGGCTGACGTCCACGGAAGTGGGACTTCCGTCCTGGACAAAAATGTTTCTCCTCCACTTTTGAGTGTCATGTCATAACCAATAAGAAAAAACTGGGTCAGACCCATGTAATCCCCATATTCCTATGAGAATGAAAGAGACTTCTTATTTCATATAAAAAAAAAAAAAAAAAAAGACTTCTTATTTAAAAACGAGGTGAACTATCATTAGGGGATTGCATTAGGATGACATTTGTTCAGTAGAATGGTCATGACATGACAAGTAAAAAAGTGGGAGCAACGTTTTGACGTGGCAATTTCTAGACGCGCTTCGCCCACGTCAGCGGAGGACCCACTTTCGTCCTGAGGGGAGGACGGAAGTCCGTGAACCTTTTTTTTTTGATAATTTTTTTTGATGAATTGTGATCTCTCACTTTTTGTCTTTTTCTTTTGTTTTCTTTTTCTTTTTATGTTAATTTAATATATATATATATATATATTAGTTTTTTAAAATGTTTAAAATAATCATATTACTACATTAAATAATGTTTAAAGGATTCAGAATTTTTTCAACTCGCAATTGTAAAAAACTAATTTATATATATATATATATATATATATTTTAAATTAACATAAAAAGAAAAAGAAAACAAAAGAAAAAGACAAAAAGTGAGATCACAATTCACCAAAAAAATCATAAAAAAAAAAAAGGTTCAACGGGAACCTTAGGATTCCGTCCCACGTCAACGGAGGACGGACAGAAATGTTGCTCCTACTTTTTTACATGCTCATGTCATGACCATTAGAAAAAAGTTGGGTTATACCAATGCAATCCCCTTATCATTACACCACGTACAATAATTTAATTATCAATTCGTTAAATAAGTATAAATGTCACCTACTACAATCTCCTCCCAACCATTTCTTGACTTTTAAATTAAACTTCACCTCTCCGCCGGAAACTCCAGACGCCACCGCAGACTTCATCTTCCAAACCCATCAAACTTAAACCATGTCATCCGAACCGACACCAATTGATCCAAATGTTGATCCATATAGCTACCTGGGCTTCCTCAAGAATCCCGACGGCTCCCTCACACGTCTCGCTCCGACACCGGAGGTCCCTGCTTCAGCCGATCCCGCCACCAACCCGTTTCATCTCAGTAAAGACATAATCATAAATCAGTCCAAAAACACGTGGGTTCGCTTATTTCTACCCAAGAAATCATTCGACAACTCCGAACCAATTTCAAAACTTCCAATCATCGTCTATTTTCACGGCGGAGGATTCGTCGTCGCCAGTGCAGCCTCAGCCGTATTCTACACTCTCTATAAAGAAATCACCAATGAGATCCCAGCAATTATAGTTTCAGTTGAGTATCGTCTTGCTCCGGAGCACCGATTGCCGGCGGCGTATGATGATTCCATGGAAGTTCTGTACTGGATCAAGAGTTCTGGCGATGAGTGGTTGACTAAATACGGCGACGTTTCTAAGTGCTTCCTAATGGGCTTAAGTGCAGGGGCTAACATTTCATATCATGTGGGCCTGAGGGCAGCTTTATGGGCCGATGATCTCAAACCGATCCAAATCAAAGGGTTCATATTGCACCATCCATTTTTTGGTGGAAAAAAGAGAATAAATTCTGAGTTGAGATTGAGATATGATATGGTAATTCCACCATCTCTTTCTGATCTCATGTGGGATTTAAGTTTACCTATTGGTGCTGATCGAAATCACGAGTATAGTAATCCAATTATGTGCATAACAAAAGATACATTTGATAAAATCAAATTCCTAGGGTGTAAGATTTTGGTTACCGGGTGTAGCGGGGATCCAATGATTGATCGACAAATCGAATTTGTTAAGAATTTAGAGGAGTTTGGTGTGTCGGTTATTAGTAAATTTGAGGAGGGTGGATCTCATGCCTATGATCTTGATCATCCTTCCAAGACAAAAGTTTTAGTCAATTTTGTAAAAGAGTTTGTGGAATTTTCTAGCCGTCCTTGAAAATGCTACATATGATTGTTTGTATGACTATTGTAATGGGGGTGGTTATGAATTTTGTAATGGTAATTTTAGCCTTTATTCTATATGCTTATGTTCTTCATTCTCAACTTTCGTGAGTTAAATATTCTATTATATTTTTTAGTACATTTTTAAATACACTAATGATATTATATTTGGAGCAATGTATTTAGTCTAATTCCATTTATTGTCTTAAGTCCACTGATATTATTATGGAAAATGATTTACTCCTAGAATTTTAGGGATAAAAACCCTAAACCCCCAAATTGATGGTGTTAAATGACTATCTTATCCCCTGCTGGTATAAGGGATTCACCCAACTATAAGGGTAAAAAGGTCCAAAAAATTATTTTAGTCAATCTTTTAGCCAATAATTCTAGTAGCCTAGCAAGGTCCTATTATTATATGCTCCCGGCTCCTATGCGGGACGTGCGGGACACCATCCTAGTTGTCGGATGAGATTTTTTAACGGCCCAGATCTGGAGAGAAAAAAGTTTCAGATCTGGGCCGTTCAAACTATCATCCGACGGCTGAGATTGTTCCGCACGTGCGGATTTTTCCCTGTTCCGCATAGGAACCGGACTGTTGTTATATGTGGATCGATATTATTATTATACTAAATAATGTATTAAAAATTATTTTTTAAAATTAATTAATTAATTTAGTATTAATAATTAGTTATTTTGTGTTATGAAAAATATCACCATTGCCCATATTTTACAAGGGGTTGTGTAACAGTCTCGCCATACGAAGAAGACTCGTGAGAGAGCCTTGTAATGCTTTTTTTGGTTGAATTAGGTAGTAGATTAAAAGAAAGAAACATACAAAGTACTTAGAGCATACAAACTGAAAGACTGAAAACGTAAATTAGGGAAAGCATGAAAAAAACACAGAACATAAAAATCTTTAGCTGTAAACTAAGAGAAAAGAGATATATATATATATATATATATATATATATATATATATATATATATATATATATATATATATATATATATATAAACAATTAGGGTTTTCATTCCGCGCGATGCGCAGTTGTATTTCTAATTTTTATTTTAATTCATACCTTTTTGATGATGTCGTACATGTTTTCTAACTTACTTGTTACTTAGAGATGTGACTGAAACTGGATAACCATGTTAATGAGTCCTAGATGTATGGTTACTTATTGGTGGTTGTAGACAACTTGATACGGGATCATCTATGAAGCTTAAAGAGGTCATTTGGATAAATGACCTCAACAACATTCCAAATACGAGCTTCCAAGTAAAGCCTTTGTTCCAAGTGTTGAAAGTATCTATTATAAAGGTTCAAGAGTTAAAGAAGCCTTCAAATAAAGCTAGACACAAGGATCAAAGTCATCTAATAGCATTTGAAGGAAAGATACATAATTGGAAGGAAAACGGTTGAAAGGGTATTTTAGTCATTTGATAATTAAAGTCTATTCTAGACTTTAATTATATTTTCAGATTTATTATATTGTTTAATTAGCCATGTTGGCCAAAATAAACTAGCTAAATAATAGGACATGTTGTCCTTGATGTTAGGTAGTGTTTTAAGTTATCTAGGAGTTGTAGAGTCCTAATACTTAAAGGACTCTTATTTGTGGGTTCTTTTTGGACGAAAATCCACTCTATTTAAGAGGGATTTCAGCCATGTTATTATTAGACTTGATATATTGATTTAAGGTTATTCCTTAGTTACTTTGTGTTTGATTCTCTGGGTAGAATTCATTCATGTTTGAGTTACTGTATCAATAAGTTTGGTTTATACTAATTGTGGTGTTTCAGCCCCCATTGATATTCAACCTTACGGGAGAAAGTTTGTTTATATTCCCCATAAACTGTTCGAGATAGAGAAAGATCAGGCATTCAAGCCGAACCTTAGTATTCGTACAACGGTTTCGCATCACAACTGCAATGCTTGAACATTTAAAGTCATGATTGATACTAATTTGAAAACCTATTTATAGCATATGCTAATTATTATGGTGTCTAAAATCAAATGAGTGTTTAATATTACTAAGAAAAATGAGAGGCAATTGCATAGAAGATTAGTGAGAGAGCAGATTTTAGATTTGTAAAAATCCTCTATAAGAATGAATAATCACGATTACAACAACAAAATAAATTAGAATGAATCTTACCTTTTCATCCAAAATTAAATAATCAACACTCATTAAATTGTCAGATTTCTGGCATTGAAAGTGTTCCATAATCTGGTTACTCGAAATAGTATTCTCTTTTCTTGTTTGCCTTTTCCAAGTTCATTGAGATGCACATATTGAAGTCTTGATTTCCCATATGTTTGTTTTGATGTTATTTTTTGTTTTTTTGTGAGGGAATGTAGGGATGATTTTGGTTTATATAGTCAGTTATTTTCTTGAAATATTAAATCTAATTTATGATGCAATACTTTTAGAATTCCTATATACATAAATAAGAATTCTGTTTTTTTATTGGAACATTAAAACTACTTCATAATGCAAGTCTTTTAGAATTCCTATATGCATTAAAAAAAAATCCAAAAATTTATATAGTGATGCTGACCTTTAGTTCTAATAGGTCATTTCATTTGAATGGTAATGAATTTGGCATTTCAGTTTAGAAGAAACTAAAAAGGCACTTCATTGATTATTTCAGTTGCATGTTAGGATTATTTCATTCATATTTTTTGTTGTAAGCATTTTAGAATTCCTATATACATGTTATATTCTTAGAATATGAAATCAAATTTATGATGAAAGACTATTAGAATTCCTATATACATTAAATCTACTTCATTAAAAAAGAAAACTATTGAACTTTATTAAAAAAAAAAAAAATTATTGAATTTTTTTATTTAAAAAAACTATTGAACTTCTTTATTTTAAAAAACTCATTCAACTTATTCATTTAAAAAAGAACCAATGAACTTCTTCATTAAAAAAAACAGTTGAACTTCTTCATTTAAATTCAATTCATTTATGTTACATAGCATTTTAGAATTCCTATATACATGTTATTTTCTTAGAATATGAAATATACTTTATGATGGAAGACTTTTAGAATTCTTATATACATTAAATCTACTTCATTTAAAAAGAAAACTATTGAACTTTTTCATTTAAAAAACACATTGAACTTCTTTATTTTAAAAAATTCATTCAACTTCTTCAGTTAAAAGAGAACAAATGAACTTCTTCATTAAAAATTTAAACTATTCAACTTCTTCATTGGAAAAAAACCATTGAACTTCTTCATTTAAATTCAATTCATTTATGTTACATAGCCTTTTAGAATTCCTATATACATGTTATTTTTTTAGAATATGAAATCTACTTTATGATGGAACACTTTTAGAATTCCTATATACATTAAATCTACTTCATTAAAAAGAAAATTATTGAATTTCTTCATATAAAAAAGAACCATTGAACGTCTTCATTTAAATTCAATTCAATTATGTTATATAATCTTTTAGAATTCCATATACATGTTATTTTCTTAGAATATTAAATATACTTTATGATGGAAGACTTTTATAATTTCTATATACACTAAATATACTTCATTAAAAAAGAAAACTATTGAACTTCTTCATTTAAAAAAACTCCATTGAACTTCTTTATTTAAAAAAACCCATTCAACTTCTTCATTTAAAAAGAACCAATGAAATTCTTCATTAAAAAAGAAAACCATTCAACTTCTTCATTAAACAAAATCATTGAACTTCTTCATTTAAATTCAATTTATTTATGTTACATAGCCTTTTAAAATTCCTATATACATGTTATTTTTTTAAAATATTAAATCTACTTTATGATGGAAGACTTTTAGAATTACTATATACATTAAATCTACTTCATTAAAATAGAAAACTATTGAGCTTCTTCATTTAAAAAAACAATTGAACTTATTTATTTAAAAAAATAAAAAAAAACCATTCAACTTCTTCATTTTAAAAGAAGCAACAATAAATAAATATAATTACTATAATAAAAGTTACAAAACCATAAATTTATAATAAATGATTGAATTCTTTGAGATCAAGATATAACTAATGAACTTTATAAATATGTAGTGATAGCCATTAGTTATAGAAATTTCCTCAAGTTTTTATCTCCATAACAACTTAAGATTAGAGTTGAAGATTATAGCTCATGAATAAATAATTTTAAAGAGTAAATTAATGATAAGTTGCCACATGGAAGTTTCTAATTGGTCCACATCCTACAAAATGTTACATGTCACATCATGAAGTTTCTACCTCAAATTGACCTAACTTTATATATTATATATTTTTGCTTTTCTCTTTTTGTCACTAAACTTTTATTTTAGCTCTTTTTGTACATAAACTATTTTCGAACTATTACTTTTGTCAAATTAGTGTAAAACTGGTGGTTTCCTGCCACTTTTAATCACATGTTCTACACATATCACTAGTGTTAATGATTTAAATTGATAAAAATACCCTTAAGACTGACAAACATGTATAGAACACTTATTCAAAAGTGGTTGAAAACCACTAATTTTCACTAATTTGATAAAATCAGTAGTTCAAAAAACAATTATGTATAAAAAGAGCTAAAATAAAAGTTTAATAACAAAAAGAGAGAAGCAAAAATTATTTATGTATAGATAGGGAGCTTTTCTCTGTAAACCAATGCTTGTTACACACAAACCCTTGTAAAATCGGGGCAACAGTGATTCTTCTTCAATATTTTTACTTTTTTGGACGACCAACCCCCATTTTGAGAAAAGAATTCGTTCTTTTAACTAGGGGTGTTTATGGTTCGGTTTGTTTCGATTTTACACATTTTTCAAACCAAATCGAAATATTTGGTTTGAAAATTTTGAAATCAATTCAAACCATTCAAAAACTCAAACCGGTGCATTCGGTTTGGTTTGGTTATTCGGTTTTTGTGAGATATAAAATATATTGATTATAAACTAACAATAAAACAAAAAAATTATTTGTATAATTACTTAGCGGCTAAAAATATAAAGAAATATGTCTATTATTTTCACAAGTTAAATACGATAAAGAAAACAAATTAATGAAAGATAAATTTTTTTTTTTTTTGAAGAAGGTAATATCATTAATCGATATTAAGAATTGCATTAGGGAAGTGAAATTCCGATGGATCCCCTACCCTTTGAAAAGAAGCGTTCACGCCCCCTAAACTATTCCCTTTTTTGGTTTTTGGGCAATATGTATAAGATCCTAAAATTTTTGGGCAATATGTATAAGATCCTAAAATTTTTGTCTTTATAAAAAAAAAAAAAACATTATTCTGACGAGAAAGAAAAAGTCGTCGGTGAGAACAGTGACAGAAAAAGTCGAAAGCCGGGTACCACTCCTCTTCTCCAACCACTAACTATAAATTCCAACCTCTAAAAAAAAATTTAAAAGACCCTTTTTCCCCTTAAATTTAATTCTATTTATTATGAATGATATGATTTTCCCAAAATGCCCCCATTTTTTGGACTTCCTTTATGATGTAACGGAGAATAAGGATGGAAGGTCAAAAACCAAAAAGCGAAATAGTTTAGGGGGTAAACTTTGACCGTTTTTAGTTGAGGGTCAAAAACCAAAAAAATGAATAATTTAGCCTTTTTACCCAAAATGAAATTTCAATAAAAACTCCTTTTAAGTCTAGGAGAGCCATCCGTCTGGGATTGAGGCATTTCCGCAAGGGTCTCACTTCAGGTTGGACACTAGTTCAACACTAGAAAATTCTTCTTCCCCCTCATAAAAAAAAAAAGGAAAAAAACTCATTATCAGTATTTCACATCTCCATCAAGTAATTATAATTCAGTAGATCATATTTATAATCTCTCATGGAGACCGCGCATGTTAAAGCCATGAGTTTGGAACGACTTATAAATTTACGAGAAAACGGGTTACAATATTTATCATATTCCAATCAGATAGGTAATTATTCAGTCCGTCATTCTAATGCTCTCTGAGACTGATAAAGCGGGAAGCTCGAAAACAACGATTATTTCGCAGGAGGAATCAGATCATCTTCTATGAAGTAACAAGAAATTAAAATCTAATGGTAACGAAGAACATGGAAGGAGAAGCGATGTACAATGGTACTCTAGTCAGTTGGGAAGTTATAAGGATAAACTAATTCAAACTCATAGTATTTGTGCTAAAGATGTTAAGAAGATTTTTTTGGCCCACCATCTAGAGGAGAAGTCTGATGCAGAAGGCGATTTGGATGATTTACCAACTATACACCTATCAAGGGAGGATAAACTTATATGCAAAGGGCCATGGATCAAAAGTGTAATCATCAAACCGTATGGAAAACAACTAAGCCATGGTTACATTGATTTCAAGGTTAGACATATATGGAAAATCTTAGGAGATCTAAGACTAATAGACATGGACAATAATTATTGCTAAGCTTAACAGAGAAGATGATTTCTCTAAAGTGATAGCAGCAGGGGGTCCATGGTTTATCAATGGACAATATTTAACAACCAGGTTTTGGCAACAGGAGTTTGATCCTTATAGGGATAGTCCTACCACTACGGCCATCTAGGCTAGGTTACCGGGATTACCAGTTGATTTCTATGATAGAAATATCCTTGCCAAGGTGGGGACTCATATAGGAATGTTACTTAAACTAGATGCCAGAACATCTAATTATGAGATAGGCAGATTCGCACGAATATGCATTCAAGTGGACTTAAATAAACCATTGATTACATATGTGAAGATAAGTACTAAACATATTCAACAGATTCAATATGAGGGAATTGAATTTTGTTATGGTTGCGGGTTGATCGGTCATCCAGTTACAGAATGTCTAACAAAGAAAGCTGATACTAAAGAACATATGGAGAAAGAAATGAGTACTAGCATCAACCAGTTGAAGAGGAATCTGGAAACATGGAGATTGATTATACAGAGAGGAATCATGAGATTGTCCTTTGGAATAAGGTTATCTCGGCTAAGAAGGTAAATCGGGTCAACTTGAAAAAACAAGTTGTTAATTCGGGGATTGAGAAGCAGGAAATTAAGGGTGGTGATCTACCAATTAAACCTGACCTCGTTGATTTGGCTGTAAAAAAAGATATGGGAGAAACATCAAAGGTTTGGAAGATCAAATGACTAACTCAAAATGTTCTTCAGGATGAACCAAACTTGAGTTTTAATGTAACTAATATAATTAAGGGGATTATGGAGGGGGAGTTAACCTTAGAAACTTGTTTAACATCTAGTTCTACTAATTCTAATCTGGTTGTGAGTGGTGGGATGGGAGTAGGCAGGCAAAAAGTTGTCTCAGGGGAGGATATCAATACACAGGGAAAAGATAAGACTAATATGCTACCCGATACACTGTGCGCCGTTTCAAAAGAATCACAATCATTACTTATAAACCAAGAGGTTGTTTGCAGTACTAATCTATCTCTTTACTCTAAAAAAAGCCCGCAGTTGGGTAAGGAAATGCCTCCACAAAGAATATCGGATTGGCAATATCGCAGAGATATGCAACGTGCTATGCGAAGTCCGATCAGAGGGGGTCGGAGAAGAAGATCGAGGGAGTCGCCGAAAAGAATAATAGCGCGGAGTTCGTCGACCCAGACCCAGTTTCAAGTGAGGTCGGAGGCCCAGATGGGATTGAATTGGATGGGGGAGCTCCAACTTATTGCAAGGGACAGGGGCAGGCTAGCCCAAGAACTAACACCCCAAAGCCCACCAGGCAACTGTTCGATGGGAACAATAGATCTCTGGTCTAGTCCAGAATCCGTGACCTTCACAGTGGATATCGACCCGATAATGATGTTGAGATGGGTTAGGAACAACCAAAATGTATTGTATCAAAGGACGGGCCTAACCCACAGTCCGCAAAGAACATCGAGGTAACCAGGTCCAAGCAACTTCAGAGAATCGGGTCCGAGCAATCTCAAAGAACAGGGACCGAGCAGGATGTCAAGGGTTGAGAGGGTGGAAACCGGGAGTCAATCACCATACTCCCCAACAAATCCGCCAACCCTAAACCTAGCTTATCCGGAGAGATGCCTATCCACTCAAAGGTCAATCAGAGCACCACACAACGATAGATTATCATTGGATCAGGTTCCTCGGATAATAGACATGGATGTTGAGAGGGGCTCAATTGGGGGGGGGGGAGTGCATCTCAACTGAACATGAGCGGGGCTAGAAAATCACAACCGGGAAAAGGAAGAGTCGGCGGTGGTAATGAGTTCTTACACACTAAGCGTTCGAGCTTTAAAATTGGAAATGAAAAACTCAAGAAGGCCTCCAATACTAATTCAAATGGCAGAAGGGGTGACCAGTTTCAGGATTTATTTTAGACAGAGTGGTGAACCAATCGTCGGACCTATACTCGATTCACTTTGTTCTGGGTTTCAACCATCACTGTTATTCGTCACTTCCGATGGGGTGGAACCCGCGGGAAATTCTGCGCACACCAAACCCAACTCCGTTATATATGAGTAAGATTATTATTTGAAATGTAAAGGGGACGGGTCACCCGGACTTTCACGACCATATGATGGAGATTATTAGAACAAATAGACCCCAAATTGTGGGTTTGTTGGAAACCAAGATCAGTGGAGCTCGGGCAGTGGATATATGCTTGAGGTTGCCGTTTACAAACGTGGAGTTTACTGAACCTGAAGGCTACCGTGGATGAGTGTGGTTGCTGTGGAATGAAGCTGAGGTGGATATCAATATTGTGACGAAGAATACTCAAGTGATACATGCGGTTGTAAATGTATATAATTCTTCTAACTTGTGCCTTCTGAGTGTTGTTTATGCTAGCCCTGTGTTCGATGTTAGAAATTGAATTTGTTAAGAAGTTAGATGAGTTTGGTGGGTCGGTTATTAGTAAATTTGAGGAGGGTGGATCTCATGCCTATGATCTTGATCATCCTTCTGAGACAAAAGTTCTAGTCAATTTTGTAAAAGAGTTTGTGGAATCTTCCCGCCGTCCTTGAAAATGCTACATATGTTTGTTTGTATGACTATTGTATAAGAGAAAATCGTTTGTTCCAGAACCCTATCTCTTTTCCTGTCACACCATTAGAAATGTGTCACATGTCCTACTTAGAGAATAAGAGATATGAGGAGAGATAAATTAGGAACATGTTGCAATGCAGGAGGTGGTTGTGTTATGGATGACTAGACATGTGACACATTTTTAGTGGTGAGACAGAAAATGGGATATGATTTCGGGACAGACAATTTTATGCCCTATTGTAATGGGGGTGGTTATGAAATTTGTAATGGTAATTTTAGCTTTTATTCTATATGCTTGATTTCTTCATTCTCAACTTTCGTGAGTCAGAATATTCTATTATATTTTTTAGTACACTTTTAAATACACTAATGATATTATTATATTTAGAGCAATGTATTTAGTCTAATTACATTTATTGTCTTAAGTGCTCTGATATTGTTATATATGGATTGATATTATTGTTATACTGAAAAATGTATTAAAAAATATATATTTTTAAATTAATTTATTTATTTACATTAATAATTAGTTATTTTGTGTTATGAAAAATATCACCATTGCCCATATTTTATAACAAGTCTCGCCAAACGAAAGAAGACTCGTGAGAGAGCCTTGCTCTTTAGCGGTAAACTAATGCTTGTTACACAAACCCTTGTAAAATATGGGCAACAGTGATTCTTCTTCAATATTTTTACTTTTTGGACAACCAATCCCCATTTTGAGCAAAGAATTCGTTCTTTTAACCAAATAATTTGTTTCGAATATTTTACATGCATCAAATTCGTCTTATTTTTCTGCCATGGGCATGGTTAGATTAAAATTTTGATGGGAATAATATAGCTAATTTATCTTCTATTTATAAATAATGTAACACTCATACTGATATTTTGACAAAAGATTCAACGAGGACTAAAGTCTCAAATCAATAATTTGAAGACCCCGAATTTTCTCCTACCACCTAATATCACTAGGGGTATCAACCCGAACCCGGCTCACATATCTCGAAAAAAAATATGAGCATGAGCTTATATGAGCTGAGCGTGAGTCGAGCTTGAGCTCAATATTCAAGCTCAAATTTTATGTGAACCGAGCGTGAGCTTGACACCGCTCACCCCGGTTAAAACTCGCACCCGAATAAGAATAATATCATTATAAATATTATATATGATACAAAATTTCTCCTTTTTTTAAGTGCATGAGTTCTCTTACTTTTTTATATATGTGTGATTGTATTAGTATAAAAATTATGGAACTTTTTATCTAAAGGGACTTTTATAATGGTGAAACTTCTATTTCTTTTGTTTTAGTCTATGTAGGTCTTTTTGTCTACGTTGTATGTGGGTTCTTTAACATATGACATTGTTAATTATTTATCTTTGGTTATCTTTTTATTAATTTATCTTACATAATGAATTAAGTATCATTGTATTATATATATTTGTATTCTTGTCAGGATTTAGTCTCATGTCTCATTGTATTATACTCCCTCCATTCCTAAATATAAGACTCGTTAGACAATGTTAGAAAAGTAAGGAACTTGTCATTTTCACCAAAAGTTTCAATATTACCCCTCTCTCACTTCTATAGTATAAGAAAATAAAGGAAAAAATAGGGATGGCAGAGGCGGAAAATAAAAGAAATGTCGAGGGTATAATTGGAATAAATAGTTGACAACTAATAAAAGAGTCTTAAGCGACAATTAATTTGGATACCTATGAATCTCCTAAACGACAATTAAATGGGAATGGAGGGAGTACTATTCTTACTACAAAAAAAATTGTTATTTAGCTAATATAAATTTAGTTCGTGAGGCTCATGAGCTCAGTTCGAGCCCACATTTTAAACTGAGTGTGAGCTATTTTGGAGCTTTCCAATTTTTATTTGAGCTATGCCAATCTCGACTAACATAACTTGAATGGTATAATAAATTTTCTGTTAAAAAAACAAATTCGTTTCATTATTTGGTGGAAACAAAATCGAACTTCCATAAAAAAGGGAATTTCCTTGAAAGCTCCTTTAAGAATTCCAACCGAACTTCCATAAAATAGAAATTTCAATAAAAACTGCTTTTAAGTTTAAGAGAGCCGTCTGTCTAGGGTACTCTCTCCCCCAATGTGGAGCAATCCGCCATCGTAACTAAAAAAAAAAAAGTTTAGGAGAGCCGTCCATTTGGGATTGATGCATTTCCGCAAGGGTCTCACTTCAGGTTCGACACCATTTTAACACTTGAAAATTCTTCTTCCTCATCATCCAAAAACTCCTTTTCCGTATTTCACATCTCCATCAAATGATTATAATTCGGTAGATCATATTTATAATCTCTCAAGGAGATCGTTCGTGAGTTTGAAACGACTTATAAACTTACGAGTATATTTATAATTCGGTTACA
The DNA here is from genome assembly GCA_026122235.1 of Vinca minor. Lineage (NCBI taxonomy): Eukaryota > Viridiplantae > Streptophyta > Magnoliopsida > Gentianales > Apocynaceae > Vinca > Vinca minor. The sequence continues at coordinate 5,752,435 of JAOCZM010000026.1, forward strand.
ATATTTATCATATTCCAATTGAATTATTAGCCACTTTGATCATCAACGTTTTTTCGCTACCATGGCTTTGGTCAAAAATTCGAGTTTTTTAACTTATTTCATCATTAAACATTTTTGTATCGCCATTTTGGTCATAAATGATTTTTTTAACTTTTTTAATCACTAAAGTTTTTTCTATCTTCCATTTTGATCACTAAAGTTTTTTCATTCTGCCATTTTGCTCACTAAAGTATTTTCATTCTGCCATTTAGGTCACTAAAAATTTTGACTAAAATGGCAGACCGAAAAAACTTTAGTGACCAAAATGCAGAATGAAAAAACTTTAGTGATGAAAAAAAGTTTAAAAAAAATTATTTTTGACCAAAATGATGGTACAAAAAATATTTAATGATGAAATAAGTTAAAAAACTTGAATTTTGACCAAACTGGCTAGACGAAAAAACGTTGATGATCAAAGTGGCTAATTATTCTATTCCAATTAGATTGGCCAATGGTAAGAAAAGAAAAAAGAACTACACGTTTCCACGTAGACTGCATTATCTCCAAATGTCGTGACTTTATTGGCCTCCCAGATATACAAAAAATATCCATAAAAACCACAAACTCCAAGAGCTGATAGTTGGGCCCATGCACTCGCATCCCAGCCGTATATCCTCCACATCCAAAAAAGTCCAGATCATTGACTTTTCCTGACCCCACAAAACTCCCATTACAAATATAAACCAACGGCCAATATTAATCATTTCAAACCCAATCCAAAGATCATTAAACTATTCCGATTTCCGACATCCTCAACTACGCCCACAGAGACTCTGCAAGAGACCGATGGAATTTGCCTTAACGTTCCGAGCTCCGGCGGGAACGACACCGTTTTCGGGTTGTAAATGTGGAGTTAGTTTGTGTAATAATATAGGAGGATTGAGTATGAAGAGGAAGAGGAGGAAGAAAGGCGGCGAGTTTCAGGTGGTCGGAGTTAAGGCTACATCTGAAAGAGGTGGAAGTGGTGGTAGTGGTACTGAGGTGGTGGAAGGCCGCGGAGGTGAGAGTGAGATTGGTGGTGGAGTTGGGAGCTTTACAAGTTCTGCTATGGAAGTGAGCACATTCAATCAAAGTTTTACAGGTGAAACTGAGTTTCCAGTTTGGGAAAAAATTGGAGCTGTTGTTAGACTCAGTTATGGAATTGGTGAGTAATTTTTTATTTGTTCTTAATCAATACTTATCTCTAATAATTTCTCCGTTTTAAAATTAATTGTTGTTTCGATATGTTAAAGATCTCGCGTAGACTAGTTTGTGTGGATATTTGCTCATTATATGGTTTGAACAATCCTAGAGATACCTTTTGAGCGATTGAGTTACGACAAAATATATCGAGCTAGTTCGATGTTGGATATCTATTATTGTTTTACGGTTCAGATGTCCAACCCTGACAGTTGAGTGTGTTAAAAGATTCCATATAGACTAGTTTGTGCACATATTTACTCTCTGTATGGTTTGGATGATTAGTTTATAGGGGTGATGATCTGTGTCTTCTCTGTACCTAGTTCTTGTTTGTGGGGTCTGTAATGAGGGGAAAAGGTGGGAAAGACTTGATACTTTATGATGAATTGTGGAAAAGGAAATAGTGTTATGATCATTTTTTTATGAGGAAAGTAATTTAGGCCATGTAAGACCTACCTTTCTATTGTCTTCTTTAAAACATTCATTTGACTTTAATGTATAATTAGACCTCAACTGTATGATAGAGTTAATCCATGTGCTTCAAATTTCTTGCATTTCTGTATTTTTCTAGTCTATTTTCTTGTTTTTGTTGGGGGTAAAAAGGTGCTCACGACCTTTCCATCCAATTTCGCGGAACTTTTTTGAAGTATTAATGTTCTCCTTCCATCCAATTTCATTGTTAAATTTGGATGGAATAGGAGCATATGACCAAACTCGGGGCTTTTAGGAAAAAAACATGTTTACTTAAAAGAAAACCAGTCTTCCACTTGCTTCCCTTTTCCTTCTGTTTTCATATATTTCACATATGCAGTTTTTTTATGGTCAAAGCCTGTTTTTTCCAAAATCGCCCCGAGTTTGATCATGTGAGAGTCATGTGGTCTCATTCGATTCAAATTTAACATCGGAAATTGATGAAAGGGGCAACATTAATACTGCAAAAAAAGTTTAGCGTCAAGAACTTTACATTTTTTTAGTTCAGGGTAAAAAACTGAAATTGAAAAAAATTTAGGGGCGTGGACGCTTTTTAGCCTTTCATACATTATGGTAGTAAACTAATTTCTATTAATACTTCTTTTCCTTTTTTGATTTAGGAATATATGGTGCAATGGCTTTGGTGGGAAGGTTCATATGCTCCTTTACTGGGATAGACCACACTGGAGGTTTTGAACTATCTCTTGATGCTATTGTTGAAGGACTAGGATATGCAGCTCCTCCAATTATGGCACTTCTCTTTATACTAGATGTATGTTCTACTTAAATTATTTATAAAGATTAATTGTTAATTGTGTTACTCCTTTTTTCTTTTTGGCATGCACCATGTGATAATTGAACCCAAAACCTATCAGTCTGATAAGGAGTGCTTTACCAACTAAGCTACTGTCTTGGCTCTACGATATTGGATCTTAATTACTGTCTATAAACATTTTCACTTCTGCTTCAGGATTTCCTTAAATAGGGTTATTTCTGTTTCATTAAATGAGATATTTCCTGGAATAGGTTGCTTTTACTAATTTCAAGAGATAATTTCATGGTTGCAGGATGAGGTTGTAAAGTTATCGCCTTACGCTCGTGCAATAAGGGATGTGGAAGATGAAGAATTAAGGAGCTTTTTTTATGGCATGTCACCTTGGCAGGTAAAATATGGATTTGCATAGCGCGTTCTTGCGTGGCTTTGCTTGTTGTTTATTTTGATGCGTAGTGAATAATTGATCTAATTTCATTACTATTTCCAGTTTATATTGATCGTTGCTGCAAGCTCAGTTGGAGAGGAGCTATTTTACCGTGCTGCTGTTCAGGTTCAAATATTATCCTTATTGCATGCTATGGAGATTTTACTTTGTCTGAAAAATCTAATCGTAGCAATGTCTTATCGTGGCAAGAATCTTTCGCATGAATTTAAATTTCTCTCGGGTTTATAGGGAGCATTAGCAGATATTTTTCTGAGAGGCACTGATTTGGTGACAGATGCTCGTGGAATGGCATCACTGGTATGATTTTCTTTTCATTAACTTCCAGATAAACGTTCTTCGAATATTTTGCAATTTCTGATTGGTTTATTTGTTCAAATATAGACCGGCGTCCTGCCTCCATTTGTCCCATTTGCTCAGGCATTTGCTGCTGTCATAACAGCTGCACTTACTGGTTCGTTGTATTATGTTGCTGCATCTCCAAAAGGTATTATTAGTTCCCATGTAAAGAACCTTTTTTCGAGCTTTTACGTATTTGACATTCATTTACATGGAGCTTCCACTTGTTTCAGATCCCACCTACGTAGTTGCACCAGTTTTGCGATCTCATTCTGGACGACAAGATCTGAAAAAGCTCTTTGCAGGTAAAAGTCATAAGTGTAGTCCTAAATTCCCTCACTTTTCCTAGATTCCTTTTTTTGGAATTTTAAAAGGCAAGAGAGAGAAATTCCGTGATTACGCCTTTTTTCAAATGAAAAACGATTATAAGGTTAATTCGATGAAATTTCAATTTTTTTGCATCTTGTGATATCATTCTTCGTAACATTCAAACTCAACAAGCTAGTTTCCACCCTTGAACTAAGCTTAGGAACAGGAAAAACGAAAAACGAAAAAAGTGGTTCCGAATGTGATAACAGTTGTCTGGCTGCTGTAGTTTTATTTGAGAATGTCCACATTCTATAGTTTGAGAATGTGACTGATTACTTGGAAACTAGAAGGAAAGGAAATAATTCGACCTGCTTTCGATAATTCCCTTCTATGATGTTGCTTTTTCCGAAGCTAACGTTAAAATTTTGAACAGCCTGGTATGAGAGGAGGCAAATGAAAAAGATCTATTCACCTCTGTTAGAATCAATCCTTGCTCTTTACCTTGGATTTGAATGGATCCAGGTGAGATATTTTCCATGTTTTACCCCTTGGTGAAATTTGTTACTTTTTGGCCTAATTTCTTTGTTCATGAATATCACAGACAAGCAATATTCTCGCCCCAATTATTACACACGGCATTTACTCTGCCGTTGTTCTGGGTCATGGCTTATGGAAGATTCATGATCATCGTCGAAGATTACGCCAGAGAGTGCAACAGCTCAAGAAAGACGGGACAACTACAAAGAGACTATGAGGCAACCTTGTAATAAGCGTTCGACGAGCTGCAGTTAGAACTTGTGCAAGATTACTGATAGAATGGGACGCTAAATCAAGAGCTAGGTATGGCGGAAACTATATATACATGAGTACTTGTATAAGTATAGAAGAATTAGTATAGATATATAAAATCCAGTTGTAAATGTTAGTAGTTTGTAAACTTAGAAAGTTCCAAGATTTGGACAACAGCAAACAAATCATAAATATATGATCTTCCACAGATTGATATGGAGGGTTTTTTAAAATGTTGGGGCAATTTTTTTCCACAAAAAATGTGACGTTTTTCAAAATGTTTGGCAGTCATCCTCTCCCGCCCCCTTAAGAGACTATTAGATATGTTAGGAAATGGGCAGAAGAATTCGCAAGGATAGCCCAGTTGGTTATGGGGGTGGCAGATTGTGTAGAGGGACGCATGATCGATTATTGACAGCCACAGTGTGGAAGGTTCAACCCTCCAATGTGGGGGTGGTTTCTTGTGGGCACCAAGTTTAAAAGTCCTCCCACCTGGTCGGGCTGCTGGGTCGCCTTGATTTACATCCTCCAACTACTCTGTCGGATCGGAGTGTGGGGGCCTTGAGGCGTGGGTATCGCTTTTTGTGTAGAGGAAATGGGCAGAAGACAAAATGGACAAAAATTACAATGTTTCTTGATGACCTCGGAATTCTGACTTAGAAACGAGAAACGACCAACAGGCATGAATTGTCTTTCTATGCACGTAGACACACCATGGTTCTGAGTGCGTAGACGTACCATGGTTCTGAGTGACTTTAGCCTTATCCCATGGTCACTCCGAACCTTAGCAAAAACGGGACAAACGTAATAGGCGATAACCGAAAACGAAATCAACTTACAGACACCAATAGTTCACACAAAATGTATATTTCATTGATGAAAACATCATTTACAAGAGATTAAATGCACACAAAAATGCTCAAGAACGGTGAGGGAGACTAGAATTTCAAGTCTAGTTGACAATTAGGCGTTCGAAAGCTATATGACCTCAAAAGTTATATTTCATTGAGAAATAATATCTGCTAAAGTAGCAGAACATACATCACATTAGCATAATAAGAATCTAATTGGACCACGTCTAACATAAGATTTATTATTTCAGTCTCAGATTATAGTTTTAAACTTAAACTATATTCCAGATGATCTAATGTTTGAATTTTCGCCTTAGTATGTGTTGTTGGAGTTTACATTTGATATAGATACTCAATTGGATTGGGCGTTCGATTGGATTGGAAAGAACCGGACCCGGTTGGACTGGACCTGGTCGATCGAGAACTGTCTCGGGTCGACCGAACCGGTTTGTCACTTCGGTCGGCCGAGAAAAATTTCTCCGGTCGACCGAACCAGTTGGACCAAGTCAAAACCGACACATGTTTTGTGTGAGAGAGTGCGTGTGAAGAGAGTAGTGGTGAGAGAAAGGTGTGAGTGTGGAGTTAGTGGGTGGTTCCACTAACACCACATGATGAATTGTTCATCACTCACAATTTACTCCCAACCATTCCACTCACTATTTCCAGCCGAGAGCAAAGAAGAGAAGAAAATTCTCTGAAATTTTAACTCTCAAAATACACTCTCAAGAACAAACAAGAAAAAGAAAAATCGTTTTTCTTATCTCTGTTTTTTCGGTTTTATATTTCTACATCAACGAAGCTCTCGAATATTGTCATCAACGTTCGTAGTAATCGTGACTAGCATCAAAGGCTCGACGAACAAGCTCAAGGTTGATCGTGTGTACACCGGTAGAGACTGAAGTCTGAAAGCTGCATTTGGTGATTCAAAGTGGCAGAATCCGGACAATTTTGATTAGATCGAAAAGATATAATTTTATATGGGGATTTCGAATTTCTTCCTTTCATGTGTTTCAAACAAAAATGGACGGACTAGTTGAATGCAAAACCCTTTTGATAAACATGTACATTTCTCTATATATGACCTCCAATTCTAAGCAGTAAAACAGGATATTACAAACTCTTTTGTAAGTTTGCAAAGCTCCATACATTTTGAAGGATCATGTGTCTCAAGACTATGAAAACCACCTTCTTCAAACTTACCATCTGCTTTCACTCCCTTCTCTTTTAACATATTCAAGAACTCGATTTCACGGTCAATCAACGGATCGCCCTTGTAGTCTGTAATCAAGATCTTCCATCCCAGGGCTTTGATCTCATCAAACTGGTCTGATTTAACCCCCAACAATGGGTTACAATACTCGTGATCTCGATCAGCACCAACAGGTAATGCTAGCTCCCACATTATATCTGAAAGCCAAGAAGGTAAGGACTCGACACCCGAAGATCTCAGCTCAGATCGGGTCCTCTTGCTTCCACCAAAGAATGGTTGGTGCAAAATCAAGCCTTTGATGTTGAGAGGCCGTGAACAGGCGGAGTCAGAAACTTCACAAATTTTATAAAAAGTACTCCATTCGTCTAGAACTGAATTATCCATTTCTCATTGTATGATATTCGAAATTGAAACCCATTCCCTTAAGATAGTACTCCCTCTATCCCGAACTGAATGTGCACTAGTTCGTATAAGAAAGCAAATATTCAATCTTGCGATGGAGAGAGTAATATTTTTCATATGTACTTACACTACTAACATTTCCTTAGTGTAAAATTAAGATTAAACTCTACTAACATTGATCATAGAAAGAAACTTAAACCTATGTGGGGATAGGGGCGGATGTAGGCAAGTGAATCAAGACAGTGGATTGTGAATTCACTATGCGCAGGTTCAATTCCTATCGTTCACCCATCAATAAATGGACCATTTGTTTCGAAAACACAAGACAAACCTAAAAAAAAACACAAGACAAACCTAAAAAGCATCGACTACTATAATCCTTAAATGTAAGGAAATTAAGATCCACTTGCACATAGTCGCCCTCCTCAAGTCCTTCATTTAACTTAATATACAATCTACATCTATTTTTCTTAATAAGAATAATAAAGGTAACTTAATTAGAAGTCGAATGCTCTCTTTTATTTTCATATCAAGTTAAAATTGGATATTTTTCGGGCTAGAAAAAATAAATAAATTAGACATTCAATCACAGAGGTAAATTTTCACATGTTCAAAACTTTTGCAATGCGAGGTGAGCGACCGCACAGGGCCCCAATTATTTATTTATTTATATATATACTTAGCCAAAAATCCGGGGCCCCACTTGTTTATATATATACTTAGCAAAAAATCTGGAGCCCCAATTTTTTTTATTTATATATATACTTAGCAAAAAAATCCGGGGCCCCAATTATTTATTTATTTATATATATACTTAGCAAAAAATACGGAGACCCAATTTTTTTGTTTATATATATATATATACTTAGCCTAAAATTTGGGGCCCCGATTTTTTTTTTTGCACAGGGCCTCAGATATGTTTGAGCCGCCCCTGAACCCTACGTGTAACACCCTAGTAAAATTCTAATTATAAAAATTTTCATTTATATACCATAGACTAACAAGCGTATATAGACTAGCTTACTTAGTAAGAATCCGTGGACATGTCCATCCCCTCTCAACTAGATAAACTAAATTCTAAAATAAACCTTAAGCAACAACAAGACTATAATTATTAGCAGCGCCGGATCCTAATTTTTATTTTTTAAGTTCTAATTATATGCTTATATATAATGATTATGTTTATATTATTAAAATTAATTCAGAAACGCCTAACTTTCGATAGGAAAATTTTAGTTTATTTAATAGCTTCGGCTCTAAATGGTTGCCCCATTGTCTTTATATTCAGGATCGGTGTTACCAGGATAATGTGAGTTTTAAAAGAAAGAAAACTTGCCTGAGAGCATCAGCAGAGGAAGCTGCCCCTTAATCCTACTTGATAAGCAATATTACCCATTATAAAAGTATTAGAAAAATCAGCAAATTTTGTCAACCAATCATCTTGTGTACTCTTAATCCAGTGCAGCACTTCCATGCCATCATCGTAGGCCGCCGGCAATCGGTGCTCCGGAGCAAGACGATACTCTACCGATATAATTACAGCCGGAATTTCAATTGTAGCATTAGCATAGAGATTATCAAATGCAGATGATACGACGCTACACAATATAAATCCCCCTCCATGGAAGAATATTATGAGTGGCAGTTTGGTAATAATCGAAGATTCAACTGTTTTTGGCGGTTTAAATACACGGATCCAAGTTTTTTTGGATTGATTTATTGAAATGTCCTTGGAATGAAGAAATTGGTTGCCGGCGGCGTAAAAGGAAATGGAGGTGATTGGCTCCGGTGGATTTTATTGGCGGGTGAATGAACCGTCGGGGTTCCGGATGAAGCCGATTTTAGCGTAGAGATCGGCGGCGGGATTAGCTGATGCAGCCTGATTTTCCATGGTTTTTTGAGTTACTAGTACTGGTGGTTGGTGGGGAGGGAAAAGAGAAGATGGTACTCTGCAGTCTGCATCATCGAGCTTTTGAAAATATGGTTAATTCCAATTTTGACCCTGGAAATATGCAGGACTCTCAAGTAAGGACCTCGAATTCCAATCGTCTCATAATAGTCCCTGATTTTGGAGCGATGGTTCCATGTAAGCAAGCGGCTAGATAATGTTGGGCTTTGCATTAAAATTTAAAATAATATCATATATAATTGAAAAAAATTGACTTTCATATAAATATATAAAAAAAACAAATCACTACATTTATTTGCATCATAATATTGTTATCGTACTCAAAAGTTTTTAACATATTATTTTAAAAAAAGATTTTCTTCGAGAGTCTAGATAATCCAATCTTGGTTAATTCTAATATGTATCAGATCCTTTGAACTTTGAGGTTCAGAACTCGTCACATCATCACAGAATGATGAAAAAGACAACTTTGTGATGATGTGATCAGTTCTGAACCACCAGGTCCTAATCCATATCAAAATTTTCACCCAATCTTTTGGAACTTATACTTTTTTTTTATATTTCACGTTGTATAATTCTCTTTTTTCCCCCTTTTTAGGTAAAAAGTTTAAAAAAAAAGAAAAAGAAAAAAACAATAATACCTAACATTTTTGTTTTCTTTTTTAAAAATAAAAATAAAGTACCTAACAAGTAACTCGTACAAACAAGAAAAAAGTTATGCCATTAACACGTTTGCTTATTATAAAATGATTGTGTTACAATATTACATTTCCACCTTCTCGTTCTTATAGTTAGTGGAAAAGCTACAAGATGTGTTTCATTTTTTTACACCAAAAACTCACAATTAATTGATTCTATATTAAAAAAGAATTGAATCACAAAAGAAGAGATAGTACAACACTATTTGTTCTGAATTTACTAATTGAGTTATGCTTCAAAAACTACCACGTTGGATATTGATCAATATATCCAACAAAACTACAATGATCAATGCAGCTTAACCAGTTGTACCTATACCAATTAGTTAACTGATGCAACTGCTGGGTTCATTCAGTTTACATACGCAAGTGCAATGCAAACTCACAGGAAAGAGAATTAAATTTTTGTCCTATGTATATTGCAATCATTGGGCTGAATATAAGATTTAAATTTACTCACCTACCAACATAAAACTACTCCCAACGATTTAGGTTTTGTTTTCTCTTTTCTTGTTAAATAATCCCTCCGTCCCAAATTATCGATGCAGCTTAAGCAGTTGTACCTATACTAATTAGTTAGCTGATGCAACTGTTGGGGTTCGTTCAATTTACATACGCAAGTGCAACGCAAACTCACAGGAAAGAGAAATTAAATTTTTGTCCTACGTATATTGCAATCATTGGGCTGAATATAAGATTTAAACTTACTCACCTACCAACATAAAACAGTCCGGTTCCTGTGCGGAACGCCAAAAAATCCGCACGTGCGGGACACTCATCTAGCCGTTGATTTCATTTTTTAAATGGATCAATGGCTATGATTTAAAAGAGGTTAAAAGGGTATATATGTAATTTTACTAGAGGAGAGAGAAAAGTTGCGGCTGAAAAGTCAAAAAGGTGGAGAGAGAAAAATTGCGGCTGAAAAGTAAAAAAGGTACATTTCTACAAGAACGCCTGTTCATGTTCGGTGAATACCTGTTCTTGTTCGGTGAACACCTGTTCATGTTCGGTGAACACATGTTCATGTTCGGTGAACAGATGTTCTCGTTCTGTGAACACATGTTCTTGTTCGGTGAACACATGTTCATGTTCGGTGAACAGATGTTCATATTCTGTGAACACATGTTCTTGATGAGAGAGAAAAGTTGCGGCTGGAAAAAAAGAGTCCTTAAATACCCTTACTTTGAAACAACCGTTGGATGAATCCAACGGCCCTCAGCTTGTCCCGCACCAGTCCGCACCAAAACTTTCCGCATAGGAGCCAAAGTCAACATAAAACTACTACCAACGATTTAGGTTTTGTTTTCTCTTTTTTTGTTAAATATATGTCCCAAATTATCCGCCCACTTTGACAAATGCACATGTATTAAAGTTTTGGTGATTTTGATGGTAAAATATATGAAAAAAAAATCTAAAATACCTCTCATTAATATTATTAATCTCATTTAAATTTTATGTATTTCTCTCTCATTTCTCTCACACAACATCCAACTACCTGTTAAATATGTGTTGGAAAGTGATAAATTGGAAAAATTATCATTAATACATACTTTATTTATAAAGTGTACAGTTAATTTGGGACAAACAAAAAAGAAAATGTGGACAGTTAATTTGGGACGAAGGGAGTACAAGTTTCACAGTACTACATTCGTCCCAAATTATCTGTCCACTTCGGATTTTGTACAAGAATAAAGGTTTCATCAAATTCTATAGTAAAATATGGTAAAATGTCAAAGAGGACCTTATTTAATTTTACTCCACATTTAATTCTACATAATTTTCTCTATCTAGTCTCCTCTCTCCAACAATAAATGTGAATGGTAGGATTAGAAAAATCACTATTAATAAGCCCACAAAAATTAAGTTTTGATCAAATTCTATAGTAGAATATGGTAAAATGTCAAAAATAACCCTATTTAATTTTACTCCACATTTAATTCTACAATATTTCCTCGCACTAGTATTCTATGTCCAACAATTCAATGTAAATGGTAGGATTGGAAAACCACCATTAATAAGCCTTTTATATAGAAAGTGGACAGATAATTTGTTATAGATTAAAAAGGAAACGTTGACAGATAATTTGGGACAGAGGCAGTACTACAATGAACAATTTTTTTTTTTGTTGCTTGAAACAAAAAAAAAGCTGTACTGTTATCAAATATTGCAGGAAAATTGGTCCAATTAGGGATGATCCATCTGGTTATAGTGGGCTTGAACAACACTAGGTTTTCATTGCTCTGTGAATCCAGCCTCAAGTGATGCCCTCCACTCTAAGAACCGAGAGGCCCAGGCCTTCGCCCAAGTCACATGGCCGAACTTCTCACTTAGAATGGGCGGGCCAGTGAATAGCTGAAGCAAGCCCAACCATCTGGATCAATCTAATATCCCAACACCTTAATGCCCCCACTTGGATCACAAGCTCACACTACTTAGCTCGGCGAGTGGTAATCAAGATCTAAAATTTATATAGTGATGTTTTCTTTAGTATCTCCCCAATGTGGGATTTGTATACAAGAGACTTCAAACCAAAAGACATTGTTTTCTCTTTCTGCCACAGGAAATGAAATAAAACATAAATCATGATTTAAAATAAGTGAATGGTGTCTGCAAGTCTGATTAAATAGTCTAAACATGGTATTCTCTAAAAGAGCGATAAATTTCTATCAGAATTACGAACTACATATTCAAGTTGAACTATTCAGGTAGTCATCTGCTTCACTTCCTGAATCTTCTGACAAGAGTATTCAGATTAGTCATTGCAACCTCTTTGTAATAGGATCAGGTTTAAACACCAAATTCACCCCTCAAAATATACATGCATGGATCTGACTCACATTCAAGGCCTAATTATTAGGGTAGATATGCATTTGGATGGCCATTTTGTTTGAGAATTTAAAATTAGGGAACTGAAGATCTGAATTGTGTGAAAAGAAACGTGAACCTAAAATAAAATAAAAAATTGTTGGAGAATGTGAAAAATGATACACAAATATAATAAAAGAATTATTTCAGAGAACCGTGGCATCTCCCATCTCTCTTGATTCCATATGTAGGAGGGAAAGTATCCATCGGTTTCTAATTCTCACAACGAATATACACTTGTTTTAAGGCATATAATTATTAAATGCAATGCATTTTTTATTGACCACGTGTATTTTGTATGTTTCTTTCATTGACTCTCCTTAATTTTATTTTATTACATTTTTCTCTCTAAACCTTCAAACTAGATTTTAGTCGGTTTCACCTGCCAAATGAAAATAAATATGTTCTTTTCTTCTACTTCATAAACTCACAAATTGGATTTGGGCACATAAATCAATTCTATTCTCTTCTTTTCTCCCGTAATTTGGATTTTCTTTTTTCTTCTCTCATAAACTTACAAATTAACCCTAAGAGGGAAGGTATTTATCAGTTTCTAATCCTCAAAACGAATACAAACTTGTTTTAAGGCATAAATCAACCGAACTTTACTACTCCATCCGTCCCAAATTATCTGTCCGTTTTGACAAATGCACATGTATTAAGGTTTTGGTGATTTTGATGGTAAAATATAAGCAAAAGTCTATAAATACCCCTCATTAATTTTATTAATCTTATTTAAAATTTATGTCTTTCTCTCTCATTTCTCTCACTCCAACCACCTTTTAAATATGTGTTGGAAAGTGATAATTTTAACTAACTAATAGTATTCAATGAGGAGTTGGAAGGGATAAAATTGAAAAAATATTATCAATGCATACTTTATTTAGAAAAGTGACAGTTAATTTGGGACAAACAAAAAAGGAAATGTGGACAGTTAATTTGGGACGGAAGGAGTATCAGTTTCACAGTACTCCATCCGTTCCAAATTATCTGTCCACTTCGGGTTTTGTACAAGAATTTAGGTTTCATCAAATTCTATAGTAAAATGGAAAAGAGGACCCTATTTAATTTTACTCCACATTTAATTCTACATCATTTTCTCTCTAGTCTCCTCTCTCCATCATTCAAATGTAAATGGTAGGATTAGAAAAATCACCATTAATAAACCCACAAGAAATAATGTTTTATTAAATTCTACAGTAGAATATGGAAAAATGGAAAAGAGGACCCTATTTAATTTTACTCCACATTTAATTCTACATTATTTTCTCGCTCAAGCCTTCTCTATCCAACATTCAATGTAAATGATAGAATTGGAAAAACCACCATTAATAAACTTTTTATTTAGAAAGTGGACAAATAATTTGTGATAGATTAAAAATGACATGTTGACAGAAAATTTGGGACATATAGAGTACTACAATGAACCAAATATGTATATTTTTTTAGCTTGAAACAAAAAAGAGCAATAGTGTTACAAAATATTGCAGGAAAAAAACAAAAAGTGTTGGTCCAATTAGGGATGATCCATCTGATTATAGTGGGCATGAACAGCACTAGCCCGTTATCCTTCCACTGTAAAGTGCGAGAGGTTTTCGTTGCTCTGTGAATCCAGCCTCACGCGATACCCTCCACTCTAAGAACCGAGAGGCCCAAGCCTTCGCCCAAGTCACACGGTCTAACTCCTCACTTGGAACGGGCGGGCCAGTGAATAGCTGAGGCAAGCCCAACCATCTGGATCAATCTAACATCCCAACACCTTAATGCCCCCACTTGGGTCACAAGCTCACGCTACTGAGCTCGGCGAGTGGTCCTCAAGATCTAACATTTATATAGTGATGTTTTCTTTAGTATCTCCCCAATGTGGGATTTGTATACAAGAGACTTTAAACCAAAATACTTTTTTTTTCTTTCTGCCAAAGGATATGAAATAAAATATAAATCATGATTTGAAATAAATGAATGGAAACCGCAAGCCTGATTAAATAGTCTAAACATGGTGAAATTTGCATCAAAATTACGAACTACATCTTCAAATTCAACTATTGAGGCAGTTAGCTGCTTCACTTCTTGAATCTTCTGACAAGATTATTCATATTAGTCATTGCAACCTCTTTGTAATAGGATCAGGCCTAAGCAATGAATTCACCCCTCAAAATATAAATGCATGGATCTGACTAACATTCAAGAAAGAAAGCACAAGGCAAAATTATTAGGGTAGGTATGCATTTGGATGGCCAGTTTGTTTAAGAATTTAAAATAAGGTAACTGAAGATCTGAATTGTGGGTGAAAAGAAACGTCAAACTTAAAATAAAATAAAAAATTGTTGGGGATTGTGAAAAAATTATGCGCAAATATAAGAAATGAATTATTTCGGAGAACCGTTGCATCTCCGTTCTCCCTTGATTCCATATGTAAGAGGGGAAATATCCTTCGATTTCTAATTCTCATAACGAACATACACTTGTTTTAAGGCATATAATTATTATATGCAATGCATTTTTTATTCACCACGTGTATTTTGTATGTTTCCTTCAGTGACTCTCCTTAATTTTACTTTTATTACATTTTCCTCTCTAAACCTTCAAACCAGATTTTAGTCGATTTCACCTCCCAAACGAAAATAAATATGTTATTTTCTTCTCCTTCATAAACTCACAAACAAGATTTGGGCAGATCAATCAAGCATATTCTCTTCATTTCTCCCGTAATTTGGAATTTCTTCTCTCGTAAACTCAAAAATTAGCCCTAAGAGGGAAGGCATTTATCACTTTATAATCCTCAAAACGAATACACACTTGTTTTAAGGCATATGTTAATTGAACTTTACTACTCCCTCCGTCCCAAATTATCTTGCCACTTTGTCAAATGCACATGTATTAAGGTTTTGGTGATTTTGATGGTAAAATAAAAGCAAAAGTCTAAAATACCCCACATTATTTTTATTAATCTCATTTAAAATTTATGTCTTTCTCTCACACAACATCCAACCACTTCTTAAATATGTGTTGGAAAGTGATAATTTTAACTAACTAAGTGTATTCAATGAGGAGTTTGAAAAAGGATAAAATGTAAAAAATTATGTTTAATACATACTTGATTTAGAAAATGGAGAGTTAATTTGGGACGGAGGGAGTATCAGTTTCACAGTACTCCATTCGTTCCAAATTATCTGTCCACTTCGGGTTTTGTACAAGAATTAAGGTTTCATCAAATTCTATAGTAAAATATTGTAAAATGGAAAAGGGGACCCTATTTAATTTTACTCCACATTTAATTCTACATCATTTTCTCTCTAGTCTCCTCTCTCCATCATTCAAATGTAAATGGAAGGATTAAAAAATCACCATTAATAAACCCACAAGAATTAATGTTTTAATAAATTCTATAGTAGAATATGGAAAAATGGAAAAGAGGACCCTATTTAATTTTGCTCCACATTTAATTCTTCATTATTTTCTCGCTCAAGCCTTCTCTGTCCAACATTCAATGTAAATGATAGAATTGGAAAAACCACCATTAATATGCTTTTTATTTAGAAAGTGGACAAATAATTTGTGATAAATTAAAAAGGACATGTTGGCAAAAAATTTGGGACATATAGAGTACTACAATGAACCAAATATGTATATTTTTTTAGCTTGAAACAAAAAAGAGCAATAGTGTTACAAAATATTGCAGGAAAAAAACAAAAAGTGTTGGTCCAATTAGGGATGATCCATCTGATTATAGTGGGCATGAACAGCACTAGCCCGTTGTCCTTCCACTGTAAAGTGCGAGAGGTTTTCGTTGCTCTGTGAATCCAGCCTCACGCGATACCCTCCACTCTAAGAACCGAGAGGCCCAAGCCTTCGCCCAAGTCACACGGTCTAACTCCTCACTTGGAACGGGCGGGCCAGTGAATAGCTGAGGCAAGCCCAACCATCTGGATCAATCTAACATCCCAACACCTTAATGCCCCCACTTGGGTCACAAGCTCACGCTACTGAGCTCGGCGAGTGGTCCTCAAGATCTAACATTTATATAGTGATGTTTTCTTTAGTATCTCCCCAATGTGGGATTTGTATACAAGAGACTTTAAACCAAAATACTTTTTTTTTCTTTCTGCCAAAGGATATGAAATAAAATATAAATCATGATTTGAAATAAATGGATGGAAACCGCAAGCCTGATTAAATAGTCTAAACATGGTGAAATTTGTATCAAAATTACGAACTACATCTTCAAATTCAACTATTGAGGCAGTTAGCTGCTTCACTTCTTGAATCTTCTAACAAGATTATTCATATTAGTCATTGCAACCTCTTTGTAATAGGATCAGGCCTAAGCAATGAATTCACCCCTCAAAATATAAATGCATGGATCTGACTAACATTCAAGAAAGAAAGCACAAGGCAAAATTATTAGGGTAGGTATGCATTTGGATGGCCAGTTTGTTTAAGAATTTAAAATCAGGTAATTGAAGATCTGAATTGTGGGTGAAAAGAAACGTCAAACTTAAAATAAAATAAAAAATTGTTGGGGAATGTGAAAAAATTATGCGCAAATATAAGAAATGAATTATTTCGGAGAACCGTTGCATCTCCGTTCTCCCTTGATTCCATATGTAAGAGGGGAAATATCCTTCGATTTCTAATTCTCATAACGAACATACACTTGTTTTAAGGCATATAATTATTATATGCAATGCATTTTTTATTCACCACGTGTATTTTGTATGTTTCCTTCAGTGACTCTCCTTAATTTTACTTTTATTACATTTTCCTCTCTAAACCTTCAAACTAGATTTTAGTCGATTTCACCTCCCAAACGAAAATAAATATGTTATTTTCTTCTCCTTCATAAACTCACAAACAAGATTTGGGCAGATCAATCAAGCATATTCTCTTCATTTCTCCCGTAATTTGGAATTTCTTCTCTCGTAAACTCAAAAATTAGCCCTAAGAGGGAAGGCATTTATTACTTTATAATCCTCAAAACGAATACACACTTGTTTTAAGGCATATGTTAATTGAACTTTACTACTCCCTCTGTCCCAAATTATCTTGCCACTTTGTCAAATGCACATGTATTAAGGTTTTGGTGATTTTGATGGTAAAATATAAGCAAAAGTCGGCCAATTATCAAAGTCATTAGCATCTTCTAAAAAAAACTCTCCCAACACACAAAGACTCCTATGCCAGCTAAACATCTTTAGCTGCGGCATCCATGGTCACTCTTGTGGCGGCGGCGCCCCCTCTGGTGGTGTTTGGCCAAAGAAATCGTTTGCGGACCTTGTTTCTGTGCCTGTACAACCGAAAGTATCATTGCCGGTTAAAGATTTATCATCCTATAAGGGGGAACCTGCCCTTATTATCGAAGAATCTGATCTGTTATCATTGGAAAAGCCATGGAAACTGGCTTTGGTTGGGAAATTCTCGAGAAGGGGTCCTCCTCTGGATCTTTTAAAACGAGATTTCCAAAAGTTACAATTCAAGGGAGGGTTTTGGATTGGAAGACTGGATTTGAGGCATGTAATTATTCGATTTGAACATGAGGAAGACTATTGCAGATTTTGGAGGAAAGGAATATGGAGTTTCAATGGATCGAGGATGCGTGTGTTTAAATGGACATACGATTTCGATCCGGAGGTGAAATCGTCCATAGTACCTGCTTGGATTCTGCTGGAGGGTCTACCCATCCATTTATTTAACAAGAGCTATCTCTTTTCGATAGCAACGGCGGTGGGAATCCCACTGGTGCTGGATGAACCTACAACTAGTGTATCAAGACCTAGCGTGGCTCGCATCTGTGTCGAAATCGACTTATTAAAACCTATGTGTAAGAGAATTTGGATTGGGCATGCCTAGTCTGGAAAAGGGTTTTGGCAATCCATAGAGTATGAAAATCTCCTGCAATATTGCTCAAATTGTTGGAAGATTGGACATGGAAATTCAGATTGTCGGATTGGAGATAACAGGCGGGCTGACGTCACAACCCAAAAAACTGACGTCAACCCTAAAAAGCCCATGCAGACGCTTCCACCTGCGGTGACGCCGAGGAAATTGCGGTCGGGTTGGATTGTGGGTGATCCAACGAAACTACTAGCGACTACTGGTGGCGCGGCTACTAAAGCCAATGAGGCTAGGTCTTCGAGTCCGGCACACGGGCTGCTTCAGCAAACACAGGGTGCCGCTGTGACGCCTACTGGGTTAACATCTGACCTAATCCGGGTTGTGTCTCCTGAAGTCCTAGTGGTGCACGAACAGATCGGAGAAACTCCAATTGTGATTGAAGACTCTGCAAATTCGGCACAATTAAGTGTGAGAGATTATTTTAACGTCCCTCCAAAACGAGCAAAGGAAATTGGTATGGGCAGTAAGGATGATTGGGAGGTAAATGTTACCACGGTAATGCCGATAGAACTCCCACAATCTGCTGGATCGACTATCAAGTCTACGACACTAGTGATTCCGAGAGAAGGTTGGACGGCATTCTCGGATTTTTCTATTAGACTTGGCGCCAGATTGGACCGAGCTAGAGCAGAGCAGGCTGCTCAAGCGGCTGCAAGAAAGGCAGTACAGTCAATAGGCATTGATAGTGTGGAGTTGGAATTGGGGAATTTGGTTGAGGTCTCAGTAGGGCCAAAACAAAGGAATGTCAAAAAGATGCAACCCAGTGAAGGAGATGTGCGGAAATCTGTTCGGCTTGCGCAAAAGGGCCATCGGTCCTTTTGTTAAGTATGTTAACTAACCTTTTACGTTTTTTCCTAATGTTTTATGGTTTTTACAATCTGGAATGTTAGAGGAATTGGTAACGATGAATCGCTGGCCCGAGTTAAACAGCTTAAAAGGGACCATCATTTGAATTTGTTTGTCTTGATTGAACCCATGTTACAACTTACGGAGCTACCTTTAATAGCTACTAGGTTAGGATTTGATCATTACTACGACAATGTTTCAAGCAAAATTTGGTTGTTATGGGATGGAACTTTGGATGTGTTAATTGTTGGAGATCATGAACAAGTAGTTCATATTCGAATAAATAGTTTTGCCGGGGCAACAGTTTATGCCTTCTTTGTGTATGCCCGGTGTCAATATACGCAGCGGCGAGATTTGTGGCGTGAATTATCTTCCTTTGCAGGCAGTTTGGATGATCCATGGGTAGTGGGTGGTGATTTTAATGTTGTCTCAACTCTTGGGGAAAGCTTGGGATCAATACCGGCAGCCTTGCCCATGCTCGAATTCAATGATGCACTAAATGATTGTGGTTTGCTTGACGTAGGTTACAGTGGCAGCCCTTATACATGGTCTCGAAGCTCGAATCCACCTTTGTTAAGGCGCCTTGATCGAGTGCTTGTGAATACTAAATGGAATAATTTTTTCCAGCTAACAAAGGTCGACCATCTACATCGATCTTTATCGGATCATTGCCCATTATATGTTCATTTAAGCCTACAACATCACACAACCACCTCGGCTTTCAGATTTCAAAGTATGTGGATTAGACACACATCTTTTATGGACTTGGTTTCAACTAGTTGGGCGCATGAAGTAGCGGGCAATGGAATGCATGTGCTAATGGCAAAGTTGAAACGATTGAAGGGAGCTTTGCAAGTTTGGAACAGAGACACATTTGGGAATATACATAGCAACTTAACTCGGGCTGATTTGAAGGTCAAGGAGGCTGAGATTGAATATGACACAAATCTAACCGCTGACTTGCATATTTTGTTAAAAGAGGCACAAGGGGAGTATGCTAAGATCTTGCTATTGAGGAAATTTTTTTGGAAACAACGATTGCGTGTAAAGTGGTTAAAGGAATGTAATGCCAACACCAGCTATTTTCACTCGCTTTGCTCTAATCGTAGAAGGCAGTTAAGAATTTTAAGTATACAAGATGACACGGAAAATTTGCTCACGGATCAAGCACAAATTGGGCAAACAGGAGCTCATTATTATGAGAGGCTTTTTGAGGAAGATATGAATATGTACATTGATGATGCCTTGCTAGACATTCTCCCGAAACTCATTTCGGATAATGAGAACAGAAATCTGAGTAGTCTACCGAGCTTGGAAGAAACAAAAGTAGCGGTTTTCTCTCTTGGAAAAAATAGTGCCTCGGGGCCGGATGGGTTTTCTGGGGCTTTCTTTCAAGCCTGTTGGTCTATTGTTAGTCACGATGTACTGCATTCGGTTCGAGATTTTTGGGCGGGTCTTCCTCAACCGAAGTCAATGGCTAGCTCCTTGATTGTAGTAATTCCCAAAATACAAAATCCTTCTGTTTTTCAGTATTTTAGACCGATATCACTCTGTTCTTTTGCTAGCAAGGTTATCTCGAAGGTACTTGCTAATCGCCTGTCAACCCTTTTGCCGAAGCTAGTCTCGCCAAATCAGTCAGGGTTTGTCAAAGGACGTCTCATCTCTGATAACATACTACTCGCACAAGAAATGGTTCAACAACTGGATAGACGGACTTGGGGTGGAAATTTGATAGTCAAATTGGATATGATGAAAGCCTTTGATCGTGTCTCACATGTGTATTTGCTCAAGGTGTTGCGGAAGTTTGGTTTCTCGGATCATATTCTACATTTGGTAAAAAAATTATTGACCTCAAATTGGTTTTCGGTCCTTATCAATGGAGTGCCTTATGGGTATTTTAAAGCTGGGAAAGCTGTGAAACAAGGGGATCTATATCACCTCTACTGTTTATTTTGGCTGCGGAAGTTCTTTCACGAAGTTTGGACCGAGCAATTCAAATGGGACACATTTTACCCTATGCGTTACCGAGACATGCATTGCACATATCTCATCTAAGTTTTGCGGACGATATTATTATCTTTCTCAATGGAGGGTAGCGAAGTGTACTTAACTTGGTGGATGTGCTGAAGAGGTATGAACGGGTGTCGGGACAACAAGTAAATGTTGGCAAATCTGCGTTTTACACCTCGTCAAAGACAGGAGAAGAGCAGTCGTACCGAATCTAATTAAATACTTGGGTTGCCCTTTGATGAAAGGTAAGGCAAAGGTGGAACATTTTGCAGTCCTTACTGAGGGATTAGCGGCAAGAATTGAGGGATGGCAAGTGAAGTTTCTTGATATGGCGGGCCGTTTAATATTAATCCGACATGTGCTCTTCTTAATGACGGTGCATATTATATCGATTATGAACCCTCCAGCTAGTGTATTGGCCAATATTGAACGTATGTTTGCAAATTTCTTATGGGGGATATCAAATGGGGTCATGCAGCAACATTGGATGTCGTGGAAGAGGCTTTGCAACGCCACTGCTTCGAATGGTCTTGGGCTGGTCACCTTGGAACATTTCCGACAAGGCTATTCCGTTTGGTGGCGTTTTCGCACATCCAGCTCGTTATGGACAGCATTCTTGAGATCCCGTTACTGTCATGGTGTGTCTCATGTGTCTATGGCGCAACTGCAGCCGGGTTGTTCCTATGTTTGGAAAAGAATGGTTCGAGTTAAGAAAGTAGTAGAGCGTCAAATGCTGGTCTTGATTCGTGATGGTCGCAGCTCCTTTTGGTATGACAAATTCTCATTAATGGGGAGTATTGAGAGTAGTGTTCAGCTTGGTCCAGATGATATCAGAAGTAGTTCCATTGCAGACCATTTAACACGTGATGGCTGGAATAAGGCTTCCCTCAGCACATTTCTCCCTGCCGAGGTTCTTCGAGCACTTCCATCGGCTGCTTTAAGGATTGGCCCGGATAAGTGGATATGGCATTGGAGGAGTCGGGAGAGTTTACATTATCCTCGGCCATTTCTATGTTCTCAGTCAACTCGGCTTCGATGTTGTCTCGGCAGCTGCTATGGTTGAAGGAGCTGCCATTGCATTTGAATTTGTTCCTTTGGCGTTTTTTCAACAGGTATTTACCATTTGAAGATATATTGTGGAATTTTGGATTTCATATGGTGACTAGGTGCTCTTGCTCCATGGGGGTGTGACTCTTACCAACACATATTTTTGGATTGCGATTTATCAATTCATCTTTGGCAATACGCAGCTGAGCGGGCTGATTTTATCATCCCTCCCGCAGCATGTCACACTCCCAAGTCGATGGTTTACAATTGGTGGTTGACGGGTGTGGGAAAGCGAGAGAAATTTTTGATATTTGTTTCTACAACAGTGTTGTGGATATTGTGGAAATCAAGGTGTAAGTTATTTTTCGAAGGGACCTACGCTACCAAGCAGTTTATGACTAGCACTTTTGATCACCAACTTGAGCTGATGTGCGGGGCAATATTAAAGGGATATGGAGCTGGACTCAGGCAGCAACTGCGATTGATTTATTGGAAAGAAGAAGATTGGGGACCGGATATGGTAATTTTGAGCATCGACGGGGCTTCGAGAGGAAACCCTGGGGACACAGCGGTGGGCTGCGTATTGAGGCGGGGTTCAGGCAGTTTCCTGGGAGCGTGTGCCGCGTATATTGGGGAAGAACTCACCAACACCAGAGCAGAGCTTTCGGCTCTGATAATTGGCCTTCAGTTGACGCTGCAAATGGGCTTCTTGGTGGATCTTATACAAACTGATTCTCAGACATTGGCGAATGCGATTGCGAAGGGATGAATGTCCTGTTGGCAACTTGACTCTTATTTCCAAACGGCTAGACAACTTTCTGCGGGAATCAAGATCAAACACATTTATAGGGAAGCTAATAAAGTAGCGGACCAATTAGCGAATTTAGCTTGTGATTCAAAAACATCAATGTATTATAACTCATTTGTTGCATTTCCTGTGGAAGTTAGAGGTTAGCTCAACTTAGATAAACAAGGGATACCGGCTATCCGGATCCTTTGATCAAGTTGATAGATCATGTTTTTTCCCACATAAATAAAGATTTTGACTTTAAATATATATATATATAAAAGCAAAAGTCTAAAATACCCCTCATTATTTTTATTAATCACATTTAAAATTTATGTCTTTCTCTCACACAACATCAAACCACTTCTTAAATGTGTGTTGGAAATTGATAATTTTAACTAACTAAGTGTATTCATTGAGGAGTTTGAAAAAGGATAAAATGTGAAAAATTATGTTTAATACATACTTGATTAAGAAAGTGGAGAGTTAATTTAGGACGGAGGGAGTATCAGTTTCACAGTACTCCATTCGTTCAAAATTATCTGTCCACTTCGGGTTTTGTACAAGAATTAAGGTTTCAACAAATTCTATAGTAAAATATTGTAAAATGGAAAAGAGGACCCTATTTAATTTTACTCCACATTTAATTCTACATCATTTTCTCTCTAGTCTCCTCTCTCCATCATTCAAATGTAAATGGCAAGATTTGAAAAATCACCATTAATAAACCCACAAGAATTAATGTTTTATTAAATTCTATAGTAGAATATGGAAAAATGGAAAAGAGGACCCTATTTAATTTTACTCCACATTTAATTCTACATTATTTTCTCGCTCTAGTCTTCTCTGTCCAACATTCAATGTAAATGATAGAATTGGAAAAACCACCAGTAATAAGCTTTTTATTTAGAAAGTGGACAAGTAATTTGTGATAGATTAAAAAGGACATGTTGACAAAAAATTTGGGACATATAGAGTACTACAATGAACCAAATATATATATTTTTTTAGCTTGAAACAAAAAAGATAAATAGTGTTATAAAATATTGCAAGGAAAAAAACAAAAAGTGTTGGTCCAATTAGGGATGATCCATCTGATTATAGTGGGCATGAACAGCACTAGCCCGTTATCCTTCCACTGTGAAGTGCGAGAGGTTTTCGTTGCTCTGTGAATCCAGCCTCACGCGATACCCTCCACTCTAAGAACCGAGAGGCCCAAGCCTTCGCCCAAGTCACACGGTCTAACTCCTCACTTGGAACGGGCGGGCCAGTGAATAGCTGAGGCAAGCCCAACCATCTGGATCAATCTAACATCCCAACACCTTAATGCCACCACTTGGGTCACAAGCTCACGCTACTGAGCTCGGCGAGTGGTCCTCAAGATCTAACATTTATATAGTGATGTTTTCTTTAGTATCTCCCCAATGTGGGATTTGTATACAAGATACTTTAAACCAAAATACTTTTTTTTCTTTCTGCCAAAGGATATGAAATAAAATATAAATCATGATTTGAAATAAATGAATGGAAACCGCAAGCGTGATTAAATAGTCTAAACATGGTGAAATTTGTATCAAAATTACGAACTACATCTTCAAATTCAACTATTGAGGCAGTTAGCTGCTTCACTTCTTGAATCTTCTGACAAGATTATTCATATTAGTCATGGCAACCTCTTTGTAATAGGATCAGGCCTAAGCAATGAATTCACCCCTCAAAATATAAATGCATGGATCTGACTAACATTCAAGAAAGAAAGCACAATGCCAAATTATTAGGGTAGGTATGAATTTGGATTGCCAGTTTGTTTAAGAATTTAAAATCAGGTAACTGAAGATCTGAATTGTGGTTGAAAAGAAACGTCAAACTTAAAATAAAATAAAAAAAATGTTGGAGAATGTGAAAAAAGTATACGCAAATATAAGAAATGAATTATTTCGGAGAACCGTTGCATCTCCGTTCTCCCTTGATTCCATATGTAAGAGCGGAAATATCCTCCGATTTCTAATTCTCATAACGAACATACACTTGTTTTAAGGCATATAATTATTATATGCAATGCATTTTTTATTCACCACGTGTATTTTGTATGTTTCCTTCAGTGACTCTCCATAATTTTACTTTTATTACATTATTCCTCTCTAAACCTTCAAACTAGATTTTAGCCGATTTCACCTCCCAAACGAAAATAAATATGTTATTTTCTTCTCCTTCATAAACTCACATACAAGATTTGGGCAGATCAATCAAGTATATTCTCTTCATTTCTCCCGTAATTTGGAATTTCTTCTCTCTTAAACTCAAAAATTAGCCCTAAGAGGGAAGGCATTTATCATTTTATAATCCTCAAAACGAATACACACTTGTTTCAAGGCACATGTTAATTGAACTTTACTACTCCCACCGTCCCAAATTATCTTGCCACTTTGACAAATGCACATGTATTAAGGTTTTGGTGATTTTGATGGTAAAATATAAGCAAAAGTCTAAAATACCCCTCATTATTTTTATTAATCACATTTAAAATTTATGTCTTTCTCTCCCACAACATCAAACCACTTCTTAAATGTGTGTTGGAAAGTGATAATTTTAACTAACTAAGTGTATTCAATGAGGAGTTTGAAAAAGGATAAAATGTGAAAAATTATGTATAATACATACTTGATTTAGAAAGTGGAGAGTTAATTTGGGACGGAGGGAGTATCAGTTTCACAGTACTCCATTCGTTCAAAATTATCTGTCCACTTCGGGTTTTGTACAAGAATTAAGGTTTCATCAAATTCTATAGTAAAATATTGTAAAATGGAAAAGGGGACCCTATTTAATTTTACTCCACATTTAATTCTACATCATTTTCTCTCTAGTCTCCTCTCTCCATCATTCAAATGTAAATGGCAGGATTAGAAAAATCACCATTAATAAACCCACAAGAATTAATGTTTTATTAAATTCTATAGTAGAATATGGAAAAATGGAAAAGAGGACCCTATTTAATTTTACTCCACATTTAATTCTACATTATTTTCTCGCTCTAGTCTCCTCTGTCCAACATTCAATGTAAATGATAGAATTGGAAAAACCACCATTAATAAGCTTTTTATTTAGAAAGTGGACAAGTAATTTGTGATAGATTAAAAAGGACATGTTGACAAAAATTTTGGGACATATAGAGTACTACAATGAACCAAATATATATATATATATATATTTTTAGCTTGAAACAAAAAAGAGCAATAGTGTTACAAAATACTGCAGGAAAAAAAACAAAAAGTGTTGGTCCAATTAGGGATGATCCATATGATTATAGTGGGCATGAACAGCACTAGCCCGTTATCCTTCCACTGTAAAGTGCGAGAGGTTTTCGTTGCTCTGTGAATCCAGCCTCACGCGATACCCTCCACTCTAAGAACCGAGAGGCCCAAGCCTTCGCCCAAGTCACACGGTCTAACTCCTCACTTGGAACGGGCGGGCCAGTGAATAGCTGAGGCAAGCCCAACCATCTGGATCAATCTAACATCCCAACACCTTAATGCCCCCACTTGGGTCACAAGCTCACGCTACTGAGCTCGGCGAGTGGTCCTCAAGATCTAACATTTATATAGTGATGTTTTCTTTAGTATCTCCCCAATGTGGGATTTGTATACAAGAGACTTTAAACCAAAATTCTTTTTTTTCTTTCTGCCAAAGGATATGAAATAAAATATAAATCATGATTTGAAATAAATGAATGGAAACCGCAAGCCTGATTAAATAGTCTAAACATGGTGAAATTTGTATCAAAATTACGAACTACATCTTCAAATTCAACTATTGAGGCAGTTAGCTGCTTCACTTCTTGAATCTTCTAACAAGATTATTCATATTAGTCATTGCAACCACTTTGTAATAGGATCAGGCCTAAGCAATGAATTCACCCCTGAAAATATAAATGCATGGATCTGACTAACATTCAAGAAAGAAAGCACAAGGCCAAATTATTAGGGTAGGTATGCATTTGGATGGCCAGTTTGTTTAAGAATTTAAAATCGGGTAACTGAAGATCTGAATTGTGGGTGAAAAGAAACATCAAGCTTAAAGTAAAATAAAAAATTGAAAGAGAATGTTAAAAAATTATACGCAAATATAAGAAATGAATTATTTCGGAGAACCGTTGCATCTCCGTTCTCCCTTGATTCCATATGTAAGGGGGGAAATATCCTTCGATTTCTAATTCTCATAATGAACATACACTTGTTTTAAGGAATATTATTATTATATGCAATGCATTTTTTATTCACCACGTGTATTTTGTATGTTTCCTTCAGTGACTCTCCTTAATTTTACTTTTATTACATTTTCCTCTCTAAACCTTCAAACTAGATTTTAGTCGATTTCACCTCCCAAACGAAAATAAATATGTTATTTTCTTCTCCTTCATAAACTAACAAACAAGATTTGGGCAGATCAATCAAGTATATTCTCTTCATTTCTCCCGTAATTTGGAATTTCTTCTCTCGTAAACTCAAAAATTAGCCCTAAGAGGGAAGGCATTTATCACTTTATAATCCTCAAAACGAATACACACTTGTTTCAAGGCATATGCTAATTGAACTTTACTACTCCCTCCGTCCCAAATTATCTTGCCACTTTGTCAAATGCACATGTATTAAGGTTTTAGTGATTTTGATGGTAAAATATAAGCAAAAGTCTAAAATACCCCTCATTATTTTTATTAATCTCATTTAAAATTTATGTCTTTCTCTCACACAACATTCAACCACTTCTTAAATGTGTGTTGGAAAGTGATAATTTTAACTAACTCAGTGTATTCAATGAGGAGTTTGAAAAAGGATAAAATGTGAAAAATTATGTTTAATACATACTTGATTTAGAAAGTGGAGAGTTAATTTGGGACGGATGGAGTATCAGTTTCACAATACTCCATTCGTTCCAAATTATCTGTCCACTTCGTTTTTGTACAAGAATTAAGGGCTCATCAAATTCTATAGTAAAATATTGTAAAATGGAAAAGGGGACCCTATTTAATTTTACTCCACATTTAATTCTACATCATTTTCTCTCTTGTCTCCTCTCTCCATCATTCAAATGTAAATGGTAGGATTAGAAAAATCACCATTAATAAACCCAAGAGAATTAATGTTTTATTAAATTCTATAGTAGAATATGGAAAAATGTAAAAGATGACCCTATTTAGGACGGAGGGAGTATCAATTTCACAGTACTCCATTCGTCGTCCCAAATTATCTGTCCACTTCGGGTTTTGTACATGAATTAAGGGTTTATCAAATTCTATTGTAAAATATTGTAAAATGGAAAGAGGACCCTATTTAATTTTACTCCACATTTAATTCTACATCATTTTCTCTCTAGTCTCCTCTCTCCATCATTCAAATGTAAATTGATGGATTAGAAAAATCAACATTAATAAGCTCACAAGAATTTTAAGGCAATATCAAATTCTATAGTAGTATGTGGTAAAATAGAAAAGAGGACCCTATTTAATTTTACTCCACATTTAATTCTACATTAATTTCTCGCTTTAGTCTTCTCTGTCCAACATTCAATGTAAATTATAGGATTGGAAAAACCACCATTAATAAGCCTTCTATTTATAAAATGGACAAATAATTTGTGATAGATTAAAAAGGAAATGTTGACAGAAAATCTTGGGACAGATAGAGTACTACGATGGACCATTTTTTTTGCTTGAAAAAAAAAGAAGCAATAGTGTTATCAAATATATTGCAGGAAAAAACAAAAGGTGTTGGTCCAATTAGGGATGATCCATCTGATTATAGTGGGCTTGAACAGCACTTGCCCGTTATCTTTCCATTGTAAAGTGCGAGAGGTTTTCGTTGCCCTGTGAATCCAGCCTCACGCAATACCCTCCACTCTAAGAACCGAGAGGCCCAAGCCTTCGCCCAAGTCACACGGCCTAACTCCTCACTTGGAACGAGCGGGCCAGTGAATAGCTTAGGCAAGCCCAACCATCTGGACCAATCCAACATCCTAACACCTTAATGCCCCCACTTGGGTCACAAGCTCACGCTACTGAGCTAGGCGAATGGTTCTCAAGATCTAAGATTTATATAGTGATGTTTTCTTTAGTATCTCCCCAATGTGGAATTTGTATACAAGAGACTTCAAACCAAAATACCCTTTTTCTCTTTCTCCCACAGGATATGAAATGAATAATAAATCATGATTTGAAATAAGTGGATTTAATCTGCAAGTCTGATTAAAGAGTCTAAACATGGTTTATCTAAAAACGCGATAAATTTATATCAGAATTACGAACTATTTATTCAAGTTCAACTATTGAGGTATGTATTGATTTAATAGCAACAAAACATTAATTAGAGTTGGGAGAAGAGTAGTTAGCTGCAAGAAAACAATATCTTTGATATTTCCATCTATAAAAATGCATTGTGATTGTAGGAACTCTAAAGTGTTTCATGGTCAGCTGCTTCACTTCTTGAATCTTCTGACAAGAGTATTCATAACAGTCTTTTAAAACCTCTTTGTAACAGGATTATGCCTAAACATCGAATTCACCACTCGTAAGCAAGACTGTTTAAATAATTTGGGGGCACTGTATTAAATTTTAAAATAATATCCTATATAATCGGAGAAAATGGATTTCATATAAATATAACCAAAAATTAAATCACTACATTTGCTTGATAATATTGTTATCTAAAATGTACTCAAAAGTTTTAAACATAATATTAAAAATAATAATTTTCTTCAATAGTCTAGACCATCTAATCTTGTTTAATTATGATATGGACTAGATCCTTTGGACCTCGAAATTCAGAACTGACAACATCACCACAGAATAAGTAGAAAGACAACTTTATTATAATAGGGTCAGTTATATACCACAATATGCACATAAACCTGTTCAATAACAGAATTTTCCTCTAATATTTTGGAACGTACCTTTTTTTTCTCTTCCACGTATAATTTGCTTATTTTTCCCCCTTTTTTTTTAGGTAAAATGATAAAACAAAAGAAAAAAGAAGAAGACAATAATACCTAAAATGTTTTTTTAAAGAAAGTACCTAGCATAGTAACTCGTACAAACAGGAAAAAAGTTATGCCATTAACACATTTACTTATTATAAAGGATTGTATTACAATGTATTAGATTTTTTCTACCTTAAAGTTACAAGATGTGTTTCATTTTTGTACACTAAAAATTTACAATTAACTAATTCTATACTCGAAAAGAATTACCCATCCTATGAATGAAAGCAAAAATAGTACAACACTATTTGTTTTTTGAATTTATTAGTTGAGTTATATTTCGAAAACTACCACGTTTGATATTGATCAGTATATCCAACGAAACTGCAATGATCGATGCGGATTAACCAGATTTACCTATACCAATTAGTTAACTGGTGTAACTGATGGGGACCATTCAATTTACATATGCAAGTGCAAATAACCATTCCCCAGCGATTTTGGTTTCTTTTTCTCTTTTCTCATTAAATATCAGTTTCACAGTCCTTCCTTCGTCCAAAACTTATCAGCCCCTTTTGTGTTTTACACAACAATTAATGTTTCATCAAATTATATAGTAGAATGTGGTAAAATGTCAAACATGACCCTGTTTAATTTTATTTCACATTTAATTATATATTATTTTCTCTCTATGGTCTTTTCTCTCCAACATTCAATATAAATGGTAGGATTGGAAAAATCACCATTAATAAGCCTACTATAATTAAGGTTTCATCAAATTCTACAGTAGAATATGGTAAAATGTCAAACATGTCCCTATTTAATTTTACTCCACGTTTAATTATATATTATTTTCTCTCTCTATTCTTCTCTCCAACATTCAATGTAAAGGGTATTATTGGAAAAATTGCCATTAATAAGCCATTAATTTAGAAAGTGTACAGTTAATTTAGAAAATATTAAAAAAGAAATGTGGAGAGATAATTTGGGACGGAGGGAATACTACAATGAACCAATTTTTGCTTGAAACAAAACAAAAGTAGTGTTATCAAATATTGTAGGAAAAAAAAATTGTTGGTCCAATTAGGGATGATCTATCTGATTATAGCGGGCTTGAACAACACTAGCCCGTTATTCTTCCATTGTAAATAGCGGAAGGTTTTCGTTACTCTATGAATCCAGCCTCACGCGGTGCCCTCCACTCTAAGAACCGAGAGGCCCAGTGCCTTCTCCCAAGTCACACGGCACAACTCATCACTTCGAATGGGCGGGGTCAGTGAATAGTTGAAGCAAGCCCAACCATCTAGACTCCCAACAATTTAATGCTCCCAATTGGGTCACAAACTCACGGTACTGAACTTGGCGAGTGGTCCTCAAGACCTAAGATTTATATATTGATGTTTTTTTAGTATCTCCCCAATGTGGGATTTGTATGCAAGAGACTTCAAACCAACAAACCTTTTTTTTTTCTCTTTCTCCCACAGGAATGAAATGAAACTTAAATCGTGATTTGAAATAAGTGAATGGAATCTGTAAGTCTGATTAAAGTGTCTAAACATGGTGTCTCAAAAAGCGCGATAAATTTATATCAGAATTACGAATTATATATTCAAGTTCAACTATTGAGGTAGGTATTGATTTAATAGAAACAAAACACTAGTTTGAGTTGAGAGGAGTAGTTGATCCAAAAATTTGTGTCACTGCCTCGTTAGCTGCAAGAAAACCACATCTTCGATGTTCCCGTCAATAAAAATGCATTGTGGTTGTAGGAACTCCAGTGTTTCATAGTCAGCTGCTTCAATCCTTGAATCTTCTGACAAGAGTATTCACAACAGTCTTTCCTACCTCTTTGTAATAGGATCATGCCTAAACACCGAATTCACCCCTCGTAAGCAAGACCGTCTAAATGATTTTTTGCGGGGGGAGGGGGGATCTGTATCAAATTTTAAAATAATATCCTATATAACCAGAGAAAATGGATTTCATATAAATATAACTAAAAAACAAATCACTGCATTTGCATGATAATATTGTTATATAAAATGTACTCAAAAGTTTTAAATATAATATTAAAAATAATAATTTTCTTCAACAATCTAGATGATCAAATCTTGTTTAATCTTGTTCAATTTTATGGAAGTAATGAATTCAAATCAAGCACTGCATAAGTAAAAATAAGCTTGTATTGGACTTCAGTGTGTTAATTCTCCAAGAACGAGTTGTTCTTGAAAAAGAACATCTTTAGGCACACAAAGTAACAAGAAATCACAAAAGAGTTTGCAAAACACTATAACGCGCTAGTTAGCGGATATCCTCACATAACTATACTATCATAAACAAGTGCAGGCCAATAAAGCTTCTTTGCAATCCATGAATGCAATTAGATGAATCTCAAATAAAACTTGTACTCCCTCAGTCTCCACTTTTATATATTCGTTTTGCATAGGAAAATAGCCATTCAATTTGGGTCGGAAGGTGTATTTTTTAAAGTTACTAGTTGGTCATTGAAAAACTGGAACTAATGAAATTAAATTTGTAAGCAATATTTTTCTATAGTTCTATCTTTTAATTTAGTCTTAATATCTAACTCCCAACATATTTACAGTCCAACAGAATGCAGTGGTATCTATAAATGTTTCGAAATGTAATGCCCAACGAACTATAAACAATTTTAACCATTCTAACAATGAGAACTTTACTACTACCTCCATTTCATAATATAAGTTGTTTATGACATGTAGCGAAAATTATGGAAGTAAAGTAAGGTAATTTTTTAGTCAAAATATCAATATCACTCTGTTAAATATAATTAGTGGTATACAACTCATATTTAAGAGAGTAATATTGATATTTTGACTAACAAAATACCTTACTTTTTACTTCCATAATTTTAGCTATATGTCATAAACAAATTATATTATTGAATGGAGGGAGTAATAATTTCAACGCTTACCAAAAGCAAGAAGGATCATTCAAACACCAAACAAATACCAATTTTATCACATTACAACAACAATAACATAATTCATTAAAACCCCAATAATTAGGGTATGAATAGGGGATTGATAGAAGACAAACCTAACATATGGAAATAAATGCACAAAGTAGTTGCTCCCATAATACTAGTGAAATAGATGGATTTACGATATACCTAACCTTTGACAATGATATACAAAGTGATTGTTCACAGAATACCACTTAAACCGTAGTTCTCTATATTGTCACTTTTGCTACGAAATCATACCCTTAAATCAAACGACTTCTATTATTGAATGGAGGGAGTGATACTTTTCGATAAATGTCTCAAACGACTTATATTATAGAATGAAGAGCTACATGTCCCAAACGACTTATATTTATTTAATGGAGGATCATTCAAACATCGAACAAATACCCATTTTAGCACATTAAAGAACTAAAATCCCCACAAAATACAATTCGAAAAAACAAAAAAAGTTGCAATTTCTTCAATACCAAATTCGGAAAACATACCCAATCATAAAGGTTAGCAGTAACAACATATATGCATAGCAACAAAAGACACAATTTTATCAGGCAAAGTTCCGGGATACTCCACAATAAGGTTGCCTCTATTGGGTAGAGATTGTAAGTGACATGGTTGATAATAAGTGGGCCGCCATTGATGGTGCTTAAAGGTTGAAGCTTTTTCCAATACATGTTTTACAATCCCGTCCTCCTCTGGCGGGTTGTTCTGCACATATTTTGATTCCCCTATTAGTTTAGACAAAAGGGCCACGAATAATTCCTTGTCTAGATCTCCTAGAATTTTATTTACTGAAGAAGAAGAATCAGCAACCCCATATGGGTATTACTCTGAGATGTTATGTATTGGAATTTCAGAAGCAAATTCTCAACACAACATAGTAATAAGCCAGGATTGAATCAAGAACAATGAAATCAGCTTTATTACTCAATCCAACATAACATAACAGAACCACCCCCACCATCCCACCCAAAATAAATTATGGGGACTATAAATAGGATGAAAATTAAAGTATGGTGACAAAATCAGCGAATGGAAAATTCTGGGGGATTAAATTGGATGAAATTAAAATTGGGGTGACTAAATTGGGATTAATTTCTGGGGTTATTTTTCATCCTACTTTCGAGGAAAAAATAGGATGAAAAATAAACTGGGATGACTAAATCAGAAAATAGGAAAATTACAGGGACTAATATGATGAAAACTAAAATGTTGTGACTAAATCGGCGAAAGAAAAAAATTTGTGGACTAATTAAGATGAAAACTAAAATTAGGTTACCAAATCAGAAAATATGAAAACCTTGGGGACTAAATATCAAGAAACTAAAACGTTATGACAAAATTTGCGAAAAAAATCGGAGGACTAAATAGGATGCAAAATAAACTAGGGTGAAAAAATAGAGAAAAGTGAATTTATAGGGACTAAATATGATGAAAACTAAAATATTGTGGCTAAATACGGCGAAATGAAAATCCTGTGGACCAAATCGGAAAAAAGGAATATTACAGGGATTAAATATAATGAAAAATAAAATATTAGGACTAACTCGTATTAAAACTAAAGTATAGTGACTAAATCGTAAAATATGAACAATCAGGAACCTAATATGATGAAAACTAAACTTTCGTGACAGAATCGGCGAAGGGAAAATTCTGAGGACTTAATCGATTGAAAAAAAATGTAGTGACTAAATATGATGACTCTAAAATGTAGTGACTAAATTATATAAAGGAATTTATCGGGGACTAAATAGGATGAAAATGCAACTTTGGTGAGTAAATCGGAAAAAAGAAAACGACTGGGACAAAATCAGATGAAAACTAAAATATAGTGACAAAAATGTAAATAGAAATATGCTAGGGACTAAATTTGAAATTTTAATTTTACTTTTTGCAGATTTAGTCACTACATTTTAGTTTTCATCCGATTTAGTCCCCGGAATTTTCCTTTCGCCGATTAGGTCACAATATTTAATTTTTATCGTATTAAATCCCGGAACTTTTGTTTAATACAATGTAGTCCCTATAGTTGTCCCTTCATCGATTTAGTCCCTGGCATTTTCCCTTCTCCGAATTAGCCATTACATTTTAGTTTTCATACGATTTAATGACAATATTTTATGTTTAATCATAATAACACCCTGAAATGTTTACATTTTCCGATTTAGTCCACCGAATTTTTCTTTGCTGATTTAGTCACAATATTTTATATTTCATCATTGAAAGTCCCTGTAATATTCCAATTTTACGGATTAGTCACGTAGTTTAATTATCATCATATTTAGTCCCTTTTAATTTCGATTTTCCGATTTAGTCACCGTATTTTCTTTTTCATACTATTTAGTCCCTGTAATATTCCTTTCACCAATTCAGTTTCCGAGGTTTCCCCTTTACCAATTCGGTCACCATATTTTATATTTCATCATTTAAAGTCCCTGTAATATTCCATTTTTACGGATTAGTCACGTAGTTTAATTATCATCATATTTAGTCCCTTTCAATTTCGATTTTCCGATTTAGTCACCGTATTTTATTTTTCATGCTATTCAGTCCCTGTAATGTTCCTTTCACCAATTCAGTCCCCGAGGTTTTTCCTCTACCAATTCGGTCACCATATTTTATTTTTAATGTAAATTAATCCACGGTTTTCCCTTTACCGATTTAGTCATTATATTAAGTCCCTAGAATATTCATTTTTTCCGATTTAGTCACCAAATTTTAGTTTTCTTCTTATTTAGTCCACAATATTTCTCTTTGTCAATTTAGTCACAATATTTTATTTTCATCATATTTAGTCCCTGGAATATTTTTATTTTTCGATTTAGTCACCATTCTTTACTTTTCAACTTATTTAGTTCACATAATTTTCTTTCCGCCGATTTAGTCATTTTATTTTATTTTCATCATATTTAGTCCCTGTCATTTTCATTTCGCCAATTTAGTCATAACATTTTTGTTTTCATCCAATTTAGTCCCTGAAGTTTTTGTCTTCGCCGATTTAGTAATCCTAGTTTAATTTTTATATTATTTAGTCAATGGAACTTTTCTTTCCCCTATTTAGTCCCAATATTTTAATTTAAATCATATTTAGTCCCTGGAATTTCACTACTTTCCGATTAGCGACCCTATAGTTTGTTTTTCATCGTATTTACTCTCCTAAAAATTTCATTTCACCAATTCAATCCCCAATGTTTTCCTCTTTACCGATTTAGTCACCATATTTTTCCATTTGCTGATTTAGTCATAATATATTAATGTTCGTCATGTTTAGTCACTGGAATTTTCCTATTTTTCGATTTAGTCATGTTAGTTTATTTTTAATCTTATTTAGTCCCTGAAAGTAGGATGAAATTAAGGCAATTTTGTTACCCAATTTTAATTTCATCCTATTAGTCCTCCAAAATTTTAAATTCGCTTTTTTTGTCCTCTAAAATTTTCCATTTGATGATTTTGTAACCATACTTTAATTTTCATCCTATTTAATCCCTATAATTTGTTTTTTGAGTTTAGTCCCCCATACTTTTCCCCTTCGCCTATTTATTCACCACATTTTAATTCATTCTATTTAGTAAATCATTTTGTTTGCTTATTTAGTACCCCTAGAATTTTCTCTTTCTTTATCGATAGTCTCCATATTTTAAACTCATCATATTTTAGTCCCACACCGATTTAGTATCAATTTCAATTTTTTTTTAAAAAGATGTTTTTATAGAGAATCTAAATCTTTTATCTTATTATATACATAGTTCGTCTAACCAATTAACTTTTTGGTTTAATAAACTTTATATACTTATGAAAATAATCATATTAATAAGTCAAAGTCCATGTAATTCTAATAAACCTCAGCTAGGTTACTCTTATTTATCTACTTTGAACAACCCTTGAAATCAGATAAGAGCACTCTTGCTACCGTCACGGCTATAATAAAGAACACTAAATATATATTTTTTTTAAACTTTTACTTTTATTCAACTTGAAGAGTCTAATTCCAAGTCAACCACAAATAAACTCAATCCACGTACCCTTTAATTTTTACAAATTTTCAAAATAATTCTTTTTTTTTCCAGTCATACCTTTAACCTTAACTTGTGATATTTGCTCATGGGAGCATGTATTCAAAACCCTAATGGGTAACTAATGAAAAATGAAATTTTTTATTTTGGTAGGTGAGTAAGTTTAAAAGTTATATTCAAACCAATGAATACAATATACGTAGGCCATACAGTCAATTTTCTTTCCTACGTGTATTGTATTCATTGGTTTGAATGTAAATTTTAAACATACTCACCTACCAAAATAAATCTTAAGAAAGGGAGACGAAGGGTCAAATGAAAAGGACATGGATGATTTTGAGGGAGTTGGTGGTGGATCTTCCAAATGACAAATCAGGGGGGTCTAATCAGAGGGACTCGAGGTGGTGGTGTCCAGATAATCATTGCTAAGACAATTTTGTCTTTTGGTATTGCTGGTTCGTTTTGTTGTTCATTTTATTTTAGCCTAGTTGGATATGCGTTCCGGTAAAAGTTTCGCAAATGTGGAACACTTATTGTTAGCTTTCGATTAAAGATTTGATGACTGAGAGTATTTATCTGGATTAATTACGATTTGAGTCAATCAGCATAGCTCAGCAGCTGCAATTTCATTCTTTTTCTTTTTTTTAAACTTTTTTCGATTATCAATTTATTTTCAAACAGTCACTTTCATCTATTTTAACTTTTTTTAGTACTTTCATCAGTTTAGTTTCAGACGATCATTTTGGTCATCCAATTATTTTAATGAAAGTGGCTGCTAGAAAATAATTGGATGACCAAAATGGCTGCTCGTAAAACAGTTGGGGATGAAAGTGGATGAAAAAAGTTAAAAGGGACGAAAGTAGTTGTTTGAAAATAAATTGATGACCGAAAAAGTTTAAAAAAAAAAGAAGAAAAATGATGAAATTGACTGCGCGAAACTATGTTGATGACCCAAATGACAATTAATTCGTATTTATCTCAATACCTATTATAATTTTTCATAACATTTGTTAAGATTCAAATTATTTTAGCCGTCAAATCTTTTAATTAAAAGACCAACATATATTTCGCACGGTACAAATCTACATGTGTTCTGCACATATTTCATATCATAATTAACCTTTTCTCACAAGTCACAACAGGACATAAAGTCCTTAACCCCATCAAAGTTATAGTGACATTAGCACACAATCAAATCTTTTTTGTTTCCGTTTTTTAGTCTAATTTGACATTAATCAATCCATTCAAAAGAGAGAAAAAAAAAGAAGAAGAAATTAAAGAATTTTTTAATGGAGTTTGAAAGTTGAGTACGTAAGTAACATAACTTAAGATTGAGATTAATTAAGGTTTGAATTTGGAAATTTTATTTTAAGTTTCATTAAAAAAAAATGTGGATTGATCATTTTAATTAATTAAGAGAAAGTATTAGAGATTGTATTAAAAAATTTATAATTTTAATATATATATTATTCGTTTATTAAGTAATCTGGTCCGACCATGATTTAGACTCCGATCGAACCCTAACTCCTTAAAAATTTTAGTCTATGTCTGGTCCTATTTTTAAAATATAAAGAAACCCCCAAAAAAAATTCTTTTGTAAAAAGGGAGGTGTTGCTAGATTCTTTATGACAATCCTTATAACATTTTTCATATATGTGACATTTGAAATTATAATTTTATTCAGGACCTGGGAGACCAGCCGAACAAGCTTACTCAGTAGTAGGGGTGAGGACCGAATTCGAATTGGCCAATTCGGTCATTTAAATTCGATTTTTTCATACCTCAAAAACGACCTAATTCAAAACCGAATTCTAATTGACCGAATTGGTGAATTCGGAATTCGGTTTCGACCGAATTGGAGCAAATTCAGTTATGAGCTGTATATATTTATTATATAATAATATTATTATTAATATTATTATAATACTATATATATTTATTATATAATATTATTATTAATTTATTTTAAAAAAATCAAATTCGAATTCGGTCAGACCGAATTCAAAATTGGTCTGACCAAAATCGCCCTAATTTCGCCCAATTCAAATTCGATCACGCCCGAATTACCGAAATCAAATTACTAAATTCAATTCGAATTCGGTCAAAATTTGACAAAAATCAAATTTGCTCACCCCTACTCAGTAGTGGTGACAGTCCAAGGCGGATGTTAGTACTTAGAACTATTCCTCAGTTCATGCTCTTACACAGAGGAGAGAAATGAGGGTTAGGTGGATGAAGACAGGGAGGACAAATGGCCCAAAACACAAGAGGACCCCCGAGTTTTAAGGGCTCAAGAACAAGAGAGGTACAAGAAAAGCACCACGTGCAGAACTTTTTCGTCCGTTACATTAATTTTTTGACGATTAAGATTGATTTAAAAAAATACTTGTTCTGATTTTCAAAACATCTTTCGCGCGAACACTTATTTTTAAACTAAAAACACTTTTTTAGGCAAAAAAAACACACGTTTTTAAGCTAAAAATACTTGTTTTGACTTGTTCTATATATACTGAAAAAAATTTATTCCGCATAGGAGCCGGATTGGAAGAATAGACCTTCAAATCCCACGCGGAACAGTAAAAAATTTGTACGTACGAAACGTTTTAGAACAAGTATATTGAGATACTAAAAACAAAACAAGTATCTTTAAAAAAACAACATTTATTATAAAATAATGATAAGTGTCTATTTTAAATTAATTTTAATTGTCAAAATTTTAATTTGACGGACGAATATAAGTATAGTACGTTCAAAATTTGAATCACAACGAAGAAAAGAGATCAATTCCCAATAAGAAGAGGAGAGAGAAATAGAGAAATTTCTATCGGATCGAAAGGTGAGGATCCTGGGAACGTGGGTATGGCCCTTTTGTTTGTATAAGGAGAGAGAAATAGAGAAATGGCTCGTGGCCGACAAGTATAGAAGTGGCCCTCACTCTCTCGTTTGGTTTGCCTTAAAGACCGCACGTGATCTTTACTCTTTCCCTCTGCCCTACCCTACTCTCACTTTCTGTCTGGGTCAGTCACGCACGAGTGGGGTAAAAACTATCTCTGCAGTCTGCTGCACCACCAGTAGTACCACCGCCACCATCTTGGTCAACAAAACCGAGGTGGCACCGCCGGCTTACAGTATCAGTCCGGTTCAATACCAGTCCGGCTCCTATGCGGAACAGGGAAAAATCTGCACCTGCAGAACAATTTGAGCCGTCCGATGATAGTTTTAACGGCCCAGATTTGAAGAGAGAAAAATTGCGACTGGACTTAAAAAATAAAAAATAAAAACTTTTTTCTCTCCAAATTTGAACAGTTCAAAGCTATCATTCGACGGCGCAGGTTGTTCCTCACGATGCGTTTTCTGTTCCGCATAGGAACAGGAGTGGTTCAATACACCAAGCATTGAGAAGCCCGAACTTTTAGGTTGGAGGCGAAAAATTGCAATAATATGTCATACAAAAAAGTAAAATTTAAAAAAAAATGTTGGAGACGAATTTGATCAAATATTATGAACTACATAAAATTTACTATATCTAATATAATGTTTAAAAATTTTAGGGGCGATTACTCTACTCTGTCTTCTTCCCTGAGACCAAGCTATCTGTTAGCATCGTGCAAATAAATTTTAATCGTTGAATCTTTTTATCAATCAATCAAAATTATAATGATTCCAAATTGACATGATCGTTTAGAATTGTTTATCTCGCCTATTTGATCAACTACCCGACAATCAAGATATATATGCATAATAAAATGTATAAATGGATTTTAGAATTGAACCAAACCAAAATAATTTTTTCACGTACTCCGTTCTAGTTTTAAATTTTTAGTCTGAATCATATATAACACTCTTCGTAGTAATTCGTGATGTATTCATTAAAAAAAATTATTTATTTATATACCCTAAGTTAAATAGAATTATTGTAAAAAATTATCATAAAAGTTCCATAAGTGACACCGAGGATGCGATAATACTAACTTCCTAATCTATCAAATTATCCATAAATAAAATAGTTATTTATGGCTTTATTTTCTTTTGCTCTTACTTATAAGTTATAGGGTAAAAGCGTCTATACCCCTAACTTATTTTTTTTTAGTTTTTGACTCTCAATTAAAAAATGACCTCTTTAACTTTTTTTAAGAATTAATAAAACACTAAAATGAATACATTTTTAATCGAAGAATGTGGAGAAGTAAGTCCAAATGCAACCTAAAGAAAGAAAAAAATGATAGAGGTTATAAGGGAGGGTGTAAAATTTATTTTCTGTACTAAAAATTAAATAGAATCATATTTCATCATCTTTCTAGTGTAACTTTATTCTCTTGAAAAAATACAGTTAGGACACTTATTATTATTATTTTGATCAAGTTAGGACCAATATTATGAACACTGGAGAGTACATTGTATTTTTTTCATTTCCTTGTGGAATTTTTTCATTTCCTTTTTGTTGTTTGGAAATTCATGGACATGGTTTTCTAGGACACGTGGGAGAGGGACCGTTGATGCTGAAAACTGAATCCATGACTGTATTTTTTTTGTTTTTTCCCTCTAAGCAAACATAGGTCATATTTAAGATATGGTCAAATCGAAAATACTATGTAGTAGTTCAACTAATTAAACAATAATTTTCATCACATGACTTAAGTTAAGCTAAATTTGAATTCTTTTAAGCTCAATTTGGTACATAAAAGTTTCATTCTTAGACAAACCTAAGATCCATATCTCATTGTTTCAGCGGGGGTTTGATCTAATGGATTTTCATAAGATTTTGGATTAGGTATGAATAATATATATATACTAGCAAAAAAACTCGTGCTATGAATGAGACATACATTATTTCTTTAAAAATGCATATGCAAGGAAAATAGTTTTTGTAATGATAGCAAAAAGAAACTTTTTTTACTATAAGTTTGATTATTACCTTTTAACCTTTTAATCTTTTAATTATCAGTATGTAGAACTCTAAGTGCATTTGCTTAGTTAATACTACTCAGTTTTCGTTTAATCTATTAATATAATGAAAAACATCATAAATTTATCAAAAAAAATTATTTTATTTTGCATTTAATGATTGAATATGGCGCTTTGAATAAAACAACACATTATTTATTTTGTCTACACATTCTTGCTTAGTTCATTCAACATATAGAAAATCTGGGTCTTTTATTATTCCCTCCAACACCTCTACAATGAAAGAGAGTGTTAATTAACATAGACTTCTTTGCCAAAATTTATGGTTAGCAGAATTTTGAAGCACTTGAGTTTAAAATTTTGAAGTTGTTTTAATCTGCTTCAAACTAGGTTATGAAGACTTCTTCTTTTCATATACTCTTAAAATTTTGAAGCAGTTTTATCTCTTGATTTTTGCAGTATAAACGAAGCGAATTGATTTTTTTTTTTCATTTTTAAATATCCATATTTATTTATTTTTAGAAAGATATTATGAAAATAAAAATGCTGCATAAAAATAAAAAATAAAAAATGAACATTACATAAGTCTACGCTAAATCAAACTTGATTGTAAGCTCAATCGGAATTCAGAGGACCCGGTCATATTAATTACCCGTTATTTGTTAAAACCTTAACTATTTATATTTATATAAATAAAAAATATAAGAAGAAAATAAGCGGGCTTCCCTAATTTGATTGGCTGAAATGTCAACCCAATTTCTCACTCAAAACATGTCAAAGTACTCTCTTTTATAGTATTGTCAAACTAAAAAACAATGTAAATTTTCAATGTGGTTTACTCTTATAAGCCAATCAAGAGTTTACAACCAAAGCAAAATTTAACCAACCAATCAAAATTTTATAAAATAATTAATTGAATCAAAATTCATGGAAATTACACGTAGGATTTAGAAGAATGTGATTGGCAGAAACTGAAAACAGGCTCTGTAATATATATAAATATCTATCTATCTATCTATATATATATTACAGAAGCCCTTTTCAGATTTTTAACTCCCTCATGCCACGTGTCATTTTTGTAGATTATTTTTTTATTTAATTAATTATAAAACTTCTGATTGGTGCAAAAAAATTGAACTACTTCATTTAAATTGGGGAGGGGGAGGATTTGAACCCAGAACACTCAGGTTAAATGTTACACCACATTGCCAGCTACTTTATCAAGTATTTGACAACTATTTTATTTAACTCTTTTACTGGAGTGCTAATCTAACAGTATTCTTGGTATGATATAATTTTCTACATTAAATATATTATCTTCCTTAATTTCAAGATTCAAAACTCATCTCATACTATATTTATATTACATAACATGTTTTCAAGTTTTAACCCATCATAAATCTTCAAAACTCTAACCCAAATTTCTCAAATTTTCTAACTCTTAATTATAATACAAAAACTTGATTGGTTAATTAAGTTAATTCAAAACTAATTATTATCTTAAAACAAATTTAAATATCAAATTACTTAACCAAATATCTCTACAATCCTAAAAAAATTTCTCATAATCTTGAACACACTTTTCAGTTTTAAACTCCCAATCTAATATAAAATTTCTAGATTAAATATTTTTCGATTTAATTTCAAATGTTGTGATTGGTTAAAAAGATTTTAAATGTTTGAAATAAATCAAGAAAATATTAATTACTTCACTAGCACATACTCCCGTATTTCTAGCCCTTTTATCGCGTGCTTTGCAAATTCATAATCAACCCCTCGCTTTTAATTTTTGTTTTTATTAATCTCACATTGGTTTATTGATTCGTAATTTCAGTAAAATTCTACTTCTCATATGTTATTCAAATTCAAATACGATAAAAATTTAAATTATTGTAACGAACCATTTAGTTTTTGTTAAACATGCGGACGAGCCTCCCCCAAAGTATATCAGATTACCCATTATTCCTTATCATTTCCTATATGTCAAAAGATAGCATTTTATGATATAAGAAATCTCATTATGAGTTTTTGTCGAGTAAAGTATGTCCATTATGAGTATTTTTTCTTTTGAGGATGACTAGAATTAAATTACGAATTTCCTAAAATAATAATATTTTTTCGTATAAACTTCCACTACTAACCTTCCTTAGTTTAAGCGTAATTTAAATACATTAACCCTCCTTAACTAATAATGCAAGAAGGAAACTTTATTAAAAGTAGAATACTTTTATTAATTTTCATCTTAAATCAAAGTGAAACATTAAATTCCGGATAGAAGCAATATTGTATTTGTTAAAGTATATAGCCTAAATAATATTTGAGTTTCTCATAACTATGTATCATCATTTTGCTTATGGCCTTTGTGTTATTTTGCTAAATTTCTTTTATATTATTAGTAGAAGTTTTGCTTTTTTCGCATTGATTTATGATAGCTAAATCTATTGATCTTTACTAGCCACTTTTAATTTTTCATTTTGATTTTTTTTTTAAATGTTTCAATTTATTTGATTGCAGGATACAAAAAATCCTAATTCTTGGTAA
Organism: Vinca minor; assembly: GCA_026122235.1. NCBI lineage: Eukaryota > Viridiplantae > Streptophyta > Magnoliopsida > Gentianales > Apocynaceae > Vinca > Vinca minor. The sequence goes on from JAOCZM010000026.1 coordinate 5,796,730, forward strand.
CCTTTTATGTTATATGTATTGATTTACTTATGTCCTAGAAGTCTTATGCAAAAACTTAATTTAGACTTGATTTGTTATTTTGGTTTTATGAATTAAGTTTTTTAGCCATGCCCAACATTGTTTTTCCAAAAATTTATGAAGTTTAGGAGGACTTATTTGAGAGAATTTATTGGGAAATTTTTGTGAATTTACGGGAATTTATGAGAATATTTTATTCCAACATTTACTCACCTCTTCATCATTTTTATGTTCATGGCTTTTGATGTCTAATTATTATTTATATATATGTTTGATTTATTTTTATCCAATAAACATTACTATTAATAAATGACCTTTAAATAATTTATTAATATACTATTAGACTAATTTTATCTTTTAGAGAATAAAAACATTTACTAAACTGGATCTTACAGTAATGCAAGTTTAGCGGGAAAAAATTGAGCAAAAAACTTCATGAATTTGATGGCTCCATAAGAAAATTGAAGTCACAATACGTAGTTTCTTCATATTTTCTAAAAAGATTGGGTTATTAACATTTAATAGTAGTAGTGTAGTGATTATTGGATCAAAACATTAGACGGAACATTAATTGAAATAGTATAAGTCTATTTTTAATTCTTTTGATTATATATTATTCGATCCAATAATCATTCTGCTGTTGACCCTTACATTTGTGAGTTACTCAATAAAAGTCATATTACCTAATCATGTTGAATTTTCTTATTTGTTTTCTGAAAATTTAAAGTTAACGAGTTTTTGTTCTAAATACAATTGTACAACTATTGAATTAATAATTTAAAATTTAGTATTTCTATTCATAGCACGGGCCATTTGCTAGTCTATATACATATGAGACAAGCACAACGATAGAATTGGTTATTCACGAGGATCCTTGGTGTCTACCATTTTGGAGACTTCTTCAGACTCGATTTACTTTGAAGAATTTGGTCCATAAAGTTTTTATACATGACACTATCAACCACAGTAGATAATTAGAGTTGAATTCTACCAAAAAAAATTAAACATTCACCAATAACAAAATAACCAGCTACCCAAAACTGGGGGTTAAAAATGAAAAGAAGTTAATCCACATCCATTTGGATGGCAAATAATCCTCTGTCCCTCACTCTGCTCTCCCATCCCTCGTCCCCAGCTAATTACAATCCACTCTCGTGTATATATAATTGAAAAAAACTATTATATAAGAAAATTTTTGATTCATTTATGACAGTGATGTGATGTGAATCGTGACGAGGATTTTCACCCCATTTGGATCAATTTGAAATAGAAACATGGACTCGATTCCACGTGGTTTGTTTGTTAGTAGGATAACTGTATAATTTAAATAGAATTATTGTAGGGTGAAAATCCTCTTTCCCCATTTCTATCCTCATCCTTCTTTCCAACCAATCAGAAATTACTATATAAATATATTTTCCAATTATATATACATACGGTGAATTGTGATTGGGTAGAGACAGAGATAGGGACATTAACGGGGACAGAGGATTTTTTGCCATTATTGTACTATGTTGGAAGTCTTTGACATTATAACATTTAGGAAAATTCTGATATGGACCGGGTCCATGTCGACCAGGTGGTTCAGATTTGGTCACATCCTTGCAAAATGAGGAGAGAGAAGGAAATGCAGTAATGTGGCAAAATCTGGACCGCATGGTCCAGTGGACCCGGTCCATATCAGAAGTGTTCTAACATTTAAGGCAAGCAATTTATTCAATGCTTAAATTTAAGTCAAGCATATGCCCAAATTCAAATCATCTATGCTTGAAAGCTTACTTCCACCCTTATTAAGTCTTCCACAAACCCTAAACGGAAAAAAATCTTATGTCCCCAAATATGTCTTTATGTTTATTCTTAATCACATACAATTTGTTACATGTATATAAAATTAGAAAAAATGTGCATATGGTAAGTTTTGATTGGTGGGGACATATATGTGAATATATATGAGGATAGACATTCTAACCCCCAAACACGGGAAGGTGAGTCTTTAGGTTTTTTTTGAAGCCCAAACGGGCGTACACCCTAAACGGGAGAGTAACACCTCACAAGAGGAGGAGGAGATAACCCTAGAAAGGGAGACAATTTAAAGCAAGCTTCATGCGCGGGGAGGGTATCGAACCCACGACCAAGGTCGTGGGTAGGCCGTTGCCCCACTGGGCTAAGGACCTTCTGATGAGTCTTTAGGGTTAATATTCAAATCCTTCTATTTCCACATTTTAATCAATCATATGAAAATTCTTTATAAAAAAAAAAGAAGAGAAGAAATCAATTTAAACATGTGGTATGATTAGGGGTGTCAATCGAGCTATGTGTGAGCCGAGCTTGGCTTAGTTCAAGCTCAGCTCATATAAAAATTGGAAAGCTCAGCTCACGAGCTAAATTTATATTAGCTAAAAAATAAAAATCCTATAACAAGAATAATATAATACAATGAGCATTGAAACTAAATTCTGACAAAAATACAAAAATACATAATAATACAATGATACTTAATTCTTGAAGCAAAATTAACTAATAAAAAGATAACAAAAGATAAATACATAGTAATATCAAAGGTTATAGAATCTACATACAATGTAGACAAAAATCCTTATATATAGACTAATATATATATATATATATATATATATATATATATATATATATATTATTATTTTTATTATATTATTTTTATTCGGGTTCGAACTTTTTTTGGGCTAAGCGGAGTAAAGCTCACGCTCATCTCACATAAAATTCGAACTTGAATATTGAGCTCACACTCACATTTTTTCGAACTATGTGAGGCGGGCCGAACGACACCCTAGGTATGATTTATTTGATCAAGTGAGCAAGTTCAATAAAGATATCTAAGGTTCTTTAGCCCAGTGGGGCAAGGGTCTGCCCACAACCTTGAGGTTGTGGGTTCGATACCCACCTCATACAAGGGGAATAATTTAATTGTCATTTTCTTTGGGTTCCCTTGTGTGGGTCTTATACTCCCCCTCATGGGGCACCCGCTCAACGGGCTTCTACGACACCCGCTCAACGGGCTTCTACTACTCCCCTCACGGGGCACCCCGCTCATCCGGGCTTCTACTACTCCTCCTTTGGTGAGGTCCAATAAATAATTGTAATAGAAAGAAAAAAAAAACAACAACAACAACAACAACAAAAATTCAGAAAATACAACTCTAATGTGAAATAGTCAGTCGAAACCAAATCTTTTTTACTAACTTTTTCCCATTGTATTTTCTTTTTCACACTTGAACAAAACTCGTAAAAAACAATGAGACCCTTGAAACAATGAAGAATTTGATATAAGCAAAACATGCTGATAACACACTATCACACCGAAACTAATCTTTTATTCTTTATTTTTTTTAAAGAATCTTTTATTTTATATTAGTGTCTCATTTTTTGTACTACCAATAATAAAAGTCTTATTTTTTTTCTTTTTAAAAAATTTAAACCTAAAGCTAATGGTTGATTCTTTGTAGGAAATATGTGGATCAGAGGAAGAGAAATTTAATAAGACAGTAGACATTTAATAAGTCTTATATACATGTGTGTATGCGCTTGCGCTTTTCTGGAGTTGACACATTTTCCTCCAAAATTTTAAAAATATATTCTCTCTTTTATAAATTTAAAATCTTAAATGTTTTAATAACAAGTATACATTTTATTCTAAAAAAGTATATAAAAATTATTTTTCATCTCCAAACTGAAATTTCTGATTTTTCCTATGTAACACCGACTTCAGTGAGGGCATGGGAGGACCCAGGTACAAAGTGGAGGCCCCATTTCGTGTATTTTTTTTCTCTCATATTTTAAATATATTTTCACTTTGATCTTTCAAATTTTGTGGTAAAAAATTCAATAATAACATATATATAATGTTTTGAATCCCTAAACTCTTAGTTCTTCATCCACCTCTAAGCTGCGCGACATTGAGTCACATGAACATGACTCATTTGAGTAACAAGGAGGAAAATGGGTTGGTGCGAACGACCCTTGTGTGACCCAAAGCTTGAACAGGGGCATAGGGTGATTGGCTCCGGTGCGGAATGATGAGGGTAAGTTCATGCATATGCGGGACTTACCTTCGTGCGTCAAATTGAAATTTTAACAGTTAAAATTGATTTAAAATGGATACATGTTATTATTTTACGAAACTTATCATATTTACAAATGTCGTATTTTTGTATTTAACGACACATGTCTTAAGACGTTTCGTACGTATGAATTTTTTAAAGTTCCGCATAAGATTCGGACTAGGGCATAGGCAAGGGCACATGTCTTTCATTATGTAATCAGAAATGGAGAGATGCATAGAATTATTTTTTTGGAAATGCAAAGGAAAAAAGAAAGGCAATGTCCAGTCAACTTGCGACCTTAAAGGCCTTGCTCAAAACAGGACAAGGAGTGACTTATGTAGTAGATTTTTTTTTTAAAAAAAAAAAATTCGTAAGCGATTTGTGTAGTAAATTTTTAAAAACATATACAATCAAACCACAATGATGGGAATCGGGTAGCCCAAGTGGTAAGGCTACCCGGCCACGGAGCATGCTAAATTCCCTTAATGGGGCAAATAAATTCTCCTCCTTGTGAGGCTAAATTCCCTCTCCAGGCATGGAGCATGCTATAATCTCCCTATCTAGGGTACTCTCCGCTCTTCCCCTAGGGGGCAATCTCCTTCGGATGTCAAAAAAAAAAAAACCACAATGTCTATCAAATTCTTACTATATTAGTCAAGACAGGCAGGCAGATGCTGATAAAAAACAATAGCTGATGAATGAGACTTGCGAAATAGGACAAGAGAAGATGTGGTTTATTCAAAGTTAGAAAGCTAGCTAAGGGATAAGTAGGTGGAGGTTACGTGGGGTTCATCTCGATTTGACATTTAGGATTCGTCTTACAAAATCTTCCCCGTTTTTGCTATGTTTTGACAAACACTAGAGGTGAATTATCAAACTATCCATTCACCTCTTTTTTTTTGCTAAGTTATCCATTCACCTCTTTAACTAGTCTTTGCCTCTTCTCTTTTTCTTTTTCTTTTTGTCTAAATAAGAATTTACCCATTAAACATAAAATAATCAAGGTTATTACAATCAAAAGATAAAACGAAAATATAAGAAAAATAAAAGTTATACAATAGTGAGACGCCATGATAACAGATAAAAGTTCACATTCCGAACTAGGTAAACAACACAAAAAATAATAGAAAAAATAAATACATGATAAAATTATTTGCACCAGCTTCTCCGAGATCCTGGAACAACAGTAACAACTTAAGTTTCAACACATTTCTTAGAAATCAACAATCTACGAGACCATGGGCGTATCAACTGTCTCACATATTGTCTCGGAAAGATGAAGAAAACTAAGAAAGGGTTCAGAACAACTCCGGGTTTAGAGAGAAACTCCAGATCTGTAAGGATCTGAAGTAGGTCTTGCATCTGAGTCTTGAATCTTGAATCTTGAATAATAATTCCTTGAAATACGCCACGTTTACAGTAAAAGAAGGAGATAAAAACACAAAAAGTGGAAGAATGATGGCTAAATCTAATCAAGATCCGATTGAAAGTCAGAGATTTTGATTGAATCTAGTCATGAAAGATAAAAAATGAAGAAAACTTTAAGAGGAAGAAAAAAGACGTTTGCTTCTCTTACTCAATTACTTCTCCCCTAGTAATAATTACACACGAGCGGATTCGATTTGAGAAACTTTTGTCTCGATTTTAAAATTTTCACCTCCTCGTTTTAGGACTACTAGAGAAATTAAATTATGAAATGTATTTCAGTTATGATTCACTAAAATTACATGTACATCAACAATTTATAAGGGATTGATTCTTATACTTAACAAAAATCAAATATCTACTTTATTAATGAAGACAAGGCAAATACAATAAGATTTTATTATATATTGCGAAAATTAAGGAAGCAAAAATTAAGATTCTTTTTGTAATTAAAATACCAATATTACTTTCTTAAATTTACTTGTATACCAATAATTCTGTTTAAGAGAGTAATATTGATATTTTAATTACAAAAACATCTTAACTTTTATTTTTTTAATTTTCGTAATATGTAATGAAAGTCTTTTATTTAAAAATTGAGGTAGTATTATTCATGATAAATTTATCAATTGAATTATACTTTAAGAACATATTCAACTACTTAGTGTTTGATGGCGAATTGAACATAAATATTTATCAGAATAACTGTAATAATATTTAAAGGATTCTCTTATTTTTAAAAATATTAGAATATGTAATTTTTAAAATTTTGGACAACCGCAATCCCAACCTCGTTGTATTTGCTAAATTACCTATACAGAGGGTTTTTGACATGTTTGGTTTTATTTTTATATAGAACTGCTCTATTTTTGTGAGATGTCAAAGATGGCTGCAATCCAGAAAAATAATACTCCCATCATTCATCGGACGTTTAGGAAACTTTGAAAAAATTAAGGAACTCAAACAAATAGTAATATTTTTACCACAATTTCAATAATACCCCTTCTTTCCTCCCTCTCTTTCATTTTTTCAATAAAAGATATGTTGAGGGTATAATTGGAATAAATTGTTAACACCTAATAAAATACATGTAAATGACAATTAATTTGGATATATTAGAATCCCCATAAAAATACCATTAGATCGGGGAACTGGAGGTCCTGATCGAGTGTTTGGCTATGTCTCATTAGATAGTTTATCTGGTCGAATTTCTGGTCCAAAATACTTAGTCACTTAAACAATAGTCCTATGGTTAAATATCTGACTTGTACTTCAAAAGATTATGAATCAAATCCTAACAATTTAAAAAAAAAACAAGATTTAATTTGTATTAAATTCCTTCCCTTTGTATAGAAAGTAAAAGGAAATATTGTCCCATTAATTTGTTTTACAACAATTGTACATACTAACTTTTAGTGTAGTGCCTTATAGTATCCTAAGGTCGTGAAATATACTTTGAGTTGGAAAATGCTATAAAATCTGAGAAATAGAGATCAATAACCCAAGTTGGAAATAAGTCAACTGCTTCACGCCTTCAACAAACAAATAAGGTCTTTTGAGAATATTTTCTGATTAAATAAGTAACATAACAGAGAAGGAGGGAATAATATTTATAGATGAAGGTAATTTTAAAAAAAAATTTACATAGATTTAATCTCGACCGATTCAATTAAAGTGTAAGTGTTTGTTCTATTAGATAAGAAAGATCACATTTTATTCACTTCGATTAAATAAGAGTTGTACCCCACTGGTGGAGCTTCATGGAAGCAGGAGGGGCTATAGCCACTAGCGGAGCCAGGAATTTTTCTTTGGGGGGCACAATTAACATTGACAAAATAAATTCATAAAAGCATATAAACATTGGCGGAGCCAAAACAATTTTTTTGATGAAATCTTATAAACTAGAGTTATTCACATTTTGTTCACCCTTTTCACTCTATTGATCAGTGCTTCATAAACCTCCAAGTCCTCTGACTTAAAAAAAAATGGCAAAGCTACAAAGTTTTCATTGTCATTAACGTGCATGGCACATCAAAGAGAAGGACTCTCGAGAAGAAAAAATAAATATTTACTTTTGATGAAATTTTATAAATATTATAATCTCTTACACAATTAAGTTTGTTACAATTTTAACCAAAATTGTTAAGATATAAGTGGTGTAATTCCTATAATTCACGAACTAAAAAATCTAATTTTAAATTGTAAAGTGATTCAAAATGTTCACGGGACAAGGTGTTATAAAAACAAAACTAAAATTATAAAAAAAAAAAAAATTTTTTTGGAAAAAATTGGGGGGGGGGGGAGGGGGGCAAGTCCCCCACCTAGCTCCGCCAGTGGCTATAGCCCTTAATTTTTTTTTTAAAATTGCATATTAGTACTAGGGATATATTTTTTACATAAATAGTTCATTATAATATAAAATGTATTGGTCTCCACAAAAATATAAAATTCATAATAGTACTTGATCTCCGTCTCAAATTGTATGTCTATTTTCTATTTTAGTTTATTCCAAAAGGAATGTTCATTCTTTAGAGTTAATTTATTTTCATTCCGAAAAGAATGTTCATTTTATCATTTTAACTTCAAATCTTTTAGTAAAATATTATCCTTTTACCTTAAATATATTGTCCTACACGGTAAACAAATTTTAATTTGGCCCCCTAAATTTAAATTATGTCTCTGCTACTGGTTGTACCAGTACGAAATTGGTTAAGATCAAATATTTTAAGAAGGGAAAAATGTCTTATTTGAAAATTATAGAATAATTGATGAAGACATCGTATGCATGTAAGAACTAAGGTTGTTTACTGTTGTTGGCTTATCTTCTGTCCGAATATTGATAAGAACAAGTTAGGTCAGGTTAATGTCAACTCTAATTAGCCTATTAACGTAAGAAAACCACTGTTTTCTGGTATGCCAATTGTAGTGTCAAACAAAGGTTTCAACTTCTGACTTAATTGGCTTCGAAGACTTTGAGCGCAAGACTGGCTCTTCATGCCTTTCAGGTGTTATATATTTTAATTATTCTAAATATTGGAATTTAGACCTTCATTTTTATTCTCATTTGTCTCTTCTCCTTGCCACAGGTACAAAGTCAGGAATTGTCTTTTGAGAGCAAAAAATTGCAACAATATGTCAACCTACCTATAAAAACTACAAAAAAACAATTTTTTTTGGGGTGGGAGGGGAGGGGGGCAAACTTCATAAAATATTTCAAACTACATATAAAAATTACTACATCTAGTAGTATTTTTAAAAAATACTGCCCGTCCGCCCCCTCCCCTCCCCCTCCCCTAGAATCGTCCCTGCTCCTTGGATATGTCAACATTTAAGCCTTGGGCGGATTCAGCAATTTTAAATTTTGCAGAGACGAAAGTAATATTTTGTTGGATGAGTGAATGAAACAATACAATACAATACAATGTATAATCCAAATACATGTATGAATCTTGAAGATAGATTCTTGAGGTACATGTATGTGTGTTAATCTTTTTGAATCATGAATCAAATATTAAATACATTCATGAGATGAACATTTGGTTCAAGTAATCTAATGAGATAAGATGAATGTATCATGTGGTTCATGTATAGAGGTTTAAAGAATTATTAGCCAAATTTGTCCCCAAAGAAGTTACGTAGCTTAGTTTCATCCTTTTTCTAACTTTTCACATCTCAACGTATTTTCAAACAGTACTTTCATCTCAATATATTTTTCAATTAGCCACTTTAAAAAGGATGAAAGTGGCTATTTGAAAATACATTGGGGATGAAAGTGGCTGTTTGAAAATACATTGGGGATGTGAAAAGTTAAAAAAAGAAAAAAGAAAAAGGATGAAACTGGCTAAGCGCAACTTCTTTGAGGACAAAAATGGCTAATAATTCGAGGTTTAAATGAAGATTCATCCATTCAATTCTTATTCATGAATGTTGTCCTTTGATGTGGGTCATTCCTAAACTCTATAAATAGGTCTTCTTCCTTCACTTCCAAAACGCAAGTCGTAAGAACAATTCTTCTAGTAAAGTTTTGTATCTCTCTCTTGATAATTCCATATAGTCTTAGAGTGCAATTCTGATTTGGTTCGATTGAGAGTGTGAGATAATAGTGTCATTTCTTACACTACGAGTAGGGGTGGAAATGAGTTGAGCCGGCTCGTGAGTAGCTCACGATTCGATTCGATATTCGGCTCAACGAGCTCAACTCATAAGCTAAATGAGCGATACATGAGCCCTGCATTTTTTAGCTCATCTAAAATATGAGTCGAGCTTGAGCTAAGTAGAGTTCGACTCATTTGTCTCATGAGCTGGCTCAATATATATATATATATATATATATATATATATATAAACATGGAGTGGACTGTAAAAAAAAGAAGTAACCCATAAAAGTTTCTATACAACAAAACTCTAGTTGTGCATAACATTTTATAACATTAAGTATGCTGTAAAAAAATTGAAGTAGCACATAAAAAAGCCGCACATGACATCTTCTGAAGTCAAGGCAAAACAAATAACCAAAACCCTACAAATTTTTGGAGTATTGATATATTATAATTAGTAGAGACATATTAAACTTCTATTATATGTTATTGTGTTAAGAAAATCTCTTGATTTATTTTGTATTGGTTTGATATTAAACTCATATTATAAGTCATCGTTTTAAAAAAAAAAATTGTAGATAAATGAGTTGAGCTGCTCGTGAGCTACTGATGAGTTGAGCTTGAGCTGAGAAAATTAGCTCACATCAAATATGAGCTGAGCTATGAGCTGGGCAAAATTAGTGTGAGCTGAGCCTGAGCTAGCTTCGGCTCAGCTCAGCTCAGCTCATTTCCACCCCTAACTACGAGTGTTGTATATTGGGAAGCGGTCGTCTATCAACTGTTGATACCATAGCATGTGCGAATTCAGCTTTGAGGAAATTTGTTACCGCATACCTCACTCGATAATCTTTTGTACTCTGTAATTGAATTTTGATTTCTTTTTTAAGAGTACAAGGTATATGGATTATTTGTATAGTCATTGATAATAAAATAAATATTGATTTATTTTCTATTTTTTACATTAATACACTATTAATTCAAGGACTAGTTCTAACATATTTTAAAGAAAGTTTAAAAAAAAATTAACTACAATTTTAAAAATTATGAAGTGACGGTTATTACTCCGTCTCCCTTTACATGTGTCAGTACCTTGCCTACTCTAACACCCCACCCCCTGCGAATGTGCAAGAAATAATTGCCGCCTGGAATAAAAGAGAAACCTAAAGATGTTCTATCGAACTTTACAATAAAAGTAAAGTTCATTCAAACATTTAATTCCGTACAGAATGAGTAATATAATTTGGCTTAAAGAGATAACAAGAGAAGGTGGGGTTCGCTAGGAATGGAGCAACACGACCATAAATATAATTGAGGCACAAGATGTCATTTTAGGTAGAGAAAACACCTAGTATTCGATTCTTGGTGACAGATAATTTTGGAAATAAGTTTTTGAGTTATTGTAGTTGTTTGTTTGTTTTTAATGGGGGAGTGTACAGGAATTGAACGCAGGACCAAAGGCCCTGCGTTGGACGATCTTTTCCACTGGCCATCAAGACTCCTGTTTGAGTTATTGTAGTTGTTTATAAGAACCCTGCATAATAAGACTCCGGCAACACGGTCTGACTATGATGCTAAACATAAAAAAACTCAACACATACTAAATATTTTTTAACTGTCGGATAAAAAAATTGCCGTTTCAAAAATATTTTGGAGTGAACATATATTGTGATTTTGTAGCACATGTTGCGTAAAACATGTGTTACATGTCTTATAACAAGTGTTAATTAGTAGAGAACAAATATTACATAGAATATAACACATGTCTAAAAGTCTATAACACCTAACAAAAAAAGTGTAACGTGTATTGAATTTTTAGTGTTTTTCACTATAACTACAGCCTGGCAACACCAATAATTATAATTAAAAAATCCAAAAATAAAATAAAAAGTACAAACAAGAAACACTAGAAACTTCCTAGTTATAGAAAAACCATGACCATGAACCTCAAAAATGTATTCTTAATGAAGTATGGTTTCCTTTGTTTCTCCCATATCTTTCTTTTCCATCCCCATTTTGTGGGCGGATGTAGGGGGCTAGGGTGGTAGCTATTATGCTGCTATTTATTGGACTTATCACGATTTGGGGTTGCAAATTTTTGATCGGATTGGATTAAGTTTCAGTTTTAAATTAATTTATATTCTCAATTTTAAATTAATTTTAACTCAAACTAAAATTTTCATAATTTAATACTTGAGTTTCCATTTCGTAACTCAATCTAGAAGAAATTGAATTTCAATTTAAGTTTCAAACTATTTAAAAATACAAATGTCACACTTCTTAAGAAATGGTATTATTTATCCGTTTGATATCTCTCTTTTATGAAATTTAATAAAGTCTTAATTTGTTTGTCTTATCTAAGATTGACAAGTAATTTATAACAAAGAGAATATTATCAAACTAAAACTAACTAGTTTTCATCAAATTTATAAAAGATACAACTAGATGGCAACTTAGCATTACAACATCATCGAAAAATAATTCCAACAAATTTTTAATCTAAAGTTCAAACTAGTAACTCTATTGTTAAAAAGGGACTTCGATCTAACTCAATTCTTCAAAAAGTATTTCAAGAGGGATGAGATTTCCCAAGAAGACATATAAAAAGTAAATATACACACAAATTCGTCAATATGTGATCTTTAACACCTGAACAGTGAACAATAATAAGGGTCTAACGTCTAACTAGATGAGTCTATTACATTGTTAAAAATAGACTTGTGTCTAACTTAATCCCACAAAAATACATCAAGAAAGAATAATTGCGCAAGTTATATAAGAAGCAAATATGCGCATAATCTATCCGATATGTGATCTTAAACATCCATCCATTGTGACGTGTTCTTTGACAGTTTTGTCAATCGAGGTATGTGAGATGAGTTTGGCATAGCTCACGCTCAACTCACATAAAAATTGAAAAGCTCAGCTCACGCTCAGCCCAGAAAAGCTCATAAACCTTGAGCTTACGCTCAGCTCACATTTTAACACGAGCTTGAGCTTAGCTCACGAGCTTCCCGAACTCATTTATATTAGCAAAAAAAAAAATGAAAATTCGGTCTCAAGAATAGTATAATACAATGAGCATTAAAACTAAATTTTGATAAGAATACAAGTATACATAATACAATCAATGATACTTAATTCTTGTAGCAAAATAAACTAATAAAAAGATAACAAAAGAAACGGGGTCAAGCTCACGCTCAGCTAAATCTTTTTAAACTAACGAAAAAGATAAAAATGTAATAAAATGATACTTAATTCTTATATAAGTTTTTTTTTATTATTATTATTATTATCATCATTATTATTATTATTATATAATATTTTAATTATATTAATTTTATTCGGGTTCGGCCTTTTTTCGGGCTGAACTCACGCTCAACTCACATAAAAAGCGAGGTTGAATATTAAACTCACGCTCACATCACCTCAGCTCACGCTTATACTTTTTCGAGATATGTGAGCCTTGACACCCCTAATACTAGTACTATAGGCCGTCAATGTACGAAAAGAGAAGATAAATAGTGGCAAAGCTCGAGTCGAACACCAGGCATTTAAACGGGACAGCAGGGAAACAACGCATAAAATTACGGTTCGCATCTCATGTTCTCGCATCGTGTCTCATTCTTTATCACATCATTATGAGTTATCACGTTTCTGTTTGTTTTTTTAAAAAAAATTATAATCTAAAAATAATGAAAGAATCATAAAGGAAAAATGAGACGTACATGACATTCTTCTACATATTGGACTGGGAATGAGACAGTGGACAAAAATTCCCAAATTATATGCTCCCCGTACGGGAATGAAAGACCCTCTTTTCTATACTACAAAATAAATATACAAGTAAATATTGTTATGAAATATCAAATAATGGAAGTCCTTATGGATTCCATAACTCCTTCTACTTTATGGATCCCCTAACCCCATTGATAGAAGAGTTACAAGGAGACCATAACCTCCCATTGATGAGTCCACTAACCTACCTATTGATTAGAGGTTTCATAACCTATATTTTTCATCCCTATAAATAGAGAGCTTTTGTTGATGTAAAGGAGAGATATAAATAATATAGAAGCACTTATACTATCTCTTGTCTTTTGTTCATTCTCTTCAGTTTATGTTTTAGTTTTGTGGAGAAATTCATTCTAGAATTTCATCAATTTTATAACACGTTATCAGCACGAAACTTTACTGTTAGCTGATTAGATTTGTGAGACTGTTATCTCATTGGTAGATATTCAGTCCGAATCGTTATGTTCATATATGTATTTGAGTTTTGTATATGATTTTCTGCATCTTGAATATAATGAACCTATTATTGAGGCTGAAGACTTGAGGGAAGAGGTTAAGGTAAGTTGTTTATATTATAAAGGTTAATTTAATGGTTAATCTTGCTAAACTTGAATTTACAATTCTTGAGATCAACGAGAGATATTACCTATCATGGATGATGAAATCCATTTGGAGAAAATGGGTCTTGAAGATACCATTGGAAAGCATCAAAGCCACTTAATTGATTGCTAACAAATCTTGAGAAAATATGCAATCACAAGTTGGTTGTGATGCAAAATGCTAGTTGTGAACAAATATCATTGTAGCTCATAATTTTGAATATATCAAGATTTATCATGTATATAATTTCTTCATGTTGGAGAAAATATGACATGTAACGCTTTTCTCATACCTCAAATATGCTCAAGAAGTAGCAATATTGAGAATAAATATTTTAGAAAATATGAAAGTATTATGAGTATATCTTCTTGAGATTAATTGAGAGAATGAGTTATCGATGGTATATTGAAAGCTTCGACCATCTTATTTTATGTCATTCCCTGAAGTGAATGAATTAGAACATATGATTCATTTATGAAATAATTTTGGTTCATGTCATGATTTTAGTAGACCATGTTAAACATGACTCATTGAATTCAATAAAAAATAATTTTTCACACGAAGTGAGAAAATAATTAGAGATGGAAGAGAATATATGATTCCAACACTTAATGAAAAAATTGATAAGATATGTTTTGTCACGTACCTGTAGTATGTTGGACATATGCAACATATTTTTGTAGCCAGATAAAAGAAAGGGAAATAAGATCACGGCTTGTAAAAGGAAATTGCAAAAGATCACAAAATTTAATAGGGAATTAAAGCGAGACATTGGATTGAGTAAAAGATTTAAATCTTTGTGCATTACTGCTATTATTTAAGAAAATAAATTAAGTTAGAGAAATTATCATTTCTCTTTATTGGCTTATATTGCCACAAAATTTATTTAGTTAAGATATTTTATTAAGTAAACCTGAAGTTTACCGATTTAGTTGTTGGCATGACCGGGTCACAAAAAAATACGAAATATAATTAAAAATTCATGGAATATGATGGAACCAAAAGTTTCCTTATCCGATGAATTCTTTTGTGCTACTAAAAAAAAACTAGACCATTTATAAGTATGGTCCAGTTTATTACAATTATATTATTATAAGACCTCACCAGAGGAGGAGTAGTAGAAGTCCCGTTGAGCGGGGGCCCCGTGAGGGGTGTATAAGACCTCACACAAGGGAACCCAAAGAAATGACAATTAAATCATTCCCCTTATGTGAGGGAGGTATCGAACCTGGACCTCTCGGTCACAGGCAGTGGATGTTACCCACTGGGCTATCATGCCTTCGATTCTTTTGTGCTACTTATTTCAAGGAAAATTGATATAAAGATATAACCAGTACAACTCGGGGTTGAATATATTCATATAATTAATAAATAGTCAATTGACTCGCAACCTGAAGTTTGTGATATATTGATAATGAGCTCAAATTTTATATTCAAAAAAATGACATAATTTGTCTCGACTATACTGGTGTCATCATATGAAATTTTGGCAAAATATTTTTATACACTAAATGGTCTAGTAGAACCATAAGTGTCTTGAACTTGTTGATACAGATTATTTTGTAGCATTAGCTCGTATTTTTCCAACAAGAATACTGTGAATTCTCCTCTATTAAATTAGTTTTTGGTCAGGAACTAAAGTTTTCCCTCTCCCATCTAAGAGTTAAATGTGCGCTACAAAGTAGTAGTCACCACCAATAAAGTAGTAATATGGGACCTTAAAGATGTTAAGAATATATCTTGGGTATAGAAATCACAAGAGGAGAGATTTAATGTATAACCGGATAAAAATATGTGTTTATGTCTCATCTTGATCCTCACATACTTTGAACCAGAAGTTCAAAGGATAAGCAAGACATATTTACTGACCAAAATCCGGCTAAGTAGGCTCCTATTTGAAGTCCTTGAAGGGCGATCTACCACTGCTGATAAGTATGAGATACAATTGAAGTGTGGTAGACTAGACGGTTCCAAATATTAAAAAAAAAAAAATCCTCGCATATAAAAAGGAGTAAAGGTTTAGATGGTTGTATATGGTAGACATATATATGTTAAAGTCGAGGATTCCCTAGACATGATCAATGTAATATCTCCAAGAGATTCAGGTACCTGAAAGTTCAGATAATGAGATCTCTACATAATGTCATGATTGAGAACTATGGAACTGCGAAAGTGTAAGATATGGTAAGTATTAATGCGCATAAAATGTGAATCTAAAATGAGGATTTAGATTCAAAGTCTGCAGAAACAAAAATTTGATTTTCGAGAAAATTAGCCAAAATAGATTATATATGAGTTCGCATGAGAAATATGAAAAGTCCGGACAATTAACAAGTACACCATAAGTGTATGATATTCTCAGTATGGATGATGCACTTGAAGTGTATGGATAGCGAGACAACAATGCGAACTATAAAATGTAAACGTCATTACTAGTAGCAAAAATGTTCTTCTTAAAAGTTTGGCATTGGTTAGAAAGAAAGAAATTTTCAGGTGGTAGATGCAAGTATGTTTGTGTTTTAATAGCATACAGAATACTTAGCACATATATGAAGTATTGGAATGATTTGATATGCCTGAAGCATATCCGTAAATTGTTCCAGAAGAACGTAACATTATTTCCTTAGTGAAAATCTATCAAAAAATATATGATAGTGTCAATGTTCATGTATAAGGAAATTTGGATCGGATTTAGTTATTTCCCACATACAATTCTTTGTGTATTGACGAAAGATGCCTAAATGTCTTATTTGCTAATGAACATTATTAGTTAGTGATCTCCATATAAGGGGGAGAAAATCGGCAATGTAAACGACTTTATTTAGGAACATCATTATCTTAATCTACGCATTAGGCATTAATGAACCAGAAGTTCATAACTTATTCATTTGCAAAGGATTGCAAATACATAGCCTAATGCATTTATAGACTCTATAAGTAGATGTCTCCATATGTGGAATCTGTTCCAGTAGGATAACGTATAAGGAGCATGCCTGAAGCGTGATTGATATCTTAAGTCTTAGCATATAAGATCCTTGAAAGAAATGACTATAGATTTATCAAGATGTTCCTCCTAAATATGTTATAGTAGCAAGTGATTGCTGAAGGAAAAATTATGATCTCGGGTTTTAGAAATTCATGATTTTTCTTGATTTTACAATTAGACATCCAGAAGATGATATATATGGACAAGGAACATCTTTTAAGTATCCTAGTATTTGTCTAATCGTTAGATATTACTAAATATCACTCGCTATCGCGAAAGGAAGAATGAAGAGTTGCTTGGTCCTGAAGTGCCATATTTAGTGCTATTGGAGCACTAATGTATCTTGAAAATACTATTTGTCCTGATATTTCATTTGTAATGAAATTCTTTGCAAGATAATGTTCTTATTCTACTCGACGACATATTTAAATTTGGACATTAAAAAGATCATTCGGTATCTCCAAAGCAAAACAGGTCTCGGATAAATTTGTTTAGATGAATCAAAGTCAACATTAATTAGATATGCAGACAATTTTTTTTTTATTTATCTAATCTTCATAAGACGCACATTCAAGACATTGATATGTGATAGAAACATTATATCACAGTTTTCTATGAAGCAAGTGGATGACGCTTATGGTTGAGATTCGATGATTCATCAGAGGGAGAAATCTCTATGATATCGTATGAGAAGAATGCAGCTTGTATAACTTAATTGAAAAGAGGATATATGAAGGGATATATGACAAGATCGAATTTCACTAAGTTTTCATTTATAAGGAGGTGAAATCGATTTGCTATAATGTGATCATCCAGAAGATTCATTCACTAAGACATTACTGACTTCAACTTTTAAGAAGTTGATTTATAAGATTGGCATGTGTCGGTACAATGATCTTAATTCTTAAAAGATCTAGTCAACGGGGGAGTAAAATATAAAGAATGATGTACTCTTTTTCCTTCACTAGAGAAGTTTTTTTTTTTTCCATTGGGTTTTTACTCTAGTAAGGTTTTAACGAGGCATATTCTTTATGTTAAGGACTGCAAGGGGGAGTGTTATGAAATATCAAATAATGGAGTCATTATGGATTCCATAACCCCTTCTACTTTATGGATCCCCTAACCCCATTGATAGAGGAGTTACAAGGAGTCCATAACCTCCCATTGATGAGTCCACTAACCTACCTATTGATGAGAGGTTTCATAACCTATATTTTACATCCCGATAAATAGAGAGCTTTTGTTGATGTAAAGGAGAGATATGAATAATATAGAAGCACTTATACTATCTCTTGTCTTTTGTTCATTCTCTTCAGTTTATGTTTTAGTTTTGTGGTGAAATTCATTCTAGAATTTTATCAATTTTATAACAAATATTAAATTTCGAGTTAATAATTAAGCCGATATCAATTAAAAAATGGGGTAATTAAGGAGCGGCCAATGAAGAGAGTCAGAGAGGGATGGGCCAAGGGGAAGAAAAGGGCCGTCCGTCCACGGTGGGAGAAAGAGGACAAGAGTGGGTTCCATCCGCCGCATCACCTTCTCCCCACTTGCCCCCATTCCCTCTAAACATTACCTGGGTCAACTTAATCTCCCTCTTTAACTATGATTATCTATCTGGATCCCACCCAAGTCCAAAAACACAAACCCTAATAGTATAATAATTATAATACAAAACTAGCATCTTAATCCTCCCAACAAAACACACACATCCATCCAGGGTTGCTTACTCAATCAAATGCAATATATTTTACAATATTAATCCTTCTGTCCTCATAACTAACATCTCCTACTTGAGGGTCACCGAGCGCTAACATTTGGAGTCACTCAATCTTAGGACCGTTTTTATAGTACTAACCCCACACTCTTCTTATATTAATTGAATAAAGCTCATATCTACAGGTAAACTCCGTCCAATTCATATGAAAGACTGATTTCCAATCTCATAAGAATAATTTTAAAATTAAATTTTCCTAACATTTGAGTTCTTCTATATTTAAAGATATTACGATACTTACTCATGGTCATAATATACTTCTTAATTCTTATATAGACAAAGACTACGTATATACAAAACTTTTTACAACTGATTTTTATTATTATCTTATAATCCCACTCATCAGAGCAAGTTTTTTGTAAAGAATTAGAAGGGAAACAAATATTTTATAATTTTACAATTTTCTGTTTTCAAGTATGACTTATTTTTATATTTTTCTTATATATCATATTCAGAGTATTAAAAATAGATTTGTGTCTAACTCCAATTTCAAAAAATACCTCAAAAGAGGATTGTTCAAGTCATATAAATTACAAGGCACATTGGTCATTATTGTCCCTAAACAATTTATAACTTGAAAGTAAGGTACCAAAATAATAATTCTGGATAATAAAATCCCTAAATTATATATCATTGGTATATAAGGTCATGTATTTTGTTAGTCAAAATATCAATATTACTCTCTTAAATATGACTTGTATACCACTAATTGTATTTAAAAAAGCAATATTGATATTTTAACTAATAAAATGCCTTATTTTTTAATTTCTTCATTTTCCTTATATATACTAAGAGATTTATATTTATGGAAGAGGTATTACTTATTAGATTACCAAACAAAGAGAGGATCCTCATTAGCCAAATTATTATAGTTACTATATCTAGGGCATCCCTCTCTATTTGGATCTGAATTCCTAGTGTACTTATATTTTGATTATGATATTAGTTTTTCAATATAATATTGGACTCATCAAGTTACAATTTGATTAATGGATATTTTTTAAAGAAAAATGTAGTAAATGATTGCTTCCACGGGCATTTATTTGATAGCAAAGTCTTCTTATAGTAAAGAACCAAACCCCTTTCAGTTATGATTTTCTTTATATATATAAAAATTACTCTTTTCAAGATTTCGACAATAGTTAGATTCTATTAGGAACTTAAAGTAATAATAATGGTTCCTAGCGCAATATAAAAAAAATCAGATTAATTTAACTTTGTTTACTTTTCGTATTAAAAAATTGATATCCGTCTTATGTTAATAATCTCCATAACTGCAGCCACAAAACAAAATATTATTTAGTTGTTAATTTATTATTATTAACAAACTAACAAATCAAGTCATCAAAAAAGATGTTTCCTTATTTATTTATTACTTGAGTGGCATCGTTGACATATTTATACAATAATATTTGGAAGAACCGAGGGTGAAGCACTTCTTTTAAATAAAATAAAAGAAATACATTTTTTTTTGTGAAAAAGAACTAGATATTATTATGATTCAATCTTAAATCATCTTTTACCCATTTTTTATATAGACGAAATTGAAAACTTGAGATTTCTTTATAGAAATTAAAAAGATGGAAGTAGTAACAAGGGAAACAACAATCATATATAGTTTCAGCACATAATGTTGTATTAGAGTCGAGACTATTTTTTTTTTAAGCCTGACACATAGGGGAGAGAGAACTGGCTCAGACGAGTAGGAGATAGCCCTAGAAAGGGATTTTAAAGTTTGTCGTACGCTGACGGAGGGTATCGAACCCACGACCTCAAGGTCGTGGGCAGACGCCTGTCTCACTGGGTTATGACACCTTTGATTATTAGAGTCAAGACTAATTCACGTAAATAATTTTGATAAAAATATATAAATTTTAGAATGAATATGCAAACAATAGAACATATTCATTGTCGAGACGTTTTTATGAATATATGAGCCTTACAACTATGGGAGAAATACTCAATCACGTATTAATAATAGAGGGAATATAATAAATTAACTTTATTTATTTTAATGATAATGCTACTATAGCTTTAAGAAAGTCTTCTTTACAAGCTGTTACTATAAGGATTCCATTAATTATCGTAAACACTTGCGTCTTTTTTTTTTTTGCTAAGTGTAAACACTTACGTTGTCAAACCACATTTTAGTACCTACGCGCTCAAGAAACAAGTTGGACTTTCTCCAGTTTAAATCTTTATTAGATTTCTTGTCTAACTAACCTCAGGGACGAAGACATGGGCAGGTAGGCAGTCGTTCTCGAAATTTTTAAAAATATTATTAGATATAATAAATTTTATATATAATTCGTAATATTTTATTAAATTTTTCCTCAACATTTTTTTTCCAACTTTCGTCCCCAACATCAAATTCCTTACTTCGTCCCTGACTAACATCCTATTTCATTATCAATAAACAGTTATTTTTTTTCTCATCTCCTATTTCATTATTATTAGACAGACGCATCATTTTTAAAAAAAAATTATTATATAAAGCTTCTTACCGCTTGAGGTGCGCTTCGTTGTCAATTCGTGACAATTAGATACAAATAAGATAAACTAAAACTGGCACGGAAACTGAGACATATGATTTGAGGCAGTCCGGCTCCTATGCAGAACAGGAAAAATTCCGCACCTTGCGGAACAATCTGTGCTCATCGGATGATAGTTTTAACGGTCCATATTTGGAGAGAGAAAAGTTGAGGCTGGACTTAAAAAATAAAAAATAAAAACTTTTCTCTATCCAAATTTAGACCGTTCAAAGCTATCATCCGACGGCCCATATTGTTTCGCACGGTGCAGAACTTTTCCTGTTCCGCATAGGAGCCGGGAGTGGATTTGAAGCCCCCTCTCTCTAGTACTACCATTCAATCTCTCTTTTTTGGTAAGGGAAATTATAGAATACTACACCCATTTCATAATATAAATAGTTTGTAACATGTAGTGAAAACTAATAAATCAAAAAGCAAATTAGTTTGTAAGTTAAAATATCAATATTACTCTCTTAAATACAATTATTAGTATACAAATCATATTTAAGAAAGTAACATTAATATTTTGACTAATGGAGTATCTTACTTCTTACTTTCTTAATTTTTGTTATATGTCTTAAAGAAATTATATTAAGAAATGGAGTAAGTAATAAACAATTATTTTTTCCAACTTGGACAAATATTTCTTGGTATGCCTATATTTAAGCTTTTAGGGGGTGAGAAAAGAGTAAGAAATGACTGCATTTTGAGACTTGGACCCCCCGCCCCCCCTCTCTCCTTCTTCCACCCTTCCATTTCTCTGCACTCAAAATCTTCCAATCTTGTTTTCCAAAATCTCTACTCAAATCTAGGGTTCAACTCCCACACCTCTTTTTCTATTCTTTTTTCACCTTTTCTCCTTTATTTTCTATTTACCCCACACACCTTCATAAAATATAATACATCAAAAACATTTTTTTTAATTTTCACTTTTATATTTTTGTTTTACATTATCTTTCCCTTATTTTATTTTCTTGAATACTAATTTGAGAATGATGGCTGGTTTAGATTTAAGCTATGTTCAGCAGCTTCATCTTCAAAGCCATCCTTCAGAAAATGAAGATGAAAACCAGTACGATGGGACCCACACGAATTCCGGTTCTGGCGACATCGTAGCACGGCGGCCTAGAGGTAGACCGGCCGGTTCAAAAAACAAGGAGAAACCACCTGTCATCATCACTAGAGAAAGTGCTAATACTCTAAGAGCACATATCTTGGAAGTAGCCAACGGCTGCGATGTGTTTGATTGTGTTGCCACGTATGCACGCCGCCGTCAACGCGGGATCTGCATATTAAGCGGCAGCGGCACCGTAACTAATGTTAGTTTACGGCAACCAACGGCGGCCGGATCTGTTGCCACTTTGCATGGGAGGTTTGAGATATTATCGTTGACTGGATCTTTTTTGCCGCCTCCTGCTCCGCCGGGTGCGACGAGTTTGACTATATTTTTGGCGGGTGGACAAGGGCAGGTGGTGGGCGGGAGCGTGGTAGGAGAGTTGACGGCGGCGGGTCCGGTTATTGTGATTGCGGCGTCGTTTACTAATGTTGCTTATGAGAGATTACCGTTGGATGAAGAGGATCAAGGACTTCAGATTCAGCAACCACCGGTTTCTCAAGGGGCAGGTGCGGTGGCGGGTGGTGGAGGATTTAATTGTCCGGGTTTTCCGGACCCGTCTTCAGGACTGCCTTTTTTTAATTTGCCTAATTGTCAGTTACCGGTTGATGGGTGGACCGGAAACGCTGTTACAGCTAGGTCACCATTCTAATGATACGAATGGAAGTTTACAACACTAAAGAAGTCTCGGTATAATCCAAGGTGGCAATAAGTTTCTGGAGAAATAGGATATTTGAAGAAGCTAAGGTGAGGTAAAACCTGTGTAGTAATGATGATCTTTCTTTCTTTCTTCTTTTGATTTTTATTTGTTTTGATTTTATGGGTTTTTTTTTTTTTAACATTATTAGCTATGGGAATTAGTCCCCTTACTGTTTTTTTTTGGTTCTTGAAATCCTCTTGATCTTTTTAAGAAATGGTTTGAGAATTAGATTGAAGTTTCTGTTGTCAATGAACTGCTACTTGACCAATTTGTGATATTTTTTTTCTTTATATGTTTTTTTCTAAAAGAGCAAAAAAAAGTAGTGTGAATTTCTTTTCCTACCCATTTTTACGTACCAATCATAACCTAACTCATTAAATTATCAATATTTAGAAGTATGAGCGAGAATTGATAGAAAATATATAATCTTTAACAATAAATAAATGAAGTATCTGCTCACAGAATATTATTAAAACAAGTAATCTTTTATATTATCACGTTTGCTATGAAATCATACCCTAAAAACAAATAAGAAAATATAATCGCAAAAACTATTTTATTTTTCGTACCCGTTTTTCTAATTATAAATATATTTATGAACTATTTTGTGTGTTAATAAATCTAAGTGAGGTTAGAAAAACAGTCATTGTGTGCTGCTTCACTTTCACTCTCAAGCAAGGTTTTTCTTGCAGAAGCAAGTTTTGCTGTGGTGGTTTTTTTTCTTACAGCTTAGCAAACATTAATGTTTGAGCTGATTTTGTTATTGGGAAATTCAGTCTTGATCCTATGCAGAACAGGGTTTTTTCTACACATGCGGAACGAGTTTTTTACGTGAAAAATATATCTTTTTTGCAACAAAAAAAAAATGTTCGGAGAACAGGTATTCTCATTTAGAAAATAAGTGTTTTTTTAAATCAATCTAATCCGTCAAAAATTTAATCCAATACAGCTGAGCATTCATTTTGTACATGCGAAATAAATATCCGTTCTTTACTGGAGTCGTGGTGTGGGAAATTGATCCCAGCTGGAACTTTCGCTGAAAGCCATGCCCCGGCTCTCTCTCTCTCTCTCTCTCTCTCTGTGAAACCTTATTTTAAGAATAATTTCTGGACTGGATCTATTCAACTTATCAAAGGTGTCCTAACTCAGTGGGAGTAGACGTCTGCCCACGATCTTGAGGCCGTGATGGGTTTGATACCCTCCGCTGCATGAGGCAAGTTTTAACCTCCCTTTCTAGAGTTATCTTCTTCTCGTCTGAGGTAGTTTTCTCTCCCCTATATGGGACAACCGCCTAATTAGGCTTCAAAAATCTGTTCAACTTAGCAAAAAAATAAGCCATAGCAACTTGTACATAACCACCAGTTCTATTCTGACCATCTTCCTTCCTTTCATTAAATATAACAGTTTTCAACTTCAAATTTTATGTGATGCTTAACACTTTTAATAATTGTATTGTTAATTATTACAATTTATTTTTTAAAAATTTAGAATTTACCTTATTTGATTAAGAATATATGAATTTTTAATTACAAAATTTTGAAATGGCATTTTTTAGCTAGTGAGAATCTAGGTCAGGCATTGTTGGTCAATAATGATCCAACTCACTGAGGTTAGCTAGAATACCGTGCACCGTCCATTCAGCAAATATCGTCCTTATGAGATTGGTCTCACATCTCTCTCACATGAATTGAGCGGGGGTCTATCTGCAGATGTGAGCTACTCTCAATTCATATGAGAGGATTGTGAAATCAGTTACACAAAGGACGTTCCTAAGATTGACCACCTTTTTAACCTTGTATGGTTTCATATGAGAAAAGATTGTTTGTTTTAACTGATGTTTACATTTTTGTTTCAATTACTCACAATTCATCACGTTTTGTTCTCCTTCAATTTTACTCACACGTAACGAATTGTTAGTAGTTGAGACAGATATAAAGACACCACCTGGAAAGAAACTTCATTTCGAACTTCACCCTCTTCTCTAATAAATAATTTACTAAAATCTAGACAAAAGTTCCCAAATATATAAAAGAGCAAATAGCTATTTTTGTCACAAAAATAGTTTCGTATGCTATTTCTACCACAAATAGTTTTTCGTTATCTTTTATACAACAAAAGTGGTTTTGTATGCTATTTCTGCCACATGTAGTTTTTATGTCTTTTCTGCCACAAAAAAAATAAAATAAAATAAAATTGCTTGCTATAAGTGTCTTAATGCGACCTATTCCAATTCAAACTCGACACGACTCGATCATTAACCCCGACAGTTTTTTATCCAATGCATTCTAATTCAAGGGTAAAATTGGTAAACCATCAAATTCTAACCAATTCCCTCCTACCCGGCCATTAACCTAACATAAAAATATCATAAAATGTCGACATTGACCCAATCATTAACTTGATATTTGTATGTCGGATTAATGATCGTGTCGGATTGGATGGAATTGGTTAGAATTATATGGTTGCCAATTTTATCCATGTATTAGAATACAGTGTAGAAGAGACTATCGGGTTAATGGTCAAGTCGGTTTGAATCGGATATGTCGCATTATGCACTTATGACACGCAGAATTTATTTTGTTGCAGAAAAGACACCGAAAAAATATTTGAAACAGAAATAGCACACAAAACTACTTTTGTGGCAGAAAATACAACAAAAAAACAAAACTATTTGTGACAAAAATAGCACATGAAACTACTTTTATAACAGAAAATGCACTAAAATTAATTTGTAACAAAAATAACACATTAAACTACTTTTATAACAAAAATAAGTATTTACTTTATATAAAAACTCACATCCATCGTAGTCTAAGTAGTAGCGGATCCAGGGGAATGGCATTATACAACTAATATTTTCTCAAATATCACATTTTCTATAAGAAAAAAAAAAAAATCTGTGGAATCTCTTTGTAATCCTTTCAAATGTTTTTGAAGTTTACTACTCCCTCTATTATATAATAAAAGTTATTCTACGTAATTTAATATAAATTTAAAAAGGGAGAGATAATAGTCATTTTTGCTATGATACTCTTAAAAAAATTAATTATTTGTAAACATCAATCTATCTCTATAGTAAAGGTATTCTTAAAAAATATATCTTTAAAAATTGAAAAATAATATTTATTTTCAAAAGATAGGTAAATATTAAAAATACCTCTGTTATAAAATTGGAGTACATTATGTACATGTTTGGATGTAATCTGTTCCTCTTCTTCCGGACCTATAAATTTTAGATTTGCCGCATGTCTTAAACATAAGGTGTATAAAACAATAGTAGTAAGTATACATAGCTATCATTTTCCAAAAATATTATACAATTATGTAGGCTATCATTGGTGACTACTCCATCGGAGGGGAGTAGCCCAGTGGGGAGCTCATCTACCTTGGGACTGAGAGGTCCCAGGTTCGATATCGGGTCACTGCGCCTAAAATAACTAAACCTCCATTCCCCCCCCCCCCCCCCCAACTCCCAACAAAAAAAAAATTGGTGACTACTCCCTCCAGTCCCAAATTATCTGTGCACTTTGACAAATACAAGGTTATTAATGTTTTGATGATTTTGATGTTAAAATATAAGAAAAAATCTAAGTTACCTCTCATTACTTTTATTAATCTTATTTAAGATTTATGTATTTATCTCTCCTTCCTCTCACACGACATTCAACTACCTCTTACATATGTGTTGGAAGTGATCATTTTAATTAATTAAGAGTATTCAATGAGGAGTTGCAAGAACGGTAAACTTGGAAAAATTATCATTAATACATTTAATTTAAAAAATAAATAGTTAATTTGGAACAAATAAAAAAAATGTTGACAGTTAATTTGGAATGGAGGAAAGGCGTATTTGGGCGGCTTTGTTTAGGTTATTAGACGCCAAACAATAAACAAATATGCAAAACGCGTCCCGCGAGCATTTTGCCCTTCTTCATCTGACTTTTACTACAGTTTTTTTTACCATTAAATTAAAATATTAGTAAGAGGAAGACTTTGCAAGTACTATTTGAATCAAATTCATATTAGTTTGACGAGAATAGTGGAGACTAAACAACGACGAAGCTAGACATAGTAGGTAGAGAAGATGAGAATTTAACCTAAATTTTACATAATTTTCAGGGACGAAAAATAATTTTACTTATACTGTTTCTAAAATTTTTAAAAAAATTTACGGATAAAATGTGATATTTTCAAAATCTTGGAGGGCAGCCGCTCCCGACCCCAAGATTCGTCCTTCAAACCAAGTTTAATTAGGCCAAATAATTCCAGATATCTAGCCACTCAAAAGAATATGATTTTGTCAAGGAGGCCGTAGCTCTAGTGTCAGTGGGGCAAGCCTCTACCCGTGACCAAGAGGTTTTGGGTTCGACACCCTCCCCTACGTGAGGCAATAAAAATTCTCCTCCTTTGGTGAGGGGGAATTTAAGATTGCTGACAAAAAGAATATGATTTTGGTTGAGGTGTTGAGGGTCATTCCTCCGCACCTTTGAACGTTTTAACTGTTGTCAAATTGAATTGAATAATTCGACGATTAAGATTAGAACGAAGAAAATAGTTGTTTCGAGCTATTTTGACAAAAATATACATTTTTCCTATATCAAAATGTGTATTTTAATTAAAAAAATAAATAAATATATTTCTACTTTAAAATAAAATACGAATAATAATAATTTATTCGCACAGTACTGACGATTTAGGCCCTCAACAACTCACCACGGCTCCAGTGCAGAACGGGTATTTGTTTCGCATGTGCGAAACGGATTGTCAACCGTTGGATTAAATATTTGACGGCTGAATATGATTTTAAAAAAAAAACACAATGTGAACACCTGTTTTTTTGCAAAAAAAAATTATTTTTCACATACAAAACGTGCCGTATGTATGAAAAAAAAATCTATTCTGCATAAGAACCGGACTGTCAACGCAGCCAGGGAACCACGGCGAGAATAGGTATTGCAGATGAAAGAAAGGCGTACGAAGTAGGCAAGACCCTAAGATTGTCTCCCTCAACAAGGACTGCAATTATTCCAATGTGGCAAATTGTCCCTAATGCCCCCTCTATTTGGGCAGGTGCCGGCCAAGTCAAACAACAAGCTTGATTTCCACATGCAAATCAAACTGATGTAATTACTGTGCTGAAATATGATTTTCTTAGCGGCTAATAATACCATCTCCACTGTGAAGTGTCGATTTAATAGTTAAAAATAATCATTGATTCAGTTCGAAATAACTTATTTTGAATCACTATTCACTTATTTAAATACTTTGACAAAAATTAAATAGATCACGCGTCTACTTATGATGGGTTTTTTAACGTCTCATCACGAGCAAGAGGAAACAATGGCTCCACTTGAATTGGATTTTGATTTTTGTTTGGATTTGAGTTTTGGCGAAAGAAGCTAAAAAGTGGACGGGAAAAAATTCAAATTCAAATTTTTTTCTTCAAATAATCATTCAATTCAAAATTTTGACTTTTAAAATTGGCGGGAAATGCTCAAATTCCAAAAATTTTTAGGCCAAAATTTGAAATTGAACGATTATTTAAAAAAAAAAAAATTGAATTTGAAATTTTCCCGCCCAATTTTTAGCTTCTCCCGCCAAAATTCAAACCCAAACCCAATCCAATTAGAGCCAATAGGTAGGACTGCATATGATTCAAAGGGTTCTTCCTTGTTCTTTATTTCTTTCCGTCTCGAAAATTATAAAGATATAAAACTGCAATACATAACACTTTTACATCTAAGGTTTCCTAAAAAGAGAAGGAAGAAGAAAGAGTTTTACAAATAAGTTAGTCACAGGTTATCTCATCAGCACTGAAACATTTGCCAAAACAGAAAGAACATATCCTAAGGAGAACCCACTTGGGTTGGCCAACAAATTAGTCAAATAATCGTTTGTACCCGTGTATGTACACATTCACGTGTCCAACCACTTACAATTCACCATGTGTATATATAATTAGAAAAAAATGTACACATGGCGAATTCTGAATGGTTGCGCACAAAAATGGGAACATACAGGTACACACGATTTTCACCCAACAAATTATGCCTTCTCTCTAACTGCACCCACATTTCAATCTTTAAAGGGAATAAAAACCTAATTTTGATAGATAAACCTAATCACTAAAAAAACAAAACAAAAAACAAAAACAAGAAACTTAGAATAGAAAGGAAATGGGAACCCCCTATTATCTCTGCCTGTTAGCATTTGAAGTCAACTTCTCTAACCTTGTTGCTGCTGTCGATACTCGAAGAGTCAATTTGGATGCATTTTGACTGCTTGATTTCCCCACCCCATGTTTGCATACATACCCATATTTTGCATTGGTTGGGCGGCACTACCATAAGGCATAGCATTCCGATCAATTGGACTGCCGTTGTCTGGTGATGAATCACTCGAACCACCTTGGGAGGGTGAACTAGCTGCCATTTGTGGGTTGCCAAAATTCAACATGCTTGGGCCAGCGGGTGGTGCTGAGGATGGTGTAGCAGATTTGGGTTTCTTCCCGTCTGCAATGAAGCTACCTACAACCACCTGGAAGGAAGCAACGCGGTTTAGACAGCAAGAAGTATTACGAGTTGGACAAATTATGATTTACCTCTGGGTGTAGAGAACGAGAATAGTAGAGTACCTGCACTGGCGATGCTGCCATGAGCATCCCTGCAACTCCGCCTCCCAAGACTCTACCATCTGACCCTGCCAATGACACGCTCAGACCTCCAGTTCTACTACGACTTCCATTGTTTTCTGACAGCAAGAAGGAACCTGACAAGGAAATAATTTCAAATCGTCCCTGCAAGAAGACAAAAATAGCTATCAATAAGTTGTGAAGTTAAAAACCAATTACCAAAAGACGATGGGTAAAACCTTAAACCAGGCAATAATGGCAGAATTATTGGTTTACCTTAAACCTTAAACCTTAAAGATAAAAACCAGTTAGATCATTGGTTTACAACAAAAAGGAACTTGCAAATGGCAGAATGCAGTCGAAAATAAATAAATACGCAAAAAAAAATGATGAGGAAAATCTAAAATTTGTAAGTTAAAAGTATACATAGAACTCTAATCTCTAGTAACACTAATTTTGGGGCAACGTAACACGAATCTTCCAGCATGGAGAACTATCCTAGAAGCTTCTAGCTACCGACTAGCAAATTGTAAATAAAAAAAATTCTAGAAGTCGGTACCAGCAATAGCTACCCTTACTGGCAATGAAATCAAGAATTTTGAACTGCTACCCTTATGGCCACACATCGAGAGAGGGAGAGTTCCAGGAAATAAAAGGATGTAAGGATACCAATGATCCAAGAGAGCAAATATCATCATCAGATATTAGAATTCATAAAAACCAAGCAAACAAACTATTTAATTTAAAAAACGGGGAGGGAGGATTCTTCTACTCGCTGGAAATAACAGGAGGCAAAAAACAATGGAAGCACATATCTGCTATGTTACTCGACTCGGGTACGGGTATGTATTTAGGTGTCGGGTACTTAAACATCTAAAACAAAGTTTCTGATCGGTGTTGACCAGATCCGGTAAGTATGTCATACCCATGTCGTGTCGTGTCGACACGAGTACGGAAGACATAAACGAAGAGTTCGAGTAACATAGCATATTTGTGACCAAGGCTTCTGTGACCAGTGACGGATCCAGAAATATAATTCACTGGGGTCATTTATACATTTATTATCTAAATGTAGTAAAATATATCATATATAATTATAAAAAAAAATCACTGGGGTCATTTGACCCCAGTCACAGGCAACTAGATCCGTCTCTGTCTGCGACACTGGTACATAGCCTTGAATACATCCAGGTCCCTCTTAGATGGTTACTGTAAACATATTGAACCATAGAAATACCAAAAAGTGTGCAAATTTGAACATAAAATCTACTAGATTGCCTGCTCCCAGTGTTGTTAAGGCGCGCCTGAGGCGAGAGGCGCAAAGGCGAGGCTCAAAGCGCCTTAAAATTTGAGGCGCACCTGGAATTCGTGAGGCGCGCGCCTTTCTGGAAAAGCGAGAGGCGCAAGGCGCGGATCAAGGCGCAAGGCGAGATTCAAGGCGCTGCTGAGGTGTTTTTAAAAAAAAAGAAGCTGAAGAGCTTTTTTTTTTTTTTTTTTTTGCTGAAGAGTTAAATAGGGGCTAATTACAGGGTTAAAAAAAAAATAAGGTGAAGAGTTTTAAAAGAGCTAAACGTCTCTTTCAATCTCTTCTTTCAAGAAACTCAAAGTCTCTTTCATCACCCGCTCTTCAAGGTAAGTTCTAATTTTTTTTTAACATCTTTCTCTTCTTCTTCTTCCCTTCTTTTTCTGAATTTTTTTTTTTAAAAGAAATTTTGAGAATGTTTTCTGATTTTTTGTTGAAGAGAAATTTTGAGAAACCTACATCTGATTCACTGGTTTTTTTTTTAAGAGAAGAAAAGTGTTGTGATACTGAAACAAATAGTGAGATTAATATATTATATAAATAATATAATAATGTATACCTTATTATATATTAGGGGAACAAGCCATCCTGCAACAAACAATTCTACATACTGAAACAAAAGTGTTGTTGCTTCTTTTTTTAAGATACAAAGCAAATTTTTTAATATATACCTTCTTCTATTTTCTCCTTTTAATAAAACAAATAGTTTAAATTGTTTTTTCATATATTGTAGATTATGGATGCTTTTTTTTTTTATTACTCTATTTGACTATCTTTTTTTAAAGAACTTTATTATTATTATTATTATTATTATTATTATTATTATTATTATTATTATGTTTTGCCTAAAATTGCATGCTCCTAATATATAATAATATTTATTCAAGGTGCGCCTTTTTTACTAAGGCATGCGCCTTTTTTGCGCCTTGCGCCTCAAGGCACTAAGCCCCCTTTGCGCCTTGGTGCGCCTCAACGCCTTGACAACACTGCCTGCTCCAGCAGTCCAACTTAAACTAGTAACATTTAGAGTTCTTTTTTATATTCATATCTATATGAGAAGGTGAAAAAGGCTAGGGTAGAGTGCCATAGGGAAAATGTTCCTTTACTCGGAACTTATTCGTGAAAATGATTGGAAAATAAACAGGCTTTTCATCTACAGTCTATCAGTCACAACCAAAAATTATGAGTTAGGACATCCTAGTCAATATCCACATGTAATTAAGTACTCCCTCCATTCCCTATTAATTGTCGTTTAGGAGATATCTAGGTATCCAAATTAATTGTCGTTTAAGGTTCTTTTATTAGTTGTCAACAATTTATTTCAATTATACCCTCAACATTTTCATTTCTTTTTTTTATGATGTATTAGTGAGAGAGAGGGAAGGTGGGGTAATATTGGAAGTTTAGGTGAAAATGACAATTTCCTTAATTTTCTCAAATTGTCTAAAGAGTCTTATATTTTGGAATGGAGGGAGTATGTCCTATCCCTCAAAACATCAGAGGGTTTAATTCCAAATTCCAAAATCCAAATTAGTACCCTTAACTTAAGAGTTCAACTCAAGACAATTGAGTATTATTCTTTTGCCAGTGGCAATCAAGGAACAAAACAAGAATCCAGGAACTTCTGACCTTTCACTAATAAATTTGATAATTTAATTTTTGTTCTTTTTTATTTCACTTTGTTATTATCTTCTTGTCTATCCTCAACTTCCTTACGGTGGCTACTCCCACTCAAGAATAGCTCCTTCTCCCACTGTAAAATTCCATCTACTCCTCGCCCTACTCATTCCAATCATTTCAAGGCACTACCTACATCTTTGGTTACACAAAGCATCAACAAATTTTATAAACCCACATTTTCTTTCCCACTAATTCAAATCTAACCAACTCATGAACACGTGGCAAATATTTACACTTCTCAAATGGGGGGGGAGGAGAATAAATAAATAAAAGATGGCCATAGGATTCACAAGTATGATCTGTTATCCACAATAGGGGATCATTTTTATAGAATCTTATGTAGCATCAACTAATGAATCTTAGCACCGTGAATCAAACTCAGTTAGCAACCTAACACGAGTGCATAGATGGCACACAAGACAATGTTATAGGGCTCACAGATTCAGAATTTACCTATCGGAAAATGCTAAATTAGAACTTACCTCATAAGTCACAGTGCCTCCAGACATTGCCGGCTGTCTAAGGGTGACATTGCAGATGGCACCATTTGCAGACAGAATACAAACAGTACGTGGCCCTTGCTGTGAAAAATCCATAATCTTGGATGCTATATCCTACAAGTCAGAAGCAAAAGAAAGTTTGTGATTAGTAATGCCAAAAGATGCGGAAGTCTGGTTTCCTAGGACTGGCAATGTTTGCATACTTGCAATAAAAGTCGAATACATAAGATGAAAGAGCTCGAATAAATGCATACACCCTTGGATGCAGTAATGAATCTATGCCACGGGCACCTGAGACCAAACTGGAAAAGTAGAGCGTTGGATATTTTGCGAAAAAATTTGAACTTCAACAATATATCCCATATGCTAAGGCATAAGGATATGCTTAATAATAGACTCATAAAAACATCGAAACCAAATTGGGTGTGGCAAAACGCGACTTCCAAATTGAACTATGGCCTTATATTTAGGTGCAATGTTTATAAAAACATATTCTTCGGATAGTCCAAGATCACATATTTCACTCCCCTTTTTCTAGTTCAGCTAATAATTCGACAACGTTGAGTATCCAAAACGACGAAAGCAGGCGTTATGTTTAGGTTTCTTCTTTCCTGATTCATTACCCTTTCCTTTGATTTGACTTTTCCCTCACCAATAGTTGCCAGAGCCCCCCCAGAACTTCAAAATGCATTCATTTATTCCTCTTGAATTGCATTAGCCCTTGGTTCCCATCATTCCATACTACCATTTATCCCAACACATACTCAACAGGGGAGGGGCGGCTAAGAGGCTAAGAGGGTGTTCGAGACACTCGACCGCACAGGGCCTCAAAAAATTGAGGGCCCCAATTTTATATTAGTTATATATGTATATGTGTGTGTTTGTATTTTGTTAAAGAATCATAATAATTGTTTGTATGTTTAAAATATTTTAGTACATTTTGGAGAACATAAATTATGATACCATTGTAATGATTTGTTTTTGTTATATTTACATGAAAGTCACTTTTCTCTGAATTTGAGACGCCCCTATACTCAAAGCTTCCTAAATCTCAATATACCGCCAATGTATATATTAAAAAAAAACTATATCCCCCCCCCCACAAACAAAAAAAACGTTTGATTCTGCAAGGAAATAATTAATTATCTCTGCAGCAACATCACTGTTTCCTTCAATGAATTCTTTTAATGACACTTAATCTTCAGCTCTGTTTCAAATCCATGTCCAGTCCAGAGAAAAGAACTTCTATAACAAATCAAAATAAGGCTGACAATGTTGCCCTTTCTCTTTGATCATAATTAGTTCATTGATTAAGCCCAAAGAACCATCTTTTCTTGCTTCCCCCATTTCACATAAAAGGCAGGAAAGATGCATTTACACATTACAACTAAAGAAAAAATTAATTACCTCGCCGGCATTCACTGTAATAACATGAGGAGTAAACCCAATTCCAGCTGCCCCTGCCGTCCACGAACAAACCAACCCCACAAAAAACAATCAAATCAATAAATTGTACTCTCTAAATTTGCTCCCAAAAATTGAAATCTAAGAACTACAACAAGAAAAGATCATAAAGATCGTAACTTTATCAACCAAGGAATGCAGAAATCCAACATGCAAGATCAAAAAACAACAATTCAAAAGCGAGAATTAGGAAATACCTAAAGCATCAAGCTGTTTCTTTCCCGACCCAGGGGGCCGACCGCGGTGCTTCTTGGCAGGTGTCTCAGAAGAGAGGCCATCACCACCACCGCCAACACCACCACCGGAATCAGCCAGGCCCACAACGGAGGAGTTAATCGGCGTAGGCGAAAGGCCTAAAGCAATGCTACTACCAGCAGCATCAGGAGAGTACTTTCTGGGCCTACCTCTTTTCTTCTTAGCAGGCTCAATGCTGAATCCCGAACCGGCCCCACCAGTAGGCGAAGACGACCCTCCACCGTCGGAATAATTGGAAGCCGCCGCCGCCGATGATGCCCCCACACCCATAGAGTTAAACGGAAACCGGGGAGCTGCCGGATTATGCTGCTGCTGCTGTTGCTGCTGCTGGTGGTGGAGGTGAAGAATGTTGTTGTTGACGGAGATTTGAAGAGTAGGGGGATAGGAATTAGGGTGGAGCTGAGATTGGGATTGGGCCGCCATTAACATAGCGGCGGCGGACGGCTGTGGTTGGTGGTGGAATTGAGGTTGGGCTTGGTGGTGGGGATGATGTGGCGGTGGTGGAGCAGCTGAAGAATCTTGAGAATCCATCATTAAAAGTAATAAATTAAAAAACAAAAACAAAATTGGAATCTAATTAATTAGAGTACAGTGGGTTTTCGATCTTTAACTTGAGCCCAGAAAATTTACAGAGAGAGTCCTTCTGGGTGTGAATAGAGAAGAAAGAGAGAAAGGGGGGTTTTGGAATTTAGGGTTTTATAAGGAATTAATTTTTGGGCTGATATATATGTAAATAGAGTTAATGTGGATATGAATCTTCTTTTCCTTTTCGGTGTTTATTCTTTATTCCTACAAATAAAAATTTAACATGTATTAATTTTTTAATTATAAATTATAAATTAAAAATAAATAAAATAATAAAATGAAAAAATAATACGTAATAAATATATATTCGAGGATATGAAACGGGACATAAAATGATAATAGATAATTTGTTGTCATATAATGTATGTATACGCGATATAGATACAGGTAGCGGATCTGTGTAAATCTGTGTGTTTTTGTTGAGGAAGGATACTCTAGTGAGGAAGGTGTATTTGAAGACTTTTTTACTTCCATAATCAATTGGATTTTGACACATCGGGATTTCCCTTTCTTTCAATAAAATCTATTTTCACACTCATTTTTGTGCTAAGTTAACATCTCCTACATTCTAGACAAACTTCGTGTCGCCCCTCCAGCTGCGAAAATTTTGCATGCGCCCCCCCTTCCCCTATGGAGCTTGAGAGAGCAAGGTTGTTAAAAACGTAATTCTGAGTAGACTGAGAAGAGGGTGAAAGATCGTAAATATTTAATATATAAATAATAATAAGTAACATATAAAACATGTCAATTATGCATTGGTATAATAGTCAAGGCTGAGACCTCATTCAAATTCCCTATTTTTTTTTGTAATAAATAGGTCCCCCTTCCACAATAAAAAAAAACATATAAAGCATGTTATATGGTCCACCAATATGAAAAAATTCATAAACATGGTTTCACAATTTTTTTCAGAAGACAATAACGCAACAAAGTTTATAATAAAAAAATTACAAGTCTTTCAAAAGATAAAAACTCAACAAAGTATAGTTCTTACTTAACGTACAAGTCTTTTCAAAACATCAAAATAATAAAGCATGTAATAAGTCTATGATCTAATTAAACAAGTCATTCAAATACTTAATTTCGAACCATCATCACTATCATCCTACTCCATATCAATTTTGCCTTTATCAAACTCATCATCATCATCGTTAGAAAACTCTAAATTGTCCAAGGACACATCGATAGCAATAGTAGTAGCATCACATCTAAATTCAACATTGTCTTCTTCATCCAAATCCAACTTAGAATTCTCATGAACAACCATCATCATTCAAGGAAAGATCATCAAGGTTATATTTATTCAGCTTTCGAGCTCGCTTCTTCTTACCCAATTTTACATTAGTCATCAACAGGATTGTCTCGAATATTATTGAGACCATGTACTAATTATCAAAGTTAAGCCCCCTAATATTTTTTAAATATATAAATTCTAAAAAGTGTCAAAACATATAAGCACAATTTTTAAGAATGCGAGCAAACGTAATATTGATATTTTATTTAAAAATGGTCATACTTCTAATACTCTTTGAAGCGAAATCGTCAATCGAATCTTCATAATCGACTTTCTCCAAGATATATTTTCAGTTGCTATCAAAACTAATCCATTGACTCTTTTTGTGATATTGTAGAACGCATATAGGACTTCAATAACTTCAATTTAGAAAAACTTATTTATATAAATACAGCAGTCACATAAATAACCAACAAAATTCTATATGTAATAATTGCACTCGGCGACCCCCAATTCATCCTCAACCCTACCCCACTACCTCCCCCGACCCACGTCGCTAACCATCTATCCCTGTGCACAAAAAAGGCGTTACCTAAGCCCACAGGGCCCCCCACTCTCCAGTCCGATAGAGAATTTGGAGGATGTAAATCAATGTGACCCAGTGACCCAACTATGTGGGAGGACTTGTCTTAGCCCACCACAAGAAGCCATTGGAGGGTTGAAACTTCCACACTGCTTCTGCCAAAATTCGATCATTCATCCTTGTGCACAATCTATCACCTTGCAATCAACTGGGTTGCCCTTGCAGACGCTAACCACCTATCATAATCCCTCTCTACAATTGTTAGTATCACATCTTTTGTCGACTATATAAAAGGGGACTTAAAAAGGTTGAAACTAAAGTTTGAGATCATAATGCTAATTGAGAAAATGTCCAGCACAAGATTGACGAATTAAATATAGTTCTTCTTGGTATCAAATTATCCAAAAAGCTAATTTTTTATAACTTTAAGGTTGTAACTTGCTCTATTTTTGCCAGAAGTCATGATGGGACTTCCTTTTAGGTGTTTTTCACTGAGATTCAAGACACGAAAGGAAGATCTATTATTGATCTTAGTATATTAAACTTTTCCTTCCTTCCTCTTTGGAGGATCTTTCTTCTTGAACAAAATGTGTACCTCCCCCGGTGTTTCTACCTCATTTTTAGGCGATTTATGAAATCAATGAAACACCAATGCAAATACACTGTTTGCTACAATCTCCATTTCTAAATATAAAATTTTCATCACATATTGTAAAAATTAAGAAAGCAAAAATTAAAATATTTTTGTAATCAAAATATCAATATTACTCTCTTAAATAGAATTAGTAGTATATAAGTTATATTTAAGAGAGTAATATTAATATTTTAATTATAAAAAATCTTAATTTTTACTTGCTTAATTTTGCCAAAATCTAATGAAAGTTTTATATTTAGGAATGGATGGAGTATAAATTTTCTCCTTTTCCACTTTTTTTTTAAATCAATCAAACTCTATCATAGCATAGCTAGACGACTACATGTATTACTGTGGAACCCTTACTTCTACTCACAGATAGTGGCGTACGTAAACTTTAAAGAGAGGAAGAGCACAATTAAAATTGACAAAATAAATTTATTGTCTCTTTACACACTTAACTTTATTAAAATTTTAACCAAAATCGTTAAGATATAAGTGGTGTTATTCCTATATTTCACTAACCACAAAATCTAATTTCAAATCGAAAACTTACTCAAAATGGGTAACTAAAATATTCTCACGGGACGGAGTGTTACAAAAAATAAAATTAAAACTAAAAAAAAATATATATATATATATATATATATATATATATATATATATATTATGGTGGTGAGGGCACAATACCCACTTTGTAGGTCCACTTGATGCACATGAGTGAGATTTTGATTCCCGTCAAAGACATAGAATTGAATTTCTTGTATGATATTAATGTACATATAACTTGTGAAATACTTTTATTAAGACACATCTCGCGATTTAAATCTTTCACTAATTTTAGATTAACATATGGAAATCCTTAGGTTTGAGATCAATCTTTTTAAAACAAAACAAAACAAAAATCAATGGAAGACTTTTGGTGGAGATTGGGAATTAAAAATTGGAGGAATCAATTCAAAGATGGCCTTAACAGACGGTATCAATTGGCAATTAAATAGAAAAGAGAAGTGGTTTCGGGTCAATAAGTTGACTGCTAAATCTTGCAGCTGACCAACTCAGCAGTAAGGACGAAGCCAGAAATTGTTTGTTGGACAAAAGACTTTAACAATATTTCGAACTACATATAAAAATTATCAAAAAAAATTTAGGGAGCAAACTTAATCAAATATTTTAAATTACATATAAAATGTATTATATATAATAATATTTTTAAAAATTTCGGATCTCCCTGACCAGAAGTAGCTAGTACTTGTGCATTTGTTACTGCTAGTGCTCACTTTTTCTGCAAGAGCTCGATTTTTTCTTATAATATGCATTGTTTTGACTTGACACCAATCATTATCACCACATGCATTGACGCCACGAATTTTTTGTAGCATGTTCCATTTATGCCCTTTATTTATAAATTTTTTGAATTGAATAATTATTTTTGAAATCTAAAATAATAATAAAAAAAACCAATTTTATCTGTGCCCTTCAATATCTTGGAATAAAACTACGATTCAATTCCAAGTAAATCCTTCAGGTCTAGATCATCAGTCCAGTGAGGCTTCTCACCTGCCCACTCGGCAGTATCTCGGTCCATTTGAAAACAGCTAAAAATTCAGTTTCTGCAGGCATAAGAGCCCTTTCCTTTATATTCGGCAGAAATCTCATGTTATATTATATTTCACTAAATAGATATCTGTGTTAGTTATAATAAAAGTCGAAATTTAAAAAAATAATAGAAGAGGTGCAGTTTAAACAATCTTATTTTTTTTAACATGAAAAAATAAAGAAGTCATTGCCATTGCCGGAAATACTAGGCCTAGAGTTTGAACCTATCCCTCCACATGTATTCAAAAAACAATCAAGTAAATCCTTTACAACAAATCAGATTACTATACTTTTTTTTTTTTGAACGCCCGAAGGTGGAGCCCCATGAACGGGGAGATAGAACAGCCCCATGAGCGGGGAGAGAACAGCCCTAGATCAGGGAGAATAAAGCTCACCGCAACGCTGGCGGAGGGTATCGAACCTGGGACCTCTCGGTCCCAGGCCAAGCACTTGTGACTTGCCCACTGGGCCAAGTACTTGATGATTCTCAGATTACTATACTAATAGGAAGTAATAGTCAAAGTTGCACAATCTTTCGACATAAATTTTTACAACTCATTTGGTTGCCTTTTTCTTTCCTGAGGAATACAAGGAGGTAGGGGTGTTGATGAAAAAATAACCAAACCAATTCAAATCAATTTTTCGGTTTGAGCGGTGCATTGGATTGGTTTCGGTTTTGACTAAATTAAAATCGAACTTTTGATTTGGTTTAAATTTTTTTATAATCCAAACCGAACCAAACCAAACCGAATATATATATATACCATGACAAAAAAGTTCTTCAAGTGCTAAAGTAAGATATTGAAGAGCCATAAGTTGTATGTGGTTTAGATTCATTTGAAGTTTCGTTTTACTTTGAAACTAATAGTGATGTAATTTTTTATTTTTTTATTTTTTTGTTTTTTTCCACATAGGATAATTTTTCAATAAATTGTTTGAATTTTAAGATTTAAGATCAAGAATTTATGTTTCATTAATTTGTTTTTTGTTGTGTTTAACTGGTGAAAAACAATAGACATATTTGTACATATTTTTAGTAGCTATGTAATTATATAAAAATATTATTTTATTTTTACTTTATATTGAAATTCAAGAATCAAGAATTTATGTTTCATTATTTTTTATTTATTGTGATTAACTTGAGAAAACAATAATCTTATTTCTTTTATATTTTTAACAGCTAAGTAATTATATAAAAAAAACTATTTTATTTTTACTTTATAATTAATATATTTTGTATCTCGCGAAAATCGAAAAACCAAACCAAACCGAATGCATCGGTTTGAGAATTTAAATTGTTTAGATTGGTTTCAAATTTTACAAACCGAATATTTCGATTTGGTTTAAAAACTATGTAAAACCGAACCAACCCGAACCATGAACAATCATTTGTTCATGCAAGGAGGCAAGAAATAGAAGGCAGTATTTGATCGTTGGAGGGGGGAGATTTTAAACAAAACAAATGAGATGAAATCAACAAAAATGGTTTTACTGCACACACCAAGAAAAGTAAAATTACAGTAATAAATTGAGCATCAACCCCAACAATTTTGCACAAAGGCAAATGGTAACAGAATGCTCAGTCAACTCAATAAGGGGAAAACCAAAAACAAAAAGAAGCCCACTGTAACTCCTAGGGAGGGAGTATGGGATTACCCTTTACAATAGAATAGAAACCAACAAGGTTCATAATCCCAAATAATTCTATTGACAATCCTTTACCGGGAACGGATATTCAATCTCTTC
This sequence comes from Vinca minor, assembly GCA_026122235.1. NCBI lineage: Eukaryota > Viridiplantae > Streptophyta > Magnoliopsida > Gentianales > Apocynaceae > Vinca > Vinca minor. The sequence continues at coordinate 5,838,063 of JAOCZM010000026.1, forward strand.
TTTCCTTTTTTACCCTTGGAACAAGTATACCTCAGATTGTACATGATGCAGAAGTGAAGTAGTCGTACTAAACGGAGAAATGGATAACTGAACAATGGCATACGGCAGAAATTTCCTTCTAATCTGGCCATTCAGTACAAGTGTCTTCTCTCCTACCTCCCATTGGCACAGATATTAAGTGAAATTCATAGCAGTACTCTTAATGTTTTCCTAGCATCTAATCTCGTACGAACCTGCCTTAGTAATATAACGAACCCACTCAACTGTGTTATATCCGCTCTTCTCCCATACCTGAGATTATATATCGATCAATTTAGGTTAGTTTCTTTCATTAGAGAACTTAATCAGCCATATTTGAGTTAAGCATACCTTAAGAAAACGAACACGCAATCCAGATGCTGTAAACATAGGAACCTGCAAAACAGAGATGGACAATCATTTTCTCACCCAACAAAGATTATCACCTACGAGGGAAGTTAGTTTGACAGCCAGGTTCCGTTTGGGTAAAAACCTACATCACAGTTAATTTGTACCCATGCCAGCCATTTTCCGAAGATTAGAACGTCAGAGATTTATGTACCAGAGTGAAGTAAATAAAACAGTTATGACTTATGAGTGATATGTGATCAAGTACTGTGCATATAATGGCAATCAACCTGAAATTCCATCTGAATTGGCGGTCGAGTCCAAGACTTCTTTTCCACAATTGTAGAGATCAACTCTACTTCGGCGCTCAGTGTTGACTCAGTTTGTCCAGGAAATTTCCTTATCCTGCAAAATCCATGCATACTTGAGAGCTATTACTTAAAATAAGCGGATACATGAGATCAGTAAAAATACACTTTAGTGACTATTGAATGCAAATTTTCTCTGTATGGAACAAGGGGCCCTGTAAAAATGTCAAAAAAGTATTCTAAGGGCAGGGTCCCAGAGTGAAGGAACAAGTAAAATTAAACAGTTGGCAACTTGGAGAGTATCTCAGAGTAAGAGATATGGTTCAAGGAGATTAGGGACTGTTTCAATAATAATGGAATTCAAACAGACTAGTAAACACCAGCAACCAACACAAAAGGAAGGTCAAAAGAATCTTCTGTCTGAAGCCATCCTGAATTTTGCAGTCTATTGGAATCATGTCTATGGATAACACAGAATTTCTTCCCCTTGACTATGCCCCTGTCTAGAAGTTCCATTTCAACTTGGTATTTTCATTAATCTCTGTGACAAATTTTACATAGACAAAAGATAGACCCATACATAACTTCAGATGAGCATCCTTGTGAGTAGCTTGTGGAGAAATGCATTTTGGTAAAAGGGAAATTGAAAGAAAGGACGTAACTTTAGATGGATTAAGTGAATCAATTTACAAAACTCGCATCCATTTACAGTTATCATCTAGGAGGCAGCAGGAAGAAATGCTTAATTAAAGCACCGCTGGTCTGCATATACTTTTAAATTAATGATAAATGGGGCATCTTCAGGCTCATTTTAATTAATAACAAGTAATACTTTGCTGTGGTAGAAACAATCCGTACTGATAATAAACGTGAATCAGTCTACACAATTACTTACTTCCAGACCAAACAGTCCATAGAAGCATTGTACTTTGCTCGGCCAGATGTCACTTGGAAACTAGTCTTTGCTGTTTGTTTTGGTACTGGAATCTTAACTACAACTCCAAGTGCAAACATTTTGGCACCAAAAACACTCTTGACCTGAAACAATGCCAGCAATATGAGGCAAATGATGATGTCATGACATCTAAATAGCATCCTTATCATCATAAGATACAAACCTTAACATTTACTTCCATGCGTGTTCGGCCCAATTCCTTAATAGTGGGCAATACCCTGAATGGGAGATTAACACCCTCGGTAATACGATATCTGCACACGAGTATTAGGATTAATATATCTCAGAACCAGTCAAATAAAGCTACATGCATTTACAGAAATAGAATATTAAGGTATCAGTATCAGCTCTATTACAAAAATAAGCACTTGAAAGAGAATTTATGTATGCATACCAAATGTATAGGCGAACATATGATGCATGTATTTATTCAATCATGAGACTCTGACAGCATATGGCATTTCGCTGAAAACATAAATGAGTGATTTGGAGCCAATATTTACTACAATTTCTGCAAAGAATATCTCAACCACCAAAGCTACATGATACAGATGCAGTCTGCAAAGGTACTATGAAATTTCACATGGAACACTTCTTTTAGAGCAAAGGCACACGGGAGCGAAATGAAAACCATTACGAGTATGTTAACTTGTGGAAGAAACACAAGTACTACACGTCTTTACTGTATTACAGTTCCTAGAACTTAATGTCCTTTTAAGCAAAGCAAGTGTTATCCCTTTTCCCAAACAAAATTACAAGCAAGAAGTTTAAAAATTCTGAGTCTAATAACTGCAACCAGTTGAAAGTAGAGGAGAAAAACTATCTTGAGAACTATGAGCTTACTTCATCAGTTCAAAATTCTGAGTCTAATAACTGCAACCAGTTGAAAGTAGAAGAGAAAAACTATCTTGAGAACTATGAGCTTACTTCATCAGTTCAAATTCACCATCAGGAGGAACGAAGCTGACAGTCTTTTCTGAGTTGAATCTTGTCAAATTTACACATTGATGGAAAGTAACATCATCAAGTTCGATAGTTTTTCCACTGAAAGATAAGAAACAAATCATAAACAAAAGAGAAAATTGACAAGAAAAGTACAATAGATAACAAAGCATGCATGTGGAGGTAAAACAGAAAATAACATGCAATAGATGAGATCATAGAGAAAGCTTATCATCTGAAAAACATCTGAAGAGGCTACTTAGAAGAATGCAATAGGCATCAGAATTCACCAATAAAAACTTAAAAGGGTTTAGTATATTTTTTTCCCTAATTGAGAAATTTTTAGACAGTATCCTCCAAAAGGATCAACGGGACATATTTCGTTGGCCCAAATATCAACAGGAACATCTCCACATCTCTCTGTATGGCTTCGTGTGATTGTGTATTTCTTTGCGTTTGATAATAAATGAAAGAAAGTGGGTGCAGAAAGAGACTAAGTGCATCTCGAAGCAACTACCCAAATAAGTTACTAGAGTCTTGAGAGTTTACCTCTTACTAGGACGTGATTTAAGTTCCGACTCTTTCTCAAGGCCAATCTTATCGTTTAAGCCCAACTTCAGATCAGGCATTCCAGAAAGGAAACACTTCATGAGAACTTTTCCAGTTACATCACACCGCAGAACACTACCTGCAAGTTCAAAGTGAATAAGAAACAAGAGAAAATACTGGCTGATATTTCTATGAGAATCCAATTTTTACCTTTTGAAGACATTAGTAGATTGACGCTTTCCACTATATCTAGGAACACCTGTTAACAACAAATGTTATCATCTAATAAGATATGTACTCTCTTTAAAAGAAGCAAAGACATGAAAAGGAACAAGGATACCTCGTTCTTCTTATAAACAAGACCCTCTCTTCGCCAGCCAACAGCACCAGTAACTTGTAAAGTTGCATTAGGGACTGGTTTATCTGAAGGCTGTTTAATTTTTGGAATATTAAATTTAAAAATCAGGATACTCATAATTCTGAAAAAAGTATTCATGTTAAACCTACAACACAGATCATCTCTAGGATGTTGAGATCCCCAAAAATTATTCTAAAGTAAGGAAGTTACTGACCTTAGACGAAAATGGTGACCGCACACCTTCTTGAGTGATGTAAAGTTTCAAAATCTCCGGAGAAAGATTTTGAGGATAACCAAAGTCCATTATTTCTGCAAACAATCGTACACAAAAACTTTCAGTGGAATTCTTTTTAGCAATTTTTCGTCAAATGCAGAAATATACACTTGTTATTGCAATACATACTTATCTTCTGCACACGTAAACAGGTAAAAAGAATACAAAAAAATGTAGTAACCTTGTATGTATCTCTATATGCGTCACTTAGAATGACAATAGAGAATACATACAAAATAACAAGCATATGCAGGAATATAGCAGGCCAAGCAAAGAAAGCTTCAATTGCATTATATATTGATCTGGAAGTGTACTTAACAACCTTTCCAAGCGAGGATTTAGAGTTTGGAGGTTCAAAGAGCATATGGTAGTTACTTTGCATGTCAGCACTCAGCAGTAAAGTTTCAAAGACTGAGGGCAAAAGCTAATTCTTTGGAAATCATTTAAAATATTCCATCACACTCAAGTGCTCGTGATATTCACTTGTTAGGAAAAAGATTTGGCAAAGAAACACTCTACATGGAAATTTGAGAAATTACAAAAATTACAAACATTTTCCGAGCATGAATAGATGCAAAAGAGGACAAAACTAACATTGCGTATTAACTATCTAAATAAATCTTTCAAATTATATCCCAGCTACTCATGGTAGGGGTGGCACATACCATCTAAGAGCTCGTATATTAATACAAAATTATTGCGAATTGCATCTTCATCAAAAGCCCCACCAAAGTAAGATTTGAATAAATTAACTGCCTGCAAAAAGAAAAGAAAAGTTGGCAGCACAATTGTCAAATAATAAGTAAAAGTATGAGTATTAAACAAATAGAAGTAGTATGGCTCTTACTTCACATCCATATAGGATGCACTGTGTTAAGTGGCCTAGCTTTTGTATGATAAATAAATAGAAATCAATTGTAGTTATACAATCAATGGTAGAAGACCAAGAAAGAACGCAGCAGAAAATGTTTGATCACTACTGCTATCCCAAAAATTGAATGTAATTCAGTAGATTTTCAAGATAGGTATTCTGAACGTACCTAAAGAATTTAATGAACAACGATTGCTCCCCAGTAAAAGTAACTGTACTAAGGTTCAGACTGATGATATCAACTCCAAAACAACAATGTGGTCTCTCTTCAATTTAATTACAGAGAAACAAAATATTTCATTTCCCAAAAATATCAGTCAATTAGGATGGCCTAAATAAAAGGAAGATTGTTAATTGTGGCAAGATGACTGGTAAGAAGATGCATTAACAAAAAGACAGGTATTATTACTAAATAAACACATAAGATACTCATAATATGCAGCCAACTTGAATTAGAAAACTGGCATTGCAAAGACGTAGGCTCACTATTTAGTAGGTACTGAAAAAAACATCTAATTCTTAAAGGATTGGCAGCTTTGAAAACTTGAAAAGCCAATGCACAAGTAGAAGCTGAGTACCTCAACCACAAATTTGAACGCGCATGCAACATTAGCGTTGCTGCTTACAACAATCACAATGTAGACATTGCTAATCCTCATGTAAAAGAAAGAGCATCCTCCAATCTGTCGAACTGGGCAAGTTCCAAGTTCTTTTGTTTGCATAATTTGAATTCGGAAGGCATCAACCATATTACCCCTGGTTAGAGGAAGAAGAACCATAAAGGCATCATTCCAAAGTGTCATTCAAAATATTACCCATAAACGAGTATCAAGAAAAGAAATTCACAAATAAAGAAATAAAATGTGAAAAAAAGGATCCACAAGAAAATGCGTTTTACACAAAGATAAAAGCCAGTGGGGTAAAAGTTCGGCGATTAGTCGCTAGTGGGCCCCCAACTGACTAGAAAACTCTAAAATCGGTTATGTACAAAATCGGCCAAAAAATCGGGCAAGTCGGTTGACTTTTTTAAAAAATTCTGTTTTATGTCCAAAACGAGGTTGTTTTGGGCAGAGAAATTAAAATTCCTGCTCAAAATTTTGCACTAATTTTTGTGATGACAAATCAAGAAAAAAATATGCATTAATTCTGTTTTGATTCATCTTTTTCTGCAGTATAATATATATGATAAATGAGAATTTTAAAAAATGCATTGTAATTTAGGGTCGCCGACTAGTTGCTAGTTCCGGTCTACCGCCCGAGTAGCGACTAGCGATTTCTGCAACACTGATAAAAGAAAATACATAATAGACCATGATGCTTGTAAAGACAATGGAAGATAAAGTTCCATCATTACAACAATCTGTTGCATTAGCTTGTCCTAACATCTGATATGGACAAAAGATAGCAGTCTGATTCTCAGCTAATTGCTTCTAAAGATCATCATATTTTACATCAACAACAACCAAGCCTTAATCCCAAAATGGGGTAAGAATTACGTCAGGTCATCCACACGGATGCATTCTCTCCATTTCTTTCCATCCAAAACAAAACTCTCATCTAAATCTAGCAAATTCATATCCCTTTTATCACTTCCGTCCAAGTCTTCCTCGGTCTCCCTCTGCCTCTTACGAGCTCAATATTACATACACTGGGGCATCACTTGGCCTTCTTTTAATGTGCCCAAATCAACGCAAACAATTCTCTCACTTTACCAAACCTCAGATTTCAACAAAAACAATCATCAATCATATATTTTCAGCTACAGATGACATTTTAAAAAAATGAAAAAATAAAAATATCTCAAAAAAAATCAAACTTTGAACAAAATACAAATCACAATGTCAAAATTATACACACAATTCGACTAATTTCTAATTTCACATCATAATATTCGAAATTTAACAACAGAAATTTAAAAAAAAAAAAACACACACACACAATATATAGCAGTTTTTACCCGACATCATCGCGGTATAGACGATTGATGAGGACATCTCCGCGAAGATTCAGGAAGTATACAGCTGAAGCTGCCACTGGCATGATTCAATTGCAAGACCCAATCCACTCTGGATCCGGATTTTCTTGATGAGATCTAGGTTTTTTTTATTCAATCCTTTGATGATTCGATTAATCCAGGAAGAAGAAACAGATATTTCATCAACAATCTCTAATCTATTAAGAATGCCAATTAAGAAAAATACTGCTACTGATTTGAAAATAATTGAAACAACTATGAATTTTCCTTAAAATGAAAATCAAGAGGAAAATCTGAGAAAATAATAGTAGAGACTCTGGTGGTGTGCGGGAGCTGTTGAATGAAAACGTTGTTCTTAGTCAAAGAAATCGCTGTCCCCTTAACTAAGAAACCACGTCTTATACTGGTTATATAGTCCTTACCGTATTTCTCTATGCAATATTAGGGAAATTGCTACTTTTAACCGTAAACTATATATGAATTTTTTAAAATAATCACGTTCTTTGTTTTTTATTTAAAATAACATCTAATAATTTACGGATTCTCAGAATAACCTTGTTTCATTTTCTACGGTAACACTAGCAAAAGACGACAAGTGTATTTCACATTCGGCAAAATTATGGATAAATTAGACACTCTATAACATTTCCTCATAAACAAACTAAATGAAAGGTTTTTTTTTTTTTTTTTTGAAGCCCAAGTGGGCGTACACCCTAATAAGAGAGAGAGTAGCACCTCATAAGAGGAGGAAGAGATAACCCTAGAAAGGGAGACAATTTAAAGCATACCCCATGCGCGTGGAGGGTATCGAACCCACGACGTGGGCAAGCGTCGCCCCACTGGGCTAAGGACCTTGTGATCTAAATGAAAGGTTGATGGGGGCAAAACTCAACCGGATCCAGTTTCTTCTCTTTAGCTTCTAACACTCGTGATTGCTTTTGCTGCCACCTCTTTCCCCTATAATTTCTCACTTGAGCCACCAATCTTCCGTAATCCTTCCCGCGGCCAACTCTACCTCCACCGCCATCGTGCGACTCCCTCTCTGTCTCAGCTCATCTCTATTCCCCTCAAATATCCTCATATCACCGACCACCACCTCCAACACCGATTTCTATCTCCCTCATCTCCGACTTCGAATTTTTATCTAATCTCCTTTCTCAACTTCCAAATTCGAATTTTCAATTTTCCCAATTTCTAGCTAATTTCCTCTTTCAATGTTTTTTAGAAATTACTCCATCCATGTTTCCAAACTCAGCGCGCGCGCACACACACTTCCCCTGCCCCATTTTAACACACACTCTGACCATGGTGGGGGCAACAGGAAAGAAAGAGAATAAAGGTAAAAGGGGAGGGTGGTAGTAGCCAAAAATCCAAAGGGAGCAAGGCGGTGGGTTTTGGATGAAAAAGAGGAAGAGAGATGAGAGTCTCGAAAATCAAATTTTGTAACGGTGTTGTAAGGTTTCTAACACAATATGGAGGGTTCAAATGTAGGCTAAAAGGTTTTATAAATTCTATTCCAACCTCATCTAGTTGGTTTGGGAGGAAATATCATGGATAGACAATTTATCCTTGATTTTTGCCCCATGTGAGATACATGTGCCATTTATGGCCGAAAATTATTTTGGAAATGCATAAATTGTTAAAGGTTATTTTGAATACAAAACAAAGAATGAGGTTATTTTAAGAATTCTATTATAATTTTTGGGCAAAGAAAACAATTTTCCTTAAAATTTAAGTTCGTTTTTTTTAACTTGCATCCACACCTAAAGTGTACAAGCGAAAATATGATCAAACTAGCCAATGATCTACCGTTTACATTGAAAGTGTTTATATAAATTATTCAAAGATATAAACATGTGTTACAAACATATAAAGAGGCATTCCAAACATATAAACATGTGTTACGAACATGTAAATAAAGTTTAGAAACATATAAATAGGTGTTACAAACATATAAACAAGTGTTCATAAAAAACACTAAAAAAACTTACAATTTCTACCCCCATGGATCCAAATTTTATGTTCATCATGTGGGAAAATAATCCATCCCTTTTACCACTTGCTCAAGCACAAATGGCAACATATCTCTCTGTTTTAGCAACGGTATAGGAGCCGCCCCCGCCATTCCAATGACCGGGGTGCTCTGCTCTGTAGAATGAAACAGGTACGAAATGTCACATGACATGTTTTATTATAGAAAGTCCAGTAATTTTTAAACTATGAACATGTGATCGTTTAACTAACGAGAGTACTGTGGTGAACCAGAATCTTTTCATATTTCCCCAGTTGCGGTCACTTCTTTGAAATTCACACCATCATCTATTTCTTCGCCCGACATGCAACTCTTGAAATACTCACGACGCAATTCAGACATCCATCGTCTTACATCACTAATTTTTTGTACTAGGTATTAGATAGTTAATACTCTACATTGTATAATGTGTATGAAAATTATAGGGTTCACTACTTACAATAATATTACAAGACTAAAACTAACTAAAAAATAGTTACGAGACAATGAGAGGTGTATTCAATCTAGATTCTATAGGAGTTTTAAGGAGTGTTAAGGTATATAGGTATTCAATTTAGATTTTAAAAAGTTCATTAAAATCTAGAGGTATTCAATTTAGATTTTAAAAAGTCCATCAAAATCTAAAGTTATTCAAAACTCTATAAATTCTCGCAGATTTCATTAAATGTAGGATTTTGATGGATTTCATAGGCTTAAATGTATATTGAGAAATATCTTTTTTTTTTCCCTCAAGATTTTGATTTTCTCTCATTAATATTAAAATTAAATGTCTTTAATAATTTTATCTTAAATTACAAATTTTTTAGTGATCCCATTTCTTTAAAATTATAAGAAAAATAAAGAAATATCCAAACTCAAAAGAAACGAGGAAAATTTTCACATCATTAGAAAAGTCAATATGAAATGTTTATTTTCCAAAAATAATATATATTTTCATAATATTCAAACAATATTCTTCCTAATCATTTTCAAACAGAAATTAAAGAAAGCAAACAATTTCTTCTCTATCTAACCATAATTTTGGATTTCATTTCCCTGAAAGAGAGAATCAAAGGGGAAAAAAGAGTTCAAACAAAACCCAATGCAAAAAAATACATTAATTAAGCCAAATGAAAAAAAAATATTGGTAAGTAAATTATACAAACTTTGAGCAAAAAAATCGAAAAATGGCGCAGTTACGTTATCTAAAAAAAAATCAAAGACCATCACCAAACCTTTTAAATTTCTAACAAAATGATTTGATTCCAAAATAAAGAGATTGATAAACATATGTTGACTTTGAAATTCAACACCGCTGGATCGGTATAATACACCACTGAATCAGTCTTTTTTTAATTTTTGGGTATTATTCAAATAATCTATAGACTTAATAAATAAAAATAAATCCTGATGAATAAATCTAATAGAATTTGCATAAATTTATAAATTTAACAGAATACATAAACTTTTGAAAATCAATTAAAATATTTAAAAATCCGAATTGAATATACCTTTAAGTTCACATTTCAAAAATATTTAATAGAAATCCCCTTTTGCCATTTTCTCTTTTTTTTCAATAATTATTTTTTCTTTTCCGAGTAACTTCACCAAATCCAATTACTAGTAGATTTTTATATCTGATACACCTGTAATTTCTCCACAATAATATCTTTCCTCTCCATGTCGAATTTTTTTTATTTTCGTAGGCTCCTAAATTTACAATTTACATTCAAACGAATGAGTGCAGTACACGTAGAAAATAGAAATTCATATAAGTTCAATTTGACTTGAATATAAGTTTTAAACTTATTAACCTACCGAGATAATCCTATTCATCCTGTCCGTCTCCGACTCCACACTACCCGCTGTCCTAACTGAATTTTCTCATCATAAATCATTACCGTTTTACCCTCCACTTCTCTCCCAAAATTCCAAACCTGCCCCCCTCGCCGGTCAGAAACCCCTCTTTCTCTGATATATGTCTAGAGAGAGATGGGGCTTTTTCGGAAAATCGGGAGTTTTCTAGGGTTCGTTAAAGACGAATCAGCAGAAGCGGGATTGAATAAAGACGAAGATGAAAACGACACCGTATCAAGTTCAAATTCAGCACCGCCGTTCGCTGCAGCAACTCAGCATCTGCCGCGCAAAGGATTTAGTGTTTCCGTACAAGTTCCCGTCGATAGACCTCCGCCTGGACCTCTACTCCTTCCTTGTAGCGACGGCGGCGGCGGCGTTCAGGTATAAAAAGCTACTCCTTTTTAATGTGAAGTTTTATTCTGCTTAATTTCAATTTTTTTGGATGGATGAATTTGCTCAGAGAAGTTCAATTTAAGTAAAAATATCGGAATGAATTTTTGAATTTTTCTTTTTTTTTTTCACCTTTAATATGTGTTAAGTGGAAGAATTGATAGTTGTAATTTAATATCTTAAATAGTAGAGTTTGAAGTTTTACCGTGCACACATAAATGCTCTGATACTGAATGAAAGAAGCATGGTAATTTGCACATAAATCAAAATAGTTCTTGGGTTTGCCTTCTCCCGATGCCTTTTGACTTTAATTCGAGGGCATGATTTCGTAGTAAAAGTGACTGTATAGGGGATCACTGTTTCAGTAGCCACTTTGTGCATTCATTGCCAAATGTTAGGCCAGTCTCCAATTCATCTATTTTAGTGGTATTCTGGGAGCAACAACTTTGTGCATTGATTGTCAAAGGTTAGGTTTGTCTCCTATCTATCCCCGCCCATACATCCAGTTCCAATTATTGATATTTAATGTGTTATACTATTGTTGTTGTTGTTGAGTAGAGTTTGAGGTTTTGGTGCATAGAAATGGACATAAAGGTATAGAATTTATGGTTCAAGAGTTTGGTTAGGGGAATTTGAGTCAGAATAGCCTTTGAAAGCGTTGAGCGGCTGCTTTGATCATTAATATGAGCCAGATATTAAAGGTTTTTATTTTGCTTATACGGAATATATGGCGAGGCGAGCGAGATCTTTGCTGTGTTTATGCAGTGCAAGTTGAACTTGCCAATGTTTTACATCTTGGTTTTTCTACTTTCAAAATTCTTTTGTATCTTGTTGTTTGTTAAACAAAACAAATCACACATGGGATCTTATGGATTTTTCGTGAACTCTTCACACATTATAGTTGGAGACTTCCTATAATGTTCCATAGAAATTTCACAGCAATTTTCGTTTTGCTAGCTCTGTCTTAGTGCTTGAATGGGGACCCTTAGCGGGTATTATGAAATATATGGAAGAACGGTTATTGAAGAGAGAGATGATTAGAACCAATAAGTTCACGAGCTTGAGCATTAGTCATTTAGTAGACATTTACAAATGAACTAAGGAACTTTCTTCATTTTCTTTTGAATCTTTTGTATAGTGTGATCTCCTGATGTCATTTAGCTACTGCTTTTTTCTTTCCTCTTCCCCATTTGGTTAGAGAGACCATTGCTCCTAAAAACTCTTGTTCACACAGTGGGGCTGAGAAACTTTAAGTATCTTGGCCCTAGTAGTTGGATGCATGACAAGACGCGTCTAGATTGTAGAGGATACTCGGTATCTTGGCCCTAGATTGATATTGAGAATCCACTTGAAAGAATCTAAGAGGAAAGAGATAATTGAATTGAACTTATATCACAAGGCAATAAATTTTTGTATATCGAGTTAAAGCAGAGTTTTCTATTTTTTGTTTGTTTAAGTGGCTGGCTTGTATTACTTCTCTAAACTGGATAGCTGGAAGATCTTCTGTGTGTGCGTCTGCTGAAACTATCTTAATTAAATCCAAATCCTCATCTTCTAAAAGGTGTTTTCTCATCAACTTTTCCTCTCTGGGATTTAGAAGATATTTTTCCATTAACTTCTCAGATAACCCTGCCATTTAGCTCCTATCTTGAACTTCCGGTTGTAGGTGTGTTAAAAGTTTTGTATATTTGATGTTTTCTGGAAATCTACATCCTTTTTTCTCTGAATTCTTTCCTTAAGGTCATAATGTCTTATGCAGATTGCCTACGTCATTCATGGTCAGCAATTTCCTTTAAGTTTCCTCACTAAATAAAGCCCATTTTCGGAACAAAAATCTAGCTGAGCATGCAAACACAAAAACCTGGTCTGTGAAACCCAGAAGCCTTAGAGCACTAACATGGTTACATTGCTTGTAATCTGAACTACTGATTACGAAAGTAGTAGCTCATAATGAGAGATTAATTGAATGGTCGATATGGGTGTTTGTTATTAGTTGTGTGAACCTTGAAGGTTGAAAACATTGCATCGTTCTAAAAGGGATTGTGCCAGGGTTTATGTTTTCGAATATGTGTATCAAATATTTATTCGATACACTTAGTTAAACGTTCAAAATTCTTTTTCATCCATGCATCCTGTCTTGCTTCTCCTACTCAGCCTGGATCTTGTTTGGTAATTTAAGATATAATTTCGGGACTACTTCATTTGTTACATTCCTTTTTCTTTTTTGAGGGGAGGGGTATCTTCATTTTTCAGGTGTTTCTTCTGATGAGCACAAATTGAAACTTTATGCGGCAAGCAGTTCCATATGATGTCGGAGCAGCCAACAGTTTGTTGGTTACTTGAAGCCCCAGTACCCATGGTATTAACTCCACATTTGATGTCTCTTGTGCTTCACATAGGTTGTAATCACAATTAAGGATTAGTTGGTCTAGTGGTCAGCATAAACCGTTGAGTACTTCAAAGAAGTGCTATTTAGCAATATCTCCCTTTGTGATTGTCCTAATGATCTATCAATATATGTCAGGCCTGGTCAGACTAAGGATATCAGTTTCAAGGTCACTCCTGGAAAGTGGATAGACATCCTAGTATAGTCATAGTCAAATGGTCATGGACTAGAAATCTAAGGATGATAGATGTCACTGAGAAAGGTGGGTAGTACATCGGACCTATGCTCAGTGACCGGTATCTCTTTTGTGCTTCACATAGGTTGTAATCACAATTAAGGAGTAGTTTGTCTAGTGGTCAGCATAAGCCTTTGAGTACTTCAAAGAAGTGCTATTCATGGTTATCCCTACTAAGTTTGGAGAAATGACAGAAAAACCTTATTTTTCCATTCACGGTTCCATCTGTTCCATGACTTTACTGAATACTTTAAGAAAGTTGGTCCTGTTTTTCTGCTTTCTTCCAAAGTTTGTGTCATAACTTCATGAATAGAAACTAATCTTAATTATATAAGATTTCCATATGAACTTTGGATGTAATGATATATATTCAGGAAAGTATCGTTTAATGTACTAGGTCCTGGGCAATAATATCATGTCCTAATTCATGAACTCAACGTCTGACAAAAATGGAGAATAGAGAGACCCTACTTTTATATTTTCATTTTGCACATCATTTGTTTGATTGTGTAAGATATTTTCCTTCATTGCACTTTCCTTTTCACCGTCAAAACTGAGTAGAACATGTTTTTCACATCTGTCTGGATTAATACTTGTAAAACCTAGCTCAGCACCAGTTAATACGCCCACGCACACGCGCGCGCACACACAGAAATTCCCAACATTGTAGATTGGTATGATTTTTTGTTTTTCTGATGGGTCAGGGCTTCAGATGGTATGTGAAGCGTCTTAGAATAGACGAAGATGGAGATATCGCAGACGAGTTTCTTGAAGAAGTTTTACCAAAAAAACCTGTGAATGATGAACAAGAGAAACAACAGGCACTGACAAGGTTTGAAGTTAAATGCAACACGAGGCCCCTGAAGATAAGGAACCAGGTACGCTCCGTGGACGGCAAAATTCAAGTGCGTCTGGAATCCCAGGGGAGACTGGAATGGGTGTAAAGAAGGTTATATCACCTCTCAGAAAACACACACAATGGAAAGCTACATTGTTGTATGGATTTGTAGTCGCAAAATATGGTCATTTCAATTTTGAACTCCTTAAAACTTGGAAAGTTTCTGTTATTGATCCTTACCCCCCCCCCCCCCCCCCTCCCTAAATATATGGATTTTTCGGATATGGACTAGTGATCCAAAATTAACGTCGTCATCACATAATTGTCTCTCTCTGGGCAGTTTTGAACCACATAGTACATATTAGAGCTATCCCATACACTGGTTTTGTTGCACATAAATACTCTGACCGAATGAAAGGAGTATGATAATGTGCACATAAATTAAAATGATTTTTGAATATGCCTTTTCTGATGCTTTTTTTATTTTTGGAGAGTGATTTTGTAACAAACGTGACATCATAAAAGATTACTGTTCCAGTATATTCTATAACCAGTCACTTTATACATTCATTTACAAATTTTTTGGTCAGTCTCTAATTCATTTGTTTTAGTAGTATTTTGGGAGTAACTATTTTATGCATTTATTGTACAAGATTAGATCTGTCCGCTTCATACCCTAATAATTGGGGACTTTTGAGTTACTGTTATTGTTGATTTTATCACACTAACTTGAATCAACAGTAACCCTTCTGAAAGAGTTTGAGCAGGCAAATTGAAATTTGTGGTCATCATAGGATAGCACTGCACAACCTTTTATTCCTTCGAATCATATTCATAATCATTAAACAACACAGAAATCATATTCCAGTTTTTTTTTGTTTTTTTTTTGGGAAAAAAAGAACTCTAAAAGAAAACCAACTTAAGGTTTACACACGTGTTTAAAACCTAACTACAGGCATTTGTGGGTGTGGCCCGGAGGCTGACCTCCTAGAGGGTAACTAGGAGGAGCCGGAACTCCAGTGGCGGCAGTGGGAACTGCGCTTCCCACGGGCTCATGGTGGCCATGAGCACCGTAAGCTGGAACCCCGGTCGTGGGAACTGCAGTACCAACCGGAGCATGGTGGCCAAGAACTCCGGTCGTGGAAACTGCAGTACCAACCGGGGAATGGTGACCAAGAACGTGGTGAGGATGCTTGTGGGTCAGCTTATCCTCAGCATTTTGGGCATGGGTTTGATGTAGCTTCATTTGAGCTTCTGCTTCTTTTACTTTCCTTCTTTCCTCAGCTATTTTCTTCTCTTCCTTTGTGGTTGCTACTGCTTTTGCTGCCTAAAATCATTTAACAGATAATAGAAATCAGATGAATTTTTTAAAGAAAATTAAATAGAAATAGAAAGAAAAAAAAAAAAAAGACATTTTCTTCAGCTTTGGCTTTCACGATATCGACTTTTTCTTGTGCAGCAGCAGCTGCGTTGCTAACTTTCTCTTTCACAGTGTGCATTTTTCCTGTGTTCTTGATTCTAGTTTTTGAAGGTGGCCTTCAATATTTAATAGATGAATATAAGGTAGCATTGATTATGGATATGCATCCTAAGGATATATAAAGGGCAGTATTGCCTTTGATTGACACGTTTGCTGCTCCCGTGTCCTACGTGCAGGGTCTGTAAAGGTTGTGTTACATACGTGTAAGGGTGTCAATCGAGGTATGTGAGCTGAGCTTGACATAGCTCACGTTCATCTCACATAAAAATTTAAAAGCTCACGCTTACGCTCAGCCCGGAAAAATTCATAAACCTTGAGCTCACGCTCAGCTCACATTTTAACACGAGCTCGAGCTTAACTCACGAGCTTCCCAAGCTCACTTATATTAGCGAAGAAAACGAAAATCATGTCTCAAAAGTAGCATAATACAATGAGCCTTAAAACTAAATTTGGACAAGAATACACAAAAAGAAGCAAAAGTTTCAGAATTGTTTGATATGCTAATAAAAGGAGTCTTATATAAAAAAAAAAAACAAAAAACAAGAGAATCCATGCACTTAAAATTTTAACAAATGATAAATTTGCAAATTTCAAAAGATTGATTTAATTCCATTGTCGGTGGCAATTCCAATTTTGACAATCCCATTGAATTCTTCTACACCATCTCACTTTTTGTTGTGATTCATCCCAATGTATTTTGTACCGTGTTTTCCCACGCTGTCTTTTCCTATATTCTCTCTTCCTTTAACTTTTGTATCTGTCTCTCTCCTGTTGTAAGACTCCTTCTTTAATATAATCTCCTTTCTACCCAAAAAAAAGATTATTGAGTTAATCCACACATTATAATTATAATTATAATGTATATAAGTTTTTTTTAAATTAGTATTATTATATATATATATATATATAATATTTTAATTATATTAATCTTATTCGGGTTCGAGCTTTTTTCGGGCTGAGCGGGGTCAAGCTCACGCTCACATTTTTTTGAGTTATCTGAGCCGGGTTCGGGCCGGCCCGAACCCGTTGACACCCCTACATACGTGGAACAGTTTTTTTTCCAGTACATACGAAACGACTTAAAATAGATATTTCGCTCTATAAAAACAGAACAGGTATTCTGAGGTTAAGAACATATGTTCGTTTTAAATTAATTTTAACAATGAAAAATTTAATCCAACGGATGAAGAAAGTTCCGCACGTGCAGAATTATCCCCGTTTCGTATTAGAGCCAGCTTCTATAACAATACACAAAATTATTTTTTTGGAGAAAAGACGCCGAAGAATTATTTGTGAAAAAATAACACATAAAATTATTTTGTGATAGAAATAGATATTTGCTCGAAAGAAAGATGAAAGATTGTGCCTTTTGGGGTTGACGCTAAGGAATCACCAAAGTTCAACCTTGTTCTTCCACGTCCTAATTAAGGCGGATCCAGAACTTAAATTTTGGGGATGAAATTAAGAAATTTTAAAAAACCATTTTTTTTGTTTGGGGTGGCGAGATGCATTTTCTTAAAGAGTTCTTTAAAAAAAAAAAGAAAAACTTTTCAATAGAAAAATATGATATTTGAAAAATATATTGGAGGCGATCGACATTCTACGTTCTCTCTAGCTCCGCCACTGATAACAAAAATGATGCAACAATGGAAATTGGATACTCCTTGTTTCAGAAAGGAAAGATCACAATGTTTTGGAAATCTATGCACAGAGAATACTTATGTCATATATTATAGGATACTCATTCATATGAATCTAAAAGATCTTATGGTTTAAAAAAATTCACATTAAAAAAGACAATTTTTTATTTAATTAGTTCTTTATTATCAACATATGAACGAGTTTCATAACAAAATTTTCAATGCACACAAGTCTATAGCACGTTAGGACAAAATGAAATACTCCGACAGTTTCACAACTCTTAATTTAAATATAGACATGCAGAATGCGAATTTAATTTTTTTTGCAAGAAAATAAGGTCAAATGATCTTTTAACTTACATTGAATTCTATGTAACATTCTATATAACAATTTTATCATTATAGAATTTAATGTTTAATGAATTGATCTCGTAATTTAGAATATGTAAATAAAAAAGTATTGATGAAGATCGTTCTAGAGAGTATTAAATGGAGGGATTAAAGCTAAGTGTCAAACAAAATGTGATAAAGGCAGATCCCACTTAGAAAAATTATATAATTCTGATATATGAGCATTACATTTTGTAATGTTAAGTACTATTTGTGTAAGTGAGAACATTTGAAAGAGGGTGATGGAACTTGCTTATACTTATTAGGAATTAAGAGTATGCCAGGTAATTATTAGGGTAAAACTGAAAAAGATTTGGAAAATATGGCACAGATATAAGATAGAGGGACGGTAAGCCTTAAGGGTTAATGTGATGAATCTATTTTTTATGATAACAAACCATTAAAAAGTTCTCATGTTTGTGTGAGCTTGTGTTTTTTATGATAGGATCTATTCACTTACACTTACATTGATGAAATGTTAAGATAGTTTCTATGGACCTCAAAGATGTCAGCATATAACATAGAGGAAGCTACACTTTGCAAAACTCTATGGCACAAGATTGAAGTGGATTCTACAAGCCTTATAAGCTATTGCAATATCAAGAAGAAGGAAGATCAAGTTGTTAAGAGCTACTCAATCCCAAGTAGCACATCATGAAGTAGACTCTTAATAAAGGAAGTGTTGAAAGCCAAGGTACTGCAACCTAGAAGATTGCACAAAGAATTTCACCACATTGAAGATGTTGATAAAGGTCTCAAGCCAAGCTCAAATGTTTCTACACATATAGAAGACTTGAAGATCTTAAAGATTAGTCTAAGCTACATACATATGTCTTTGTGACTAATCTTATTTTGAGAATATGAGTTTATAGTATGTCAAGCTCTTGAATGTTTCAAAACCATCATACTTACTTTGATTTGATCTTTGAAAATGCTTTTCGAAAAAAATATGTTAGTGTTGGTTTATGCCTAAGATCTTAAACATGTTTTAAAAAAATTTGAAAAAAACTTGGACATGAGTTTGAAAACATTAGAAATGAAACCAAGTGGAAAAACCACTTTTTGGTCTGAAATCCGGTCGACCTGATGAAGTCCGGTCGACCGACATGTGTTGTCCGTTCAACCAATGTGAGTTGTTGTCTTTCGTCAATTTTGAATGTTCCAAGCCTCCAACGACTATATTCTCTGGACGATCATGCTTTAGGTCGGTCGATCGAGCCTATGCTCCGGACGACCAGATGAGTCTTTACGATCGACCGAGAAGCGACCTACCTCTAGTTCGGTCGACCGGAGTTGTCCTATTAAGGAAAAAATATATCTGTTGTAACTCGATTTGCTTGTGCTTTTTGGCCTCTATATAAAGCCTTTAAGATTGACTTTTCATAGTTAACCAAGCCATAAGAGGATATTTGTTATACACATTTTAAACAAGCAATCCGAACACTTTCAAGAGCTTAAATCATTCATCTTTACCAAAATACATCATTTTGAGTAAGAGCTTCATATACATACTCTTTTATTCTCAATCTTGATTAGAGCTTCATTTTGTAATATCCAATCCATAAAGAGATTTGTAATATTGAGCTTCATTGTAAAGTTTCATTTGGTGAGGTTATTTATTTCTCTTTGTGAGACTAGTTATGTGTGAGTTATGTTAGATCTTAGTGAGCTTAGCTATTTGTGAGTTTGTCTCTGTGTGAGATTATCTCTTTGTAAGATTGGCTCTTTAGAGCTTAGCTTTTAGTGAGTGAAAAACGTTCTTTGTGAGCGGGTTCTCTTTGCGAGGCAAGCGAAAGCTCTTTGTGAGCAAGTCCTTTTTGTGAGGCAAGTTAGGCTCTTAGTGGGCTAGGCTCTTTGCGAGCAAGAGAATGGTTCAAGTAAACTCTTTGTGAGTTGTCCACTTACGTAAAATTGTTGATCCCACCTTGCATTTATTGTGAAGGGAAAACCAGTGAAGTTGCCAAAATCTTTGAGTGTATCCAAAAGTAGTGGATGTAGATCTTTGTGATCCAACCACTCTAAATTGTCGTGTTTGTTATCTCTAACCCTTACTCCTTTACTTTATAGTTCATGCCTTGCTTTATCTTGTTTATATGATCACATTAACTTATTTGTCTAAGAGTTGGTTGTAGAACATGTGATTGCTTCCTAGATTTATATATATCTTGATTGGCTTTGGTCATATGACTTATGATGTTTTATCCTACAAGCTTTGCATATAGGATCCTTGACTTAGTCTTTTCTTGATCATATTCATAGTCTTGTGTTCATATGTGTTGCATATAACACTTAAGTCATCTAAGTTGGTTATCATTTAATTCACATGATGTGCTTAATCAACACACTTGTTGCTAAGGTGATCACTTAAGTAAAGAAGTTTTTAGAAAAGTGAAAAGGTTTTAGAACATAATTCACCCCTATTAGGTATTTCATGGACAATTTGTGTTACAACCCGTAACCGGAATGGTGACATGGCAGTGTCTCATTGGTCGATGAGACACCAAAGCCCACAATACAGAGACTACTAAAAGGAATCCATTATGATAAAGCAATTCGAATTACGAGTTAAACAGCGGAATAAAAGTATTACAAAGGAAATCGTTCAACAAAAGTATAAATGAAATAATTTTAAGTGTAAATGAATAAACGAATGAACTAAAACTCTCAAAGTAAAGTCAGTTATGAATCACTCTTCATAATCCCCTTCCCAAGTACAGTCATCATAGTATTGCTCATTACCTCAATCATCTGCAACATAAGAAGAAAGCGAATGGACTGAGCTTCGGGGCTCAGTAAGGACCAAATAATCACAAGTATAAATCACAAATAGACACTCAAGCACATTCTCGTTTACCAAAATACCCTTTGAAACAACATTATACGCTATACGCTACGCACTTAAATCTTCCACAACACTGTAAGTCCACTGGGAATACACATCACGGTATCCACAAACACGGAAAGAAACGAAATAGAAAATTGAATTGCACAGGGTACGGACGAAGGCAGGGACAAATACTTCGTCCGCAGGTAGGCACAGACGAATGCTTCGTCCGTGGTAAGACAGTAGCTACTGTCCTTCTGGGAACGAATCCAAGGACGATACGTAGAACAAATGTTTCGTGCACAACCTGCAAAAAACAGAAAAACAAGTGTACTATATTGCACTAAATCAAACCCAACCCAAAATACAAGTTTAAAGACCCAACCCAAGTATCAAATATTGACCAAAACAAGAACAACAAGTTGAAACAACACATAAGCTAAGTAGTCGCATCTAAACGCTTACATAATCGAGTGTACGACAAGCACCACACTTTGCCTACACGATACACTCCATCACAACATCGTTTAGACACTAAGAACATCACTACCGATGTGACACTACATCCCGCAATTCACAATCATCTAATCACGACTAATCAACAATGACTGTAACGGTCTCAGTTATAGTCAAAACTAGGCCGACCCACCCAAGAAATTCAACACGTGGGTTCAATATGACCCCCGAACTAAGAGTCCAAAGTTTAAGTATCCATTCTTTACACTGTATCATCATACCCCAACAGGGACTCCACAAACAGTTACAGTCCCAATGATCTCCTCATCGGGTTAAGGCCCAAGAAGTTCATATTCACAAGATCACACGGGATCTACACAACACTATATAATCGAACGAATCCTGCTAATCAATTTATCCTAGACAAGAGCTCAAATAGAAGGCGATGACTCGGTCGACCAAAACCAAATAGAACTGAAATGACGACAACCAAATAGGACGACCTAAGCGATAAACAAATAGGCAAGTTTAATAACGACCCATTTAACAATCCATAATTCACGAATATCACTTAACAATATCAAATCACGTAAGGGTAAGTATTATAAAGCAGTAAAACAATTTAGGAATCAAATTATAAAGCGATTAATCAAGCATAAAACAACTACGCAATAATTAAAGTAATGAAACCCAATTCATGCAATTACTTCATAAATTACACAATTTATGCAATATGTAATGCCCTAATCACTCCCAAATCAATAACCAAACACTACCCACTATATACGTATTATTTTAGGAAGAGAATTACACAACGATGGGGTGTTTACCTCTCACGAAAGCAATTAATAAAAGAAAACGTGAAACTGCACTACCCAGTCCCGCCCGTGGAGCAATAACTTTATGCTGGAAACTCCGAATTACGTTTCGTCTGCACTCACTCGAAGCTCTTTCGATTATCTTCGTTTTGATATGTTGTGGGTCGAAAACGGACACTGATAGCCCCCTCAACCGTCTACTCGAAATTTTGAACAAAAATATTCCCTCTCCCTTCTCTCTCTCTCTCTCTCTCTCTCTCTCTCTCGTGTAATATTTGGTTTTCTTGTCATCCAAGATTCTCCCAAACCCCATCCCTTGTGGAGATTAAATTTTAGGTTATTTACAATTCAGGTCCATCACCTTCCTCATAACTACACTCATGACCCACACACATAAAATGTAAATGCAACACATTAAAAAGGGACATATAACACATAACAATTAATTCATGGCATAATTATAAATCACATAATGATGAAATAAACACATAATCACATAATTTACTTAGGCGAAAGGTCTCGGGTATCACAATTTATTTTTTCTTTCTGACAAAGGGGTAGGGATTGTAGCGCTAATGAGCTGATGAAGAATTGAACCCGCAGCAGTTTCCACAGTAAGCATCCATCCTACAACTGAGTTAGAGTGCTTACTCCCAGACGGACAATTATTTAGAGATTGATAGTTATTTTGAAAAGAAAATAAAATATCAAGCTCGTGTCTTAAATTAATATAAGATGAAAATTTCAAAGTAAATGCTCACTACCTCTCTTGAATAAAGTATATTTGATACATATATAACATTATTAAGACTGAAATAGTTTAAATAATTTACAAGATGGATATAATTCTATACATTTTATTTTGGTTGGTGATATTGTCATAGCAATTATCTTCTTGCTTGAGCAACATCTCATAAAATGACATTCTTATCATTCTTAAGCTAACGCCATCATTCTCTCTCCTCTTCCCTGTCTTTTCTCCCATGGATGGCATTACTCTTTCTATGTTTTGTGCCCCTCCAAAATTCTGAACTCAACCATTCACCTGCCTCGCTTGGGACATTGTCTCCCCAACTTCATTCCATCTCATCTAATGTCGTCTCTACCTCTTTAGTTGCTAATCCTCAGTAACTATCTATATGAGTTTTCTTATCACTCTCCATTAGTGACGTAGCAAGATGGTGGCAGCCAAAGATGTCGTACTATGAATGACTTTAATTTCAATTGTGACCACGATTAAAGTTTATGTTCGCCCAATTTAAATACATGAAATTTTATGATATGCCCTTGTAGAGGTCGATTTCGATTCGCCATCAATGGAGGTTTGAGATGCTGTTTTAAATTCAAATTTGGTCATAAATAAAAATTTTACATTGAATATTTTATCCACATTAAGATCTTGAAGTCTCAGATCGATAATGGTAGGCTTGTTCGTTGTTCACCGGTTGCAAATAAAGAGAAAAATCAGAAGTGAAGAACAAATAGATCAAAAAGAGAGAGGGCGGTAATGGTGGCAACAAAGTCGAGTTGGTGAAAGAGAGAGAAACAGAAATAGACATTGTTGTGAGTTTAGATGGATAATATTATCACTTTATTAGCTTTTGCTCTGGCGTGATTATAATTGATGTGATAATATAACCAACCTTTTACTTTTATTTAAAAGTTTTTCGATTATTAAAAAAACTAGCATAGTTGACAAGTACTATAAACTCATAATGATGTCTTAGATTGTACACCTATTAGCAAATAAAATATATGCACGAAGAATTAATTTTATAATGCGTGCACCAAGACATAATATATTATTATGAACTGTGTTCTGCTCCTCTGTTTTATCTATTTTGTTTAATGGGGAAGCTACTGAGTGGTTTAGACCGTCTAGAGGCATTAGACAAGGAGATCATTTATCCCCTTATATTTTTGTGATTTGCATGGAATATCTTTCTATTAGCATTGAAGAAGCTATCAGAAACAGGAAGTGGGAACCGGTAAGGGTGGGAAAAGGGGGTCCTTTGGTATCCTATTCACTTTTTGATGATGACGTAAAAGATTATGGGCCTGACTTTGGGCTGAAAAGTGGAACAAGATCCATTAAGTTGAAGGCCCTTACAAAGGGCTGGAATCTCTTTCAGAATTGCTCCTCTTGGATACCAGGCTCTGGTATGCTTATAAGAGTCTGGCTGGATGATTGAACAGGCATTGGGAAGTGTTGTTTGTGGCCCATTAAAGGAGTTTGAGGAAAATCTGAAATTAATACATCTGTATGGGAGCAATGGAGGTTGGAATATGGAGAGTTTATCCATACACCTGCCAACACATATAGTGGATTCCATAAGAGTTATACCTAGAAGGACTACTTGCCTTAGCCCGGACAGAAGAAAGTGGAAAGGAACTGTTAATGGAGAATTTAGTTCAACAACAACACAGTTAAGACTTTCTATGGATGATGAACCAATCGAGAGGAAGGAGGATTGGGAGTGGGTTTGGAAGACAGCTTGTAGCCATAAACTCAAGATGTTTTTATGGACGGTCAATCATGAAAGGTTACCTACTAGAAAACTGTTGGTAAAAAGAAATATTGTGCAAGATCCAAATTGTCCCTTATGTAATATTGAGATTGAAAATGAAGAGCACGTCCTCATGTTGTGTCCTTGTGCAGTGGCATTCTGGAATGAGATGGAAATATACTCAGTGTTTCCGGATATGGCAAATTTGGATTTTAAGTTATGGTTGAAGAAGGGAGCTTCAAGAATTCAAAAGTCCAATTGTTTTGAGGTCCCTTGGGGAACTCTTTTCACCTTTGGGTTATGGACACTTTGGGTGGCTAGAAATGAGAAGGGTTTTAGACCAGGTTTTCCTCATACAGACTTACTGAGTAATGTCAGGAGAAAAGCGTTGGAATTCACGGCTCTAGGAAGAAATGAGTAGAAGAAGAGGACCAAAACTACCATATTAGTGTCTTGAAAAAAAACCAGATATGGGATGGATGAAACTTAATCTGGATGGGTTTTCCAGGGGTAATCCGGGTCAAAGTGGAAGTGATGGAGTTATAAGGAATGATATGGGGAGTGGTTGGGGGGTTTTAGTAGAAATATTGGAATCTGCTCAAACATTATGGTTGAACTATGGGGTATAAGGGATGGTCTTAATCTACCAATTGAGTTACAGATTGTCAAGCTTGTTATTGAAATCGATGCTACTTTAGCAATACAACTGATTAGTAAGGAGATTTATGATACTCATCATTTGTATTCTTTGATTTTTGATTGCAGGGAACGGCTGGCGAAGATCAAGGAGGTTAAGTTGGAACATATCTATCAAGAAGCGAATTATGTGGCAGACTGTCTTGCCAAGTTTGGGGCGAATAGTTTAGGTAGTACTTTCATTAAATTTCAAACTTCTCCCTCGTTTGTTAGCCAATGTTTGGCAGGGGATGCTCGTGGGGCTTTTTATGCGAGATTGGTATGAAATGAAGTGAACTTTGTACCTTCGGGTTCGTAATTTTATATATATTATCTATTTAACCAAAAAAAGAAAGAAGGTGAATTATACATGACAATTAAATTTATCTGGGTCACGTAAAATGATTTTCTCATGAGATTTTCTATTAATCAATTACTTGTGTATATTTATTTAATTTAAATATATTAATTAGGGCTTTGGATATAAATTGTAGTGCCATCCCTATCCTATCCCATTCCTAGTAGCCGCAAAAACAATAGAGAGTAACTTAGCCAAAAAAAAAAAAAAAAACAATAGAGAGTATGGATCTTCATCTTCCTTCTCCATGTAACGCCTCCGCTTCATTCTACCGGAAACCTCTAATCCTCCGGCGGCTCCACTCACCCTCTTCGATCACTTATCCATACAATTCCTCCAAATGCCGCCGCAAATCGATGTCAGCAGAACATCAAACTACTACTACAGTTTCAGTTTCCGGCCAAAATGGTAGTAGCTACTCTCCTCCTTCTGTTCCGTCACACAAAATCACCGTTCATGACCGGCAGCGCGACGCCGTTTATGAATTCTAGTTCCTGAGGTTTAGTATGATTTTTTGTTTCCTCAATTGATTATTGATATGTTTTTTGAAAAAATAAAATTGATTTATTGAAATTTATGAAAATGCAGGACCAGTACATTTTGCATACAGCAGAGTCACAGAATATAAGGCTTCGATTTGCTTGCAGGCACGGTATTGATCAATAAAAAATACTACATCCCTTCCATAATATAAGTGGTTTAGGACATATCTCACCAATTAAGAAAGTAGAACACAAATATCAATATTATTGTCTTAAATAGAATTACTGATATACAAGTCCTATCTAAGAGAGTAATATTGATAGTTTTGACTGACAAATAACTTGTTTTTTACTTCCTTAATTTTCACTACATGTCTTTAAACTACTTGTATTATTGAATTGAGGGAGTATCAACCTTTTTCTCTCTGTTTTCAGTTCTTCTGAAGGGAGAAAAATGATTTTTATGTTGCCTTAGATTATGTAGTAAGAAAATATTACAGAAAAAAGAGAGATGTAATTTCATACTCATTATTCATAACAGTTCAAAAATTGTTTTTATATATCATTAAAATGATACCGGAGGTGGCCAGAGGGATAAAGTTTTCTTTCTTGAACAGAATTTGAAAGACTTTTGTGGGTTTGAATTTGAAAATGTATTTAAATAGAAAAATGAACAGTTTTCTGGTTTGTTTGATTTGTGGGTTTAAGAGAATGAGATGATGTTATTATATTTTATCGGTATGATTACCCATATGATGGTGATTTATTATAATGGTGAATTCTGGCTGATCATTCTCATCACACCCACCAAATGTGGACAATTGACAAGAAAAAGTTGTGTTATATTTTAAGCAGTTGGAAGTTCTTGAATGTCTTCAATATGTGGAATGCATTTGTAGAAAAATGATTTGTACTTGGTCTTTGTTATTTGTCCAGTTAGCCTCAAATTTTAAAGGAGACACAAATTGGAAGTTATTTTGTTATGATTGGTATGTGCGTCTTGAGAACGAGACGAGTCAGATAACAGACAGATTACTTTCTGAATTTCGACGCCAGCATGGTGTGGCCAGGTGAATTCTGTCTGATCTTTCTCTTATGTAACAACTGCTACTTCTTCTGTCCCAAATTGAATGTCCACTTTCCTATGTAAAATAAATAGGAAAATGGACTTTCAATTTGTGGACTGAAGGAGTATTTCAGAATGCATGTAGATGTTATTTAATAGAAATAGATATGCATGTCTATCATGTTAATTTAAATATTTGAGGATGAGATAATGATCACAGATCACTATGAAAGCCACTGTGATGACATTTTATATAGTGTGAAGTTTGGCTGATCATTCTCTTATGCCAGACCACAACTACCATTCCGTAATACATGTAGATAATATTTGGTAGATAAGCACATTTATCATGTTAAATTACATGTATGAGAATGAGATGAAGATGACAGATCTGTTTGAAAGCCAGCATGATGGCATTTCATTATAGTGTGAATTCTGTCTGATCAATCTCTCATGTTGCAACAGCTATTCTACAATATATGTGCATATTAGTTAGTGGAAATAAATATGTTTTATTTAGATGTATGAGAATGAGATGACGAGTACAGATTACTTTGATAGCCACTATGATGGCATCTTATTGAAGTGTGAATTCTGTCTGATCATTCTTTTTATGGCTCATGGCTGCTTTGTAATGTATAGAAGGATAAATACATACTGAACTATTGTTATGTAGATATGTCACTGTATTATATACTACTGAATATATATGCATGAGAATGAGAAGTCAAGCCAGATTACTTTGAAAGCTAAGATGGTATCCTTCCACTGAAGTATGAATTCTGGCGGATTGTTCTCTTTATAGCACATCTATACTTCATAAAGGCATAAAATTTAGATGCATACATTTGTTTATGCATATAAATGTTAATTTAACACAGTTCTATTATAGATGTACTGTTTATAGACTTTATCTTGCTGATACCAATGAATCTTCTTGCTTTGAGCTGTCTGAAAAAACTCATTCTTCCTCCATTTGTCATCTATCAACAGAATCAGGCATTGACGAATATCAAAATATCCAGTTGCTTGAGTCAAAAGTTCGAGATTGGGTAGTGTTTGTCAAGGCTTCATCTAAAATGAAAGCTCATTCTTGACAGGTTGTTGTACTAGCTGCGCTGTTCGTGTCAAGTCTGGTGAGCTCAGACAGCCAGAGGCTCTAGGAATATCTGCGGAGTTGAAATCTAAGGCATGTCTTGCTATTTTTAGTGGAACTGTGGTGAATCAGGGCATTTAAGTTTCTCCTGTAAAAGTTGAGCTGCCTTTATTTCTTTCTTGTTTCGTGATCAAAAGATTCGTTCTCATTGCTTGCTTATCCTTTTTGTAAAAAACACTCCAAGAGGAAATTAGCATTCTCTTCCAGCATAATTTCACACAAAAGCTTGGCCTACCAGTGTTGCAAAACTCGGCCTAGTCGGCCGATTAATCGGGGACTATTCGGTAGGCGGCCACCATCCAAAAATCGGGTCTTTGAAAAACTCGGTCAAAATTCATATTTAGTCGGTCAAAAGTCCGATCTAGTCGGTCAAAATCCCGATCTAGTCGGTCAAAAGTCGACTAGTCGGTCAAAATTCCGATCTAGTCGGTCAGAAAAACACGTACCTGTAGCAACCACGATCGGGCGGCGGTGGCGGTGACGGTGACGGGAAGGAGCAGCGACGGGAGGAGCGGTGTTCAAACTTCATTTTCTTGCTTTTCTCCATTTTCAAAGTCTTCTCTTATTAGTCTTGGCGGAAGGGGAGAACGGAGAGAGAGAGAATAAGAGGGAGAGGAGAGGGAGAGGAAGAAAAGAGAGAGAAGAAAGAGGAAGAAGGGGGAGAGAGACGGTGGCGTTGTCGGAGAAGAAGAAGAAGAAGAACAGCGGGGAGGGGCGCCGCTCTGAGGAGAAAAAAAAAAAGGAGGAAGTTATGTTTAGGGTTTTCTTCTAGGTAAGAGTATTTATATAGTCAGGACTAAAAGTGCAATTAAAATATTAGCACATAAAATTCCATAAAACACTTATGTTACAAACAAGTCCTAAATGGCCTACTTTATATTTTTAATATTTAATTAGACCAAAAATATAAAAGAAAATATTTTCGAAAATAATTAAAATAAAATATATTTAATATTTAGGGTCGCCGACTACTCCCCGACTAGGCCGACTAGTCGCTAGTCCCCTGTCTGCCGACCGACTAGCGACTAGAGACTTTTGCATCACTGTGGCCTACATAAAATAATCAAATCATACATACAAAATATACAAGAGACTGTCACCTCCTTTAAACTGCAGTTAGGATGCAGTCATGATTTGTAATTTCAAATGTGAAAACTTAAAAGAGTTATTTCCATTATTACTCTCGACTTACCTTGCAAAAGTTATTACAGAAAGCTCTTTCCCTTCAAAGTGTGATTGGAATTGCTTTTGAAGAGAATGTATAACTCATTTTCATATACTGATAAATTTCAACTACTTGCAAGGCAGGGCTATGCACTTCTTTGTGTGGGTTTCCCCTCATCTGACCTTGAAGTCAAAACACAAGATGAGGATGAGGTAATGCAGAAGAAAATATATTCATTATCTTTCAGTATATTATAAATAAATTTTTACTAATTGAAATGTGAGGAGAATTGATGATAAGATTATTGTTTCACTAGATGACATGGTTTTCATCTAGGCTTTAATCCAATTGTGTAAGTATTGAGGGGTCATTTCCTCTCTATGTGACTTCCTTATTTAGAAGGCTACATCTTTTGGCTGCATTCTTCGATCAACATGGCTTAACATAGGACATAGACTTTTGTTGTTGGTTCTTTGGACCAAGTGAGTAACGCTGTCTTCCAGAAATAATACCAGCAACTTGTGTTCTCCCACTGCTCGATCAGGACGATGTTTGTTGCCAGTTGGGTTCAACTTAAGTTTCTTGGAACAAAATAGACAAAACTCAGTATTGTGCCCCTGTTGGTTAACCTTTGTTTTCATTACATTTTTGAGGAGTTCAAGCATTGTGCAAGTCTGTAAGGAATCATTCATCTGTAAGAACATCAAAACATGATTATGGCATTGGGAGAATGTAGCATATGTAGTATATATTCATTCAAAGCTGAAATGGTTATAGATATCGAATTTTTTGCCAGGGAATGTTGTTAGAATATGTTTACCGCCTTTTACAAGTGGAATTGCTAATACTGATTTTTGTAGGTTTATTGGCTTCAATTTGGGAGATATTTTGCCCGAGGGCCTATTGTAAGTCCTCTTATCCCTTGTATGTTAAATTAGAACGAATCGTTTCTGGAAGAGCGAGTAGTGAGCAACAGCTCCAAGGGTGGATTCCCCCCCATTCATTAAAAGATGATCTTGCCTTTGCTTCCTGCAGGAACGAGACGATATTGCATTGGAGCTAGCTATGGGAGACGAGTAGGAAATTGAGTACTCAAATTGAAGAAAGGTTTGATTGGTTATGTACTGATGTATTATTTCCCTGCAACACTTATTTACTGTAATTTCCGTGTAACACTTTTTCTTGATGTTACTTTTGGACATGAAAGGGCCGTGTATCCATTTCTACTGTAATGTTTGGATAATGTATGATGAAATGGAAATATATGGTTTATTTACTAATAACTGCAGATAGACTCATATTTCATTTCGAAAGCACTAATCTTTAATACAACTACCTCGATCCTAAATTAACTATTCACATTTTCTTTTTTATTTGTCCTAAATTAACTGTCAATTTTCTAAATAAAGTAGTATGTATTAAAGACAATTTTCAATTTTACCCTTCTTCCAACTCCTCATTGAATACTCTTAGTTAATTAAAATTATCACTTTTAAACACATATTTAAGAAGTGGTTGGATGTTGTGTGAGAGGAGGGAATGAGAAAGATTTAAATTTTAGATGAGATTAATAAAATTAATGAGGGGTAACTTAGACTTTTACTTATATTTTTCCATCAAAATCATCAAAACCTTTAATATCCGTGCATTTGTCAAAGTGGACAGATAATTTGAGACAGAAAAAGAGCATAATGTAATTCTAACTGGATAGAAAGTGGATTTAAAACTGCTATTCCGTTTCAATTTGAATGTCATTTGACTAAAATTAAGGATTGTTTTCGATTTGAAATACAATTGTAAATTTACATTGAAATTTTAATTAAATTTACAAATAAGACATTCAATTCCGATCTCCAATAAGTTAACGAGATATTCGAATTCGGACGGAGGGAGTATTATTTTGCATGATGGTTCACAAGATCAGTGTGCTCCCTAGTTAGAACCTCCAAGGGGTTCAAATGGGTTGGGACTTGAGTAGGTTGAAAAAAGACAATCACCATTGACAAGAACGGCGTTCCGCATAAGCGGAGTTTGTCGAATGGGAACTAAGAAAAGGGGGGAAAGTCTGATCCCGATTTTCTAAAGACCTCGCCGGATAAGGACATAATCAATCCTCGCCCATTGAGTGAATAACATATTTTAAAATAAGGATAATTTAGTCAATATAAAGAAAAAAATCATCAAAGATGATTTCATTTTCCTTCGTTTCCATTCACTTTTGAATGGGAAGAAGACTGGTATTCTTTAACAAGATCTAATCTCTGGTTATCCTTCCCTTCCCTTTAATTTTCTTTTATTTATAAAAAAATGATTCAAACACAATAAACTCAATCCTTTCGTCTCGTCTACTTATGTTCCTTCAATCTAAATGGGAATTTTGACTTTAATTTGTAAGAACAAATTTTATTTGTGAGAAGACGGATTCACAGTGAGATTTTACATTAGATTTTGTAACGACAAGTATATTAAATGAAAGCTTTCTAATGTAACTATTGTAAACCAAGCATGAAAATCAAGAGGAATTTAGCCCACCCCTACCATTTGCTGCATATTTTGAACGATGGCTTCTAATTACTCTAATATGCTAAACTTTAAGGTTTTATTTAAATGAATGTCAATAATTTAGTTTTCTCTCTCTCAAATCCTACATTATTACTAGAGGAAGGGATGCAGGGACAAAGACAGGGGCGGGGTGACAGTTGCCCCCGAGATTTTTAAAAATATTATTAGATATAGTGAAATTTTATATGTAGTTCGAAATATTTTATCAAATTCGTCTCCCCTCAAAGTATTTTTTTTGCAGTTTTTATATGTAGTTTGGCATACTTTTGCAGTTTTCGCCCCTAACGCCAAATTTCTGATTTCGTCCTTCAGGATGAAGATGTTCTTGTGAGCATCAAGTGTGGGACTTTTCAATAAAAATGATATGATCCACTTAGGTATTAACTAGGCTTATTTCTCCCAACACAAGTCAGAGTAATTGGTAATATATCAACACACGCTAACCCGCCACAGTAACTGGTAATGTGATATGGTATTCGATCCGTATGTTGCAGGATCGAATGTCCCCTTCCCCAATTAAAAAAAGCTGGTAATATGATGTGATATCCGACCTGCATGTTGCGGAATTAAAACTCAATCCCATGTATTAAAAAAAAACTAGGCTCATTTCTGTCATTTATGTAGTTATAGAATAGAAACACATGCAATTGCAACCAGGTTGAACTACCACAAATTCATATAATCTACCATGCTCAAAATTCTTTTGGAGCAACAAGTTTTTCCAAATTTCTGACCAGAAAATCCTTTAGCTTGGATAAGGTATCAGGAAATATTCAAAGTTTTAGTTACATCTTCTTCTTGGGAGAAGACCTTTGAGGTTCAATACTTCCACTAGTCACATGATCTTAACTCATATCCCTATCCTATAATAAATTTCCTCCTTGGCAAAGTCAAATTTTGCATTTTATTTTTCTCTCAAAAGTTTTACACATTTTTCTACATGGTCCATGGTGGAATTTCTATTTTCTGTTTTTCATTTTGATATAGATTACTTTCGATATGAATCATGATACAATGAATCATGTGGTCCAAATCTGTCAACATCATGAGAGAAACAAAGTTTCTTCTTATAGGGACAAATCAGAGCTACATGTCTATATCAGATTTTTCCTTTGATATAGGCGAAAACAAACCACTTGCCACTTGCCGTGTACTCAATGCATGAAGTACAATAGTATCAAGAAAATGATGTTTTTCTTATCCAATAATAACTTCATTAATATTACCAAATCTTTAAGGTCAGAATACATAGAAATATTCATTGTAGAATTGCTCTTAGCAAAACAGATATTGCTTATTTTAATATTAAGATCACGCCGGGGCGGGAAAAAAACCAAACAAACTCTATACAAGAGCAGGAAAATAATAATACTTCTCTTTTTGTAGGAGATTTGCAGTTTTCGGGTAGCACCTTGAAACTGGATTACTGGCAATAACTTCACTGCTTAGCTATTGAACTTCTGCTCGGGGGTGGCCTGCACCGAGTAGTGCAACGTTTATCAGATGAAACATTGGTCTAACAACGTTGTCAAAGACTCAAAGATCACATAGCTTATCTAAGTCATGTTATTGAAGTTCCAATATCTAGATCCAATTGAGGGTCACAAAATGAACTAGCCAATGTGAGCTAATGAACTCACCACCTCCCCCCACCCTAATGCTAGATGCTAGATATCTGGAGCGTGAAGTTTGAACCACGAGACATCTTATACTTTGTTGGAAAATGGGTACCCCGGGAAGGGGATGGTTCTCTAATCCTTACTAGAGATCAATTTGCGCGCACACTAGTCAATATGAGATAATAAACTCGACACAAGAAATTCGGGAACTTGAAAGCAAGATAAGGAGACGAAGAGATTCACAGATAGTGAGGACAACCAATCAATCCCAATCTCCCATAATTGTAAGATTTGAAATGGCAGAGATATATGAATTGCAAGAAATGAACCATTGTAGTAAAATCAGAGACATTATCAAACAGATTTACTCTAGTAAAACTTAAGTATTTCAATTGCATACTAACCCCAACTGGTGTGACAAAATTGCAAACAGCACATTTTACTGATTGTGCCCCATATTGGTACATCAACAGCATCCGGCAGTTCCCACAATTCACATGAGCTACCTGATTTGCTGTTATTACAAATGTATGATTTTTTTAGTTATTGAACTTGAATCAGTACTAAAAGAGGGACTTGTATTGTAAGGTAATGTGATCTTGGAAATTTTCATTCACATTTTGGTTACCTTCCATAGATAAATTAACGGTGTGACAGCAAGAACATTGCACACTTGTTGCTCCACGAATATACATTAGTAATGTATGGCAGCCTCCACAAACCAACTGAGCCATTTCCGTGCCTGTTTGCAGGTTACAAATACTTAGGAGAACTAATAATGTTGAGGCCTCCTAGTAACCATCGTGCACAGTAACAAGTCTATTATTTTGGAATGAACATTTGTTACAAGTTTTTTTGGACCCTGTGCCAGTATGTCTAAGAGCGCGAGTCATAGTCCTAACAACAAGCCTATTAGACATTCGTCCTCATGATGCTGAAATAAACAATAAAATTCCTAGGCCTACGCTCATATGTCATTCAATAATCTCAGACATTTCAAATATCTGAGCGATATCAAAGAAACGTACCAGGAGGAGGTACAGCTGTGACAGCATTGCATACTGCACAGCATATCGAAGTCGCTCCGACTGGATAGAGAAGAAGGTTTCTACAACCAGAACAAACAAGCTGGCTTTGTGCACCTGATAACCATAATTAACACTAAAATCAAATAATCAATGGTGAAACAGACAAAATAAAAAAAAAGGATGGTTTCTAAAATAATTGATGATAATTCAACATTAATTTCTCTAATTGACCAAACCAGAAAAATGCTCTGAAACCAGTCAGGAAACTTTCTGTTGCAGATGTACTAAAAATTATACTCGCTCTGACGCTCTGTACCAAATTAAATGTCCACTTTTCTATACATGTTGTATGTGAAACTGTATATTCAATTTGGGAGT
The DNA here is from genome assembly GCA_026122235.1 of Vinca minor. Classification (NCBI taxonomy): domain Eukaryota; kingdom Viridiplantae; phylum Streptophyta; class Magnoliopsida; order Gentianales; family Apocynaceae; genus Vinca; species Vinca minor. Next base: position 5,872,982 of record JAOCZM010000026.1, read on the forward strand.
GAAGGAGTATAATCCCACTTGATGAAATATATTTTACTGAATCTTGATATAAGAATGGTTGAATTTCCAAATCTGATGCTTCTACCTCAGTTACAGTTCTGCAGTTGAAAATCCGGTTATCCATTTTGCACCTGAAAACTATTATCTTTAACCACTAAATAAAATAACAATAACATAGCTCATTAAATCTCCAATAATTGAGGGTATGTGCGTGGATGGATATGAAACATATCTAACATTTGACAATAAATGCACAAAGTTACTGCTCCCAAAATACCACTGAAACAAATGGATTGGAAACTGACATAATATTTGACAATGAACCCATGAAAGTGACTGCTAACAGAATACCACTGAAACATTAGTCCCCTGTACCGTCACGTTTGCTAAGGAATCATACCCTCAAATCAAAGTCAAAAGACATAAGAGAAGGAAGACTCAATAACAATTTTGATTTATGTACACATTATCATTCTTCTTCTTCTTTTTTTTCTTCTTCTTTTTTTTATCATTCTTCTTTCGTTAAGCATCCAAAACACTAAATAATCTATAAAATTTCTCGAAAATTCGTGTAGTAGCAAGCAAAAGAAAAGCTGGAAAATTGTTCTTTATTAATAACCATACCGTTTGAAGGAGGAGTAAATGGAACAGGAGGAGTTGGATAAGGAGCAAGAGGAACCGGCATTGTACTACACCTTATATAAAGTTAAGTACTTTTTTTTTTTCTGCCAAAAAATCTTTAAAAGCTTAGAGCTTTTGAGACATCACAAAAAAATGAACTCCCTTTATCATCATCATCGTCGTCACTTATAATCCTTCATCATTCTCTGCAAAAATTGAAGCAAATTTTTTCAAGATTTTATAACAATTGTGCAAAAGGGATTCAGAAGATTCGGTCAGTAATTTTATCAAATAGTTGGATTGCAAAAAATATTGAGTTAGATTTTTAAATGGAGGAAAGAAAGAAAGAAAGAACAATCAGTAAAAACAGAGTTGATTAGTCCTCAGTACACACTGATGAGTGAATCCCAGCAAGCATTTGAAGCTGAAAATCAAGATTGGTAGCTATGAATTCAGTTGAGCATTGTTGAGTGTGACAAACACATACCCTTTTAGTTTAGCATACAGATGAGAGAGAGAGAGAGAAGTTTTCTGTTTTTTGATGATGGTAAGAAGACAATTGATGGAATGTGAATAGGAACTCTTGTTTTAAAATTCTTTGAAAGAAATGATAGGGTAAATTGGCTCTACAGGTCCAAAAATAATTTAACTTTGGTGATTTTTGTTCAAAATCTATTTTTTTGGTGGGGAGGGTCCAAAAACAATTTATGTTTGGCGGAGTAGGTCCTTCCATCCAAAATTCCGTTAGTCAACCGTTTATTCAAGGGTATTTTTGAGATTTTACATACCCACTCCTACCCACCCATACCCATACCCATATCCATACCCATACCCACCCCACCCACCCCCTTCTTCATCCCCTTCCCGTCATCCCGATTCCCTGCTGCTTCCCACCGCCACCGTAACCCAACCCCTCACATCCCCCGTAACCCACCCCCTCACAAAACCATCCTTCTTCCCCGACCACCTCTGCCATCCCAAACCTCTTTCTCGGCCTTCTTCTTCTTCCTCCGACCGCCACCGCCACCGTAACCCAACCCCTCACCTCCCCCGTAACCCACCCCTTCACAAAACCATCCTTCTTCCCCGACCACCTCCGCTATCCCAAACCTTTTTCTCGGCCTTCTTCTTCTTCCTCCGACCGCAACTCGGCCTTCTTCTTCTTCCTCCGGCGTGAACCCCGACGCCCTTGCTGGTCGGCCTTCTTCTTCCTCGGTGATGGGGTCGGGTTACGGGGAGGGAGGAGGCGATGGCGTGAGGGAGGAGGGATCGGGTAGAGTGGGGGGAGGCGTGAGCTGGCTGAGGTAGATGGGGCGGTGGCGGTGGAGGTGGTGAGCGGAGGGGGTCGGGTAGGTGAGGGGGTGGGGGGATCGGGATGACGGGGGAACGGGAAGGGGAAGGGGATGAAGAAGGGAGTGGGTATGGGTGGGTAGGAGTAAGTATGTAAAATCTCAAAAATACCCTTGAATAAACGGTTGACTAACGGAATTTTGGATGGAAGGACCTACTCCGCCAAACATAAATTGTTTTTGGACCCTCCCCACCAAAAAAATAGATTTTGGATAAAAATCACCAAAGTTAAATTGTTTTTGGACATGTAGAGCCAATTTGCCAAATGATAGACTTCATACTTTTTCTTCCTCTGCATACTTTGTTAGGCAAAAACACCAATTTCGTCCTAAAAGATGTGTCTAAGAGCCGTTAAGGTCCTAAAGGATTAATTTTCTCTTTTAATGTCTTATATGTATTTACGTGCTGCAAATAAGGTCCTTCCGTCCAATTTTTTGTTAAATCGACGTTAAATCAGAAAAGCGGTCAAACACACCACTTTTTACCGAGGGGCATTTATGTCATTTCAATGTCGTCTTCTTCACAACCCCTCTATCTTCCTCCGCCCCCACCACCATTAACCCTCAAAATCACTTTCCCTAATTTCATCAATGGAGTTCAAGAAACAAATGAGTTTCTTGATAATGGAGAAATAAAAACTCAAACCCAAACCCAGAATAATCTCACTAAATTCATCAATGGAGTTCAAGAAACAAATGGGTTTCTTGATAATGTTGAAATAAAAACTTAAACCCAAACCCAGAAAAATCTCACTAAATTTATCAATGGAGTTGAAGAAACAAATGGGTTTCTTGATTCTCATATGGGTTTTGTTTCTTTTCAATGGGTTTCTGATTGATTATTCTCGCCAATCCTAAATCCCCAATTTTAAGACTCCCATTCCCATTAACAAAAATATTGTCACACCACAAATCTCTATGAATAATCGACGAATCTTTAGAACGCAAATAATTCAAACCCTCCAAAATTTGCCTACCCCAGCTCTTTACAGCCTTAACATCAACATATTTGTGATTCTTCCTGTAATACCTTAAAGTCCTCGAACTAAACTTCTCCACAATTAAATTAGATCAAAGAGAATCAAAGAAAATTCTTTATTTAAATCAAAATTCAAAAAAACTCTGTATGTTTTCTTGTTTCTTCAATGCCCAAATTCTTGAATAATTAGATGAATTTCAGTTTCTTTTATGGTATAATCTTGTAAAATTTTGATGGGTTTTTATTTTAATTTTGAATTGTGTTCTTGTTTCTCAATGTTCAATATTTTTGTTTCTTCTTCAAGCATAATTAATGGGTTAAGGGAATTCATGAACTTCAATTTTTTTAAGGTGAAAGTAGACATAGGAAATGGTGGTTGTTGCAGGTGATAGTGGTGGGGGAAGGGGAAGGGGAAGGGGAAGGGGGAGGGGGGAGGGGGGAGGAAGATGGAGGGGTTGTGAAGAAGACGACATTGAAATGACATAAATGCCCCTCGGTAAAAAGTGGTGTGTTTGACCGCTTTTCTGATTTAACGTCGATTTAACAAAAAATTGGACGGAAGGACCTTATTTGCAGCACGTAAATACATATAGGACATTAAAAGAGAAAATTAATCCTTTAGGACATTAACGACTCTTAGAAACATCTTTTAGGACGAAATTGGTGTTTTTGCCTACTTTGTTATTACGTACATATGATTTAATTTCTCTCTAGTACTTAAAAATATTAAAACTAAAAGTTTTTAGTGCTATTTAGAAAATGAGATTTTACAAATTTATAATGGCAAATTGGTCGTTATTGTCCCTAAACAATTTATGAATCAGGCATAAGGTCCCTAACGATGTTTTCTGTACATTAAAATCCTCAAACAATTTACGATTGGTGTGTAAGGTCCTTCTGTCAAAAAAGTGACGGGTCAACTGTCAATTGAAAATTTTATTCGAGTCAACATAAATACTTTAGGGGCATAATCGGTATATCACAATTAAAATACCGGCAAATTGGTCATTATTGTCCCTAAACAATTTATGAATCAGGCGTAAGGTCCCAAAATATTTTTTCTAGACATTAAAATCCTCAAACAATTTACGATTGGTGTGTAAGGTCCTTCTATCAATCTTCTTACCGTAAAATAATTCACCAAATTAGCAAAAAAAATTGAATGACAAAGACAAAGAACTCATCAACCCAATTCAGGACCTTATAGTAGAAGTTGTTGATGCAATTGATCTAATGCCAATTGATTTTTAGCTGTTTTGGTGATTTAATTTATCTGAGTTTTTTTAATTAGAAAGAATTATTATCTGTAGTTTGTGGATTTTTATTTCAAGTATGCAATGAAGGTTCTTTGCTTAAAATTTGATATTTCAAGAAAGAATTTTGCGGGTTTGATGGAATCTGGACATGAGCATGTCTATGATGCTGTTAAAAAATCCTTGCTTTGGGCTCAATCGGCGGCCATTTTTGTTCATTTTAGAGAGTTTGAAGAATAAGTCTGTAGTAGGTGCTGGTGGTTGAGGATGGGGATGGTGAAGAAGAGGCGGGGATGGTGACTCGAATTAAATTTTCAATTGACAGTTGACTAACACTTTTTTAACAGAAGGACCTTACACATCAATCGTAAATTGTTTGAGGATTTTAATGTCCGGAAAAAATGTTTTGGGACCTTACGCCTGATTCATAAATTGTTTAGGGACAATAATGACCAATTTGCTGGTATTTTAATTGTGATATACCGATTATGCCCCTAAAGTATTTATGTTGACTCGAATAAAATTTTCAATTGACAGTTGACCCGTCAATTTTTTGACAGAAGGACCTTACACACCAATCGTAAATTGTTTGAGAATTTTAATGTACAGAAAACATCGTTAGGGACCTTATGCCTGATTTATAAATTGTTTAGGGACAATAATGACAAATTTGCCATTTATAATTCATACTAAAAGTTAGTGGGATAATAAGACTCTGTCTAATCTTTTGCTATTTAATTTAGAATGGAGGATTAACCGCACTAAAAGACGAAAATAATTTATTACTTTTGGTAAGTGATTTAGCCTTAGGTAAATACTTGTGAAAAAATATTATTCAAATATACACAATATGCATGTTAGAGTAGAAGGAATACGAGGATTTGGTTTTTGTTTGAAAATATTTGTTTCGATTTTTACCGCAGTGAATTCTTTGTGCACAAGATGTGAGAATTGAGGGTATTCGTACAGTTGCGGAGGTTATAATCGCCTTCGCATATGCCGAAAATATGTTCCGCATATACGGAGAAAAAGATTATCTCCGTGTCATAACCATCCTCAGAATTGAGACCACAATTAAAAAAAAAAAGTTGTTTCAAATTTGTAAGAGAAAATGACAAAATCTATCTATCAAATATTTTAGAAATCATGGGAATCGGGTAGCCCAAGTGGTAAGGCTACCCGAACACGGGATTCCTATATCTCCCCTATAATGGGGTAAATAATTCTCCTCCTTATGAGGCTTATCTTCCCTCCCTAGGCATGGGGCATGCTTCAATCTTCCCTATCTAGGGTACTCTCCGCTCTTCCCCCGAGGGGCAATCGCTTTCGGGCGCTCAAAAAAAAAAAAAAATTTAGAAATCCGGTCTTAGTTTCTTAACTATTTGTTACTTACTTTTAGTTCTGTAACTATTTTTCCTTTGAAATTTTAGTTCTATAACTATTTGTTGGTTAGTTTTAGTCCCATAACTATTTTCTCTCTGATATTTAAGACCGTAACTGTTTATTAGTTATTTTTAGTCCTGTGACTATTTTCTCACTTAGATTTTAGTCAACGCTACCACAAAAGAGGCAGAAGTCGGCCAGGACAAAAAGACTAATGGTATTTCAGTCACACACTTCCTCCCAAAAACCTACCAGCTCTACCCACCATATTCCAACTCAATTGGGCTTTAAAGACACGATAGTAGTACATCACCCAGACTTAACCCTTAACTCCATGAAAGGCTGCTTTCCACAAGAAAAACAACGTGTCAACCTTATTTCCATCGAATCACAGCTTCCGTCGATACTCCTATGATGGACAACCACTGATGCATAAAACGCCTTAACATCATCTATTCCGACCTTAATTCAAAGCTCTAAGGTGAACTATTTTCGATTCACAACACCAAAACTTAAAATCAGAGAAAAAATCTTCTTGTTTATCTGCTTTGATTGTGGAAAATCTGAGAAACTTTTCTATGTATTTCTTGATTTTTGAGTAACACTATATAATAATTTTATTTATTATTAAAAATAATAAGACAAGAGAAAAAAGAAGTCAAAAGAAAGTGAAGAAATTCAATAAATATTGTTGCTACTATTCTCTCTTTAGTCCCTAATGCTGCAAAAACATAATCAGAAGTGGGAGTTGGTAGGTGTTTTGTGAGGGAAATGAGTTGATGGGACCAAAATATCCTCATTTTTTTTGTCCTTGTCGGATTCTGTGTTTTTTGTGGTGACGTGGACTACAATTTCAAAGAGAAAACAATTACATGACTAAAAATAATTAAAAAGAAATTTTAAGAATAAAATGTTTACTTTTAATTTTTGGTTGGGTCTATATTTTATAGCATCACAACTTCTTTCCTCTAAAAGGGAAGGATTATATATCATAAACACTTGAACAAAAATTTTGAAGAATAAAAATTGGGAGAGGCCAACATGTTATAACATAATATTTTTGTCCTAAAAATAGAAAGGATTGTAGAAGATGTATACTTGAACAAAACTTTTCAAAAAGAAATGAGGCCAAGGACCCCCTCAGGGTGGCTTTGGTTGCTCCATTGCTCTCACTCCCGCTGTCTTTCCTTGTACACACTACGTGAGATATTATTATTATTATTATTATTTTTATCTCATACCATACCATGTTAAATTCGAATTATAAATTTTTGTTTCAGATACTTATTCCAAAGCTTTTAATATAGACTTTTGAGTAGCAAAATCTCTATTCCTAAACTACATTGAAAACATATTCGTCGTTTTAAGTATCGGAGATGAATCAAATGCATCCCTTTTCCTTTCCTTCAAACCAAAACCGAACAAGAATAAGATAAAAGAGAAATATTTTCATTATTAATGTAATTTTCTACTCATTTTTAAAGATTATGATAAAAACTTGATTTTATGTCTTTACATATTTCTCTTGTAATTTTTTTTTGAAGTAAAATAATAATAATATCATTAATCGATATCAAGAGTTACATGATGGAGGTGGAAATTCGAGGGATCCCCTACCATTTGAAATGAGGTGTCAAGCCTCAGAGGATGTCCAGCCAACAAGTGAGCCAGAACATTGCTTGACTTGTGGGCATAGACAATTACAAAGAATAGAATCCTTAAGATACGTATTACTATGCCCATACAAACAAATTCTATAACCAAAAAATCAAAACCAAGGTCACGTTCAAACCAGAAGGCTTCCACAATTGTCAGAGTTTTTGTTTGCAAACTTTCAAAACACATAAAATCAAAAGGGGAGATCAGTTGAAAATTACGATGTGTAGCTAGCCAGCGACCACGCCAGATCCGAACATAACGTCTGCTCACGATCCTCCATTCGAAGCCATGCTACAACAAAACTCTGCCTTGAGGGATGCTTCTCCAAGTTTGAGACGGTCGCCCCCTTTGTGTGCAAACATAAAAACTTGAAGTAAATCCTAAATTAAAACATGAAATAAAACCTAAAACTTGCATGATGAAGTCTACAAAAGACTTTATTATGAAAAAGAAAGTACTAAAAGCAAAGTGAGCCATTATGAGGCGCACTAAATTTTGAATTGTCCGGAAATTGTTACGTCCCAATTCCATATCAAGCAACTCATGGGCCATGGCGGGGCCGACTTGCGACCGCCGCCTTATCATCGTCATCGAAATTTTTCTTATAAATTGGTCCAGCCAAAAGAAACCAAAACAACCCCAGAGTTAGGCCATTTCAGACCAGATCCATGGTTTGAGAAAGCTGGCCCAGTAGACCAGTCTAGATGCAGTCATTATTGGACTGTATCATAGTTGCACCTAAGCCCATCCTCATAATCTCTTGGCCCAAGTTTTTGGTCCATATGCAAACCATATTTCCCAGCCACGGGTTGGAGATCCGCCCCGCCCCCAGCCCCAGTATTGTTTGCAGATTGTTGTCCCCAAGTCGGAGACCCGCCATCACCAAATTTCTCAATTAATTCTGATGCCGCTTCCACCACCACCTTCCTCACACCTACCACCTTCCTCACCTCAAATTCAATCTCATGACCATCTCCCCATCTCGCCATGTTTAGAAGCCCAGCAGCCCATAGTCTCCAACCAGTGTGCCCACCACGACGGCCAGCCATTTTCAACATCGCCGGCGACAGGCCACATGCCGCACTCATATTACTTTTATAAAGCTGGATCTGGACGGGGCTCCCCCTCCCCGTCAAGTTCCTCATTTTCGACCAGTGAACAAAACCAAATTTTGGCCAGAGTCTGAAATCAAAGACAATATGTCGGTCAGCGATCATTGTCGGCGACAACAAAGGCCCAATTTCTCCAAATCCCAATCGATTGGAGTTTAATAATTCACCACCATATATTCCAAAATCAATAGCAAAAAACTTTATCCCCTGCGCCCCCACTCCATTGTTATACACTGAGAATTGGCACATAAACCAGAGCTCTGGTTCAGCAATGGCAAGGCTAGTAGACAAGAGAGCCAGTAAACAAGAGATCCCATATTCCGGCTAGAAGACGCGCTCAACGGCGGCATAGTAAACCCTAGAATTCTAGATGTCTCTTGTAATATATAATTTTCTATATTATCACAAAATAGTAAGAGAGATATTCTTTCTAAATTACTAATTATGTCTTTTTTTATTATATAACGATGTGAATAATTATTCACCCAATTAAATCAGTTATATGACAGAATTATGCATCTTCTTTTTCTTATTCGGGTTGTAGTTCTATGTTAAAAAAGCGTAGATGCCTTTTTACTGAAATTGTCTTATCTATGATTCCATCTTACTGATAGTCAGCGTATTGCACGTGAATGAGACGTCGGATAGACATGCTCCAGTCATCCCTTTTGTTTTGGAATTGAACAACTCAGATTGACCCGCGTCATCCAACTCAAGAACCAGGGCCTTCCGGATCCTATGCGGAATTGCAAAACATTCATACATACGGAACGCTTTAGTATATGTGTTCTTAAAAAATACGATAAATGTCTATTTTAAATCAATTTTAACCGTCAAAATTTTAATCCGACAGGCAAGGATAAGTTCTGCAGAACTTACCCCATTTCCGCACTGGAGCCACAACACTTCAATTGAAGTGCACCTCTATAACTGCATAACAAAAAAAAATGTCAGTATATACTGAAAACCTCACGATAAGTATTGTATTTTTTTTTACATGTGTTACATCCAAATACAATAAATGTTATCTAATGGTGAACACATGTCCTAAGGTATGTAAGATAAGCGACGGATGTAGCATTCCGTCACCGGAGTCACATGCCCTATTTAGGTATGGTGTATTTCTAAATATGGTGTATTTTTTGCTCTATTTAGATAATACGTTCATAAGTGACCTCACACAAATAAGGTAAATCGTCGAATGACTCCATTGATCTCAAGTCCTGGATCCTCTGTGTAAGATCTGTCTTATACAGACATATGTTTTGAAAAATCACAACATATGTTTTAAATCACAACATATCTTGTCAATTTTATATCTGAGCAATTAGATTGAATTAGTTCGTGAGAAGTTTTTCAGTGAACGTGCTCATTGAGGAGACTAAGAAAATGGGTTTTATCTTCGAGCCGTGACTGACCGCTATAACCCGCACGTAAGGAGGTCTTCACGTCTTTAGGACAATGACTTTGAAACGACTCCCAAACTTGCTTTCTTTATCCCAATTATTTTATATTTATATTTTCATATATTTTTATGAGCATGATTGTAATATTAATTTAAATAATGTTTCTAGCAAAAATTACAACCATGTTTTTCTAGTTCTTCCCACCTTCCATAACAATATTGAAAATCATGAATTCTAATATCCTGGAGTAGGGGTGTCAACGGGTTCGGGCCGGCCCGAACCCGTCTCACATAGCTCGAAAAAATGTGAGCGTGAGCTTAATATTCAAGCTCGCTTCTTATGTGAGAGCTTGACCCCGTTCAGCCCGAAAAAAGCTCGAACCCGAATAAAATTAATATAATTAAAATATTATATATATAATAATAATACTAATTTAAAAAAAAAACTTATATACATTATAATTATAATGTGTGGATTAACTCAATAATCTTTTTTTTGGGTAGAAAGGAGATTATATTAAAAAATGAGTCTTACAATAGGAGAGAGAGGTACAAAAGTTAAAGGAAGAGAGAAAACAGGAAAAGACAGCGTGGGAAAACACGGTACAAAATACATTGGGATGAATCACAACAAAAAGTGAGATGGTGTAGAAGAATTCAATGGGATTGTCAAAATTGGAATTGCCACCGACAATGGAATTAAATCAATCTTTTGAAATTTGCAAATTTATCATTTGTTAAAATTTTAAGTGCATGGATTCTCTTGTTTTTTTTTTTTTTTTATATAAGACTCCTTTTATTAGCATATCAAACAATTCTGAAACTTTTGCTTCTTTTTGTGTATTCTTGTCCAAATTTAATTTTAAGGCTCATTGTATTAGGCTATTCTTGAGACAGGATTTTCGTTTTCTTCGCTAATATAAGTGAGCTTGGGAAGCTCGTGAACTAAGCTCGAGCTCGTGTTAAAATGTGAGCTGAGCGTGAGCTTAAGGCTTATGAGCTTTTCCGGGCTGAGCGTGAGCGTGAGCTTTTGAATTTTTATGTGAGCTGAGCGTGAGCTATGCCAAGCTCAGCTCACATAGCTCGATTGACACCCCTATCCTGGAGGCGATTTTAAAAAAAAATAATATAAAAAACCCATTCTAATTTGATGATAAAAAACCATATTCTTTGGTTATTAACTTTTTCCCACCAACATTTTTACAATCAGAACCATAGTAACTAGGTATTTTAGGGCCACTATGTTCACATCCCCCGACTCATAATCGAAGTGAGCTCGTGCGATCTCATGCGCGGCCATCATTAAGTCGGCTGGGCAATGCATGATAGGACTACAGCTCATAGATTTGGCTGGTCTTCATATAACCCATATAAAAAAAAGATGGATAGATATAAAAGTCATTTCATTAATAAAAGAAGCATAGATGAGTGTAAGATTTTTTTTTTGGAGAGTAAGATATCATCTACTTTTCTTTTGCCTATTTTGTAAGTTACACACTTATGCTCCATGTGATTTTTTAAAATTCATTCATATCTCTACATGTATTATTATTATTATATACAACTGAAAGATGAGAAAAATTGGGTAATTACGGAAAAGGAAAAAGAAGCAAAATTGGCTGGACAAGTGGTGATTGATTGATTTTTTGTATGCTTCTCACTTGAATACTCTTGAAATGAGGAAACCAGAGCAATTTTTTGGGGACTATTTGACAAGACCTGTGTTTTAAAATTAGTTTCTTCATATATTTTTAAGCCACACAGTTTTTTAAGAAAACAATTCTATAATAACATATAATATAGTTCGACACCATAAGTTCTAACCTAAATCCGTCACTTCTCGCTTCTATAAGTGGCACCAAATTTAAATTTATATATGTGGGAGGTGGGTGGGGTCGGCCCTGCACCATTTTGACCTCTAATTTTAAAAAATTAAAACAATGATTGAAACCCAATTTTAAGGGTCTCCACCTTCCCGTCCCTATGAGTAAAAGCATAGCTAGCACCATTATTCGTGGTAAATTTACCAATTAAGCTATACTCAGAAACATTTCCAACCCTAATTACCATCTCTAGCATATATATAAACATACCCTATGAGTAAAAGCATAGCTAGCACTATTATTCGTGGTAAATTTACCAATTAAGCTATACTCAGAAACATTTCCACCCCTAATTACCATCTCTAGCATATATATATATATATATATATATATATATATATATATATATATATATATATATATATATATATATATTTGTGTGCGTGGATGAATCTATGGGCAAAGAAGGACGACCGTCCCTAAATTTTCAAAATAACATTTTTTTTACTCTTACAAAATTACCTCAATTTCTCCTAAAAATTGTGTAAAAATTGCTTCTCGCCCCTCTTAAATGAGTTATCTAGTTTTGTCCCTATTTATTTACAAACATAATAAAGATTATTAATAAAGCTTTTAAAAATTTCACATCGACTAGTACGTGTGCATATTTGCAATATATAAGGCTTGGGTAATCCTCCCCCTCTTGAGGTACATTTTGAGGGGTTGAGTCAGGTCTAAATCCATTTTTAACATGGTATCAGAGCCACCTAATTCGATGTTGGGCCATATTATTATTCACGGTCCAGATGTCCAGCACTGGCTATGAGGGTGTGTGTTAAAGATTCCACATCGACTAATATGTGTGCATATTAGCAATATATAAGGCTTGGCAATCCTCCCATTTTGAGGTACTTTTAAGGGATTGAGTTAGGCCCAAGTCCATTTTCAACAAAAGCCGCCCAATAATTTATGCCAAAAAAATGTTTTTTTAGAAAAGAATTTATAAAAATGAAACAATTGGTTGTTTTCTGCCTTAGCAAGAGCAGACAAGACATGTCCACTTCAGCAAATGTAGCCAATCTCAAATTGCAGATGGTTTCTGAAATGTTTCTTTTTCATATTTTATGTTTGGAACAAAAATGTGTAGTTGAACTTTCTCCAACAAAGTTTGAGTATATACAAAATAATTGGAAATTTGGGAACCACAACTTATATTCTGTTTGTTCTTGCTTTCCAAAAAAAAAAAATATTCTATTTGTTTTTCAGAATAAACTATATTAAAAAGAATGTTTCTTGTAACAAATAATTTTGAAGACGTTGTTCCTCTTATCCAAAATATCAAACTAGACTCGATTCAAGTACGCTTAGATTCCTAAACAAAAAGAAACACATGGGAGGAATAAAGAAAGATGGAGACCTAGAAGACCCCAAAAGAAAGAAAGAAAGAAAGAATGGGGCCAATGCAATAATGAAACCTCACAATAGAACCCATTACCTTTTTTTTTTTACGCCCGAAGGCGATTGCCCCCGAAGGGGAAGAGCGGAGAGTACCTTAGATAGGGAGATTGTAGCATGCTCCATGCCTAGGGAGGAAATTTAACCTCACAAGGAGGAAAATTTATTTGCCCACAAGGAGAGATATGGAAATCGACTACGGGATCCCTCCCGTGGCCGGGTAGCCTTACCACTTGGGCTACCCGATTCCTGTAACCCATTACCTTGATAGAGATAATCATAGAGGGATTGGACCACTTCATTTTCTACTTTCTTTTGGCTTTTATCCAACTTCTACATTTTTATTCCAACTGGATATTCTTCTCCTTTACTTTTCCTTAAAATACTCTTAGAAAAATCCAACAACAGGTGACTATACACACAACAAGAAACTCTGTGCAAAAAAAAAATAAAAAAATCTACATAACTTTTGAAAATCAAAAGATAAATTTTATTAATAACTCTATGAAAATTTTAAATTCTAAAAGAAACCAAGTTTTTAAAATGGATAATTCTGATATAGACAGGTATATTGGACCCTGCGTTTCAGAACTGGCACATCGCCACAGAATGAAGAGAGAAACAATTTTGTAATGACGTCGTCAGTTCTGAACCACAAGATCCACATGGATCTGATCCATACCAAAAAATTCCTTTTAAAATAGGGAAAGGGTCTGGCGGGTAACATGCCACTTGCACAACCCGTTAAATTCTATCTAGATTTAGGTCTAGTACTGAAAGTCACTTTTGTCAACAAGTGCTAATATAATTTTAACTATCAGACTAACTTGATCCAACGATTTACTTTTCATTGGATGAGTAGCTATGCTTACATAATTATTCAAAGTAAATGAACAACTATTTGGAAATAATTTATTAGTTTTTTTTTAATTGTTAAATAAAAAATTAATAGTGGAAATTGTGTAGTGTTGACAAAATTGAGTGTCACCATTAGCTATAATAATAGATGTGCTTTTTTTTTTTAAGCCTCACCAGAGGAGGAGGAGGACTGCCCTAGGAAAGGAGTATTTATTTGCTCCATGTAGGGAAGAGGTGTCGAACCCTCGATCTCACGGTCGTGGGGCTATGGACCTCTTGACTAGATGTGCTGTTTTTGTTTTCCTCATAACATAAAGAAAAAGTTACTTTTGGCTTTTATATTTTTGACAGTTCCTCTAAAGCATGGATTTCATGTGAACCTCTAATTTTCTTATTTTTTCCACTTAATAAATTTTTTTTTTGCTAAGTTTTCCACTTAATAATTTGAATGAGGAAACATAAATCATCTTGTGATACTTTGCCACTAGCCAAGATAGAAAAGACCAGTGTCATAAGTTGCCTTTATTGTTTTCCAACTTTAATTATTTTCCTAAAACAAAACCCCTTTTGAACCCATTCCCATTTTCTTTTTTGTTTTCCTTTGGTAACATCAATGAGTACGACTAAAAATGTTGTTATCAATTTTAAAACGTTCTTATCCTCAAATGAAATCAATATAATTTTCTTGGAGATTTTTTTTTATGTCATGAATTTTGTCTCATTCTCTGTTCGACTGATACATTATTATCACTCATTCATTTTTTCTTGTATTCCACTATTTTTTTTTTTAAGTTATATAGTTTTTAATTAAAAAATTTATCACATTACGATTTCTTATTAATGAGAAAAAAACGTAACACATAAAATTCTTATCGAGTTTCCTTTCACTTTTTAAGCAGCATTGGATTATAAACATAGAAAGGATCCTATCTATTTCTATCAATTTGAAAATGGCCCCTTTATTGTTGTATCATATCATGATATAATTTCATTTATAAACAGTATTCAATTATAAACAATATAAATTTCAATTCCTTTCAAAGTATTGTATTCTAGATCTGTAATTTGACAAGAAACCGCTTTATGAAATATATAAAGTTGGTTACACTTGCAATTGCGATTTTCAAAACATGTGAGATTAGTTGATACTTTAATAATTTACTGGCTAACTTATAGTTGAGAAGATCGAGTCTGCAGTTCGCCTCTAATGCAGAACGCAATTTGTTTTGCACGTCTCAACCGTAAAAGCGAAATTGTTAACAAAAATTTAACAATTAAAAATTCTTTAGGGCGAACACGTGTTCTTCTTTGAGAACACTTGTTCTCCTATTCAGTATTCTCAAAGAAGAATAGGTATTATGGTGTTCTCAAGAGAAGAACATGTGCTCTTTTTTTCTTAAAAGAATTTCAGTCGTTTAGCATTTGACTGAGATTTTATTCCGCCAATACAGAATAAAAAGTATTCGGCAGCGAGAAGATGAGAATCAAATTCTCATAAATAAATAAATAAATAAATTGACTGGAGAATATACCCAAATCAAACCAAATAAAATCAAATCCTATCTTAGCCTAAAGGAATGCCAAAAATATCCAAAGGAAATCTTATCCATGAACAAAATGACCCCCTATCAATAGCAATCTCCATTTGACTGTGGACGAGAGCATGAATAAAACTGACTTGTTTTTGCTTCCCAAGTCCATACTATGTTCTCACATATCAGCTTGCTTGCCTAATCGGTTCAAGTATGATGTTAAACACAAAAAATTTAATATATACTAAATATTTTTTTGTCATTGAATTAAAATTTTGACTGTTTAGTTTTTTTTTTTTTTGGAGCGAACAATTATTGTGATTTTGTAACACTTATTGCGTAAAATATGTATTGCATGTCTTAGGACAATTGTTTATTATCAGAGAACACTTATTATATAGAATTTAGCGCTTATTTACAAATCTATAAACGCTTGCCTGTAAAAAAGTGTCAGTGTTTACTAATATATTTTTTCCGTTACCTCCTATTTTAATCAAACCCACTGCATTAATAGACAATAAAACTTTTGTCGCCACTTTAAACGTCCCTTGATGAATATCTAGGCATGCTCTTATTCACTAACTTCATTAATGTTGCTGTCATTTCAACAAACACTTGGTGATCACTAATATGAGGTTCCTATTTCTCTGCCAAAAATTTGGACCTCTTCGATCCAGTGATCTTCTAATTAATTATCTTCAATTAAAAGATTTCTCTTAATTTTGATTTTCTGTTCACATGTCAAAGAAAGAGTCAATGTAATAACTTAGTTGAAAGGCTAAATTAATAATTCTATCCTTTCAACTAAGTTACCACATTGACTCAAAATAGGTTTTGAATTCGACATTTTTACTGTAATAATAATTTTGCTTGACGGAGCTAAGGACGGTAGAAGGGACGTATATGTGATGTTTGTCTAAAATTTTGAAAACTGCATTTTATTTATATGAACTTTTAAAATTTTGAAAAGATTATTAATAAAATTACTTCGGTCTTATACCTCAAGAATTATTCAGAACTTACCTCTTGTCCACTAACATTAACTTTCCAGCTTCGTCGATAAAAACACGCTTTACTAAATCCAAAATTACTTGGATTCGATGCTTTTTGCGAGTATGATTATTTCTTTCCCTTGGCTATAAGAATTTTAATATCAGAAAAAAACCCTCATTGTATCAGAAATTTATGATAATTTTTTTTATTGAAAGCTAATTCTATAATAATAATATTTTTTTTTGAGGAGCTATAATAATAATAATAATCACATTTTTGTTTGGTTTGGCATATTTGCTCGTACATATATTCTTCACCTTTTTTAACTGGGTGAAAATCCTCTGTCTCCATTCCTGTCACCATCCCTGTTCCCAACTAATTAGAATTTATTATATAAATATTTTTTCCAATTATATATACACAAAGTGAATTGTGATTGGTTGGAGACAGAAATGAGAATAGGAATAGGGACAGCGGATTTTTTAACCTTTTTAACTTGGCTTCACATTTTCTTGTCATGTTAAAGGCACTTGACATTAGTGGTTTGTGTATTTGGATTCTCCAATACAGTTGATCTACCGGTATAAATTAGACGATGAAAATACAGTATAGTTATATTAGTAATATCACATTTTGTGTCAAGAAGGTCGTGGCTCAGTGGGGCAAGCCTTGACCTGCGACCATGAGGTCCCAGGTTCGACACCCGCCTCCTACGTGATGCAAATAAAATTCTCTAGGAGAGAATTAAGGTGCTGACAAAAAAAAAAAAAAAAAAATCTATCACATTTTGTAACAAAGCCCAAGCCTTCAAAACAAATTATTCATAAAAATATCTCAAAGAAACTAAAATTAATCTTGAAAAAAACTATTGCATGTTTAATTTTTTTATTTTTCAACTTTTATTATTATCGAGTAAGGAATGTAGAACCCAAAACCCACAATTATGAATCCGTCGGAAGTGTTACACCAACTAGAGTAGTCTATCTTAATATATTGCATGTTAAGTAAACATAAGAACTACATCCAATGGCGGAGCTATGAAGGGGGCACCCCAAGAATTTTCAATTTTTTTTATATATTAGGTATATATATCCAACGGTTCAGAATAAAATAGATTTTTTTCTACAACAACCTCCCAAGAATTTTTAATTTTTTCTACTACGTCCCCCTTGAAGTTCAATCCTGGCTCCGCCACTGACTACATCAACATGTGCGTTGTGTACGTTTCACGACAAGAATGGTCCGAACAAATGAAGCCCCTTAATTAGGAAATTACTCACTTCATTCCTTAATATAAGCCGTTTAGGACATTTAACAAAAATGAAGGAAGCAAAAAATAAGATATTTTTTAAATAAAAATATGAATATTACTCCCTTAAATAGAATTAGTGATATAAAAGTCATATTCAAGTAATATTAATATTTTGAGTAACAAAGTACCATGTTTTCTGCTTCCTTAATTTTCGTTACGTGTTCTAAACGACTTATATTATAGAATGGAGGCAGTCTCTTTTATAATTACAGAGACAGAAAGGATCTTACAAAGAAAAAGTTGGCCTCCTGACTGAAATTTAACTTCCCATTGCCCTCTCCGGTCATACAAACATGGGTTGATCTACAGTTCATTGTCTTTCTTGTCAGCATCTCCATATACAACAGAGAAATAGAGGTCTAGTTCTCTTAATGTCAGGCCTGGAAACCTATGGTGACTGGCGGGCCGAGGGTCGACTTGAACAAATGGCCATTTCATTGTTTCTGCTGCTTGACATTCTTCCCATCCATCTCCAATGACACAAAACTTGATGTTTGGACCGCTGAAACGTTCCTTAATCAACGAAAAACATTGGAGCTTCCCCACTTCCCATGAGCTGTAAACTGGAAGTTTAGCAAAATATGAGCGTCTAATTATTGACCATTTATGCATTTGATGAGCCAATATCAACAAACCCACAAAAAAGAAATACACAACAGTAAAAATAATTAGGCACATTGTAACAAATCATAGACAAGAAAAGTGTTTTATTCCTTATAGATCCTCGCCCTTCCAACTGCGAAGTTCTAGTTATGTCTATAATCTGGATACTTTCAGGAATTACCGGAACATATATGAAGAAGCTCATTTAGATTGGCAATATTATACCACTATATAGGAAAAAGGAAATATTCATTGACATGCACAATCTGGAGATAAATATGATGAGCATCTCAAGGAGTCAACTCACCATTCTCACAAGGAATCAAACCATCAAGTCGAAAGAGTAAGCATTTGACAAGGCTGGGAATCAGAGCTCCAGAAGTAACTAAGATGTTTACATGATGATTTCCATCATTCCTTGCATAATCTGGGGATGCATGTGACGGAGCATCGGAGACGAGATCTCTGTTTCCTGAAGCACACTGCTCCAAGCACATCCGAGCTGCAGTTGATGGGACCACATATGTATACATTATTGTTGTGTTTTTTTTAAGAGATATGACTATACATTATGAGTCCTATATTTGTTCTAGTTCTGAATGCTATTGCTGTATTTTAGTAATTGGTCCACTTGAAACATAAGCTTTGCTAGAAGCTTAATGAACTATAGAAAAAAAAGACCTCTGGCCAGGAAATATCGAATCAGCCAAAAGAGCAAGGAATGTTATGCATTATCGGGGAAATGATTTACCTGATGATAACCATTTATCAGTAAAACTATCAGTTGTATGATAAAGATTCTCCCAAGATTTTAATGAATCTTCATCCAGAATACTACGCAACCCCTGCAACAATTAAAAGCGTGAGAATGGCAGGACATTTTGTGCAAGATTGCAAGGTCACCGTTTGATGATGAACTATCTATAAATAGGACAAAACCATTGAAATGAACAGAGGGAAAAAAAACGGTATTGAAAATGTACAAAATGCTTCCTTTCCTCTTACAATTTAAGAGAGAAAATATAGCAAATTTACAATTGGAAGTAGAAAAAATACATTGCTATGTAGATAAAGTTTCTCAATGATATCCAGCCACCCTTTCAAAAGTTTGTTAATGACGTTGACCAATGCCTATGGGATCAACCTAAATTCATAAACCCCGTCAAAACATTTGCTGGATACAGGAAACTTTTGTTGTTAAACCTAAGATTCTTAGTGAAAGAAACAACAAAGCTTGTCCAACATCAACATTTTAGCCTCGAATTAGCAAAAGAAAACCACCAATTAACAAATTCTCCAAAGACAGGTGGTGTTGAAGCTTACATGAATAATGAAATTCAGAATATGAGGTGAATGATATTAGATGGCTTATGCTGTGCAATTTATGTTTCTAGGGTCACTACTTAAAGCAGCCCCCTTAAGTAATTCACTTCCAGAAAGCCAAAAAAAAAATGATTTCGGAAGCAGGAAATAGAATTCATAGCGACTAATATGGGGCAATTTCTTGCTTCAAGTAATGAAGTTCTAAAACTATGTGGTCCAAGGTTGAAGCAGTCTCTCAAAAAAATAGACGTTCATCAAATTCCACTCAATGGGCCGAATAATGAAGTAATACAGAAAAATATTATTGCTGTAGAGTTCCTCTCCTTCTAAGGGTTGATCAAGAAACTTTAGAATCAGAACTGGCCAATGGCATCCACAAACAAGTGTTGAAATACTATTACCCCATATCATACACGGATACAAATTTCATATACCATTTCTTACACGCTTGCTCTTAAATCCAAAAAATGAATTGCAACATAGTTACAAAAAGATGGGAACTCTAACCATCGCGAAACTTATATGGATATTACTTGCCCTGATATCTATATCTGTTTACCAAGGACAGGTTTTCCTGTAAAACAATCAAATTTCCATCTGCATTCTGAACCGCAATGACCTTTCTCTGTATTTGGTATCATTTCTTAATATCAAATATTCCCTTTGCAAACTGAGTCTCCATTTTCCTATTCGTTTTGAATAGCAAAGTGGACATTCAATTTGGGACGGAGGTAGTATAACTTATTCCTTACATTTTTTTTTAAAAAGATCTAATTAAACTTCAAACTTAAAAGGTTGAAATGATTATTCATTCTCAAATTTGGTAAATTATAAGTTCTTGTGTTGGCAGTTAAAAAAGGTCAGTAAACAGAGACGCAATACAAACAGTAGAAAAAAGCAGAAAAAGCAATATTGAACCAAATGACTGGTTACCTTCTTGTATATATGAGCTATAGCCCGATGTCTGTACGCTAGTTTTCTTTTATTGACATCATCACAATGAGTCGCAAAACCATCCTGTTTGAAATCATAATTAGAGAGGTCTTGACCATCATCATATTTACTCACGGCATCCAAGCATGGTTGATTGAAGTTTTCGATCTGAACAGATTATTTGTGTCAGAATTTAGTGAATAAAGTATGAATCATCAACAGGAAAGAGTTTTGCATCACCAGTTCATAACAGAAATCCACAATTAAAATGCTAATCTGTGAAGGTTACTTACTTGTTCATAAAAGAAGTGATCGTCACAAATTTGAAGGATATGATTCTCCCACATCTTTCCAATTTCTATACCATTCTTTACATTCTTTGATCCACTAAATGGTTCTGCATAAGTACCATTTATTAAAGACTTGAGCAGAATAAGCGTCTCATCCATGTCCCATATAAAAACATTCATTTTCCTGTCTGAGATGGTTCCAGAAGAACCCATAGAACAAACTAAATAAAGTTGCCACCTTCTAACTAAGTCGGTTGTTGTATAGGCTCTGCAAAGTAACTAAATGTACATCAGATTAGGAATCACAAAGTAAATGAAAACTATTGGAAATCAGATTATGCGCATTGAAATGTGAGACTAATACACATCATCAACTGACATTACCCAAAATTTTATCAATAAAATTCAAGAAAAATTGTGTCGTTCTTATCATACACCAATATTTACTGCGACAAATGCTCAAACAAATACATTCTCCCTATTCAGTTCCTTTTATTCCACGTATGAATACAATGTCTTATATTAACGGAGGTAGTTACTTCTTTTATAGTTTAGCTCCTACTTGCGTTTGTCATCTGATTTCATATTTAATACATGGTTGGAGTATAATAAACTTTTGGCCTGTATATCGTAGATCATGCAATGACGCATAGACGTAACCTGTAATATTCACCAATTAGCATAACCAGAACTTTTCCTTTTTGGGGGCGAGAGCGAGAATCAACAACGGAGTTTTGAAACCAAAAAAAATATAAAAAATTCGGAGGGGGACGAATTTAGAAAACAAGTAACTAAAAGCTTAGAAAATCAATACCTATAAAACAATTTTGAAATTTGCAGCCCCGCTCCCCTTGGTTCCGTCTCTGCCAATTAGTTACCTTAAACTAACCATTTAGATTTGGAACCAAAAAAAGTAATAGTAAATATATTAGACATTGCTTCTAAGTTGTAACCAGTTTATCTCACATTTTCTCCTATTCTCCTCTCTTTCCTTCCTTATAACTTTCTTAACATCAAATTGAAGAAAAAATGATCGTTCATCCCATTAACAAGAAAACGGAACTAATCCCGTCTCCATATCCCTTAAACTCCACGAAAAGACTAAATCCCAATAAAAAGCTCTCTCCGTCCCACGAGAATTAAGGTTTAATCAAATTCTATTATAGGATATGATAAAATGTCAAACATGCCCTATTTAATTTGACTCCCACTTTAATTCTACCTTATTTTCTGTCTCTATTATTCTCTCTCCAACATTCAATGAAAGGGTAGGAGTGGAAAAATCATCACTACTGAGCAATTTAGTACCGATTAAAAAGGAAATGTGGATAGATAATTGGGACGGAGGGAGTAAATCAATATAAGCATCAAAACAAAGGGGGCAGGGTGATTGTGGGATCTCAAAGAGAGATGAGGTCCAACCATAACAACACCGAATCATATATACGACTATAATTGAATCAAACAGAGAATAAATCAAATAAACCCCATCATTTTTCTCCATCCAGAATGCAACAAAGACAACATTTTTTTCGAGAATTTCACCTGATTATACACAAGTTTAACATTAAAAAAAACACAGCCCAACAAAGAAACGGTGAGTATCAATAAACATTCAGAGAGTATCCATGTAAATGTGATGTACGGAAACTACCTGGGTGAATATGAAGATTCTTGAGCTTGCTTTCTTTCCAGGTGAATGATGGCAAACTGTTTCTTTTGCCTTCTTAACCGTTGAAGGAGAGAGGAGAGTATGTATGGAAACTTTACGCTGTCGTTTTGATCGAAATTGACAATAAGCACAAGGCATACCAGGATCACACAATCCTAAGACGTCTTATGGAACTAATCTTACAACATCTACACAAAAACGGTCATATTATTAAATTTTTCGGCATACAATGCAGTGACATAGGGGCGAGCCCAAACTTAGTTATGTAATTTAGACTCGTAACTTTTTGTTAGTAATTTTATTTTTGTAATTATTTTTCTTTAAAATTTTAGTCTCATGCTTATTTGTTTTTTTCTTTAAAATTTTATTCTCATGTTTATTTGCACCTTAAACTTTTTGTAAGTTTTGATTTTTGACCTTAACTAAAAATGGAAATTTATTGACCTTGAATTATTTAGATGTGCGAAATTTGATCTTCCTTGTGATTTAGTAGTTAGTTTCTAACGGAAGTTGGTCAAGTGACGAACACACAAATAATTATTATAAAAGTCACACACACTCATATTTTCAAAGCAATTGCCCAAATGAACTTGTTAGATAACTTGGAAAAAGACTCAAACTCATGTAAAATTAGCATTGCAAAAAATCTTCATTTTAATTAAAATTCGTGTCAAATTAGTTTTGATTTCCCACATTATTTCAAAAAATTCCTCGTAACTTTGATTTTTAAATGTGTCGAGCTTTGCTTTCCGACATGTATAATTACTAGATCTCAATATAAAAATTAAAACGAAATTTCATATTTGACCACCATATTCTTTCATAAACAAATAAACAATATGCTTTTTTTATAAAATTCAAATATAAATTTTTTTTTATGGAAATTCAATACAAAACTCTGAAATAAATATTTCATCCAACCCTAGGAAAAGGAGTATATAACTTATTAGTAGGCCCAATTCTAGAAGTTAGGAAAAAGGTGAGATTTCTAACTCAAAGTTCAGGCCCAATGTTAAAAATCAGGTTTATAATACAAAGTGAATCCTAACTAATTAGAGGCCTAGTTTTAGTAAAACAAGTTTAAAATGCAAAATATATTTAAATAATATAAGGGCCCTACCGGGTTCGAACCGGTGACCTCTTGATCTGCAGTCAAATGCTCTACCACTGAGCTAAGGACCCATTTTACGATTATTTTAATCTTTTGTCTCTTTTGATAGGGTAAAAACCGCTGACGTCCCCTAAACTATTCCGTTTTTTGACCCTCAACTAAAAACGGTCAAGTTTTACCCCCTAAACTATTTCGGTTTTTGGTTTTTGACCTTCCATCCATATTCTCCGTTACATCGTAACGGAAGTCCAAAAAATGGGGGCATTTTGGAAAAATCATATCATTCATAATAAATAGAATTAAATTTAAGGGGAAAAAATGGCCTTTTAAGATTTTTTTTAGAGGTTGGAATTTACAGTTGGTGGTTGGAGAAGAGGAGTGGTACTCGACTTTCGGCTTCTTCTGTCACTGTTCTCACCGGCGACTTCTTCTTTCTCGTCAGAATAATAGGTTTTTTTTTATAAAAACAAAAAATTTAAGATCTTATACAGATTGCCCAAAAATGCCCCCATTTTTTGGACTTCCGTTATGATGTAACGGAGAATATGGATGGAAGGTCAAAGACCAAAAAGCGAAATAGTTTAGGGGGTAAAACTTGACCGTTTTTAGTTGAGGGTCAAAAACCCAAAAAGGGAATAGTTTAGGGGGCGTGAGCGCTTTTTACCCTATTTTATATAAATTAGTTACGATAAAGAATTTAGCTAAATAAGTTTTTTGAAGTCGTAGAAGGGTGGTGGAAGTCTTTCTCCTTATTAGAATTATCTCTCAATAGAGAGACTCCGACTATGTCGGGTAACCTACCTAGGTTTCTAGGTTTTTCTCCGCCGCCTCTGTGTGCGCGTTCTGACTGGATGATGAGCCTTATTGCTTCTCGGAGTCCTATGGCGTTGAATCAGCGCGATGCCGCTGATATATCAACCTGCCATTATTCTTGTGTTATCGGAAAGGGGAATTCGACTCTGTCTCGACTATTGATCAATTGCTGGTCTGGATGTGCTCCAATAATGGAGAATATACCGGACAAGGGGGCTCGAGGCATGAAACGGACTGTGCTGATTGCAGGACAATATGTGGACATGAAATTGTGGGTCTGGGAACTGTTGGGAGAAGCCTTGGAGACCTTGAAGCTTTTGCATCGGCGACAATGGAGTCTGACCGGAGTTTTGTTTTTTATTTCGGATCTACTATTGGATTCGAAGCGATGTGGGGAATAGAGATAATTCAGCATATTTAGGATAATCCTTCTAAATGCAACTGTAACGCAATTTCTGGGTTAAGGAATAAAATTGCCATGGAGAAGCATGAGGTACTACCAAAGACGAAGAAAGTCGGAGGCATTTGGGGGCGGTTTGCAATATGGGGTTTGGACCAGTGGATCCGTGAATGGGCCAACATTTTGGGCCAAACATTTTTCATAGTTAGCCTAATGAATCTTGGGCTATCAAAGGCTGAGGCCTCTCTTATGTCTATATCACATTAGTTAAAACACGAGAGGGGGGGGGGGGTGAATTGGGTTTTAACTAATCTTGCTAACTTTTTCGAATCTATTCAATGCAAGTGAGAGTTTGAGCAAGATGAACAAAACCAAAAGCAAAACCCAACAACAATACAAAGGATTTAGAGTGGTTCGATTCACTTAGAATCTACATCCACTACCTTGAGCCGCACCCAAGGATTTCAACAACTTCACTAAGAAGAACTTTACACTTGTGGACAACTCACTAAGAGTTTTACACAACAACCACAATACAAAACTCACTAAGAGTTACTTGCCCACACTAAGTAGGACTTATACAAGAATTACCCTATCACTAAGAAAGGGAATTAAGATAAATAAAGAACAAGATAATTCACTCTTCTAAGTGAGAAAGATATACCTTTGAAGTACAAGAATACTAAGCTCTTAGAACATTTGATGCACACTCTTTGTCTTGCTTTTGAAAGAATACTCTTGAATGATTTAGATCATAGAGATGGAGAGTATTTTGCTTTGAAAGTGTTTTGGCTTGATGAGAGATCAATGAATATTTGATATGCAAGCCTTAGAGTCATTCTCTAACTTTGGAGTATATATACATTTCAAAATAGCTGAAAAAACGACTCTTTAACGGTCAAATAACGGCTAGTTCTCGCAGAGCTCGGTTGACCGCTCAAGGCACCTCTGATGACCATACATGAGGTCGGTCGACCGACCCAACCTATAGAGTCGACCGAAGTCAACATTTTCACCTCTCGCTTTCTCTCGGTTGATCCGAGCTTGAGCTCGCTGACCGAACTTCCCGAGTATGAGAGATGTTGATTTTTCACACGCTTTTGAAATCTTTTTGAAGTCTAAAAGGTTTTCCCAAAAGGTAACAAGTAAGAACATTTGGAAAACCATTTTAAAGTACTTAGACTTTGAAAACAAAGGCTTTTAAGATATTAACTCATGTAAGGAACGTTTTGAAACTTAGCCTTTTGAAAACGTGTTTATGAAAACATGTAAGACTAGAGTGTAGAGCTTATGTTCATGAGAGCTTTGGTTAGAGCTTTATAAGATAACGACTTATGACGACAAAGCTAAACTAACCAAACCTAAGTCTTCAATCTTCAATCTTGATAAATGAGCCTTGCATAACTTTGAATCTTGATACCAATTGCTTGATTGAAGTACTTAGAGCTTCCATAATGAGTTCCGATATTCTATCACAAAGATTAAGATCATTAGACACAACATCAAAAGTTTGTCCAATATCAAAAACTGAGTTTGTTCGCCCTTAGGGCTTACACTTGGAAGTATATTTTCGCCACTAGCACTGCTGGACATTCTTTGGTCATTTTTTCTACTAACGATGTTTTCTCAGCGGAGGCTCCTGCCGTTAAACAGGGTAAGGTGGAGGTCGCAGGTCGGCCTCGCCAATGGCTATAAGTTATTTGATCTGGAATTGTCCGAGACATAAAAACTTTTGGACAATTCAAGACCTAGCGCGTCTCATAATGACTCGCTTTTCTAATAATTTTTTCTTTTTCATAATAAAGTCGGCTGCAGAGTTCATGATCAATATCATGCTCGCATTAGGGTTTTTTTTCATGTTATAAATTAGGATTTACTTCAAGTTTTAATGCAAGCAAACAATGTGGGCGACCGTCTCAAACTTGGAGAAGCATCCATCAAGATAGAGTTTTCTGCAACATGGTTTCGAATGGAGGATCGTGAGCGAACATTATGTTCGTATCTGGCATGGTCGCTGGCTAACTACCCAATGCAGTTTTCAGCTGATCTCCCTTCATAATTTAATGTGTTTTGAAAGTTTGCAGATAAGAACTATGACAATCGTGGAAGACATCTGGTTTGAACGTGACCTTGATTTTGCTTTTTTGGTTATAGAGTTTGTTTGTAAGGGCATAGTAATACGTATCTTAGGGAATATGTTCTTTAGAATTTTCTATGCCCATAAGTCAAGTAATGTTCTGACCCACTTATTGGCTGGACATCCTCTGAGACTTTACGCCTCATTTCAAAGGGTAGAGGATCCTTCAGAATTCCACCTCCCTCATGTAATTTTTTAATATCGATTAATGATATTGTTATTTCCTTTTTTTTGAAGTCATTCGGGTTTTAATATTTTTTTTTTGGATTTTTTTTACAGAATTTCAGATAAATAATTTTGTTATGTAAATCAATAGTTTGTCCTTAGGCAAATAATTTGTCATTCAGTTAATGGCCAAGTCATCGGACTAATTGAGTATAACAAATATTTGAAGTTACATAATGAGTTCAATATATGATTTTAATTCGTTTTTTTTTTATCTTTATATGTTCACTGCAACAAATTCAGGGATTGAAATTGTTCTATAGGATTATGAAAGGTGTGTTATTGTATTCAAAAGTGGGCAAATAATCCTCTGTCCCCAATTCCTGTCCCCATCCCTGTCCCAGTCAATCACAATCCACCATGTGTATATATAATTGAAAAAACTATTTACATAATAAATTTTGATTGGCTGGGACAGGGATGGGGACAGGAATTGGGGACAGAGGATTTTCACCCTCAAAAGTGTTATGTTACCTGCACTAGCCTTATTTCTTTATTTCTTTATGTGTGGGCTTGACAAATGACAATTACCTCTAATGTTGGATTCTTGTCATATATTTGAAGTGGTTTTTTTTTTCTACTTTATTGAAGTAAAAAAGAAAAAAAGTACTTGGATTGCCATTGGATGTATTTTTTGTTTGAAAAAACTTTACTTTTTGGACAAAGATTATAGAAAAAACAAAGAAAGATAAGGATCTTTACTTTAATCCTTAACAAGCAACTAAAAACTCTAAAATGGCAAAAAAGAAACTTAATGAAGAAAATCTCTAAGATGTTTTGATTTTTTTTTAGAATTTAGAAGCACAGATGATTATTATGAAACTTTTGATGATTTCCTGTTTTGTTGGAAAGAAATATATGAAAAACAATCAAGAAAATTATGATGATGATCTTATAATCTTGCCTAAAGTAGGAGGATGTGGTGCATCCCTTTCCGATTACGCCCGAGGAGGGCCACAATTTGGGGCATATAAGGTCACTCTGGCATGAAACCGCCCCCGTGGAGCTGACTCCACATCCTTCTCACATTAGTTGGGGTAGAGTATACTTACAAGGCAGACCCGTTCTCAATTCATGTGAGATAACCGTGGGTCCAGTCTCACAAGTAGGTCTGTCAATTGAGCCTAATGAGTCTAAAATATTGTGTCTAGACTCAAGCCCCTAAATCGAGACCCAAGTTGGATTTGTATTGGATTTGGTTTAGATTTTTTCAACTAGAGTCTGTATTCAACCACATTGGGTCTTGGATCTGATTTGGGTCCACTTACTAATTTTACTTATAATTTTATTGATATTCAATTTTATCGATCGAAGCGTGTTTTTTTTTTAAATAAAATAAATAACGATTATTAACGAAATATTTTGCAAAAAATAATATGCACTGTTCATTAAGATTAGGATGATATCCTTGGGTTCATATAAAACAAAATAAAAGAATAATCTTAATTGAGTCTCTGGATCTCTTGTATCTATACAATTATAATTTATACACACAACTCTTGGATCTCATATTTGGCTTGTATCCTACCCTTATGAGTCCAGATCTAATCTAAATCTGAGCATAGAAAAGTATATCTAAACCCAAATTGGGTCTTATGAGTCTGGATCTGAACTCTTGAGTCCAATTGACAGGCCTACTCACAAGAGCAACTCTGCTATAAAATTTTCCGGCAGATGGATTGCTTATAGGACCTCCTTTAGCTCCTGTTATGGGTGGGTTTGCAGGTCCTGATACTACTAACTCAGGCATTGGTAATTTAAGGCAAGCTAAATCAAGACTTGGATTGTCTTATGCTAAAAGACCTGATGGAAAAGAGTCTTTCTTTGGAGATGAATCTAAGACTAATTCTTGATGAAGTCCTAGTCTTTTGTAGTCCTCAAATTGCAAGTTTGTATTGATTTATGGCAGTCTAGTTATAATGCTGACAGTTATTCTATCAGTATTGTGCTGAAACAAATCTAGTTGTCAGAACTAGTGCCATTCTTGCATATGCAATTTTGAGCTAGGAAGACATAATTAATGGCGCGAAATGCAGTAGCTTTTCGCGATCATACTTTTGTATTGGACATTAATGGATGTTCTTATTGAAAGTGGAGGATGGCACTAAAGCAAAGGACTAAGAAAAAGTGAACTTAAAGTGGTTCTTTGTGTTACTATCAGTTTATGGTTTAATGGTATATAAGTGTTTGGAGAATCTAGTTTTGTATAGAATGATAAGTTAATGGATGCAGAGCTTTTTACAAGTACTTTTGCCAAAGTTTTTTAGTGTCCTTTATCAGCTTAATATTCTCATTTACCGAAGGAAGAATGGCCGGGGAACAATTAGTACTTAAGTAGTTTGTCTAGTTTAAAAGCGCGTATAAAAGGAGAGTTGGAAGAAAATTGCACCTATGATTATGATGTGATGATGATATAGTAGAGTATGCTATTGTGTTATTTATTAGGTCATGCTTTTGGTTTTTGATTGAGAATTATGAGCTCATTTTCAAAGATTTAACCTGATATGTGAAGAATTTGAGTGCTGCAAGCTAGCAAGAAAGGAACTCTGATAAGGTTGCTTGGAACCAAGTCATTTAGTGTCCATATCAATATATAGCTTTCAATCTTCTCTATAATTGCACACCCATTTTTTGCCCTAATCATTTGCTATCTTAGATGTTAAAAGCTTTGTGGTCATAGCATTCAAAACAAAGATTATCATACACAATCATTGTTCTGATTTCTTTTAGCAGCCCTTCTTTCAGGACTATTGTTTCCTTTTTTTGGTGGGGTTCGCTAGGCTGAGGCAGTAGTGCAAGGCCAAGCTGACGTTTCACGCTACCATGATGGACCCTCCCCTAAAAATAAAAAAAATAAGTTAAGACTTGCCGATCAAATACTATCTCCATTCCATAATATAAGTCGTTTAAGACATGTAGCGAAAACTGATAAGAAAAGAATGAGACAAAGGAAACAATGCCTTTTCAAAATCTTCCAATACATAGCAGATTCAGACAGTAGGATAATAACATTAGTGCAGATACATTATTTACTAGTAGCATATTTAGGTAATCCTTAATGCCTAGTGCAATCTAAAAAACTGATCATCACTAGAAATCGACGAAAAACTAAAAAAGCAGTTGTACTTGATCTTTCAAAACTCCAAAACAAACGTTAAAAGGCGTTGTATCGGAGAACAACCTTAGAATATTACAAGGTTTCTGCATTATTTATCCTGCTTTAAGGTTCCTTAGTGAATTTGTTTGATCATAAACCTTCATAAAACATAACATTTCCATAGTACCCCATTCCATAAACCGAATATGGTGACGTGCAGTTATATCGCGCAAAATCATCACAACTTTCGCCCTCTTCTCGAAGATTTGAGTTTGATGAACTCGGTGAGATTTCATATTGTTGATCATATGACTGCCATATTGAGTTTGGAAATCCATAGTCTGGATATAAACCTTGTGCTTGAGCGTAATCCTGCGTCCATTAAGGCCATATTAGGTTATAATTCGGAAAAAATATACAAATCCATTACGTATTATCCCATCAAGAAAATTCCATTTCAATACCTTTGAAGAATCAAGAATCATATTAGGTGAAACAAAAATGCTTGCGGGATTAGTGACCCCGGATGAAGAATAAGTTGACGGATCAAACTCTCCCATTGTCGTTGTTGTCTGATTCGGGGAGGTGATAGGAGTTGAATAGCTACTATCAATGCAAATATTATTTGCTTGAATTCGACTATCATCAGGAATGACTATTGGTTCATTTGAGACTAAAACTGAGGCCACATTTTGACTCTGCGAACTACTTCCAACCGGCTTAAATGCCGGTTCTCCTTGAACGTCCTTCATCTTCTGCTCGTTCCTCTTGATCACACGGCACAAGGCAAACGGTCCCTGCAAAACACACACAAGTTATCTGTTGTTAACAAATCTTGCATCATTTTAAGGATCAAACGCGTAGAAATGAGTTTACGTGTTACCTGAAAAACTGGGACGCCTTGAGAAACATCATCACAGAGACGATACTCATGCATTACCCAATCGGTTCTATCCCCGAGTGGGGCTCTACCGCGATAGAACACTAGGGTCTTGCGATAACCAATCACCACAGATTGACAGACTACTTTCCGGTCTTTCCCTGTGGCTTTCCAGTATCCGGATTTTGTTGCGCGATTAGTCCTTGAACCATTAGGGTACTTTTTGTCGCGAGGACAGAAAAAGAACCATTCCTTATCGCGCTTTGGCAAGAACGACTTTTCTGCATTCCATAACAACATAGTATGAGGCTTTAAATTTCCCAATGCAAACAACATAGTTTTATGTATGAAAACAAAATAGATTAGAAGATTAAAAAAGACAGATGTCCCACAATGTACAATACCATATTGTAACTTTTCAGCTGCAGAATAAAGAAGAAAAAAGAACGAACTGATAAGCAATAAAGCATTAAACTTTCCAAAAATATTACATGTCCCATACAAATAGGAAGAGTTAATAGCTATTATAGGTCACTAAACTATTTACGCTTTACTATTTTTTTTTGGTTAAATATATCATAAACCGTCAACACTTTTCGTGGTGGTTTCCTGCTAAGATGTGTCGAGTATGTTACTAAAAATAGAAGGGTAGAAAAGTAAAATTTAAGGTTACTATTTTAAGCAGTTTCTGAAAACTTGACAAAATTCAAGTACCTGGGAGTTCCCATGGATCAAATTTATACAAGTCAATTACTGGGATTACTTCAAGCTCGATTTCAAGTCCATCAGTTTTCCTTTTAAGATAATAACCAACCAATTCCTCATCCGTGGGATGAAAACGAAAACCCGGAGGCAGAGATGCTCCTGTCATTTTTCTGTTCTTCAAACTTACACAATCTTTCAAAATAATTCGGCAAGAAAAGGGTTTTCTGGAGAAATTATTTGGAACAACAACTAATGCATATAAGGTGTTTGAAACTATGTCCCAATGGTATATCTGTTGAAAATCTGAAAGATCCAAAAATAAAAGCTTTTGTCTAAATCAAATTTCTTGCCAATGATTTCAAAAAACTTCCATAAATTGCAACCATTAAAGAACAGAATCATCTTCGTCTGGATAACCTCTATGCTTAGCTTTTGAATCAGAAATCCCCTCTCAACCCCTTTTGAATTATAAATCCAGACAATAAAAACAAAGTGACTAAGGAAATTTTGAACAAAATATTGCAGAAAACAGAGCAAGAAGTTGAAATAAAATCTGGGTTTTTTTAATAACTAAAGTTGAAATTCAAGAACTAGTGATTTTTAGCTAAGGAAGAAGAGGAGTTGTGTAGAGTAATAAGAGGAAGGCGGGATTTAGATTATTTATAGAGTATGAAGAAGGTAGCAGTTCTAAAATATAAACGCCGAAAGGCTTCTTTGCTTGTCTGAAACTAAAACAAATTCAACAAGAATCGACCCCACATTAAACCATAACTCAGTTCACACTATACAAAGAGAACTGGAAACAGTTAATTCCCGCCAAATTAATGTATATTGACAGTTACATTTGGAAGGCAGAGTGGAAAACATTTAATAATTACTCCCTCCGTCCCAAATTAACTGTCCACATTTCCATTTTTGTTTGTCACAAATTAACGGTTCATTGTATAAATAAAATATGCATTAATGGATTTTTTTCCAATTTTACCCTTTTTTCAACTCTTCGTTGTATACTTTTAGTTAATTAAAATTATCACTTTTTAACACATATAGATGATTGGATATTGTGTGAGAGGAAGGAGAGAAAAATACATAAATTTTAAATGAGATTAATAAAATTAATGAGGGGTATCTTAGATTTTTAACCACCTGCTTATAAATCAATCGGACATTTTAGAGTTATTCCGGTGAAAAAAGGTATCCCACTATAAAATTAGTAAGTTTAACAATCTTTTCTTTAATAATGTGCTAATCGACCTCAGAAATTAATTGTTTAATTCGACAACTAAAATATTTATTCAAGAACATTTGTTATTGCACAACTATTTTGAACATTTATCTCAATAACTCAATCAAAAAGACTTGAAATTCAATAACGTTGTGAGGGAACTCCCCTAAAGAAAATTCTAATATATGATCAGTTTGTGGGACTGGTCTCACAGGCTTTTCACATGAGTTGTGGCGGAACCTACTTTATAAATAGACTCCACTCCAACTCATGTAAGAGAGCCGTGGAGTGAGTCCCACACGGCCGAATCTATGCCAAAGTGAACCTATCCTTATAAGCACTATAATCAAAATGGCATAAGACATGGACATCCAATTTTCTCTTTAATCCGTGCGGGTCTTGAAGCTCCTCCACGGTCCTTCCACATCAGCATCAGTCAGACAAAAAACTTTGGCATAGTTTATTGTAGTGATCGTGTCATGTTATGGCCCACAGTTCAAAAAGAGGTGGTCTTGAAAGTGCTTATTGAGCTTTATTAGTGGTACTCGTAATACCTTTTTTGTTCTTTTAAAAGAAAATATTTGGTGCATCAGGTTTTCTATATCAGCAGGAGAGTGACCGAGGTGCTCGATTGAATATTAACTTTTAAAAATTGAGGTCTTAAATTTTTGTTATATATATATTCTTGAAAATTGATAATAATTGTTTATCAATTACTTCAGTATAAGAATTCACAGACTAAAGTTGTAGAATAAACACGATGGAGGATGGAGAAGGTGTTTTGGGCACAAGCATTTGAGTTGCATTGTAATTCAGTTGGATTTTTTTAATCCTACTTGGACCTTTTCAATAATTAGTGTTGATCCTCTTATTTTTTATAAAGTATTAGCCCACTTGATTGCCTATGTGTTATTATTTAAAAAATATATATATATAAATTAAAAAAACTACACATATTTCCGTTAGAGAAAAAAATCATAATCATAATCATTTTTTTTACAACTACTTACCTCATTAGTTTCATTTTTTTTATAGTATTTATATTTTTAATATTTTATTTAAAAAATTTGAGTACGTTTTAGAGAATAATTATTATTATACGATTATAACGATTTGTTTTTTTTGTTATTTTTACATAAAATTTTTTTTTAATTACATAGAGTCTTGCTTTAAAATTTAGTACAAGACATTTAAAATGATTGAGACGTCCATACATAATAGCACCGTATATGTGGTGCAGCAGGCAAGTAGTATCTCTCCACCTAAGCCGAAATTCCACCTCCTATGTCCACCATGGAAACCACTCTGTTCAACATGGATAAAATTCACAGGTGAGTCGGATTGTCGCCGGCATGGACAGTCTGTTATTGTCGCCGGCATGGACAGTCTGTTCAGTACATCAAACTACATAACCTAATAAGATACAGTGATTTCCATGGTGGACAAATGAGGTGGATTGTTGGCTTAGGTGTAGGAATATAATTTGCTTGCTGCACCACATATACGGGAAAATTTCCTTATGGGACGGACTTTATGGGTACCTGTGAGACATGGAGACCTGCGGGACCTATCGTGCAGGTGGGTCTTGTCTAAATTTATGTGAGAGAAGTGTGGGGGCGTACCCATAAGAGCCGCCCCATGCCAGACTTTCCCACATATACGGTGCTGATGTGGTGCCACGGCTGCACTGGATTTTTTTGAGGGGTGACTAAAAAGATAAACTTGGTGGAAACTCTAGTTAACTTGTACTCATTTCACATTTTAATTGATAAAGTTTTGCACCTAAAATAATAAACGGATGTGTTGGAAGTGGGTTGCTATTTTTTTTTTTTTACATTTAAGTAACAAAAGAGTAAAAAAAACAACAAAAAAGACAAGATAATATATTATATAATTGTTATTATCACAAATGGTAATTACGTGTATATGAAGAAGTATCGACTTGTTTTCAATTTAGACTGTACTTTTTTTCGCATGGAGAGGAACGACGAATAATTTAGCGAGAAACAATTACTTTTTTTACGGACGAATAATTATTCTTTACAACTAATTTGTCATTTTATATGTGCGAAAAATATGTGATCTACCGCTAATCCTAAAATGTACGTATATGATAAATAAGATAAATTCATATATTTTTCTCCTTAAAAAAATCAGAAAAATATTTTAAAATATTAAATCCCCTAAATTATTGAAATTTAAACTCGTCCTATACTAAATTCCTTGAATCACAAACTTCCAAAGTAAGTGAGATTAACTTGAGAATCTAATAATCAACCTCATTTGTGGTGGAGTGGATGAGAACTCCTTCTCCCTTAAGAATAATTAGGGTTCAAACCGCGACTATCACTTTTGTATGGAGTTATTTATGTTGGGAGAGTCGCCCCCTTCTTGAGCCTCTGCATCACCTGCTCCAAATTACACTGGTAGTCTAAAATCAAAAATAAAAAATAAAAGAAATTGACATGTATTAAATTTTTAATTAAAAAATTATAAGTTAAAAGAATTAGTGAAATCCACAAAAAAAAATATACACATGACAAATATCTATTCGTGAGAACACAGAAGATTTTTTGTAGAAAAGGAAAAGGTGAAAAAAGAGTAAGCCAATGAAATGGACTTCCAACACTTAATAGCATCACTTTCTTTCCCGCGGCATTGATCTTTTTGTTTTATTTGGCCTAGTCTCAACACCTTGTTGAATCGTTCGGTCATAGTGCTTGACACTTATATTTTGCAGCGTCTATCAATACAATCTCAATTATTAATTTTTTTATTTTTAAAAATTAAAAATAATTATTTACTTAATTTAAATAGTTATACAATTATTTAAATATTTAATCGTCAAATGAAATTGATCCGACAGATCGTGAAATATTATTGATAAATAGAAATTCGTGTTATCAAAGAATTCCCTACATAAACACCCTACCTTTTCGCTCGCTGAATACAAGATTGTATGTATCATATCTCGAAAAACCCCAATAACTAATAAGGAAAGTCAGTTCGTAAATAATATTCCTTAATCTAGACTTATTTATGTACAAAATGAATAAAAACGTGATATTCAATTTTAAACACAAAAAGTATATCTTATTATATTACGCGTACTTTTCAAATTAATTTTTTTGCAATAACAATTATCATTCAAATTTTTTTAGTCCAGCTAAGCATACCGAGGTACCTATATGGTTTAATTAAATGGAGTGGCCAAAGCAGTCTTCAACTTCACTAATCAATATGACCAATATATTATAACAACCCATATTGTATCTATTCACACATCTTTATAGTGAATGTGACTCAAAATATAGAATCAAATCTTTCAGCCCACAAATCTTGTACTATGTTCTTCAAACAAAAAAAATCAAAATATGCATACGTAGAAGTCATAATTTGTTTTAAATATGCAACAAATCTAGGTTTTTCCATATTACTAACCCACCATAAGATGTTCCTAAGACAACTTTAATCACACTTATCTTCAAATTATCAGACATGTGAAACATAAAAAGAGGCTAAGCTTATCCTGTTATTTGCTTCTAGCAGAGCAGCCAATATAGTTAACTTTATACCATTAGTTGCAGGAAACTTGTTAGCATGACCCTGGCAAGACCATATTTGACAAGCTAAGAATAAGAATATTTTTTTTGTAATCTACTTTTCATTGTTAGCAAACCTATGGTTAACTTCGACGACAACAATAATATAACTCATTAAATCCCCGGAAATAGATAGTAGACATGCACAGTGGTGGAGCTATACCCAACATTTTTAGAAACGACAAATTTTCTATGAGAATTTTTTTTGGGTGATATTTTCTTATAAATGTTGTAGTTGCCCCCCCAAATGACAAATTCATGGCTCCGTCACTGGACATGCATAATCTTTGACAATAAATTTACAAGGTGACTGATCCCAGAATACCACCGAAATAAATAGATTGTAGACTAACATAACATTTGACAATGAATGCACAAAGTAAGAGATCACAGAATACGGAAAGAATGATCCTCTTATATCTTCACGTTTGCTACGGAATCATACCCTCAAATTAAAGTTAAAAGGCATCAGAGAAGGGAGACTCAAAAATCGTTTTTTATTTTAATCCAAGGGTTACTTGATGATTATAAATTCTTACACCAATCATAGATTTAGGCTTGTGACCCGGTGTCAAAGAAGTCTAATGTAATTGGTGTAGCACTTTGAATTTGGATTAATATAAGATTCTGATTTAAAACCCTTACCTCGATAATTATAAAATTAAATGATGTGCAAAATTGTACGAAATCTATAAGGAAGAAAAAACACGTCATTAATTGAGAATTGAATGTCTTAATTTCTATTTATTTTATATAAAAAAATTAGATATTCAACTCCAAAAATAAGAAGTATATGTAGTTGTGAGTTTTTCAACAAGAAAGACAAATTATGATGTAAGGGTAAACTACCCGACCAATTTCTAGAGGCAGTATCTTATCAAGATTGCATGTCTTGTCCTAATATTGTTACTTCATTAGATTAACTTTAATTAGGTGAAGAACCTGAAATTGAGTAATATAAATAAGGTTTGTTTTTATCCAAGTAGAACAAATTTCAGAAATGGGAACAGAGTGGGAAAAAAAGAATTTCAAGTACTTGAAAGTCATGAGAAGATGTTCATCAGCAGACAAAAAGCCAAAAGCTTCATTTGATCTTTCGCTAAAAGATTACAGTTTATATTAAATATTGTTACAATCAATTTCCCCTTTTTTTTTGGTAAAATTTGGGTGGGTTCGGCTCCGATCACCACCACGGGTCGAAGCAGGACCCCAGGGGACCATGGAGTCGCTTACAGAGAGTCTTCTGGATCATCCACCAACAGCAGCATCGCTAGACGTGGGAATTGAACACTTGATATTTGTAAGGACGTGTCAAATATTTATCAAGTGAGCCAACTTGTATTGGTTATGCGAACTTATTAAACATGGGAAAACAAACATTACCAGATAGAATAAAGTTACTAGAAATAAAATAAAATTGTATTTGCTCATTACATTTAAAATTAAATATTAAGTGTTTTTCTGTTCATTTAGAATAAAAATATTAATATTTAATGAGGTGTACAAAAAGATTTGTTTCAAAGGCACTGTGAATACTTGTGTCGGTCGGTCAGGATTAGAGGCGTACGCATGCATGGACATGAAACATTAAGAGAACGTTAAACAACCCAAAGGCTTAAAAATCAACCAGATATCACCATGTTTGACAACGATGTTGAACATAAGAAATTCAGTATATATTAAAAAAAATTTAGATATAACTGTTTAAAATTTTAAAGAGAATTAGTATTGTGATTTTGTAACACTTATTACATAACGTAAATTTTAAATGTCTTAAGACAAATAAAATTCTAATGTAAAGTAAATACTTATTACATAAAATGTATCACTTATCTAAAAACAGATAATATATCACCAAATAAGAAAATGATTTACTCCTAGAATTTTAGGGATAGAAATCCTAAATCCCAAATTGAGGGTGTTAAATGACTATCTCACCCCCTGCTGATATAAGGGATTCACCCAACTATAAGGGAAAAACGGTCCAAAAAATTATTTTAGTAAATCTTTTAGCCAATAATTATAGTAGCCTAGGAAAGTCCCTCCAAATATGTTGAGTATTTACTGAATTGTTTCTATAACTGCGGCCGAAACGACGGACTAGCTAGCAAATGTCCATTCTCGTACGTTGAAGTTGCCAAATAATAAACCAAAACAAATCCCAGTCATTTGCTCCCCGTTTGACTCTTAAGGTCAACTACAAACTCTTTAATGATCATGTAATAAATACAATAGAATTAATTGCAATTTACTATCCTTAAGTTAGGCTGTTTTGGCACTTTCGTTCTGATATTCCTAATACTTCATTGGTTACAAATTGAATGTTCATATTTAACTATCATCATAATTAAATAAAGTAGTTTGACTAAAAATGAGTTATCATAATATCCTTATTCATTGGTAATAATGGTACGATCCATAAGTTAGTGGAGCTTGCATCCCTTAAATATAAAAAGTTAATTATGATAATTATGAAAGAAATTATATTTATTTTGAAAAAAGTTGACATTTATTTTGGGACACTAATATAGAAAGAGGACATTAATTTGAGTCGGATGGAGTAATATACTAGTCATCCAATTGTTAAGTTCTCGTTAAAAATACAAAATGACTTTATTGCCCTTGTATTTGACCACCATAAACTTATGACATTTTGCAGTTTAGTCCCATTAATAAATGGATCTCTAAACGTGAGCCATAAAACGGAGTTATGTTGTCAAACTAATGTAGTGGTACTATATTTGATAATGATATGGGGAAATTTAGATCAGAGTAAAACAAGAAACGATTATCAGAAAACAACTTTTTCAGTATATACAGTGGCGGAGTCAGGATTGAAGTTTAGGGAGTCATAGTAGAAAAAATTGAAAATTCTTGGGGGACCGTAGTATAATAAAAAAAAATTTTGCACCGTTGAATATATATACCTAGTATATAAAAAAATTGAAAATTCTTGGGGGGCCCTTGCCCCTCTTATGCTCCACCAGTGAGTATATAGGGAACATTTTCAAACATGAGGCTCAGAATAGGTGTTCTACACAGTAAAAATATAACAGGTGTTCTGAGACTCATAACAAATGTTCATTTTAAATCAATCTTAACGGTCAAAATTATCACATTTCGCACCGGAACAAACGTCGTGTGAATTGGTAAAAAAGTCGGTCAAATTAGTGAGTCAAGAATGATAAGTTATTTTACACAAGAATGATAAGTTACAGAAGAAATTGCAAAAAAACAGTGGTTTTCTTTTTATGGGGAATTGGAAAGTTTCAAACATAAAAAACAAAAGACAACTTCTAATCCTTATTCTTTGTCACTCCTTTCGGCCCTTTGTCTCTTACAATTGGTGGAATGTGTCTCACTCTCCCACCTCTCTAACACCAACGTACGGCTAGGGAGGGAGGGAGTCAAGAAAAAGGCTCATTATAAGTTCTGTATTTGCTGAGGCATGAAAATGGACTTCATATTTGGTCCACAAATAAATGTAGAGACAAAATATCACTACGAAAATTAAAGAAGTAAAAACTAAGATATTTTTGTAATCAAAATATCAATATTAATCTCTTAAATAGAATTAGTATTGTATAAGTCATATTTAAAAAAATAATATTATTTTTTAATTATAAAAATATATTAAATTTTATTTTATTTATTTTTGCAATATGTAATAAAATTATTATATTTAGGAATGGAGGTAGTAACATGTATTTGAACCCCCTTGGTGCGGAAAATAATGGAGGCTCATGTGCATATTTCAGTAATGATTGAATTGATTTGATGTAAGTGAAGTTTCTACGAATCAAATATGTTATGATGTATAACATGAATCAATTTAAGGTTTTGAGTATTCCTTTGATTTCATCAAGCTGAAAAGATGTAACTAATTTTCTTTTTCCTTTTTTTTTATTTGATAAATGTGGCTCCCCATTCCAGTTTAAGATTACACCAGAGTCCTTCAATAGGTTTATTGCCACTCAAAATATAAAAAATTCACATTCTTATCTCCGAATATATTAAAAATGATTGATCATATAAAACAGATAAAATGTGTCCCTAACTGGTTTCCTAGGCATGTTCCAGGATATTCCCAGTTAAAAACAATAGAATTACAGAGAATATTCACGTAACGATGGATCCTATGTTGACTAATAGCATTCTTTTTCTTCTAACATTTTCTTTTTTGTCAATAAAATATAATTATATATATATATATATATAATAATAATAAAAAATCTTCAAAGGCCATTATATATGTACCAGTAAATGCTAGTCACCACATCTCATGATTTTGTCTCACAATGATTTTGTCTCCAGGAAATTAATGAAAAAAGCCACCTTCAAACTATTTTTGCACAAAATGCAAATTTAATTTAATTTAATTTTTGTTTACAAAAATCGCAGCTAATAGACGTTTTGTTGGAGCTAAGGAAGGAAGTTAATAAAATACTCCTCATAAGAATAAGAGGTTTCGAGTTCGATGTTTACTGGACTAATAATGCACCCATTGCCTTTTCTTTTCCTTTACTCAGTCCCAAAAAATTATTAACATGAAAAATTGTGAAAATTATCTGTCTTCGTGTATTTCTTCATTTTTATACCCAACAAATTAAAATTTTCAAGGTGAATACTTCTTTCAAATATATATTTTACATTTGCGACGAATTGTGAATAATTTGGTATATGAATATGAATATACACGAGTACTGACGATCCTAAAAAAATGACTGTGTGTTCAAGTCTCTGCCTTATTAAAAAAAATTTGCAACGTTAAACACGAAGGAGATATTGTAGAATGTATTTACTACTAAAAATGAGGAAGGAATTTAAAATAAAAATAAAACATCATAGTCGTCGTCTACGTGGGGAATAAACATTGCATGTAGGTCCAAAGCCTCCAAATCTGGTCTGGGCGCTGCCGGAAAGTGATGATACAACAGTTGATTAGTTCGTAATCTTTTTTTGGTCATCAAACTCAAATCTTCTAATTAAATCTTTATCCTAAAAATCTTGACCAATCATTATCTTAATAGTGTACTAATAAATTTATAAACAAAGACTATGGTTAGAAGTTTTTCTCTATAGAAATTTTCATTTTTATAAAATGTTAGGGGCGACCGTCACCTCCCACATCTTGCCAGCTGGTTTGTAAGAGGGCATTCTCGATATTTGCCCCATTAAGTTCACTTCCTATTACTCTATGATTGACCTAGGAAGTGAACTTAATGGCAGCTTTCAAGCCAAACAACCTCTACTCGGCTAGGTTTTTTGACATAATTACTCTATGATTTTATGTTTTGCTGATACTTTCCAAAATTTTAAAACATTGTATATTTTACTTTTAGAAAATAAAATTTGTCAAAGAAATTCTTTAAAATATTAGATTCTATCCCTAAAAATTACTGAATTTTTTTTCCATATAATTCTTTAATATATATTTCGCTCTTTCAA
This sequence comes from Vinca minor, assembly GCA_026122235.1. Lineage (NCBI taxonomy): Eukaryota > Viridiplantae > Streptophyta > Magnoliopsida > Gentianales > Apocynaceae > Vinca > Vinca minor. The sequence continues at coordinate 5,915,180 of JAOCZM010000026.1, forward strand.
CATCCCCTCATACTAGTGTGCCTTGACATTATAGGAGAGAAGTTGTAAGAGTGGATATGTTGATGGTCATATGAAGTTGTGAGAGTGTTGTTGAATAATAATATCCATGCGATTCCACCTCATCAAAATTTTGGTACAAAACTGCTAAAGAAATTCTTACACTACTATTGATTTTGAGATGACAGCAGTGATGAAAATTATTGGGTCAATTTCTTTGTGGGATTTCCTCTGTCTCATCATCTACTGCTTTTCATGTTATTAGTAGCAGCACCTAAGATAAGTTTAAATAAATTAAATTGGCCTTTTTTTAAAGTTAATCAAAGAAGTCTAAGTCTTTTTTATATATTACTTGTGTTTCTCGAGGGGTTTTATTACTTAGAATGAAACGTAATTACAAAATTACAATGATGATATCATCTCAATGATCTCATTTGGTGACTACAGTTCCGGTATTTAACTCGACTAATCTGATTAAAATTTAACGTGTATTATGATATATTTGTAGTAAATTCTGCCTGTATGATTGGCTAAATTAGGACTTTGACATTTCAATGATCTCATTCATCTCGAATGTTGTCATGATAATATGCATCCGAAAAAAATTCAGTTGAGGGCAAAAAATCTTCTGTCCCGATTCTTATCCTCATCCCTGTCCCCAACCAATCACAATTCGCCCTGTGTATATATAATTGGAAAAAATATTTATATAGTAAATTTTAATTGATTGGGGAGAGGAATGGGGATAGAGGATTTTCACCCGTTGTTCAGTCAATGTAATCCTAGTAGTTAATTTTAAGATGAAACTCAATCTAAATACACATGCTTACGTTATATATATATATATATATATATATATATATATATATATATATATATATATATATATATATATATATATATTGACATTTCATTCAAGCAGTTCGTTTCCTCTCAAGTCATCCATTTCAATTCGTCGAAGTTCATCTATTTGTAAAGGTTAAAGGAGGAGGCTTGGGTAACATGATCAGTGAAAGGCAAGTGAATTTGATCAAGCAAAATGAAATTGCTTAAATAGACGTTAGTTTTATTCTATTTAACAAAATTTCCTTTTTATTCTCATAATTATCAACAACAACGTACTATCTCAATTACATAATATAAGCTTTAGAATATTTAGCGAAAATTAAGGAACAAAAAATAATGTGTTTTTAATCAAAATATTAATATTGCTCTCTTGAATAGAATATGTGGTATACATATACTATTCATTATAGTAATATTGATATTTTGACTAACAAAATACCTTATTTTTTACTAAATTGCAAGAGGCCCAATCCTAGTCTTGTTATAAGCCTAATATCATCATTTCTGCTAAAGGATCACAAAATGAGCCCATTATATAATCAAATGCCCAAATAAAATAACCAATCTCTTAGATAAACCCAAGTCCAGGTCCAAAATCAACAATACACCAACCATCACAAGAAGTTTTATCAGTAAATTTAAAACTTACACTCCAACTAATAAATACAATACACATAAACCAAAAATACAAACTCATAGAAAAAATAATTAACTTTTTGACTTACGTATATTGTACTCATTAACTTGAATATAAATTTTAAACTTATTAATCTATCAAAATAAAATTTCTCAACCATCAGAGTCTCTCTCCCTCTCTCTCCACAGAGAGAAAAATGGCAGTTTCAAGCTGCTGCACACCAAGAATTCATCAAGCACCCTAACTCCATCAACATCATCATCATCAAATTTCCCAAAATTCTTACAACCTAAAAGAATCATACCCACAATTCCAATCAGACAAAGAACAAATGTTGTTCGAAGAATCAATTAGCAGAAACTCTTGAATAATCACTTTCATCATCATCATCTTCTTCTTCTTCTTCTTCTTCTTCTTCTTTAGTGCCTCAATTTCTTCAAAATCTTAGAGAATCATCTGCAGAAACCCTTCTCTCAACTCCTTGGCCATCAAAAAAATATGAGCCCTTTAGGAATACAGACACTTCGTTTTCTGAAAACTTCAAATATTCAGCCAATTATTGCCCCTTCTCATGAATCTTTAACTTCTTTGATCTATTCTGAAGATACCCTTTTGCCTAATATTTCAATTGTTGATGGGTTCTTGATAAAGTCGTTGTCTTTGCTATCTGAATTGCCTGATGAAGTTTATGTTCTTAAATTTTGTCTGATTATGAGTCTAGTTTTCAAGGGGATTTGTTTTTGTCACTCAATAGAGTGGGTGTCCCTGATTTGATTCTAGTTTATGTACCTGAGGGGTGTGAGTTGGAAAAACCAGTGCATTTGAGGTATTTTCGGGGACTAAATATGATGAAAAATAAACTAGGGTGACTAAATCGAAAAAAGGGAAATTCTAGGGACTAAATATGATACAAACTAAAATATTGTGACGAAATCGGCAAAAGGAAACTTTCATGGACTATATAAGATAAACATTAAACTGGGGTGACTAAATCGTCCAATTCCCAGGTCTTTTCCTTTTGGCCAATTTAGTCACCCCATTTTCATTTTAATCCTATTTAGTCCCATAGGTTTCTTAATTTCTTATTTAGTCCCCGAAAATTCCCCAGTCCGATTTAGTCACTACATTTTAGTTTTCATGCGATTTAGTACTCGGAATTTTTCCCTCGCAGATTTTGTAACAATATTTTAGTTTTCATCGTATTAAGTCCCTATCATTTTCATATATTCTATTTAGTCACTACATTTTAGTTTTCATATGATTTAGTCCTCGGAATTGTCCCTTCCCTGATTTTATCACAGTATTTTAGTTTTCATCTGATTAAGTCCCTCTCAGTTTAATTTTCATCTTATTTAGTCCACGGAATTTTTTTTCGCCCATTTAATCACAATATTTTAGTTTTCATCATATTTAGTCCCTGGAAATTCGCTATTGTTCTATTTTGTCACCCTAGTTTATTTTTCATTCTATTTAGTCCCCCCAAAATTTTTTGTTTCTCCAATTTAGTCATAATATTATAGTTGTATCCTATTTAGTCCCCAACGTTTTCCTCATATTTAGTCCCTGGCATTTTCCTATTTTCAGATTTAGTCATCTCAGTTTATTTTTCATCCTATTTAGTTCCCGAAAGTAGGATGAAATTAACCCCAATTTTAATTTCATCCTATTTAGTCCCCCCAGAATTTTCCATTCGCTTATTTTTTCACCATACTTTAATTGTCATCTTATTTAGTCCCCATAATTTGTTTTTTTGGGGGGAGGGGGTGGGGGTTCTGTTCTGTTCTGTTCGATTGAGAGATTACATTGTTCTTGATTCAATCCTGGCTTATTACTCTGTTTTGTGTTGAGAAATTGCTTCTGAAGTTCCAATACAAAACCATGGCTACTGATTATTCTTCAGTAAATCAAATTCTAGGAGATCTAGATAAGGAATCATTCGGTGCCCTTTTGTCTAAACTAATAGGGGAATCAAATTATGTGCAGAACAACCTGATCCCGGAGTAGGACAGTATTGTAAAACAGGAAAAGCTTCAACCTTTCAATGGCGGCCCACTTATTATCAACCATGTCACTTACAAACCCAATAGAGGCAACCTTATTCAAGAACTTTGCCTGATAAAATTGTCTTTTGTTGGTATGTATATGGAGGCAAATAATCCTCTGTCCCCAATTCCTGTCCCCATCTCTGTCCCAGCCAATCACAATCCACCCTGTGTATATATAATTGGAAAAATTATTTATATAGTAAATTTTGATTGGCTGGGACAGGGATGGGGACAGGAATTGGGGACAGAGGATTTTCACCCGTATATGGATGTTGTTACTGCTAACCCTTCTGTTTGGGTATGTTTTTTGAATTTGGTATTGAAAAAATTGCAACTTTTTTTTTTCGAATTGTATTTTTTGGGGATTTTAGTTCTTTAATGTAATAAAATGGGTATTTGTTTTGGTGTTTAAATGATCCTCCATTAAATAAATATAAGTCGTTTGGGACATGTAGCTCTAGCCATTCTATAATATAAGTCGTTTGGGATATTTACCGAAAATTATTACTCCCTCCCTCCACTCGTCGCAGCCTATAACTGTGCGACCATTATTATCAAATTTTGCTTTGAAGATCATTTACCTGTCATTACTATCGCCCATCAGACCTTTGCAGTTAATGGGGTACCGGTAACAATTTTTGCTTAATGGGGAGTATAAACACTCCAGTTTCATTTTGTAACTGTTTGATTGATATTTGTATGAACAGGAATGTCCAAGAAAGAGCTCACATGAGCTTCTCTATTTAGGGACTGTGTTCGGATTGTATCCCGGCTTGCATACTAAGACGGCAGAGGAGTGGCGGTTAAATGTCAGGTCAATCTCCGTTGGTGCAGCGAACACTGCACTTGAAGAATGGATGGGAACTCTCACAAAGATTGTTGAACGCCATGACGATTTGCCGGGGTTGCTATCCGGGGCAGGAACTCATAAGTTCTCTCAGGGGTTAGCTAGTGCCTTTGGTTTACATGTAGAGAAATTTGCTGCACCTTTTAGACCGAGTGAGGAGAATTATGGTCTTTTTGTGGCAACTAGATATGAAGATGTATCTTGGGTGCAGTCTAGAGCTACTACTATTACTATACAAGTTGCAGGATGAATGAAGCCTAATTGTAATTACCATAGCTTTCAAGATTTTGATCATAATATTCTTACCTGCTTAGTGAAATTTTGTGTGTTTGTGATCATGAAATTTACTGTCTAAAAATTCATTTTCTTTTTTGAAGTTTGGAATAAACACAAGGAAAAGAAGAAGTAGAAATTCATGTTTCTTTTTTTTTTTCCCCCCTAAAAGCACTTTCCAGCGTTCCCGACTACAAAAATTTCTCTATCCTTACCAAAATCCTATTTTTCCATTGATAAAATATCTAAACCTTCTTGGTCCTGCTTGGAGTTTAGTTTCTCCAGCCACTGGATGAAGATGGCATGAGCCCGGAAAAGTGGGTTCCTGCACTTCCCCGGCATCTTTTGTAACATGGACAGCAGCGGATCAGAGCTTCGAGACAATTTTGTACAGAAAAGAAACCATTGATTATGGTATTCAGGGGTATTTTCCTGACGATTTCCAAATCCTTCCTTCGAGTGATATCACCATAACAGTAACATCATCATGATACTTTCTACGGTCGCCTGTTGGGATATCCAGCAATTCATGAAATTCCATTCCTGCAGATAATACAGAATTTCAGTTCCAATTTTATCACACTAGAGGATGTGCTTCATGCATTAAACTGAAAGAAGAGTTGGATTGAACGTAAACCACTGAGCATATTATGGGGGCTATTTGTACTCCGAGTCCAAGACAGACAAATGGAAATTCAAAAGTAGAGACAAAAATCCATGCTCAATTATTTCCTCATAATCTATCACACACAAGAACAGCGAAAAGAAAGACAAATTTAATCCAAAAGAGCAAACTTAGAAACTCAAGGATCAGCGGGAAGAATTTTGATTTTCATCATCAAGTGCATAAAAGCCAATATTCAAAGTTACATGAAAATCCCACAGTTTCATAATAAGGTTCTAGGTTGCTTTCTTGACATCCAAAGTCAAACTCGAGGAATCTAAAACCAAGAAAAGATTTGCAGAATTATTGTGACCCTTTAAGCTGACTTCAACGCTTAGTTCTTTTTCCTCTAAATTTTAAACAGCAAGCGAAAAATTAACTTGTTCTCGATGAGCTTAACTAAGATTGCATGAGGTAAATTCACACCTGCTTTTTTGGCTGCACGAACTAGAAGCTCCTCTATCAGGTGCTGAGCAGGGTCTCCATCTGGGAACTTCTCCATGAAATTATCAACAAAGGAAACCACCTCCTGGTTGCTCAAGTACTGATATAAGCCATCAGAAGACAACACCAAAAATTGATCTCCGTGACACAGTTTATGATGACGAAGAGACGGTGTACATGATATGTATGGTGCAGTACCAATGTAGTCATTCCGAAACATTTCCAATACGGCATCATTCCATTTGGGCTGCATCATCAAGCATCTTAAAATATTAACCAGACTAGCAAAGCTGTTTGAAACAAAGAGTGAATGTTTCAAGCTATATAAAATATGAATTCTTTGCCACATAAAACCAACTTGTGCAGTGGTTCGTTTGTAAACTACGTGGATGCGGAGCTCCAGAAAAATCAGACAAGCCCAAAGGTCTGCGTCTGACAACATTTTGAGAAGAAATCGAGTACAACCAGCATAGGAAAACAGTCTCTAAAACATACATTATTAAACAAAAGAGAATGACAATGTACAATGCACAAACCAACTGAACCAATATCGTTCCGAGTATAAAGCAGCCTAAAGATGATGTCTCAATTGCTATCAAATACAAAGGGCAAACCAGACACTCAAGGCTCTTACAACTAGACGTTCTAAGTAGATATTGCAACATTATTCCATAAATAATGGTGACCTATCCATATTTGGAGGAAAGGCCTATTGCAAATAGAAGTGATAACATGATAGAAATCATCAGCCCACATGGCATCCTGGAAATATGATTGGAAATGTGGAACCCTGGGGCCACATACAACAAATTTGGAATGCTCTAAAACATCTACAGATAGCATGATGTCTATACAACCAGAAGATTTTGATGAACACAAGTTACAATTTAGAAAAGTTCATGATTTACTCTGCTAACAGTACAAGGCAGAATATAACAAAATAAGAAGATTAGTTAGAAAATGTATGTTATTATATAATCACATGGAGGAAGCATTTTTCTAGCTAATTGAACAAGAATTTATGCCAATGGCAGTGATTTCTCCAAGCACAAGTATAATAAAACTGGAAGAGAAAAGAACCCAAAAAAAAGTAACATCTGATTGAACTCTGTATGCTAGAAAATATGCAATCTGCTTTTCTTCAGATAGTGAAGATTAAGAAGAAATAAGGAGTAATGGTTTAGTAACCAGACCTGTTTAAGGAAACCAGCTCCAAAAGCACGGGTAACCTTAAGACGGCCTTTAACTCTATCATTGGCAATACAATTCCTGTCATCGGGATGTTCATTCCTGATCCTGATAACTTCCTGGCAAAAGATAGGGAAAAGCATTGTTTAAGAGCTTGAAATGTCAGAAACACAGGAAACAATAGTTTATGGCCATTCAAATTATCAATGAATAAATTCATAAAATAGAAAAGAAATGGCACAAATTACAGCTCAACACATCAAGACAAGTAACCCTGAGCACTCAAGTAAGAATGACGTTACACAAATCATATATATACTTATCCGAAAGGAAAGGAACCTAAATCAAGACAACAAGGAAAACAAAGTCATAACCAAAATTATTAAAACCAAGATAAAAAAAAACATAACCTAAGTCATTAAATCCTATGTTACTTGGACTCGGGTACGGGTGTCGGGTATGTATTTAGGTGTCCGGTATTTAAACAACTAAAATAAAGGATACGGGGACACTTCCCAAAATCGGACACGGATACGGGGATACGACAATAAATTCCAACCGTCTCCCATTATTCTCTCCCCATGTGTTAATTAATAGTTTTAAAAAATCCAATCGTCTCCCATTATTCCCTCCCCTATCGTCTTTCCCTCTCCGTAACACTAATTTTTTCTCTTCCTCCTAACAAATTTGCAGCTAGTACATATTCAAATCACGAGCCAATTCGATGCCTTGTTTGACTCCTATACCTCTTTGTATTCCATCATCCCTTCACTTATTGCTTGAATTTTGTTCAAGCTCCTTCATCCGCCCAAACTCCAATCTCCAATAGACATACCTTCGATATCCAGCGACAGCAACAATAGGTGTCCCAGCTATGTCGGCAATGAGCTTTCAAGAGTTGGTCAAATTACTCATTCGCAGTTGACCATGTCAAAGTACCCATACCTATACCAACGTCGTACCCTATCGACACCGGTACGGCACGACTAAACGGAGAGTCCGAGTAACATAGATTAAATCCAAGATAAAAAGATAACCAAAGCCATTAAATTCAAGAAATCCCCAATTTACCCGTAAGTTTTTTACTATTGTAAAGGGCAATCAGGGGTTTTTAAGCTCTTATACAAACAGCGCCGCTAATCCCATTTTGCCGCAATAGCGGCCGCTATTCCCGCAACACGATGCGCTCCGCTATGGATGGGTCTATAGCGGCATATGGCGCTCCACTCCACTATTCCACTATAGCGTTGTTATTGATAACACTGTCAATATCTAACAAAACCACTTTTTTATAATACACCCATCAAATGGAAGTCGAAAACAAACCATACATTTGAAGCTAACAAGAAACTTCCTCTAGTCATCATCCTTGTTCTTTTGGGTAGAAATAATTCAAACAAGGACTAGACAAAAGGAAAATAAAAAGTAAAAAGTTACCAGCAGAAAGAACCAAAAAAAGAATCTTCTCAAATTTTTCTTTACAAAAGTCAAAGAATACAACCTCACGTCATAAAGAAAAAATTTTTACATCACATCATATCAGACAATGGAAATCTTGGACATTTATGAAAATGGTATAAAGATAACATTTATGAAACGGTTTGAAGTCATAAGGATCTTCATTGAATTCACTGGTGAATGAATTAGTCAGTGAGAGGAATATTAATAATCCAATCCAACCACAAATCTTTGAAATGGAAATGCTATGAATGGGCTCGATTAACAATCTAAAATGTTGCCAGATCACCTTAAAGAACAGGTTATAAAAGAACAGAAGCAGGTTTGTAACCAATGATACTATCGTAATTGAGTCGGATAAATCAAAGATATGAAGAAGTCCAAAACTTGGCAAGGAAAGATGAACAGGGAAACTACTTGAGTTATGGAAAGTTAAGGAAACTGCAGATGAATCCAGGCTACTCTACGTGAAGATAAATGTACCAAATATTGAGGGTTTACGTCAGGAATTGAGAGATAACAAAATCAATGTGAGTTGAACAAAGACTAACAGGTATCAAGAGAATGAGTCCTATCTCCTGCCATCATCTGAGAAATTGAAAGCCGAAGCCACATGATAAGAGAGAAATTAGAATAATAGCCACAACAGGAAAACCTTAACAAAGTTTGCACTTTTATCAATAAAATCGTCACATTATTTCATGGGCATTTTAAGTAAACATATGTATTTAGTTCAGATGCTTATTCTCCTCACCACATCTAGTACCTAGTTATAGAAAGAAAGCCTGTACTGCATAGATTAAATAAGAAATTCATAATTATATAAGGCTATAGATGCAAATGCTTAATATTGCAAGAAAGAAAAACTGCATGCCCGCGTCCATGAAGAGAATCATGGATTAGACTCTTTTTTCAGTTTTTTGTTCGTGTCTTGATAAACCCCTAAGGTTAATTAGTTTGAAAAATAGAATGCAGTTTCCCTCCCTTAGAGCATAGAAAGAATCCAGGAAGAGCAAAATAAGGCTATTTCACAAAACATGAGATGCAAATAACCTTCTCAAGATCATTGGCAAATAATGTAACAAACAAGACAGTATTGCCTCTGAGCTTCATAAATCAGCCAATCAAAGAGAAAAGGGCAACTTTTCAATTCAAAATCATCAGAAAACTCAAAGGCACATGATATTCAAATCTTTTCCCAAGTAATCTGAGGGCAAAAAAATTACATGAAGCCAAACCATGGATACTTACTTCCTCAATGCTTGTGCTGTGATCAGTGGACAACTGTAATGCTGTCAATTTCATAGGTTGAGGAGAAGCTTCATTCCCCACCTTGTTCTCCCTATTACCGGCATCTACAGACTCTTCAATTATACATTCTGCTTTCATCCCACTATCAATAGGACCATTTGGTTCTGTACTAGAAACAGGTTCTTCAGGCTCATACTGTGCCACAATCGCTCGACTATCACCTACATTCATCACATACACATCCTCATCTCTCATCAATGCTACCAATAAACAAGAACCCATCAAAGCCAGCTCTGGATACCGATCAAGAACTTTATCTGTCATATCCAAGTAACCAAGCTCAGTGATTTCAAGAGCCCTTGACATTGCTCTCAACACCAATTCATGATCAACTGGACCTATCTTCCGTTTCCTCCCAGCGTCCCTACTCCTAGGCTCCTCTACTCTATTTTCCTCCACTTCTACCTCCTCTTCCTCTTCCTCTTTTTCTTTCCCTGCCAACCCAAACCTCCACGGGAACAAACTACGACTACTCTCCTTATGATGCTTCATTAACAATCCATTCTTTAATTTAGATAACAACAGTGACCTTCTACTCACTGCTGATCCAGCATTGCTAACACTAATTGCATCATCTACTGAAAATGCAAATCTATCTGAACCTGATAGATCAAGCCCGTCTTCCGGATCCTCCTCAGCTAGAAATTCCCAAAGTCTCCTCCTTCTAACAGTAATCTCCCCTGATTGAAAAGTCACCTTCTTGACCGTGCCCTTATCCGACTCTTCCAAATTAGACTGATTGATTCTTTCTCCTATTTCTCCCCCTTCCCAAGCTCCTCCTCCCTCTACTGATTCATTCGAATTTTCCGCAACTTCTACTACTTGAGTACTAATACTAGTATCTTCATTATCCCAAAACAGACCCTCTAATTCTTTATACATTGCTTTATACAAATTACTCATCAAAAATTCGGGCGCATCAGGGCCATTAAACCCATCATAAATACCTACGAACAACCATCCAAGCTCCTCCGAAACCACCACATGTACCCGATCCTCGCCGGCTTTTCCTAAAGCCCACTGCACATTACTCTCACAAGGCATCTCCAACTCACTGGCGGGAACATCTTTCCGGCCGCCAACAAAGTTTCGTACTGGCACTACCCACGGCCGCTTTTTCTCCGGGAAGTTCCGGTAAAATGCTTTCCTAATTCCCGAAATACCATTCCTCCTCTTCTTTTTTACATACATTCCCCCTAAAGGTGCCGAAAATGGCACTCTGTTACCGCCGCCGTCGGAGCCAGCGGCGGTACTATCTAGCGGCCCGGAGAGGGCCCCACGCTCGATCGGACCTGACATGAAAAAGGTCCGGTCCATTTGACCGGAGGCTTCACCGCCGCGGGGAACCGGCTGCAAAGGTAAGGCACTAAACGACGACGTGCTTTCAAAACCATTTACAACACTACCGGCGGCGGCAGTGGCATCGTCGTAAAAATTGTCAAGTTGAAGGACAGTACGGGGAGTTGCGGTGTTAGCACTGACGGAAGCGCCGGAAATTGCACGGAACCCGGTTTCGGATAAACCGGCCGGTCTAGATGATTTTTGAACCGGTGGTGGTTCGGGAATTATCAAACCGGAGGGACTGAGATGGAGAAACGAAGCGATCGGAATGCGTAGGGGAAACAAACCGAGCCGACGACCGAACATAACAAAATGAATGGCCAAGGGTTTCATCAAGCGGTTCAGTCTCCGTGAAGATCACATCCGGTTCGGACCGGTTCACCGCCGGGTTGAAACACGGAAACAGCTGCGAGAATCCTCCGCCCATCACATTCGATTCATTTCCCACTTCCCCCCTCTCTAAAACTTGACCTCTATATACAAAATTTCTGTATCTATAGATAGAGGGGAAAATAAATTTGTAGAGAGAGAAAGTAGAAGAAGAAGAAGGAGGAGGAGCTGGGTTTTGCTTTGGTATATGTATATATAATGTATTGGTGGATGCGTTGGAGAAATGGAAAAGAAATGCCAAGTAAAGAGAACACACAGTGAAGAGGTGTCTGTATGATTCTTAGAGAGAGAGAAAGAAAGTGAGAGGAAAAAGAGTCAAATATACTGCGAAAGAAATAGTTTTATACTCATTCACCCAAAAAAAAAAAATAGTTTTATACTCTATTCATTCTTATTTAATTGTCGGTTCAAAAAATATATATATCCAAATTAATCGTCATTTATATGTCTTTTATTATGTGTCAACCAATTATTCAATTATATCATCAACATATCTTTTATTGGAAAAGTGAAAGAGATGAAGAAAGAAGGGGTATTATTGGAATTGTGATAGAAAGATTATTATTTATTTGAATTCCTTATTTTTATTTAAAGTGTCTTAAAGTCTTATATTGAGAAATTGGTGAGTATTATTCAATGAGTAAGTTAAAAATTTAAATTCAAACCAATAAATATTTTTTTTTTGGTTAAATCAAACCAATAAATATAAGGACCTTGCTAGGCTACTAGAATTATTGACTAAAAGATTGACTAAAATAGTTTTTCGGACATTTTTTCCCTTATAATTGGGTGAATCCCTTATACCAGCAGGGGGTAAGATAGTTATTTAACGTCCTCAATTTGGGGATTTAGAGTTTCTATCTCCAAAATTGTAGGAGTAAATCATTTTCCTAAATATAATACATGTAGAATAAAATGTCTATTCTTTTTCATGTGAATTGACCTTCTGGCGAGAGGGGGAAATGCTCTCAAAGTCTCATCTCAAGTGTGGGTTGTGCGTGTTTTTCTTTGTAGAGGAAGTAAAAAACGATGAGTAGAAAATATAGTCTTCTCTCATGTTGCTTTTGTTATTTGAATTTTTTTAAATTTGTATTTTGTACACATGTTACATGTTAAAGATATTTTTACACAAAGATAAATTTCTCGAGTAGATAGAATTAACAGTACAGATATTATGCAGAACAGTCTTTTTAAATGCATAAGAAACATTTTAAAAAAGATGTTCTACGCAGTAAAAATATAATATGTGTTATGAGGTCAGAATAGTTGTTCGTTTTAAATCAATTTTAACTGTAAAAAAATTAATCCAATAAACGAGTGAAGGTTTGCACGTGCAAAATTACCTTGTTTTGGGCGCACTGAAGTCAGCATCATAACATTAACATAAATATGTTACAAAAGAAAAGGAGGGAAAACAGTGTGATAAAAAAATGGGCTATATTTTACTATGACTTTAACCGATAAAAGATTTACAATAATCTTTTTGAGAAATTGATTTAAAGTAACCTTGATTTATTAGAAAGTATAGGTTCTAAAATCAAAATGATGCTTTTATTTGAATTGACGGATAAGGGTTTGAGAAAAGGATGGAATAACGAATGAGGACAAAGAGGTGAGATGGTGGCTTTAAGGAAAGTAGTAGGGTCAACGTGGAGGGTCGAGGGTAAATTTTGTCTTTATGTGGCGCTTTTGTCTTTTTCTTTGTTTTTACTATATTTGTCTAAAGCCCAAAGGTCAAGCCCATGTTTGAAATCACGGTAGAGCGATGAATAGTAAAAAACAACGGTATAATTTTCTAGACAATTTTGCCCTTCATTGTATAATTTGCATTGGATAGCATTAGATTTGAGATTTGACATTGAAGTTCGAAAAGATTGAATTATTTCAGTCCGATCCGATGCAGAACCGCTTTTTTAACTACAAGTTCTGCGGCTCAGGGCAGGTATCCTAAGACTCGGACATGTGTTCCGCGCGGTAAAAATATAATATGAGTTTTCACATTCAGAACAGATGTTCGCTTTAAATCAATCTTAACCGTCAAAATTTTAATCCAATGAACAAGTAAAGGTTCGCATGTACGAAATTACCCCATTAAGCACTGGAATCAGCATCGAATTATTTATGAGTATAGATGTGAGATCAATTCTTTAAATTTGATATTTGAAATGATTTTCAGAATGCACCCAAAGAACTAAATTGAGCTATTTAAAAGTTTACTAAATAAATTTACCTACGTCTTCTTCTAATTGTTATTTTATACATATAGTATTTTGTGTGATTTTGAGTTTTTTTACTTTTTTTTTCTTCTTAAAATATTAAGTTTCGAACTCGGCACTCATGTGTTGATAAGTTTAAACAAAAATCAGAAAGATTGTTCTCTCACTAAGTATTTTTTGCCAAAATATGTATATACTATGGTTGCCACTAAGTCAGCCGACCTTTATTGAACACTTGATGAAATTTCTTTTCTCAAGGTGAGCTATATCTCAGAAAATGATGATATGACTAGTATGCATTATTGGAGATTATTCATTACGTAGAAAGTTGAGCCTAAACTAATCGGATTAACCCTAAACTATAGTATGTGTTATAAGGATAATCCATCAAGCATAAAACTAAGTCTAAGAAATGGGTTCCACCTAAATATGCATTATTGGATGAGAATTCTCATATGGAAAGCTTGGCTGATTCAAGAAGCCAATCTAGAAAAAAAAATTATATGAATTTAAGCGCGGAAATAAGAAAACTATAAAGATAAGGTAAATGAAGATAAAAAAAATGCATTTTGAGAGTTGAATGGAGTATCATTAACCTCCTTCTTTGACTTCAATTTATAGATGCTTCACAATGCTTTTTTGCCTCAAGTTTTGCCCGTGACTGTCGTGATCTTGCACTTTGCCATGTTTCTCGAGATGTTGTCATGGAGAACGCATGCTAGCCTCCAAGGTTCTGACCGACTGGTGATTGCAAATTCCTGCCTATTTTAAGTTGTCGGGTTATTATTTTTACGACATTATTTATCTGGTTGTATCCGCACTTACGATGTAGATAAGATTCAAATCGGGTCAAAATCCTCTTAGAAACACGCACGAGCTTCCCTCAATAGGAGTTTTTGCGTGAACTTTCTCAGTAATAAGTTAGCTTGGCTTTTAGCTCTTAGCTCTTGGTTAGTTGACTCGGCAAACTCTGTCAAAGCAAGCTAAGAAACTTGTAATTCGTGCTCATTTTCCTGATCCATTAATACCTGATCAACTCGGCCTTTTCATGTCTCTTAGGTAGTCTTGGGCAGTCGAGGTATTTTTAGTGTTAACGATTATATATGTTATGACTTGTGAGTACTCAAATAATAAAAAAGAAGGCAGATTGGTGAATTTCGTCCCTAAATTCGTATATTTTCACGGTAATGGTCCCCGTTCTAAATTCCTTTGTATTACACTCTTCAAAACAATTTGCGTTTGGTGAAGGTGGTCCTTCCGTCCATTTCTGTTACTGAAAAAATGAATTTTGATTCTTTTTTTTTAATTGTTGCAAGATGACCATTTTACCCTTTCCTCCTTCTTCACTATCCCTCTCTTCTACCTCAACTCAGTCACATTCCATCACCACCGCCCCCTTTGCCGCACCTCCGCCCCCATTGAAACAAATTCATCTTCCTACCCTCTCTTGTTGCATCCCCACCACCATCCATAGTTCAAAAGGAATTTTAAGAATATTGAACTTTCATCATCGACAAGAGCTTCAAGTTCAAAATTAGACAAAATTGGAGATCATCATCATCGACATCAAGATCTATTTTCATAATGTAGTAGCAACAGCTCTCCAAAGACACCAAATCTAGTAGCAAGACTAATGAGACTTGACCTTCTTCCTGATTCGGCTTCTCCTTCTTCTTTCTCTTCCTCAAGGCCCTCTAATTCAACAACTCCCAAATCCATCCTCAAATGCGTCGTCCATCCACGGGTGGTTCAGTTTCTTTGCCTGAAACACCAAGAAAATCGTCATCGGCCAGCAGCAGCAGCAGAAGGTCAGATGTAGTACTACAACATAGGATTTCTCTCCAAATTAACAAAGATAACATTGGTGAAGAATTGGATTTTTCAGCTTATAATAACATAAATTAACAGAATTTAAGAATGACATAATGATTTGTCTTCAAATTTATTCAATGGATCATCTCCGCCGGAATCTAATGGAAGTTTAGCAAATGCCACTAACGGTGGTCATCTCTGCCGGCGCCGGCGGAGATGGAGAGCTTCCTATGGCTAGCCTTATGCCCACCAAGTGCTTTATACTACTATTTCGAGGTCGCACCCACGTTTTTTTTTTTGAATAATTTGAAGCTTCCGTTTTGAAAATTTTGCATGAAGAGCTGGGAATTAGTAGGTGTACGAGGTTAGTTGGAGGCCCATTTGCTGATTGTAGAAAAGCATAAAGTGCAAAGATTAAATTGGAGAAAAAACTCCTTTTGTATTGAATGATTTAACTTCTACAATACATCGCATATATATACTAATCCTATCTATATAATAAAGGAAGGAAATATACAATAAATTACAATCAATCACAATCAATTAATCGAGTGATTTTCTCCTGTGATTATTATCTTGATTGATTCCTTGATTTGCTCCATGATGAGTATCCGTAACACGCCCCCTCAAACTGGACTTGGGAGAAAATATGTCAATGAGACCAAGAGATTGGATGAGAAAGTTGAATCGAGGGGAGGCAAGATTTTTTGTGAAAATATCAGCCAATTGAGAGTGGGTTGAAATGGGTAAAGGTTTAGCAAGGCCAGTTTGCGTTTTTTCACGAACTATGTGGCAATCAATTTCGATGTGTTTGGTTCTTTCATGAAAGGCGGGATTGGTTGTAAGGTATAAAGCGCTTTGGTTGTCGCAGAATAACGGGATAGCATGAGAATGAGGTATGAGCAGGTCATGGAGGAGGTACTTTAGCCATTGTAACTCACAAGTGGTGGTGGCAAGAGCTCGACATTCTGCCTCAGATGAGCTTCGAGAAACGGTGAGTTGTTTTTTAGATTTCCAAGAAACAAGAGAGGAACCAAGAAAGACACAATAACCAGTGGTAGAGCGCCTGGTGTCGGAACAGCCGGCCCAGTCAGAATCAGAGAAATCACTAAGATGTAATGGTGACGAGACCTTTGGCTGGAGAGCCCTTCAGATACCGTAGGATACGGTGAGCAGCCTTGAGATGTAATTCAGTGGGATGATCTAGAAACTGGGAAAGTTGTTGCACGGCATGAGAAATATCCGGTCGTGTATGAGTAAGGTATAAAAGCTTGCCAATAAGACTCCGATAGAGATTGTTGTCGGAAATGAGGGGCGAATCATCCTTGGAGCAGTGGTATGAAGAATCCATAGGAGTAATGGCAGGTTTGCAACCAAGAAAGCCATGTTGCTCAAGTAGGTCCAATGTATATTTTCTTTGGCAAATGTTGAGACCGGCTTTAGAGCGAGCAATCTCCATACCAAGAAAATATTTGACAGGACCAAGGTCTTTGATTTTAAAGGTATTATCTAAGAATTGCTTGACCGAGGAGATGTCGTCATAATTGTTCCCAGTGAGGATAACATCATCAACATAAACGAGAAGAGCCGTGAATTGAGAACCTCTGCGGCAAATGAAAAGACTAGGGGTCACTTTACGACTGAGAGAAACCTCGTGAAACTAGCTCCGTGGTCAATTTGTGATTCCATTGCCGGCCAGCCTGTTTGAGACCATATAAAGATTTTCGGAGCTTGCAGACGAGTCCAGGCTGGGGAGTAGAAAAACCAGGAGGTAGCCGCATATAAATATCCTCATTAAGATCACCATGCAGATATGCATTGTTAATATCAAGTTGCTCTAAAAACCATCATTTGGCAGAGGCAATAGCAAGAAGAATTCGAACGGTGGTCATTTTTGCGACTGGAGAGAATGTCTCAATATAATCAATGCCAGGTTGCTGTGTGAAACCTTGGACAACAACACGAGACTTAGGTCTTTCAATAGAACCATCAGAATTAAATTTTAACCGGTTAACCCATTTGTTTCCTAGGGGCTTAACATTAGGAGGAAGAGGAACAAGTGTCCATGTGTTGTTAGCCTCCAAAGCATCAATTTTCGCTTGCATGGACTGCTGCCACTCTGCATGCATGCTTGACAGCCTGACTATAGCACTTAGGTACAAAGTGAGTAGAAACAGATAATACAAAAGATTTATGATCTGGAGATAGAGAATGATAATCATGAACATTTTCTAGAGAGTGAGGAGTAGATGTCTTTGTATTAGAAATAGTGGGAGGAGATGAAGCTTGGACAAGAGAACAATAATAATCGTTCAGGTATGAAGGAGTACGCGAAATCCTAGTGGATTTTCGAGAAGAATGAGGGGGAGGAGGAGGAGAATGAGGCGGGATCGTAGAATTAGGAGGAGTATGAGGGGTTGGATTGATGATGGGAGTATGAGTGGGATGTGAAGATGGAGGTTCAAAAGGAAGATCATTAATGAAGGGAATTGGTAAGGGAATATTATTTGTAGGAGAACTGAGTGAGGATTGTTGTGAATAAGGAAATATATTTTCGTGAAAAGTAACATTTCTAGATATAAAAATGGACCGTGAGTGAAGTCGAGGAGAGTGTACCCTTTGGTTTGAGCGGGATACCCTAAGAAAATAGAGGGACGACTACGAGAATCGAATTTTGATCGATGAGTAGAAAGGGTTGAGGCATATGCTAAGCAACCAAAGACGCGGAGATGGGAGTATGATGGTGGTTTATTGTATAAAAGTGTGTGAGGAGTTTGGTTTTGTAGTAAAGGTGTAGGGGTAAGGTTTATAAGGTAAACAGCGTGGGTGACAAAGTATCCCCAGTAAACAGAAGGCAGGTGTGATTGGAATTTAAGGGCACGAGTAATGTTTAGGATGTGCCGATGTTTTCTTTCTACAATTCCATTTTGCTGAGGAGTTTCTACGCAAGAGGTTTGGTGAATCATTCATTTTGAAGTAAAGAATTCAGACATTTGAAATTCAGGCCCATTATCTGAACGCACTACTTTAACGACCTTTTGGAATTGAGTAAGTACATATTGGCAAAATTGTTGGGTAAGAGGTCGAGCCTCAGACTTTGTTTTCATCAGATAAATCCAAGTGAAACGACTGAAATCATCTACGATGGTGAGGAAATATAAGTGACCATGAACCGTGTGAATTTTATATGGTCCCCAAATATCTACGTGTATTAAATCAAAACATGCTTGAGAAGTGGATTTACTAAGGGGGAATGGAGGCTTGGATTGCTTAGAATGGGACAAATGGAGCAATGTTCATTGTGTGTAACTTTTATTTTAGAATCCAAATGTTGTGCCATTTTTAATCTGGGAAAAGAGAGGTGACCAAGACGATAATGCCATAGAGATGTACTAGAAAAGTTTGCACCATTAAGTATAGATAGGGAATTAGAATTAGGCATGATGTTAGAGACAAAAGGAACATTAGAGGAATGATCAGGGTGCAATAAATATAATCCATTAACCATTTCAGCCGAGCCAATTGTTTTCAGCTTCATATGATCTTGAATATGACAAAAGTTGTACCGAAAATAGACAGATAAGTTGGGGTCCTGAAGTAGTTGCCCTATAGATAACAAATTAAAGGAGAAATAGGGGACAAATAATACATTCAAAAGAATAAGATTAGAGTTTAAAGTAATGGAACCTACATGAGTGGCATAAGTAAAGGAACCAGTGGGCAGACGAATGGGGGTACGGGGTAAAGGGTGATAAGATGAAAAAAAAGTTAATGAACATGTGATATGGTGAGTAGCCCCAGAATCAATAATCCAATGCATTATAGGTGGTAAACACTTGTTACCTGAATTAAAAAATGAAGAAGTATCTGGCAGCAGAGAAACAGCATTTATTGAAACTCGTGGTGACTGAGCTGCAATATCAGTAATCCGTGGTGACTGAAAAGTAGAATTGAAAAACCATGGGGATTGGATTAATTCTTCTACATCATTGTGACCGTCAAATCGGACTGTGTAACCACCATTATTGCCGTTATCGAGTGCTAGGATAGAAGAAGACATCACGACTCAAAAAAAACTTGATAGGAAAGAAACAGCTTCTATAAGCCGGATAATCAAAAGAGTAGGAGAATAAAAGTGCGGAAAACCTCAAAAGTTTTGCTCTGATACCATGTAGAAAAGCATAAAGAACAAAGATTAAATGGGAGAAAGAACTCTTTTTGTATTGAATGATTTAACTTCTACAATACATCGCATATATATACTAATCCTATCTATATAATAAAGAAAGGAAATATACAATAAATCAATCACAATCAATTAATCGAGTGATTTTCTCCTGTGATTATTATCTTGATTGATTCCTCGATTTGCTCCATGATGAGTATCCGTAACACTGATGAAACTTCATTTTTCATCAGTAAATTAGCATATGGGTTTTCCTCACGTTTGTGTTTTCTCAACTGGGTTTGGCTTGCATTTTGTTCAATTGACTGTTATTGTTGAAAAGTTTGAGTCTTTCTGAAGTTGGTCAATTTCTTTTGGGGAAATCAGTGCAAGAAATTGAGGTTAATTGGCCTTTTATGTAGAATTTTGAACCAATTTTTTGCGAAATTTGAGTCAAAGTCCTCTTTTTGGGCTTGCATTTTGTTCAACTGACATAATGACATAATGAAATGCTGCTCCTCCTCCTTCTATATTACCTCCCCTATTGCTGCTTCTCATCCACCTACACCCTCAGCATTACCCCCTCCAGTGCCTATTGTACCTCCTCCCCTCTTCTTGAGTGGAGATGGTGGCGGTGGTCCTTCTTGAGCTATTCTTCTTGTTGTTTTTATTCTTCCCATAATACCCTTTCCATTATTGAATTTTTATTTATTTTTTTTCTCTTTAACAGAAGACTTTAACAGAATTCGACGGAAGTGTTAGTAGTGCCCTAGGACCATTAGCACATGTTGTGCGTTTTATTATCTTTTGAGTATGTAATTGAATAGTTAATTTTGCTTTTGATTATCAAATGTGTGATTTGATAGTAAAACTCATTAGCTTATGTAATTACTATTCTAGAAGTCCCTAGTTTTATGTAATGCTTAATTACTATGGAATAAAACTAGTATGATTGTTGATTGATGATCTTGTTTTACTGATCATGTGTAATGGATACAAATCACATCATAGATGCAATATATAGGGATACATTGTATTGGACGTGATCCGTTAGAGAAGTAATACTTCATGGTCTTAAGTCATAAGTATTACTTCCTCAATACTATTTTTGAATCCTTAGACCTTATGTCTTCATTGATTCTAGTATGAATGAAGCCACGTTTTGACTTTCAATCGGACGTTACTTGTAACAGAGTAATCAATACGCTGATGATCGGATGTAGTGTCCTATCATAGCTTGAATGTGAGAGACATTGTAAGGAATTTGTCCTCTCTATTATTAGAGAGATATCCATGGGCCCCTCGATAGGGAAAGATCGTTTAAATGCATGGCTAGTCCCTCAAATGTATTTGATAAAGTGGTTATCAAATGCTATTTGTCGAAACAGATCTACACGGAGATCGAGCATAAATACAATTAAGCTTAATAAGGGTGACGACTACCATGCCTTATGCTTAATTAGGATATCGCGAGACAAAGGGATTAAATAGTGGATTGACAATAGGTTACGTTGTAAATTCATTCACCTTGGGTAGTCATGATGTCCCTGCTAGGGGGCAGCTTGTCACTTATGAACTCACACTACTACTAAGTGTGTTTTCATTGCCATTGTGATATGAACCCTACGGGGTCACACGCATAGACGAGCTAACAAGCTTCATGTCCGATTCAATGAATCTAGAATGTGTCTAGGTTCATTGTATCGACATTTGTTTTTCTGAAAATAATAAAGTGTTTATTATTCGAATTACGAGATAGGGGGCAATTTTGGTATTTAACTATAGGCTGGGATTAAGTGGGAGTTGTTATCAGATAAAGACTCCCATTACCGGTAGAAGTCTCAGGGGACGTGGGAGTCGAGTCTCCCACGGCCCGAGAGAAGTTGAGTAGACGTGGAAGTTGTTCTGGGAACAAACTCTCACACTCTATATAACATCTCTTAGCCGAAACCCTAGGAGATTAAGTCATTCAGCCGAAATACCAATACAAGAAAGGAAAAATGTTTTTTTTCTGCTTTTCCCTTTTCTCTCTAAATTTCCGAACTTCAGAAAGACGAAGAGCTAGCAATCACTGCTTGTTTCATCGCGTGGATACCGGTAGAGGGAAATTCCGCAAAGGGAATTCCGTTGGTGAAAAAGAAAACTTTCAAGAATCGTCATCCTCCATTCAAGAAGTAGCTTCTTGAATCCGAAAAATTGTAAGTTTTTACCGCTGTTTTCGAATTGTTTCATATGAGCGGATCCTTCAGGGGAGGATCCATGGGTGTTTGGAACGAGTTTCCGCCATGAATCCCTTTAGGAAGGACTACCTTCACCAATCACAAATTATTTGGGAGTGTAATATGTTAAAACAGAAAGCAATGACAGCTCAGCAATTGGAGAAAACTGCAGCAACAGTAGCCTATTATTTAGCAGAAGCAAGGAAGAAAATGAATGCAGAGGAATACAATATGCAGGAAAGAATAAAGCCTACAAGCTTATTGATAAGTGCAAATTGCAGAATCAACTTGCAACAACCGACTCAACAAAATCTACTACTTGCAAATTGAATTCAGTTACAAAACTTGGACTCCAAGACTAGCAGTTACAAGATAAAATTAAAGTGACAAGCTAGTGTAGCAAAATAGAACTAACAGACTTCTTCTTATACATTTGTACAGAGTTCTCTATGTAACCATATGTTAGACTAGCAGTAGATCAGTTTACCTTTTGTCTATAAATAGAGGAACACTTGTATATTTTACTTTAAGATATTCAATCAGAGAAAAATACCTTTCTCGAAGCTCTTCATCTTCTCAATTCCTCATTTGTTCTTCTTCTTCTTTTAGCTGTTCTTCTTCATCTCAATTCTCAGTATTTTATCATGGTATCAGAGCCTTGATTAGCTCTTGGTGATTGCTTTTGTGATTGCAGTCTTCTGATTACTGAGAAAAATTAAGAAGATCAGTTTTATCCAAAGATATGGCAAATATTGAAAATGTAGCAGAAATTACCTCATCTAGTCCATACTTCTTACATCCAAGCAAAAGTCCAGCACAATGCTTAGTGCAGCCTTTGCTAGATGATGAGAATTATCAGACTTGGTCTAGAGCAATGAAAGTTGCACTAATTTCTGAGAAAAAGATTCGATTTATTGATGGAACTATGCCACAGCCAGATACTGCTGATGCTATGTATGATAATTGGACACAATGCAACAATATGGTTTTATCTTGGTTATTGAACTCAGTTTCACCTACAATTAGGCAAAGTGTGTTGTGGTATAATTCATCATGTGAAATTTGGAATGATTTGGCTGAGAGGTTTAGTCAAGGAGATGCCTATAGGTTGAGTGATCTAATGGAAGAAATTCGAGCATTGAAACAAGGAAATATGATGAGTCACATCATATTTTACAAAGTCGAAGATTTTGTGGGATGAGATGCTACTCTTAAGGCCTATACCTAAATGTCTTTGCAATCCAGTCTGTGATTGTGGAGGTTACATAGCTATGCAAGATTACTGTGACAAAGAGCATGTGATTAGGTTTCTAAAAGGACTTAGAGAAGAGTATGAACAAGTAAGATCACAAATCTACCTCAGTTATCCTATGCCTAAAATAAAAACTGCTTTCAATCTTGCCATCAAACAAGAAAGGCAAACACATAGGACACTTGAAGGATCAGTGAAATCACTGGATAGTCCAGTACTTATGGCACAAAAGGAATGCAACAAACAAACAGAATAACAATTCTGGTTTTCAGATCAATAAGAATGATGAAGAAGAAATTGGATACAACACTGGACATAACAATGTCAATACTTCATTTCAAAATCAAGGCAATGGTTCCTCAGGTTACAGAAGAAACAATAACTATCAAAACAACACTAAAAGGCCACAGTGTACTTTTTGTAACAAGTTAGGACATACTATTGATAGGTGTTATCAAAAGTATGGATATCCTAAACACAAAGGAAAAACTAACTTTGGAGGCTCAATCAATCAAGTATCAACTGGCTTGAGCAACTCTAAACAACAAGGAATGATTATTGACACAGTTGATGGATCAGGTAGTACTATTTCTCCTGCTCTATGTCAGCAATTGATGAACCTGTTACAGAATGCTCAGTAAGGAGGACAGCAATCTGGAGATCATTCATCTACGACGCTTGACAACTAGCTTTGTCAATACGACTAATGACCTCAAGTAAGGTTTTCGGTCTACATGCAACAAAATGGATTGTTGACTCTGGGGCTTCTGATCATATTTGTAACACACTTAGTTATTTTGATTCCATGTGTTCATTGCATCATGCTTTCATCACTTTACCTAATGGTGAACACATTCCTGCTACTCATAAAGGAACTGTTACTCTAAATTCAGGACTTGTTCTAGATAATGTGTTGCTTGTTCCTAATTTCAAATTTAACCTCATTTCCCTAAGCAAGCTCACTAACAATCCTGATATTTTCATTCTTTTTAAATCTGATTTGTGTCTTATTCAGGGACCTTGTGCTTTCGGTGATGATTGGGAAAGCTAGAAAACACAAAGGTCTTTATATTCGGATACTGATCATACCAATAAAGATTACGCAACTAGTTTTGCTTCTAATACTAAGTCTATTCTTTGTTAGGAATTACAGTAATAAAGTTCTTTCTTGCACTTCTAAGAAGAATTTTTTAGATTCGATTGGTTATGGCACTATAGGTTAGGCCATATGTCTATTGCGGAATGAAGTTTTGCGGACTTCACAATTCTTGTATTTCTTTGCCTAAGGATCATTTTTTGTTCTATCTCGCCTCGTTTGCTAAAATTAAGAAATTGACTTTTCCTTTAAGCATTTCTACTTCTAATGCCTGTTTTGATTTGATTCATGCTGATATATGGGGACCATATAAGCATAAAACCATTCATGATCAACAATATTTTTTAACCATTGTTGATGATCACAGCAGATATACTTGGGTATATCTCATGAAAAACAAGGCAGAAACTAGAGAATTCTTGATTTCCTTCATTGCTCTAGTTGAAAATCAGTTCTCTACCAAAGTTAAAACAGTTATAACTGATAATGGCCTTGAGTTTCAAATGACTAATTACTTTTCTTCAAAAGGCATTATCCATCAAACTAGCTGTGTTGAGACTCCTCAACAAAATGGCATTGTTGAAAGAAAACATCAACACCTTCTAAATGTGGCTAGGGGTCTCAAATTCCAAGCCAATATACCTTCTAATTGTTGGGGGTATTGTATTCAGCATGCTACTTACCTTGTTAACATTTCACCTACTACTGTTCTTAAAAATAAAACTCCCTTTGAGGTTCTTTTTCAAAAACAGCCACCTTATGACTCTTTGAGGGTGTTTGGCTGTTTAACCTATAGCTCTACACTTGAACAGGGTAGGGGAAAGTTTGATTCTAGAGCTAGAACTTGTGTCTATATGGGTAATTCTGTTGTAAGTAAAGGGTACATTCTTATGGAATTAAGTACCAACAATCTTCTAGTTTCTAGAAATGTCAAGTTCATTGAATCTGTTTTTCCTTTTCAGCAATCTGTTCAGCATTTTGATAAAGGTGATTCTACTTTACCTACTCCTGTTCATTCTCATGTTTTCTTTGATGAATTGCCTGTCTATCCCACTATCATTCCTCATACTATTTTGCCTGACACACATTCTAATCAAAGTACACTTAAGAGGTCAACTAGAGCTGTTCAAAGTCCTGCATATCTGCAAGACTATGTGTGTCATTCAGTTTATACTTCACCTCACAAAATGGACAAAGTAGTTACATATGATCATCTAACCCCACATTACAGGAATTACATTTTGAATGTTACATTGACTGCTGAACCTAAAAACTATGATGAGGCTGTTCTAGATCCTATTTGGAGACAATCCATGGAGAAAGAAATCACAGCTTTGGAAGCAAACAAAACTTGGAAAGTTGTTGATTTGCCTGTAGAGAAGATTCCAATAGGAAATAAATGGGTCTATAGAATGAAATTCAAAGCAGATGGAAGCATTGACAGGGCTAAGTCAAGAGTGGTTGTCAAAGGATACACACAACTTGCTGGCATAGATTTTCTTGACACTTTTTCACCAGTTGCTAAAGTTACCACCATCAGATTATTATTGTCTATTGCAGCCATAAAAAATTGGCATCTACATCAACTTGACATCAACAATGCTTTTCTCCATGGAGATCTCAATGAAGAAGTCTATATGTTGCCACCTCCTGGCTTCAATCTTCCACCAGGAAAGGTTTGTAAACTTTTAAAAGTTATCTATGGCCTTAAACAGGCAAGTAGGCAGTGGCATGCCAAACTCACACATGAACTCTTCTCCTTGGGTTTTAGCCAGTCTAGAAGTGATCCTTGCCTATTTGTCAAAACTACCAGCACCTCTTTTATTGCTCTCTTAATCTATGTTGATGATGTGGTTCTGACTGGTACTAGTTTATCTGACATTCAATCCATCAAACATCATCTACATCAGGTCTTTGGTATTAAAGACCTTGGGGAATTGAAGTATTTTCTTGGCTTAGAGATAGCCAGGTCTAAAGGGGGGATTGTCCTTGATCAAAGGAAATATGCTTTAGACCTGTTATCTGAGGCTAAGTTTACAGGTTGTAAAGCTTCTTCTGTTCCTATGGATTACAATTGCAAACTGGAAAAGAATGACTCACCAGCCTTGAATTGTAACACCCAATACAGAAGTCTTGTTGGCAAATTATTGTACTTAACCATTACAAGGCCTGACATTGCCTTTGCAGTACAACAATTAAGCCAATACCTTGATTGTCCTACAGAAAATCATATGCAGGCAGTACACAAAGTACTGAGATACATAAAAGGATCTCCTGGTCAAGGAATCTTCTTTTCTAGCAACTCAGCTTTAACACTTCGTGCCTATTGTGACTCAGACTGGGCAGGTTGTACAGAAACTAGAAAATCCATATCAGGATTCTGTGTGTTTCTAGGTGATTCTTTGGTTTCTTGGAAAGCAAAGAAACAGACTACAGTGGCCAGAAGCTCATCGGGAGGTCGAATATAGATCTATGGCTAATTGTGTGTGTGAATTGCAGTGGCTGTTATACTTATTAAGGGACTTGAACATTCAGCACACAAATCCTATTCCTTTGTTTTGTGATAATGATGCACCTATCTATATAGTAGAAAATCCAGTTTATCATGAAAGGACAAAGCACATTGAAGTGGATTGTCATTTCATTAGGGATAAGTACCAGGCAGGAATTGTTAAACCTTTGCCTATATCTACAATGAATCAATTAGCAGATATCTTCACAAAGGCTTTGCATCTTGCACAGTTCTATTTCCTATTACATGATATGGGGATAAAGTCTATATATACTCCAAGCTCTACCAATTCAAGCTTGAAAGAGGGTGTTAAAACATAAAGCAATGACAAATTTCAAACGAATTGGAGAAAATCATGAAGCAGCGACTTTATTTAGCGAAAGCAAGGAAGAAATGGAATGCAGAGGAATACAATATGCAGGAAAGAATAAAGAAAAGAATAAAGCCTACAAGCTTATTGATAAGTGCAAATTGCAGAATCAACTTGCAACAACTGACTCAACAAAATCTACTACTTGCAAATTGAATTCAGTTACAAAACTTGGACTCCAAGACTAGCAGTTACAAGATAAAATTAAAGTGACAAGCTAGTGTAGCAAAATAGAACTAACAGACTTCTTCTTATACACTTGTACAGAGTTCTCTATGTAACCATATGTTAGACTAGCAGTAGATCAGTTTACCTTTTGTCTATAAATAGAGGAACACTTGTATATTTTACTTTAAGATATTCAATCAGAGAAAAATACCTTTCTCGAAGCTCTTCATCTTCTCAATTCCTCATTTGTTCTTCTTCTTCTTTTAGCTGTTCTTCTTCATCTCAATTCTCAGTATTTAATCATAATACAAAGAAATTTAGAACTTGAACCATTACTGCGAAAATATACGAGTTTAGGGACGATATTCATTAATCTGCCAAAAAGAGAGAGAGAGAGAGAGAGAGAGAGAGAGAGAGAGAGAGAGAATGTATGAAAGGGTATTGTTGTCATTAGACAAGAACCAGCCTCAATTGGCCATGGGCCATAGGTACTTTTATAGCTTTGACTTGACAGTAAACCCAATTTCTATCAATGCCTCCGTCTCTATATACGTACCTCACAGATACTGGTCGGGTATCTTTCATGCCACGCTGAAAACATCCCGAAATCAGAATTTCAACACGCATTCAACGGCCTGGATTGCATCAATCTTTGATTAATAGTGGGTCCCGTTTTCTGCTCTGCTCCTCCGTGGATGTGAACATATTCTAGTTAGTCAAACGGCACAAAACTACAAAAAACTTCCTGCCCACTAGGTCCCTCAACCCTTATTCCTCGATCCACAATATTATAATATGTACTCATTTCTATAATAAATTTCAATATATTACTTAGGATTACATAGACATATAATTGAAAAGTTAGTAAAATATGTAAGGATCATTAAACTAAAAAGTCTGCCTAACAATATGTTTTTTTTTGATGAATCTGCCCAACAATACGTGGCTTATTCGTAACACAAGATAATAATTTGTGAAGCTGTATAGAGTGATCTTCTTTTAGATAAGTTATGAGACTTATCAGTATTTGTGTTTGTTTTACTATTCACGATTAATTGTGTTCGTTATTACGTTTAACTTCTTTTAGGGGAAAAGTTCTTAATAGATTCACAAGGTATGCATAGCTAAAGTATGAGGTAAAATATTCCATGACTTGTGTAAATAGCAAATTCGAAAGAAAAGATTCCCTAAAATTTAACGATCATGTCAAGAATATGACCAATAGCCGAAAGATCTACATCTATTTTGTAAAAGACGTCTACAAAGATCTCTTTTCAACAAAAAAATAACATATATTTGTTTTTTTTTTAAATAAATAACATATATTTGTAAGTCCCCCTTTAATTATTTATTCTAAGAAAAAAGGGCAATAGAGAAAACAAGGAAACAACTACAATAATAAAAAGTTTCAAGCTTCAAACTAACTTATATCAAATATGGAAAATGATTAATGGATAAATAATATTGGATAAAATTGGTTAAAACTCCAAATTAAACACTACTCACCTTTTGTTGGCATAAGAGATTTAACCATCATAGAGTAGTTCAACTACTTGGGATCAGTTGATCAGAATATGTCATAAAATTCATTTCTAAAATAAATAAATAATTATATACTCATATTTGTGTTATTTTAAATTTAATCGTATGATACTAATGCAATTTCAACAGGTGATTTTCAATTCAATATATATTTTTAAATTTTTTTGGCCAAAGAAGAGGGGATAAGGGGCAGATGAACGTGCACTCAGTAAGCATGGAACTCAAAATCTCATAGTCTTTTTTTAGGGGAAAAATATCATTAATAGGTATCAGAAATTACATGAAGGAGGACGAATTTCGAGGGATTCTCTACATTTTTTAAATAAGGCTTAGCCCACAAATGAACAAAAACATAACATAATCTGTTAGTATAGAAAAATCTAGAGAACGAGTTCCTAAGGTACAAATTATTATGACCTAACAATCATACTTTATTACAATCAAGAAATACTTACTTTCTAATTACATGTTTTTAAAGAGAGAAAAAAGAAATTGTAAACAAATAAGTTTTGGGTAGTTTTCTAGAATAGAATTTCAAGACATCGTAGTCTATTAAGGGTGCTATACCAATTCAGTTATTACCTTTACAAAGTAGTTCTTTTGATGAAAATAACTATCTAGAATTAGTTATTCTTTTAGCTAGAATAAGTATTCCTATGAATGATCCCTTTCTAAATATGTCCAATCATTGCGTTTATTTTATATTTGTTATTTATTTGAGCGAAAAAATATATATATTATAAGAAATTGAAGGGATTTAAGATGCAAATATGGTATTCGAATTCATAATTTTTACGTAATGAAACCTAATATACATGATTACTCTAACTTGGACCATAAAATGTTGGAAATGGAGTTAAATTTGAATGAGAAAATAGTTTCTCAATTGGTTGGAAAAATATAAGTTAAGTTAGTGGGTTTTACATCCCACATGGATTGCATATGGAAGTGTTTCACTTTATATGTAAAAGTGGTTTACTTGGATTTAAAATGTCTTACTAAGATTATGCTTCATTCTAGAACCTCGTGCGTACCTGCGCAAGGGGTGCGAATCCAAGGTTCGTTGAAACCAAAATAGCTTGAATTTGTGTGCGGGCGCGACTTGTGTACACGAATATCGGACCAAAATTCGTGGGCCTGATTAACTCATGTTTTGCTAATGGTTTTATTATTTTTCTTCCAATCAAGAGAGATACATGAAAGGTTTATGCAGAAATCTATGAATAGTCTGCTTCATTGGATGTGGATGAACAAACTTTAATAGTGCATTAATTCGAGACTTTTGAATCCAGTAGAATTAATTCTATGAATTATGTATTTGCTCACTCCTATAAGCCTATAAAAGGAGGCTATTTCCATTGATTCTCTACACAACGAAAATATTTCTCATTCCCAAAAGCTTTCTGAAAACACTCTGCTGTGTACAAATTCTGGTATTAGTCAACAGTCTTTATTATAATTCGTCGGTGGAACTGCTTAGTACAAACAAGTTCTGCGTTGTTGTATCTTGGGAGACAGACGCTTCACGAAACTCCAGCACTTATCCGGGAGGAGGCAAATCTATTTTAATGAAATTGTGTCTAACACAAGCATTTGTTTATCTTTTTGTTATAAACACCTGTTTTTCCTTAGTAAACACTTGTTTATTGTTTACCAACAGTTTTTTGTAAACACCTGTTTTTTTTTAGTAAACACATGTTTTTATTCACTCACAGTTGTTGAGTTTGTATCTTTAAGTTGTTATATAAATTATATCCAATTATTGCCAACAAAAAAAATAGGATCACATTTTTTTTTTGTTGCAAATAGCAGAAGAGGAAAAAGAAAATAATTTTTAAAATTTTCTTTTTGGAAGTAGAAAAAGGAAAACAAATAGTGGGGTTTGCGTTTAAACTTGAGAAGTCCCACCAAAACTTTTGTAACACATTAGTCAATAAATCAACTTTAATAATTTAAGAGGAAGAGAGAGTGAAAAGAAGAAAAAAGAAAAAGAAAAAGAAAATGGGGGTGGATTTTGCATGTGAAGGCGGGAAAAGAAAGAATTGATTGAATAATGAATTATTCCTTTTGGGCTTACTAAGAAGTCAAAGAGTTTGTTGGTATCGCCATTTTCTTGCATAGAAACGACAAAGGCCATGTTTGCTCACGCGGCTAATGTGAATCAGAATTCAATAAGTAATACCCACCCTCAAAGAAGCCGTCAAACTCGAATTTCTAAGTAAGATTGGAAGGGTGTAGAAAGATCATAACTCGGATTGTAAATTATACTTAATTTAAAAAATATTAATTAATTCAGTACTCTCATAATTCTTATAGATGAAATTTGAAATCTTCCAGAATCTTATGATGTTTGCTAGTATTAAATAAATATTCATCACATGAAAGAGCCATAGGAAAATGATATTATGTTCCGCATCTCATAATTATGTCTACTATAAAAAAAATTACCAGAAAAAATAGAAAAAAATTTACTCGGGTCTCGGCCAATTGGAGCAATCTAAATTCAATAACATTGATGCTAACATTAATTATTTGACTAAATAACTTAATTTAACAAATTAGAGTTTAGGGGTTCGAATTACCTTTTCGTTGTTCTGGTGATGGCATAGGAAGAACTCGGAGGAAAAAAAAACAGATAAAGAAAAAAAAAATTGGTATCGATCGAGAAAGAAAAGAAATTGGCCGGTGGTCGAAGATTAATAAGCAACGGAGTTGAACAGAGATTTTTTTTAAAAAAAAATATCTGGGTCGGGTTGAGCTAAAATCCGACCCGGAAGAGAAAATAGCTAACTCGGAGTTGACTCGTAGGATCGTACAGTCCTACATTCCCGAGTCCGATTCCACAAGTTTACCCCGATCCCACTTGATTACTGATCCTACGTAAGGTCCCTTAAAACTTGTAGAATTGTACGATCCTACGAATCAACTCGCGAGTTTGACTGCCTTGTCCACCCTGTCTAAAAATACAAGATTTTTTTATCATCTTTTTTCTTCTTGCGATCAATATATGAATATTTGATAGATTATTTTGTATCTGATCGAGATTGAATAAATATGGTGGTCTGCTAGTGAAAAACTATGCAGTTTCGTTATATTAGCCACTCCCACAATATTCCAAACCTATGATTAGGGGTGTCAATTGAGTCTAATGAGTCCATAATATTGAGTCTAGACTCATACTCACCAAAAAAATATTTGAGTCCAAATCCAACTATGTTGGATATGAACCTTCTCACTTAAGGTCCAAATCCAACTATGTTGGGTCTAAATGAGTCTGGATCTATTCAATATCCAAACCCTTATTTCTTACTTCTTTTATTTATTTTAACAATTTTAATTCATTGTTCACTAATTTTTTCTTACATGGATCCCAGTTCAAGTTTCTCTTCCTTTGAACTTTGTTTCCTTCTCCTGCAAATTATTTGCCCTCTTGGACTAATAATTATTATCTCATGGTATGTCTGATTGTTATATTATTTTAAAAAATTATTCTTTTTAATCATGGTTTAAATTTACTATTGTCATCTGAAAAATTAGCCCATAAAATAAAAGGATTATGGAAGGCAGTTGATACAATATGGAAAATTCATATCATGTGTATTTGAATTGAATTTGGAACTCAAATTGATATTTAAACTCTCTTTATATTAAGTCTAAAAATAAAACTAACAATGATAAAAATTATATAACGGTTTAAAAATTTATAATTGAATAAAAGATACTAGTAAGAAAAGTAAATATTTACACATGGAAGGTTGGAAGTAAGAATTTGTATATTCTTATAATGATTTTCTTTTGTTATGTTTGCTAGTTGCCACAATGATACGCATGTTGTGTATTTTTAAATGTGGAATAAATATCAACAGAATTAGCAGCTACGTAGCTACTTTTTGGATTCTCTAGTGGATCATAATGGGTCTTAGTGAGTCTAGTGAGTCTTAGTGGGTCTTTTAAATCCATTATTACTTACTTTAATAATTTATGAGTCTAAATCTAATTAGATTTGAGTCTAAAAAAATATGTATGAATCCAAACCAAATTTGTTGGGCCTGAGTATGGGCTTGAGTCTTTGGACACAATTGACACCTACCTATGATCTTGTACTAGGTAACGGGGAACACCAAATGTAAATTTGTCATTTGTGGGGAGCATTATTCTTTGAGGGGTTACAACACAATAATTTTAAATTTTAAGAGGGGTAAAAATAGAAATTTAATGGAGTGTTTGGAGCATATAATTTTTTTGCATAGTAATAATACCGTAGTTTGAAAATTTTGGGGACCAAGGCCCGACTATATGTATAGGTCCGCCACTACTGGGCAAGCTCGGCAGAGTTGCGAGGATGATCAACTAAGTTATACTGACTTTTCTTACGGTTGTTTTATTTTCAAAATATTTAGTCTTTTTGCTGTGATTTTATAATTAAATATTAAGGATTTGAATTCTATCAAGGGTAACAGAATGATAATATTGCATATTTGCAGGAATTATTGTTAGATTGGTGAAACTATGGTTTATATCTCAAAGGAGACTAGTCAAGTCAAAATGATGAGATACCCGTATTAAAAGATATTTGCTTTTTTTTTATATAAATTTTGGAAAATATTTTTTTTGAAATTATATAGATTTTAGTAGATTCTTAATCCGTTTGAAAATTTACAAATGTAACTACTCCCTCAATTCCTTAGTATAAGACTTTCAAGATATGTAATGAAAATTAAGAAAACTACAAACAAGGTGATTTGTTAGTCAAAGTATCAATATTATTCTCTTAAATAAGACTTGTATACTACTAATTCTATTTAAGAGAGTAATATTAATACTTTGATAACAAATATTTAATTTTTTTCTTACTTAATTTTCGTTAAATGTTATGAAAGTGTTATATTAAGAAACGAAGGGAGTACTATTTTAAAATGAAAGGAATGGAATAGTGTTGTCTTTTTGTCACCCTGGATAACGAGGTTCTGTCTCTTATATTTTTTTGGTGTAATTTGAATTTATGTTGTTTTAGAAAACTTTATTCAAAGGAAAAGAGAGAGAGAAAGAGAGGGCAAATGATGTATTGTAATGAGAATTAATGTAAGGGAGTAGAGTCAAATGTCGGACGCCAGTTTTTACAAGTTGTTGGTGTCAAGGAAGGCTTTTGGCATTTATTTCAAACGATCCTTATCATTGTCAATTTGTCATATGACTAGGGACGACAGGAGCGGGGCGGTCGCCTTCGAGATTTTTAAAAAGACTATTAGATATAATAAATTTTATATATAATTCAGAATATTTTATCAGTTTCGTCCTTCAAATTTTTTTTTTTTTTTTGCTGTTTTTATATGTAGTTCGACATATTGTTACAGTTTCACCCCAACGTCAAATTCATGATTTCATCCCTGCATATGACATTATAATTGATATTTTTATAACTATTTTAAGGGAATAACATACTTTTATTAATATGGAGAATCCGCAGTTAAGTTGTCGTTACGTTACATTAGACCGACAGTAATTTTAGCGACTCCTTCCATTTTTTTAATAAATGTATTTTTAATTTTTCTCTAAATATATACTATCTCCATTCCTATATAAGACTTTCATGACAAGTAGCAAAAATTAAAGAAATAAATTAAATGTATTTTTTAAAATCAAAATACTAATATTATTATATTAAATAGAATTTGTATACCACTAATTTTATTTAAGATAATAATATTGATATTTTGTTTAGAAAAATTATTTTAATATTTGATTTCTTAATTTTTTATACTTGTTCTAAAAGTCTTATATTTACGAATGGAGAGAGTATTATTTTTCAACTCTTAAAGTTGTTTTTCTAACATTGCAAGCACTAAAGAAAGAAAATAGAGGGTTTTGGAATAAATTAAATTAATTTAAAATATAGTAATAAAAAAGTTTATTTTCTCCACTTTTTTTAATCTAACTAAACTATCTAAAAATATCTCTATTAAGAAACATAGTGAGTGTTTAAATATTCTTTCCGTTCCTTAGCACTCATCCGTTTGATATTGGGGGATTGCATTGGAGTGACCCAATTTTTGTATAATGGTCATGACATGGCACTCAAATTTAGGGGAGAAACATTTTTGTCCAGGACGGAAGTCCTGGCTGACGTGGCAGCATTCCAGACGCGCCTCGCTTGACGTGGCGAGGATAGAAGTCCCATTTCCGTCCTGAGGCGAACGTGAATTATTTTTTTTTGATGAAGCTTTTGATATGTTTGATGAAGTTTCAAGTTTCCCACTTTTTGTCTTTTTCTTGTATCTTGTTTCTTTTTTCTTTTTCTTTTGATTTCTTTTTTTTTTTGTTAAATTTAAAAAATATATATAATAGAGTCATTCTTTATATATATATATATATATATATATATATTAGTTTTGTACAATTGCGAGTCGAAAAAACTCTAAATCCTTTAGACATTATTTAATGTAGTAATATGATTATTTTAAACACATTAATTGATTTTACTCCAATAACACTACTACATATACAATAATTTTAATTTATGTGAATAATTTATGTGATTTTGAACAATTTATGTGTTCATCACATATTACGTGCTATATTTGATTAACTTTTTGTTGATGGGCGTTTCACTCGCGTATCGTAATCGGGGGTGTAGTTGTAAATCACGTAGATGAATAAGTTAATTAGATGGGATTGATATTAGAATTAATTAGGAATTTTATTTGGATTAGGAAAGTTAGTATAATATAAATAACGTATATAGAAAATCACATCAATTTAATAAGAAATTAAATAGGGGTTAGTTAATAAAATAATATAAGAAATAAAGTAGAAAATTAAAAAGGAAAGGAACCGTGGATATGACTCAATTTTTTGTTTTTTCCTTTAAAATGTAAATCTCATTTTAGTGTATATTAGTGTATACTAGAATACATTATCTAATATATTATTAAAATTATTGTATATGTAGTAGTGTTATTGGAGTAAAATCAATTAATGTGTTTAAAATAATCATATTACTACATTAAATAATGTCTAAAGGATTTAGAGTTTTTTCGACTCGCAATTGTACAAAACTAATATATATATATATATATATATATATATAAAGAATGACTCTATTATATATATTTTTTAAATTTAACAAAAAAAAAAAGAAATCAAAAGAAAAAGAAAAAAGAAACAAGAAACAAGAAACAAGATACAAGAAAAAGACAAAAAGTGGGAAACTTGAAACTTCATCAAACATATCAAAAGCTTCATAAAAAAAAAAAATAATTCACGTTGAGGACGGAAGTCCCCGCCTCAGGACGGAAATGGGACTTCTGGAATGCTGCCACGTCATCCAGTCCTGGACAAAAATATTTCTCCCCTAAATTTGAGTGTCATGTCATGACCATTATACAAAAATTGGGCCACTCCAATGCAATCCCCTTGATATTGCATGTTGCTTTAAGGCATTAATGCACTCAAATTAAACTAATAATTATATTGACTAACTTCGAAAGTAATTGGACACTCTCGTCCTTCAATTAGTAACCTCATTTTCATATTGTAAAAGTATAATTGCATTGTGAAGGCTTGCATTATACTTAGAATTGAATAGATTTGTTGTTGATGGATTTAATGAAGGATAAGTATAAATTTCGAAGAAAAACATTCAATACTCTCCTAATTTCTAAAAATGTCAGATAATT
Organism: Vinca minor; assembly: GCA_026122235.1. Lineage (NCBI taxonomy): Eukaryota > Viridiplantae > Streptophyta > Magnoliopsida > Gentianales > Apocynaceae > Vinca > Vinca minor. The sequence goes on from JAOCZM010000026.1 coordinate 5,951,649, forward strand.
AGAAATGATAAAATATCTTTAACTGGCAGATATAATGAAACGGAGAAAGTAAATTTCGACATTTAACTTACTATAAATATTAAAGTAATTTACGATAATCTCCCTTGAGGTATTCACATATGATAAAGACATACATTTTTGTTCGAGAATTTACGGCGACCTCCCTTAAGGCATTTATTATATATATCCTCAACTAACTCTCCTATCATCTAACAGCGCTTAATAAAACACAAAAATCATTAAATATATATATTTTATTTTCCAATTTCACCATTGTCTATTTAGAGATGATTTGAGTGAGATTTTACTCCATTTTTTACTACGTAAAAGTACCAAATGAGAACTTTTTTCTCCTTCTTCCTAATCGGAATCCAAATCCATGTTGCCAATATGAGACCTAGAAAGTCATTATCATGACAAAGCTAGTTCATTCGTTTTTTTTTTAATAAATGAATTATTCTTACTAATTATTACTCCCTCCATTCCTAAATATAAGACTCTTTAGACAATTTGAGAAAATTAAGGAAGTTGTCATTTTTACCTAAACTTCCAATATTATCCCCCCACCCTCCCTCTCTCTCACTTCTTTGTCATAAAGAAAGGAAAATGTTGAGGGTATAATTGGAATAAATTGTTGACAACTAATAAAACAACCTTAAACGACAATTAATTTGGTTACCTAGATATCTCCTAAATGACAATTAATAGGGAATGGAGGGAGTATTATTTAAGAGAAGTGTTAGTCAACCTTTGTTAGGGATGACAATGGAACCGGTTAAATTGGAGATTCGGCCCGATTGGGCTGGGATTCCCCAGTTTAAGTTGGGGATGTGGATGAATTTAGACCCACTAACGAGGCCGGGGCCGGAGGCGGGTGAAATAATATTCCTGTCCCGCCCCGCCATGCATGGCCATACTGCATTCGCTCCTTCTCGCATCATGTACAATCGTGATGTTTAGATATTTGTGTTGGAATTAGAATTTAAATATTAGTGTTAGATCCACTATATAATATGAGTTTAGTCAATTATATGTTTCCAAAATATATGGTGTTGTTGAATCTCCTAATAGGATTGAGAAAGTTAAAAAATCTTGGATTAATTTGTTTAATGAGTACAAGTCATAAAATGAGAAGCAACCTAATAGGCCAACAAGTTCTTCGCCTTCTCAATCTTTAGTTCTTGGGAAGAAGTCACATGCCTTGCAAAGTGATCTATATTATCTTGTTGGGCAGCAAATCAGCGGTGTTCACAAACTAGTATCGTTTAGTGAGCAAACTAGTATCAATTTAGATTATGCTATTTCGTTTTACAGGCATTAAATATTTTATTTTACAATTCTATATTATTTTTTCAAGGTTTTATTTAGGAATTTTTTTGTTAAAAATTCACTAATTATTTCTAGTTGAGTTTGAGCCTCCTGGGATGAAAGTGAAAATTTGGGGAAAAAATTCCCCGCTTTTCTCCAGTTGGAGCTGGGCCTTCGCCTGAGTTGGGGGTGGGATCTACATCAATCCCCATTGATGGGGATGCGATGGAAGAGGTCCCGGGTTCGATACCCTCCGCCTGCGGGCGGTAAACTTTATTCTACCTTATCTAGGGTGTTCTCTCTCCTCAATGTGGGGCTGTTCTATCTCCCCCGTCGTGGTGTCAAAAAAAAAAAGAAGAAGAAAGAAGAAAAAATCAAATCAAATCTACATTGATTGATATTAATACGTGTAAGGGAAGAGGTATTTCCCATTCTCTAAAAAATAATTTTTAAGGGTTTTAAAATATTTCATTACACACGTAATCTTTAAAATTAATTATCATATAAAGGGTATAAGAGTTATACAATTTTTTATACTAACGATGTTTACTCCACAACCATTATAAGGGAGGTTACTATAATTCCTTAAACGATTGGGGAAATATCTGCTATATGGGAACACTTCAAGGAAGCTCAGTATAAATTACCCTAAATATTAGGAATGTCAGTGGAAACACTGAAGTACACAAGGTAAAATGAAAATTTATACTTATTGAAGCTTGAATTTTTTAATTAATATAGTTTAATAGAGTATTAGACTAAGGGTGAAATAGAAAATATACAAATAAATATATTTTTAGATTCTAAAGTAATAGATACTTGTGGACAAAAATTAAATAAATATTAACATACAAAAATAAAAAAGAGGAAGGCTTAAAATGAATTATTGATGAGTTTTTTTTAAAAAAATTATGAAACAATTGTTGATGAGTTTAAATAGTTAGTAATACACAATTTAATTCAAAATATAAGTAATTTAATGTGAAGATTGCAATTAGAAAAATATATATCACTTTGTACATAGTTATGTTAAAAAGTCATGAAACCTTATAAGAAGAAAATGAAATTTTAAAGAAAATAATTTGATTGATAAAGCATGTGGTTAGTGAAAATCAATCATGGTTTTAGGCACCAATCATACTTATAGTTAGAAAAAAATTAAAATAAAAGCTCCTTTGATTATTCTAATATTCTTTTATCTTATATTTTCAAGTCTCTGCTTCATACAATTTGAAATCTTATAAATTCAACTAATTTCTTTATTTACAACTGTTAATCTGCAATAGGAATCTTATGTTTTCGCGTTTCATTCCCTGTCTCACTAAAAATAAATTGACATGTATTAATTATTTAATTATAAAATTTATAACCTACAAGAAACAGTGGAACCCGTAAAAAAAAGTAAACACGTGACAACTATCTATTCGTGGGACAAGGAATGAGGCACATAACGTGGACATGATTTTTCTTTTTTAATCCATAAAAAAAAAGGACATGATTTTTTGCTGTAAATCTGTCATGTGATATAACTATTGATGTTTTGACTAGAATCGTTGTGAAGACTGTCATTGTATAATTGGATTAAGTTTCAATTTGAGATTCCTGATTTCAGTTTCAAACTAATCTTAAACCAAACTCAAATTCTTAATGAATTAATATTTGAGATTTCATTCTCATACTCAATCAAAAGAAAATTTATGTCTCAATTTAAGACCCAAATTAAAATTAAGCTCGTTAAAGAGGCCGTAGTCTAGTGGGGCAAGCCTCGACTCGTGACCGAGAGGTCCCGAGTTCGACACCCTCCTCATAAATGAGGCAAGCTTAAAATGTCTCCCTTTCTGGGGTTATCTTCTCCTCCTGTGAGGCAGTTCTCTCTCCCCTTCATGAGGGCAATCGCTCAGCCGAACTTCAAAAAAAAAAAAAATTTAAATTAAGCTGAATCTAAATACACCCATATTGATATTCTCAATGATTTAAAGATCCTCCAATTTTATTGAAGATGAGATGAATTGGTGAGCCTGGGGTCCACTGCATATTCAATTGGAAAAAGGGAAAGGGAAATATATATGTGTTGATCCATGGTGGTTGACTATATTATAGAGTATGTTAATGTTACGTGCCGTAAAGGTTTGGCAATCTAACTACCTTTGTTTATCAATGTCTCATATTTTCATTTCCTAGTAAGCCTTCATGAGACCAGTCCGGTTCCTATGCGGAATAGCTTTTTTTTTCGCATATGTGAACAATCTCAGTCTTCAGATGAGATTTTGAACGGTCCAGATCTGGAGAGAGAAAAGTTGTGGCTGGACATAAAAAATTAAAAAAAAATTTCTCTCTAGATCTGGACTGTTAAAAAATCTCATCCGACGGCTGAGATCGTGTCCCGCAGTGCGGAATAAAAAGCTGTTCCGCATAGGAGCCGGGACGTCATGAGACAGCCCGTATAGTACTTATTCTACTAGTACCCCATTTATAGGGCAAATAATCGTGGGTACATGTCTGTCTATCTATTCTTGTCTCTAACCAATTACAATTTACCATGTGCATATACAGGGATGAAGCCAGGGATTTATCGTTGGGGGGGGGGGGGGTGGCGAAACTGCAATAGTATGTCGAACTACATATAAAAAAGGCAAAAAAAAAAAAAAAATCTTGGGGGCGAAACTGATAAAATATTCCGAACTACATATAAAATTATTATACCTACTTAAAATCCCCCCCCCCCAATCTTCGTCCCTATGTATATATAATTAAAAAAAATGATCACATGACGAATTCCTATTAATTGGACACATTAATAAGTACACAGGCGGGTACAGACCATTTTCACCCCATTTATAGTAGAGAGAAAACACCTACTTTAGTTTCAAAACCGTATACATTTGAAATTGACCTAACGGATGTCTATCACGGTCGGTTCAAATCCTTTATAATAATATATGTAACAATTTTGTTATAAAAACTTTTATCAATGTATCATAAATTTGTAATATATAAAGTTAGATAAAGTTGGAGTAGAAAGTTGTGGTGATGACATTTGACATTCTATATATTCTTAGTTCAATGAAAAGCTTACATGTGGTAATGTAAGCATTGATTACTCTTTAAAATGCAATGCCTCATTAGCTAATAACATAAATTGAAGTTTTAGATAGTTATGAAACTCAATATTTAGTCATAATAATTTAACTATTTGCTCATGGGGTATATATATCTAAGAAATGGAGCCATTCTAAGAGATAAAGTAACTTTAGTTAATGCTATTAATTTTAGAGTATTGGAATAGACTATGGTTACGTAGTATATATTTAATGGATCTTATTATGAAACTCTTAGACTTCATAACATTTTAACTCATTAATTTTTATCACCTTTTAAGATCCTATTATGATCCTATGATGTTATAAATATCTTTAACTATTTAATATTATTCTAAACTCTTAAACTTCATAACCTTTTTAACTCATGGATTTTTATCACCTTTTAAGATCCTATTATGTTATAAATATCTTTAACTATTTAATATTATTCTAAACTCTTAGATTTCATAACATTTTTAACTCAATAATTTTTATCACATCCACCTTTTAAGATCATATGATGTTATAATAAATTATATACACAATAAATTTAATTTATGTTAAATGGAAGGAAAAAAAAAATGTCTTCCTAACTTTTGGGGGGACTCTTCTCATCCTTAATTTAAGAAAACTTTTACCATTCCTCCAATTCAAAACTCTCAATTTAACAAAAACTCTTCCAAATCTTATTCAATTCGGGAACTTCAAAGGTCTTCTATTTCCACTATAAAATCCAAATGTGAACTAATTCCTCTCACCAATATGCAAATGAATTTCTAATTTCACCAAAATTAAGAATATTTTATGCCGATACAACTTGCTTCGATCAGTATAAGTGACAAGAGAATTGGTATGGTTGAAATCTATTTCTTTTCAATTGTTTTAATATAATATAGGAAAATATTGTGTTGAAAAATAGTATTTCCAAAAAATAGTCCATCGAATAAGTGAGTCAAAGTTCCAGGTAAAATTTCTATTTAACATTTTTATCTCTCTTTATTTTTTTATTTCATCTATCATCGAGAAAAAAAGTTATAATCAACGTGACATTTAGCATGATTTTTCAAGGATTGTTTTCTTTTCTCTGGTATTTTTTTACATTCCTATAACAGAGTAATAATCTTATTTTTCTCCAAGATATTATCAATGATCAAGTAGCTAACATGTATTTGTGTTCGGCATTGTAGCCAATTTGCTTTTCCTTAACAAACAAACTTCAACATTTACCTTTATTACAAGTAAACTTCACTTCAAATATATGCCAAATTAATGGTGTTCTTAGATTGGGTCTGAATTAATTTGAAATTCAAACTGAGATTTAAATTACTTTTGAATTGAGTCTGAAAATAAAACTTGAAACATTAATAATCTAAATTTTTTCAGACTAAGACCAAAATGTCAGTTTGATACTCAATCCAATCGGACACTAAATTTCCTTCAAACCTATTAATGTATGACCGACCAAGACAATGACCAGCTTCTTTCTCCTCTATAAAGATAAAAAGATGTTTGAATGCTTCAATGGTAATTGCCATTATTTTTTCTTATTTGAATACATTTTAATTCCTTTTGTTTTATTTAATTATCTTTTTACTACTTTCCCCCCTTTTTGAGTAGAGAACTTCCTGTTCTTAGTAAAATGACAACTTTGAACCATTTTGTTTGTATTGAGTTTGTGGATTCTCTTTTTCTAAGACAAGAATTTTCTTGTGTGTGAATGTAATAATACTATTGTTAATCAAAATTGACAAAAAGTGAGGCAATTTTCTAGTACTAAACAGTGATTTAGAAAATTAGACTTCTTGATGAGAGAAATAGGCAATTAGGATCGACATTTTCTAGTCATAGTGGTGGAAGGGATTGCTTTAGTTAGGTCATGATTCTCCACAAAGTCAAACATACCAAGGACATCATTCAATTATACTATTTGTACTGTTTTTTTTTTCCGGATATAGTGCTGAACATGATTTTTTTTTTTTTTACGTACTGAACGTTTTTTAATTGTCAAATTAAATTTTAAAGGTACAAATTCTTTAAAGCGAACAAATGTTGTGATTTTGGTATACAGATGTTACATGATTTATAACATATGTTAATTAATCAGAAAAAAACACATAGGATACAACAGTTGTTTAAAAGGCTATAACACCTATTAAAAAACGTTTAATATGTACAGAATATTTGGTGTTGACAATTTTTTTTTTTTGACTATTTCAAATTTGAATGACACTTTTTTCCATCTCACTTTTTTTTTTCTTTTGTTGAAAGTGGGGAAACATCCATCTTCATGGTCAATTATTGAATTTCTTTTTCCATCAGCTTTTGTTTATAAAATTTCAAATTATTTATTCGACCTTTTCAAAAAAAAAAATATTATTTATTCGAAAACGTTAAATAATTTAAAAATATGCTTGTTGACTTGGAAGACGTTCTAGTCTTCTAGATACATAGAACACACAAATAAAATAAGGATTAAGTTCTAAACTTTTTTGTTGAGAAGGCCGTTGATTCACTTACTATATACTAGAAAAACAGCGTAAACATTTTCCCCCTTGAAGTTGGCATCATAATCGAATTGATTGAAACAAGTTTTAATAGCCATACCATAAAAAATAATAAAAATGTTTGAATTCCATTACTCTTGTTATACAATACTCTCTGCCCCCACTAAAATAAAAATATGCTTTTTGAACATTAAATTTCGAAACTTTCGAGCAAGAAATGTAGAAACTCAATCATATATAACATAACATATCATAATATGGACCAGAGTGAATAGAAGATAGACATAACATTTGACAATAAATGTATAAAATGACTCCTGTCATACCACTAAAACACATGGAATGGAGGCAGACATAACATTTGGCAATGATTGTAGTGGGTTTCGTCCCAAGATCTACATTGGGATGGACTCGGATTCCTATCGGCTTGGGATTGACCCGAGATAACATTTATTGACATGTGCAAATATGCATGTCCTGACATGTTTATGTAAACTACTAAAAAATTCGACTCGTCATGGGATTGTGTTTTCCTAAATCAATTCCGATCAAAGACTTAAGGTAAGTCTAGTTGTAATCAAATTGGCAACTCCTATATTCTTGGTATTTAATCTACTATAAATACCATGTATCTTTTACTACTTTCATTCATTCTCTTTACTTGCCTTTTGAACATTGAATTTTCTCCCCGCGATCTTTCTCTCTCAAAGCTAACGTAACCATCAGAGAGTGCTTGAGAAAATTACCACAACATTTTGTACGTCTTTATATTGTAGGTACTTCCTTCTTCTACAAGGTGTTCTAACTTATTGTGAGGGCAGAGTTCAGAGACTAGAACCTATTTGCTCAGGACACATCCGAAGTCAAAAAGTGACTGCTCACGGAATACTACTGAGATAATAATCTCCCTATACCATCATGTCTGCTACGAAATCATGCCCTCAAATTAAAGATAAAAGGCATCAGAATTATATACACATTATATGTTTTTTATATGCACATTACTATATTTTTTTATTCAGCATCCATAACATATATATGCATAAACATGCAAGGACAAAAGTATACAGTACCAGGAAGTTATTTCTTAATGCTCATTATAAATAAAATTACAAGTGATAATGTTTAAAACAATACGGAACTCCATTTTTAGTCAAATAATTATTTGATCAATTATTAAGATAGTCAATTATTTTAACAAGATAACAAAGCAATAATTGATTATAATTATAGTGGCTTTATCGTATTTGGCCTAATATATGCTACTTCAACTACCTAAAAAAAATACCAAAAAGAACTATACTATTCCCTCTACACTAAAAAAAATTGTCAATTTAGTAATAACAATAAATTAGATTGTCAAGAAAAAAGAAAACCCTTTCCCCTGTTTTTTTTTCTTCTTTTTTGTGAAACATTGAGTCAATAGTTCAATGCATCGGAACTAAGAACTTTAAGTTGGAAGGCGAAGTTTAAATTTTATACAGGAAATGACAAAACTATATTTTTAAAGATATTTCTAAATTTTTTGATACATATAAAAGAAAATTACATCAATTTTAAATTACATCAATTTTTTTGATTCGGTATTCAATTCTTGAATATTGAAATTAAATGAAAAAAAAACACAATATAGATTTGTCTTATGCACATGGAAATTATCCTTGAGATAAGAGATAAAAACCTTTGATATTGTGATATTAAGTGTCTTCTCCCTATTGCTTATTAATTAAAACTAGGTACTTATAACTTGTTGGTTAATAATTGTTTATTGACAAAACTTATAACTAAAAAGTTGATTTGAAAAAGCACCCTGGGAGATACTTTTTTTTTAAATAACTTATGCTGAAATTATTTGTTTACTAAAAATCATGGTACACGATAATGTTGAATACAATATATTTGTATGATTTTTTTTTTATGCCTTCGGTGGCAATTTTGAAGAAGATTAATACGACTTTTTAGTATTTTTTCCCAACAAATAAGAACAACTCACGTGTAAAAAATCATCTTTTTCAAAAACATTTTTTTAACACCTTAAAGAAAAGTCCGCCATAAAAACGTACCCAATATTTTTTTTGGTTCACTCCGAGGGGTCCCCGGGTCCACCACGTGGTGATTAATCTGGGCTCGACCTACAGTTTGGCCCAGTAGTGTACCTCTCTTTGTAAATGGAGCCCTACCACAGCGGGAAATTCCCACGAAAGTCGTTCCCTAAGGGAATCCAACACTCATCAACGGTGAGACATGTAACTGCTCTAACCAGCTGCCCCAGAGTTCCGGGTTAAAAAAGCTTGTGTATTAATCGTGAAGATAACTGAGCCTCTCAATCAGTTGGTACGTTTCGGGTCATGACACCTACAAGAGGCCCAATCTGCTTTAGCTATAAGCCCTGTTGCTAAGCCCACAATCGCCCTCTTGAAAGTGTTTTTATTATGTTGTTGTTTTTCGGATGGTCAAATGGCTAGAAACCCTCCTTGTTTTGGTCTGTTTTGATTTTCGTTTTGTTCTGTTTTCAGGCCAAGTATGTTATAAATTTTTCAAGTGTATTTCAAGTGTTAAAAATGATGTTTCTGTTCAAGTAAAGTTATGTTATGTTTACAAATGATTTTGGGAAAAAGGAAAGTTTTGAGTCTTATTTGATACTTCATCCCAAAGGTGTTTGATCCTTACTGGGTTAGTTTATCTCATTCCTTATTCTATTTTGCAGATGAGTTTGAGGAAAGAACATATGCTGATACTTGGATCGAGGAGTGAACCAGTTGGATATGATGTAATAGCATGCACTAGATAGTATTTCAAGTTAAGTATGTTATTATGTTTTGATATGTAAGACTTTAAGAATGGTTGTATACTTTATTTAAGTTTGATGTAAGTTCCCTTTAAGTTATGTATTGCATTTATTTTGAGATTTTAGTCATTTTTATTTACGGATTTAGTGTCTTATTGGCGAATGAGGCGCTGCCAAGTCACCTCCAAATTACGGGTGGGAGACTAAGTGCCAAGGTTTTTCAGGACGAGTTAAATGTTCATGGGCTCTAGCTGAATGCTGCAAGTGTTCACAACGAGTTAAAATATATATGGGCTTTAGCTGGGTCCTGAAATTGTATTTGGATTGACTTTTAATTTGAAAAAGAATCGAAAAAACAAATTATTTGGGAGGAAAAATGTGGATACATAGTGAAATTTTGCGTTAAAAAATAATAATAAAATGGTGTACAAATGCACCTTGACATATACCCCAAAAAAAGAGAAAAAGAAAAAGATATCACTTCTATCTAAAAGGAAAAACATAATAAAATAAAAAAAAGGATGAAAATGGTCTGTACCTGTGTATGTACCCACTCCACCACCATTTAAAATTCGACATATGAACATTTTTGTTCTAAGTATAAATACACATGGTAAATTTGAAGTGGTTGGACACATTAATTACTAAATATACGGGTACAGACGATTATTTGCCTAAAAAAAGTGTCATAATATATATCAGCAATGGAGATATAATAAAAGCATTTTGCTTCCATGGATGAGGCTTTCATTTTCCACCATTCATCAGAGATAATAAAAGCAAGACCCTTTAATAACATAGTTTCCTCAGCCCTTGTGTGTGAGTGAGTGAAGCAAGCAAGCAAAGAAGATAATTATGGCATTGAGAATGTGGGCTTCTTCTACAGCCAATGCTCTCAAGGTCTCCACTTCTACAAAACCCCTTTTCTCTCCTCTGCCCTTCTCTCTCTCCAGATGCTTTTCTACTGGTCAGTTCAAGCAATTCTTGAAGAATTTTTGGGCATTTTTCTTTTATAAATTTTTACTAACTTGATTTTTGTTTTTTTGTTGGTAGTTCTTGATGGGTTGAAATATGCTTCTTCCCATGAATGGGTAAAGCATGATGGTCCTGTTGCTACAATTGGCATCACAGATCATGCCCAGGTTAATTATATCTTTTAATCTGTTTGATTCAGAAACTCTGTATGGTGAAATTGTTAGTGACAGTGACGAAGACAGGGGCGGGGAAATCACTCTGATATTTTTAAAAATACTACTAGATATAGTAAAATTTATATGTAGTTCAGAATATTTGACCAAATTCGCACCCAACATTTTGTGCGGCATACTGTTGGAGCTTTTCGCCCCAACCTAAAAGTCCTGGCTTCGTCCCTTATTAGTAGCACTTGTGAAAGTTGTGGTCGTGATTGGATTAGTATTTTGTTTCTGGAACGAAACGTCTTGGATTTCATAGAAGTTGAACTGTTTGTGAAAAAAATATGTGATTATTGAACCTGAAAATCTGTGTTTTTTCCGAGACGAAACAATGTCCAATCTAGCTCTTTCTGGTGTAGTTCACCTTGGGATTAAGCAACTTTACATGCATGAGATATGGATTTATGCTTTGTCCATAGGTAGCTTACTGTTAAAGTGAGAAATAGGATTGGTTTGAATAAATATTACTACATCCATTCTTTATTGAATGTCTACTTTACTATACAACAAAAGGAAAATAAAAAGTAGAAATTCGACGGGATATTGAAGTAGTATGGATAAATTTCAGATGGAGGAAGCATGGTTATTAGTTTGCTGTGGCTATGTACTGTCTTTGGGGCTGCAAATTAGGGGTGTTCATGGTTCGGGTTGGTTCGGTTTTACATATTTTTTAAACCATAAATTATTGATCTTGATTCTTAAACTTCAAGCAAATTACTGAAAAATTATTCTACGGGGAAAAAAAAACAAAAATTACACCATTATTAATTTCAAAGTAAAACAAAAACTTAAGATGAATCTAAAACCACATACAACAGATGGCTCTTCAATATCTTACTTTATCACTTTAAGAGTTTGCTTGTCATGGTATAAATAAGAAGTTCAACGTGTTTTTATTACAAAAAGTTATTATATATATATATATATATATATATATATATATATATATATATATATATATATATATATATATATATATTCGGTTTGGTTTGGTTTGGATTAAAAAAAATTAAAACCAAACCGAAAGTTTAGTTTTAATTTAATCCAAACCGAAACCAGTCCAATGCATCTCTCAAACTGAAAATTCATTTTGGATGGTTTGATTTGGTCGGTTTTTATTTTTCATGAACACTCCTACTGCAAATCAATACCTGATTGAGTGAAAATTCATTGGTGGGAATGTTAATTGTAGCTTGTGTTGAAAACTGTTGAATATGTCACAAACTTCGGATTAAATCATGGACGAGACTGTATTTTACCACTTCTCCTTAAATTATTTTTATTTTTTATTGGCCCTTCTTAGGATCATCTTGGAGAAGTGGTGTATGTGGATCTACCAGAAGCTGGAGCTTCAGCTGCAAAAGGCAAGAGTTTTGGAAATGTGGAAAGTGTAAAAGCCACTAGTGATATCAATTCTCCAATCTCAGGGGAAATTGTTGAGGTCAATGCTAAGCTCACTGAAAGCCCTGGTTTGGTATGTCTCTTAGTCTCCCCCAGATACTTTTTTCGTTTTGATAAAAGATACTTCTAACCAACTGAACTATCGCATTGTCACGTTATCATATGTTTTTTTTCGTGTTGGTGTTATAACATAATCATGTATACAATTAAAATGAGGTATAAGGTGTGTAATGAGCATAGTATTCATCCTATTAACTTGATAAGGAGAGTTTCATTTGTTATTATTATTATTATCTTTTTTTTTTTGGGGGGTGGAGGGAGAGAGCGGGGGAAGGGGCAGTGAGTATCGAATCTGAGATTTCTGTGTCTTGTGAGAAATACTTTACCAACTAAGTCTACTGTATTAACTCAACTACGGCACTCACTTTTCTTTCTACAATTGAAAATGACTTGGTTTTGTTTTAATGTGAAGATCAACACAAGCCCATATGAAGAAGGATGGATGATCAAGGTGAAGCCAAGCAGTCCAGCAGATTTAGAATCCTTAATGGGTTCCAAAGAATACACAAAGTACTGTGAAGAAGAAGATGCTCATTAATGAAGTTTAAAATTGAAATAGCTAACTGGTTTAACCAGCTTTGAGGTTATATGTTCCTTTGAGAAGTTCACAAATGTGTAAACATGAATCAATATCTTTCAATTTGCGTTTTCAATCTTCTTTCTGAATCTTGCATATGGCATTTTCTAAAATGCACCTCAAAGTCAACAAATTAAGTCAAAGCTCTTTCACTTCATGAGCAAAGTGTTCAATTCCCGTTGTCGACGTGAGAGTTGTGTTGATGGGTGATAGGTAAGTACCATTGTAAGATATCTATGGTCCATAGGCTTTTCCCTGACTTGTAGTGGTGACCGGAGCCGAACTCACTCAAACTTTTTTCTTACCAAAAAAATGCGCCTCAAAGTCAATAAAACAAGTCAATGCTTATCGACAGGCCCGGCTCCTTTAGACATGCCAAAAATTTTAAAATCACTTTAGTAGAGTAGTATATAATTATTTGTAATTTTTTTTGAAGATCATGACTTTTTTTCCGGTGTAATTATTGCATATAAAATTTTATTGGCTATTCATGTGACTGTTGTATCTATAGAAATAATTTTTTTTAAATTGAAATTGTTGAAATCTTATATGCGTTCTACAATGTCACAAGAAATAATCAATGGATTAGTTTTGATAGCAACCGAGAATGACATTTTAGAGAAAATCGATTATGAAAATTTGATTGGCGATTTCGCTTCAAATAGTTAGAAGGATGCCAATTTTTCAAATAAAATATCAATTTTATGATTGTTCGCATTCTTCAAACTTGTGTTTATAATTATGTTTTGACATTTTTTTTATAATTTATACTTTAAAAAAAAATTAGAGATCTGCCATCGATAACTAGTATATGCTCTCAATATTATTCGAGACGAGTCTGTCATCGAAGCACGAGTCTAAAATACAAGTTACTCCTTCATAAGAATTTAAACTTTACCATCTTTGAACTAGGTTTACGACTTTTGATTCTCAAGATTCTTCATCGAAATATGTAGGAATCTTGAAAGAAAAATCTCAAATTCAGTCGCCCCTTAAAAAATAAAAAATGTTCCTTCATGTGTGAATTTTCATCTATCAATGTTGTCGCTTCAAGTTGAAATTCAAGAGTTGTTGAACTACTACATAGTCTGAAGTCGAGGTTGAGCTCGAAGTCGCCGCTGCCTCATGGCTGATGTCGAAGAGCTGCGACGACCTCAACTTCAACTTGAAATTGCTGTCGATTTGAGTAAATGACCAAACATCAGAGACATTCAATTCCGAATGGATAGAGAGCAGTGGCGGAGCCATAATTTTATTTTAGGGGGCCGAATTATAATCGATCACACTGTAAAATGATATATCTGAGGTAGAATGATATATTTTTATTAGAAGATATGAATTTAAATAATACTTATTTTCGAAAAGAGATATAAACTAATTTAAAAAATTGACAAAAAAATTTAAAAAATGAAGAAAAAACGACTAATTTGCAGATGCTATTGTCACGGACCATACTTCAAAATATCACGAGAAAGTTATAAAAAAATATTATTTGATTAAATGTATATATATTTTTAGAGAAGAGTTAATAGTTATTTTAGTCACTAAACTATTTACACTTTTGCGGTTTTGTCACTCAACTATTTTTGGCTAAATATATCATCCTAATATTTACATTTTTTCAAAAAATTAACCGCCATTTTTAGTGTTTAATAAAATTTAATCAATGAAATTAAGAAAGTTAAATGTTGAACTGTGTGTTAGTAGAGCTTAATCTACTTAAATTCAAAAATTGGCAGTACCAATATACTAGTGAATTTTAATTCTATTTGATTAGGAGACTACTAGTGGAAGTTCAAATCAAATTATTTCTACTTTAGAAATGAGACATTCAATTTTGGACATAAAAAAATAAAAAATTGTACATTCAAATCCGAATAAAGTGAGTAATAAACAGTATTATTATGAAAGTTAGTGGTGGAACTATGTGTTAGAGAGTATTATTATTAAAATTCAAAAGTTTTAGGGGACCAAGACATTTTATATTATAGGGACTAATTTATATCAAAAAATAAATTCCTAGTACTAATATATAAATTTCAAAAAATTTTGGGGGCATGGCCCCTCCTGCCCTTGCTATCCTCCGCCACTGATAGAGAGTATAAGGGTACTACTAATGTTGGGGAGAAAAGAATAAACTTTGTCTTATAATCATAAAAGACAAATAATTTAATACAAAAAAATAATGTACGTTTTAAGATAATTAATTTGGGACAGAAGGACATGTAACAACAATGTGTCATGACACGTTCCCCGTCTTATATAAATTTAATTTTAATCCCACATTTCGAAGCGGGCCCATAACCACTAGAGAGGGAGACTTTACAATTTAAGTTGAGTTAAACGACTGGCTAATGAGCACCACGGCTCCTATGCTGAACAAGAAAATTCAGTATATACGGGACATACTGTCAGCCATTAGATTTTGTACTTTTTGTACTTTTTGATCCAACGGTTGTATAAAAAACAGGGGTATTTTAGAGATAAACTTTGAACTCTTTTTTCTCTTTTTTACTTTTAACTCGGGTGTTCGATAATCGAAACATGCATTCACTAATAAAAAGCATGCGTTCTCTGACAGAGAACATGTGCTTACTGCCAAAGAACACATGTTCAATAATCAAGAACATGCGTTCACTAATAAAAAAATGTGCGTTCAATGTGTTCACTGATAGAGAACGAACGTGCGTTCTCTAATAGAGAACTTGCGTTCTCTAACAAAAAAATGTGTTTTCTAATAAAGAACGTGCGTTTTCTAACAAAAAATGTGTTCACAATATACAAGAACGTGTGTTCTCTAACAGAGAACATGCGTTCTTGTAGAAATATACCTATTTTACTTTTCGGCCGCAACTTTTCTCTCACCTCTAATAAAATTACATATATATCCTTTTACCTCTCTTTTAAATCTCAACCATTGATCCTCTTAAAAAATGAAATCAACGGCCCTTGTTGTGTCCCGCACGTGCGGAATTTAAGGCGTTCCGCACAGGAGCCGGACTGGCTAATGAGATATAAAGGAGAATATTGTGTAATGAGATTTTTTTTTTTTTTTGGGTTAACATTGAGGGACAGTCAGTGTCCACCAACAACGTGGTGACTAATTCAGGTTCTACCTGCGATTTGGCCCGTAATATGACCGTTAGCGAGGGAGGGCTTGACCCATACTGCTCTTATACATGGAGCCCTACCACCGCGGTAAAATCCCACGAGAGTCGATGTCCAATGAGGCATTGATCTAGTGGTTAAGGCTGATGCCTCATGTCGTAGAGGTCATGAGTTCAAATCCCCTCCCCACTTATTGAATTTCCCTATTTCTTATAATAGATAGGTCCCCTCCCAATAAAATAAAATAAAAAGAGGTCTTATTTGAGTTGGAAAAGTTGAAGTTCTCAACATAGTATTTTATTTCTCCTTATTTAATGTTTATATTATTTTTTCTATTGTTAAACTTATATTTCTCCTTAGGTAGTTTGTAACTCTGTTATTTTAGTTTGTATATTAAAAAAAAAACTTAGTATTTTGTGAACGTCACAGGCCCAAGGTCCGCGCATCATTCCCAACTGGTTCAGGCTGATTTTGGTAAACCAAACTTACAAGGTATCACGGTGTGGTTACTCACCCGTTAATTAATTATGAGTTCGACACTTACTCACGAAAATGAAGCACACTTTATGGCTAATCGTTTACTTATTCGAAGAGTTCGGATTAATTACTACTATTGACGACGAACACACCGATGACTAAAAAATTGCAAACCTATTTTGGGATACTTGTTTACAGATTTGATTTCACATTAGAATTGAATTTTATGCAGAAAACATAACATAATTGGCTCATGCACTTCTCATTTCTAATTGTAAATCATGGTGGACGATCCAAGACCAAAAGCATGTAAGCTGCAACTTAAAATATTTGTGAGACTAAAAAAATAAAGAAACAAGAGGGGAGAAAATAAGAAAAATAATTCAAATAGTAACTAAATAATGAAGGTAAGTTTGGAAATGCACTTGGAAAAAAAAAGATTTATTAAATACGTCCAAATTTTTATGTATTAAATTAGCACCACCTCCAAAATATAGGGGATAAATATGTAAATTAACCCCAAATGTTGTGAAGAGACAAATTTGGTTATAACAATTATATACATTATTGCATCATACACACCGTATACTTCAAATATTTTAACACAAGAAAAAATATTAAAAATCTTGGATAAGATTTTTAATATTTCAAACTATAAATAAATAGATTATTAGTTTTGATTATTTATGGTGTTTATGCACACAGTGAAAGCTTCTTGATCCTTTCCAAACTTCAAACTTTCCATTGCTTTGCTTATGTTGTTTATGCACTTGGGGACAATTTCTTGATTCTTCCCAAACCTTGGTCAACTGGCCTTGTAATTGGTAAATGTTTTACTTTGCCATCTGGATTAACTCTTTCAAGCCTGCAAGATAATAAAAAAAATTTTAAAAAAAATCCACAATGTTATGCTAGCTATGCATTTTATAATGCCATTGTATTTTTTTTTCTAAGTTAGGTCGGTATTAAATCATGTTCTGATTTTCTAATCAAGAAATTTCAATTGTCACATTCATGTCTTGGTCTTATATGAAATATTAATCTCTGTCATATCTTACAAGACTTGTATAGGAAATAATCATGTTCCGATTTTCTAATCAAGAAAACTTTAATGCTATAGTTATGTCTTGTTCTTATATGAAACATTAATCTCGGCCAAATATTACGGGACTTGTTTAGGAAATCATCAACAATGTTACAATTTTCTTGGTTTACTGTTAATTAAAAAGCTAAAATTAGTTTATTTTAAAGAAAAAATAACATGGAATGTAACATAATATTTTTGAAATAGGACCTGTAATTAAGGAGAAAGTAGTGAAGGAAGACAGAAACTTCAAGCTTGGCCAAATCTGCTCCAGGACATAATCTACTTCCTGCTCCAAATGGGACAAACCCACCTAGTTTGGGTTTTTGATCCTGCATATGTTTTAACAACACAAAAATGCTGTTTATTATTACAGGGAAAAAAATAAATAAAAGATTTTTTTTAATCATATATTCTTCGTTAGGGCAAAAAATCATCTGTCCCCGTGTGTGTCCCCAACCAATCACAATTCACCCTGTATATATATAATTGAAAAAAATATTTATATAGTAAATTCTGATTGGTTGAGAACAGAATTAGGGGACTAGGAATAGAGACAGAGACCCCCTCGTTAGAATAAAGTAAAGTTGTCGTTTTGACTTACATCCCATCTTGATGGGTTAAAAGCGTATGGATCCTCGTAATTCTCATTATCAACATGTATATTTCTTATCCAAGGTAAAACTTTCCACCCCTTGGGTATGATATAACCTAGGAGTTTAACACAAAAATTATCAAGTCAATTAGGATGAAGATTATGAACCTCATAAGGTTAAAATTAGAGCAATAGCTATATCAAATATAAAAGTAATTTTGTCTATTATTTCTATCACAAATAATTTTTTTCGGTGTCGTTTCTAACATAAAAGTAGTTTTGTGCGTTATTTTAAACATAAATAGTTTTTAGATGCCTTTTTTACAACAAAAGAATTTTTGCGTGTTATAAGTGTCATAATGCAACTATCCAATTTAAATTCGACCCGATCGACTCGTCCCGACCATTAACCTGATATTCGTATGTCGGGTTAATGATCGGATCGGGTCGAGTTGGAGTGAATTGTTTAGAATTAGATGATTTGCCAATTTTACCCCTGAATTGAAATGTAGTAAAAAAGAGACTGTCGGGTTAATGGTCGGATTAGGTCGAGTATATGTTGCATTATGACACTTATAACATGTGAAATTTCTTTTGTGACAAAAAATGTATCGAAAAACTATTTGTGACAGAAATAATATACAAAATTACTTTTGTGCCAGAAAAAGAAACCGAAAAATTATTTGTGTAAAGAATAACACATGAAACTATCTTTATAATAGAATTAGCTATTTGGTATTAAAATTAACATACACTCCAAAATGTAAGTGATTAACATACCATTAATATTGATATCAGTTTTCGCCTCTCGGAAAAGTACAAATGAGAGGTTGATGTAGCGTAGAGTTTCATCTATCACCTTTACGAAAGAGCGTTGTTATATTAGCTTTATATAGAGCCACGATGATGACATCACAAACACGATCTTATGACAAATTGTAACTCAACTATATAATAACATTTTTTTTTAGTAGAACTATACTTTTTTTTTTGAAGCCCGTAAGGGCGTTGTCCCCGAGGGAAAGAGAGAGCAGGTTACCTTAGAAAGGTCGATTAAAGCACGCCTCATGTCTGGGGAGGATATTGTCTTACCAGAGGAGGAGATTATTGCCCCAATAAAGGGGAGATATGGGAATCGAACACGGGACATATGGCCCGTGTTCGGGTAGCTTTACCATTTGGAGCTACCCGATTCCCTTTTAGTAGAACTATATAATAACATGATATATGTAATTTCTTTTATCCTTTAAAAAAAGTATATAATAATTGATACCTTTTGCAGATACTTCATTTGTTTAATTTCACCAAGATTGAGCCCTGTTTCTGTTGACGCTCTTCTCTTTACGATCTCCTCTTGTTCCTCCTAAAAATATAAAAAATACTCTAAAATATCAACTATAAAGAACGAGATAAAATATCTGAATTAATAATCATTTTGGTCATCAATTTATTTATTGTTAGTGACTAAAATCTTTTTTAATTTTTTTGACTTTTTTGTCTTAATGATTTTATGGGTTGCAATTTTTATCATTCCGTCAAATATTTGCAAACTTCCCATCCAAAATTCTGTTGGTTTATTTACTCGTAATTATGGCTGGAAATTTTTATTTTTTATATTTTTTAGGGAGACTTTTTCCCATTTTTCTTTTGCAGAAGAGAGAGTGTTATAGTCTATTATGTTACGTCATCAATTTTGATGAAAAATATATAATTATTTGACGAAAGGATAAAATTGACAACCTGTAAAATCATTGAGGCTAAAAAAAGTTAAAAATGAAAAAAAGATAAAAGTGACTATCATAAATAAATAAATTAATAAAATGACTATTAATTCTAAAAATTCGTATTTGAAATATTAATATAAAGGAAAATGTAGTTAAGAATTCATACCTTGGCCTTTTGGAAATACTGAGGATGTTGTTCTAAAAGAATAATAACCCATGTTACAGCATGTCCAGTAGATTCATGTCCAGCTAACAAATATATGATCAACAAATCTATAATTTCTTCATCGGTTAATTTGTTTCCATTGTCGTCTGAGATTTCCATCATTAGAGCTAACATGTCTTTCTTTGCCATTGATTTATTCTCTTTTGGCATCATCCTCCTTTTCAACACAACTCCTTGAAATGCCTTTACCAATTTCTTTCGTGCCTAATAATTCATTCAAAACATATCAAAAAAAAAAAATAATAATAATTGTCAAAATCATTATCACATAATTGACTGATACTGAGCGGGTTGTAATTCAATTCATTGTCAACAAGAACCATTATATATAATAAATTCCATTAAACCCACCTGTAGAAAATGGACTTGGGTCTAACTCATTCCCTCAAAAGGCAAGTTAAGAGGGGGAGGATTGTCCAATCCTTATAAAGAACAAATTTGCTCACTAAATTTAATCGATGTGGGATTTCAATGAGACCCCCTCACGGCCGAGTATGGACATCCGGGACCAGTGAACAATAATGGGGTCCAACATCGAACTAGGTGGGCTCGATACTCATATAGAAAATGGACTGCAGCTAACTCATTCTCTCAAAAAAGTACTCCCAGAGGGGAGAATTGCCCAATCCTTATAAAGAATAAATTTGCTCACTAGCTAGTCGATGTGAGAATTTCAACACCACCCTTGATCTTGCTAGTGAATTAATAATTGATCCATCAATTATTAATAAAGTTAATAAATACTCTTCCGTCTCAAAGTAATTGTCACTTTTGTTAAACAACAATGTAATTACATTTCAAGTTTACCGCTCTTGCTTATTACTCTTAAATACCACACTTGTTGTACATTCACTTTCAGTAAATTTTATCAAATCATTGTTTGTCTTGTATTTCGTATAAGGTAAATGATTTATAAGCGAAGTGAGATAAAAGTGAAAAATCTATATTCAATGCATAAAAAATGAGGTGAAATCAAAGATTTTATATTAAGACGGTCAAATTATGCGCACACATAAGTAGATAAAAAGAGTAAATGACTATTTATGATACTAAATTATTTACGTATTTTTATTTATGGTATTAAATTATTTTTTTAACTAATTATATCACTCATCTATTTGCGAGTTTCAAATAATATACAACAACCATTTTTTTGGTGTTTTCCGGCCAAATTTGACACGCGACTTTCATTTTCAGATTCTTGAGGGGTAAAATTGGAATTTCGCAATAATTCAGCGATCCATGAATTAAAGATTTGACCTGATTTTGAGCGCAAATTTTCTGTTTACGGGGGTCAAATCTCTAACCTATGGATCACTGGGAACCGGCTACTTCAGTCTCTGATAGAAACTTGGTCGAAATGGCAAAAAAATCCCCAATTCTCATTCTGTGTCACGTTTTCTGTCCCACAAATAGATAATTTGCACGTGTTTACTTTTTACATACGGGTTCCACTATTTCTTTAATATTATAATTTTTTTAATTAAAAAATTAACACATGACATTTTCTTATTACTGTGACAAGGAATGAGACACCGAACGTAGACCAAATATTCCTACCGAATATACCTTACCTTAAGATGAAGGTTAAGAAAAAAAAATGTTACCTTGAGGGCCTTATGGTAAGCAAATCCAGGGAGATTAACAGCCATAGATTTAAGTCCATGAGAAAGCAATGTATATTCCTTTTCCATATGTTCAAGTGAAATTGGATCAATTTCATTGTTCATAATGATATTCATCATTGCTACAAAAGCAGTTTTCTTCATCTCTGTCAAGAACTCAATTGGCTCATCAATTTTTGACCAATTTTCAAATGAAGTTTCTGCAATCTCTTTTATATAATCTATAAATGAAGACAATGCTTCTTGTCCTGCAATTGGACTCGCTATGAGCTTTCGGAGACGCCTATGTTCTTGGACCGATACATTATGGAGACCCTTTTTTCCTACTAAATCAGAAACTGATTTAGGCCAACCCGGTCCGAATCGATCATCTGTTAAAACCTTTCTGCAGGTTTCTGCATTTATAACAATTATACTGGGCTTCCCAAACAACAATGCTCTGTACATTGGTGCCTTTCCAAATCTGCATTTTGATAATAATAAAAAAAAAAAAGTTTGGGATCTTCATATCTCGTCTTTAAGAAACTGTCACGTATTCTATTTTTTTTATTTATAAGTAATATAAATTTTAAAGGAAAAAATACATATTTAACAGTTTGATAAGAATGAAATCAGATAAGGGGACATGGAGTAAGGCAGAATATCGAGACTCAGAGAAAAGTACATCGTTTTGCATGTGATTGAAAGCTGGTTTGGGTATGAGATTTTGGTTTCAGTATTAAATTCTATATAATTTAATACTTCAGATTTCAAATTCAGACTTGATCAAAGCTGGTTTTGGTGTGAGTTTGAGTCTCAAACAAGATCAAACTCAAACCAAACCCAATCCAACTGCGATCTCTCACAAGTTTATATTTTTAACAACTATGCAAGTATTGGGACAATAATAACTTTACTCTTTTGAAGACATAATTAATCCTATATTTTTTTTTAGGGGTAACTAATCCCATTATGAAAACCAATTAGTTGACTAAATTTCAGCAAAAAAAATCAAGAAAGAAAAGTGATGAGGAGGAGACAGACCTGGTAATGAAGTTGGAAATGAAAGAATCAGGATCACCATTCTTGAAAGCTCTAAAAAAAGACCACATATTACCAAGGAAAGGCCACCCCATATCACCAGGAGGTATTGCATCTTTAACAGCACCCAATCTTCTAAGGTAAATTACCTCATTTGCCCTTCTCAATAGACTATAAAATGCAGCACTAGCAATAACCAAAGTTGTGAAGAACCAATATGATCCCATATCAAATTCCATTTTCTATGGGAAAAAATATTTTTTAAGTTTGTTTTGTAATAGGTTGTTATAATTTTATCTTATTGTGATATAAACCATGCATATTTATAATATCAACTTCTAATTAATGTTGCAAGTTTTTATTGGTTCTTAATTTTGAACTTTAAGTTTTGCCATTTAGATGTGTGGAAAGGTTCGCTACGGCTCCAGTGCGGAACGGGGTAAATTCTCTGCGTACAGAACTTTTATCGTCTACTGGATTAAAATTTTGACGGTTAAGATTGATTTTAAAAAGAACACATGTTTTAAGCCTCATAACACGTTCTGTTTCTACCGCGTGGAATACCTGTTTTGAGTTTTAGAACACTTGTTTTGAAACTCAAAACACATATACTGTAGCGTTCCGTATATACTAAAAAAAATTGTTGAGCATAGGATCCGGACTGGGAAAGGTTGGTAGATAGAACTCTAGTAGGTTTTAAATACGTTGTCATTTTATGGGTGGCTACCTCTCTCCTTTATTGTAAGACTATGACTTCTATACTTATATGGCAATTTGGTCCCATTTTTTAAAGGAGTTTTCTTCAGGTACTGATATAATCTTAACTGTCATTAATACTTAATTGTGAGGCTTATTCCACATATTGTTAATACTTATTTCATATATTGTAAATACTATGGGAAATATATATATATATTGTAAATACTATGGGAAAAAAGAAAAGTTTTGATTATGCGACTTATTTTGAAGTAAAATACCTTTTTTGAGACTCAAGTGTTTTGGTTTTGATGTTTTATAGATGCCTATGCCCATCCCCGTCGATCACCCCAACCCCCCATAGAAGAAAAAAAAAAGATTCTACCCAGTGCTACATCCTATGCGGAATATCTTTTTTTTCCCAGTACATATGAAACATGTGTTTTAAGTCTCAGAACAGGTGTCATGAAGCTCAAAACATGTGTTCTAAGGCTAAAAACACATAACTTATATTCTGAGACTTAGAATATGTTTTCGTTTTAAATCAATTTTAACCACCAAAATTTTAATCCAATAAAAAAAAGAAATTTCGGAAGTGCGGAATTTTCTCCCGTTCCGCACTGGAGCCACCATCATGTTACGGATACTTTGGTTCCTCCTGCATTTTCGTACGCAAACATCGTGTGTTTATCGCATCGGTAATCGTAGTAGAGCGTACCGGTTAAGTTCAGAGAAAATGAGGAAAAGATTTGTCGTTTGATCTTGTGACATTTTTCAGACAAACACAAATACAAAGATTATTTTTCTGAAATATATTTTTTAATGAAAAATTAAATACATTTAATTATTAAAAATTTAATGAAAGTGTATTAATTTTAATTTGATTCATAAAAAATATCAAAACACAGAGAAATTAAAATAAGTAAAGTTACAAAATCCAAAATTTTATTATAATATATATAATAGGAGAATAAACAAATAAAAATTGATTAGTTAGCTCAGCGGAGGAAAATTAAATACTTTGACCGTCCTTATGAGATTGGAACCACAACCCTCTTACATGAATCGGGCGGGGCCTACCTACGGATGTGGGCTCTGCTCAATTCATGTGAAGGGTTGTGGGGTCATCCAACAAGAACGGACCTAGGATTGACCGACTCCTCACCGGCCCATTGCACGACATACATGCAGGAGGTCGCGGGTTCAATTCCCATCTATTTGAGCAGGGAGAAACTTTATTCTACAATATTCAAAGGTGACTAGACTCGACGGCTCGACTGTTCTCTAGGCACAGGCTCCAACTCGGCCAATATGATTTCAAAATTTACGAATTTCGGAATAGATTTCTTGTTCCGACTATTTAAAAATTCTGGAAAAAATCTTTTGATACACTTTAAAATTACGTAACAAATGTTAGAATAACTACTTATTCACGGTATTTACAAAATCGGAATAGGCAACTTGTTGCGATTATTTACAAACGTCGGCAAAATTACATTTTGATACACTTTAAAATGACGCAACAAACGTCGTAATAGATAGATACAGGCACTTGTAACAAATGTCGTAAAAAAGCATAACGATACAGGCAAATGCGACGTTTAAGCGACATTTGTAATAAATGTTGGTTAGATCTATATCGACGTTTTTTTGTCTTATTGCGACATACGACAAACGTCACAATACCTTTTTTTTTGTAGTGAGGAGTTACTATGGAAAGGCACACGTCATTCTAGCTTAGTCTATCTGCACGCTCGCTTCCTCTCATAATTAAAATTTTAATGTCATATATAACCAGTGAACGCTCTTGATCTATCTATGAGCGTAGTTACATAAAGTGTTTTCAGGTGATACGGGATCATATATGAAGCTTAAAGAGGTCATTTGGACATTCCAAATACGAGCTTCCAAGTAAAGCCTTTGTTCCAAGGGTTGAAAGTATCTATTATAAAGGTTCAAGAGTTAAAGAAGCCTTCAAATAAAGCTAGACACAAGGATCAAAAGCCATCTAATAGCATTTGAAGGAAAGATACATAATTGGAAGGAAAACGGTTGAAAGGGTATTTTAGTCATTTGATAATTAAAGTCTATTCTAGACTTTAATTATATTTCAGATTTATTGTATTGTTTAATTAGCCATGTTGGCCGAAATAAGCTAGCTA
The DNA here is from genome assembly GCA_026122235.1 of Vinca minor. Lineage (NCBI taxonomy): Eukaryota > Viridiplantae > Streptophyta > Magnoliopsida > Gentianales > Apocynaceae > Vinca > Vinca minor. The sequence continues at coordinate 5,977,277 of JAOCZM010000026.1, forward strand.
AATAATAGGACATGTTGTCCTTGATGTTAGGTAGTGTTTTTAGTTATCTAGGAGTTGTAGAGTCCTAATCCTTAAAGGACTCTTATTTGTGGGTTATTTTTGGATGAAATTCCACTCTATTTAAGAGGGATTTCAGCCATGTTATTGTTAGACTTGATATATTGATACTTTTGATTTAAGGTTATTCCTTAGTTACTTTGTGTTTGATTCTCTGGGTAGAATTCATTCATGTTTGAGTTACTGTATCAATAAGTTTGGTTTATACTTATTGTGGTGTTTCAGCCCCCATTGATATTCAACCTTGAGGGAGAAAGGTTGTTTATATTCCCCCATAAACTGTTCGAGATAGAGAAAGATCGGGCATTCAAGCCGAACCTTCGTATTCGTACAATGGTTTCGCATCAGGTGGTATCAGAGCAAAAGGTTTATCTCTATCTTGGTGTATCTTTATTGCTTTCTTTAAAAAATTTGGGCAGAAATTACAAAAAAAAAAATTACTGTTTGCGGATTACTGTTCACGGCACTGTTCACGGATTACTGTTCATCGTACTGTTCACGGCACTGTTCATCCGAGGGCCAAATCAGATTTTGGTTACTGTTCACGCTACTGTTCATCCGAACCAAAAATCAAGAATCAAGAAAATCAAGATCAACTTTCAGGAAAATCAAGAAGCTTAAAGTCTCTATCTTTTTAAAGATTTCAATAAATTCATGCAAAGATGAGGCAACAATTTGATCAAGAAGATGACAATTTTGATTATGATGATAAAAGGTATGGCTTCCCACATATAACAAAATCAAGATATGATGATTCTTATTTTTATCCATATGAGCCGCAAAGGAATCCAAAATTTCAGCAAGTTGGCAACCCTATTGGTGCAATCAAGATTCCATCTTTTGAAGGTACGAATGAGCCGGAATTATTATTTGAATGGATACATAAACTTAATGATATGTTTGCTTGTCATGATTATTCGAAGGGTATAAATGTAAAGATGGCAGCCAAGGGATTTTTTGGTAATGCATCAAATTGGTGGCAAGATGAAAGTATAATTAGGAGAAGAGTGGGACAACGACCTATTGATAGTTGGAATGAATTGAAAGGTGAGATGAAACGGAGATTTGTTTCCCCATATTACTTTGAGGAACAAACCAAACATTTACAAATTCTTACACAAGGTTCTAAATCGGTAGATGAATATTATGAAGCGATAAGGTTAGCCATGAATCGACTTGACATTCAAGAAAATAGGAAAACTGCATTGAATCGGTTCTTGTCAGGTTTGAATGATGACATTAGGCCAATAGTGAAAATAGCTTGTCATGTTGATGTTATGGAGATGGTCGATCATGCAGAGCAAATTGAGATGCAAATCAAAGCGAAGGAATCTATGAAAGAACTATGAAAATGCATGGAACGACTAGATGAATGCATCAAAAATGGGGAAATTCAAGAAGAAGCCAATACCATAGTAGAAAGCTTGCCAAATAATGATATAATACAAGATGATACAAATTTGAAAAGTGAAGAAGACAAGGATGAAGCCGAGCCAAAATTAGAAAGTTTGCCAAATGAAGAGTTGAAAGAAAAGAGTAACGATTCAGAAGAAAACATTGATATTGTAATTACATCCCAAGATCTAGAAGATTCGAGGACGAATCCATTAAAAGAGGGAGGGGATATGAAAGATTTTCAAGAAGGAGAGAATGATACGGGATCATATATGAAGCTTAAAGAGGTCATTTGGACATTCCAAATACGAGCTTCCAAGTAAAGCCTTTGTTCCAAGGGTTGAAAGTATCTATTATAAAGGTTCAAGAGTTAAAGAAGCCTTCAAATAAAGCTAGACACAAGGATCAAAGCCATCTAATAGCATTTGAAGGAAAGATACATAATTGGAAGGAAAACGGTTGAAAGGGTATTTTAGTCATTTGATAATACTTTAATTATATTTCAGATTTATTGTATTGTTTAATTAGCCATGTTGGCCGAAATAAGCTAGCTAAATAATAGGACATGTTGTCCTTGATGTTAGGTAGTGTTTTTAGTTATCTAGGAGTTGTAGAGTCCTAATCCTTAAAGGACTCTTATTTGTGGGTTATTTTTGGATGAAATTCCACTCTATTTAAGAGGGATTTCGGCCATGTTATTGTTAGACTTGATATATTGATATTTTGATTTAAGGTTATTCCTTAGTTACTTTGTGTTTGATTCTCTGGGTAGAATTCATTCATGTTTGAGTTACTGTATCAATAAGTTTGGTTTATACTTATTGTGGTGTTTCAGCCCCCATTGATATTCACCCTTGCGGGAGAAATGTTGTTTATATTCCCCCATAAACTGTTTGAGATAGAGAAAGATCGGGCATTCAAGCCGAACCTTCGTATTCGTACAACGGTTTCGCATCAGGTGGCACCAGATAGGAGTTGTTAGTGTTATTAGGGTTTGTTAGGGTTATCAGGCGTATCGTACTAGGGGGTGTAGTTGTAAATCACGTAGATGAATAAGTTAATTAGATGTGGGATTGGTATTAGAATTAATTAGGAATTTTATTTGGATTAGGAAAGTTAGTATAATATAAATAATATATATAGAAAATCACATCAATTTAATAAGGAATTAAATAGGAGTTAGTTAATAAAATAATATAAGAAATAAAGTAGAAAATTAAAAAGGAAAGGAACCGTGGATACGACTCAATGTTTTGTTTTTTTCTTTAAAATGTCAATCTCATTTTAGTGTATATTAGTGTATACTAGAATACATTATCTAATATATTATTAAAATTATTGTATATGTGGTAGTGTTATTGGAGTAAAATCAATTATTGTGTTTAAAATAATCATATTACTACATTAAATAATGTCTAAAGGATTCAGAGTTTTTTCGACTCGCAATTGTAGAAACTTATATATATATATATATATATAAAGAATGACTCTATTATATATATTTTTTTAAATTTAACATAAAAAAAAAGAAAACAAAAGAAAAAGAAAAAAGAAAAAGAGAAAGAAAAAGACAAGAAGTGGGAGATCACAACAAAGCATATGTTCATCAAAAAATTCATCAAAAAAAAAGTTCACGGTGAGGACCGTCCTCGCCTCAGTCCTCGGCTGACATGGCGAGGCGTGTCTGGGAATGCCACTTCCGTCCTGGCCAGAAATGTTACTCCCACTTTTTTGCATGCCATGTCATGACCATTAGAGAAAAGTTGGGTCATACCAATGCAATCCCCTTATTTTTTACGCGGTGCTAAAAAAAGCTGCTTAATCGTAAATCCTAAAGAATTTCCTATTTGCTAAAGTATATCAAATAAAATATTTTGCCTTTCACGGGTGCAACATTGTATTTTAGGATAATCTACATGTTATCTGCCAACTTTTCTACCCAATGTTAACTTAAAATACAATTTCTTACTCATACGAATTAAGAAAAATGAAAACGTATGTCCATTTATATTTCTCACAATTTTTTTTTTTTGCATTTTCTATGTTCGAGATTTTTTTCCTTTAAGAAAAAAAAAATACATTGGTACGTATTGAAGACGTTGGTCAAACTCAAAATTTCCTGTATAAGAAGAAGTACTCTTATTGATTACATTTATGAAAGATTGGTTACACTTTTCTAGCTTCACAAGTTTTTGTGCAATCGTATTGCAATAAAAATAAAAATAAAATAAAATGATCCTTGTTACAATAATGATAATAGAGACCCCTACCAGAATTTTCATGCAGGGTAACATTTAACAGAACTCTCATCAATATCATAGTTTTCAATCATAATCATGCAGAAACAGTAGAGTAATATTTGTGTCTCATAACACATATTAATTTAGATAAACTAAATTATATGAAAAAATTAAGTGTCCCGTCTTTCTTTTCTTAAGTTTAGTGGAGTGATTTAAACTTTTCTCGCCAACCTGCACAAGCTAAGAGAGGAAACAATTCAACGTACATATTAATGAGCCATTAATTCTTATAAGTAATTAATGTAAGCATGAAAGATTTGTTAGAACTTGGACCTATATCTTACTGGAAAATAACATTATGACATAAACATAAAATGAAAACATTAGTGCTGGAGAACATTTGATTGAGTTTTGGACATGTAACTGCCCAAGAAAGAAAAAAAAAACAAATAGAAAGAAAATAAAAGGTTTGTGCATTTTAAGATGGTTCAAATATTTTATTAATCCATTAATAAGATCATCGAACTAAAATAAATTTAAGGCTATTTAAAATAAAATTAAAAAAATTAAAGCGATCATATTATCTTACTATTGTTAAACAATAAAAGATCCATGGGACAGTCAAAGAACCAATAATAAATTAAATTAATTTGACAATTGTTTGTGTACCAGTCTAGGAAGGGTACCCAGTGGTGGCAATCATTTTCACACCGGGAATATACCTGCGTTAGACTCAAAAAAAAAAAAATCCCCTAACCCAGAGACGAAAACAAGGGGCGGGTGGGGGTAATCGTCCGAGATTTTAAAAAAATTATACTAGATATAGTAAATTTTATACGAAGTTCGAAATATTTTATCAAATTCACTCCCCTAACATTTTTTTTTCCAGTTATTATATATAGATTCAATATATTATTACAATTTTTCGCCCCCAACCTAAAAATTCTGACTTTGTCCCTGCCCTACCCAATAAAAAAATGGCATGTGAGGGCCTAAATATCATTTAGGAAATGCACTTTGAACATTTCAAATAACCTGAAAGGGAAGGTTTGAATCTTTTGGTACCTGATTATTTTCAAAACGATCTTTCGAGTGTGTTCTCCAGAGACATATTAATATGAATTAAATTATATATAGTAATATAAATTTTTTATTTTTTTAATATTTTTTATTTCTAATAGAATTTTAGATTTTTTATATATACTTAAATTATTACATATAGTTTAGTTTACTTAAAAGACACAAGTTTAAAATTGTTGTTGGCAACCAAACTAATAGAAGAATGGTAGTATTTTATATTTCAAATGTGTTATTTATATTTATTACATGTGAAGACTTATCTTATCCTAAATTACATTATGTAGCGTATACCTTCAATGTACACAAATTGGCTGGAGTTAACTGGTCTCGGGGATTCCACTTTGTTTCTATTTGAAGGATGACATTGGTAATCAACGTTGTGTTTATGTAACCAAAATAGATGACAAGTACTACCTGGGAGGTGGTTTACAAGAATTTTTGTGGATAACAATCTTCGACTTACTGATACAGTTTATTTTATCCCTTAACCGGGGAACTTAATAGATATATATTTTAAAGGTGGGTTCATGCATATGCCCGGAATCGATGACTTGAAGGGAGAATTATCGTATCCCTCTGACGTAGCTTTTTATCAGCAGAGTTTTCGGGTAGACGTTGACGAAATGAACTCGAGATATAAATCGGTACGCTTGTTAATTTAAAAATATTGTTTGTGTAAATCGTCTTATACTTTTTTATTGTAATGTTTTTTATCTCTACAGTGGATAGGTCGTAATTACATTAAATAGCGTGTAAGACAGCAGTTTGGAATACCCGAGGTATTACACATGCAAAATATGCACAAGAGCAAATTTGCACTCCGCGTGGCGAAAGACGGGGATGATTACTGTTTTGAGGGGTGGTTTGATTTTATTGAGTATGCGAGGTTGAACCCCGGCGACTATGTACAAATACATCCAGTTCCATACGATATTCTAGATTATAGGCGTGGCCCGGCTGGTTTAGAGAGTTTTGATGATTTTGTAGAATAACTATCATAATTTCTTGTACTTTTTTTTTATTGTTTATTTATTTAATGAAATTAAATTTTAAAATTAATTGATAAGATTGCAAACAAACAAAGAAAGTAAGAATTGATAAATTCTCAAATATTACAATGTTAAAGATAAGATTGCAAACATTTTAAATACAATTAATTTTGAGTCATATTGTTTGGGAAAGTTTTCCGGTTGTGACCAATTTGGTGGTAGCTTCCGCATTTCTTTGGTCTGGTCTGTCCCTAGTTCTCCGTGTCCATATGCATTCGAAATCTTCGAGTTTGAGGGTACTGTCCCATCTTTGTAGCTTTCATATTTGGAGGGTAATGGATCATATTGAAAGGAGTTGGCGTCCAATATGTCTCATCAAGTACATGAAGTAAAATGGACTGGTAGGTGTTCTTGTAGTATTCTAGAGAATAAACAACGAGGATATATCTGGAAGCATCTTCCCTAACTGTTTTGGACACTGCAATGATATGTGTGCACGAAGTTGAGTATGTCGACCATTTATCACAATTAGAATAAAAATTTGGTAAATTGACTGTGTAGATTTTTCCCCCTTCACCAGGTCTTGTATAATAAGACAAAACCTTATAGATTCCCAAATCTTTGTGAGGACTTTCCATAGCCAGTCTGGTCGATTTTTGCTCAAAAGTCAGGTACTGATCCCATATTCTCTTGGGGAATGATTCTTTGCAGTTTTTAACGTCTTTCCTGTGGAGGTCAAAATAATAAATAAGTTTGCAAAAAATCATCTCCAATAGAGCTTTCAAAGGCAGGCGCTCTTGTCTTTTTCAACACACTGTTAAGCACTTCAGACATGTTAGTCGTCATGCATCTGTAGCACTTTCCGCCATCGTGGTACTGTTGCATCAACCAGTCAAATACATTGTTATCCTTATGTTTGATAATGTCAAGAATAAGACCGCACTTAATTTTCTTCTTGTTTGTAGCAGCAAGCCACAAAATACCCTTCAACTATTTATTTTTTTACCTATAATGCCCAAGGCAAAATCGATGAACTATTTTTTGTGTTTGCCAACCGTCTATGTTAGTTAGCGCATTAAAGATTCCCGGATGACGGTCACTAATCAAGCAAACTTCTGCATATTTAACAACATGATCCATGAGATTTCTAAGGAACCAAGACCATGTAGATGTTGCCTCTGATTCAACCAAGCCAAATGCAAGAGGTAAAATTTGATTGTTAGCATCTAAAGTTCTTGCAATCATAAGTATCCCTTTATAGTTCCCCCTCAGATGGGTACCGCTCATTGAAATTATAGGCTGACATCACTTGAAACCGTCCACTTACGGTTTAAATGTCCAAAACATGGAGCAAAACACATTTGGGCCATCGTTAGTAAGTTTTGGATAGTGAAGCCATTTTACAACTGTACCCGGATTAGAATCTTTTAGTGCCCGCATATATCGTGGTAGTACATGGAAAGTTGATTTTCGAGAGCCAAACAGTGTTTCTATTGCATGCCGGCGGACATACCAACCTTTACGATATGTACAAGTCAAAGACAATTTATTTTCGCATTCAACCCTAATTAGTTTAGTAGAAATTACAGGATCAGCCTGAACAATGTGTAGAATTTTTACCTCAATGTAGCTTGATGACATGTTACGTTTTTTGGTGTTCATCTATTTTGTAGTAGTGGTTTTCTTCTAGTTATCTAATCTTCCACATTCCATCTAGATAACGCGAATATACCAACTGTATGGGAATAAATCTGTAGAGTTTCTACAATTTTCATTGAACCTTTGTGTGTTGCTCCTGTCACTTATCCACTCACTCAAGGCAACATGGTCATACCATATGTTCACTGCTAAAATTGTCTTCCTCTTATCCTTAAATTGCATACCCTTAAAGAGGTCCGGGAAATCGGGGTTCCATCGCACTATTGGGTTGTTCCTAAAAGTCATGTCAACAACAGGTTCCATAGAACCCATATCGTTCCAACAAGCAAAATTAGTATAGTTGTCATATGTTGACAAACCCAAGCCGAAATAACGGAGGTTTGTGTTGTTGGTTCAGGCTCCTGGACCACTTCGTCATTCCTTGCTTCTGGGTTTTCTTGCGAAATTTGAGGTTGTACATTTTCCTCTGTAGTATCTTGATCATCTAGGATACCGTCGTGCTCATGATCTTAAAAACCATCATCTCCTCATTGTCTTCTGTTCCAGGCATACAGTCAATGTCTGATGTCGGACCCAATGAATCCATTACAACTAGGCCTGCAAACGGTTACAAACGGATACGGAATTGTCTATTCCGTATCCGTATCCATTTTTAATTTTTTCTACCATATCCGTATCCATATCCTAACTGGATAATAAATATGTATTACTGTATCCGCTGATTCGGATACGAATACTGGATATGGTAAAATCCTCAAAAAGTCCAATCTTGAACTATACATACAATACAATACAATACAAAAAGTTCAAACCCGTCACAAATAATTATACAAAAATATAATATAATACAATACATAATCATATTGTTGTTTAAAGTTCAAAATATTCAAAAGCCTCCTCAAAATGCTACGATTCTTGAACTTGTAAACCACTTCAACTTGTAAAGATTATCTCATTATCTTTGCAGCTTTCTCCCATGAAGTAGCTTCCACATTATCATTTGATGCTAGACACATAATAAACAAATTTGTAAATGAATCAGAGATCAATATGAAAATAAAAATGAATCAAGTATAACTTCACTTACTTATTTTTCTTTTCAATGGAAGCCAATCACTTGTACTTATGCATGCCTCAACTATATCAGGACGTAAAGAAGCTAGTGAATCATCAATCAATCTTCCCCAACACTAAATGCAGATTCAGATGCAATAATGGCAAACTGGAATGGCTAACACATCACGTGCCATTCTTCCTATGGTGGGATATTTTGAAGAATTATCTTTCCACCATTGCAAGATATCAAAATTCTCTGTCCTGGGAATAGCCATTTTTTTTTCCATCAGAAGCGGTAAATCTAGTCATGTCCTTCCATACCTTTGAAGTTAATTTCTTTTCTTTCTTTGTATTGCTCATCTCAGGCTCAACTTGTTGATCTTTTATTGCATCACTATCCAAATCGAGCTCGACCACTTCGAGAGTATTTGCCATCCTATATGAGAAAGAAATTGAATCAACAAGTAGTAATAAATCAAGCAAAAACAAAAAACGAGGAATGAAGGTGTCGATTAGTTTAATACTAAACATAGACTAACAAAATAATATTCTTAACAACATAATCTCCGTATATAGAAAATTAATGATTAAATGAGCTTGGAATTATTAATATTTAAAAGGAAAAATCTATTACCAAAGTAGCAATCAAGTCTGCAAGGCTTTGATGTCCCTCGGCAATGTCTACACACCAAAAATAATTCAATCAGTTCATATCCATTAATTCCCCCAACTTCAAACCAAAATTATTCTCCTATAAAACTATTGCAATGCTCCGGCCAGGTAAAAAAATCTAACTACACCGCTCAAATATTCAACAATTCACATTCAGTAACTAAAATCGTCGGAAAATAGAGAGAGAGAGAGAGAGAGAGAGAGAGAGAGAGAGAGAGACGGACCTAGAAGAAGGCAGAATCGGGAAGAAGAAGAGGATGTGTGATGTGAGGCGGGGATGTTTTTAGGGCAACAACCCTTAAGATATATATATATATATATATTACCTAAAACGGATTCGGATTTTCGGATACGATTCTTTATATTTCATATTCGTAACCATTTTATTACTCTTTTACGGATTCGGATTCGAATACGGGTATACGGATCTAAAATTCTTACCATATCCTTAAAAAAAATACGGATTCGAATCGGATACGGATAAAAATTCGCTCCGTTTGCAGGCCTAATTACAACATCATCATTGTGTATTGAAGGTGTATCTGACAATGTCAAATGTATCACATTAGGGAAATGTGATACAGTAGGAACATTTATATGTTCGTAACTCGACGGTGTGGGAAAAGTAATACTGGGATTAAATTCAGGAAAAAACCCGTCGACACAAAATGTGATTGTTCGGAAAAAAATTTGTTGTGGGAATGGTATAATTTTCTGTTTGTCCATGGACAGGTTCAAACAAGGCGCCAAAATGAATATCTTGCAGTTTGAAGATGACATATACGGTGGTAAAGATGTCGAAAAGATATTTTTAGTTTTTTATATGAAAAAATGTAATGTAGAAAGATGATTATATATATATATATAAAAGGGGATAGGGTTTTTACGTTTTTTGTAGGTAAATTTTCTGATAGGAATATGAAAAGTATTTATTGAGATGTGACAACACACTGCGATTTGACCACACACGGAAAAAGCTACCAATTGAGAACGGATTTTCCAAATATGTTCTCAAATGGTAGGGGGATTTTAGCTCGAACAACATTTTCACCATAATTTGAAGCAATCATTTTCGTTGGAGTGTGACCAAAGTGTTTTTCATTTTCGTTTGTCATTTTAAAACTATTTTGTTTGTTTTTACTATTATGCATTTTGTAATTTGTGATTTCATAAACAAAGGGTTTTCACATGAAATAACAAAATTTTATTGAATTTAATACCTAGAACAAGTACATAGAACAAGTACAACTTTATGCATCCTTCCAAGTTGGCCTCATCTAATAGGAGGCGAAGTTGGAACATGCAGAAAAATTTCCAAAACTTCTTCTTCTCCGATCACTAGTTTATGGTACTTCTTCGAACCCTTAGATTTACGAAATTTGGGTTCAATCCGTTGTCAGAGGGAACTATCGTTGCACGATCCCTCCAACATCGGGTACTCGGGTGACCCTCAACAGTTAGCTCTTCTGGAGATTTTGAACACTCACCGACTTCGTCCACCGAACTTGCAGCTTCTCTTGCAGCTGCATCTTGGCATGCGTACCGGAACAACCAATGATGGGGATTTCGGACTCCTTCATGCCCGAACATCATACCTAAAATCATAAATCAGTGCTCGCCTTTCTTCCTGTACCGTTTTGCCCTCGGATTAGCCTAATGTAGAGAAAAAAATCATTTTAAATCTAATTTCAATAAATGTGAGGAGTAGAATTTAATTACAGAATTAAATGTATGTTACCTTCACATATTCCTCCCACTTGTCTTCCGCCCCGTCGAAATTAACAGTGTTTGTCATGCTATTGTATTTGAAACACGGTTGCATCTCCAGTGCCTCAAAATTCCAAAACCTTCTGCGAAGTTTTGGTAAATATGAATCGATCATTTTCGTTGTAAAATACCCGCTAGTGACGTAGTTTAAGTTGTCAACAATTTCGGGGGAATTCTATCATCGAACTTACCATCTAAATTAAACTGGAAACATATATCTAATAAGGGCGATTCATAATGTAACGGCCAATCCTTAGTAAAATTCACCACCCTAAATATTTTATCCATGTATTTTTTCCCAAAAATTTGAGTTATCCATTTATGCAGATATTTTTAGAGGGTAAAATAAAACTATGCTTTTGGGAGATTTGAAGACCTTCAAATGGGAGAATACAATTTCAAAGTTATAAATTGTGTAGAGTGTGGTGAGGTTATTTATAGATAGAAATGGTGTGTGAATTATTTTTGGGATTTAAAATCCAAAACACTCAAAACTTGAATTTTTTTTTAAATTCCGGATAAGATTTTGAAAAATATTCGGGATTTGACAACTCTCTGAAAAATGGTCAGAATTGAGAACGGATTTTCCGAATCCTTTCTCATTTTGATCTCAATTATTCAAAAAGTTGATGAGAAAAGACCTAACACTGCTAAATGGTTTAAAGTACAACGTATTTGCCAAATCCGTTCATGCCAAAAATATTGTGTAAAAAAAATAATGTCATGATTGACCCATTATGCCATATGTTGGCTAGTCTAAGGCCAAGCTCAACCAATTAAGTCACTATTTTTATCAGTTTTATAAGGCTATAAGCTTTAGCCACACTTGAATTTCTATCCATTATCTATTTAGCATATAAATCAAATTTTGTGATTTGACACTATAATTTTATAAAATTATTGACTTAGCACTTTCATCCGTTTTTTCAATAACTCGTAACGGATAATGATCATGTACTCGTCAGATGATCACCTTCGAATTTAATAAAAAGAATTACAAGAAACTACAATTTTCTTCTCTGCATCTTTTATAATATCTAATTTTCATCTTATTCTTCACAACAGCAAGTCGGTATAATATATTCTAATCTTGACTCATTTTAATTACTTCTTCTGTCCCAAATTATCTGTCTACATTTCCTTTTTAATTTGTCCCAAATTATTTGTCCACTTCCTAAATAAAGGGTTCATTAATGATGATTTTTCCAATCTTACACTTTACATTAAATATTGGAGAGAGAAAAATAAAGAGAGAAAAGATGGTGAATTAAATTGGAATAGAGTTATATTTGACATTTTATCATATTCCACTATAGAATTTGATAAAATTTTAATTCCCGCGTAAAATATAAAGTTGACAAATAATTTGGGACGGAGGGAGTATTTAGTTTTGATCATTTCAACCTAAGACAAGTTCTCCTTGTGGAGTCACCTTGGCTAGAAGACAACCATTGCTACGGGAAGAAAAAAATTCAACCGACCAAGAAACCCCTTTTGATGTGCTCGCAGTTAAGAGATGTTGAAAAGCAAACATCTCAATTCCCCATGAAATATAATAGAGTTCTAGAAAGCTAAAAAAAATCGGAAAGGGAGTAAGGATCTGGTGGATGACTGGGGTAGTAGGTCAATTAGAGTGTTTTTAAAGAAATAAAATGTTCAAAAGTGGTTGTGTGAAAGTACAGAAGTACTCCATCATCACTGTGTGAATTTAATATAGAAAAATTACTTAAACGAATCATAACCTATTTGACAAAAAAGGAGAAGGGAAGAAGAAGACGGTGATGGACATTTTGGCGGCCTAGGAATTAGGAGAGGATGTCGGGGATGAGAATTATAGAAAGTGGGCGGTAGAGGTGGGGCCTTGGAGAAGGGTTTCATACGGGTTGGAAAAGTTTTGTGAGCTCTGTAATGAAATTTTTACTAGATTACTAAGTTTATAAGTTACATTCAAATTAGTGACGGATCCAGGAAAAAATTTCACTGGGGTCATTTAATATACACAATAATTGACTGCGATTATTTATACATTTATTATCTAAATGGAGTAAAATATATCATATATAATTAAAAAAATCATTTAGAGTCATTTGATATATACTGATAATTTCTTTGAGGTCATTTATACATTTATTATCTAAATAGAGTAAAATATATCATATATAATTAATTGAGTGGGGGTCTCATCCGTCATTTCGATTCAGTCTAATGAGTATGATCTACAGCATAAAAAAAAAGAATTGATATAAGTTTAATTATTTTTCTTACGTGTACTATATTAATTGGCTTGGATATAAATTTTTAATTTAATTACCTACTAAGATAAACCTACTCATGTGTAATTGGTGAGGTACAACTGGGGTGGAGTTTTTGGGGGGAGTTGGTAGACTTTGCAAATTGCTCCTTGGAAGTGGTGGATGGGCAGATGGTGATTGGTAAGGATTATTCAAGATTTATCGAAGAATATGAAATTTAGTATTGTAGAAGAGATTGAGAAGAAAATTATAGTACTCCCTCCGTTCTCAATTATCTGTCACCTACATATACTTTATCAGTTTTTTAATTATTTGTCGCTTTATGAAACCAACAGAGTATTAATATATTTTTTCCAAACTTACCATTATCTTTAATTAATTCAGTCAACAACTAATTTGAATTGTCTCAATATAAATATATTAATTGAAGGTTAAAAGTGTCTATCTATCTTTAAATTAATATATCCTAGTCATTTTCTTAATTCGAGTGCATTATCTTAAAGCGACAGATAAATGGGAACGGAGGGAATATTATTTAATTTAATTTTTCTATCAAAAATATATTTCAAAAGTGATTAGGTGACAAGCACATTGTTAGTGGTGCAAGTTTGTCATGCTAAACTTGATGTTAGTGGTTACTACAAGTTAGACAATTATGTTAGTGGGGAAGCCACTACTACTTTTATGCCTCCCTTATCCCCATTATTTTCACCACTCATTAGTGGTCATAAATAATTGGTCACAAAGTAATGAAATTATCTTGGTTGTCTAAAAATAACTAGTGTAGATAAAGTTTTAGTGTGTTTAAGTGAAAATTTTGTGCAAGCCTTTAAGATAATTGGGTTTTGTGGGATTGTGAGTTCTATACTCATTTTGTAATATTCTCCTATTTAGTGAAATATTTTTTCATCTTCGCTTGTGGACGTTGGCACATGCTTGTTTTGAACAATATTGAGGTCATTTACTAGTTATTAAAGTTAGACCCCTATTTATTTTTTTTAAAAAGTATAAATTATAAAAATTGTCAAAATATAATATGATTTTTGGATTTTTAAAACCGAAACAAATAATATTAGTCATAATTTTTCTTCATCTATTTAATCTAGTTTTTAATAGATTAACAAATAATAAATTAACATTATATTAGATAATAATAATAATATTTAAGCTAAAATGAAAGGAACTCAATATAATTATTTTTTAGGGAAAATAAAATTTTAATAATGTTTTTTAGCTTTAGCATTTTGAAACCATTAATTTTACACAATCATGATATCGTATTACTAACCCCCATTCCATTCCATGATATACGTAGTTAAAGATACATAGAGAAAATAAGACTTAAATAACGCTATTTTAATTTAAAAGAGTAATATTAATATTTTAATTAAAAAATATTTTATTTTTTATTTTTTTCGTTACATGTCCAAAATAACTTATATTATGAAAGTGAGAGAGTTTCTATTCCTAATAGCTAGACTTCAAGTTTTAATTAAAATTTGAGATAATGGCTATTAATGCCCCTTACGTATATTTCAAATGCAAGTGTTAACCCTCGGCTATTTTACGTGCAATTAATGCCCTTAACTATTTAGGGGTGCTATTTATGCCCAAATCTGACGAATTTCGGCGAGATAAGGACTGAGTTGCACATGTGTCACTCGCACATGCGATTGTTCAGTGGCATAATAGTCTATTTAACACGCCATCTTCAACCTTTCTTCTTCCTCTTCCACTCCATTTCTTTTAAATATTTTAAAAAATTAAGAAGGGATTACACCCAAATTTTCATATTCATCATCTACCAATCAATAATATCTTTCTAATTGCTCTAAGACTCCTCAATTCCCATCACTCCATTAGCTTCTTTAACCAAAACAAATGAACTCAATTCTTTCTACATTTTCTCAAGAAACAAATCTATCGAACAATTGTGAAATCAACTCAAATGTAAACATATTTAGTAAGCAAACCCTAAAGAAATCAACTTCATTTCTTTCAAAAACACAAAAACCAACTGAAAATTCAACTCTGAATTTGAACCCGTCAAAAAAAAAACTAGGAAACGTGTAAAAAAAATCTAAAACAGAAGCTCGAAAAATCATGTGGAAATGGAAAAATTGGAGGGATTATAAAGAGGGGAAGAAGGAAGGAAGAAAGAAGGGATCACAATCACAGAGGGATCAAAGAAAAGGAAGATGAGCAACACATTTTGGGAAGGATGATGAGGAGGAGGAGAAACTTGTTAAGAGTTTTTTTTTTTTTTTTATTGGGAGATGATGAATATGAAAATCTGGGTGTAATCTCTTCTTAATTTTTCAAAATATTTGGAAGAAATAGAGTGGAAGAGGAAGAAGAAAGGTTGGAGTTAGAGGTTGAAGATGACAGGTTAAATAGACTATTATGCCCATGAAAATGTACTTGTGCGAGTGGCACAAGTGCAACTCCTCTCTCTTGCCGGATTTCTCCAAATTTGGGCATAAATAGCACATCATAAATAGTTAGGGGTAATAATAGCACGTAAAATAGTCGAGGGATAAAATTTCATTTGAAACATACGTAAGGGACATTAATAGCCATTAGTTCTTAAAATTTTCTAAACCAACATCTTTGGTGCTGACAGTGATTGCCGCCCCGGTGGTAGGCACAACAGTGGTGAGTGCGGTGGTTGCTTCTTGATCTGTTATTTCGTAACTCTGCATCGATTATATTACTTTTTTATTTTTTAAAGGAAAAGGGTCATGGCAATTAGACCTGCAATTATTTCGGATCCATATTCGTTTTTAACTTTTTCTACTAAATTCGTATCCGTATCCTAACGGATCCATTATATATATTACCAGATCCGCTGATTTGGATCCGAATACGAATATGGTAAAACCCGTTTCAAAAAGTCCAAGCCTCCTAATTTTTACTTTTCTATTTTGGCGAATTTAAAACATATAATAAAGAGATTAAAACTTTTTGAAACTAAATAATAAAAATCTGCCGATAGCACTTGAGCAGTTGAGACTGAGCAGCAGAGGCGTTTTAATTATGGCGGCGGCGGCTCTCGAATCCTCGACTATGATGAAAAGATAATGAAACGATGGAAGAACTATTTTTATAACCTTTATTCATATACTCTTTTATATGTAAGGATAAAATTAGGTTAAAATTATATTCTTAGATGTGAATTGATCCAAAGGTTAAAAAAATTCATTTATATATATATATATATATATATATATATATATATATATATATATATATATATATATGCTTTGAAACGAATTCGGATCTAACGGATCCGATTTTTTATATTTCAGATCCGTAACCATTTTATTACTCTTATACGGATTTGGAGTCGAATGCGGGTATATGAGTTTAGAGTTCTTACCAAATCCTAAAAATAATTCGAATTCGAGTGGGATACGAATAAAAATCCAGTCCCGTTTACAGGCTAATGGCAACCCCCAAGCCAACTGATCGGTGATCAGACAGAGTCGGAAGTTTTCTATTTAGAAATTTTAAAGAATTGGCTTTGAATATCCATATTATTTAGTTTTGCATAATAAACATAAAGTTCATTATGTTTCCGGTTCAAGCTCCAAATTTAACTAAAGTTGTTACTTTCTCTATTGCAATAAATAGAATAAGATTTAATGTCAACCAGGGACGAAAACAAGAGGTGGGGTGACAGTCATCTCTGATATTTTTAAAAATACTAATAGATATAGTAAAATTTATATGTAAGTTCAGAATATGTTATCAAAATCGCCCCAATATATATATTTTTTTTTTGCAGTTTTTATATGTAGTTCGGCATACTGTTGCAGTTTTTATATGTAGTTCGGCCTTCCTTGATGACTTTTGTCTTTGATTTGAGAGTATGATTCCGTAGCAAATGTGACGGTATAGGGGAATACTGTTTCAGTGGTATTCTGTGAGCAGCCACTTTGTACATTCAGTTGTCAAATATTATGTTAGTCTCCAATGAATATGTTTATGAGATATTCTTGAAGAAGTTATTTTGTGTATTTATTGACAAAAGTTAAGCATGTCACAGATACAGCCCCACTCATTTTGCGTATAATAATGAATTATATTATTGTTGTTGTATCTGTCTGGTAACCAATTTGTGGATATAGCCCAAGAATTTGCAGGCCAGCCGGCCGAAACCCGCCACATATTGCAGGCTTTAACATTGAGAGAGGAGAACAAAAGGAAAAGACGGATCAAGATAGCCGGCCAACTTAACTTGGCTCTCTCAGCACTATAAGTGCCATCAAGGGAGAATACCAAAAGGGCAATTGTAATTGGAAGCAAAATTCTGTTATATTCGGAAATACTGAATTTTGAACTACAAGGTGCACGTGTGAGAAAATGGACCTGGTCCATAACCGAAGTCCATGCACAATCTCGAAGTCCATCATCATGCCTTCTTCTCCTACCCCGGACCACTTGAGGCGTTATAATCTCTCTTTGATGGATCAGGTTACCCCTCATTTATACATGCCTATCGTTCTCTTCTACAGCAAGGTTGGCTCCGAAAGCTCATGGAACGTTGATCGCATATCTTCTCGTCTCAAGAAATCTCTATCAGAGACCTTGACTCAATACTATCCATTCAGTGGAAGGCTTATTAGTGGTAATGACTTCATCGACTGCAATGACGAAGGACTCGATTACTATGAAGCGCGGATGGACTGCAGATTAGATGATGTGGTTAAACAGCCGGAGCCAAGCTTAATAGACTCGTTCTCTCCCCCGGGTTCTCTGTTTAATGTATCATTCAAGGCTAGTCCATTAATTGTCCAAATAACATATTTCTCCTGTGGAGGAATAGCAATCAGTGCCGCGATTTTGCACAAGCTTGGAGATGGCTGCACAGTTTCCGCCTTTCTCAAGGACTGGGTTGCTGTGGCCTGTGGAAGAAGCGCGTCTCCAACGTTTATTTCATCTCTAGTTTCACCTTTCAAGGGTAGTAGTAATATAACTCTACCCGAAATAAAACTTGAGAATGCCAATATTTCCACGAAGAGATTCTCTTTCGAGTCTTCAAAGATAGCTGAACTAAAGACCATTGTAGAAGACTCCGGAGTTCATAATCCCACTCGCGTTCAAGTTGTGTCGGCATTAATCTATAAATGTGCTATGGCAGCTGCAAAAGAAAAATCAGGGCCTTCCACACTATCACAAATGGTAAATTTACGGCCAATGATAATCCCGCCATTGCCAGAAAATTCAGTTGGGAATCTTTTCTGGTTCTCCTCAATCATGTCAAAAGACGAGAGCGACAAAAGGCTACACACAATTGTCGATTCTATGAAGAAACAAAACGTCGAATTTCGCGAGAAATACGCAAAAGATATAGATGAATGCTATTCACTCCTATGTGAATCTATCCAACAATCAGCAAAATTTATGCAGGGAAATAATAGTAATATTGGAATGTACAGGTTTAGTAGCCTGTGCAGGTACTCTTATGCTGAAATGGACTTCGGATGGGGAAAGCCCGTGTTCGTGGGCATTTTATCGGGTCAAAGGAAGAACACATTCTTTTTGCTGGATTCTCTTAAGCCAGGTGGGATAGATGCTTTAGTAGTATTGGATGAACCAGAAATGGCCTTGTTTGAAAACGATGGAATGCTCCTACAGTACGCTACGATAAATGGACCCTGACAGTAAATTGTAATATACAAACAGAATTAAAGGTCCACTTTCCTATTCATGTTGTATAAAAAAAAGGACATTCAATTCCGGACAGAGTAATACAGAGAAGTTCTTAAAGAAACGAAAGTTATGTCAAATAAAGACTTTTCATTTCTCCAAAGAAGGTTTCTTTTACAAGAGTTTGAGCACATGATTGCACAAACCTTTAGCTGAGTAGGTTTACCATATGCTTACATAACAAAAGCAAATCCCCAACTTTATCAAAAAAACAAAA
Source organism: Vinca minor (assembly GCA_026122235.1). NCBI lineage: Eukaryota > Viridiplantae > Streptophyta > Magnoliopsida > Gentianales > Apocynaceae > Vinca > Vinca minor. The sequence goes on from JAOCZM010000026.1 coordinate 5,996,373, forward strand.
ATCAACCATGACTTGTTTAAATCCAGTTTAAGCCTCGTGCACGTCCATTTCAACTGTTAAAACCAGAATCTGGAGACTGAAGGTAAGAAATAGAAATCAGTTTTGTCCGGAAATCTTCAGCTCTATCACCATCCGTTTCCGCCAGTGCTTTGTCGAAACTGTTCAGAGTTTCCACTGAACTCAGAACCTTATCTGGGGTAGAGTACGAGATGGCTATAAGCGATTCACGCGCCGCCTCCAAAGAAGCCTCCTGTCCAATTTCTCTTCTATCCATAAAACACAAATGCTCTTCCTGAGATTCCGAAGCTATAATTTAATATATGAAACTCGGCAATGAAGATAAAAGTAAAAAACTATTCCATCAATTTCTTTCTTTTCTAGAAAACTAAAGAGAAAAGGTTGGAGAGCAACAGGTAAAGAATTAAAATCAAAACTAGAAATTTCATTAGCATTACGTGGAACAGAGGAAAGTGTAATCCCTGCTGATTCAACAGCCGATAAGAGCATCCCATTTTCAATTCTAAACAGCATTATTCATGACAAAGAGAAATACACTAAGTCCTTTATGTGTTCAACAGTGAAACATTCATCTCATGTGATCCTGAAAGGCTGAAACCATAGTTGGAAAAGCAAGTGATGTAATTGACAAAAGATAGCATGCAAGTCTACAAGAACATCTTCTTTCTTGTGGACATTGAATCTAGATTAAATGCGGGATTGCAAAGTATTTTACAATTAGGAACAAACAAGAATTGTTTTCAGTTAAGTGCACAACAATAACAAACAAGCTATGAGGTCGTGATAGGAGATTCCTTTATCCTTTGTCTGCTGTTATGTAACAAATGTGTCATGTTTGCTTAAGAATACTGCAAAGAGAGTGCTCCAGGAATTTTGGGGACTGATAATAAATAAAAGATGCGACATCAAAGCCAGGCATACTCCTCGTGTGCAGATGCTTGCATGATTAGGTGGCATAAATACAGAAACAAATAATGTTGGTTACACCGTGGCCTCCACAATTATATAACAGGGAGGGGAGGCTCATATTCACACAAGGAAGCATACACCTATGATAATTTGACATTTACGTTTGCAAGGCTAAGAAAAAGGTGAGTTTTCCGTTCATTACATGCCTAACATCAGTGCCCATCAATACTTAAATATAGCCAGCTTTTCAATATAATTGACAAGAATGTGTCAGCTGGCGCCCATTATAACTTTAACAACAAAGCTATCAAATTCTCAATGCCATACTAGAAAACTTAAGATTGTCAGCAGATATCCATTCTCATCATTGTATCATTGCTTACTGAATCTATAATACTTGATTGAGAAACAGTAAGAGACTTGGTACATATCAAACATAGTCCCGTAACATGAAGTTCCAAGTATGGAAGTCTGAAAGGTTAACCACGACAACAGGATTATCACATCCAACCACACAGTTGTTCTTAGAAGCTAGAGTATCAAAATTCCTACGGGTCATATCCCCTAATTGAAAAAAACAAACAAACAAACAAATCATATTGAACCATATCTCTCATCTTCTTCTTCTTTTTTACTTCTTCCTTCCATTCATTTATAATCAAAACTATATAAGGTTTAAGCTAACTCTAAACCAAAAAATTGGCATAAAACATCGAATATTAAAGGATAATATAAACAATTCCAGGATAATTTCATAAACAACAACAAAAACGAAAAGAAAAATTCGCCTCAATTCTAAGATAATCAAAACAATCAAATCAAAATTTTAAATTTTAATTCATAGGAAACGTAAAAATATTTCCAGATTAACAGTGATAAAAAATTTGAGGAAGAAGAAGCAGAGAGAGATTGTACCTTTGATGAGTTGGTTAGGAACGTCTGATGGTTTATCTGCTTCGGGATGGAATATACATTCAGCTATATAATGGATAGATAAAGTCGTAAAGATAGGATAAGATGGTTGACTTTGACTGCTCTCTCTAGACTCATCCTACGGCCATTAATTAATATAAATAATTTTATTGAGGTCAGACGAATGATCAAATGTGTCCTAACTCAGTGGGGCAGACTTTAATCTCTCTTTTTAGGGCTATCTCCTTGAGGTCGTGGGTTCGATATCCTCCGTCTGCGTGCGGCAAGCTTTAATCTCCCTTTTTAAGAGTATCTCCTCCTCGTCTGAGGCAGTTCTCTTTCCTTTATATGGGGCAACCGCCCAATCGGGCTTCAAAAAAAAATTGTCAGACGAATGTGAACAATTTTAACTCATTTTAAAATTTTAAATTTTGTACAATTTTTCTTAACAATATAGGAAAATTCTGATATGGACCAGGGTCATGGGTAGGGCCCTGGTCCACTTGGTGAAGAATGTGCCACGTCGCCCTCCCTTTTTTAAAAAAAAAAAAAAAAAATTTGTCAGTCACAGTTAAAATACAAAAAAATGGTTCTGATATAGACACAGTTAAAAGTACAAAAATATCTCTCTCCTTATTTTATAGTGATGTGACAAATTTGTACATTTTTTGTACTTTTAACTGTATCCATATCAGAACTATTTTTTTTTAATTTTAACTATGACTGGCAAAATTTTTTTTTTTTTTTAAAAAAAAGAGAGGCGACGTAGACATTCTTCGACTGAAAGTGAATTGCGCTCTACACCCTACTCCCTATCCCATATCGAACTCGACCAACAATATATGGTAATTTCTAGAGGGGACACTGCACCATAAATTGGTACAATTTTTTTTCTCTTTGAGAGTTAGCCAATTCTTAGCGCGAGACTATTGAGAGCTGCATCAATTAATGATTCAACCTCTCGTATATATCAAAAGATGTCCTAACTCAGTGGAGCAGGCGTCCATCCACGACCTTGAGATCGTGGTTCGATACCCTCCGTCTGCGTACGACAAGCTTTAATCTCCTTTTTCTAGGGCTATCTTCTCCTCGTCTGAGGCCGTTCTCTCTCCCCTATATAGGGCAACCGCCCAATCGTGCTTCAAAAAAAAAAAAAACCTCTCGTATATTTTTAAAACAAATTTGAGTACTTTTCTAATATCTTTTTAACTTATTAGATTTTGAATATATTTCATTAGATACTACAACAACAAAATCTTAATCCCAAGTAATTGAAGTCGGCTACATTAATCAATATAGGATTTTTGTTGTTCGCATAAATACATTCCCTCAATTTCCTTCTATCAAACATCATATGTTTATCCAAGTCTAACAAATCCATATCATTTTTATGAATTCGGTCAAAACATTTTTCGGCCTCCCTTACCTCTTACAACCTCATGCCTCAATCCTTCAAGTTTTCGAACCGGAGCGTCACCCAGTCTTCTTTTTAGGTGTCCAAACCACCGTAAGAGATTTTCCCTCATATTTTCTTCAATATGTGCAACTCTTATTTTCTCTCGGATAATCTAATTTCTCACTCTATCCTTTCTAGTATGCTGCCTACACATCCATCTCAACATAAAAATAAAAAAAATAAATAATCAGAAAATAAAAAATTTAGTTTATTAAACAATTACAAAAATTAAAAATCATGCACCTAACTTGGCCACAAGGAATGCGAGCAGTCTGGCTCCTATGCGGAACAGGGAAAATTTCGCACCGTGCAAAACAATTTGGGCCGTCGGATGATAGTTTTAACGGCCCAAATTTGGAGAGAGAAAAGTTGCGGCTGAATTTAAAAAATAAAAAAATAAAAAACTTCTCTTTCCAAATGTGGACCGTTCAAAGCTATCATCCATCGGCCCAAATTATTCCGTACGGTGCAGAAATTTTCCTGTTTCGCATAGGAACCAGAATGGAATGCGAGAGTTACACTTCAATCGGGTACGACTCAATGCATGATTCTGCCAAATTCAGATGTAACTAGATATAAGGAGATACACGTCCTTGTAATGACCGAAGTGTCCCGACTTTTAAAAAAAAATAAAAAATACTCCCTCCGATTCAAAATATAACTGTTTTTAGAAGTTTTTACACAAATTAATATACAAATCAAAATGACTAAAGTACCTCTAATTTATACTTCAAATAACAAAGAAATTAATAGAGAATTGCATGGGAACTAAACGTTTTGACCAAAATGAATATGGAAGAAAATGACATAAGAGCAAATCAATAAATAAATACACATTTTTTATAAAAAAAATTATATTTTGAATCGGATGGAGTATCATGTATTTGTCCATCATCATAATTAATTACAATTACATGCCTATATGTTGGGAATACCACCCTCAGTATAACACGGGATTCCTTTCACCGCTGTGTAGGTGTTGTTTTCCTTACTGTGAATAAAATGCTTTTATTATTGCTAATTCGTAGATTTTGGATTTTGATGAATTCGTAGATTTTGGATTCTGTTCATATTACTAATATGGGTTATATGCAGTTTAGTGCCTCTAGGTGAAGTTAGAGTTACTTTAGTTTATAATGTTATATATTGAGTATTTTTTAGTATAATAGTTAAAGTCTGTCACTAAAATATATCCTTATTAAAATCGAACAAAAATACTTCCGTCTTTATAACCATTTATTTTTCACAATCCTATGCAACTCCCTATCCCACCAAGCCCTTTGCTCCTCCATTCCTACACATTACAGGTTCAGTACATAACGTCTTTTTGCATTTGCAAAATAAAATCTCGTTCATCAAATTAATTAGAATTTTTTTTAGGAAAGGAATAATACATGTTCTCTTTTGGTGACCCTAGAACATTTAACTTTCTCTTGAGAACACCTGTTCTAAAGAGATAAACGTTTAAATGCTCTAAAAAGAATAATTTGTATTCTTTCTAAAAAATAAATAATCATACAATTTCTCATCTTACGACCAACATTTTTTTGATATGTGTCTATCTCAGCCAACGTCATGTGCAACTCTAAACCCACTTCCATCTGCAATTCCACCTCTTATGAGGTCGTTTGGTTTTCAATTTTTTCATTTTCTTTAGTAAGTTATATGAACAATCTTAGAATTGCACATAATAAATTAAGGACATATGAGTCCTTTTAAATATGATTTGACAACAGTTAGCTCGTTTAACCATTAACTGATGGTCAATAAACTGAAAAACTGCTTAATTTACTTAACCTTGCAAACCAAAATTGCTTATACCACTTAACTTAGGGGCTAAACTACAATTAACCCTAACAATAATAGTGATGAGTCATTTCATGATGCAAGTAAGTTACCCATTCGGCCTGGACTCTGTTTGATTCTTTTTTTGTCTACCCGTTTGGGGGCATCCGGTATCCACCGACACGTGGTGATTATATCCGGACTCGTCTCACGGTTGGCCCGCAGCATTATTGCTCAACGGAGGAGAGCCTACCTCATACTGCTCTTAAATGGCACTCTCAGCCGCGGGAAATACTGCAAGAGTCAAATTCCACCAACGGGAATTGAACCCTCGTCAACGGCGTCAGTTTAAGTAGCTTCAACCAGCTGCCCCAGAGCTCGGGGTTAGACTCTGTTTGATTCCATTATTATATTTTATCGACGGAACACAGAAGAAACCTGTTTGATTCTATTTTTATATTTTTATATTTTATCAACCGAACACAGAAGAAACCTAAACGCATTATGAAATATGTTTTCTTTAGAAAAAATGCCCAAGGGTAATGTGTCTATTTTGTTATTCACTAAAAAATGTGGATGAGCTGTGCATAATCAGGCAGTCTAATTCCGTAAGGAAATTATTAAGCGTGGTGTATCTTTTTTTTTTTTTGAAGTTCAGTGGGACGTACACTCCCAAGAGAGGAGAAAGTAGCACTCATAAAAGGAGGAAGAGATAACCCTAGAAAGGGAGACAATTTAAAACATACCTCATGCGTGGGGAGGGTATCGAACCCACGACCTTGTGATCTTTAATAGGTATAATGATACATTTCACAAGTTTTTCTCCTTAAAAACAATTATTTTCATTAATTTTTTTTATTTTAAAAAAAAAAAAAAATCAGGGTAGTGTCATATGAATGGGTTGTCCGCCCAACTGGAATGGGCCAGCCTCTAGTGGCACTTCAAAATATAGTGGGCTTTCTTCGAGCGGCTCAACTATATCTAAAATAACACTACATTTCGGCACTTTCTAATTCAATAAGCAACATTAGCATGGCTCATTCAGTTTATACAATAAACTACTTTAAAAAATTCAAATAAATAAATAAATACAATGAAGCCACTATTGTATCTCAATTACAATTTTATTTGAAATTTTTTGACCTCTTAAAATCGTAAAAAGTTATACTCCCTTCATTCCTCAATATAAGTAATTTAGGACAGTTTGAAAAATTAAAAAACTCAAACAAATTGTAATATTTCCACCATAATTTTAATAATACCCTTCCTTCCTCCCTCTCTTTCATTTTTCCAATAAAAGATATGTTGAGGGTATAATTGGAATAAATTGTTGACACATAATAAAAGACATGTAAATGACAATTAATTTGGATACATATATACTCCCTCCATTTCAATTTAATTGTCGTTTAGGAGATGTATATGTATACAAATTAACTGTCGTTTAAGACTCTTTTATTAGTTGTCAACAATTTATTCCAATTATACCCTCAACATTTCTTTTATTTGCGCCTCTACCATCCCTATTTTTTCCTTTCTTTTCTTATGCTATAGAAGTGAGAGAGAGGTAATATTGAAACTGTAGGTGAAAATGACAAGTTCCTTAATTTTCTACAATTGTTTAAAGAATCTTATATTTAGGAATGGAGGGAATATCTCCTAAACGACAATTAAATGAGAATTGTGGGAGTGCTATTTATGAGAAAAGCAGAAGAATTAAAAGTGATTATAGAATAAACCATAACCAGTTGTTTGTTGGCTCGGAGTTTTTCTCAAAAAGAATAAAACATGAAAAATCAAACTTGGCTCGGGAGTTAATCGAATGTAAACAATTAAGGATAATATTACGTGACTAAGTATTGAACTTATTAATTAACTAAATTGTGGACAAAATTGTAAAAAATCATTAAATCATGTATGTCAACTGGGTAAATAAAGATTAATATTTATTATTAGTAATTTTAATTAATTTTATTTAGACATAAAACATTACTACCTCCATTCTTTAATATAAGACTTTCATTACATGTTGTACAATTAAAATAGTTTTTTTAATCAAAATATCAATATTACTCTCTTAAATAAAATTAGTGGTATACAAGTTATATTTAAGATAATAATATTTATATTTTAACTAATAAAATATCTTATTTTTTTCTTTCTTAATTTGCGCAACATGTAATAAAAGTGTTATATTAAGGAATGGAGTGAGTATCCTACAACAAATCGGGAATTGCATTAGACTAACATGGGTTTAGCAGAATAGTCATAACATGGTTGACAAAAAATTGGGAAAAACATTTTTGGCCAGAACGGAAGTGGCAAAGACGGAAGTCCCACTTCCTTTCTGGCTGACGTGGCACTCTCCCAAACGTGCCTTGTGTCACACCCCGTAACCAGGGTCGATGACATGTCAGTGTCACATTGGTTAATGAAACACCTAAGCCACAATCAGAGATTACTAATTAAGGCAGTTCAATTATGAAATCCATAACAGTAATAAAAACACTAGCGAAAATATTATTCTGAAAAGGAAATTATTTCTAAGTTATTACAACTGAAAAAGGAACTAATCGTACCAACATAAATAACTAGAAAGGAAAAATAAAGTTCTTTAACTAGCAGTTTAGAATCACTCGGTGTAATCCCCATCCCAAGCTACATCTTCATATGTATAATCAACATCTACAAAACCTGAAACAACAAAATCGAATATTGGACTAAGCTCCGGTGCTCAGCAATGACCTAAAACAGTAATATAGATAATAAAGACTTAACAAAAGCAGAACAGTAGAAACAGATACAGATAATGCAGATGTCCGTTTCCCAAAATACCCCTATGGAAATATATGCAAATGACTCGTCCCGAGTCTAGCAAGACTCGAAACTCAGTGTAGTACAGAATATATCAGAACAAAACAGAGAGTTTAGAACAGAACAGTGGACTGCACAGCTGCGGTTTTTAGAAAAATGAGATGCAAACTTGTGCAAAAATGTACCAAAACATTACCCAACATCCCAACTCATATGTGACCAAATAGACTCTAACGAACAGCAATTAAAGACCCAAACAAGGACGGACACATATAGTGCAACAATTAAGCAATTAACAACATTCTCCGTACCTAAACGATTCCATAACCGAGTATACGACAAGCACCACGCGTTGCCCATCCGGTACACCCAGTCACATACTTGTCTTAGATAATTAGAACATCGCTAAGGCTATGACACAACAATCCCACCACATGAGCTTACTCGTCTAGTCACTCATACTCAGCAATAACAATAGTGGTCCCAGTTATCAACCAAACTAGGAAGGTTCGGTATCAACACGTGGGTTCGGATTACCCCCAAACGAAGGAGCCAGAGTTTAAGGATCCATCTATTACATTGTATCAGCATCCCCAACCAGGAACCCCACAAAACCACTACCGTATATGATGATTAGCCCAATCAGATGCGAACCCAGAACAAAACAGAGCAGAAAGGCCACTTGGGACCACAGAACAGATCAGGAAGAAGGCGGACAGATCCTGCTAACTACTGTTCCTAGACGCAACTCAATAGGAGGGGGGGGAGGCGACTCGGTCGACCATAACCACTTAGGACAACATTAGCGACTCCAAATAAGACCCAAATGTAATCAATCAAGAGGCAATTACAGACCAGATACAGATTATATGAATATAATAATTTACGAAAGTAATAGAAAAGCGATTACAAGGCATGCTCAATTTACCCAATTCAAATAGACTTTAATTCAATTAACAATTAACATTAAGGAATCAATCTCTAACAGTTCATGAAATTGAATATCCCCAAATTCAGTAAAAACACGCCAGAACAGTATATCAGTATTAATCGAAATTACGGAACAAAAATCAATAGAGGAAAGCGGGTCCCTACCTCGAATCCAGTTAACAAGCAATAAGCGTACAAGTGCTGTAAAATTCAGGTTCTTCTCCCTACTTCTGACATGCATTACGGAAAATCCAACGGTTAAAATATCGATCCCTCAGGTCAGATAATAGCCCTATCAGTCTAGTTTCTAAATCAAAAAGAATTACTCTGATTGGAGTTCGAATGTTACCTGTACGACGATTCTACCGAAAGTGTGCAGAAACCGAAACTCAAAATTTAGCCAAGCTTCCGGATCGATATCTTTCCGCTCCGAACTCCAAATAAAATTTCATCTGCATTCCATCGAAGCCTTCGTGATTACCTTCTATTCGGCATATCCCGCGATGAAAACTTAATCCCGAAACCCCATCAATTATTATGTCGAAGTTGATGAAAACGCGATTTCTTTTCCTGATTGCTGCTGTACACGGCTCACAGTAGCCTTTTTCTCTTGTTTCTTTCTGTACGTTTCTCGAGGTAGTCCACTACCATGATTGGCTTTCAATTTCTTTCTTTCTCTTTTCCCCTGCGGTTGAGAGAGAGGAAGAGAGGCCGCCTCTCATTTGTTTTATTTTTCTTCACGTTTCGCGAGAACAAGTCCCACAATCCCACGATGCTCCTGATGCCCAGTCCTGCTCTTGTGCGGAACAACCAAAGTTCCGACACGTGCCGAACAATCTCAGCCGTTGGATGAAATTTTGAACGGTCTAGATCTGAGAGAAAAAAGTTACTGTTGACTTAAAAAATAATAAATAAAAAAATTTTTCTCTCCAGATCTGGACCGTTAAAAAATCTCATCCGACGGTTGAGAGCGTGTCCCACACCGTACGGAACAAACGCTGTTCCGCATAGGAGCCGGGATGCTTGATGCCATGATCTGCTTTTCCTTTTATTTATTTATTTATTTTTAAAATCTAATTCCAATCCCCAGCAAACTCTTCCATTTAATTTTAATTTTTATTTAATTCCCCATTCCATTTTTAATATAGTGATTTACAATTAAATAACTCGACTACGATACGCGTGCGAAATACCTTACTAAAACGTACATGAAATAAAACATGTAACATGTAGTAACAATTAATTAGACACGTAAGCACGTAATCATACGAAATAAATTACGCCTACACCGTTAATCGAGGAAAAAAATAATTGTACGCCAAAGATCGCGTAAGAAAAATCACGGATTTTACATTTTTCCCCCTTTACAAAAGTTTCGTCCTCGAAACTTGCAATCTCTGGTCGCAAAACAGATGGGGATACTTCAATCGGCTTATTCCTCCAACTTTCAAGTGGTTTCCTGCTCTGAACGGTCGGACCACTGCACCCGAGGACGTTAGGATGGGTGAGCATGAAATCATGACCAATCATCAATAACAAGCTGAGAGACATTGGAAATCAATCTTTTCATTGAATGAAAAATATATTCTAGTGAAAAGTTGATGAATAAGATTCTGAACTCTCTACTAGAAAATTTTGAGTAAAAGTGTGTTTCATTGAAGAATGAATTAAGGATTGAGCTAACATGATAGTTGATGAATTTATTAGTTCTCTTCAAACATATGATGTGTCGAAAGAAAATCATAACTTAAGAAAGTGAGTTTGGCCTTAAATTTTTTTTTAAAAAAAAATAATGTTCACAATAAAACTCAGTGAGGATGATAGGGCAAAGATGATAAATCATACTCCTCAATCTGAGATGATTCCAAGACTGATATTAAAGATGATCGCGGAGGATCATAACAAGATGAATGATGGCTACAAACAATTGCAGAAAATGGAGATCCAGGTTGTTAAACCAAAGAGTACGAATCAAGAATTGGCAACGGAAGTTAATTCACTTGAAAGGGAAATTGCAATTCGCGAATAGACATTTGGTGAAAAAAAAGGAGAAATTGTAAGTAGCTAAACGGTAGCTCAAGAGATGAAATAATGGAAAAGCCAATTTCGATGATCTTCCATTAACAGATTAGCAAAGTGGAGATCACCGTGGATTTTGAAATGATGGCAAGAATCAAGATTCAATAAATAATAATAAAAAATTCGATTCGCAACATATGATTAATAAGAAGATGAAATAACAAAAGTTTAGAGATGATCCTTTTACTACGATGAACACGATCATCACCGAAAAGAAGATGAACAGTCCAAATCCACACGAAAATATAAACATGTGTGGGTGGCGGAACAAGAGTAGCGAGAGATAAAATTATGTGATGCTCTGACCTAGACGGGAAACAAGCAGATCCAAACTAAGCATCTTCACTTAGAACAAGCAACGTACAAATAGAAAAATGGAGGAATACATCGAAAAGGCACAGAACTGACTTAAGACATACAATAAACAAAATAAGTGTACTAAATTCAAGTGAAGCAAAAGATGCGGGTGATATCTCCTCAGGTCGTAAAGCAACTGATAAATAGGAATCCGAAAGAACAACCGTGAGGAAACCAAGAAGGCAACAAATAGAATGTGGAATATAACTAACGCAAATAGCGGCAGAAGAAGCACTTTTGAGAAAATGACCGACGAATAAACCTTTTTAGGATACTCCAACATGAGGTATACAACAAAAGAACCTCTGTGGGAATGGAAACTAACAATATAATAATTGAAAATTTTCTCACCAAACTTGATGAGTTTGCCCTTATTGAGCGGGCAGAGTCTCAATAACAAGAGCAAAGAAGATCTCACCAATACAACGAGTAGACATGATGAATTATGATACCCACTCAGATTGAGGGATGCAACAGACGAACGGGTATCAACCGAGTAAATAAAAAAAAATCATTCGGTTGAGTAGATAATTAGAAATTTGATACCCTTAAGAAAACACGCTAGAATTCTAAAGTCATTGGCAAGGAAATGATCACGTCGATGTAAGAAGAACTTCGGCAGTATAACAAAAATAATGTTCAGAAACTAGTTTCAAGAATAGATGGTGTGAACATTATTGGCATTAAGTGGGTGATTAGAAACAAATCCAAAGAGTTAACAGATTTTATTAGAGACAAATCCAAAATGGTAGTCAAAGAATACACTCAAGTACAAGGGACGGATTTTGATGAGAAGTTTGCTTATGTAGCAAGACTTGAGTCTATACTATTTATGTTGACATTACATTTTCAGGGAATTTCAAGCTTTATAAGATGGATGACAATGGTGTTTTTTTCAAATGGGTTGTCATACGAAGAATTATATGAACAACCTAAAGAATATGAAAAATCAGATTATCCAAATCAGGTATACAAATTGAAAAAAAACTTATTGTAGATTGAGGCAAAATTCGGGAGCTTGGTATGATAGGCTAACAAAGCTTTTGTTGAAGCATGCACACGCATGAGGTGGAGTTGGTGAGAAAATGTCCATTAGAAATTGAAAGATTCAAATCACGCTAATTTAAGTTGATGATATTTGTTTGGATCAACAATCAGAGGCTACAACAAAGGTTGGCATTTTTCAACTTAATGCAAACAGAATTGGAGATGAGTGTGGTAAGTGAAATTGACATTATTCTTGAGATTACAAATCGAATAGAAGAAATAAGAGATCTTATTCCTCAAACCGAGTAGGCAACATATCTGTGAAGAAGTTCAACATGAAAAACTGTAAAGCAGTCAAACTCAAAAAATAGTTCAACGAAGGCGGAGACGATTACTATTTTTTGGGGTGGGATGAGTTTGTTGTGTTTTCAAGATTACACCCCGATGACATGTACAAATTCATCCAGCCCCTTACGATATCTTGATTATAGGGCCGGGAATGATGCTTTTGCCAATTTATTACGTCAATTTTAATAATAAGTCATTGTAATGTTTGCAATTTTTGGATATTGAATGGAAAAAAATTAAATACATTTAAAACAACTTTATACGATTGCTAAAAAAATTGATAATTTTTACATTCTAAAACTATTACAAATTAGTAAAATTTAAATACAATTAATGTGGAGAAGGTGCTTGGTCAAGATTTGCTAACATGGGCAAGTCTTCCTGTTGTGACCGACTTGTTTACAGTGGACGCACTTCTTTTCTCTTTGAGTTCCCCTATTCTCTGTGTCCATAGGCATTTGAAATCTCCGCCTTTGAGGTCGACTACCCGCGTACCTTTCATGTTAGGAGGGTGATGTGTCATATCAAAAGGAGGAGGTCTCCAATTAATGGGATCAAGTACAGGGTATAAAATGGAATTGTACGTATTTCTATAATGCTCGAGAGAATATAAATGGTGGATATGCTTAGAAGCATCCTCCATGATCGATTTGGACACAGCAATGACATGTGAGCATGGAGTTGAATAAGTAGACCATTTATCACAGTTACAAGCACGAGCTGATAAGTTGACCGTATATATTTTTCCACATTCGCCAGGTCCTCTATGTCGGGACATGACCCTATAGATATCTTAGTCTTTGTGGTGTTGTTGCACATTCAAACTTGTTTCTTTTTCTTCGTATGTGAAGTACTGATCCCATGTTCTCTTAGGGAATGGCGTTTGACAACTATTAGCGTCTTCCCGGTGTGTGTCAAAATAATGTACAAACTTGAAAAATATCATCTCCATAAGAGCTTTCAAAGGCAGCGCTCTAGACTGTTTCAAAACGCTGTTAAGCGCCTCAGACATGTTTGTCGTCATGCAACCGAAACGCTTTCTCCCATCATATGCCAAAGTCCACAACTCTTTGGGATGCTGCATCAACTAGTTAAATGCATCATCATCTTTTTGTTTAATACGTTCAAGATAAAAACCGCACTTACTTTTTTTCTTTTGTGTTGCAGCAATCCACACATAATCTTTCAATTCTTTGTTTTTTGCATGAGTGTAGAAATTTGACATGTAATGCCTAAGGCAATATCGGTGCACTGCCATTGGGGGTTGCCATCCGGGGACGCTAGCCACGACACTAAGAATGTCGGCATGACGATCGTTGATAAGACAAACTTGTAAGTCTTTCACAACATGTTCCCTTAAGTTTTTAAGGAACCATAACCAAGTGGAAGTTGCCTTTCATTCGACCAATGCAAAAGCAAGGGGTAAATTTTGATTTTTAGCATCCTGAGTGCTTGCAACCGGAGTAACCCTTGAACTGCATCCCCAAACATGTTATTTTTTCCATTGTAACCCAGTGTACTAAAATCATAACAAATTTCTATTAACACCTGGCCGTATTCTGCAGGCCAGTCTCTGGTAAAATCAACATCCCTGAATTTGTTACGCATTTCTTTTTGAATAAATTCCGGAAAGTTTGCTATTTTTGAAGATGATTTTTTAAGAGGAGAAATAAATTTAGAAAAAAGGAATTGTGAAGAGGATAAGGAAATTTTAGGTTTGAGAGTTGAAAATGTTGTAGATTGTGGAGAGGTTGAGAAGTTATTTATAGATGAAATTGGAAATTCAAAATTAAAATTTTGAATTTTTGAATGGACAAGTCTCTAAAAATCGGTCAGAAATGTAAATGAAAGTACCAAAACCGTTCATATATTTACGTTCAATAATGCATGGTCAAAAAAGCAAAAGTGAGAAAAGACTAGACACTGCAAAAAAGTTGTAATTTGAGGGCGGAAGTGGCAATTCCGTCCTCAGGTCATGGATTAATTAGGGTTTGTAGGGTTTTTAATTTGCCAGTTGAGAACAGAAGTGGGACTTCCGTTTTGGGGCCAACACGGAAGTTCCACGTCCGTTCTGACTGATGTGGCAAGGTGCATCTGGAAAAGTGCCACGTCAGCCAGAACGGAAGTAGGACTTCCGTCTTGGCCCCAAAACGGTAATCCCTACTTCTATTCTGGCCAAAAATGTTTCTCCCAACTTTTTGACTGTCATGTTATGATCATTCTACTAAACCCATGTTAGTCTGATGCAATCCCCAATAAATCTGGGTGGTGTAATAGGTCATCATGCCTTATCTCATACTCTAGCGTTCCCCAATCTGACCCGGGCACATACACTATTTTTATGTTGGCCAATATTTTTATAAAGTGTTGCTATATATAGCTCTGACCGCTTCTGCTTCTTTTCCTTTTAGTTCCCCTTTTATCCTTTCGAGTAGTGTTGTTGTCCAATAATTTTTAGGCAAATGTCACGAGTCGGTTTACCTAGTATGTTACGTGTCACATCTTGTGTTTGCGAGTCTGAAACGCAACTCATGAGTTTGACAGTATTCATTATCACCTATTTGATAATTGAACATGCTATTTCAAACTGGATATCTCGATGTGACCAAGAGTGCTTAGACTAATTTTATATAGCACTTAATATTTCCTTACTTATCAAATGTGAGACGCAGGGGATTACATTCAACCCCCCTAAGGTCCTAGCATTCTCGTTAAGCACCTCAAACATACTTAGCTCATGATCAACCAAATGTGCAAGATTCTAGAGGTGGCTCCCACCCAGTATGGTGTAACACTTAATTCACACAGGTCCACCTGGTCACCATTCTCTAATACCATAATGTCACGCCTTGTGTCCGCGGGTCTGGACGCGACTCATGGTTCTGTCAGCACCCACGACCACTTACTTGACAACCGAATTCGCTATGACAAAATGGATATCTCGAGGTGAACGAGAGTGCTTGGCCCATGTTATATAACACTTAATATTTCCTTACTTATTTCATGTGAGATGCAGGGATTACAGAACGGATATAGACTTACCATTTTCATGCTCATATAATTGCATGTTCTAACGGGTTAGCTTGCATGGGCTGACGACCCGTGCGGAGCAGGGCTGAACAGCCTGCTGGTTGGTTCGCTTAGTATTTATGTGTGACCGAAAATAAAATGTCACCACTTTTGTGGTGATTTCTAGTTAAATTAGACATGTGTCTGGCATATGGCAAAAAATGGGAGTACACACTAACCTCAATCCGTGCAAAATTTTTGTTTGTTACAGTTTGAGCCCTGAAAAATAAATAGACGTATTTGTTATGACCTGTGGATATTTTGACATGCTAACTTCTTCTTTTTTTGTCGTTGGATTATTGGTTGCATGTCTAACACCTGTCTAATTTGGTCGAAAACCACAACAAAAAGTAATGACAATTTATTTTTAGTCACATGTAAATATTTGGATGATATAAATAGCCAAAAAATAATTGAATGTCCAAAACAACAAAGGGTAAATACAGTAAAACGTAAATAGCTAAGAAGGAAAGATGAAAAATAAACAATTGGGCCGACCCGTTTGCCCACGGGCATCTGTCAAGCAAATCTCTACAACCTCTTTGCCGACCCACGAAAAACACGATCGGTCCACCCCCACCCTATTTAAAGTTGGCCGTAACAAAGCGGATCGAAATGGAGCGGCCCGCAATTTTGAAAGTACTACTTTGGAGGAAGATCAGAATGAAGAACTCGCTTTGTTGGAGTATGCATTGACCTTTTCAGTAATTTCCTCTTGCATTTTTGTTAATTACATTTCAAACCAGGAATATCCATGAAATAGATTGAGACGAAAGTTTCTTAATTTTATTTCACCTCAAGAGAAAATATGATTAATTAATCTAGATTTATATTTATTAATAAGAGGTTTTACAATTTTAAATTCATCATCTTACTCAGAAAAAATCTAGAACCTACCAATTGAGACGAATTATTTGTATGGTAAACTTTAAAAAAAATTGCGAAGGTAAAATAAAATATTTTTTATATAGACATTTCAATGTTCGGGGCGACTATCACCCTTATCCCTAAATCCCCCAGGTTTTACTCTCTAAAAAATTGTATTTATATCTTAAATAATGAAATATATGTGGACATCATATTCTTTCATTACTAGACTTTTTTTTTGTTGTCTTCCTCGACTTCACCGTTGCCACGTAGCATGGCCGCTAAACGAGAAAAGTCTAACTCATATTACGCTTTACACAGAACACACAACTGCAAGAAATTTCTATGTACGAGAGTCGAAATTCACCAAAAAATTAAAACACTCGTTAACGGTAAAGTATATGACAATACAAATCACATATCCGCGTTCATTCATTACTAGACTTTGAAACTATAATGACAATCAAATTCCTTTTGCGCCCCAAAATGTCCCATCATAACCTAATTTGTTCACTCATTAGAGATGTCCATATACATTACCCTTCGTGATTTTCTATACGTAACCTAATTTGCACGAGTGTTACGGGACAAGACGATAGTGTGTTAGGGAACCCACTGCTCTTATCCTAAAATGGAGCCTCTAATTTAATACTTTGCTTTAAGACATTTTCTAGCTAAAAGATAGGCAAAATCATAAGCTAAAGCAAGTGAAAATTGGCCACATATATATTTTCGAGCTTTATTAGCTTTATTAGCCAGTGGGTAAGCCTTTGGCTTGGGACCGGAAGGTCCCAAGTTCGACACCTGCTCCCCGCACAATGGGACAATAATATATCTCCTCATCTGGTGAGGCGTTCTCTTCCTCCTCTGGTGAGGCAATTCCCTCCCCAGGCATGGGGCATGCTTCAATCTTCCCTATTTAGGGTATTCTCCGCTCTTCCCCTTCGGGCGCTCAAAAAAAAAAAGCCTGTTCTATTTATGATTTCGTATCATATCAACATATGACCTAATTGAAATGATTGATATATATATATATATATATATATATATATATATATATATATATATATATATATATATATATATTAGTTGAAATAATTTTTTTATTTATTAAATTAATGATATAACTTTGACATCTTTGACTTATTAAAATGAAATTGTTAATTTTAATATTTTCAATGGTTTTTTTTTATTTTTCCAATTTTTTATATTATTTATTTTTTCAATATTATTCAAGATCCCACGTTGAAAGTTTAAGAAGTTTTTTGAAATTTGACAACATTATAAATAAAGGGGTTGAGAATGGTTTTTTATTGAATGAATTGGTAGAGTTGGTTTTTTGTCCAATAAATTGAGAGAGAAATCCAATTTGCTTTTCAATTTTTTCATTCAAATAGTTAAAGTTTCTTTTAAAGAAAATTAGTTCACCAAGTCATTTAGTTTTATATTAATTGAACTCGAACCTACTCACTAAACTTTTTTTCTTTAAAAGAGTAAAAACTTTAAAAATTAACTTTTGTTGATCTAATCATGTGATTTTTAGATTATGATTAACTGAGTTGGAAGTTTTCCAATGAAGGAGAAACGGATTTTATTTGCTTTTCATATTTTTCAATTAAGCAATTGTTTTTCCATGAAATGTATATATATATAACCTGTATTCAGTTTGAACCAATCATAATCCTTCAAAATCTCACGTGTATTTTTTTTGATTTTTTCTTTTAATTAGTTTTAAAAATATAATTGGTTGAAATAATTTTTTATTCATTAAATTAATGAGATATCCATTAAATTAAAAGTAAGCTTGACATATTTGGCTTACTCAAATTAAATGATATATTTTAATATTTTAATGGTTTTCTTTTTTTTCCAATATTATTGAAGACCCCACATCGAAAGTGTATGAAGATTTTAGAATTTTACAATATTATAAATAGAGGAGTTGAGCATGGTTTTTAATTGAATGAATACGTTGAGTTGTTTTTTAGTCCATTTAATTGAGTGACAAATTCTATTTATTTTCAATTTTTTCATTATGACATGCAATTTTTTCCAAAGAAAATTAGTCTAGTGAACCATTTAATTTTTCATTGAACCAGTAGGCGAGGCGAGTCTGCTCACTAATTTTTTTTCATTAAAATAGTCAAAACTTTGCTTTTGGCCCGCCCGCTACCTGGTTGTTTTTATGGTCTCTGACTGATCACCACCTTGATGAGGAGTATTTGGCAAACTAGCACTTTCATTGGAAGGAAGCACCCAGACCCAGAGGTATAAGATAGGGGTCAATATGCTATCCAATCGAAACCCGCAAATGGACAACCCCCCTAGCGTGTTACCACGAATTTCCTTTTTCGTCTGTCTTTTGTCCTTCGCTTCTAAGCGCTACTGGATAGAGAGACTATTTAGGTGCGCTAAAAAAAAAATTAGTTGATCGATCCTTTTGATTATTATCGTATCATCAACTGAGCTAGAATTTCCCAATGAATTGGAGAAGCGGGGCTTTATTTTCTTTTCGGATGGTTCATATTTGACTTATTCAAATTAAACTATATATTTTAATATTTTAAATATATTTTAATTTTACTTTTCTAATTTTTTATTTTAATTTTTTTTTTCAATATTATTCAAGATCATACATCGAAAGAATATAAAGTTTTTGAAATTTGACCACATTATAAATAAATGTAGTGGGTATGTTTTTTTTTTTTTTTTTGAATGAATTTGTTGAATTATTTTTTAGTCTATTAAATTGAGTGACAAATCTAATGCTTTTTAACTTTTTCATTCCAATACTCAAAGTTTTTTTCAAAGAAAATTCGTTCACCGATTCATTTAGTTTTCCGTTGAACGCGCATGCAAACTGCTCAATAAATGTTTTTCATTAAATGAGTAAAAACTTCAAAAAATAAACTTTAGTTGATTGAGTCATTTAATTCTTATCATGTCATTAAATGAGTTGAAATTTGCCTAATAAATTGGAGAAACGGACTTTATTTATTTTTGGATGGTTCATTTAAACTGTTATTTTTTCAAGAAAACTTACAACGCCAACCTTGAGCAATCATTGAAAGAATATTCTTCTCTTACCATTTTTTTTGTTGATATTTTACATATATAAATACAAAATTCTTATATTTTTTATTTTTTTTTATATAGGTCGGTTTGAAAAATCAAACAAAAATATCAGTGTAGAATATCAATTTTCACCTTTATGTTATTTAATATTTTCTTAACAATTAAATTTATTCCCGTGCATAGCACGGATCATTAGGCTAGTATATATACACTACAAAAAAAATGTCTATTGCGACGTTTGTCATGTCGCAATAAGGCAAAAAAATGTCGATGTAGATCTATATCAACATTTATTACAAATGTCGCATAAACGCCGCATTTGTCTGTGTCGTTAAGCTTTTTTACGACATTTGTAAATAATCGCAAAAAGTCGACTATTTGGACGTTTGTAAATATCGTGAATAAGTAGTTATTCAGACGTTTTTAAATAGTCGCAACAAGATATCTATTCCGACATTCGTAAATTTTGAAATCAGACTGGTCGAGCCGAGCTAAGGAGTCGAGTCGGAACCTAGACCAGTCGAGCTGTCGAGTCTAACCCCTTTCAATAATTGGAGCCCCTAGAGACAAGACGAGTTATCGAGTCTAGCCACTTTTGAATAATGTATAATAAAGTTTCTCCCTACTCAAATAGATGAGAATTGAACTCGCGACCTTCTGCAAGTATGTCGTGTAATGGGGCGCTGAGCTAAATGATCATTTGTTATTTGTTGCTCCTCCTATTATATTTATTATAATAAAACTTTGGATTTTGTACCTTTACTTATTTTAATTTCTCTTTGTATTTTGACATTTTTTATGAATCAAATTAAAATTAATACACTCTCATTAAAATTATAATAATTAAATGTCTTTAATTATTTTTAAAAAAATTATATTTCAGAAATATAATCTATGTATTTGTGTTTTTCAAAAAATGTCACAAGATATAACAACATTATATATAAATGTCGCTATATGAGTCGCACAAAGTAACAATTTATAACAACATGTAATGTAAATGCCACTAACTAACATCAAATTGTCGATAAGAACAAAAATCACTATAACTTTCGTTATGAAACGTCGTATAAACTCCAAACATAGCGACGTTTGTATGAAATGTCACATGATTTAATGATTTGTATATAAATGTCGATATATGAGTCGCAAAAAGTAATAATTTATAACAACATTTAATACATACGTCGCTAACTAACATAAAATTATCGATTTTATCAACAATTATTATAACCGAGGCTATGAAACATCATATAAAATTCAAATTTAGCAATGTTTGTCTGAAAAGTCACAAGATCTAACGACATAGTATGTAAATGTCACTATATGAGTCACAAAATGTAACAATTTATAACAACATTTAATGTAAATATCGCTAACCAATATCAAAATGTCTGTATGAACAACAATTACTATAAACGTCACTAAAACATCGTATAAAATCCAAACATACGACGTTTGCAAAAAAATGTTGCTTTAACTTACTCTTTTTAGTTTTAAGCGACGTTTACAAAAAACGTTGGTATAAAAAATATCGCAAAATACTATTTTTGTTATAGTGATATATATATAATATCATCAAAGTCGTTGTAGATTGCTAAGTAAGTCGTTGTAGATTGACCATGCTGAAAAACACAAAGGACAAACAAAATGCTAAAAAGTAAAATAATGTCACTCCTTAACCATAAATACAATCGTTATATCAAAATAAATATTTTAAAATGACCATAAATACAAACTCTTACCCCAAAAAATAAATTAAAAAAAATTAAAAAAATATATTCATATACCAATCGCACTCCTTAACCTAACTTATCCAGTGTGAAACTGAGACATCACAGAAAGTACTGCATATTGTCCCGAATGATCATTGGGCATCAAGCAAGAATTTCTTCTTGGTCTAATTAATTACCAACGTGTAAGTTTGTAAAAAAAATTGACCTATACTTTTTTACGGCTAAGAATCATTGTACCCATACATGTACCTATCTTTTTTAAATTAAGAAATCTATAACTTAAGAAAAATAGTGGAACTTGTACAAAAATATATATTTTCTCTATCCACATGTCAATTTTAAAGTGGTAAGTATATGCATGTATACACAAATTAAATACAGACGTTTTTTTTGCCTTTTTTACATTGCCAGTTTTGGACCATCGATCCTGTTCAATTTTTGTTTCCACGTGTATAAAATGTATATTTGATCATTTGTAATGTTTGCAACCTCGAATATTAAATAAGATTTGACAACTTGCTCTCTAAGGTAAAATTGTAAAAGCGTCCCTATTAATTTTTTTAAGTGCTCAAAAGAATTTAAGAATTAAGAAGTAATTCTTCCGTCACAAATTGAACGTTCAATTTTTATATCATTTTTATAGAGTAGACTCTTCACTTATTATATGCTTGTGATATTTTAGTTGTATTTTAATCTCTCTCTTTTTTTTTCTCTTTATTACCTATCGCAATTTAAAAGTAATATGGTATATTGTGTAAATATAATGAGTATGAGACTTAGCACTAAATGATATATACTATATATATTTTACCGATAAGTACTCCTGATGTTCTTAGAATCTATCATTGTTAGCAATGGCAAGTGGGTTCGGTCCACCCGCGACCCGCCCCGCCCCGTTTAACTCGGTCCACTTTTGGACCCGCCTAAACCCGTTATGACCCACGAGTTAAGTGGATTTTACAAACGGGGCGGGGTGGGTTGTACATTTAAGAAAAATCGACCCGCCCGCCCACCCCGCCAAAAACCCACAACCCCCCGATCACCCAACCCGCTTAAACCCGCCTCATTTAAACCCATAATACCCAACCCCAACCCACTTAACCCATATTACCCCTCCTATAAATACTCACTCAAATCCCCTCAAACTCACACCAAACCCACACTATCATTTTCTACTCTATTTTATAAATAGAAAATATGGACAACATTCCTCCTAATCCCTCTACTAGTGCTAGGACTAGGAGGACTTCCATAGTTTGGCAAGTATGGGTATTTAATGAGGAAGTTCTCAAAGCTAAATGTACGATATGTGGGTATGAAATTCGTCACGAACATGGTTGGGGGATGGGAACAATGGTTAGACACATAAAAAATAAACACCCGGATTGTTATGTTTAAATTGTAATTTTTATTGTACTTTTCATTTTAAATTGTAATGTTTGTTTTATTATGTTGTTTTCATCTAAGTCCCCCTCATATGTAAGTCTTATTTTGTTATAAGTAAAATCAGTATGACTTTTATCTATATTTATTTTTACCAATTTAACCCAACCCACTTAACCCACGAACCCGCCAAACTCGCCTAACTCGCCAAACCCAACCGACCCGCCCAACCCACCGGGTTAACCCGTGACTCGGCCCACCTTTGACGGGTTTTCCAAACGGGGCGGGGTGGGTTGTTCATATTATGTTTTGGACCCAACCCGCCATGACCCATTGACTGGTCAACCCCGCCCCGCCCGCCTCGCCCCGCCACTGTTCACCGACTCGCCCCGAACCCGCCCCGAACTCGCCGGGTTAACCCATTTGCCATTGCTAATCATTGTTCCGACAAGATAAAACTGCTCATTGACCAAATATGTACAACGTGACTTCGATATATTCAGGTTATAACTTCTTTTTTTTCCAAGAAAAAGAAAGACTTATAATTAATTTATCACAACTATTAACTTTTTGGTAGAAAATTGGTCGTTGTCTGCCTCAATAAAGGGAATGACAAATGAAGTTAGCACCACATTTTCAATAATCAAATTGATTAATTTGATGCAAAACAAATTGATGTGATATATTTGGGGGGGGGGGGGGAGGGGGTAAAATTACAAGTGGAATCTGAGTATTGATCTCATGATTGGAATTGATTAGGTCAGCCTATTTGCTTTTGTTACCAAGTCACTATTTTGATAAGTTAGTGTAAAGAAATGCAATACGAGCAATTGCATTTCACAGTCACAATTAGGGTTTTCTTTACAGAAAAGTGGGAGAATTTGTACACTACTTTTGTTTCAATTAGGCATCCCCTTTATACCTAGTCCAATTTGATGTTCCACATCTCTAGCTAATTGGCCCTTGGAACTTGTAAGGGAGCAAAAATTATAATAAACTGATTTGTTCCGTTCTACATGAGATATATAAAATTAAGTATGAACTTAAACATCTATCGATGACTTGCTCCCACCTCCCTTCACAAATTCATCAGCCTTCCCTACTTGTAGAAGTTCAGTAAGTTTGTCACATCCTCATCAAATGTAGAGAATTTGTGAAGGGGAGATGGAACTAGTCCCAACCGACGTCACCCCACCTCCTAATTTTCTCACATGTTAAGAAATCTAGATATTCATTTTAATATATTTAGAACGGTTGTTAATATATAGTAGTTTGATGGGGCTACTAAACTTCAAAAAATGTGCGTTTAAACCAAAAGTAGTCAAAGAGGCCGCAGTCCAGTAGGGCAAATCTTGACTCGTGATCGAGAGGTCCCGAGTTCAACACCCTCCCCATACATGATACAAGTTTAAAAATGTCTCCCTTTCTAAGGCTATCTCCTCCTCCTGTGAGACAGTTCTCTCTCCCTTCATGACAACTGCCCAGTTGGACTTCAACCAACAAGTAGAAAGCGTGACATATAACTTTTGTCGTTCCTTCTCAGACGTTTCTTTTTCCCTTGGTGGAGGGTTTGTGCAGGTGTTGGGAGAAAGAGGTGAATAATTAATGTTAAAATGGTTCATTTTTAACATTTATTGGCTGTATCGTCTTGTAATAGTGGATCACAACCCTATTCACAAATGAGTTAGTGGAAGATTTGGTTCTTTTTATTTTGTTTTTTCCCCTGTCAAAAAAGGTCCTTTTATGTCTCTTCTCAAGCACCACGGCTCCAATGCGGAACTTACTCACGGAATGGGGTAAGTTCTGCATTGATTAAAATTTTGACGGTTAAAATTGATTTAAAAAAATACATATTTTAATACTCAAAATATTTGTTTGGATTTTACAGTGTTGTACACTTATTCTAAATCTCAAAACACTTGTTTTGAACCGTTTCGTATATAGTGAAAAAAAATGTTCTATAGAGGATCCGGACTGCTTCTCAATGCATAAGCTTGCGGTCTATATTGAAAATCCCACTTATATTTTTTTTTTATGAATAAAAGATTACCCTTTAATAATAAAATGGCTGGGGCCACTACAACCTGAAAAGTTCTCAAACTCTTTCTCTAATACAACAAAAGAGAAGAGTTGAGAAAGGAAAAAAGACAAACAATACAGGAAAAAAAAGTTACATAATGTAACGGAAAATAACCCACACCCAAGAGGTGGGAAGCAACTAAAACTACTAATTTAACAAACAAACAAAAGATAGTCTTCTCCGCAGCGTCTTCATCGCCATTTTCGAACCTCAGAGGCAAGTACTTGGTTTCAACCTCTTTCGTGAGCAGCGATCTGGAAGAACATGGGCTTATCAACGATCTAAAGAATCGCCTAGAAAAGAGGTGAAAACTCAAGAAAGGGCCCAGAAAAGAACTGGGTATTCATATCTTACCACCACCAACTAGCCGATCTAAGAAGATCGACAAAAGATCTCGCCCCAAATCTTGAATCTTGATGAAAAACGCATTAGGGAAGGTCCATCGATGTTTGTGGCCAAAAGTACGGGTGAGGACACCAAAAAAAGGTAGAGAATGGCTAGCCATAGAAGCCAAGAAATAAGGAAGCTTCAAGAGGAAGAAAAGAGAGAAAAAAGGGAGAGAGAAGAGAGGAGGAAGGAAAAATTTGAAAAAATCCCACTTATATTGCCCGGGACAAATATAGCATTTTCTTCTGTTGCTTTAATGCCAAAAAAGTACCCCAATTAGCTCTAGTGAAAGGTGCAAAAAATTGACTGTTCCTGTATATATTCTAACTATTCATTATTCACTATATATATATATATATATATATAATTAAAAAAATATTAACATGATAAATTTTGAATGGTGGATATATGTATGGGGACAGACGATTTCCACCCAATTGAAAATGAAGGATGAGGTTTACTCTGAGATTTTTTGTCTCAGTTTCAGACTAATCTAAAACTCAAACTAAATTCTAAATGATTTAATATTTAAGATTTCATAGTCAAAATAAATCCAAAAACAGTTTGGGTTTCTATCCAAATTTAAACCAGATCAAACTCAGGACGGAACCTAATGCAAGTAACCTGAATTTATGATATTTTATCTCACTTCATATCCCATTAACAATTAATTGTGATGTATTATATATTTCTTTAGGGTTCATATATATTTTTTAGATTTTATATTTTTATTAGGAAAAATATAATATGTTACAACTTCATAATAACGCGACAGAGAATTAAACAGTAGATGAGCAAGAGCAAAAGGTTAAAGAAAGTAAATGCATTATAAATTAGTGGTTAGCAAAATCTCCATCACAGAATCTGATGAATTTGATGACATACTCCTCCTGGTTGTTCAAAGATAATGACTTCACCATATACTACTGTAGCTTGGATGTGTACACAGACCGATGTACATAGGCATACAGCTGTGATTGAAAACCTTTAAACTTTGTTTGTTACAAAAAAAACTTGCACAAACACAATTGTATTCAATTGGTAAAAATTTAACACATTTTTAGTTAAGTGTTCAATTCTCATTGTCGCCGTGAGAACTGTATTGGTGGACGATTTATAAATACATTTGTAAAATACATATTATCCCTAGGGTCTGTCCTGACCCGTGGTGGTGACTATAGTCGAATCCACCCAAAACTTTTTCTACAAAAAAAAAAAATCAGAAAAGTACATTTTTTTAAGGCAAATTGGTCACTATTGTCCCTAAACAATATATGAATTAGGCGTAAGGTCCCAAAATATTTTTTCTGGACATTAAAATCCTCAAACAATTTACAATTGGTGTGTAAGGTCCTTCTATCAAAAAAGTGACGGGTCAACTGTCAATTGAAAATTTTATTCGAGTCAACATAAATACTTTAGGGGCATAATCGGAATATCACAATTAAAATACCGGCAAATTGGTCATAATTGTCCCTAAACAATTTATGAATCAGGCTTAAGGTCCCAAAATATTTTTTCTGAACATTAAAATCCTCAAACAATTTACAATTAGGGTGTAAGGTCCTTCTGTCAATCTTCTTACCGTAAAATAATTCACCAAATTAGCAAAAAAAATTGAATGACAAAGACAAAGAACTCATCAACCCAATTCAGGACCTTATAGTAGAAGTTGTTGATGCAATTGAACTAATGCCAATTGATTTTTAGCTGTTTTGGTGATTTAATTTATCTGAGTTTTTTAATTAGCAAGAATAATTATCTGTAGTTTGTGGATTTTTATTTCATGTATGCAATGAAGGTTCTTTGCTTCAAGAAAGAATTTTGCGGGTTTGATGGAATCTGGACATGAGCATGTCTATGATGCTGTTAAATTTTTTTTGCTTTGGGGCTCAATCGACGGCCATTTTTGTTCATTTTAGAGAGTTTGAAGAATAAGTCTGTAGTAGGTGCTGGTGGTTGCGGATGGGGATGATGAGTCGAATAATTTTCAATTGATAGTTGACTAACACTTTTTTGACAGAAGGACCTTACACACCAATCATAAATTGTTTGAGGATTTTAATGTCCAGAAAAAATATATTGGGACCTTACGCCTGATTCATAAATTGTTTAGGGACAATAATGACCAATTTGCCGGTATTTTAATTGTAATATACCGATTATGCCTCTAAAGTATTTATGTTGACTCGAATAAAATTTTCAATTGACAGTTAACTAACACTTTTTTTTACGAAGGACCTTACACACCAATCGTAAATTATTTGAGGATTTTAATGTCCAGAAAAAATATTTTAGGACCTTATGCCCGATTCATAAATTGTTTAGGGACAATAATGACCAATTTGCCTTTTTTCACTACAAAGAAATGTGCTCAAAAAAAGGGAGAAAAAAAAAGTTACAAAGAGATATTTAGTATTTAAAACATAAAACACTAACACCAATATTAAGTCCTAGCTACTTGGTAACTCCGGAGTTCCTTCATCACGTGAGAGAATCAAATTCAAGAATAATTTATGTATTCCTTAGTTCTTCTTCACCTATATTGAATATAAAGGGGAAAATTTATTAGAGATTCACACCGATTTGCGTATTTTAATTGAGTTTAATCTGAATTCATCTAGTTTAAAATTTAGACTGAGACCCAAATTCTTTTCAAATTGAGTATGAATATAAAATTTCAAATATTATTTTATCCGAAATTTAATTTTGATTTGAGATAACAGAAATCACAAATCAGATCAATCCAATCAGACCCTAAATTTTCTGTAAAGTCATGTGTTTCTCTATCTTTTTTTATGACCAAGGACTTGTGTGTTTCATTCCAAACAAAACATGAGGGAATTAATTGACGTATAAAATCTTCAAAAAATTTCTATTATTAACCTATTTTTTAACACTCATTCCCCGTATGAGAAGTACCTTAGTTGCAGATGCATGTTTCCACTAAGGAAGATTTTAGATAATATGTGCATTAGAATCAAATACACAAATAATGGGATGGCAATATTTTTAAGATTGAAATTAAAAAAACAAAGCAAAAGGTACCATATTATGTTCAATTAACTTAGATAAGGTCCACTATTTGTAGATAGAATTAAGGGAAGTTAACCGCGGAAAACTCTGGACTATTTTGATTTAACCTCGATAATCACTAAAAGAATTTTTGAACATTTTTTGTAACATAAATAATCTTTTTGAGCACTTCTGCGGCGGAATCCGATCAACCTTAGTATGTGTCATTCACATGTTAAATTAAATAGGGACAAATTTTACATGCAATTAAATAGGGACATGTTCAAGGGTTCTTTATGATGCAAGTAAAGTTTAGTGACTATCAAAGCTAAATCGAAATAGTTCAGGAACTATAGCGCTAATTTCCCTAGAATTAACTTTCACAATCTTTTCACATGAAAAATATCAAAATTGAAGGTATAACTACTTCATTGTGTTGAGCATATTGTGTAGTGGCGTGTAGGTGTGCACTATTTGTTATTAACGGATTACCAAGACGAACCGAATTTAAATTTGTGGCTTGATTTTGTATTCGGTAAATATGGTTTGGTAAATATGAATACTAGTACCTGAATTTTTTGTTTTTATTTTTTTATTTCGGTTTGAATTTGAAAATTCTTTACCTAAACTAAATCAAAATCTGAATTAATATTTATCTATTTATTTATTAACTATAGTTAAAATATAATAACCCTGATTTTTTCTTTCTTTTTAGCAAAACTAAAACTAACTTTAGTTTATTTAAATATAAAAGAGTAAAACATATGTCTTTTACTGAAATACTGAAGATAGATATGTCTTGAGTAAAAATTTATTTCTAAAGACATATGTGCACCTGTTTGTTGTTTAGAAGTTAAAATTGAAAATTATTTCTCAACTCAGTGTACAAAAGGCGGCCGATTTCGTTTGATATTTCTTTTGGAAACATATATTGGTTATAATCGAAACGAATTTGCCCAAATCGAAGTAATTCTGATTTGGTTAATTTTTTTTAAAGATTAAATTAGTTTGGTTTGGTTTTTCAAAAAAATTATGAAAAACCGAAAATAATTAATCAAGATTAATCAAACCATCTGAATGCACACCCCTAATGACTTGTCATTTCCCTCTTTAATTGATTTTTTTTTGTAATCTCCAGATTGTATTGGGTCTCACACTAAAATTCTGATCTAAGTCTCACACTAGTATTAAATCAAACCAG
This sequence comes from Vinca minor, assembly GCA_026122235.1. Classification (NCBI taxonomy): domain Eukaryota; kingdom Viridiplantae; phylum Streptophyta; class Magnoliopsida; order Gentianales; family Apocynaceae; genus Vinca; species Vinca minor. The sequence goes on from JAOCZM010000026.1 coordinate 6,025,781, forward strand.
ATTTTAGAAGAGTTAATGTTTGAGATATCATAATCATAAAGAGTTTGAGCCTTAATTTGATTTTCAAAACAAATCAAAATCAGACTAACTCAATCCAAATAATTACTCTTTTAAAATATATAGGGAGCCGCAATTGACACTCCCATTTTTTTAATGGCACTCCAATTCCTCTTTTGTCTCTTTCCATTGACAATGATGCCCTCCCTTCATCCATTAATAACTAGTCTTTTGTTCTAGTAAATATATATTTAGTATTATCCAAATTAATTCAACCAAAAAATATATATTAGTTGAAATTATTGTTTCTTAACTCAAAAGAAATCTTATTTTAAGAATTATTTTAAACATTGTAAAATAATTTTGGTACGAAAAATAAGACTTCTTTGTAATACTTCCAATCATGTTTATGTTTGCACATGAATAATTTTACAAACTGAAAAAGTGTAGAATTTCAAATGTATATTGTATGACATCTCAGATTAATTGCTAGTTTTATTACTTAAAATATTAAATAAAATGCAGAGAATTAATTTTAAAAAGTTAAAATTTGAATACAAATCTACTTTGGTAATTTTTTTTTTTTTTTTTTTCGTTTAAAAATTTGTAAAAGGAAAACAATGCCAAACTTGTAACACAAAAGATAAACATAGTAAATTAATGGGTGAAAATCCTCTGTCTCCATTCCTCGTCCCTAATCCTGTCCCCAACCAATCATAATTTATTATATAAACATTTTTTTCAATTATATATACACATGGTGAATTATGATTGGTTGGGGACACACACGGGGACAGAGGATTTTTTGCCTAAATTAATACTTCCTCCATTCCTCAATGTAGGACGTTTATTACACTTTGAAAAAATTAAGCAACTCAAACAAATAGTAATCTTTCCACCACAATTCCAATAATACCCCTTCCTCCCTCTCTTTCACATTTCCAATAAAAGATATGTTGAGGGTATACTGAGAATAAATTGTTGACGCCTAATAAAATACATGTAAATGACAATTAATTTGGATACATATATCTCCTAAACGACAATTAAATGGGAATGGAGGGAGTAGCATGAATGAATGGATAAAGGGAGGGTATTTTTGTCCATCGAGAGAGAAATAAAAGAGAGTAAAGTGTCATTAACAAATAAGAAAATCCCAATATCGACTATTAAAAATATATAATGTTATACTTTAACGCGCAGCTACCTCAATGTGCCTAAAGAATTTATATATTTCGAGACAGATTTAAACTATTCTTAAAAATATGAAAATATGTCTACCTTACTAATTAAATCAACTCTCAAAAAATTATTACTCGTTACAAATGTACATAAATCCATATGATGAGTTAGGCGAAAAACCCATCCTGATATACTTTTTTTCTTTTAGAGTTATCTCAATGATTAATAATTCTTTCAAGATAAGAGAACATGTCAGGCTGATTTATTAACAAAGTATAAACTTCGTTTTAATAGTTTGGAGATTTTCAGAAGATTTTTTCATCACATATTTTTTTATATTAGTTAATAATATCCAGCTTTTCTGTTAAAGAAAACAATTAAGAGAACATAAATGCAAAAAAGAGAGTACTAGTGCCAACTAAAAGGCCAACTCTCAGAAAAGGAAAAGAAGGATAAAAAAAGAAGATGAAACCATTAGTGGAACTTCAATACATAGTGACTAGTGGTAGCTAGTCTAAAGTTATTGATTTGTTAAAAGGTGATGTTACTATTAATCATCCTTATTCTCCTATAATTTATGATTGCAGAGTATTGCTTAGGAGAATTTCAGAGAACAGATTATATCACATTTAAAGGGAAGCCAATGCTGTGACGGATCGACTTGCGAAGGAGGAAGAAAATACACCTTCTACTTTAGGTTTCATATTGGTACTTATATCATTTTCTACATGTAATAATCATTTGTACACATTTTGTATCTCGTTTTCTATTTTATTTTGCACCGTTGATCTCATGCGGGTATATAGGAATAGAATACATTCAAACAGATGATTCTAGTAGAAATTAACATGTGTTAAATTTTTAATTAACAAAAACTATAACCTAAATGCAATAGTGCAACACTCAGAGAAAAAAATTAACATGGCAATTTTTTATTTATAGAATAAGGAACGGGGTACATAATGAGTACAAATGATTTTTTGCAATTTACTACACCCATACAATGGGTGAAAATCGTCTGTACACGTATATATCCTCATTCATTACCCAACCACTCACACTTTGTCATGTGGACATTTTTTCTAATTATATATACATATGATGAATTGTGAGTGGTTGAATAAAGAAAAATTTATATATACGAGTACAGACAATTATTTGTCCCTACACAACTAGCACAAAAAACATTAATTGTTTTGTGGGACCCTATACATCTTGATCATGTCTTCCAAATTTTCATGCTCTAATCTCCACCGTCCATTTTTTCCATAAAATTGCTATATATACACACTCCACCTTCACTTTGTTTCATTTAATTCCAAATTTCCCCCTTTCTCTCCTCTCTTTCTCCATATCTTCTTACATACATCAACTAATTCCAAACTACTCTTCAAATTTACTTATAAACAAACTAGCAAAACAAAAGCTCCTTTCTCATCATCTATGGTGTTCAACAAGGTTAGTTTATTCATCGCCATATATAATTCCCACCATTGTTTTCCCCTTCCTTATTTCTCCAAGAACAAAGCAAGAAAGTGAAAGACACATAGCTTCCTCTCCTTCCTCATCCCCACCCCTTCAAGAATATGACATTTTTGTCCTCTTGCATTCATCAAGCAAGATAATAAGGGGTTACTCAATCCTATAACCGTTCTTCTGTGACTGGTCACATACCTCTCTCACATGATTTGAGCGGAGTCCACATTTTCAAGTAGGCTCCTCACAATTCATGTGAGGGGAATGTGGAGCCAGTCCCACAATGACGGTCCTAAGATTTAATTTTCCGAGATTAAGGAAATGCATTTATGTACATCTTCTGTTCTCATATTAAATGTTCAATTTTCTAGACAAAATAAACGGGACAATGGACATTAAATATTTGGGACGCAGAAAATATTTAATTTTTATGTGGAAATTAAAAGAATCGAAGAATACTAATTCCATTGGTGTTTTTTCAGGCTAAGCTGAAAGGTGAGGATCAAGAAGAGAGAACTGGAGATGGAACAGTGGATTTGCATGGCCGAGCAGCAATCAGGGGCAAAACGGGAAAATGGGTTGCTGGAATTATCATACTCTGTGAGTCTTTGATCTCTAAACAGCTCCACCTGATATCATAGTCTACTTATCATGACATGCCCCTTGCACACAAAATATTACTCCTTCCAAAATTTAAACCTAAGTCGTTTATGATATATATCGAAAATTCTATAAAAGTCTTTTTAATAAAAAATAAAAATATTAATTATAATTTGTATATCATTAATTTTATTTAAAAGAGGAAATATTTTGTAAAAAAAATATCTTGTTTTCTTAATTTTCACTACATAATCTAAACGACTTTATATTAAAGAATGGAGATAATAGTACTACTAATGAATCACTTTTATTTTTATTTTATAAATCTCTCTCTAGATTCCACAGAGATCCCTCGGAGAGTTTTAACAGAAAATGAATCCCTCAAATTAATATTTAAATATTTTTGTCTAAAACTTAACCCGTCCAATAGAAATATTGCCACTTTTAGCATTTTATTACTTATTGTCTTAGCCTTTGTTTTGAGAAAATAAATAAAGAACCACTCAATTTTTTCTTCTTACTAATGCAAAAAATAAAATAAATAACAAAAATTTGTTTTGATAGTTATTTTTACCTAACAATTTAGTCTCTGGAATATTTTTCCAATAAAGTAAGAAAACATCTCCCCTTGGATTTTCCCTTTTGCTCAAATAGCAAGTAACGTAATAATTTTGAGATATTAATTAATCACATCTAGGAAATGGACAAGAGTCTATAGTAGACTAGTACTAACGTGTAATACTTCTCTAGTAAAAAGACACAAAACCCATCTCCATCGATTCAACTAGAGTTCTTGAAAGTTGTATAACCCTTCCCTTCGATGATATACTCACTGCTGTAACGTAGAACACTGTATTTTTAATATATATAAAACGTATTTTAAACAGATGATAGAAGTTTTTGGACAAATATTAAATCTAATGCAACATGTGTTATTTCGTAACATATACATATACTACTAAAGTTACAACACGTATTCTCTTATTATAAACACATATCTTTAGATATTTAACACATGTCTTATATAATGAGTGTCGAAAATTACAACAAATATCTCTTAAAAAAATCTTGAATTATTTTATCCAGCAATTCAAAATGGTTAAAATTGTTCCTTATATATTAAAAAAAGGAAAATGCTTTACTACTAGAATTTTGGGGATAGAAACCCTAAATCCCCAAATTAAGGGTGTTAAATGACTATCTTACCCCCTTCTGGTATAAGGGATTCACCCAACTATAAGGGCAAAAAGGTTCGAAAAAATATTTTAGTCAATGTTTTAGCCAATAATTCTAATAACCTAGCAAGATCCTTCAAAAAAAAACGTATTTTGTATCAAAATGGTAGTCATTGAATATGGTGGGAAGCAATACATGCAGGTTGACAGTAAACTTTATCTGACACGTAATCTGTAAAATCTGGTTGCATGACGTGAGGGTATGCCACATGTCTTTGTAAGAGATTTTCCTTGTGGTCATGGATTTTTTCCTTTCTTCAGTATTTGAAATTAAGGGCACTGAAAAAACTTTTATAGAGAATTGACTTTTTTACTTGCATCACTGAGAGTGATGGTCACTTCTCTTCTACCGACTAGAAAGTAATTATGGGAAAAGACAAGAAACCTTAAAGACTACCCACCCAACACCCCCCAATAACACCTTATTCCGATTCTAATAGCTATTCCATAAATGTTGTGTTTAACAAATGTTATCGGGTTACTTGATTCGACATGATTCGACAGTTAAAATAGTTATTTAGAAACAACTAATCATAGAGTTATTTATAACCGTGGCGCAATATTTGCTAGTTTCAGTGTATCAGTCAATTGTAGAAAACTATTATTCTAAGCAAATTTACAAGGCTCAATTATTAGTGTTGGGATAACTACTTAAAAAACATAACATAATGTAAAAGGAAAGAAAGGGAACTCTTCCTATAAAGCAGCCGATTTACTTGCCTAAAGCCCGGGGGTGTCAAATTTTATCTCCTTGTAGAAATGCTTAAGCTTGAGCTCTAGTCAATTAAAGCAAACACCATTTCTAGGGCTTCTTCCCAACAACTTTGTGAGAAGCATCCACAATTTGCCTAAAAAAGCTTTGTGATGCACATGAACAGTTGTTTGACAGCTTCTTATTGATATTGTAAGTTTTTGTTTATAATGATCGAAAGCTGACGTTCTATCCGCCATGCATCACGCACATACTAAGATAGGCAACAACGACAACAACCAAATTTTACAACCCAAGTAATTAGGGTAGGCTACATACTTCAAACTACTGGGGCATATTTCTCTAAATTTTCGAAGAATTGAATATGCACTTTCGAACTCATGGAAAGCTTCGTGATAGTTCATCTATCTATCCAGCATAGAAATAATAAAAGGTCGTCCATCTTCAGCACTAAGGAAGTAATAATAGTTCACAAGTATTGCAGCACGTATATTTATCTCAATACTTGCAGAAAAGGAGGGCGTGACAGTTAAAGAGACTAAATATGAATTTCTAACAAAAAATTACCTATTTAATTCAACTTTTGTTCCTCATATTTTCTGCGTCAACAAGAAGGATTTTTTTTAGTTTACTCCTCTTTTTTCCTTTCGGGGGCAGCCAAGAAAAAATGTTTCCTAAAACATAACTAATCAGAAAAACTAAGTAGACCGGATTCGAAGATATTGTAGTCGGGGGTCATCTTTCTTCCAGAAATTGATACTATTTACTAATCTGTGTTTTGCTTGTTGAAATGAACAGTAAACCAAGGTCTGGCGACTCTAGCATTTTTTGGCGTGGGGGTAAACTTGGTTCTATTCCTAACAAGGGTCCTGCAACAAGACAATGCCGAAGCAGCAAATAGTGTCAGCAAATGGACCGGAACTGTCTACATTTTCTCTCTTGTTGGTGCCTTCCTAAGTGACTCCTACTGGGGAAGATATAAAACGTGTGCCATCTTTCAGGGCATCTTTGTCATTGTAAGTCTCATTTTCTTATTCTCCACAATTCTAAACTATGGAATTCAAGTGAATCTACAATCTCTATAAAGAACACTCACGAAGGTAAACTTGTGCAAGATTTCACTCATGGTGATACCTAAATTATACAACTTATTTTCTTTTCAGGGGTTGACACTATTGTCAGTAACGACAAGTTTTTTCTTGCTTAAACCTAGAGGTTGCGGGAATCAGACAACTATTTGCGATCCTCACTCAGGCTGGGTCCTTGGCCTATTTTATATATCTATATATCTTGTCGCTCTAGGAAATGGAGGCTATCAACCTAATATTGCTACATTTGGAGCGGATCAGTTTGACGAAGAGGATCCGAAGGAAGGACACTCAAAAGTTTCTTTCTTTAGCTATTTTTATTTGGCTTTGAATCTTGGTTCACTATTCTCCAACACCATATTAGGCTATTTTGAGGATGAAGGAATGTGGGCCCTTGGTTTCTGGATGTCTACTGCATCTGCACTAGCAGCATTGGTGCTCTTCCTCGCTGGTACACCAAGGTACAGGCACTTCAGGCCTAGCGGAAACCCTCTTTCCAGGTTTGGCCAAGTAATAGTTGCAGCAGCAAGAAAGTGGAATGTGAAGATGCCATCAGAAGATGAAGGATTATTTGTAGATAATCAGAAGGAAAGTTCCATAACAAGTGCAAGAAAGATGCTACATACTCATGGTTTCAAGTAAGTTTATACTATAACCTATACAAACGAACATTGCCTAATGTCTGCTAACAATGGTTTAGAGGTTTAATACCAATGCTCACTTAAGCTTACCTTATGTTTCACAGGTTTTTGGACAGAGCAGCCTTCATTACATCAAGGGATTTCGAGAACGAGAAACAGAGAGAGAACAACCGTTGGCGGCTATGCCCTATATCACAAGTAGAAGAGGTCAAATGCATCGTGAGGCTTCTACCTATTTGGCTTTGCACCATAATCTATTCAGTGGTATTTACTCAGATGGCCTCCCTCTTTGTTGAACAAGGTGCAGCAATGAAAACTACGATTTCAAACTTCAAAATCCCTCCCGCAAGCATGTCGAGCTTTGACATACTTAGCGTAGCTGCTTTTATATTTTTCTACCGTCGAGTTCTAGATCCGCTAGTGAGGAAGTTTAGAAAGGGTGAATCCAAAGGGCTTACTGAGCTTCAAAGGATGGGTATTGGACTCATTATAGCAGTAATCGCAATGGTTTCAGCTGGAATTGTGGAGTGTTATAGGCTCAAGCACGCAAGAAAAGATTGCAAGCACTGTGAAGGTTCAAGCTCATTGAGCATTTTCTGGCAAGTTCCGCAGTATGCTTTCATAGGAGCATCAGAGGTTTTCATGTATGTAGGTCAATTGGAATTCTTCAACGCACAAGCTCCTGATGGACTTAAAAGCTTTGGAAGTGCCCTTTGCATGACATCGATTTCTCTAGGAAACTACGTTAGTAGCTTACTAGTGAGTGTTGTCATGAAAATATCTAGCTCAGACGAAATGCCTGGTTGGATTCCAAGAAACCTAAACAAGGGCCATTTGGACAGATTCTACTTTCTCTTGGCTGGTTTAACAGCAGTAGATTTGTTCATCTACATTGCCTGTGCTAGATGGTACGAGAATATCAAGATTGAAGGGAAGTATGTTGAAGACACTGAGGAAGAACACTGTGGAGTCTAAAACAACCTACTAGGGAAAAAAATGGTAAAGTTATATCTAAATAAGAGTTTAAGGTGAACAGTGAGGTTACTCGAGAGAATTTGTACAGATCTTCTGATTAATTTCCGAGTCTGAGGAAAAAGAAAAACCCCTCTTATCAAAGCTCTTGCAACCCCTGACCTATTCATTTCTTAAGAACCCTAGCTTATTGAAGTTCACTATAGCCTATTGGAAAGGCCATGAGTGGATTAACATTGATCAAAAGTTGTTCTTGTATCATCAAGCCTTTATTTTCTTTCTCCTGGGTTATTAGTGACAGAATTAGCATGGATGTGGAGGTCTAAGTTGAGTGACTCAGGGCTCCTATGTGGGGAGAACATCATGTCAAATAGAGCTCATAACTTGATTATATGTGCTCCAGCGTGCAAACAATTCCAAGAACAACCTAGTAAACGAATTTAGATATAATTAAAGAGAAAAGCTATCCATGAAAAAATCATCAACCAGAAAAGACAGCTTCATCTGACAACAGAATTCATGACTTTGATTAACGTTGATAATAATGCAATTATCGAAGAGTACTTTATATCAGAAAAGCTGGGGAAGTTACAAGTCTATAAGACTACAGTTTAAAAAGTACGAAAAAACTCTATATCATTTCTTTGGAATTCTTAGAAAAACGGATGATAAAAATCATATAAATTAGAACAGAAGCTATCTAATGTCACTATCCAATATGTTGGTGTTCAAAATAAACATAATAAATGCACGAATTAACCTTGGACCTTGCGAACTTGGATGTGGTGTGTAGATTCCCTACGCCAGATGGGTTGTGCTCCACTTCGCACAAGAGTAACATACTGATCCTCCTTTATCAGTTCCTTATTCTGAAAAGAAAAAGAACGTACAACAGTGAAGGGAACGGAATTATCTACTGATTCCAGAGAACCTAAACAGTGTATATAAGTATGGATGAAGTCACAAACCAATAGAAGTTTCAATGCTCGAGAAAACGTCTCCTCTGCATCATCTGAAAACTCCATAAAGATAGGCATAACACCATGATAAAGACCCAGTCTCCGTTTCACCCTCTCACTGTTTTTGAAGAGTATCAGCAGTATGGAGGGAAAAAACAAGAGAAAAAGAGAGAAACAGGAAGCACCATAGTGGGCGTGATAAAGTAACCATAACCTCAGAGAAATGAGTAAACCCTATTTAATCCACCTATTTGTTTATGATTGATATGTTGAACCCTAACCTAAGCGGCTAGATGCCAAATACATGTTGAAGAGGAATCAGTTTTTCTTTTTCTTTTTCTTCATCAATTTTTAGTGCGTTCCTCAAAATGGAACATGAGCTCACAATTAATAACCTTATTATTGTGAAAGGGCAAAGCGTAAATCAACAACCTCCTCCAACCCACTGAGAAAGAATAAAAATTAAGGACCAATTTGCAAGAAACATATAGAACCCCCTAAAGACGTCAAGTCTGGCAAGGTTAAACCATTGAACAAATCAGGAAATAAAACAAGTAAGTTGGGGTTTATGCTTGTTTCATTTGTTCATACAAATTCCTATATTATCGAACAACTTCGAAAGGATATTCTCTCTAGTTCTTTTTTAGTTTGCTTTTGTCTCTATATAGACTTAAAACGACAAATGTTATTCTCCAAAGTTGTAGGCATACTCCATGAGATTTACACACAGTAGGACGTACAAAACCCTATTCCCTGTAAAGAGAACTGTTCCATTTTCTTTCAAAGAGTTCTTGTAGTAAATGCATGTGCTACATTATTGCCCAACTACTACTTCTTTCCCTTTTTTCCTTCAAATTATCTGCTTGGTAAGGTTATGATCTTGCAACGAATAAGCATATTCCTCAAGGATATAACCCAGGACTTAAGTGAAACAACATATTTAGATTGTTACGTACCTATTGGTGAAAGCAAATATTGTTGATGAAGGTCGATTATGGCTTAAAAGTACAGCCATCGTTCCGGTTATTGTAAAGACAATTATGGGAGTTGCAAGAGTATTAGCCATCGTGGTTGCATGGAAAGCAAACATTTCCCCCATGTGGCCCTGCACAAGGATACCCATGCTCTAATCAGGTTACGGTGAAAATATATAGAACTAAAACAAAATTCTTCGGCTTCCCTTCTATTTTCAAATTATCTCCAATCACCACTGCCCACTATCTAAGGATATAAATCATGAAGGGGGTGTTTGTAGGGTACAGACGGCACAAGAGAAAAGAGTAAGATGAATATCAAATATGTCCTCAAGCTGACAGAAAACAAGAGAGCGGAGAAGAAAAGAACATCTTGACAAAGATTCATGCAGAAAGCGAGGGAAAAATTATACACAACAAAATCGATAATTTGCTTAACTGCACAGGTGAAGTTGCAAGTGCAAATAATCTAGTTGATATACAAGGTAGCAGTCTGTAACCTCATGTTGGTGGGAAACTATTTCTTAATCCAGTTAGAAATCAATCTATAGGATGTCCTTAAGTTGCTTGCTATTGCTGGATTTTCCGTTCACATTACCATTCTCTACGAAGAACTACTGCTCCTCGAACCAGCCAAACATGACAATAAAGAGAAAAAAATGAATTATTATAACATATGGTGCACCTTATGAACAGCAGATTCAATGGTAGGAGTGATGTTGAATTGTAGACTTGACTCTGTCCTCAATGCCACGGTATGCATTACTTTAACAGCTTTTAATGGATACCTTGAAAATATGTGCACGATGGTGTAAGCAATAAAAGATAAACTTCGGTCACATGCAGAAAAAAATCTCCATATGAATGAAATAACAATTTATGCACAAATGTAATGATCACAACAAATCCAGTCTGTCAGGTGAAATATGTTAAAACATCGATAGACATACTTTCCATGGGCAGTTTCTCCTGAAAGCATAACTGCATCAGCACTTTCTCGTACCGCAATTGCAATATCAGAAACTTCTGCCCTTGTTGGGGTTGGATGATCAATCATGCTCTCTAACATGTTTGTTGCTACAATTACTGGTTTCCGCATGCTACGACATCTTTTAATAATGTCTTCCTATTGAATCATAGAATAACAAAGTAATTACTATACATGTAGAAGCAGTAATGTGTAGTGGCATACTTCATATACATGGGTTATATCAAATGTAGTCTTTTCCTGATGTGAAGGTAATTATTAGCAGAGCAGGGAGAAAAAACATATTGTGGCACGTGGAATGTACAGAAGTATGAGTGCAACCTATTAGCATTGTTTTCTCTAATTCTATCATCCCTCACTAAATAGGAAACTCTTTAAGTGAATGTTTATCATCCTTCATAAACACATAAGCATTCTATCTTTAGTTGCATATATCTGAATTAAAGAGACTGTCTACCGGAAACCAGACAAGCTTTTGTATGAATAGAAATATATCCCCTTAAAGAAACATAATGACCCATAAGTGGTATCCTTATCCCCAACAGCAACCACAGAGAAACCACGCTATGTGGCATTAATTGCATTCTAAACAAGAAACCATTTCATCCCACAACTGTCCGGAAAAAAAATTACCTACACAAACTCCCTTTTAACCTCACCATTAGCACATCCTAGAAAGATTATTGCCAACTATAGTGTGTTAACCCTCAGTGGGACAGAAAGAATCACACTAAGCTAGGTAGACTAGGCCTCACATCAGCACAAAGTAACAACATTTTCTTTATGCTTCAAAACTTTCTTCATCACTGACATGATTAGTGAATAAAGACATGTCGCAAACAGGTGCCTGCAGCAAAAATGTCTTCAATCCAAAAGCAACATGAATAAGACAAAATTTGATGCCAAGTGTTGTACAGATAATATTAAGTTAAGTATGTAGACCTAGAATTACAAACATGCAATGGTTTAAAACAAGAAAAATGAATGATACCTGCAACAGGGGGACTTCTTCAATAGGAAGTTCAGCTCCAAGGTCACCACGGGCAACCATTGCCTGTCATGAACAAATATCAGCAAGCTTAGAGATATAGTCTCAACAGCTTAATAATTGCAAAGTCAGTGTGAACTTGGTCCAAAAAGGTGTCACTATGTTTGGTTTTGAATGACATTTCGGATTGTAATTAATATGTTTTGGCAAGATAATAACACTTACAATATTTAGCTACAATCCTCATAACTACAGAAGGGAGTACATTTTCCATTATCTACTTGAGAAAGTAAAAAACTTTTGCACATTGTCGAAACCATCCACCACATATATGTACAGAAAACATACAATTCCTTTAATTAACAGAAGAAAATAGCATATAGCTTGAGCTAACAAAGATTTCCAGAACATAGAGGACATTTTCAGCAGGACATTTTCTGCTGGACATTTTTATAGACAAGCGGATTGTTTCCGATTTTTAACGGGTTTCTATCATGATCATTAAATTGGAAGGTACATATTCATCACAAGCATAAGCTCCTACATATCAAGTATCCATTAACCAAACAGTTTAAGGATATCGTATTACTGACTGAAACGAATATGATAGTTAATTCCAAAACAGTATCCTTAAGTTATGGGGTTTCAACAATTGAGTGCCTCTTGTATTTCCTTTGCCAATTAGGGGCAGAGATTTGGGGGGGAAATAAAATTCTCAAATAATTTTGATATAATTTTATCAATATTAACCATGTAAATCGTTATTTTTAAAATAAAATAAAAAATGTCTCCACCTTCTCCTTCTCCTTCTCCATCTGAAGCTAATATTGAAGATCATACAAATTAATAACTAATAAGTATGAGCTACAGTGTTATATAATTTAGATATAGACTTCAAGAAAAAGGGAAATGAGTTTTTTTAATAAAAATCACACATAAACATAGCTTAGAAAATATAGAAAGCAGGTTAAATGAGGCCTTCTATAAAAGAACAGGAAACTAACCCCATCAGATGCACAAAGGATGGAGTGAAGATTTGGAATGGAATCAGCACTTTCTATTTTCACGATCACAGGAATATCTGCGCTGCTAGCTGCAGAGAGGTTCGTCCACACTAAAGTGAATAAAAAACAAACATGAAACTGATCTAATTAACTACAATGCGGAGCCACTTCACCTTTAAGATAGTCTTTCAATTCATGGACCACCTTAGCATCCTTAACAAAAGAAACAGCATAGAAATCAACTTGGTTATCCACACCAAATTTGATATCTTCCCAGTCTTTGTCTGAAGACATCAATAGCAGAGAGGACTTATATAATACGACATTTCGTGATAAAATCATAAAAACAATAAAAGAACTTTGGTAATATAAACAATGTTACCTGTTATTGAAGGTAGAGTCGCACTTTTCCCACGCACGTTTAAATGTCTTCTTGATTTCAGCTCCCCGCCATCAACTACTTCACATTTTACAGAATCCTTTGTTTTCGACTTCACAACTAAAGACATCATGCCGCCTGAAATAAAAAAAAATGGAACTGTTGACTACTTTTAACAATCAATTCAATTCTTGTACATGAAATTATAAATATTGTCCCTGGCCCCCAAAGCATGACAATGCAAACAAGACTAAAACTCAAGCATGACACAAAAATAATGTAAACAAGTTGTTCACTGCTAATAAAAGCAAAGACATGATCCAAGTCATTGCAAAATGAGCTGTACAATGACAATATGATTTCAATAGCATGTAGAAGACTACAGCTTTCTTGTCTCTTTCACTCCCAGCTTTAATATTTAGACACAATTAAAGTAAAAAAATTATGAATAGGAAGCAAGCGCCAACATTTAAGGTGAATAAAGAAGGACAGTCAATGTACATAAGGATCACGCATGACGCAACAGACACGTTGACAAGAGCTAGGTGAGCTGGCAAATACCAATAGATTATTTATAAAAGAATTGATGAAATAGGCATCATCATTCATCACTACATACATGCCCAAAGATTCTTGCTTTTTAAGCAATAAGATACAAATATCTTCCAGAATATGTACAGAAACTTTATTCAGACAGGAAGACTAAATAGAAACTGCAAGCAATAGCCTCAAAAGCGGATATGGTATACCGTCAACCAGTATTATGTCACCAGCTTCAACATCATTCACAAAGTCATCATAATTAACACTGACGGTGTTCTCTGTGCTAACTCCTCGTTTAATGGTGAAGTTGAACTCCTGTCCCTCTTTAAGAAGGATTGGTTTTGGCACATCTCCACTTCTAACCTCAGGACCCTGCATGAAGATAACATAAGACAAGTGAGACTTTCATCACAATTTAGGAATATGATTGGATTGGGTTAGAAAGCAGATAACTCAAGTCAGTAAGATTATGAGAAAAAAGTATGGGCATCCCCTTCCAAGTAACAAAGCTATCGGAATCATATATCGATTAATATGTTAAAAATTTGCAAATCAAAGTTATTCATTAAACCATTCGACAGTATTTAAGATCGCAAAGCTAATGCATAATTCAATTTAAATTCCTACCATAACTAGATGTTTTGACATTAATCCTAAGTTCTTTTTCTCCTACGTAACAGTATATTGATGAAAGAACAAGACAACTAGGTACACCTTTTGACCGCATACTAGAAACAAATACAAGTCACATCAATCACATACTCGGAAAGAAATTATGAGTAAACATCTACAATTTGTATATGAATTTAATATTGAATCCCAAAGTGAATATTTAAGTGTCTAACCAGCAGTGTACCTTGGTGTCCAACATTATGGCTACGACCTTCTCCTCAAACTGAGCATTGTATTCTTTAACGAGATCAATTGTTTTCTGATGAGATGCATGATCTCCATGTGACATATTTAAACGGGCAACATTCATTCCAGTCTCGGCCAGTTTCCAGATCATTTCACGAGAGCTTGTGGAAGGACCAATTGTGCATACTATCTTCGTTTTTCTCATAGGATTGGCATTCATTGTCGACTGCTCTAAGCCATAACTAGACTGGAAAGGAAATTTTGACCAGATTAGGGCAAATAATACAACAAAACTCCCAAATAAAGAAAACACACCAAAAAAAAGTATTCATACAAAGAGACTCAGAATACTATGACATTGAAATTTTTGCAAGAAATCTAAATTTCTATAACCACAGGAGATAGGCTGCCAAGTATCCTTATTACAGCAAAAGGCACTATCTCTACATTCACTACCCCCCCCCAAAAAAAAAGACTCTAACT
This sequence comes from Vinca minor, assembly GCA_026122235.1. Classification (NCBI taxonomy): domain Eukaryota; kingdom Viridiplantae; phylum Streptophyta; class Magnoliopsida; order Gentianales; family Apocynaceae; genus Vinca; species Vinca minor. The sequence goes on from JAOCZM010000026.1 coordinate 6,040,860, forward strand.
TTGAGCTTTATAAGGTGATAATTCCAACGAAGCTAGAGTTGGCCAAAGATTCCAATTCATGTTTTGCGAAAGCAAGCATTCATTTTCCTCAAAAGCCAAAATGAATGAAACAAAAATAATCGCAGACTAATTTCCCAAACAACAGCACCACAAGTAGTGGCGGATGTAGTGTCCAGACACAGGGCCACGTTCCCCTGAAAAAATAATATTTTTTAGATAAGTGACACCACACAAATAAGGTGAATCAACAAGTGACTCCACTGCTCTCTTGTCCTGGATCGGCTACTGACCACAAGCAAAAAACTAGAAAAGCAAATGCACTTAATAGCAACAACATTCATCAGTTCAAGCATACCATACATATAAAACAAAAAACAAAACCAATGACTTACACTAATCACAGGACCATTGATCGATGAGAGATTGTTATAACTATTATTGCTTCTATGAATCTTCTCGCTAATTTTTTCGGATTTAACAGCAAAAAACTGACTAACTTTTCCCCTGCTTCTGAATTCAGGAAAAAACAATTCATTAACGCTCTTCACCGATGCAAAACGCTCCGATGCCGTTGTTCCTCTTCCGGTTTCCGATATCAAAATCGACGTTCCGGTCGTTAAGTTAATCGCCGACATTATTAGTTGCAGAAGAATAAAAAACACAAGAAAAAACTTTTCTCAGGAAGTTCGAGAGAGAAAGAAGTTTTTAGATATGGAAATGAGGTTAAGAGCGGCGGCGGCGGCGGGGGCGGGAGGAAGTGTTTGGTGAATTTGGGGGCGGAGCATACAAGAAGAGGAGGGAGGGGAGTGAGTTTTCTGTTATTAATAGAAATAGAAAGAATCTGGAACTGGATCTTCTCTTCTTTGAACTCTGCTGCTGCTTTGTGTTCGCTGAAAAATGCGAAATAACCCTACTCGCGGCTTCTTTGCGTGTTGGAACAAACATAAGAATAAGGGAATTATCTTATACTCTTAGGATTGGACTGAGGCCAAACCATGGTAATTTTTTTTTTTTTTTACAAATATTTTTGTTCAGACACTTACGTCCTGGGGGAGAACATAAGTGAGACTTCCGTTCTGGACTGACGTGGTGAGCGCGTCTGAGATGTACCAAGTCGGCTCAGGACGGAAGTCCCACTTTCGTTCTCCCCCAGCACTTCCGTCCTCCCATTGCCCTAAATAACACCCCAGTCACTTTTCCTCTCTCTCGTATTTGAAACAAAAAAAAAAACTAAGTAAAAATCCTCCCCCTGCCGCCTGCTAGCCCACGCCGCCGCCTATGTACCACCGCCGTCCAGCCCAGTCCTCCGCCACCTTTCACAGCCTTAATTTCAAAGGTATAAACCTTTAATTTTTTGGGAAAAATTTAAATATAAATTATTGTGAATAATTGTTTAATTGGAATTTGGTGAAGTAGTTAAATTTGGAGGAATTAGTTTATAAATAATTGGGAATTTGGGAATTTAGAGTAATTTGGTGAATTTGGGAATTTAGGACATTTGAAAATTTGGTAAATTGTGAATTTAGGGCATTTGTGATTTTGGTGAATTTTTGTAATTATCTTAAATTGATTTTATTTTATAGAATTTATGTTAATTTTGGTGATATAACATGTGTTTTTTCTGATAAAATCTATGTCTATTGTTTTTTTTTTTTGTATAGATGTCTATACCTGTTCATCTTCAACCGGGTCATTTGATGGAGTGTTTTAACCAAACAGCCATACCATAGATCATTAGGAATATGGCACGGTGAGGAGTTACTAAACACCCCTTTAAAATGTATTAGAAGCGAAAGTCAGTTTTATGCCGCGTACAACAGAGAAACAAATCCTGCCTTAATTAACCTAATAGACCAATTAGGTTTTGGGGATGCTGTAGGATGGACATATCAAGGTATATCGCTCTCTAGTGACTTCCTTAGTCGAGAGATGGCGCACAGAGACCTATACATTTCATTTATGTAGCAGTGAGGCGACCATTACTCTAGAGGACGTATGATGTATTCTTGGCCTACCTACTATGGGACATGTGGTGTCGTGGGGTACGGATTACAATTTGTCCAATACTCAGTGGGCTGCTACTGTGTTTAATCTGATAGGATTCCAACCCACCCTGATGTCAATTAGGGAAACACTCTTCAACTGTTTGAAGTTTATACCCACATTAGTCAGCCTCTAGGACATGATGCTATTGATTTGGCGATAGATCAGAGGGCTAGGGCATTGCTATTCATTTTGATGGGTAGTTTCTTTTTTCCCGATAAGTCGGGGTCCCGAGCGAACATGCGTTATCTCCTCATCATCACTAATCTGGAGCATGATACGACTTTGTGGGCTAGCGGTGTCCTTGCGTATTTGTACCGCCAGATGTGCATATCCTGCACGGCTGTTTCGAAGGACATGACCAGATGTTGTTTGCTCATTCAGGTTTGTCTAAATTATATAAATTTTTATTTTTAATATGTAAATTGAATATTTAATAATCAATACTATTTGTTTTGACCAGTTATGGGCGTGGGAGCACCTTTCTTGTCTCCGTCCGAAAAACCGAGGTGAGATTTCAGATGAGATCCCCGTTGATGGTTCTCCTTACGGGGCAAGATGGAATAGAGCACGGACTTTCCGCAGCACGTCGAGTCACCAATTGTTGGTGTTTCGTGATCAGCTAGATTTGATCACCGAGACACGAGGGGTAAGTTTATTTCGATATTCTCGTAATTTATTTATTTAATTAAATAAATTGTTTTACATTAACTTGATTTATTTTACAATTTATGTGGAGACTGTACACTGATGCAGTAATTGCAGAGCGAGTGGCTCGAGATGAAGACTTCGTGTTAACTGTGCGTGCCCGAACGCCACTCATTTGCTTCGATGTAGTGGAGTACCACCTGCCTTGGATTCCACCAGGTGGTACTACCACCTAGGGATGGCAATTTGACCCGTGACCCACCGATCCGCCATGCCCCGACGTCTTTTGGGGCCGCCCCGCCCCATCCCATTTTGCCCCATTTTCCCCCATCTATATTACATTATTATAATATTGTTATTATTAAACATAATCATGTTTAATTTTCATTTTCATTTTCATTTTAATATACTAATTGTACTTGTTTGAGAATTGATTTGGGATAAAAATAATGATTTTTATGATTTTAAAAAAAAATTAATTATTTTTATGATAAAATTAATGATTTTTATGATTTTAATTTTTTTGATAAAATTAATGATTTTAATAATTTTAAAAAAATTTAATGATTTCAAAAATAAAAATAGGATGGGGCGGGGCGGGTTAGATCTGCCCCGTGCGGGGCAAGGCGCGGGGCATAATTTTTTTATCTGGGGCAGGGCGGGGCTGGTATTTGAGATACCCGCCCCGATCTGCCCCATTTCCATCCCTACACCTAGGGATGGCAATGGGTCGGGTCGGGGCGGAATTTCATGTTTTTCACCGATCCGCCCCGACCCGTTTACGTTTTTTTCCTGCCCCGCCCCGCCCCGTCCTATTTTTTAAAAATAAAATAATTAGCATATATTTTCTTTTCCCAAGTATAATTACCATATATATAAAAAAAAATTATATATATATATATATTGTTGGGGTCTAAATGGGTCGGGTCGGGGCGGGTCGGGGACCCGTTTACGGGGCAGTCTCGATCAGCCCCGACCTGACCCGTTCGCGGGGCGGGTCGGGTCAACGGGGCACAGGCTAAATTGCCATCCCTACCTAGGTGGTACCAATACCGGCAGGGACAGAAGGTATTGTCGAGGGTCAAGACCTCCACACATTGAAGGCAGGCACGACAAAGAATTGGGAGAACGAGCACAGTAAATACATAAAGTTGTGGGACAAGTGCGTCGATGCACTCGCTGACGCTGCTCCCGCTTTCGGTAATATTATTCCACCAAGCCAAGAGTACATGGCTTGGTACAATAATATTACCGTTCACCGTCTTACGAACCCAAGAAATAAGGATCCCAAGTCACTCCCGATGGGTTATCAACCCAACGCAATAGAAGAAGATATTTTGGTAAGTTTTTTTTTGTTTTGTTGTTAACATAAATCTTGTTATTTTGAATATACTAATTTTAATATTAATATTACAGGCGGAGTCCAATAGAATGATACTGGCTGAATTTGAGAAGTCTGCGACTAGAAATGTGTGCCAGTACAAAAGTCTCATCGTCTAGGCTACCAAACACCCTCAAAGATGCATTCGATGCGGCTGGGAAGGCAGTTACTTGTAGACCGCGCACTGCCGACATAGCAGAAGCTATCATTGAGCAACCGGTGACACAACTGAGGCAGCCTGTTGCAGGTATGACTTAGCGTGGGAGGCCGGGTACTCGTCGGAATCGGCAGGCTACTCAGGAGTTTCATAAGCAGATACAGCGCACTAGGCACTGCGGAGATACGGGGGCGTATCCACCACCGGCAGATCAGACACTACACAGACTCAACCTGATATACCCTCCAAATTTCAATACCAATTTTCGAGCAACTACGGTGTTTCTCTGGGTAGTCAAATTAGGGGGCATACTGGTGTGGGTCCCTCTTCATCGGGACAGGTGGAAGTCTTTTTTGGTACGACACCCTCGTACAGCCTTGGCTTGAACCCAACGCAGACGCTACAGCATACTCCACTTCTCCAGCTAGATTCACCTGAGGAGCCGATACATATCGACCCTGGTAATGCCCTGCGAACCAAAGACGGTCACATGTAATATCTACGGAAGAACCCGAAAACGACCGTTAGATACACACCGTCGGGGCAGTAGATAGGATATTACATTTAGTTTATTTCTTTTATTTGTTTAATTTATGTTACATACGATTTGTTTTTTACATTATTCGTTTTTATTAATAAAGCAACTTTTCTTTTGTCCAAGTAATTTTTGTACACATTTTTTGGTTAATATTCTGTTATAGTGATATTTTTTTTGTTGAAAAGTACCAACTACAAAATTTGTAGGCAAAAAAACAAAACTCAAAGTGATTCTGGCACAAAGCTTCTGCCAGACCAGAACGGAATTGCCACTTCCGTTATGGAATTGGATGAAAAAAAACTAAGTATTTTTTACCAAGCTACTGCCAGGGACGTGGGATGTGCCACGTTGGCCCACTTCCATTCTGGACAAAAATGTTTGTCCAAAAAAAAAAACTGCCATGGTTTGCCCTTTATGCCAAACCATGGTCAGTCGAATGCAATCCCTCTTATTCTTTGAGGGAATATACTCTTTTTTTTTTTTATTATGAGTTAAAATATTCTTACTCACCAACACTTGTTAGATCAAATGATGTGAGATTATTTTACTTAATTAGGGGCGGGTAAAAAGGAGTTCGAGGAGATCGACCGAACAGAGTCTCCAGAAATTGAGGACACTCAGATGGTTCCTGTTGCATTTGCAGAAAGGTGTATTTCAAAATTAAAGTTGTTGAAGTCATACATTTGTTCTACAAAGTCTCGTGTGAGAGTCACAGAAACTGAGAATGATCTTTTGGAGCAAATGAACTATGAAGATTTAGTGGATGATTTTGCTTCAAAGAAATATCGCTATTTTCAAGTGAAAAAAAAATTGCCAGTATTTATATTTTTAAAATTATGTAAAAAAATTAGTATATTTTGAAGACAAAAATTATGATGCAATTTTAATGATTTTTATTTTTTTATAATTACCTGAAAGTTATTTTTTTCGATTATGTAAAATTTTGTTTTAAAATTTAGTACAAGACCTACAAAATGATTGAGACGATTCAGTACTTAATTAAAATATTTCACTTTTAAATTTTGAGAAAAGAGATGACAGTAGATATGTAATACCTGGAATGGATATAAGACTGCACTAACTAGCACCCAACTGTCAACAAAAGGTTTGGCCCAGTGGGTAAGCCTTTGGCTTGGGACCGGAAGGTCCCAAGTTCGACACCTTCTCTCCGCAAATGGGGCAATAATATTCTCCTCTTTATGAAAGCTAGTCTCCTCCCACGCGTGAGGCGATGCTACAATCTCCCCGATCTAGCAGATCTCTCCCACTCACCGCTCGAGCCATCGCCTTCGGGCGTCTAGCACCACCCAACTGTTGTAAAAGGTTTTTGCGGCTAGATTTTGTTTGAAAATGTCTTGCGATATGACAATGATTAAACGGTGAAAACCTTGTTTAGTTTGCATACATACAATAATAATGTATTATTTGTGCTGTTTTTACAGTTTATATTATACTTTTACGGTTTGTAAATTGAGCATAATATTGGAATTCTAACTGCTGCGATCTGAATCCCTTTAAATAATACAATTTAATGGTGGATTAATCAAAAATAAATTTTACTAACAAATTTAATATGACATTTCAAATCCTATTAAATGGGTTAGAATTTAATTTTTCATGGAAATATCATTTCTTCACGAGTCTATGAATAGTGTTTGAAAATGTCTTGCGATATGACAATGATTAAACGGTGAAAACCTTGTTTAGTTTGCATACATACAATAATAATGTATTATTTGTGCTGTTTTTACAGTTTATATTATACTTTTACGGTTTGTAAATTGAGCATAATATTGGAATTCTAACTGCTGCGATCTGAATCCCTTTAAATAATACAATTTAATGGTGGATTAATCAAAAATAAATTTTACTAACAAATTTAATATGACATTTCAAATCCTATTAAATGGGTTAGAATTTAATTTTTCATGGAAATATCATTTCTTCACGAGTCTATGAATAGTGTGATAGAAATACTCGTAAAAGAGTTAATAAAAAGGAAAATGATTGTAATACAAGATTCCACGCGCCATGGAAAGAAGGTGGTATTTGGCGAAGCTACATTGTACATTTGGGTAGGGCAGCATTCTCCGTGGGCTTCTACTCCCAACTCTTACTCCGTCCACAGCCGCGCACGTAAAATATCTGAATGTCATACAAAAACAAAGAAATCCAACAAGGTGATGGAGATCGAGTTTCCTAACTACTCCCTCCATGACTTAATTTTTTTTTTTTTTTTTTGAAAAGAAAAATTGAATATATTTAATATCAGCAAAATTTTGTGGTAAAAGAAAATTCGGAGGACCTCTAAACCATTGACACGAGGTCTTTGACCTCATAACATATCTAGTCAATACATTAGTAGACGAATTACATAATCTATGAACATATGATCGGTGGCGGAGCTTCATGCCCAATTTTTTTGAAAATTGCATATTAATACTAGATATATATATATTTTTTTTTGTATAAATAGGTCCTTATAAATATAAAATATCTTGGTCCCTTAAAAATTTTAAAATTTAATAATATTACTCTCTAACACATAGTTCTACCACTAACTTTAATAATACTAATGCTATTTATTATTATTATTACTAATAAATAATACTAACTTTAATAATACTAATGTTATTTATTACTCACTCTATTTGAATTTGAATGTACAATTTTCATTTTTTTGATTTCCAAAATTGAATGTCTCATTTTCTAAAATAGAAATAATTTTGATTTGAACTTCCACTAACACATAATCCCTTAACTTATTCAAATTCAAATTCATCCCTTAACTTTTGTATAATAAAATGAGATATTAAATTTCGGACAAAAAAGTATTTATAATAAATTGTATATAACAAACTCAAAGTATACAATAGCGCTCCAAATACATAAATTTTTCTCTAAAAATATACATACATTTAATTCAATAATATATTTTTTATAAATTTGTCATGCTATTTTAAAGTATGGTTTGTGACACTAGCATATGCAAACTAGTCGGATTTTCTTCATTTTTTAATTTTTTTTCTTGTCAATTTTCTTCCTTAGTTTATGTCGTCTACCACAAATATATCGTCTTACACCGTGAGAGAATTTTAGTTCGGCCTCCCCTAAGTTCAAATCCTGACTCCGCCACTGCATATGATATATCGGCTAACTTAATCCCCCCACTGGACTTCCTTAATGAGATTAACGAAGAGACCAATGGACGACAAATCTTCTTCTTCGCTGTGTATGTGGGTGACCAGTGCTTTGCAGTTGATTTCTATAAGATCTATTTGATAACCATTGGAAGCAGCAAATTTAATTCCCTCCAGGAGTGTCAAAGCTTCTGCATGCTCGGGACTGGGCGAGATACTGAGGTAATTGGCAAACTCGGCTATGAAGGCTCCTTCATGGTTTCGAATAATTGCACTAATACCACCATTGCCGTCCAGCCATGAGCCATCAACATTTAGTTTAAACGGAGTGTAGTCCGGGGGTTCCCATATCTTTGGTCTGGTCGGCCTCTTATTAAATGTTTCGAAAATTGAGGAAACAAAAAATATCATACTTTATTAGTTAAAATACAAATATTGATACCAATAATATGATAATCATTAATAATTATGGTATGGGTAGGGAATAAATAGACGACATAATATCACTAAAACAGATGAATTCGAGATTGACCTAACATTTGACAACAAATGTACAAAAAATGGCTACTCACAGAATATCACTGAATACAGTAGTCTCATTTACCGTCACGTTTGCTAAGGAACCATACACTCAAATCAAAGTCAAAATGCATCAGAGAAGACAGACTTACGAATTATTTTAATTTATGTGCACATTATCAAGTTTTTTCATTCAGTATCCAGCGCATTTACGTGTACGAGTTTCCTAACCATACTCAACTAATAAAAACAATCGCCAAGGCAGGCATGTAATGCACGAGGTGAAGCCACTAGTGACTTCTCTTCAAATCAATATAAATATAATAAAGTTATGGCTGAAGTTTGTAGAATTGACAAGTTACACTTTGTAGATTTCTATTCAATGAGAAACTTACATGTGTTAGAATGAGCATTTATGATGTCCTTGGATGTTATGCTCTATTAAGTTAAATTCTAAAGTAGCTATGTAAATTAAATCTTAAACAAAAATTATATTCACTTAAAGATTAAACATTAACAAATGACACATAACTTCTAAACTTATCACATTTATGTATATAATAATATGATTCATAAGACTTGCTTAAATACTACTTAAGAGCATTCTGAAACCGTTCTGGTGATTAATAGATGGAAGTGCAATAGTTTTCTTCATCTTAACCTCCAAGAAAAATTATTTCAAAGGCCCCAAGCCTTAAAAAAGATAGTCAATCCTATAATGATGATTTCTGAAACAGTTATAATGATTATTAGATTGGAAGTGCAATAGTTTTCTTCATCTTAACCTCCAAGAAAAAGTATCTCAAAATCCTCAATAATTAAAAAAGACAATCAATTCTACAATGATAATTTTCTCTCATAAATATTAGTTAGAAAATAACAATTCATGTTCATTAATACCCTTAAAACATTAATTCATTTTAACTAACATCAACACTTGACAATATTTGATTCTTACACATGATTATAATTTGTATCAAATTAAAGGATCTAGATGGAGAAAAATAATAATTGTAACGGATTAAAAAATTGAGGAGATCCGGGCATTGAATTTAGGAGTCATTGTGATGCATTGAATTACTATATTCAAAAGTTTCTTAGACAAACTCAAATTCAAATAAGTTGAGAAGAATTTAATTTCTTGTATACAAAAAGGCGATACCCACGTCTTCAGGTTCCCATCACCCGATCCGACAGACATTGTGGAGGATGTAAATTAAGGTGACCTAACGGTTCGATTGGAAGAATTTAATTTCTAATTAAATGGGCAGTTGAAGAGGCTTTCTAAAGGATTTTTATAAATTAATCGTCGAGTTTCTCTTCATATATAAAGGGAGAGACCCATGTCTTAGTGGCGAGTCATTCTCATCCCAGAGAAGTTATGCTTCCTTCGCCAGAAAGGATACGAGTAAGATTTTTTTCTTATAAACTTTGTTATTTGTCTTCTATATTTTTGCTTTTATTTTTACATTCAAGAGTTTTTAATGTACTTTCTAAATTGTACGAACTCTAATCTAAATATTATTAGAAAATGTTATTTTTTATTGAATATGTTCTTTAACGCCTACACCTATAGAATTCGGACTTCACCTGACTTCACTCTATTTGGATTACTAAAAAGACTTTCGAATTTCAGATTATTTAAGTAAGTAGATTCTATTGTCCTTTAATTCTTGCGAGATATGTTTTTTTGAGTTTCAAGTAGAATCTACTTTACTAATTGTGTTATTCTGCTTCTCATGGAACATTTTTACACCTATTTTTTCACAACAAAATCACACAGCCGTACAACCCAAGGACAAATTAACAGACATGATCATTTAAACCCGCATTATCTGCCAAGAATTGGTTCCTATAATTTATAAAACAAATTATATGTTAGTCGTGGGGCTTTGAGCCGCGACGGCCTGTAAATTTGATGTTGGGGGAAGTGAAACTCGGTAAAAAAATTCCAAAATTCTTAGAAAGCAATAAAAAAGGCAAAAAAAATTCTTTGGGGGGCGAAATTGATAAAATTTTCCAAAATACACATCAAATTTCGATAAATAGTAATATTTTTAAAAATCTCGGGGGCGCCGCCCCCCCTGTAATCGTCCCTGGCTTGAGCACCAATATTATTAACAATAGAGAAGCGAAATATGTATCAGACAAGTGCGTGATGAAATGCCCCTGAGAACCAGTGTGAATAACCAGCTGGCTTCTCAGCAATGCTGTTATCACTTGTCTGTAGAATTTTTTAATGAGAGCGGAAACACATATATTTAAATAAATAATTTGGTCTCACAACAATACTATGGAGAAGAGCAAACAATATTCTATGCATCAACTCTCAAATTCACGAATCTATAATCCTAGCCACACCATAATTCTATTCCAGACCACACTCAAAGCCACTTTGTTTCCCAACATAAACTTTGAAACTTTTAAATATATCACAATCCTCAGATTTATTTTGCAGAAAATATACTCAAGTCTTTCTACTAAAATCATCAATGAAAGTAATAAAATACTTTTTACCACCCAAAGAAGGAACTTCCAAAGAACACAAATCAGAATGAATTTACTGCAATGGTGAATATTCTCTCCATGCCTTATCCTTAGAAAAAGAATCTCTATGCTCGGGATTCTCATCTGCTGCTACAACCGCTACAACCATATGCCCAGAGCTCGGGATTCTCATCACGTTCATTCTGCATTTAGGTGTTTTCCCCCTTCTTAGCTGGATTGCTTCTTTTGCTAGATAGGTGATAGGACCCATCTGAAAAAGAATTACCCAAATTGTTTTGGAGTGAATATGGTCACCACGGCTCTAGTGCGGAACGGGTGCATGAATTTTTCTCGTCCGTTTGATTAAAATTTTGACGGTTAAAATTGATTTTTAAAAAAAAACATTTATTCGGATTTTAAATTTTTTTTAACTAAAAATACCTGTTTTAAAATATTGTGTGTATACTGAAAAAATATATTTCGCATAGGAGCCTGCCTGGAATAAGGCGGCTATAGGTTTGGTTGCCCAACCAAAATCCACATTGGACTCACATTCCAACATATCCACAAAGGACTTCAGCATGACCCCTGCTATTGAAGAGAAGCCCACAATCAATACTTCCTTCGTTTTCAGCAATTTCCTACAAGATCTTTTTCAGTAACGGGTGGACCGCAGGGTCTTGGACCGCACGATGCTGGACCACGTGCTGCTGGGCCTCGCGCTGCTGGGCCGCACTTTGCTGGGCTGCCTGTAACTGAACCTAATGGACCAAGAGCAGTTGGATCGAGCTCTACTGGTCTGGATGCTGCTAGATCTAGCTCTAATAGGCCGAAGCTGAATTTTAATGCTGAATTTAAGCCCGCTGAGGGGCTGAATGCAAGGAAAGGACTAGGCCAAGCCTATGTGGTTACGGATATTGAGATTGCTGAAATTGGACACTTTAAAACTGTCTTTGAACAAGGCCTTTGGAAATTTGGCCTCAAAACTGTGAGTTGGGCTATGAAGGGCCCATGGAGCTCGAAATAAAAAATAATAATGAGCTAATTTTGGATGCTTTAAAATTTGATGACTCGGACTTTTCTCCAAACTGGAAGCATAAGTCCACACTCTCTGAAGATGACTTTGATGATTTGCTTGAAGTTGAGGATTTGCTTGCTATTGATGACTTATGTCCTTCGGGGGCTCCTGCCGAAAATCAGGGTAAGTTGGAGGTCACTAAGCGACCCCACCAGGAGGAAGCCATAGAAAAAGTTGTCGTTGATTTCTATGAGAAGCTTTTTTCAGCAAATTCTGGCGGAGCTAGTCTCTCGCCTCATCTACTTACTAATAAGTTAAATGCCATGAAATTGATGGACTAGAGCGAACTTTTACTCAGGATGAAATTGAAAGCTTTAAAGCAAATGCATCCCCACAAAGCCCCCGGGCCCTGACGGGATGCATATCTTCTTCATTCAAAAGCTATGGCATATCTTGGGTGAATCGGTAACCAGGTTTATTATTGGGGTGTTGAACAATGGAGATAGCATAGCAGCTATAAATTCTACGCACATTGCTCTCATACCCAAAATAAAAAAGCCTATCTCTACGGCCGACTTTAGACCAATTAGTCTATGTAATGTCATATATAAACTCATTTCAAAGATATTGACAAATAGGCTAAAGCTTGTGATGGGCTCCCTGATCGACGAGGCCCAAAGTGATTTTCTAAAAAAAAGGCTCATAACGGACAATGCTATTATTGCCTTTGAAGTGTTTCATAGCCTCGATACAGTCAAACCAAACGGCTCTCCTTAACTGGCCTTTAAGCTAGATATGAGCAAAGCTTTTGACACTGTTGAATAAAACTATCTAGAAATGGTGATGGCATGTATGAATTTTTTCCCAAAATTTCTCTCTCTTGTGATGAATTGCATTAGAACTAACTAAATGGGGTACCAACAAGTTATTTCACTCCAACTAGGGGAATCAGACCGGGGATCCTTTATCACCTTTTTTTTTCTCATCTGCAGAACAGGGTTATCCTCTTTGGTACGATTAGCCGAGGAAACGGGGCTCCTTCAAGGGTTCTAATTAAGTATGAGTGCTTCTGACACGCATTTGATGTTTGCGGATGACTCTCTCTTTTTTGCCAAAGCGGAGGAATCCAGTTTGAGGCGGCTTAAGGAGATATTGAGTACATATGAAACATGCTCTGATCAATTAATAAACTATGACAAATCAAACTTGTTCTATAGTAAAGGAACCCCTGAAGATATTAAAGATCTTGCCTTCTCCATTTTACAAATTCCAGAGGGAGATGGGAAAAGGAAATACATCGGGCTACCATATATGACAGGACGATCAAAAAATGAGGTTTTCCAGTTTGTTGTAGACAAAGTCTGGAAAAAAAACTAAGCAATTGGAAATAGAAGACTTTGTCCTTTTGCAGCCAGAGTAGTTCTTATCAAGTCTGTAATCCAGGCCATTCCAACATATGCAATGTCGTGTTTTGTTCTCCCTCCATATATCATTGATTCACTCACAAGCATGATGCGTACATTCCTATGGGGAGGAACGGAGAATAAAAGGAAAATATGTTGGCGGGCATGGGCTACCCTTTGCAAACCCAAAGACCAATGAGGCATATGTTTTCGTGACTTAGCAGCTTTTAATAAAGCTCTTGTCGCTAAACAAGGTTGGCGTATTGTTCACCAACCACTCTCACTTTGCTCTAGGATACTACAAGAAAAGTATTTTCCCCAAGAACGATTCCTATCTGTCAAACTTAAAGGACGAACCTCTATAGTCTGGCAAATAATCTTAAAAGGACGAGAATTACTCAAGGTCGGACTGAAATGGAGAATAGGTGACGGCTCAAGAGTCAATATATAGGGGAATAAATGGTTAAACACCCTGAATTTTTTCAAACTGTCAGAACCTCCTGACCTAGAACTTTTGAGAGAAATTTTTCTCCTCATAAGAGATTAGGGAAATACTTGAGGTTCCACTCTGCGATATATGGCCACCAGATCGCCTTGTTTGGGGATTTTCTAAAAATGGATTGTACTCTGTCAAATCCGGATACGACCTTCAAGTAGATATCCAAAATGGCAAAAATGAAAAGCCTTCGACATCATCGAACAATGTTGTCGATCACTGGAAAAATATTTAGAATCGGCTATTCCCCCGAAAATACAAAGCTTTATATGGAAAATCTTCCAACAAATTCTGCCAACTTGCCAAAATCTATCAAAGTGGGTAAAATTCATTAAATCACAATGTCCTGTCTGTCATGGGGCTATTGAAACTGCAACACATGCTTTTTTCTATGCCCCTATCAGCTCTAGACGTATGGAACAATACCACTTTCGACATTCAGGCAATACTCAAGAATGATGTTTTCCCTTTTTGTCTCATGCCTATCCTCAAAGCTAGCGAAGAGGTTTCTACTCCTTTTGCATACACTGCATGACGAATATGGTGTAATCGTAATAAAACTGTTTTTAAAGGGAAACGACAAATGCCAGAGGAAATTGCCAATCTTGCCCTCATCTATGCTGCTGAATATAGTAGCATTTTAACTTCATCTTTAGGTTTGAATGGAAATGGCCGATCACTGCCCAATGTTGACCATATACGATATATATTAGAGGGAAAAGCAAAAAAGTTTTCGCCAGATGCCACAGAAGAAAGACCTAAGGAAAAATCTATCTATAGCTGGCAGGCTCCCAACGAAGGCTTCTTTAAACTTAATGTTGATGGAACCTGGTATGAGAACTATGGAGGAATGGGATTCTTCATCAGGGATCATGAAGGATCATTTATTGCAGGGGTTGCAAAAATTGCCCCAAACTCCCCCAGCCCTGAATACGTTGAAGCAAAGGTGCTGATTGAGGGACTTCGGTTTGTTATGAATCAAGGATATCAGCCGATGCTCATCGAAAGTGACTGTCAAGTTCTAGTTAATCAGATCCACCAAGCAGAAGAGGATTTGTCTTCATTAGGACATAATGTTAGCCAGATACGTAATTGTTTAGGGACTAGCATAACTAATTTATCTTTTGTCATGCGAATCTTGTAATATTCTTGCCCTATGGGATTAAATTTAATCACGCATGATGAGGTTTAAGCACTTCCTCTCAGATGGTTTGAGAAGCACCCTGAGTTTTTTTCATACCATATGTAACCCTCGAATCCGATTAATAATATTCCAATGCTTTTTATTTCCAAAATAATATTCCGTATATCCTGAAATAAAAAACTGTTCAACATAGAAGCCGAACTGCACTATAGGCTTGAGCATCTCCTCGGCTTCACAAGTCACAAGATAAGGTGAAGTACCAAATCCTGAGACAGAGCCACAAAGAAAATGCTCCAACGGAAGTCTCATCAAAGATTGATTCATTGATTTTCACTGAGTAATTAATTACATCCTAAATTTACCGAAAGGGATAAGAGAGAAGAAGATGAAGTTTTCACTGAAAGTTCAAGATTCCGGCCAGAACCACCACCAGCAGCATCCACCGCAGCAAAACCACCCACTCCTCCTCCGGGCCAAAATCCCAATAACCATCTTCAACCTTCCTTTTCTCTCAGGATTTTCCACAACAACCCATCATCCTTCTGACCTCTCCCTCTCTCTTTCAACCAATTTCGCTTCTGGTCCCACTCTCAAACTTTCCTATTCGACTATTTCCTCCGCCTCTTCTTCATCATCCACCGCCGCCGCCGTCTCACCGCCACCGTTTACTCTCAGTCTAAAATCAGGTATTGGTATTTTGGGGTCTCCTAAAAAAGATTCACCCCTTATTATTTCTGCCAATTTCTCATTTTCTCCAAATAATCCCAATTCTAATCCAAAATTTTCACTGTTTCTCAAACCCCAATTGGGCTCATTTTCTTTAAGGAAATCCACTTTTTCTAACCCTAATCCTCCTAATGGTAAGATAAGTAATGGAGAGACTACTAATTCATTTGGGTTTGTTCCATTGGAAAAACCATTGAATTTGAAGGACTTTGCGTTGGATAATAATGGTAAAGATCCAATCTTTAAGGGAGTATCAGTAATGGCAATGACTGAAATGCCAGTAGCCAAGAGGGTTTCTATGAGTTTCCGTTGGGGAGTGAATTTTCCCTCGGATTTAAGCAAGCAAATGCCTTATTTGACTGTGAATAAAATTGGGATTGAGAAAAGAGTTGATTATGAGGTGAAAGAAGTGGTTAATAAAGTTAAGGATAATAAGAAAAGTGATATGGAAGTGTTAAAAGGAATGTGTGTTTGGATGAAAAGGGAATTGGATATGTTGGAGAAGGAGAATAGGGAGATGAAGTGTAGATTGGAAGAAATGAACCTTGGAAATGATCGAAGAGTCGGTAATGGTAATGGTAATGGTAAGAAGGCAAATCCGGTGGTGGAAAGGTCGAATGGGTTCGAGCAGTGGCGGAGGAAGAAGAAGAATGGTGGTGGGGAAGAGAATGTGATTAAAGAGGTTAAGAAGACGGGTGGGAATCAGGCAAGTGATGTAGAAAGTGAGTTGCAGAGAGCTATTAAAGCAGCTGCTTCCTCCTTGTGAGAGATCAATTTTTCTAAACTTGCTGCATACTTTTTATATTTACTTGAAATGTGTATATAGTTTGAGCACTTTAATCTGGTGATATTAGTGTATTTATCATAGTCTGTTCATGAATTTCATCCAATATATGGATTCTGAATCAAGAAACATGGTAATGTGCACATAAATCAAAATGGTTATTGAGTCTGTCTTTTATGATGCTTTCAGCTTTGATTTGTGGACATGATTTCATAGCAAACATAGTGTTCTGATTTCTCTTATAGTAGTCACTTTGTGCATTCATCTTCAAAAGTTAAGTCACTCTCCAATCTATCTGTTTCAGTGGTATTTGGGAGCAGCTATTTTAACGATATATTGTCAAATGTTAGATTTTTCTTCTATCCATTCCTCGATCATACGCCAATTATTGTGAAGGTTGTTGTTCTATATGGATGGTGGAAGAAACTGTTAGTCTAGTTTTATATTTTGCCCCATGATTATTCTTGATTTTTGGTTTAGGAATGTTGTTGAATATGTTTGCAGATTCTTTGCCAACATATTTAGATGTTCGGGCTTATGTTCCTTCTGACAGTGGTACTTTGTTTGTTCCTTTCTGCAAATATAAATGGTACTCCCTCCATTCCTAAATATAAGACTTTTATTAAATGTTGCGAAAATTAAGGAAATAAAAACTAAGATGTTTTTGTAATTAAAATATCAATATTATTCTCTTAAATATGACTTGTATACCACTCATTCTATTTAAGAGAGTAATATTGATATTTTGATTACAAAAAATCTTAATTTTCGCAACATTTAATGAAAGACTTATATTTAGGAATGGAGGTAGTATATAACATCGAGTGCTAGATTATAGAATTTCCAAGCATGAATTTCAAGGCGTAGATCTCTATCTGCTGATAGTATTAGTTTTGTCATCGGCCTAGTAACTTGAGGAAACCTATTTTCCTTCAGTTTATCTGTTATTTTTCTCTAGTTTGACACACTGTTATCAATAGCTGTGCTATAGCGGGGCGTAGCGGCCACGTGCCGCTACAGATGTATCCATAGTGTCGAGCATCAGTCTTGCGGGAATAATGGACCGCTATTGCGGCTAAAAGAGTAGGAAAACAGGCGTGATAAGAACTTAAAAACCCATTTTACCCTTTATCAAATGCTAAATGCTTGCATTGTTCTTTGTCTAAAAGGACCATTGCAAATAATTCAATCTACTGGGTGGTAGAATGTTCTCCATATATCTTTTGCCTTTCTGTTGCTGTTGTTGTTGAAAATATTCATATGGACCTTGATAGGCTACTAGAATTATTGGCTAAAATATTGACTAAAATATTTTTTCGGACCTTTTTGCCTTTATAATTGGGTGAAGCCCTTATACCAGCAAGGGGTAAGATAGTCATTTAACACCCTCAATTTGGGGGTTTAGGGTTTCTATCCCCAAAATTCTAGTAGTAAAGCATTTTCCTATTCATATATAGCAATTAGTAAATCATTTTCCTAGTTGTTATCCTCTAAAAGATAGTTTTCTTTAACTTGTGTATTTGCTTTCCATTTTCACCTGTCATAAGTACTGGAGCTTGGTGAATTACTCCCTCCATTCCCAATTAATTGTCGTTTAGGAGATCTATAAGTATTTAAATTAATTATCGTTTAAGGTTATTTTATTAGTTATCAACAATTTATTTCAATTATATCCTCGACATTTCTTTTATTTGCGGCATCTGCCATCCCTATTTTTTCCTTTCTTTTCTTATGCTATAGAAGTTAGAGAGAATGGTAATATTGGAATTTTCGGTGAAGATGACAAGTTCATTAATTTTTCTAAAATTGTCTAAATAGTTTTATATTTAGGAATGAGGTAGTATCTCCTAATACTTGCCTGAAACAGTCTGGATCCTATGCGTAACAATTTTTTTCAGTATATACGGAACGCCTCCAAACACCAGTTCCGAGATTTAGAAATGTGTTCGTTTCAAAACTAATATTATCCGTCAAAATTTGAATTCAACGGACGAGGAAAGTTCTGCACGTGCAGAATTTACCCACGTTCGGCACCCAGAGCCGTATTAGTGTCTGAACTCTTAAACACCAATCCCTATTTCTGGAAACCAGAAAAGACACAAGGTGAGTTCACTATTACCCCCTTATAAATTATTTGTCAACTTTGTATTTTGCGCGAGAATTAAGATTCATTAAATTTTATAATATGGTATGATAAAATCTCAAACACAATAATATTTAGTTAATGAGTGAGCTAAACACTTGGCCAATTGATTGGCTAAATTGAGTGTAAAATAGTAAAAATACTTTGAAATCATTTATCCCAGCATGGGTGAATAGTAAGCACCCATATGGATTTAAAAAAAAATGGATGAATAGTATTTAATTTAGATTTTTAATTAATTTTAGCCAATTTTACTTTGCCGAAAAATATTATACTTAATCTTATTTCCAATTTAATTTTACTTTCTTTTTTCTCTATATTTTTTTCTCTTCAACATTTATTGTAAGGGTATAATTGAAAATTCATTATTAACGAGCCATTTATTTAGAAATTAGAGAGTTAATTTTGATAGATTAAAAAAGTAAATGTGGACAATAATTTAGGACGGAAAGAGTAAATATCAAGGAAATCAAACCAAAAAATAAAGGAAAATTCTGATATGGACCGGGTCCATGTGGTCCAGATTTGGTCACATCCCTGCAGAATGAGGAGAGAGAAGGAAATGTAGTGATGTAGTCAAATCTGGACCGCTTGATCCAGTGGACCCGGTCCATATCAGAAGTGTTCAAAAATAAATCAAACAAGTGAAACTTTCGCTTTTTTTGATACATCATCGGGAATGGGCCATGGAAGGTCTAACTTCTAAGGCCACTCAGTTCAGACGGTAAAAGATATGGCCTCAAAATTAACAATATAATACTACCTCCATTCTTTAATAAAATACTTTTATTACATGTTGTGAAAATGAAGGAAATAAAAGTTAAGATATTTTTTAATTAAAATATCAATATTATTTTTTCTTAAATAAAATTAGTGATATAAAAATCATATTTAAGAGAATAATATTTGTATTTTAAATAAAAGAATCTTATTTTTTATTTTATTTATTTTCGCAATATGTAATAAAAGTCTTATGTTAAGGAATAATGGGAGTATTAACCTAGATTGGAGTTTGACATATTGTTGGCATTTTTCTCTAATGTCAGACAACTTTTCAAATTCTGTTGCTTCTTTTATTTTAAAATTGAAGATCTTTTGTGTTTTTTTTTGTTGGAATTAAAAATGTGTTATGAAATGGATGGAATTCTAGAGTGAATTCCACCACAAAACTAGAATATAATATAAAGATGAAGTAGACAAAACACAAGAGATAGGAGAAGTATTTCTATATTATTTCATGAGTTCCTTTTACATCAAAATAAGCCCTCTATTTATAGGGTTAGAAAATGTAGGTTATGAAACCTTTCATAATGGGTAGATAATGGAGCTTGAATGTGTAGGTTATGGACTTCTTGTAACTCCTCTTTCAATAGAGAGTTAAGGTATCCATAATGTTGAAGGGGTTATGGAATAAGGACTCCAACCTTAATATTTTCATAACACTCCCCCTTTGGAGTCCTTAATAAGAATATGCCTCGTTAAAACCTTACTAGAGTAAAAAACCCAGTGGGAAAAAAAAACTTCTCTAGTTAAGGAAAAAGAGTACATCCTTCTTTATATTTTACTCCCACTGTTGACTAGATCCCTTAAGATCTACTGCACTGACGCATGCCCGATCTTATAAATCAACTTCTTAAAAGTTGAAGTCGGTAATGTCTTAGTAAACAAATCTGGCAGATTGTTACATGACTGAATTTGTCGCACTTCAATTTCACCTTTCTTTTGAAGTTCGTGAGTAAAGAAGAATTTAGGTGAAATGTGTTTTGTTCTATCTCCCTTGATATATCCTTCACTCAATTGAGTTATACAAGCAACATTATCCTCATTACAATATTGTAGGAATTTCTTTCTCAAAAGATAAATTACTATTCTCTCTAATATATTGAATCAATGACCTCAACCACACACATTCTCGACTTGCTTCATGAATAGCTATTAATTCAACATGATTTGAAGATGTGGCTACTATAAACTGTTTTGTAGAACGCCATGATACAGCTGAGTATCGCCACAAGTAAATAAATAGCCGATCCCGAGAACGTGCTTTATGATGATCGGATAAATAACCCGCATCTGCATATCGACCAATGATGGTTTTGATTCCTTAGAATAAAATAATCCGAGATCTATTGTTCCTTGGAGATACAGAAGGATATGTTTAACTACATTCCAATGTCGTCGAGTAGGAGAAGAACTATATCTTGCAAGTAAATTTCTGCAAATGATATATCGGGGACGAGTATTATTTGCAAGATACATTAGTGCACCAATAGCACTAAGATATGGTACTTCGAGGACCAAGTAGTTCTTCATATTCCTCTCGTGGTCGGGAAAGGATCTTTAGTAACATCTAATGAGCGGACGACCATTGGAGTGTTTAAGGGATGTGACATATTCATGTAGAATCTTTTCAGGACTTTCTTAGTATATGTTGATTGATGAATAAGGATTCCATCTTCTAGATTATCAATTTGTAAACCAAGACAAAATTTGGTTCTCCCAAAATCCTTAATCTCAAATTCTTTTTGTAAATAATCTCTTGCTTTAAGAAGCTCTTCGGGGAGTCCCAGTGAGATTAATATCATCAACATATATTGCAATTATAACAAAACCTGATTCCGACCTTTTAATGAAAACACATGGATAAGTTGGGTCATTCTTGTATCCGTCTTTTAGTAAACTCTCACTTAGGCGGTTATACCACATTCTTCCAGATTGCTTTAATCCATACAAGGACTTTAGCAATTTAATAGAATAATTTCCTCGAGTGCTTGACTTACATTTTTCAGGCATGCTAAATCCTTCAGGGATTTTCATGTAAATGTCAGTATCAAGATTCCCATACAAATATGCAGTAACTACATCCAAAAGACGCATATCGAGATTTTCATGCACTGCCAGACTTACAAGGTATCGGAATGTAATCGCATCAATTACAGGGAGAGTAAGTCTCATCATAGTCAACACCCGGTATTTGCGAAAAAACCTTGTGCTACTAGTCGTGCTTTATATTTCACGACTTCATTTTGTTCATTCCGTTTTTCGCAAAAATATCCATTTATAACCAACGGGTTTTATCCCTTCGGTATTCGGACTACGGGTCCCAAAAACCTCACGTTTAGCAAGTGAGTCTAATTACGATTGTATTGCTTCTTTCCATTTTAACCAATCCAGCCTACGCCGAGCATTCTTCTATTGATCTTGGTTCAAGATCTTGATCATCACTTAGAATATCTCTTTGCTACATTATATGCAAAAACATTATCCATAATCGTATTCATACGATTCCAATTTTACCCGATAGCAACAAAATCTATGGATTTTTCCATGTTTTCATTAATCTTAGATACATGAACCATTGGATCAATAATTTCTTGGTTCGTTCTTACTAATTCTTTCGGAGTATTACTTTGATCATTTAATCCTTTTCTTTTTCGAGGATTTTTATCTTTAGAACCAATGGGTCGGCCACGCTTCAGGCGTGTTTTGGAATCTGTAGCTATAGAGCTTATACTTTGTCCTGCAGGGACATCTATTCGCATAGGAGCATCTATAGCCGGAATATGAGATTTGGTAATTCTTGTAGAGTCGGAAAAAGCATCAGGCAACTGATTTGCAATTCGTTGCAAATGAAATTATTTTACGAACTTCAAGTTCACTAGTGCTCGTCCAGTGGATCCAAATGATTTAATGATGATGTTTTCCATGTAATTTCATTCTTTTTGTTGTTGATTTTCTCCTCCCGATGTAGGGGAACATTGTCTCATCAAAATGACAATCGACAAACCTACCGAGTAAAGACATCGCTCGTTAAAGGCTCAAGATATCGATAATGGAAGGAGAATCATATCCCACATATATTCCAAGTCTTCTTTGAGGACCCATTTTTGTACGCTGATTTGGAGCAATAGGGACATAAACTCCACACCCAAATATTCTCAAATGAGATATGTTCGGCTCAGAGCCAAACGCCAAATGTAGAGGAGAATATTTCGATAACTAGTTGGCCTTATGCGAACTAGTGCCGCTGCATGCAAAATAGCATGGCCCCCAAATCGATATTGGGAGCTTTGTTCTCATCAACAAGGGTCTAGCAATCAAGCTGTAGTCGTTTAATGAAGGATTACGCCAATCCATTTTTGTGTATGAACATGTGCTACGAGGATGCTCAATTGTTATACCGAGTTGACATGCAATAAGCATCAAAGGTATGAGAAGAATATTCACCAGCATTATCTAAACGGATTCTCTTGATGGGATAATCTGGGAATTGTGCTCTTAATCTAATTGTTTGAGCAAGTAACCTCGCAAATGCCAAGTTGCGAGTTGATAATAGGCACACATGCGACCATCGGGTAGATGCATCAATTAAGACCATAAAATATATGAAAGGTCCACATGGTGGATGAATAGGTCCACATATATCACCATGAATTCTTTCCAAGAATGCGGGAGATTCAACTCCCTACTTTTGATGGTGATGGCCTAACTATTAATTTCCTTGAGAACAAGAACCACATTTAAATTCACTTGAAATTAATATCTTATGACCTTTTAATGGATGGCCATGTGAATTTTCAATTATTCTTCGCATCATTATGGATCCGAGGATGACCCGATCGGTCATGCCAAACTATAAAGTTATCCGGATTAGTAAACTTCGGGTTTACTAAATGATGCATTTCAATAGCACTAATTTTTTGCATAATACAAGCCGGATGAGAGAGATGGTAGTTTCTCAAAAAACATATTTTTTGCTAGAAACGTTTGCAAAAATACATAGAAATTCCGCATTTTGATCATTCATCGTTTCAATGTGATATCCATTTACTGCGAATATCTCTAAAACTTAATAAATTTCTTTGAGACTTTGTAGAGAATAATGCATCTTGAATGACCAACATAGTTCCTTCGGGTAAAAATATACAAGCTCTTAGGAGCCTTCTATTAATTTTGCACTACCATTTATGGTTTGGACACTAGTTTCTCTCATATTTAAAAAAGAAAAAATATTTCTCATTTTTTAAGTATTGTGTGTGTTGCTCCACTATCAATAAGACATATATCACTATCTCCAATCTTTAATCCGGAAGAGGGAACAATAGCCATTTTCCTTCAATGCAAAATTAAAATAATTTAATAAATATGAAGGAAATAAAATACTTTTATTCATCATAGTACAAATGTACTATTTATTACAAAAAAAAACTAGTAAACTAAAAAAGAGAACTTGAATGGAAAAAAAAATTACTTAATTAAGCGAAATGAAAGATAGACATAATAATCTAAAAGCTGAAAATAAAATTTTAAATCTTGATTGTTCCATATTAAGTCTTACGGGACTGTTCCATCACCAATAAGATGATCTATCTTTCCCTCCCAGGGATGTTCAAAGAAATCAGCAACATCCAAGTGTGTCACATCAACGGACATATCATTCATATAATCATCATCATCATCATTAGTATTCTTTTTGGGAAGTGTAATTTGCCTCAACACTCTTGGCTTTCTTTTTTAATTGATGCTTGATAAAGATCAATGAGGTGCTTAGCTGTACGACAGGTACGAGCCCAATGACCTTCCATTCCACACCGATAACAAATTTCTTCACGATCTTGTGGATCAATATATTTCCCTTTTTTCTTTTCATTCATTTTCACGGTTGAGAACCATCCTCATTATTATTATAATAGGGAATGCTTTTACCTCGTCCACGTCCACGGCCTTGACCACGTCCTCGACCTTGGCCACGTCCCGCGACCACGTCCCTCTTACACGGTTATAAAATCTAGTCGCATTCACTTGAGGGAATGGAGTGGAACCGATGAAGTCGAGATTCATGATTTTTCATCAATAACTCATTATTTTGTTCACCACAAGAAGACAAGAAATCAAATCAGAATACTTTGTAAAACCTTTTTCTCGATATTGCTCGCTGCAGAGAGCAAATTCGAGGCATGAAAAAGTGGTAAATGTCTTTTCTAGCATATTAGCATCACTAATATCTTCTCACATAATTTCATTTGAGAAGTAATTCTAAACATGGCTGAATTATACTCACTAATAGACTTAAAATCCTGGAGTCGTAAATGTGACCAATTATATCGTGCCTTTGGAAGTATGACCATCTTCAGGTGGTCATATCTTTCCTTCAAATTAGTCCACAAATTAAGTGGATCTTTCACCGTAAGATACTCCGCCTTTAAATCCTCATGAAGGTGACGACGGAGGAAGATCATAGCCTTAGCACGATCTTGGTTTGATGCTATGTTATTTTCTTTGATGGTGTCTCCAAGACCCATTGAATCAAGATGAATTTCAGCATCCAATTTCCATGACATATAATTTCTCCCGGTGATCTCAAGTGCTACAAAATCAAGCTTAGCAAGGTTAGCCATAAAAATAAACTTTAACAAAAAAATAATCAACTTACTTGAACCTCCTTTTGATACAAGCCTTAGATGTAATATAGGAATTATTAACCGAATTATTTTTCTTAAACTAAAGAGACTTCGTGCTGATAACGTATTATGAAATGGATGGAATTCTAGAGTGAATTCCACCACAAAACTAGAATATAATATAAAGATGAAGTAGACAAAACACAAGAGATAGGAGAAGTATTTCTATATTATTTCATGAGTTCCTTTTACATCAAAATAAGTCCTCTATTTATAGGGTTAGAAAATGTAGGTTATGAAACCTTTCATAATGGGTAGATAATGGAGCTTGAATGTGTAGGTTATGGACTTCTTGTAACTCCTCTTTCAATAGAGAGTTAAGGTATCCATAATGTTGAAGGGGTTATGGAATAAGGACTCCAACCTTAATATTTTCATAACAAAATGTAGATTTTGGTAAATTTTAAAATCAATTTTAGATAGTACTAAAAAAAAGTGGTTCCTCCCAAAAAATTTCATAGCAACAACCATTAATACGCTTCAAAGTGAAAATTTTAGCAAAGCTAACTTCTCCAAACCAGCACATAGACAGGGTCAAGCCAACATTCGCTCTTAGGGGGACAAATTTATTTTGGAGGGACAAAATTTTAATTCTTTGAGGCGGAATATATTTTTAAACTAAAATAAAATGTTTTTAAAAATGTTGGGGACAAATGCTCCTTCCCGCCTCTCTTGATTCCGTCACTACACATCGACATATGAAGAATAGTCATAGTCGCCAATAAAAAGAAAAAAAGAATGAGTAAAATGATATGTCTTTATTTTCATTTATAAAAGGAAGATTACTCAAAAGAACAATAATAAGAAATAAAATAATCATTTAGACAATGAAGTAATTTTCATATTCCAAATAATATCTTCGGAGTTTGACAATCCTAGATTCAGATATAATAATACTTCGTTTTCTAAAGCGATTTCCATACTCTTCTTTTAATTTGTTTTGCAAAAGATGAAATATCCATTTCTGCCCACCAACTATTTTCTAAGTTTCAATGTTGTCCTCAAACTATTTCCGGATCTGAACTTACCCCTTGACTATGTGTCAATCTTCACCCAACATGAGAATCCGGCAATTAGAGACGGCGATTGGCATGTGCACATCACATGCACAGTAGGTAAGGGGTAAAATGGTGCATAATACTTCTTCTTCACACATGTTCTCTTTCTTGTTTTTAATTCTAAATCTGAAAATTTTCCCTCCCCGCTGGCCACCATATCCAATTTTTCCTTCCCTTTTTCCAAAATATGAAATTTTCAATCTCCAAAATGATGAAGCTAAAGAAAAAACTTGAATCTTTCTGTCTCATGAGATCTTTAATAGAAAATGAACAAAGAGGACACTCATATCTCTAAACTACCGTGCATGCATTTCATTCTAGTGGTGGCAGCTAGGTGGAAGATGACAAATATAGAGAGTTTATTGATCTTTGTTTTATTTTTTGGAAGAGCTTGGTTTGGATTCTTTGATTTTTCTCATCAATTTGAAGAAGAAAGTGATGGTGCGGTTGTGGAGAGAGAGAGTTTATTGGTCTTGATTTTATTTTTGGAAGAACTTGGTTTAGATTCTTGATTTTCCTCATCAATTTGAAGAAGAAATGGATGGTTGTGGAGGGGGAGGATGAATGGAGATTGGGTGGAGGCGGGTTGTGGTTGTAGAAGAGGAAAAAGAAGAAGAATGTTGGCTGGAGTTGGGTGGTGGTGGTGGAAGAGGAAGAAAAAATGAGGGTGGCCGGATGTGGGCGGTGGAGGGTGGTTGTGGACTATTTTACGCTTTAGTCACTATGTGGGCCTAGATATAAGCGAGTGGCCAACATTTGAACAACCCAACTATAATATTATGTCAAAAAATGAATTTACGGTTCTATCTTACAAACGTTGTGCACGTGCTAATTGTCACCTCTCATCGCCGAATTTCACTTCGTCTGGACAAGATTGACACATTGTAAATAGTCAGTGGATCATAAGATCAGATCCAAAAATAATCTGTGGGCATCTTTTGAAACTTGACAAATAGTCGGTGGACAAAAAGGGTTATTTGCCCTTTTACAAAATTTAGTATGGCAAAGGCAGTTAGTTCTATCCTTCACTGTTCAAAAATTGAAACTCAGACAGGAAATCCTCTGATCCCTTTCTTCAGCAAAACCCAAAGATGGCAACATCATCATCAAGTAGAAATGCAGGAAGCGGCAGAGAAGGGTCCGCAAAAAACATGGCCGCAGATCAAATTACACTCGCTGTTCACTCCACTTCCAACCTCCTCCACCTTATGCTTCAATCTTCCCCTTCTCAGGCAATTTATTTTATAAATTTTCTTTTCTTATTGAATTTATACTTTGTTAATGCAGCAAAAATGTGGTAATCGATTATGGGTTTTTCCCTATTTGATCTCTGAATTGGTTTTCTGGGTAGGATTTTTCTGCAAGATATAGTTTTTTTTACCCTTTGGAACAATTGATTCATTGCATTACATCTTAATTTTTTTTTAAGGTGTAGAAATTCTGAAATTGAAGCCTGGGGTGGGGTGGATGTTGTTGCTGAAAGTTACTACCACCATTTCTTAATATAAGTCGTTTATGACATATAGGAATAAAAAAGTAAGGTACTTTGTTAATTAAAATATTAATATTACTCTCTTAAATAAGACTTTTATACCATTAATTCTATTTAAGAGAGTAATATTGATATTTTGTTTAAAAAACATCTTATTTTTTGTTTTCTTGATTTTCGCTACATATCCGACTTATATTAAGGAACAGAGGGATTACAAATTTTCTGTTTTCTAAGTTGAAAGTTTGAAAATTGTGCTGTTATAGCATGCTCTGAAAACTTCTGCAACTAGGGCTTCACTTGTATAGTTATCCAGTTAATTTAGATATATTAACTTATTTATTGGGCTTATTAGGACAAATAGTTTCATTAAGCTGAGAGTCTCATATGAATTGAGGATTTTTTTTTTTAGCTTCTCACATGAATTGTTCATAACCTGATATAAACAGTTTGTGTGACGATTTTTTGTTGGATTCGCGAGTAGACAAGTGAGTCTAACAAGAATGAATAAGTGTAAGATCTTGTTTTGCATTATATGCGTAGTATGATCTTGTTTGGTTGTTGAATGTTGAAAAGTGTGAGATCTTGTAACCAAAATATTCCAAGTTGAATGTTTAAGTGATCCTTTTGAAACAAATTGAATTGTTACACAAGCAGTAACTCGAGAAACAGCAATTGAAATGTCAAATGTTGGTGCTTTATGTATTTCCATTTGGTACTAAGTTGTTGTGGTTTAAGCTTGCAGGTTAAAGTGGGAATCAAATATATTTATTGGTGCTTTGTGTGGAAATCTTCTGAGTCACATCCTGGGAATTTCTTTCCTGAATTCTCTATCATCTAAACATTATACATAATATTGTTGATGGAGGAGTGATGTGTGTTTTTTATTCAGGCCCAGCTGATGAAGCTTCCGAAGAACCTTTTGGCTAAGACATCTATGATAAAGAACACTGAGTCGGTAAGAAGACACCTTACGATTTCAGAATTTGAAAGTAGCAATCTTTTGTGGAAGAAGGTTTCTTCTACTGATATTGAGGTCTTCAACCCGATGCAGGCTTTACAACAGATGCCTCGTGTAATTTCAGCAATAGATGCGCACATGGAAAATGGGTTACATAGGTTGTCTCTTGCGCTTTTGATTTTCTAAGTCACGCTACTTCTTTATGCAAAACCATAGTAAACATGTTGGTTTTAATTTTTGGTTGTCACTTGTATAAAGATCATTACTTTGTACTCATATAATGTGCACATCGGTTCCAGACTTATTCATGGTTTATGTCAAAAAATTATTTAATCTCATGACTGTGTTCCTCGTATATGAATATAATGCTCTTCAATAATCGCTCTTCTAAGTTTCCTTTTATTCTCTTTACACGATGCTAAAGTACGATTGATTGTGTCTGTTTGAGATCATTCTTCCTTTGCATTTTATGATTTCTTATTTCTGTTCGCGTGTTCCAATTAGATTGCGTATTTTTTGTATTCTTATTGGTTAGACGTTCCAGTTTTCAGATGCCTGCCGTGTTGATTTAGTGAAACTGCTATATTAGATCTGCATCAAACTGTTTCCTCTCTTCCAATTTTAGTTTTTCTTTTGTAAAATTCATGTATTTTCTTATGATGTATTAACCTCAATTTTGGCAGGAAACTGAATCATTAGAGCAAACTCCAGAATCAGGCTAAACAACTATAGCTTGAATGAGCTTGATTGATCCTGCGCCGCTCGGCTTTGAAAGGATTAAAATGTTTGCATAAATTAATATCCATTCTTTGTTTCATGAGTATACTTGTATAGTCCAGTCCTTGCTTCTACTTTGAACCTGAGCATACCTGTGATGGCTTCCCTTGGGAGAAATAATTTATTATTGGTGAGTGAGAATCGTCATTCGGTTCCACTCTACTGCCGGACTCCTTGTGGATTGGGGTGTCAATCCAGCTATATGAGTTGAGATTGGTATACTTCACACTCAACTCACATAACAATTTGAACGCTCAGCTCGGAAAATCTCACAAACTATGAGCTGAATTCATGAACTAAATTTATAGAGCTAAAAGTAAAACAAAATTTTGCAGCAATAATAGTAGAATACAATGAGGTATGAGATTAAATACTAATAATAATACAAATATACATCATACAAGTGTATGAGATACTTATTTCTGTAAATAAGATAAATTAATAAAAAAAAAAGGGATAGGGATTGAGAAAAAGAGAAAATAAATGGTGATTTTGCCGTTAGTTTTTATAATTTTTTTGATTAGAAATTTAGTATTATATATAATATTTATAATTATTTTAGTTTTATTCAGATGTGAGCTTTAATTGGGTTGAGTTAGATCAATCTCATGCCCAATTTACATAAAATTCGAGTGTGAATATTAAACTCACGCTTTGTTCAGATCATCTTATTTAAACTCACGCTCACATTTTTTCGAGTTATATAAGTCGGATTCGTCCGCGCGAACTTATTGACCACCATACTTGTGAAGGGTAGCTCTCAACAGAGTCTCCTCCGTCCTCCGAGCTAGTGAAATGAACGTGATGGGTCCCAATTGTGTGTGAATATTTACTTTGTTTGTGGGCGGAATTGAATTCCACTTGGTCCTTTTCTTTTTTTGGTGAATAATTCCACTTAGTCCACATTGTTTGATTCTTTTTTCTTTAGTTATGCATCACATGTACAATGAGAGGTGCATGAAAAAGGTATGGATCACGGGCTCTGCTCATAATACAAATTGTACACCTAGACTAGACCCATCACTTATTAATTAATGTATCGATTTTGTTCATATTAAAAGATAAAAAAAATATACATGTATATTTATTTTTTGTTTTTTTTAATACCATCGTTTAAGTACTATGATCAATTAATACAGCGTGAATTAATATAATATTTTGACCAACCAAGTAAGAAGTTCTACAATCATGTCACAATTGTTGTTTTTAGACTAGATAAAAGTTGGACTCTCAACTTTATAAATTTTACATATATTTCAAGATTAATAGATTTTTTTTTTTTAATTATCTAGAGATTAATAAGTGGAAAATTCATTGAGTGAAGAAAAAAGTTGGAATCCCTAATTTGTCTAGTTGGGCAGTCAAACTAGTCCTTGATCAACGGCAATAACTTTGCAAGCTGCATCACGTCAATGTACGGGAAAGAAATTCAAGTCTTACTTTTTGACCAAAAACTAATTAAATAATATTTTATTTCAAATATCACAAAAATTGGATAAACTCATTTAATAAAAATGTCTCATTAGATATGTACTCAACGAGTACTCTACGGTTTTCAAATTTTGAATTCGACACTGAGTGTACCACCATCACCAATTATCTCTTGATGGTGTGTATTTAGTCAACATTTCAAATCTCAAATTCAAAAATGAACCAATATTTCCTCTCGTAAATATTGAAAATACAAATATCACTGCACTCAGATATTAAGCATTTACTTTTAAAAAATATAAGATGAGTACCTACATATAAACACGTGAATTATCTAAAATCGTCGAGCAATACTATCTTTATGAAATCATAATTTCATAAATGAGGTATATGAGATAAAACATTAAATCAAAATATATATAAATCTAGCATATGAAGTACTTCAATGATATTGATTATTGAGAGACTAAAATAATTGTATTTTTGAATTTTTTTCGATTGCATTGAGCATTAGATGCCTTATAAATAAGTCAACAGGGGAAATTATTATTACTCAACTAATCCATAAAAGCGTGTTAATGATTTTTTTGATCCACATATTATTGAATCGATCCTTCCTCTCATATATGGAAAATTCTGATATGGACCAGGGCAGGGGTATGCCCTGGTCCACTTGGTACAGAAGCTGCCACGTCGCCCCTTTCAAAATTTTTTTTTTTCAACTCTCAGTCACTGTTAAAATACAAAAAGATAGTCCTGATATGAACACAGTTAAAATTATAAAAATTGTACAAACTTGTCACATCACTATAAAATGAGAAGGAAAATATTTTTTTACTTTTAACTGTGTCCATATCAAGATTATCTTTTTTGTATTTTAACTGTGATTGAGAGATGGAATTTTTTTTTTTGAAAGAGGGGCGACGTGGTAGCTTCTGTACCAAGTGGACCAGGGCCCTACCCCTGACCCTCGTCCATATCAGAATTGTCCTTTTTATAAGGAAACAATTTTCCTATCCTATTGCGGAGCTTTCAAATTTTCCTATTTCCTTATTAAACTTCGTATTACCAAGGAAAATTTTTTATCTTACATTTCTCACCCAACATACGAATTTTTATTTTTTTTAATAATACTTTAACACGAGTAACTCACGGGTGAAAATCCTCTGTCATATTCACGTCACATCCCCTCGTCACAAAGTCAATCAAAATTTACTTATATAAATAGCTTTTTCCAATTATATATAC
The DNA here is from genome assembly GCA_026122235.1 of Vinca minor. Taxonomy (NCBI): domain Eukaryota; kingdom Viridiplantae; phylum Streptophyta; class Magnoliopsida; order Gentianales; family Apocynaceae; genus Vinca; species Vinca minor. The sequence goes on from JAOCZM010000026.1 coordinate 6,072,912, forward strand.
ACATGGTGGATTGTGATTGGGCTTTTGGGGACGAGGATGTGACGTGAATCGAGACAGAGGATTATTTGCCCATAACTATAGTCGTTGTGCTATTGACCTTTTAAAGTTTGAAGCACCACACAAAAACCGCCAAGTGAGTCAGGTAGGTGAGACGACGTCGTCGTTTCAAGTGCAACCTGTTCCAAAAATTCCAAAATTCCAAAAAGAAGAACACTATTCTTTTCTTCTTCACCCACGAAACGAAATCCATACAAATTGCAACTGGAATCGCTCACTTTCGCTCCAACATAAACATTCCCAACAGCCGCCTCCTTCCGCCACCGGAGAGAGAGAGAGAGAGAGAAAGCGAGTCTTGCTAGTGTATACATTAATGGCTTCATTGGTGATACCTTCGCATGCATCGTCTTCGGCAGCGGCGGCGGCGGCGTCATCTTCACATTCTTCTTCGCTGTCGTCCTCCTCGTCGTATTCGTTGTTCTCTCGCTCCGCTTGCTCTGTTCGCGGCAGAAGCTTCATTTCCAGGCCAGATAGTCTCCCAAACGGCGTCGTGAGTGTTCACTTACTCCAAAACATCTCTCCTTTCTGTGTTTTAATTAGCTGTGTTTTTTATGTTTAATTCTATTCTTGGAATTCAGTTTATACATGTTAGATTAGTAGAGAAAATGATTTTGGCACCTCATGCGTCGGGCTGTTTTTGGTGGTGATGAATATAAATTTTTTAATTTATTTACGGTCTCTAATTTTTGTTTTGTGTGGAGGAGGAATTTCCAGCTTGATTTATTTCTGAATTGTTATGTTCAGTTTTTTTTTTAAAATTAAAATTTATTTGTCCTTTAGGAAAGTTGGATTTGCTAGATTTAGGTAAGTTCGTTTTAAAGGTATGAACTGTGTGAATGACTCTTTTTTTGTTTGATCTAAGTAAGTTCTTCTGTATATGATGTAAAGCAGTTATGAAATGTTGATGTTTTATGTTTTTACCTTTTTTTTAAAAATTTTTTTCCGATCAAGATAAGTAGACGGCTGATGTCGTGGTTTTTATTTATATCAGAAATGTGATCTTACTGAACCAGTAAATGGCAAGCCGTTTGTGCCAATAATCAATGATCAGGTTCTTCCAAAGTTCTTTCAATCAAAGCGCTTGGAGAATACAGTTAAGAAGAACAATTCCAGGCTCAAATTATTTTCTGGCTCTGCGAATCCTAAACTTTCTCAGGTAGTAATGAAATTCAATATACTCAAGTAGAAAAATTAATGCACTAGAGGAGTTTGTGTGATTTATCCTTGAACTAGGAGATTTGTCGTTAGGTACGCAGGATACCAGGATCTCTGTTATTGGTGGTCCTGTTGTGCCATTTTACTTGAGTTGATATCTGCATGCATTGTTTAGTTGTTCTCTCTACAGTCTACACTAACCTGTGCTGATTAAGAGCAACTTTCTTGACAATCAAGAATAATCTCTCCAACTGCAAGTATAATTTTTAGTTTGTCGAATTTTTGCTTTACTTTTTCGTTTATTGGATGAGAATGCTGATGCGCTGTATTCTGCTTGCCTTCCCAAGTTCACGGTTATTCAACCCGGGAAAAGTTTAAGAACCCCTCACCTTTAACGCTAGTGCTGATTAAATAACAGGAACATTGATTGATTCACATAAAGTGGTTGAAGAGAAGAAAAAATGGAAATAATACTTGGTGAAATATCTTTAAGCATTAGAACAGTTAGTTAGTATACATATCCTCATTCACCTTTTCACTTGAAGTTGCATACTCTTTTTTTTTTTCATTTCTTAATTGCCAATGCATCCGTAATTTTTTACACAGGAAATTGCTTGGTACATGGGCCTGGACCTGGGGAAGATTCATATAAAGCGTTTTGCAGATGGTGAAATTTACATTCAGTTGCAAGAGAGTGTTAGAGGCTGTGATGTGTACTTAATCCAATCTACATGCCCCCCAGCCAATGAAAATCTAATGGAGCTTTTGGTAATGATAGACGCTTGTCGAAGGGCTTCTGCTAAAAATATCACTGCAGTTGTTCCCTACTTTGGGTATGCCAGAGCTGACAGAAAGGTAGGCTTCTTCTAACTTGCAGATAATGTTCAATTCATCGAGTAATAAAACTATTTCTCGGGGCCTCGTCATATGATAGCACTTTAAAATGTTTTTGTTTGGAAAGGCCAAAGGCTTATGTAAAACACAAGGAGGGGGGGGTGAATTGGGTTTTAACTAATCTTGTAAACTTTTTCGATTCTTTGCAAAGCTATTGGAAGTTTGAGCAAGAAGAATAAAAGCAATGCAAAACCCAATCAACAAGACAAAGGATTTAGAGTGGTTCGATTCACTTAGAATCTACATCCACTACCTTGAGCCGCACCCAAGGATTTCAAACAACTTGACTAAGAAGAATGTTTACAAATGTGGCTAACTCACAAAGAGTTTTACAACACAACCACACAACAAAGAAACTCACTAAGAGCTTGCACACACTAAGTAGGACTTTACAAATTGCCCACACAAAGTAGGACTTTTACTCAAATTACCCAATCACTTAGAAAGGGAATTGAATGTTTAAAGAACAAGTTTAATCACTCTTATAAGTGAGAAATATACCTTTGAAGCACAAACAATTTTAGCTCTTGAACATATGAAGCACACTCTTTGTCTTGCTTTTGAAAGAATACTCTTGAATGATTTAGATCATAGAGATGAAGAGTATTTTGCTTTGAAAGTGTTTAGACTTGATAAGATATCAATGTTTAATGTATGTCAAAGTCTTAGAATGATTTTCAGCTTTAGAGTATATATACATTTCAAAATATGGCTGAAAATCGAGTCTCCAACGGTCAAATAACGGCTAGTAAAAGCAGAGTTCGGTTGACCGTTCAAGAAACCTCGGATGACCGAACCAAGCTTCGGTTGAACCGAACCAAGGTCGGTCGACCGAACCAGGCCATTAGGTCGACCGAACTTCCAAAAGGTCGACCGAAGCTTAACAGTCAAACCTCTCAGTATCTCTTCGGTTGATCTGAGCTTGAGCTCGGTTGACCGAACTTCCAAGCTAATTTTTCACACGTTTTGAAATCTTTTGAAGTCTTTTAAAGTCTAAAAAGGTTTTCCTAAAAGGTAACAAGTAAGAACACTTGGAAAACTTTTCTAAAAGACTTATCTATGAAATCAAAGGCTTTTTGGATAAGAACACATGTAAAGATCATTTTGAAACTAAAGCCTTTTGAAAACGTGTTTATGAAAACATGCAAGACTAGAGTGTAGAGCTTATGTTCATAAGAGCTTTGGTTAGAGCTATATAAGATAAAGACTTATAACGAACATAGCTAATCTAACCAAACCTAAGTCTTCAATCTTCAATCTTGATAAATGAGCCTTGCATATCTTTGAATCTTGATACCAATGGCTTTCAATGGCTTGATTGAAGTACTTAGAGCTTCCATAAAGAGTTCCGATATTCTATCACAAATATTAAGATCATTAGACACAACATTAAAAGTTTGTCCAATATCAAAAACTGAGTTTGTTCGCCCTTAGGGCTTACAGCTTAGAATGAGAGGCATAAAGAGAAAGGAAATGGAAGGAAGGGATGGGGCAGGGGGGAAACGGGGGAGTTTGTTCAGTTGCTCCACTGAGTAGTATCTAGAGTTAATTGTAGTGCATGCTGATCTTTTTGGCCGATGTTTCTGACCGTTTCCTTTTATCTTCAGACACAAGGACGAGAATCTATTGCTGCAAAATTAGTGGCAAACCTTATTACAGAAGCTGGTGCAGATCGTGTTCTTGCTTGTGATCTTCACTCTGGGCAATCAATGGGTTACTTTGATATTCCAGTGGACCATGTATTCTGTCAGGTAAAGATATGAAATTTCAAGATCATTTATCCTGAGGATGTTGTATAATATGATTAACAAATACCTGTTCTTTCTGCAGCCTGTTATTCTTGATTACCTTGCCAGCAAAAATATTGCTTCTAATGATTTGGTAGTAGTCTCACCGGATGTTGGCGGAGTTGCTAGAGCACGCACTTTTGCCAAAAAGTTATCTGATGCACCTTTAGCCATTGTTGATAAAAGACGACATGGGCACAATGTTGCTGAGGTAGTTCATTAGCTGGAAAATTGAGAACTTTTGTTGTTCTGTGTTCTTCTAAAAATACATCTGATGTGTGAAAATTGAGAATGCGTAAAACCAAAGATCTCTGTATCATTTCTGTAAGAAGGAAATACATGATTTGGTTTTGAGGCCAAATTTAAGTTCTTAGGAAATTTAATTGATATGAAGCAGAGCAATAAAATTGTCTCATAATGCAGATAGAGAATGATATGCTGGGTTTAGTGCAAACTGATGTTTTCTTTTAATAGTATAATGACTGGAGAGAAAAGCAAAGACATCCTATCTTATAATCAACCGTTTCCTTGTTTATACAGTATTTTCGTCATTGAATTCGTGTGTGTTCTTATTTTCAGGTAATGAATCTGATTGGTGATGTAAAAGGGAAAGTTGCAGTTATGTTGGATGACATGATTGATACTGCAGGTGAGTTGAACCACACACGTGGTGTACTATAAATGATACTAGTTTTACATTTATTTAAGAAATATCTTGCTCCTATATCAATTAATAATAAACTGATAATTCATAATTTACCAGATAAAGCATACCATATGATTACAAATACATTATGCTTCCACACTCTTTGCAGTTGTGTGCTTTTGCCGAGTGGAATTTGATTTGGGTGTCTCTGGTTGCACTTGATGTCACCTGAAATTTTCTTAAGCTCTCTCTTATTTCGTTTTACTTTGGGCAAAATTAGAAGTGGAATTCTCTGTCACTTAACACTTCTAGTTCTGTGCTTAACCCTTTCAGTTTCATTCTGGCATACACGATGCAACTTGATCGTATTTGTTAATTTATTTGTTACTATCCGAGAGATCATAGAACCTTACCTGTGAATTCATGTTTGGTTTTAGGAACTATTGCCAATGGTGCAGCTCTATTGCATGAAGAAGGGGCTAGAGAGGTCTATGCATGCAGTACCCATGCTGTTTTTAGGTAAATATTTCCTACTAAATTAGCTTATCTTTCTTTAGGTGCTAATTTTTAAAATTAATTCAGTGTCTCTTTTCTTTAATTGCTTAGATGGCATCTTTTTTTTCCTTCATCCGAACCCCCTTTTTGTTCTGGAAATTTGATTTGCACCAGAAATCTTCTTCTCTATGTGCGCATATGTTCTAATTGTACTTTCAGTAGTTTTATTATTGTAAGCTCGTTTTCCACATTATTGCGGCGCCTGTCCTTTTTCCCTTCTTGTGGGCTGGGGTGGGATGTGGGGTAGATTGGCCAATATCTTTCAAGTTGCTTAGCTAACTTTACCCTTTTTTATTATAGTAATTGTCATTTCAGTTACTGGACTAAACTTAGAAACATTCTGTGTTGAGTTCTTGCATAATTGCTTTTCCTACTGCTCCCTAATCCCCAAATCTTCTAATAGTAACCCACAGTGCAACTGTTATTGCGTCGTTCCTTGGTTTATAATTACAAACATAATCACATTCCGTCTAATGTTCTTTTACAGCCCTCCTGCTATTGAGAGGTTATCTAGCGGCTTGTTTCAAGAAGTCATTGTTACAAATACTATTCCAGCGGTGGAGAAGAACTATTTCCCTCAGTTAACCGTACTTTCAGTTGCAAACCTACTGGGTGAGACAATTTGGCGAGTTCACGATGACTGCTCTGTGAGTAGCATTTTCCAGTGATTGAAAATAAGGAGGCACGTGAGAAGATCCTGCATTCCTTCTGCTCATTATCTACCTATACTACATTCCTTCCCTTTACTCCCTTTTCATTGATTTGAATCTCAACTCTTGTCCATTCTTAAATCTTTCTCAACTCCTAGACAAAAGTTATTGATGTCAATTTGAGTTGCTGGCAGTCCTAGAATATACTCTATCTAGCTATCTACCTTGACATCTTGCCTTTTTGTTCGTCATTTGGAAAATCGACGGAGATAATGATGAAAATTTTGTTAGCCCAATCAGATTAACAGCTAGTGCCTTCTGAATCCTAGCATGCTGGCCTTAAGAAAACAAACACATACACTAAAAAAGAATATTGACAGATTGTAGGGTGATGAATTATTAAGCTTTTTCTTACTACTCCCTCTATCCCAAATTGAATGTTCACTTTCCTATTAGGACGAAGGTAGTATAACTTATTTTTCTGGCATATTCCCTCTCGAGGTTGAAGCCTTCATCTAGCTGCTATATCAACAGGTGAAGTATGATCCTGGATGGTGCTTCTTGGAGTTAAAATATGGACCGTTGTTTCGTGCCTGGAACTTCCTAGATTAAGTTGATATTAGTCTCTGTATCTTCTTTTGGCATTGATGCAGCATTATCTGCTCTTGAAATGCAATATTTTTGTTTTTGACTCTTTGAATTGACAAATCATTTCTCTTTATGGTACTCTAAATGCATTTGTTCTATACTTAGTTTAGTAACTTCTTGGTCCCATAATGGTACCTTTCTTGATTTATGAATCCTCAGATTTTTGTGGGGGAAACAGGGCTCCCCAGCAGTGGTCATACTATGCAGTGACATTGTTTTGAACCTATGGTTACTTAGATTCTTCAAACGAACAAACAATAACATAACACATTAAGTCTTCAATAATTGAGGGTATGAGCATGGATGGATAGGAGATGGACATAACATTTGACAATAAATGCATAAAATGACTGTACTGAAACAGTAGTCTCCCTGTAAATAATGTTACTTTTTGTTACGGAATCATACCCTAAAATCAAACTTAAAAGGCATCAAAGAAGGAATACCCAAGAATCATTTTCATTTATGTGCACTTTATCATACTTTTTTCATTCATAACGCAAAACATTTATTTACACATTGGTTAGATTCTTCTTTTTGAAAATTGTTCTCTGTGGGAAATATGTTTGTGACTCGTGAGAGAGGAAAGGAAGCAAAGGATTCAAGGTGAAAATTTGACCCTTAAAATCCAATACAAGTGCATCACTGGCTTCTGTCACTCGCATCAATTGTCAACCATTTCCCCACAAGAAAGCCATTGGTTTTCTATATTGCATTTCTGGATTTATGGTCAGGTTAGGTTAGGTTGGGTTGAATAGTTTGATCATTTCTTCAAATAAATATTCAAGTTAGAAATCCAAAAGCTAGTAAAAAAACCCAAAAAGGAAAGAGGAAAATTACTTGGGATGTTAGCATGAACAAAGTGTTATTTGTGCGATTCAATAACTTATTATTTAAAAAAATCAAATTCAAATACATAAAATACTATGCTTATTTTACTAATTACATGATTTTGATAATTTTACTTTATAATAGTCAAATGAGGCTTAATTTTTTAAATTACTATCGAACTGGTGTGCTACGTAACGTTGTTAGTTGGTCTTTGTCGAATTACTACAGTAAAACATTCGTACAATAATACTCTTGGGATCGGATACAAATATTATGATAGGGAGGTTATTCTTAGTACTCTAATATATAATTAAAAATGAAAAATAATTAGAAAGAATTTAAGAAAACAAAAAAGGAAAAAAATGAAAAATGGCAAATCACGCACCACGCTGTGTCAACATTAAACGCATGTCATGTTGACACGTGTGTGAAACACTGCGCGCACCTTTCTTTTTTTTTTGGCCCTTTTTCATTTATTTATTTATTGTTTTGTGTTTTTTGCATTACTCTTGCATAATTTTTTTCCATTTCTTGCATTATTCTTGTAAAATATCTTCTAATTTTCTATTTTGGTGTTAGTGGGAATAAGGAATAATTTGAAAATAAAAAGTAATTTACCAAGTTGTAAATATCAAAAGGTCCCTTAACTCAGTGGGGCAAGGGCCACAATTAAGAGGCCGTAGGTTCGATACCCTCCCCATGCATGGGGCAAGCTTTAATTGTCTCCTTTCTAGAACTTTCTTCTCCTCTTATGAGGTGCTCTCTTCTCCCCTTATGGGAGAACTGCCCAACCGAACTTCAAAAAAAAAAAAAAAAAAATATCATCCCAAAAATATTTACATCATCATTTAAAAAAGAACACTACGATATGGGACTAGGGTCCCATCTGGGACAATGCATGATCAGATTTGCCAGCATCACTGCATTTCCTTCTCTCACTCATTCTGCAGGGGATGTGGAAAATCCTGACCAGCATGATCGCATGAGCCTGTCCCATATCGAAATTTTCCTTTAAAAAAAGAACTACAATAGCTCCTAGTAGAAAAAACTAAAATACTATTGGAGTCAAAGTCCTGCTCACTGCTCATTATTACTATTATAATGGCTGAGACTCGTGGGCCTTTATGGATAATTGGGCTCTACTGAAAGCATCTTTAGGGCTTCTCAAAGCAAACTCAGAGCTTAGAATCGCCGTCAATCGATTTAGGGCTTAGGGTTTTCCGCTTTCCCCTTTCTTCTACTATGTCTTATCCCTATAAATACATCTCTTCCAACTCCATCTAAATCCGCAAAAATTAAACTTCGTTTTCACTTTTTCAATATTTTCAATATTTCTTTATATTCTTATAAATTTCGCAGTGATGAAACTCAACTTGGTTCCGGAGATGATGATCTTTCATTGTCTATGTCGGCTACCTAATACCTCTAAGAAGTTCTGAGCTTTTTTCCCCTAATATTTCAATTTTTTTCCTGCAATTTTTCGTTTTTTCTTTTTTCAAAACAAATTCTCTTTTGAAAGAAAGAATTAGGCGAGGTGACGATATAATTCATAAGTCTGTCAATCCCCTGAAATTTGTTTTTGATGTTAAATTATGAATCCCGACAGGTTCTGATCGCCTTTCTTTCTTCAAATATATTTTTTTTGAAATTGTTCCTTTTAATATATAATTTTTTTTTGTCAATTTAGAGAATTTGATTGGGGACAGATGATGAATCTCATGTGATAATGGGTAATTTGCGTCTGAATATCTTTGATGCTATATCACCTTGGAGAACTGATGGCCCCCTTTTAACTCGAATTAAATAATTCAATTTACTGCAATTTGTTTTATTTATTCATTGCCTATTTTCTCATTTAACTTCTTGGATGCGAGGATTATTTCTTTGAATTCTTGTGGTAAAAACTTCTCTGGTTATGACTTCCATATAGAGCTTTGTTTAAATTTCTAATTAATCGATATGATTTATGTTTTAAGTTAACTTGTAAAAAATAAAATAAAAATGGGTATACTAGAGATTATGTGATACTTATGGTTAGACGAACTATGTATATAATAAGTTAAAAGATTTAGATTCTCAATAATTTTTTTAAAAAAAAATAGAAATTGGAAATCGGCGTGGAACTATAATAAGGTGAATTTAAAATAGGAAAATGATTTGCTATTAGAATTATTGAATAGGAATTGGATAAAATTCAAATTAACACTATTCACCCCCTATTAGTATAAGGGATTCACCCCCCAATTTGGGTTTTAGCTAATTTCTACCCAATAATTTTAGTAGCCTAGTAAGGTCCTTTAAAATATGGAGACTAAATCGATAAAGAGAAAATTATAGGAGGACTAAATAAGCAAAAACATACGTTTGACTAATTAGAGTAAATTAAAATGTGGTGACTAATTAGGCGAAGGGGAAAATATGGGAGAGTAAACTCGAAAAACAAATTCTGGGAAACTAAATAGGATGTAAATTAGAGTATGGTGACTAAATCAGCGAGTGGAAAATTCTGGGGGTACCAAATAGTATGAAAATTAAAATTGGGGCGACTAAATTGGGATTACTTTCATCCCACTTTCTGGGATTAAGTAGGATTAAATATAAACTGGGATGAAGAATTCGGGAAAATAAGAAAATTCTAGGAAATAAATATGATGAAAACTAAAATATTGTTAATAAATCGGCGAAGAGAAAAATCAGTGGACTAATTAAGATGAAAACTAAAATATTGTAACCAAATAAATCGGCAGAGGAAAACTTCTAGGGACTAAATATAATATTAGGGAATTAAACTTGGGTGACTAAATCAAATATTAGGGAAATTCTAGGGACTAAATATGATGAAACAAAAATATTGTGACTAAATCGGCGAAACAAAGTTCCGTGGACTAAATAAGAAGAAAATTAAACTGGGGTGACCAAATCGGAAAAGAGAAAACTTCAGGGACAAAATTGGATGAAAATTAAACTTTTACGAATAAATTGGAAAATAGTAAAATACCAGGGACTAAATATGATGAAAAATTAAGTGTTGTGACTATATCGGCGAAATAAAATTCCGTAGACTATAATAAGATTGAAATTAAACTTGGGTGACTAAATCAGAAAATAGAAATATTCCAGGACTAAATATAATGAAAAATAAAATATTGTGACTAAATCGGCTAAAGGAAAATCTTGGGGACTAAATAGGATGAAAATAAACTAGGGTGACTACATCGTAAAATAGGAATATTACAGGGGATTCTGTATAAATGAAATTAAAATGTAGTGACTTAATCGGCAAAAGGAAAATCACGGGGACTAAATAAGATAAAAATTAAACTTCGGTGACTTATATCGGAAAATAGGAATATTCCAGGGATTAATTTTGAAGCGAAATAAAATATTGTGACTAAATCGAAAAAAGGGAAATTTCGTGGAATAAATAAGATAAAAAACAAACTTCGGTGACTTATATCGGAAAATAGGAATATTCCAGGGACTAATTTTGAAGCGAAATAAAATATTGTGCCTAAATCGAAAAAAGGGAAATTTCGTGGACTAAATAAGATGAAAACTAAAATATGGTGAATAAATCGGAAAATAAGAAAATCCAGGGACTGCATATGCTAAAAACTAAAATGTAGTGACTAAATCGGAAAAAGGGAAATTGTTGGGACTAAAACGTATGAAAACTAAAATGTAATGACTAAATTTTTCTTGGAAAAGTTTTGGGGTACTAATAATAAAATAATGAAACTCTGGGTACTATATAAAATAAAAACTAAAATATTGTGAGCAAATTGGCGAGGAGAAACTTTTGGGGACTAAATGGAATGATAACTAAAATATTGTGACTAAATCGGCCAAGAGTTTACTACTCTGGGGACTAAATATAATGAAAATCAAACTTTTGTGACTAAATCGGCGATGGGAAATTTGCAGGGACTAAATAAGATGAAAAGTTAAATGTGGCGACTAAATTGGTGTTTTCCTTTTAGCAGATTTAGTCACAAAATTTTAGTTTTGCATCTAATTTAACTCCCATGCTTTTTTTCCCATGCTTCATACAAAATTTTTCTTTCGCCAATTTAGTCAATTTTTTTTACTTTTTATCCTGATTAGTTCCCAGTTAATTTCTATGGCCGATTTAGTCACTAGATTTTTGTTTCTACTATTTAGTCCTCAGAATTTTCCCTTTTCCGATTTTGTATGAAAATATTTTAGTTTCATTATATTAAGTCCCTGGAATTTTCATATTTTTTGATGTAGTCACTACATTTTAGCTTTCATAGTATTTTGTCCCTTCGCCGATTTTGTTACAAGATTTTAGTTTTCATCTGATTAAGTTTCTTGAATTTTCATATTTTCCTATTTAGTCACCTCAGTTTAATTTTAATCTTATTTAGTCCATGGAACTTTCATGTTGCCGATTTAGTCACAATATGTTAGTTTTCATCATATTTAGTCCTTGGAATATTCCTATTTTACGATTTAGTCATTCTAGTTTATATTTCATCCTATTTAGTCCCGAAAATTTGTTCTTATCCAATTTAGTCCCTGAAGTTTTCCAATTTGGTCACCCCAGTTTAATTTTCATCTTAGTTTAATTTTCCACGGAATTTTCCTTTCGCCGATTTAATAACAAGATTTTAGGGCTTTACTAACAGCATATTTAGGGCTTTTCTAAAATCGCCGCCGTGAATCGATTTAGGGACTAGGGTTTTCGCTTCCACACTTATTCTTCCTATAAATACATCTCTTCCAACTCCATCTAAATCCGCAGAAATCAAATTTCGTTTTAACTTTTTCAATATTTTCTTTGTATTCTTTTTTATTTATTTTTTTTTGCAGTGATGAAACTGATTTTGGTTCCGGAGACGATGATCTTTCATTGTATATGTCGGTTACCTAATACCTCTAAGAAAGAATTAAGGCGAGGTGACGATAGAATTCATAAGTCTGTCAATCCCCTGAAATTAGTTTTTGATGTTAAATTATGAATCCCGTTTCTTTCTTTTTTTATTTCATTTTTTTTTAAATTGTTCCTTTTAATATATAATTTTTTTTGGGCAATTTTGAGAATTTGTTTGGGGACAGAGGATGAATCTCATGTGATAATGGGTAATTTGCGTCTGAATTTCTTTGATGCTATACACCTTGGAGAACTGATGTCCCCTTCTGTTAAAAAAAAATAATAATAATTTGAATTTGTACATTATTCTTTGATTCATTTTTCCCCCCTAAGAATTCTTAATTAAGTAGCTTAATGGGAGTTCTAGGTATAGGTTTATATGGTTCTAATGAACCAACTTTCAATTTTGAAACATCGACTAATTAGTCGTATCTTTTTATATCAATTAATTAGTCGTATCTTACGGCCTTAGAAATAATATTTTTTATTGGATTTTTTTGTTGCTTTTGCTGTCAAATCACCTTTATACCCCTACATTCATGGTTACCGGATACCCATGGAGAAGCACATTACAGTACTTGTATGCTTCTAGCCGGAATTTTATTAAAGATAGGAGCGTATGGGTTGGTTAGTAATAGTAGGCACAATCCAAATAATTTATGCAGCTTCAACATCTCTTAGCCAACGAAATAGTATCTTATGTCTACAACAAAAAAATTAATTCAAAACGCGAAATTGAAATACCACTCTTTGTATTATGAAGAAGTGCTCTAATGAAGTAGATGAGAGGGAAGATGAAGATCGAGACTAATACCACCACTCGTACTCTATTTTAAACTCTTAGTACCATTTTTTAAAAAAATATTATGGTGATTTTCTCAAAATTAGCTTGTGATTTTGCAGTGTTTTTTAAAATAAAACAAAATTAATTATATTCGTAATTGTAATTGTTGTGGATGTATGGACTATTTCCACAAAAAATGTTATTTGGTTGTGGCCAAATAGTAGGTAATAGAATTTTAACCCAAATCATCAAATGTACTATCGAGTCTTAAATGATAGACATTGATTGACCACTACTATTAATCGGGCAGTTGAGAGGCCAAAGTAAGATTAGTTATATCACTGACTAGACATACAAGCATTGGTCAAAGTCCTAAAAGCTATCAACCATCGTTAATCGTTAAGTCTAATGAGGATGTAGCACTAATTTCCTTCCATTCACCTATAAAGGTGCTTAGAACGAGAAGAACTTTTGAGTAATTTGAATTTGAGATCTTGAAACCCTATTACCAATTGTGTTACAATTGGTAATAGGGTTTCAATGAAAAAGAAACACATCCTTGTAATTTCAATAGACAATTATCCTGGAGATGTACAAATTAATTGATTTCTAATAATATTAAAATCTCATTAATAAGTACTCTATTAATTTGTACATTATTTCCCGGAAAAAGAGACACATCCTTGTAATTTCATTAGACAGTTATCCTGAAAATGATGTACAAATTAATTGATTACTTATGAATGAGATTCCCTCCCCCCCCCCAATTTCCCCCTTCTTCTAACTCTTCATTGATTACTTTTAATTAATTAAAATTATCACTTTCCAACATATATTTTAAAGGTAGATGAATGTTGTGTGAGAGGAAGGAGAGAGAAAGATAAAAAAATTTAAATGAGATTAATAAAATTAATGAGGGGTATTTTAGACTTTTGCTTATATTTTACCATTAAAATTATCAAAATCTTAATACACTTGTCAAAGTGGGCAGATAAATTTGAACGGAGGGAGTAGCTCTTACACTGATAATGAACAATAAGATAACAACAACATTATCCATTTAGTCCCCCAATAATTGGGGTATGGACAAAGATGCATAAGAGATATACTTAGCATTTGACAATAAATACATAAATTGACTGCTCCTTGATATTGATAATAAAAATGAAGCCCATTTATTTTCCAAGATTTTATGAGTTAATATATCTGCAATTTCTCCTGATTTCTCCTCCCTGGTTACCACCAGTAAGAACATTAATATTTCCCATCTTAATCATAGAATTTACAAATGAATCAAAAAAATAATCTTGATCAGAAGCATAAGCAAAAACATGTTCTCTAATCTCTGAATGAGGATTTTCATCAACCAGCACACTATCAGATATTAATAATCCTTTTCCTTGAATAATATTTTCAAAGTAGTGATTATCAAACCTTGCTGGTGTTTCCAAGTCAAGTGGTGCTAACACATTGTCTCTGCCTGATCTTGGACAAATTGACCTTAAAGCCCTTGCATATATTTCATCCCTGTCATAATACCCAAATTTTTCTGCACCATTTTTGTCATATATTCCTTGTCGAAAACTCAGACATCGCGATTTTCCAAGTGTATGGCTGCCTGCTTGAGAACAAAATCCAATGTAACAAAAATATTTGGAATAAAACTTAGACACCGGAGTGTTTTATAATTTCTGTGATCGGTTGGTACACCTTATAATGTATATAGCGTGGTGAATTGTAAATGTAGTACATATAGTATACTGATAGTTGATACATCTTTAAAATACAATTTGGTTCCTCGGCACAATCCATTTACTTCAGCACCGTACTGACAGATTCTGATCGTCGAGACGTTAGATCAAATGGGCGGAATTAGTTGTTCAAAGCTAGTCTCAATCATCTGATCAAACGAACTGATGGTCCAAATTTGTCAGCACGGTGCTAAAAAGACATTGTCAGCACTGAAACCGAATCTCTTAAAGTATATGTGCACTCAAGATATAGTCATTCCCCGTGTCTTATGTCTGTCTCAACCGTTCAAAATTCTTCATGTGGATACCCCATCCAATTCTATTTATTCCGTCGCCATTATATACAATCATTAACTAATCTCTCTTCTCTCCTCTCTCATATATTTGAAAAAATGACGACTGAAAAAGTAGAATTTGAAGAGTACGCTGATAATGTACATAGGTACTAAAAGAATGTGATACACTTGTGTACTATACATACACTATCAGTCTACTCTGTACATTACCTAGGTGTGCTAAAAAGAAAGTTGTATGGTGTACCGACATACTGCAATAGTTATATCTCACAATTAGACACGAACGATTGTAAATATTACCTGATAAAGCAACCAAGTCTCCGCTGTCAAGGCCTTGTTGCTGAAAATTGACAATAAGAGTATTAAGAGTAGAGTTTGGAGCAGGAATGAATTTGTTGGCACCGTTGAAGCTTGCTGTTAATGAGTCTTTCCTGCCTAAATGGACATTCCATGTTGGTCCTCCTCTCTTACATACAAATTAGAAAATACTTTCAAAGATTAGTTAATTTTTTAATGCATCAATAAACAAAGTTACAAAAAGAGCAAGATTGACATTGATCACAACTCTGAAAATTATGGAATACAACAACAATAATAACATAACGCATTAAATTTCCAATAATCGGGGTATGAGCCAGGGATGTATATGAGACAAACTTATCTTTGACAATAAATACACAAAATAGTTGTTCCCAGAATACCACTGAACTGAAGCAGATGGATTTGAGACTGACAAAATGGTTGCTCCCAGAATACCAATGAATGTACAAAGTGTCTGTTCACAGAATACCGCTGAAACAGTAGTCCCATATACATTCACGATTGCTACGGAATGATGCTCTCAAATAAAAAATAAAAGATATCAGAAAAGGCAAACTCAAGAACTTATCACAACTCTGAAAATTATGGAATAAGTGTTGAAATATGAAGATTATCCAAATCACTTTCCATGGTTTAACACCTCTCATTACCAATTGGTTGTGAGAGGATATAGAGGTCATGATCTAATTTTCACATGTTATCCAGAGCGAGACTTTAGGTAGGATGTGCGGACTCATAATGCCCAAGTGGGCTTTAATTGTCCGCTTACGACCTAAGTAAGGCGATAGACCTTGAACTGTCCCCGCGTGACCCAAGAAGGGCGGCGAGCCTTAAAGTGACTCCCACCTCCATGTGGCTGGGGGTGTTGAAATATATAAAGTCTCACATGGAGTGCCTAAATAATATCAAAATCACTTATAACCTCATGAGTTAACACCTCTCATTGTTAATTAGCGTTAAGAGAATATGAAGACTCATGAGCTAATTTTCACAATAAATTAGAAAATTTACCAAAACAACAGAATCCCTAGCAGCAATGGCTAAAATATCAGCACATGATACAACTCCAGGGCAAGTGTCCTCTATGATGTACTTTATATCATCAATGACCTCAAATCCTCGCAATGAATTCACGTTAGGCCCTGCTTGTTTTTCACTTAAAATGTTTCCATAGTTGTCCAGCAACACTGATGCATCACATCCCTACGAAACATCATTCTAGATTAGCCGTGAATTGTAAAAACAAATACAAATACCATTGACTCTGAAGCCTTGCACATAATATCAAACACGGTTACACCAAATAAAACTTTGGCGGAAATATGTACAACAATAGTTCAAATGGAAGTCTTCTACGGGTGAAAATCATCTGTCCGCCCTCGTGTATATCCCTATTTCTGTACCCAACCAATCAAATTCACTATGTCGTGAATTGTGATTGGTTGGGTACTGGGATGGAGATATACACATGACAAATGATTCTTTGCCGTCTTCTAATACTTCTATTCAATAATATAAGTCGTTTAAAAAAAGTAAAAAATAAGGTACTTTATTAGTCAAAATATCAATATTACTCTCTTAAATATGACTTGTATACCACTAATTCTATTTAAGAATGTAATATTGATATTTTGATTAAAAAACAACTTATTTTTTGCTTCATTAAATTTCTCTACATGTCTTAAACGACTTATATTATGGAATAGAGGAGTATCTACGTACTACAACTTCAAAGATATTACTCCCTCCATTCCTAAATATAATACTTTCAAAATAAGTAGCGAAAATTAAGGAAAAAAAATAATTTTTTTTAAACAAAATATCAATATTACTCTCTTAAATAGAATAAGTAGCATATAAATTCTATTTACGATAATAATATTAGTATTTTGTTAAACAAAATACTTTGGATTTTATTTCCTTAATTTTCGCTACATATGTTAAACGACTTATATTATGGAATTTAGGTAGTAATATGTTTGGGGGGGGAGAGAGAGAGGGAGAAACCATGACAAAACAGTCGTGGAAGTGCAATCTTAGGAGTGAGGCAGCCATACGAGGATCTTTAAAAACTGCAATTTCAACAATTCTCTGCACTGTCTCTTCCACAGTAGGACATGTTTCTTTGTAGTAGCCAACAACAAGAGGACTATCACTCCTACAACCCCTTATGGAATCATAAACAACAATCAAAACAAAAATCAACATTTGCATGGATTTCAACATCTTCATTTCAACTATATATGCTCTAAACAAGTCTAGTTCTTCTCCATATATATATATATATATATATATATATATATATATAGGTAGCTGTTAATGCTTTAATTCTGCTTAATTTTCAAACCAACTTATCACTTTGATGAAATTCCTTAGACATGAAAGAGCAGATGGAGCTAACTGTATCTAAATTGCATGCTTTATAATTATACTAAGCTGAGTAAGAGGAACCATTAGAATCAAAGGGGTGGCTGAGACTAATCATGAAGCAGTCAAAAGGGACAAAATATATGAAGACAAAATGTTTAGTAAGCCCATCACAAGGAGGATCAACTAATGGTGGAAACATAAAAGCAGTCTAAGGGGACAAAATATACTTAAGACAAGAGGTTTAGTTAGAACTTTAGTGGCTCAAGATTCAATTGCATCTAATCTTGTTACTGTAACTTCTTCTTTGACAAATTATCTTGGATCTACCTAATTTTTACATTTAAAATTTTTATCATGGTTATGTGCAAAAAGAAAATCAAAATGGTTCTTAAGTTTGCCTTCTCTGATGCCTTTTGGTTTTGATTTGAGGAAATAATTCCGCAACAAGTGTGACGGTACATGAGACTACTGTTTCAATGCTATTCTGTGAGCAACCACCGTGTTCATTCTTTGTCAAATATTAAGTCTGCCTCTTATCCATTCCTAGGGATGGCAATTTAACACGTGATCCGTTGATCCGCTCCGCTCCGATAGCTTTTGGGGCAAATCAGATCTGCCCCGTATAGAAAATGGAGCGGATCTCCGATAGCTTTTGGGGCAAATCAGATATGCCCCGTATAGAAAATGGAGCGGATCTGATCCGCTCCGCAAACGGAACAAATCAAATTCGGTATACACTACTGACCCGATCTGCTCCGATCCGCCCCACACATATATAATAATAAATTAATAAGAGGATGTTAGCCTAGCCCAGCCCAGGGCCCAGCCCATATAATAACCCTAATTCCCTAATATACACTATCCAGCCCCCTGGCCCAGCCCACTTTCTCTCACAGCTCACTTCAGCGCCCAGCACAGGGCCCAGCCCATATAATAACCCTAATTCCCTAATGTATACTACCCAGCCCTCCCCCCCCACTTTCTCTCACAGCTCACTTCCGCGACTCCCTCTCCCTCTCCCTCTCAGCAAAAACCACTGAGCCGCCCTCCCTCTCCCCCGAACCGCCTCCCTCTGCCGGTCTCCCCACTTCATTGTAAGGCTGCAATATCCAGCCACCCCTCCGAAGTCAGAGCAAAAAGCAACCCCTCCGAGAAAGCTCGTCTCCATCTCCGGCCTCCGCCTTAACGCCGCCATCGCCTCCACCTTTACATCTGTTAAAAAAAAAATTTTTAAAATTTTTTTTGCATGGGGCAGATCGGATCTGATCCGCTCCAGACTGAGCGGTTCACGGACCAAAAAATTCTGATCCGGGAAGGATCACGGATCGGATCAGAGCGGCCATTTCTCATTCGCGGAGCAGATCGGTATTTCAGATATCCGCCCCGATCTGCCCCGTTGCCATCCCTATCCATTCCCCCACTCATACTCCAATTATTAGAAACTTAAAGAGTTATATTATTGTTTAAGAGTTAATAGCTTTTTATAACACTAAACTATTTATGAATTTCTTTTTATGGTACTAAACTATTTTTTTAATCTAAATATATCACTCATCTATTTGCATTTATCAAAATATATACACCCACCAAATTTTGGGGTATTTTTCGGCCAAAATATTGCACGTGACTTTCACTTGAAATGATTACACCATGGAATACTGCTTTCACTTAAACACTATATCCAAATAATGAAAGTCACGTGTAATCTTTTGTGCGGAAAACACCCCAAAATTTGGTGGGTGTATATATTTTGATAAACGCAAATAGATGAGTAATATATTTAGATAAAAAAATAGTTTAGTACCATAAAAAGAAATTCGTAAATAATTTAGTGCCATAAATAGTTATTAACTCTATTGTTTAACTATTATAGATTTGTTTACAGTTTTCATTAGATGAGAATAAATAAAAGGTCACAAGAAATAAGAGAACTATAAAATAAATGAAATACCCAAGGAACCAAAGGAGTAAGACATATATACACTCAAAAGATATTATTAAATATCAGTGTAATAAGAGTACATGAGAAGATATTGCGATACAGGAAAAAGAATAAACACCCCAACACCCTTAAGTGATATGTATAATTTGCAAAAATTAAACAATAATCTACTTTTTTTCACCCTAACAAAAAAATCTACTTTTTTTCACCCTAACAAAAAAGTCAGAAATAAAAAGAACTGACAGATTGATGTATAAGTCACACTATTTTATACTTGGGAAAAATTTCAAGGTAGACCCGCATTGTGGAACTGGCCCCACAACCCTCTTACATAAATTGGGGTGAAGCCTACCTTACAAGTAGTTCCCACCCCAATTCACGTGAGAGGGCTGTAGAGACAGTCTTACAAAGACGGCTTCATTCCCGAGTGACTCTTCAATAGACACAAAAATATAAGAAAAAACTTATGAAAATTTTCAGCCTATGTACATATAGCCAAGAAATTCAACCCTTCAATAAAAACCCTGTAAGTTGTTGTAGCAAAATCATATATATATATATATATATATATATATATATATATATATATATATATATATATATATATATATATATATGTGTGTGTGTGTGTGTGTGTGTGTGTGTGTGTGAATTGAATTCCCCCAAAACTTGAAGCTCCTCACTGATCATTGCATGCTATGGATCATTCTTTGTCACGGTCCTTGGTTAGTAGCTAGAAGTCGTAATCTCCATTTCTGTCCATGAAAATCTCAGGATATACTAGTGCACTAGGCTTGAGCGCCTTTTGGAGCTTATGTTGATCAAATACTTCAACTTCAACTAAAAAAGTTGAACTGACAGGACGATGATCTGATAGTAGTATTTCTGATCGCTTGTAATGAGCTGCCTTATGCCTTTTCCTACCCACAATATACGGTCACACCTGAAAGATATCTAATCGCTCAGAACAATGTGACTAGAATGTCCTTACGAAAATTTGCATGTTAAGTGTTTCTTTATTTGTAAAATTGCTTATTATAGCTTCTAGTATGCTTATTTCATTCAGAAAAATCTAACTTACCAGGCTGGGGACCTCTTCTTCTCCACTTCTCTAGAGTTCTCCCCGGCGTATCTATCAGAATTAAATTCATATTTATAAGTTGGCGCGAAATCTATCACCCCTTCCTTCCATCCATCAAACACATGGCCCCTTCGTAACTCTTTGCCTAGCTGCCACATTTAATGTGCCACTTAAGACTTTTTCCAATTATTACCAAATATACATAAAAGGAGATGATATAAAATATAAATGGTGGGATAAGATAAGATAAAATGCAAACAAATTTATATAAAAAACACAAAAGGAAAATGTAATTATGGATAAGGTAGTGAAGCAAGCCTTACCTGGTCATGGTTTAGAAGTTCATCCCACTGTCCCTTGGCAACAAGTTTCCTAACTTCCTCATCCAACATATTGAGGCGATAGTTCAAATCTCCAAACCAAAATATCTGGCTGTTACAGAAATATTGTGTATAAGAATTGATTCAAGGAAAGGAACAACAGATCATTGAAAGAATAAATTATTAACAACAAATCAAGAATCAGAGTCATTTACATCAAGAAACTTACTCATGAGAAGGAATCGTCCGAGGTTGGTCAGTTTCCAAGACAGAAGAAAAACGAGTTCTCCTCAAGATCTCATATACATCAGCATTACGTCGATGTTCAGCCCCATCCTTCTGTCCAGAGGCCAAGTGGGAACACACGAAGCAGAGTCGTGATTGGTAAAGCGACATGCTGACAGAAACAGATCCCTGAATCATATGCAATAATCAGTAAAATCCCAAAAAATGTAAAAGATCAATCTAACTAATAAGCAAACACAAGAAGCTGATGAGGGTGCAATGATTTAGGCACACCTTATATTACCAAATGCACGAAAAGTGTGCTTTAAGTTATGGAGCTGAAAATATGAACTATACCTTGTTGCCCATGTAACCCATAAGGCCAACTCCAACAGGAGAGACTTTCAAATTGTTTATGTGTCTTCTCAGCCCTCTTCTCACCCAAACAGAAACATATATCCCCACCATTTGCTTACTAACAATCCGAACGTATCTTGGACGCAACTTAACATTATTCTTTAGAGGTGCGTTTTCTTGTTTCGCTTCAGATAATTCCTCAAAGAAATCAACTTCCTCTTCAGAAGATTGATCAGATCCATCTGAGAGAGGATTAAGAATTTCAAGGTCATCCTGCTTATCCATCCACATCAATTCCAAGTTTTCAGAGCTACGATGCACTCTTTTCAGTCTAAGGCAATCTAATGTCATACTTTGTGGATCCTGCTCCCTGTTTGCATCAATCCTTCCACAACTACTCGACACTCTTCTCAACTTGAATCTGGAAGATAGGACTTGTGCTGTTGCATCCAGTGAACGTTCAGGCCAGTTTAATTGATGGTCATAGCCAATACCATATATTCGCTGGAACTGAAGATTCTTTCCACTATCCAACATGTTATCGTTACATATGCTCTTGGTGACAATAGACTCGTTTCCCCCATGTCCGGCATACGCGTTTCAGAGACATCTGCAAGTATGTCAGCAGCAGAAGAAGTCCTTAACACGGGAGAAGGAGGGGCACTGTAACTTTGAACCTTTGTTTCAGCTTCTAGCGACTTGTTCAAAGTCCTTCTAATTATGGCCTCCCATCTGGGGATTGGCCTTCTATTTTCTGCTCCGAAAACATTTCCAGCATTTAAAGGGACGACTTCCTGGAACCTGCGGAACAAGAATACATGTAACTCGAAATAAAGGCTAGATAAACTGTCTCACCAATCACATACTATTGTGTCAATACATGCGAATTATGATTAATTAACTAATAAAACTTGTCTTCTACATATTTTTCTGCAGTTCACTGGAAAAAAATGAACATGACACAGATAGCTAATCGTATAATGGGATGTTGAAGATATGCATTATTTCCCTCTAAAGCTTCTTAGACCAAACTAATAAGTGACCACATAAAGATCAAACTTATGTCAACCTTAAGATTGTTAGACCAAACTAATTGCCTCTTAATTGTTTTTCGCATGTGTTGAAATTATGGTCAAGGTAAAACTGGCTTTAAATAAAAGAGCATCTGTGAAATCTGTTATCAAAGAAAACAAGCTTTAATCTTTTTCAAAATTTCACAAACACAAGCAATTTATTGCAGAGAAGAAAATCAGAAAGGAGAAGTATATCGGTCTTTTATGTATATAGAGTAAACAATAATTAGGTTACATAATTAGCAATAAATAATAAGCACTTACCCAAGAATGTAAACATCTGCAGGTTCTTGCATAGAAATCCAATCATCAATCTCAAGATCCTCATCTGGAAGTCTTCCGGCGACATTCCAAGTACCGACTGTCACTCTGCAGAAGACATGAGAACAACCATGAAAATGCCATCACCAAGAACTATAAATCTATTGCCAGTTGAAGATAGTAAGCTCAGAAGACAAACCTCACATCCTTTCTATTTATGTATTGAACCCTCAGAGTTTCTGATTTCCCTCTCCTGTGCCTCGATGAATATTCTTTGGATGGTTTCCCTGAAGATTAGCCATCAACATAACGCAGAATCAGACCCCTTTTCTTCATCAATCAAGAAAAGATTCTTAATAAAAATTACTCCCTCCGTTTCAAATTGAATGACCACCCCTCCTATTCTCTCTAAATAGAAAAGTGGACATTCAATTTGAGGGCGGCGGGAGTATAATTTGATTCGATAGGAGCAGAGTCTCCACAATACAAAGAAAAAGACACAAACATTAATGAAAAGAATAGTTTATCTTTAACAATATTATCAAGAAGAGTGTAGGATTTGGATGCAATAAGAATCACAGACTCCAATAAAACAATGATTACAAAAGTTACACTTTTACACACTGGAATAACAAAATGAATACCATGTTTAGAAAACTTTTGCATCATGATAGTTAAATAAATAAACTTACTCTTTTCACTTCACAGATAAGGCTTGAATTACCCAGTTTAGAAAGCCTTTGATTATCATACTTATTATACCAATTTAATATTATTACTTGATAAATGACAGTCAAATTACTCAGTATGGCTAACTTTTTATAGTCATAGCCATGAAATAAATTTAAAATCCTAATGCAAAATTCAACTTGATTAAGAACTAACAGAGAAGTTAAGTGTATCCCAATAAACATGTCCTCTCAAAATTGATGTTTCAGTAAAGAAATAAAGCCAGAGTTATATTTGAAAAATAAGATTACTAAAGAAAAAATGTATATTGCCTGAATCTCGACTCGGGCATACGGATAGTTTCCCCTGTGTTTTACAGGTTTGATCCTGATGCATTCTTTCATCTTTAAGGGAGCAAGCTATAAACAAATTGCAAAAGAAGAATAGTTCAAGGAAAAATACAGAAATCCCAGTTCTTAATATTCAAGACATTAGGAAAAAAGAGAGGATAATCTATCCACGCCACATAAACATTATCAAAGAACAAAGAAAAATCATAATGATTTTTATGAGTAATTAGTGAAGAACATACAATCATCCTCACTCTCAGCTTCGGTATCAACTTCGTCTTCACTGAAATCATACATCTTTGGCTGAATGTTCAGCCATTTTTTCATCACAAGAGATGGCCAGAAAGACTGTAACCCAATGCAACTCTTAGTTAAACTAATGTTCACAACTAAATCACATGAACATCCCATAAGAGAGTACTAAGAGCATAATATCATACCTCAGAACGCTTTCCTCTTCGGGTTTTCGTCATGATTCAAGACAAGAAAGAAAGAAGAAGAGCTCAAGCTGAAATACACTACTAGCAAATGCCAAAAGATCTCTTGATTATACAAGAAAATGGCACAGACTCTAAGGCTTCTATATATATATATATATATATATATATATATATATATATATATATATATATATATATATATATATATATATATATATATGCCACCAGTACTCTAGGACTTAAATGCTTTGTTTAAAGGCTTTATAAGACTACTACCAAACAAGCTCTCAATATTAGACTATTTTATTAGGACTTCTTTAGGCACAACAAGGAAGATTCTGGGAGTAGCTCAGTCGGTGGTTGAGGGTTGCTTTCCTTCCCAGGCGACGGTCCCTGTGATCGGTGTGAGTCGGGATTTGAATTTAGGGGAGTAGAAGCTAAAATTTTTGCTTATGGTGTAAAATGATATATTTGAGGTAGAATTATATATTTTATTAGAAAAATTGAATTTAAAGCAGCATATACTAAAGTCTTAGGGTTAGCGGAAGAGGGGCCCCCGGACTTTTTTTTGATTCTTCATCACTTTCATTGAATGAGTTTTACGCTCCCGATTTTAACACTAAATCGCTTAACATATCATGCTTGAAATTATTTTATTTACTGAGGAGAAGTGGGACTCTATTTTACTTAATTCTTTTTTTGACTCAATGCGTAAATCTTGACTCACATCATGAAAGTCAATTCTTCCTTTTCATTAAGCATTTTTGCAGCTTTCTTTTATTCTCTTTTGCTTGATCTTTCCGCTTGTAACTTGAAAGAAGCTTTAGCTCGATCTTCATTTCTTCTACTAATCTTCAACATTGGTGGACCAAACGATTGTAAAAATTTCTAATTGGTATATTTCGGTGTGTATCATAAAAATTCTTTGGGAAGTAGTAGTATAAACAAATCTATTTTTTTACTGAGCAGTTGGATATATATCACAGTATATAAAAAAAATTGAAAAATTTGCTGAGGGGCACCCGCGCTTGTATCCTCCGCCACTGCCTGTGATCGATTCCTACTTCCCCCTTCCCCTCCCCCTCCCCAAAAACAAGGAAGATTCGTCAATAGTACAAATAGCAAAAGACAGAAAAAAGAAATGGCCTTGCTTAACAGACATTCACTGTCCCAACTTGCACAAAGTAAGAAAAAAAAAAAAAATTCTATGGTCCTCCCAAGTTGTCATTTCGCGTCGATAAACAAAAGCATGAAACTATTGAAAATTCAAGCAAAAAACAAAACAAAAAGTTCTACAAAAATAAGAAAGTCAGTATCAAACTTTTTAATCCTAACAAATCTGTACTACTAAATTCAGCTGATGCAACACCTACAACTCTCAAGACTCAAAAGGGCTAGTGTGCAAACACAAGACATTGGACCCCAAGAGGTAAAAATAATTAATATTTGGAGTACTAATAAACCATGCAAATCCAGTGGCATATTGCATGATTAAGCTATAATGACCTAATATAGTCAATTATTCAAACAGTTATAAGATGATATTTTGCCATACCTCATTTTTAATCTCAACTTGTTACAACTACTTCAATCAAAAGTAGGAGTCTTGAAGAAAATGAAAATATTATTTTGTCCAAGAATCTACAGGGAATTACCCCTTCAATAATAAAATAAAGAATAATGATTCACAAGATATCCAAATAAAAGTTGATTTGATGATCAGTTTATGTGGATAAACTAAAAATTTAAAAGGTATAACCATAGTGTTTTCTTGCAAAGATTGACATAACTCATATTTAATTTCAACTTGTTACAAATATTTCAATCAAAAAGGTTTGGCAAAATCATAGATTTGATCCTTAAACATTTTACGACTTGCAACTTGGGTCCTTTTTGTTTTTTTTTTCCTTGTTGGGTACTTGAACATTTTACGACTTGTAGATTAGGTACTTCCGTGTGTTTTTGGGCTAGTCAATGGCTAGTCAACAAAAACCCCAATTTTTAGCAAGGGTATTTTGGGTACTTCACATTTACCACTTCTCCCCTACCCATCTGAACTCTTCCCCTTTTTGGAGTTCTTGAAGAAATATGAGATTCTAAGTTTTTTCCTTAGGATGTGGAAGGCTTCGTGGGTTTTTAAAGCCAAAGAGGGGAAGAGTTCAGATGGGTAGGGGAGGAGGGGTAAATGAAGTACCCAAAATACCCTTGCTAAAAAATGGGTTTTTTGTTGACTAACCATTGACTAGCCCAAAAACACACGGAAGTACCTAATCTACAAGTCGTAAAATGTTTAAGTACCCAACAAGGGAAAAAAAAACAAAAAGGACCCAAGTTGCAAGTCGTAAAATGTTTAAGGATCAAATCTATGATTTTGCCAAAAGGTTTCTGTCCAATAATCTACAGTAAATTAACCCTTCAACAATAAAATAAAGAATATTGATTCACAAAATCTCCATACAAAAGTTGATTTGCTGATCATTTAATGGGGAGAAAACCTAAATGTAAAGGTACCCTAAATAGTTTTTTTTTGTTCTTGAAATGCTCTTTTCCACCCCCTAGCTCAACACTCACCAGGCAAAATCACAAGCAAAACTTTATATAGTTAGTTAATCATGAACAATATATATATATATATATATATATATATATATATATATATATATATATATATATTCGGAACTAGAAGCAAAATTTTATATTTAAAACTTAAATTTCCTCATACAAACAATTCAGTTATTAAGAAACTTAGAACAAAATGTTCAGAATCAAACATTATCTAATTCCATATGAAAGTTGAAAACATAAAATAAATCTTCCCATCAAAATTCTCAAAGTCAGCTTTTATTTTTTGTTTGACTCAAGTCAGCAGCAGGGACGAAGCCAGGAATTTGATGTTGGGGGGGCGAAACTGGTAAAAAAATTCCAAAATTCTTGGGGGGCAATAAAAAAGGCAAAAAAAAAAATTCTTGGGGGGGCGAAATTGATAAAATTTTCTAAAATTTTCCAAAATACACATCAAATTTCGATAAATAGTAATATTTTTAAAAAATCCCGAGGCGCATGCCCCACTTCCTATGATCGTCCACTAGTCGACAGCAACTTAATAGGACTAATATTATAATGGGAAATTGGAGAAATAAGTACTCAAACAATATGCGTTTGGCGATAATGGTCCCCGTTTTATTTTTTGTTTGTTTTTAGGAACATAAACAATTTGCGTTTGGCGAGAATGGTCCTTCCGTCCATCAAAGTTAATGTCAATTTGTTAGTCAACCCAAAAAATAAATGAAAAATAGCAAAATTAAAGGGTATTTTGGGGAAAATCTATTTTTTTTTTTGTAAGTTGGCACTAGAAGTACCAAAACATATTACAATTGGTTGTTTTGGTCCCCATCTTCATCCTCCCTCACTTCATCTCATTCTCTTCTTTCTCCTTCCCTTTCCACCACCATTCTCCCACCAGCCGCACCACCACCAATTTTACCCCGCACCACCACCCTTCCACCACCAATTCCTTGTATTACCCCTTTATCTCCATGCCCAGAATCTTCACAAAAAAACCCTATTGAATTCACCCAATAAAAAAGGGCACTATTGTATGTGAAAATTGAAATGGGTTTCAATAACTTTTCATCAAATGTGGGGTCTTGAAGTTATAATTTCTATGATTATGTCAAAAAATTGATTTTTAAAATTGGATTTATGATGTATGGTGGTAGTGGGTTTCAATTCATGGTTTCAATTCGGAGAAACTTTCATGGTTTTTCTCTTTCTGGAAGTTTGGAGAATATTGTTAGGAAAAAAAATTCATGTTCCGTTGTGGCTGATTTTGAAGCTTCTTGGTGTTCTTGCTGTTGTTCGTCATGAAGCTGATGATTTTTTGGCTTTTTGATCCATTTTAGTGAAGCTGATAACTTGTTTTTGGTGCGGGTCAAGAGGTGAATTCGTGGGTCACAGTGAATTACCCAAATTAACCCCGGTGTCTTGAAGGGTTTTAAAAAAAAATTATTTCCGTCACAGTTGTGGACGGAAGGACCATTCTCGCCAAACGCAAATTGTTTATGTTCCTAAAAACAAAAAAAAATAAAATGGGGACCATTATCGCCAAACGCATATTGTTTGAGTACTTATTTCGCCAATTTCCCTATTATAATTCCTCAAGGAAAAAGTTTCTTTCAGGAAAATGATCAAACACGTTTGAGGCATTCCATAGTTAGAGAATCAGCGACTCGGCTTTTTGGGGTGTACAACTTGGAAGTGGCTTCATAGCACCAGCCCAGAAGTCACATCAACTTGACCCGCCCACCACAGTTTAGGGGCAGCCATTTTCATAGCTCTTTATCAAGTTTGCAAAAATCCAAGAATTGAGAGTGGACTTTTTTTTTTTTTTATTTTTTTTTTTTATGCCAGCACCCTAATTCTAGCGAATTTTATTTGCCTCAACGTTGGAGGCGGGTGTCGAACTTGTGCCCTCATGGACACAAGTCAAGGCCTTGCCCACTGGGCCAAAGCCTTCTTGACATTGAGAGTGGACTTGAATTGGATATACGGTACTTCCCCATTCTCATTTAATTGTCAGTTAGGAGATATAAGTATCCAAATTAACTGTTATTTACGTGTCTTTTATTAGGTGTCAATAATTTATTCTAATTATACCATCAACATATATTTTTTTTTTTTTAAAGTGAAAGAGATGGAGGAAGGAAGGGGTATTATTGGAATTGTGATGGAAAAATTACTATTTATTTGAATTTCTTAACTTTTTTTTTCAAAATGTCCTAAATATCTTATATTGAGAAATTGAGGGAGTAATTCTTTATGACCAAGTATAATTGGCGAAGATTGGTTAAAATTTCAAATTAAATACTTCTTAAGTTGGCATAAGAGATCAACGTTGTTTTTATAATTGGCAAATTGGCTCCACGGGGTTCAAAACAATTTTATTTTGGTGATTTTTGTCCAAAATCTTTTTTTTTTTTTTTATTTTTTATAAAACCAAGTATCAAAACAATTATGTTTGGCGGAGAGGGTCCTTCCGTCCAAAATTCCTTCGGTCAACCGTTTACTTAAATTTTGAATTTGGTCGAACAAGAAACTAATAGGGACATAATCGAGATTTTACATCCCAATACCCCCGGCCCCTACCCTCCTAAGCACCCCATCCCTGAGGGCCCACATAATTACCCCAATAATTTGCATTCTCATTTTTCTTCGTCAGAAACAACGCGAACAAAGCAAAAACCTATAAATGTCGACATTCAGCTCTCCTCTCACATTCAATAGGATAACTCATTGATTCTAGAGTTGCAGCCCCGACATACTTCTCGAGTTTCCTTCATCTCGAGCTTCATTCTCTTGACGATGAGTTCTCCTATTGAATGTGAGAGGAGAGCTGGATATGATGTTACGGATACTCATCATGGAGCAAATCAAGGAATCAATCAAGATAATAATCACAGGAGAAAATCACTCGATTAATTGATTATGATTGATTGTAATTTATTGTAATTGATTTATTGTATATTTCCTTCCTTTATTACATAGATAGGATTAGTATATATATGTGATGTATTGTAGAAGTTAAATCATTCAATACAAAAGGAGTTCTTTCTCCCATTTAATCTTTGTTCTTTATGCTTTTCTACATGGTATCAGAGCAAACCTTTTGAGGTTTTCCGCACTTTTATTCTCATACTCTTTTGATTATCCGGCTTATAGAAGTTGTTTCTTTCATATCAAATTTTTTTTAGTCATGATGTCTTCTTCTATTCTAGCACCCGATAACGGCAATAATGGTGGTTACACATTCCGATTTGGTGGTCACAATGAGTCACCACAAGTTTCAATAAATGCTGTTTCTCTGCCGCCAGATGCTGCTTCATTTTTTAATTCAGGTAACAAGTGTTTACCACCTATAATGCATTGGATTATTGATTCTGGGGCTACTCACCATATCGCATGTTCATTGACTTTTTTTTACATCTTATCACCCTTTACCTCGTACCCCCATTCGTCTGCCCACTGGTTCCTTTACTTATGCCACTCATATAGGTTCTATTACTTTAAACTCTAATCTTATTCTTTCGAATGTATTATTTGTCCCCTCATTCTCCTTTAATTTGTTATCTCTAGGGCAACTACTTCAGAACCCCAATTTATCTGTCTATTTTCGGTACAATTTTTGTCATATTCAAGATCATATGAAGCTGAAAACAATTGGTTCGGCTGAAATGGTTAATGGATTATATTTATTGCACCCTGATCATTCCTCTAATGTTCCTTTTGTCTCTAACATCATGCCTAATTCTAATTCCCTATCTACAAGTAATGGTGCAAACTTTTCTAGTACATCTCTATGGCATTACCGTCTTGGTCACCTCTCTTTTCCCAGATTAAAAATGGCACAACATTTGGATTCTAAAATAAAAGTTACACACAATGAACATTGCTCCATTTGTCCCATGTCTAAGCAATCCAAGCCTCCATTTTCCCTTAGTAAATCCACTTCTCAAGCAAGTTTTGATTTAATACACGTAGATATTTGGGGACCATATAAAATTCACACGGTTCATGGTCACTTATATTTCCTCACCATCATAGATGATTTCAGTCGTTTCACTTGGATTTATCTGATGAAAACAAAGTCTGAGGCTCGACCTCTTACCCAACAATTTTGCCAATATGTACTTACTCAATTCCAAAAGGTCGTTAAAGTAGTGCGTTCAGATAATGGGCCTGAATTTCAAATGCATGAATTCTTTACTTCTAAAGGAATGATTCACCAAACCTCTTGCGTAGAAACTCCTCAGCAAAATGGAATTGTAGAAAGTAAACATCGGCACATCCTAAACATTGCTCGTGCCCTTAAATTCCAATCACACCTGCCTTCTGTTTACTGGGGATACTTTGTCACCCACGCTGTTTACCTTATAAACCTTACCCCTACACCTTTACTGCAGGACCAAACTCCTCACACAATTTTATACAATAAACCACCATCATACTCCCATCTCCGCGTCTTTGGTTGCCTAGCATATGCCTCAACCTTTTCTACTCATCGATCAAAATTCGATTCTCGTAGTCGTCCCTCTATTTTCTTAGGGTATCCCGCTCAAACCAAAGGATACACTCTCCTCGACCTTCACTCACGGTCCATTTTTATATCTATAAATGTTACTTTTCACGAAAACATATTTCCTTATTCACAACAATCCCTACTCAGTTCTCCTACAAATAATATTCCCTTACCAATTCCCTTCATTAATGATCTTCCTTTTGAACCTCCATCATCACATCCCACTCATACTACCATCATCAATCCAACCCCTCCTACTCCTCCTAATTCCACGATCCCGCCTCATTGTCCTCCTCCTCCCCCTCATTCTTCTCGAAAATCCACTAGGATCTCGCGTACCCCTTCATACCTGAACGATTATTATTGTTCTCTTGTCCAAGCTTCATCTCCTCCCACTATTTCTAATACAAAGACATCTACTCCTCACTCTCTAGAAAATGTTTATGATTATCATTCTCTATCTCCAGATCATAAATCTTTTGCATTATCTGTTTCTACTCACTTTGTACCTAAGTGCTATAGTCAGGCTATCAAGCATGCAGAGTGGCGGCAGTCCATGCAAGCGGAAATTGATGCTTTGGAGGCTAACAACACATGGACACTTGTTCCTCTTCCTCCTAATGTTAAGCCCCTAGTAAACAAATGGGTTTACTGGTTAAAATTTAATTATGATGGTTCTATTGAAAGACCTAAGTCTCGTGTTGTTGTCCAAGGTTTCACACAGCAACCTGGCATTGATTACATTGAGACATTCTCTCCAGCCGCAAAAATGACCACCGTTCGAATTCTTCTTGCTATTGCCTCTGCCAAAGGATGGTTTTTAGAGCAACTTGATATTAACAATGCATATCTGCATGGTGATCTTAATGAGGACATTTATATGCGGCTACCTCTTGGTTTTTCTACTCCCCAACCTGGATTCGTCTGCAAGCTCCGAAAATCTTTATATGGTCTCAAACAGGCTGGCCGAGCAATGGAATCACAAATTGACCACGGAGCTAGTTTCACAGGGTTTCTCTCAAGCCGTAAGTGACCCTAGTCTTTTCATTCGCCGCAAAGGTTCTCAATACACGGCTCTTCTCGTTTATGTTGATGATATTATCCTCACTGGGAACAATTATGACGACATCTCCTCGGTCAAGCAATTCTTGGATAATACCTTCAAAATCAAAGACCTTGGTCCTGTCAAATATTTTCTTGGTATGGAGATTGCTCGCTCTAAAGCCGCTCTCAACATTTGCCAAAGAAAATATATATTGGACCTACTTGAGCAACATGACTTTCTTGGTTGCAAACCTGCCATTACTCCTATGGATTCCTCCTACCACTGCTCAAAGGATGATTCGCCCCTCATTTCAGACAACAATCTCTATCGGAGTCTTATTGGCAAGCTTTTATACCTTACTCATACAGGACCGGATATTTCTCATGCCATCCAACAACTTTCCCCGCTTTCTAGATCATCCCACCGAATTACATCTCAAGGTCGCTCACCGTATCCTACGGTATTCGAAGGGCTCTCCACCCAAAGGTCTTTTTTTTTCTCTTCCTCGTCACCATTACATCTTAGTGCCTTCTCCGATTCTCGATTGGCCGTTGCTCCGACACCGTGCGCTCTACCACCGGGTTATCGTGTCTTTCTTGGTTCCTCTTTTGTTTCTTGGAAATCTAAAAAACAACTCACCGCTTTCTCGAAGCTCATCTCGAGGCGTAATATCGAGCTCTTGCCACCACCACTTGTGAGTTACAATGGCTAAAGTACCTCCTCCATGACCTGCTCATACCTCATTCTCATGCTATCCCGTTATTCTGCGACAACCAAAGCGCTTTATACCTTACAACCAATCCCGCCTTTCACGAAAGAACCAAACACATCGAAATTGATTGCCACATAGTTCGTGAAAAAACGCAAACTGGCCTTGTTAAACCTTTACCCATTTCAACCCACTCTCAATTGGCTGACATTTTCACAAAAAATCTTGCCTCCCCTCGATTCAACTTTCTCATCCAATCTCTTGGTCTCATTGACATATTTTCTCCCAAGTCCAGTTTGAGGGGGCGTGTTACGGATACTCATCATGGAGCAAATCAAGGAATCAATCAAGATAATAATCACAGGAGAAAATCACTCGATTAATTGATTATGATTGATTGTAATTTATTGTAATTGATTTATTGTATATTTCCTTCCTTTATTACATAGATAGGATTAGTATATATATGTGATGTATTGTAGAAGTTAAATCATTCAATACAAAAGGAGTTATTTCTCCCATTTAATCTTTATTCTTTATGCTTTTCTACAATCGACATTTTCAGGGTTTTTTTTTGTTGCTTTGTTCGCGTTGTTTCTGATGAAGAAGAAGGAGAATGCTACGAGGTAATTATGTGGTCCCCTCAGGGACGGGGTGCTTAGGAGCAGTGGCGGAGCCAGAAAATTTTCTTTGGGGGGGCACAATTAACATTGACAAAATAAATTCATAAAAGCATATAAATATTGGCGGAGCCAAATTTTTTTTTTTGATGAGAAGGACTCTCTAGAAGAAAAAATAAATATTTACAATGGAAATTAAAATATATATCATGTTTGATTGTTGAATCCAAAAAGAACAAGTTTGAATAAAAAGGCCCCAAAGACCTTTTTTGTATGATTAGACCAAAATAAAAAGCCATTTAGAAATATTATGGGTATTAGAGATGAAGTTGGAGGAAACATGAAGGGCTTATTATTAATGTGAACGAATATTTTTTTTATTTTTGATAAAATTTTATATTATAATCTATTAATAATTATGAATTTTTTGATGAAAGTTTATAAATATTATAATCTCTTACACAATTAAGTTTGTTACAATTTTAACCAAAATTGTTAAGATATAAGTGGTGTAATTCCTATAATTCACAAACTAAAAAATCTAATTTTAAATCGTAAAGTGATTCAAAATGTTCACGGGATGAGGTGTTATAAAAACAAAACTAAAATTATGAATATTTTTTTGGGAAAAAGTTGGGGGACACTTGCCCCCCCCCCCTAGCTCCGCCAGTGCTTAGGAGGGTAGGGGTCTGGGGTATTGGGATGTAAAATCCCAATAATATCCTTATTAGTTTCTTGTTTGACCAAATTCAAAATTTAAGTAAACGGTTGACTGAAGAAATTTTGGACGTAAGGCTCTCTGCCAAATATAAATTATTTTGATACTTAAGTTTTATAAAAAAATAAATTTTGGACAAAAATTACCAAAATAAATTTGTTTTTGAACACGTGTAACCAATTTTTCTTTTATAATTTTTGTTCACAATTTAGCTAATTAATTGGTTAAATATTTAGCCATATAAATTTACCTGTATAAGGTATAATCTTAGTTTGATTTGATTGGAAGTTCAGGGACTAATAGATTGAGTCCGGATATAAAACAAGTATAATTTCAAAACTGATTTTGTTGGATAACTAGGAGATCAAATAGGTTCGATCTATCTCATTCTACATCTACACTCATAAATTCCGCTTTAGTTTCACTTGTAGAATTTGGCACGTCCTTACAAAGGTCAAGTGTTCAATTCCCGCTGTCGACGTGAGGGCTGTGTTGGTGGGTGATCTGTAAGTACCCTTGTAAGCGACCTATGGTCCCTAGGGCCTGCCCTGATCCGTGGTGGTGACCCGGAGCCGAACCCACCCAAACTTTTTTTAACCAAATTCCGCTTTAGTTTCACTTTTAGAAGTGGGTCCACGTTCACCTGTGGAATGTGCTAGGAACAAGTAGCAATGGCAAACGGGTCCAACCCGCGAGTTCAGGGCGGGTTGGGCATTGTAGCGAACCGGGATGAATTGAGTTTGATGGGTTAACGGGGCGAGGCGGATTGGATCCAATCCTATTACAATGAAATCTCTATACAGTAATACTCTCGGGACCGAAGAAAAATATTACTATAAAGAGGTTATTCTTAAATAAAGGTTTACATATAAAAATTATAATTTTAAAAAATAACTAATATACATCACGCGACACTTGGAAATGTATCCCAAAC
This sequence comes from Vinca minor, assembly GCA_026122235.1. Lineage (NCBI taxonomy): Eukaryota > Viridiplantae > Streptophyta > Magnoliopsida > Gentianales > Apocynaceae > Vinca > Vinca minor. The sequence continues at coordinate 6,108,370 of JAOCZM010000026.1, forward strand.
AAGTGGTGCCAATGAGTTAGAAGTTGCAAAAGAATTTGATGAAGAGAATAAAAAATAGTTGCAGATTTGAGAAATCAGATTAAATAACTTCATTACAATAATCAAATGGATATGGATGTTTTCCTCGATCATCCAAATGAGTAGCAAGTAGTATATACTTTAACTGAAGAAGAAATCATTGCAGGAATCAGGCAAGACGCGCAATATGATAATCCGAAGGATGATAGTGTAGAAATAGAAAACGTCTCGTGTCAAGAAGCTTCAAGCATGTTGGACAAACTTTAAATATTTTGAATTCAACACGAAGGTGATTGTGTTGACGAGTTATTACGAACATGCAAGTTAAAGGATGCGGTATTAACCTAAAAAATTAAGTCATTGTCACAGATAACTTTAGATAAGTATTTCATATAATTTTAAGTTTAATGTAACCTAGTTTAATGTACCCTTGTAAGCGACATATGGTCCCTATGGCCTGCCATGACTCGTGGTGGTGACTGGAGTCGAACTCACCCAAACTTTTGGTTACCAAAAAAAAAAAATTGTAACATAGTTAAATAATTATGAATATTATATATATATATATATATATATATATAAATTAATGTTATTTTATTACTATATGAATGTAAATATCCTAAGGATGATACTAAAAAAACATGCAATATCAGAATGTAGAGTTATTCTTATTTATAACTAGTTTCGAGATGAGATCATAATTGTTTATTACTATATATAGAGTATTAATGTATAAACATTTTACTGTAATAAATGTTCAAATCTTTTTAATTTTATTTAGACTAATTCGAGATTGAATATAAAATCTTAAATTACACTCAATGCAATCATACTCTGAATAAACAAGACACGGATTAAGCATAATGACTCATTGTAACATCTTTGATCATGCATATAAATGATCGAGACTGCACTTCTAGCGTCGTTTTAATACTTGTACGTAGTGGATTTGATTCCACCTAATTGAAGGTATTTGGCCCAGTCCCCCTCTATGTCTATTTTTGGCCTTTTGGACTAATTAATATACGGGTATTAAGCTCTTTGAGGCTTTAACTCCAGAAAAAGAAAAGAAAAAAAAGAGACACGGATTAAGCCAAACATCTAGCGAGTAAGAACACCGCCTAGCGATCGATCACATCGTAGACTGAAAGCTCTGAAGTGGGGGACGTAGACCACTTTAGTCACATTCACCACATCACGATTTTGATTAAAATAATAAAAAATATTCCCCACTTAGTGCATTGTTTGAGCGTTTTTATTGTTTTTTTAATTAAAAGAGGGGATGTGGGCGATTGTGGGACCAAGTGTGTACGTCCCCTACTCAGAGCTGAGCCTATATCGAAATTTTTCACCGCCTAATGTGCAAATTTCATTTAAAAAATAATTCGTCATATCTTACGTCATCAGAGAAAACGAATTAAAAAGTGCCCACTTTCACAAGAACAGCTAGAAATTTGGTTATCACCCCCAATTAATCCAAACAAAGTTTAGACCTTAAAAAATGAGAATTTAAGTCAAATGGGATGATTATGACCTTAATTTAGCAATATAATAGTGCCTAATTTCTCAAGATTCATAGGTTGGACGGTAAGATTTGATTAATAATTCATCGCAAATATAAACTAATGGGTTAATTACTCTTTCCCACCCCCTAAGTTTGAGAGAAACATCACTTGAGACCAAGGTTGTCAAGATCGCAAATTTGACTCGAAACGAAAGGGGTCTAACAAATCGTAAACATGATGATCATAGCACGGATCGGAAGATCTGACAAAACTATTAAAATAACATTTCATGATAAATTTATGTCAATAAGACATCATTTTATATGCAATTGAGCAAAAATAAAATAAAATATAACAACACTTCAACGGGAAAAAAAAATAAGAATACCAATAGAACTAACAAACTGAAATTAAATCACATACTAACAAGTGATAAACTTCGGAAGCAAACCAACAATTAATAAGGTCTTTTAGTCCAACAAATTTCATAACAACAAGTCTATCTTTATAATGTTCTAATCTAGCAAACCATTCAAGGCGTTATTATTATCTTCCATGTAATCTACACCTCCACTCACATCGATGATGAGCGATAAGTTGGGAGTCTCAGACTTGAGAGAGTTGAGATGTTGGCTTGAATACAAGTGGGTGTTTTTTATTTGAGATAACCCATTACCGACCCAGTTGAAAAGAGGTAAGATTGAATCGACAACGAAGCGTAGCTCATGCGGTTAGACACCTCACTTCCAACCGGTAGGCCGGGAGTTCGAGTCATGCTGGAGGGAAAGTGGGGAACCACTATTAATCCTCCTTTAATAAATAAAAAAAGGCAAGATTGAATCGCACCGGATCGTGCAATTCTACGATTTTACGATCTAGATCTACGATCCTCTACGATTAAATCCTTCAGCGATTTTTAGTACGATTTAACTCGATTTATACCCTTAGGATCGTAGAATCGTATGATTTTACGATCTAACTCGCGATTTTGACAACCTTGCTTGAGACATTATAAATCCCATAACAGTTAATCAAGGACGACTCTGTTTGTTGATGTATTAACGGTTTATTATGTCCTTGCATTAAATTCATAAAATATTATCAAAGGTCCAATAGCCCAGTGGGGCATTGGCCGACCCGTAACCGAGAGGTCTCGAGTTCGATACCCTCCTCAAGCATGAGGTAAGGTTTAATTGTCTCCCTTCTAAGGTCCTCTTCTGAGGTGTTTTTATCCTCTTTGAAGTTGATTCTCTCCCCTTTGAGGTTCCGCCCTCGAGAGTTCAAAAAAAAATCATAAAATATCACTCTCTCCGTTTCATTTTTATTGACAGTATTTGACCTGACACGAGAAAAAAGAATAAGTGGGGTTGATTAAAATCAACGAGTAATTTTTCATTAAAAAGTCCAAATCACCCTCATTGAAATTTTAAATAATATTAGATGTGATATTTAGTGAACTAATAAGAGAAACGTAAATGTGAATTTTATAAAAAATGTAATTATAATTAAAAAAAATGTCAAATAATTTGAGAGTTTCAAAAATATTTAGGAGATTTATAGAAATGTGATGATGAAAGTATCTTGTAGTTAAAAGTCTATTCTAGGACTCCATTGGTACCAACCTCATCCTTTTTACTCATATTTCTAGTAGGCTCTACTTGTATAAGTCGGATATGTGAGAAGAAAAAATCAAATGTGATAAAATGATAAGACTAATTGAGTGAGTCTAGGATAAAGTTTCTATTTTGGTAGATAGATACTCAAAAATAATACTTTACAAATTAAATAAGAAGACATAATAAATAATTAACAACTAATAATCATCGTCCTTTGACTAACTATTGACTAATGTTATGAGACTTTTTCTGGGATAGAGAGTAGGGTATTAACTGCCGATAATAGTGACTAATCCCCTCGTTGCGGGAGCTCTCCAAAGAGGTAAACGGCTGACCATTAAATGCACTCCATTCTCATGGGTAGAAATCGAACTCCTAACCCCATTTTTAAGAGACGAGGTAAATATCACCAGGACATACCTCATGGTTCACGTCATGAGAATTGCAATGGCATATTTTGAACTTTTGAGACTAAACTGCATTCTCTCTACAACATTGAGATATTGAACTATAATTAACCCTAAACTATTTGCAGTAAATTAATCTTGGGAGACGATGAAGATTATACAAAATTTCGGGTGACAAAAATTGGGAAAATGAAGTGAATCAAGAGAAGGGACCACGAAGCACTATCCGTGGAGGTGAATGAAGTATGACGACAATGTAATGGAAAAACGGGGGCTGATCACACCTAAAGAAGCAAAATCTAGCTAGTAGCATATATATATGCACGACAAATTAATTATGATCTAGGAAGATAAGTGATAACGTTTCTTTAGACCAATAGGAATTTTTTTGGGTAGATAATGTGTACCTGCATTTTGTTTCGTAGAGAAAACATCAGGCTGACAAAGAACGAGGTTTAGCGTGTAACATGCTGGTTATTCACCTTATCCCTTAATCATTATATTGAGGGTTCAATTTCTATTTATGAGAATAAAATACATTTTGTGGTCAATCGTTTACTTCTTTAAAAAGCACTCACGATTAAATGATTAGTCACTATTATTAATGATGATACTAGATACCATAGTTTTGGACAAAAATTAAAAAATCACGCTAACAAAATTCGTGGTAAAGATATAACTGTTGACATGAAAAAGTCACGCTAAGTAATGTAGCATAGGATGCATTTTAGATTGGATTTGACTTCGATCCAGATTTTTTGACTTGTGGAACCACATAATATTCTCGCATAACAATGTGCACCTTTACACAATTTGAGGTGTCTGATTTCAAACTAAACCTAAATTAGATTCAGTCGACTTACACTCGAAGACTCACCTAGTCAAGTAAAATTTAAGGTGTTAAAGACCCATTTTTCTAAACACATGCATAATGCAATTTTTTTGTCCTTAGATTGATGGTTCTTTACATAGTCTAGCAAAAATTAAAGGTGTTAAAACCCACTTTTCTCAGAACGTTCATAAAGTAATTTGTGTTGTAGGATTGAATGCTTTTCGATTTAGCAACGGACTGTAACATCCAATGCACAAATCTCTGTGACGTTATAATTTTGTTAATATTTTGGGTCTATCTTATTTAGTATAAGATATATAAATGAACGTTATAAAGAATCAGAACCCATATTTTTTATGAAAAGTAGATAATTGAGCAATTGAGATTGCATTCTACGCATGTTAAAATAAAAAAAATGAATATTAACATCCTGGTTCCTAACCAGACCACGAGATTTGGGGTTGAAGCCAACAATAATTACTAATGGTACTTTTCTCCGGGCTTTTCATTAGACTAACCATGGTTTAGCAGAATGGTCATACCATGGCAGTCAAAATATTGGGGACAACATTTTTGTCCAGAACGGAAGTGGGACCAAGATGGAAGTCCCACTTCCGTTCTGGGTTGACGTGGCGTTCCCCAGACGCGCCTTGCCACGTCTGCCCAGAACGGAAGTGGGACTTCCGTCTTGGCCCGAGAACGGAAGTTTCCGTTCTCAACTCCCAGTACAAAATCCCATCAATATCTTTTTCTCCCTTCACGCAACCAACATAGCCAAAAAATCCCTAAGGCAACCCTCTCTCCCTCCATTCCGCCGACCGCCTCCGCCATCAATCTCCACCACCTCTCTCTCTCTCTCTCTCTCTCTCTCTCTCTCAATCAAAAGTATAAACCTTTTTTTTTAAATTTAAATTTAAATCTACAAATTATGTTTATAAATAGTTGTGAATTTGGTAATTTAGAGTAATTTGTTGATTTTTTGAAGTTTTTGTATTTGTGAATTTGTGAATTTAGGGCATTTATAAATTTTGGATTTTTGTGAATTTGTGAATTTATACTTGGAGTATTTGTGATTTTGGTGATATAACATGTGTTTTTCTTGATAAATTGTATGTTTATTGTTTTTTTGTATAGATGTATGTTCCTGCTTATCTTCTGCCTGGTCTTTATGATGATAGTGTTTTAAACAAACAGATATCGCATAGATCTTTAAGAATATGGCACGGGGATGTTCAACTAAACAATTCACTAAATATTATTAGAAGTGACAGTCAATTTTTTGAGGTGTACCAAAGAGAAACCAACCAGTGAGTGATTCACCTGATATACCAAATAGGTTTTGGGGGTTGTTGTAGAATAGGAAAAATGAAGGTAGATCACGCTTTAGTGACTGCATTAGTAGAGAGATGGAGCCCTGAGACCCATACTTTTCACCTACGTTACAGTGAGGCGACCATTACACTAGAGGACGTAAGATGTCTTCTAGGACTCCCTACTAAGGGTCACGTAGTGTCGTGGCATGAGGACTACAATATGTCTCAAACTCAATGGATTGATCGGGTGTTCGACCTGTTAGGATTCCGACCCCCAGCGGCTTCAATTTCGGGAAACATCATCTCGCTATTAGAGGTTTATGCCTACATTAGTGAGTCCTTAGGCAATGATGTTACTGAGTTGGCGATAGAGCAGAGACCTAGGGCTTTGATTTTCCTCTAAATGTCTACTTTTCTTTTTCCCAATAAGTAGGGGGCTCGGGGGAACATGAGTTATCTCCTCACCATTAGTGGTATCCTCGAGCAAGACCAGACTTCTTGGGCTAGCGGTGTCCTTGCACATTTGTACCGCCATATGTGCACCTCTTCACTGGTTGATTCCAAGGACATGGCCGGCTGTTGTTTGCTAATTCAGGTTTGTCTAAATTTTATACAGTTTTATGTTTAATATGTAATTCGAATATTTAATAATCGATGCTGTTTGTTTTTACCAATTGTGGGTGTGGGAGCTAATTTCATGTCTCCGTCCTGCAAGCCGAGGCCCGACTCTACATGATATTCCCGCTGACGGTAGAGCTTACAGGGCATAGTGGAATACAGGCCGGAGTTTCTGCAACGCGTCGAAATTGCAACTGGTGATGTTTCGTGATCAGCTAGATATGCTGACGGACGCACAATGGGTAAGTTAATTTCGATAATCTCATATTTTTTTTATTTAAATTAAATAAATTATTTTACATTAACTTGAATTTGTTTTTGCAGTTTATGTGGAGACTGTACCCTGATTGGGTAATTGTCGAGAGAGCGGCTCGGGATGAAGACTTCCTGATGACTTGTCGAGCCTGTACGCCACTGATTTGCTTCAAGATGGTTGAGTTCCACCTGCCTGACAGGGTTGCGAGGCAATTTGACTTCTTGCAGGTGGTAACAATTTGACTTCTTGCGGGGACGGAGAGAACTACCGAGGGTGTTGATCTCCACACATGCAAGGCGGTCCGAAACGGAATTGGGAAGACCACCACCGCATATACATAGATTTGTGGGACAACCGCGTCAATGCACTGGCGGACTCTGCTCCCGCTCCCGGTAATGTGATTGCACCAATCCGTGAGTACATGGATTGTTACAATCTCATTACCGTTCACCTTATGACGAACCCACAAAATAAGGATCCCGGGCCACTACCGATGGACATTCAACCCATAGCTACCTCTGAGGCTATTTTTGTAAGTTTTATTCGTTTCGTTGTCAACATTAATCTTTTTATTTTAAATATACTAATTTTAATATTTATGTTACAGGAGGAGTCTAACAGGGTGATGCTGGAAGAATTCGAGAAGCCTGCCCCTTGAACTAACCGCCAGTACAAGGATCTCATCACCTGGGCTGCCAAAACCATAAAAGATGCATTCGTAGCGGCTGGGAAGACAGTTATATGCAGATCGCGTGCTGCCGATGTAGCAGATGCTGCAGTTCTGCAACCGGTCACACAATTGAGGGAGCATGTTCCAGGTAGGTTTGCGGTTGAGAGGCAGGGTACTCACCGGAATCGTGACGGTGCGCCAGAACCGTCTCAACCGCAGGAAAATCCGACTCAGCCTCCTCAGGCTCATTTCCCGTCTCAGCTTGAGACTCAGTTCCCCACTCAGACTAGGGATGGCAATTTGACCCGTGACCCGTCGCCCCGCCCTGCCCCAACGTCTTTTGGAGCAGACCCGCCCCGCCCCGTAGAGCGAACTGGCCAAATCGCCCCGCCCCGCGAACGGGCCAGATCGGGGCTTGGTATTTGTGTCTGCCCCGCCTAGCCCAGCCCAGCCCAGCCCATATAATAATAATATTATTTTTTGGTATTATCACTACAACAAAAAATGTCTATTGCGACGTTTGCCATATGTCACAATAATTCAAAAAAAGGTTGGTATAGATCTATACCAACATTTATTACAAATGTCGCGTAAACGTCACATTTGCCTGTGTCGTTATGGTTTTTTACGACATTTGTTACAAGCGCCGGTACCTATCTATTACGACATTTGTTGCGTCATTTTAAAGTGTTTCAAAAGGTATTTTTTCCAACATTTATAAATAATCGCAACAAATCGTGTATTCCGACGTTTGTAAATATTGTGAATAAGTAATTTTTTCCGACATTTTTAAATAGTCGCAACAAAATATGTATCCCGATATTCGTAAATTTTGAAACCAGGCTGGCGAACTAAGCCAAGCCGAGTCGGAGCCCGATAAATCGAGCCGTTGAGTCTAATTATCTTTGAATAATCGGAGCCAGAGCCTAGAGACAAGTCAAGCCGTCGAGTCTAATAATATATAATAAACATTCTTCATATTCAAAGATATGGGATTGAACACGCGACCTCCTGCATGTATGTCGTGCAATTTGCCGCTGAGCTAAATGATCATTTGTTATTTGTTTCTCCTCATATTATATTTATTATATTAGAATTTGGATTTTGAATTTTGTACATTTGTGTTTCGATTTTTTATGAATCAAATTAAAATTAATACACTCTCATTAAATTTTAATAATTAAATGTTTTTAATTTTTCTTTAAAAAATATATTTCAGAAACATAATCTTTGTATTTGTGTTTGTTTGAAAATGTCACGAGATCTAGTGACATAATATATTAATATCGCTATATTAGTCGCAAAAAGTAACAATTTATAACATGTAATGTAAATGTCACTAACTAACATCAAATTGTCCGTAAGAATAAAAAATACTATAATTGTCTTTATGAAACGTCGTATAAAATCCAAATATAGCGACATTTGTATGAAATGTCACATGATATAATGTTATTGTATATAAATGTCGTTATATGAGTCGCAAAAAGTAACAATTTATAACTGCATTTAATGTACACGTCGCTAACTAAAATCAAAATGTCGATTTTATCAACAATTATTATAACTGACGCTATGAAACGTCGTATAAAATTCAAACTTAGTGATGTTTGTCTGAAAAGTCACAAGATCTAACGGCATAATATATAAATGTCGCTATATGAGTCACAAAAAGTAACAATTTATAACAACATTTAATGTAAATGTCGCTAACCAACATCAAAACGTCGGTATGAACAACAATTGCTATAATTGACGCTATGAAACGTCGTATAAAATCCAAATATTGCGACGTTTGCAAAAAGTGTTGCTTTAACTTACTCTTTTTGGTTTTAAGCGACGTTTGACAAAAGCGTTGGTACAAAAACGTCGCAAAAAAGTGTTTTTGTTGTAGTGTATTAGGCCCAAGTACTTGAAGCCCACCTAGACCTAGCCCAATTAAATGTTTGGAGCTTATAGACTACCCGCCCCACCCAGCCCATCCTATCCTATATAATATTATTATACTAAATACTAACCCTAAATCCTAATTCTCTCATATTACTACCCACCCAGCCCCCGCCCCACCCCTCATTCTCTCATACTGTTCCAGATTCTTCATCTCATTTCTTCTTCTTCTTCTATTTTCTTTTTCCCCTCATTCTTTCATACTGTTCCAGATTCTTCTTCTTCTTCTCCTCTTTTCTTTTTTTAATAGTAGGAACACCCCAATCGCCAATCGGAAAGACAAAATGGAAGAAAAATGTTTGATTTTTGTTTGAATCTTTGAAAAAAGAAAAAGAAAAATGGAAGAAAAATATTTGATTTTTGTTTCAATCTTTGAAAAAGAAGAAGAAAAATGAAAAAGTGGTAATATTAGTGATCTTTGTTTGATTTTTGTTTGAAACTTTGAAAAAGAAGAAGAAAAATGGAAGGTTAAGGTTAATTTACCATGAATTTGTTATGAGAATTCCACTAAAACCCAGAAAGAACAAAGGCAAAAATTGAATGGGGCAGGGCGCAGATAAAAAATATCTGATCCGGGAATGATCACGGGGCGGGGCGGGGCAGGGTTTCATAGTCACGGGGCAGGTATGGTATTTGTGATACCCGCCCCGATCTGCCTCATTACCATCCCTAACTCAGACCGATGTACCCACTCCATTTCAATACCAATTTTCGAGCATAGGTACTTATTCCTCGGGTATTCAGACGGGGGCATCCTGGAGAGGGGTCCTCTACATCAGGACATCCGGGTGCCTATTCTGGTGCGTTGCCATCGTTTAGCCTCGACCTGACTCAGACGCAGCAGCACACTCCACTGTTCCATCCAGATTCCCACGATGAGACGATACATATCGACCCCGAAGGTGTAGAATTCTTTGCAACGGAGCGTGGTAGCGCCCTGCGAACGAGAGATGGGCACGCATACTTTCTCCGAAAAGACCGGAGAAAGCCCGATAGATACACACCATCGGAGTCGTAGATAGAATTTACTTTGTTTTGCTTACATTTGTTTCATTTTTGTTACATACAATTTGACATATTTATGTTATAAACGATTTCTTCGTTTTTTATTAATAAAGTCGGTTTCTCCATAGTAATTTTCGTACACAAATTTTGGTAAATATTATGTTTTAGTATTTTTTTATGTTGTAAAAATACCAATTAAAAAAATTGTAGCAAAAAAAAAAAAAAACTACGTGTTTTTGCCAAAACTCTCTGCCAGTTGAGAACGGAAGTCTGGAGTCAAGACGAAAATCCCACTTTCGTTCTGGACAAAAATGTTATCCCCAATATTTTGACTGCCATGATATGACCATTATGCTAAAACATGGTTAGTCTAATGCAAAGCCCCTTTTCTCCTTACTTTTTTTATGCAATGAAAGAGAGGATGTGATTCAATTCTAACTAATAAAACTATCACTAAATTACATTGATGATAATTATTTATTACTATCCACCTAGTTTATATGGTAAATCATAGGTGTATGAAATGCATATAGAGTATATATTTTGTTTCTTCAGTACCAAACCCTATATGGTTTATTAAGTGGTAAGACTATTTGAATGCTTACATCTCCAAATTTGATTTGATTTAACGTTAAAAAACCATTTGTCCTCATTTCGTATCACGTTTTTCTGTCTTCTTGAATATATGATTAATACGTGTTTACGTTTTCTCTACAAATTTCACTATTTCTTTTAGATTTTAATTTTTTAATTAAAAAAATTAACACTTGTCAATTTTGTAAATACTTCTTTAGTGATACATACATAAAAGGTTCCATTTTCACGAAAAAAAAGTAGTACTACTCAAAACGAATTTTTCCTTGGTTCACAAATGCTTTTAATATTGAATGAAAGAAATATAATACTATATACATAAATTAAAATGGTTTTTGAATTTTTTTTATATGTCTTTTGACTTTTGTTTGAGGGCATAATTCAGTAGTAAACATGGCGGTATAGGAGTTACTATTTCAGTATTATTCTGTGAGTAATTATTTTTTTCATTCATTGTCAAATGGTATGTTAGTGTCCAATCTATATGTTTTAGTTGTATTATGAGAACAACCATTTTGTACATTTATTGTCAAATGTTATGTTTATCTTCTATTCATTTCCGTTCATACTCCAATTATTAAAGATTTTAGTAAGTTATATTATTATTGTTGTTATAATATAGAGAAGGAGAGGAGAGTATTTGGGAGAAAAGAAGGAATTTGGTGTGTATTGTTATGAACCAAAGGCCTCTATTTATAGAGGTAAAAACCCTTTGGTTCATGGGCCTCATCCTCTATGGGCTTTATGGGCCTGGTCATTCATCATATTACAACACTCCCCCTTGAATGACTAATCTATACAACAATTGTCTCACAAAAACTTATTTGGAAAAAACCCAGTGGGAAAAATTAAATCAAACTAAGAAAATGAGTACAATTGATGTTGGAGTATTTAATTGTCGCCTCGTTAAAACCTTGTCAGGAAAACCTAGTGGGACAAAACCTGAACGAAGGAAAAAGAGTACGACTACTCCCCCTGATCATTGAATGTCTTTCACACGACGCATTCCAATCGATGTATCAAGCTTTACGAATGTTGATGTTGGTAAAGCCTTGGTGAATAAATCGCCACATTATCACTTGGCGTATCTCGTTGAACTTCGATGTCGCCACTTTTCTGAAGCTCGTGCGTGTAGAAGAACTTTGGAGATATATGCTTTGTTCTATCTCCTTTGATGTAGCCTCCTTTGAGTTGTGCAATACAAGCTGCATTATCTTCATATAGTACGGTTGGATTCTCTTTTATTGATGTTAATCCGCATGATGATTGAATTTGGTGTATCATGTTCCTTAACCATACACATTCTCTACTTGCCTCATGGATTGCAATAATTTCTGAGTGGTTTGAGGATGTAGCTGTTAGAGTTTGCTTAACAGATCTCCATGATATTGCAGTCCCTCCACATGTAAACAAGTAGCCTGTTTGTGATTTGGCTTTATGTGGATCAGAGAGGTATCCTGCGTCTGCATAACCTACTAAAGACGATTCAGGCTTTTGTGAATAATATAGCCCCATATCTATTGTACCTTTTAGGTATCGAAGAACATGTTTAATGCCATTCCAGTGTCTTTGAGTAGGTGCAGAACTATATCTTGCAAGGAGATTTACAGGAAAGGCTATGTCAGGTCTAGTGCAATTTGCAAGATAAGTCAATGCGCTTTATTGCACTAAGATATGGTACTTCAGGACCAAGAATCTTTTCCCCATCTTCAAGTGGGCGAAATGGATCTTTATCAACTTCAAGCGATCTAACAACCATAGGTGATGCCAATGGATGCGCATCGTTCATATAAAATCGCTTTAAAACCTTTTCCGTATATGTGGATTGATGAACAAATAATCCTTGAGGAAATGTTCAATTTGCAAACCAAGACAAAATTTTGTCTTCCCTAAATCTTTCATTTCAAACTCATTTTTCAAATATTCTGCGGTTTTGGTGAGCTCTTGAGAGTCCCAATTAAATTTAAATCATCAACATAAAGCTGCGATAATTGCAAATCCTATATCTATTTTCTTTATGAAAAGCGCAAGAGCAGAATATCGTCATTTTTATATCCCTCCTTCAACGAGATATTCGCTAAGGCGGTTTATACCACATCCGTCCAGACTGTTTTAATCCATATAATGATCTTTGCAATTTGATTGAAAACATATTCTTGGGGCGAGTTCTCATTTGCTTACGCACTTTTAATCCTTCGGGGACTTTCATGTATATGTTACTATCAAGTAAACCATATAGATATGCAGTAACTACATCCATAAGGCGCATATCAAGCCTTTGTGACACGACCCAAACTTATTAGGAATCGAGATGTTATAGTGTCCATTCTTTGGAGAATAAGTTTCCTCATAATCAATTCTGGTCTTTGAGAGAAACCTTGTGCTACAAGTCTTGCTTTGTATCTCGTAATTTCATTTTTCTCGTTTCTCTTTCTTACAAAAAACCCATTTGTATCCTACGGGGGATAACATCTTGGGGAGTTCGAACTACGAGGTCCAAACACCTTTCTATGTTCTAAGGAATTTAACTCCGTTTGTATAGCCTCTTTCCATTTAGGCCAATCATCTCTATTTTTACAGTCTTCAATGGGTGTGGTTCGAGATCCTCATTTTCTATTATCTCGAGGGCCATATTAAATGCGAAGACATTGTCTATAACAATATTTTCTCGCTCCCACAATTTATGAGATGATGAGTAATTTATTGAGATTTCATTATTTTTCGGACACTTGTTACTGCTGGAACTTCAATATTCTCATATGTTTGATCAACCATGCCTTTAACTTGTTCTTACGGAACTATTTGTTGGCTTTTCTCTTGTACCTTTCTCTTTCGAAGTACGAGAATCTTTGGAACCAACTGGTTGACCACGTTTTTGGCGTATATTAGATTCGTTGGCTATAACAACTTGTCATACAGGGACATCAATTTTTACAGGGACATTTCTTGCTGGTATATAAGATTTTGTTACCCTTTTTGTGTTCACAAACTCATCTAGGAGTTGATTTGCAACCTTTTGCAAATGAATGATCTTTTCAACTTCTTGTTCGCAATGATTACTACGGGAATCAAAGTGACATAAAGTTGTTTCTTTCCATGAAAGATCATTTTTGTTTTTTGGGGATGTAGTTTTATCCCTCCCAAAGTTGGGAATGTCATTTCATCAAAATGGCAATCTGCAAATCTTGCAGTAAATAAATCACCCAGTTAATGGTTCTAAGTACCGAATAATAGATGGTGAATCATACCCGACATAAACTCGAGTCTTCGTTGGGGACCCATTTTGGTACGTTGTGGGGGTGAAATTGGTACTTGCACAACACAACCAAAAACTCGTAGGTGAGAAACATCAGGTTCTCTTCCAAAAACAAGCTGCAATGGGGAATAATTATGATATGCAGTTGGCCTTACTCTGACCAATGTTGCAGCATGCAATATGGCATGACCCCAAGCAGAAATAGGGAGTTTTGACCTCATAAGTAATGGTCTAGCAATTAATTGGAGTCGTTTGATAAAAGACTCTGCTAAACCATTTTGTGTATGGACATGAGCAACTGAATGTTCAACTTCAATCCCAATTGATACACAATAATCGTCAAAGGCTTGAGATCTAAACTCAGCAGCATTATCAAGACGTATTTTCTTAATTGTGTAATCTGGGAATTGAGCTCTTAATTTTATAATTTGAGCAAGTAGTTTGGCAAATGCTTCATTTCTAGTTGAAAGCAAGCAAACATGTGACCATCTCGTTGAGGCATCAATTAAAACCATGAAATATCGAAATGGTCCACATGGTGGGTGTATTGGCCCACATATATCTCCATGTATTCTTTCTAAAAACTTTGGAGATTCATTATTAACCTTCATTACGGAAGGTCTAATAACTAATTTGCCTTGTGAACATGCAACACATGAAATATTATTTGGCAAAAGAATCTTACGGTTCTTTAAAGGATGCCCTTGTGTGTTGTTAATTATTCGACTCATCATTGTTGTTCGGGGATGTCCAAGTCGTTCATGCCAAAGTATAAAACCTTTTGTGTCAACGAACTTCGGTTCGAGACATTGTTTGATTCAATTGTTTTTATGTATGTATAATACATTCCGGATAGTAATCTTTGGCAGTTTTTCTATTATGTTCTTCTTTCCGGATAAAAAGCGAATTTATGCAAAGATACTCTTTACCATTTTCTTGCATTGTCTCAATATGGTATCCATTGCAGCGGATATCTTTAAAGCTAAGCAAAATTTCTTCTGGATTTGCTGGAATAGAGTGCATCACTTATATACATTTTTGTATCGTTTAGTAAAACAATACAAGCTCTTTCGGAGCCTTCAATTAACTTTGATTCACCTGA
Organism: Vinca minor; assembly: GCA_026122235.1. NCBI lineage: Eukaryota > Viridiplantae > Streptophyta > Magnoliopsida > Gentianales > Apocynaceae > Vinca > Vinca minor. The sequence continues at coordinate 6,123,509 of JAOCZM010000026.1, forward strand.
TATTGTGTTAACATTATTTTTCAAATTAACGTCAACTTTAAAAAATATTTTTTGTCTTGAAGAATGGTATGTGTAGTTGCACTATCAATAAGAATACTATCTCTATCCATCTATAAAAATACAATAAAGTGAATTAATTGTTTTGTTTCTAAAAACTCACACTATATAGAATAACATTGAGATAATAAATAAAAATAAAAATAAAGCAACTTATAAACATATATGATCCTTCGGGGATTATATTAGCATAACCAAATATTTTCAAAACAAAAATACTACCTCAGGAGTATAAAAAAAAAAATTTATGAATAAATATTTGTTATTTCAGGAACAATATTTTGATATTCTTTAAGAATATTTTATATTATTACTCGTCAGGAGTAAAAAGTAATTTATAATAATAATATTCTTCAGGAATATTAGATTGTGTTCTTCGAGAATATTTAATTTTTTTTTTTATTATTAATTTATACTGTTACTTCTTCAGGAGTAATAATTTAATATTCTTCGGGAATATCGGAAAGAAAAATAATCAGATCTATCTTCCGGTGAATATACTAATGTTTATCAATTGTATATACTGGTGGTCAATAACATTCAATAACTTTAAAATTCGATAAGAATAATAATAATAATATAAATGGAAAGTCAGCTAGTAATTAAATGTGATGACAATCAAATTAAAAACAATAAATATGCAATCAGTATGTAATAAATATGATAAATATGTAATCAATATGCAATATAATTATAATAAATATGATTGATTATACAATATGCAATTCAATTACATAACCAAAACATGTGGTCAAATATACTCCAAGAATAATATTCCTTTATTACTCAAGTAATTATAAATTACAATATACTCTTCTGGAGTAAATAATTAATGAATAATAATATTATTCTGGAATATTTAATTAATTTATTATAATAATATTCTTTATGAATAAATAATATTCTTCAGGAATATTATATTATGTTCTTCAAGAACATGTAATATTATTAATTTATACAATTACTACTTCAGGAGTAATCGTTTAATATTCTTCAGGAATATTAATATTTTAAATTAGTAATCGTTTAATATTCTTCAGGAATATTAATATTTTAAATTCTTGATAATAATAAATAATAATAAAATATATACTATGATCTGATATAATATAATATGATCTGATATGGAAAGTAAGGATTACAAATATATATACGGAAAATGAACGCAAATCAAGGTGTAATAGTATATTCATACAGAAACCAGCAAAAGTATATAGTAAGATCTTGTTAAATTGACTTCTGATATGATTCGATTTTTTTTTCTTTCAATTTTAAAAACAAGATTGTTATAAAAAAAAATCAATTGATATATCGTAAAGAATATATACAGTACCATCGTCACAATTTCATTTCAACCATCAAAACATGCGTAATACATATAAATATACTATAAAAAGCATGCGTTTAACAATTCTAATATAAGAAAATCAGAGAATGCATAGCTATGCGATTGACAATTCCTAGTATATTCTATGGTAATCAACCAGTTTTAAAAAAAAAAAAAAAAACATATGATTGACAATATAAACTGAGAAAACAATACAGATCTACACAAGGAAGAAAAATCGTTCATATAGATTTAGGAATTTTTTTTTTTTTTTTTAAATTCTGATAGAGATGTTAGATCTATTGTATACTTCAATTGATTTGAAGCCACAATATCAAACAGATCTATAGAAAAATTATAATAACAAACCTATAATTTTCTTTCAAAACAAATTGGCAGAGCTTCGTGCTGATAACGTGTTATAATATAGAGAAGGAGAGGAGAGTATTTGGGAGAAAAGAAGGAATTTGGTGTGTATTGTTATGAACCAAATGACTCTATTTATAGAGGTAAAAACCCTTTGGTTCATGGGCCTCATCCTCTATGGGCTTTATAGGCCTAGTCATTCATCATATTACAACAATTGTTTTGTTTATTATTTTCTCCAAAAAGTTATCCAACTCTATTTCAATGTAATTCTAAGAGCCACACATTCAACCATGCCATTGTGAGTATGAAACTGTTGGCTGCAAAGTAGAAACAATTGGACTAAAGACTAATTTATGGAATTTTCAAGTTTCGATTTGATGGATCCACTTAGATAATTAGACTCGCTTGGTCGTTTTGGCTGGACTAATTGTGCTCTCTATATGATGCAAATTCATCACAAGATCCTTAGCCCAGTGGAGCAACAGTCTGCCTATGATCTCAAGGTAATAGGTTCGATACTCTCCCCGCGCATGGAGAATGCTTTAATTTGTCTCTCTAGAAACTTTTTTAGGGTTATCTCCTCCTCCTCTTGTTAGGGTGCTACTCTCAAACTTTGAGATGTACGTCAGTTTGAGGCTTCAAAAAAAAATTATATATATATATATATATATATATATATATATATATATATATATATATATATATATATATATATATATGATGCAAATTTAATTGCAATTTTATCTTCCAAGTTGCAACTATTGGCTAAGACTGTTTCCTTTTTTGGTAAATAAATAACTATTGGCTGGACTCTGAAATCAAGACTGAGAAAATATTGTATGACTGATGATATTTTCGACTCTGGCTCCTGTGCCGAATGGAATAAGTTTTGCTTTCTGGTTCGTCAAATTAAAATTTTGATTGGATGAGCTTTACAAAGTTCTGGCCACTCCACCCTTAGAGTATGTTCCTACGTTCACTCAAGATTAATTTAAAACGAACATTTGTCCTGATTTTACGATACTTTTCGTATTTTTTAAGAACATCTGTCATATTTTTGTGTTTAAGGACATCAGTCAAAATTAATTTGAAATAGACACTTGTCCTAATTTTACGATATCTGTCGTATTTTTTAAGGACACCTCTCCTAAACCGTTCCGCATTGGATCCGGACGGAATATTTTCGGAGCAATTTCAGAAAATTTCCGTCTGAGCAGTTTTGTCTCAATTGACAAGACTACCCCTATCAGTACACCGATCCATTTACCAAATCTTTCATCCGTAATCTTTTCTCCCTGATCCACAAATAATAAGATACTTCTTTCAAAGTGTTTCTTTAAGATTTAAGACACATAGATTAGATCCATCTCAGATTTTTATAGAGTTAGACTTATTTTCTTTTCTCCTAGGATAAATCGTTCAACCCGGATTTAATCTGTGCCTTTTATCAATTTTCTACATTTTTCCGAGGTAATTTGTAAAACGGTTTATACGCCCATGACCCTATAAATTGTCGATCCATAAGGAATATTTTGAAACTGATCTTCTCTTACCTATGTAGTTCAAAGATTGCGATGGAGATATTGCGAATAAGAAGATTATATATTTGTTTATCTTACTAGTTTTAATACTAGTATCCCATACCCATATAAGTTTTCTTAGGTGTGAGTTTTTATATGTTATCATGATTTTTTAAACCATTGTATAACTTTTATTTCCTTATATTTTCGTATTTTCCTTTAATTGTAATTACCTCGGTTATTTTTTGTTTAATGAAATTTTTTTATTCTGCAACAAAAACTTTCCTCCCTGATCAGTTACCTCTCTCCTCTCCCTATACCACATTTTCAGTCTCCTCACTCGTAGGTAGAATCGTCTGTTTCATTCTGTGTCACGTTCACTTTCTCATTAATAAGAAATTGACATATATTAATAGTTTTTAATTTAAAAAAGTATAACCTAAAAGAAATAGTGGAACACTTAATAGAAAAAGTAACCCATGCCAATTTCTTGTTAATGGCGACAAGAAACGAGACACATAATTGAGACATATGATTTTTTGCCCTCTCTAATCTACTATCTCTTTTAGGAATGACAATGGGGGCGGATGGGGACAGAGACCATGGTCTCTAGGCTTGGTCTCGCCTTCTCCACTTCATCCCCATCCCAATTCCGCTATTGAGGATGGATAGGGATCCCATCCACGGATCAGGCGTGTGCCTATCTGCAACTAGGGAGAAGTGGGATTGTTTTTTTTCCAAATTTCGACTTTCGGTCTAGTTCCGACTAAAGAAAGTCAGTGATTTTTTTACAAATCATTTAAAAGAAAAAAAATAGAATTGTAAATAAAAAATACTTAATACTTGTTAGACAAAATAACACCATCTGAAAAAAAAATACTAGTTTGTTTCCTAAGAAAGACGAGGTTTCTAAAGGTTTACAAAAGAGCATTCTCCAAATAGTTTGAAAATTCCGATGTGTTTTCAATTTCGAAGTTTTTTTTTAAAAATATTTTATGTATTTCTCTATTTTTATTTAATATTTTAGGTGTGATAGGTACAACAAATCAGTATGAAGCCGAGGATATCATCTCTACCACCTCGTTCCTGCCATTGATAGCGGGGCAAAATTCGTCCCACCTCCACCTCACTTCCGGTTTAAACTAAAAAATTCCGTCTTAATCGGATCGAACTGGGTTGGACCTCAAATTCAACCGAGTTCATTGCCATCCTTAATCCCTTTCGGTTGTGGGATTACCTCTAAATGGAAAATTAGAGTCGTCATTTTTTTATTTCTCAATGACTCGATAGGAAGAAAAAAATAGTGCCGAGATGTTTCTCTAAATGGAGAGAGGAATGGATAGTGTATTGTAGTGAAGAGATATTAGGCAGAGAAAGAGCAAAGAATTGCAGTTGTTGAAGACCCATTTCAAGCTTTTCCATTGGCAAAGTGGTAATTAGTTTTAAGTATTCCATTAAATTAAAAGTGTTGTTCCCTGTTATAAAATGAAATTAAACAAAAATCAGTAAATAAAATTCAGATTAAATCTTTGACAAGGCCCAAAGGAAGTAGTCAACCACTTACCTTTAAACTCAATTTGCTCGCCTAATTGCTTCAGGCCTGCAAGAGAAATGTGTTCCAATGTACAACGTCAAATCATACTACTTACCGAAAGCGTTGAGTAGCAGTACTTTGAATCTTTCTCTGCAGAACTCTTTGTAAACTAGTGTAAAAAATGCAGAAATATTAAGAGGGAAGAAGAGATTTTCGTTGCAATTAATTTTGTGTTATAGTAGTCTGATACTGCAGTTTCTCTCTCACTCCCTCACCTCGTAGTAGAGGAACATGATCTAAGGCTAGAATCAGAAATCTCAAAATGAGATTCAATCCAAACATACCTATTATTTATAAAAGAGCACATAGCTATTTCTGCCACAAAAGTAGTTATGTGTGCTATGTTTGTCACAAATAGTTTTTTGGTGTCTTTTCTGCCACAAAAGTAGTTATATGTGCTATTTCTGGCACAAATTTTGTTAGAATGCTATAAGTGCCATAATGCAACGGAGGGACGGTGGTTTCCGGCAGTTTTTTTCTCACATGTCATCCATTGCATTCAAATTCAGAGGTAAAATAGACATATTTTGGAGGAATGCAGTGCATGACAGTGGAAAAGACTGCCAGAAATCAGCGTCTCTCTGCCATATTATGATACTTATAGCACGCAAAATTATTTTTGTGACAGAAAATGTATAAAAAACTATTTATGGTAGAAATAACACATAACTACTTTTGTGGCAGAAACGGCACCGAAAAATTATTTATGATAGAAATAACACATATAACTACTTATGTAACAAAAATAATAATTTGTTCTTTATAATATTTAGAGATTGTCCCTTTATTTATAATATTTTTTAGTCAACATAAAAAAATAAAAATAAAAAAAAATAAAAACTAGGCCATTCTCTAAGTAAGGTATTAATGGTTCCCCTCTCAGCCTCAGGGTGAGTCCACATCGAGTCACGAAGAGAGTTGAGAAAAATTACACACATATAATTATAATTTTTTTCCAGTCAATAATTATTTCGATATAGTGAGTTTGTAAAATTTATTTATGTTGTGATTTCTCCTTTCTTTATGTGTTCTATTACGTTTAGCTCGCAATGTGTAATTCTCTAATTTAATTATAACTATATATAAAAAGTTATTAGTTAATAAATCAATTATCCACAATTCGTCTATATTATGGTAGACTTTTTATATGGCCCTAGGTCACCATCCTTTGTTGAATATCAACAGTGAAGTCACACAATTTATCAATTATGACCTAAGGGTTGATGCCATTAATGCAGTACTCTAAATATATGATTTTGAATTTATTTAATTTTTTTGGGTTGGGTAATGACTTGTTTGAGAAGCACAAAGACTATTATGTGGTTTAGAAGTTTTGATCTATTCCATGGAGATCTGGTTGAGTTTTGACCAAGGGTTTTGGTATTTGTTCAATATTACGGGTTTTGGAATGGAGAGGAAGCGAGAAATTTTACTGCGAAAATCTGTAACGACTTTTTAAAAGATTTGTGTAAAATTTAATTTTAAACATCTAATATTAGTCACCTAAAAAAACAAATCCTATATAATTTAATTTTCTTAATGTTTAGGGGTAAATTTGAAAGAAAAAAAATCATAATTACTTGAAAACTTTACCAAATATAATAATGTTTTTAAAAATCTCAGTGCGGTCTCCTCTCTCACCACTGTCTTCGTCTCATTTGATCTATTAAGTAAATAATGCTGGGATATATAGTTTCTAATAAAATAGTTTGAATTGTGTACCTTGTAGAAGTCGATGCTACATAATAATCAAACGCTCTAGAAGATCTAGTTAAATGAAAACTATGAAATATTCCTAAATTGAATAGAAAAAACAACCATATTTACTCATTCGTCAAAAAGAAAACGTGAAAACAACCAAAAGAAGTATTGGAGGCATTGAATAAGTTTCAAAATTTGCATAATCAAGCTAGTCATTTAGTTGAATATCTAACTTAGATAGTTTGGAAGTGACATTATAAGAGTTTAGTTGACTAAATGCACCATATTAGAAAATCAAACAAAGTAAGGGGTCGAGGATGACAGTTACCTCCAATTATTATTATTTAAATTGGATTTGTTTTTCAATTGAATGAAAGTTTCACTGTTTTTTTAAGTTGTGTGGGGGTATATGGTTGATTTTTCTGAGAAAAGTTGTGGGTTCATAGAAAAAAAATAGTTTTTGAATGAAAAACCTGTCTAATCTCACCATATTTCTGAAAATTTAGCTAATTTGATTCCAACCCGATTATCAATTCACGTCTTAGATTTGACTTTGTCCCCCATTATCAGGCAAAAAAAATATCATTTAAAAATATCAGGAAACTCGAAAATAATAAAACAAAAACAAGAAGACTTCAATTCATTTAAAAAGAAAAGAAGAAAAGAAGAATGATTTTTTTTTTTAAAGTGTATATAAAAAGTTGATTATTTATGCGAGAAGATGTAAGGTCTAATGTGAAAATTTGTATTGGTGAATGTGACAAACAGTACCCAAATTTACAAATTGCCCAGAGCAGAAAAGGGTCTTTCGTTTCATTTGATTTCTTGAAAGTAATAAATCTCATTTCCCAAGGGATTCCACCACCCCGAATGTAAAGTAGGGTGTAAGATGTAAATTACGGGAGGTGGCTTATTGAGTATCCCACCAAGAATGTCTATTGACCAATTAAAGAAATTGATTTATGTACTTGACTCTGATTCCTTACACTTTGAGTGTGTAGACGAGGCAATCGGTTGGGGTTTGTCCCATATTCAATCCTTAAATCAAGAATTACTAATTAGGTAATCACTAATTATATAAACGGCTAGTCTTTTAGTTGAAAGGATGTACTCTCTTTACCCGTGGATGTATGTTAGATTGATCGAACCACGCAAATCATTGTGTCATATTATCGCTTTCTGTATTAATATTTGTCTGTGGGATATAATTATGATGATTAATTTCCTAACAAATGGTATCAAAGCGAGGTTCAGAGCAGAAAATGAGTTGTTTTGGTTCATCGGTTTCTCCAGAGATTGGAAGAGAGTGTTAGATATAATCGAAAGCGAAACGCAACATTACTACACCAGAATTCGGCGTTACTCTCCAGTAAAAGATGGACCAATTATCTTCTTCAAAGTTCTGCGCAATTCTAGTCGTCGTCACCAAAACAGTTAACACCGGTGAAAAGATTGTTATGTATGTCCTCCAAAGATGGAAGAGAGATTCATTGGGGGTGAAGCATATTTGCCGACGGAGGTTTCGATTGACAATATGCGTTTCTAAAAGAGATAAAATATAGTGTGGTTGATATACAAGTTAAGCAAATCAAAAGATTAAATCTAGAAGGTTGGATTTGAAGGGTGGAGGATTGATCTAGTGTGTTTCGGGTGCATGTGCCCAAATGTGCATTCGAGTGTCATAAACCATTGAGTTGGTTGGTTGGACTTTGACCGTTGACAAGTTTGGTCCGTTATTGGTGTTGTCAAGTTTGACCATTGATCAAAGTTGACTAAAACTAACTTAGTCAATTATTCCTTAATTCAACGTGTTGATTCCAATTTTGATGTATGTTTCTCAAACACATACTCAGTAAGAAGATTTAAGGTTGTCTAAATCTACGGTGTAGTATGATGTTTAGATAGTTGACATGGAAAGTAGTTGTAGTATTACCACGAGCGCAAATGAGATAGGTTAGGCACTCGGAGGATATGATTTTGCAGGCTTGATTGCATATGATTTATCGGTTGTAGAAACAGATAGATGTGCATAAGTCAAGCATATATCGTGAGGCTATTCTTGTTCAACTATAGATCAGTGGATTTTTGCTTTTAACAACTTGTACGGACATATGGGATGTGGAGAGTTAGTTACTAGTTGGAGATTGAGTGAATACGTGCAAAGTAGATATAGTTGGGTTTTGTCTCATATTCACTCCTTAGTTTAAGGAGTACTAATTAGGCAATTACTAATTAAGTGACCTCCTAATCCTTTTAGCTAAAGGTTTACTACTCCTATATATGTGTCTTCTATATTGTTTGGAGTAGTAATGCGAGGGAAAACTAATGGGTTAGACGAATCTTCATTATACTGAAAGTATGTACTCGTCTTACCGGTGGATGTAGGTCAGATTGACCGAACCACGTAAATCATTGTCCTTTTGTCGCTTATTTATATTTGCTTGTGAACTAGAATTGATGTTGTTTATTTTTTTAACACAATTTACAATCATCGTGGTAGGTTTTCTCACTAAACTATCGACCTGGCTCCAGTGCTAAACGAACATATTTGTTCAGCACATTCGGAACAGGAACAAAATGGTGTTGAAACATGGTCCTAATAAGTATTTGCTAAAAAATTATCACCGGTCCAATTTTTTAATCTAACAGCTACAATTGTCCGCACACACTAAAAAATGGTGTTGAACGCCAGATCCTGCTAAACTAAGGCCCGGGAGACAAAATTTCATTTGATTTCTTTTGTTCAAACAAGGAGCATGGTTCTTCTTTCTTTTCGGTTTGCAGCCAAATTTTTGAAATTAAAGCCATTGTGAGACATTAAACAGGCAATGGTCTAATCAAAGGGGAAAAAAATCATTTTTCTTTGTCTTTAAAATGTTGTGAAATTGCTATCTATACTCAATTCATAAAAGAATGTTTGACTTCAGACCTAATAACTATTAATATATGATTTTCTATAGAAACGAAGAAATTTGATAACAATCTACCATAAACTATTATACCGAACAAGTTCAAGTTATTTAATCACATTAGGAAAATATCTTTTTCTCACTTAATGTAATAAGTGTCGTTTTGATCGATTTACCTTCTTAATCTGAACTTCGAATTTTATTTAGAAATTTAAAATCTTATTCAAAATAGTGATTTCTTCTCTTCGGAATAGGTGTTATGTGAAATCCTCAGTCCTACATACGATAAATCTGAAAATTCGAACTAATATACAAAATATGCCTAAATAGTCACTATTACTCCGGAATATTATTTTGGTATAGCAAGTTTGGTTGCAAAGCAGATGATCGTATGTGCTGTCAGGCCCCTTTGTCGAATTCTTGGCAGCGGGCACGACTCGTGACATACATTGTGGTCGGGCTGGTCACTAGTCGACAGTTGGGCGCCTAGCGAAGATGCTAGGGATTTAAGAGGGTGAATGTGAACCCCCAATCACATATGGATAAATCTGAAAGTTCTGACTAATGAACACCTATTATGCACATGAGCTACAATTCATCAACTTTTAGATAAAAAATCAATGGCAGAATAAATATCACGTGTGTGTTGAAAAACACATATTTTGCATGTATCCGGATTACCTCACACACTCCCAATCCAACCATCACCATCACTACAACCACAAATTTTCATTCCAAAAACCAATACAAATGTTCACTTTTAAACTCCATGTCTTCTCTTATAAATAATTCACTTTTTCAATCCAAGAAAACTAATTTGATCCAAAATGCGATCCAAATGCACCAAGAAGATGTGATTTTGATCCTAATCTTCATGGTCTTAAAAGACTTGGCATAATGTATTTTTCTAGTAAGTATAATTTGCAAGGAATTTTTAGTTGTCCCGGAAATGGCAAACAGAAATTAGTCAAATTACCTCACATCTCTATATTCTATTCCACAACTTTACTCAAAGCTTAAAGATTGGGTTAAATTGTCATTCGGATTTTATTTTTGCATGCTTTTAATTAAGTCACGTTATAGAGATTTTCCAAATTTCTGAAACCTACCTTAATTTTCAAGTTAAGAACAGCTTTACTTGGTGCTTATGCTTCTTGTGAAAATATCCCAAGGGCTTAATTTTATGTAAGTGACTCGATTTTTCAAATTGACAAAGAGAATTGTTAATCTATGAGTTTATAAGTGACCCGAATCTTCCTTAGACAGTTGATATTGGACGTTATATTTCAACACCCCTCAAATCGAGATTGGACCAATTTCAACATGTTGAAGATTGAAGAAAATGGAGCTGATGATCAAGCAGAAATATGTGTTGAAACTTGAACAAAGGAAGAAGAAGCAATCAGCTATTTTAGTGAGAAGAAGGATTCGAACCATGTATCAAATAAAAGAACCAAGGCGGATAAAAAGGAAAGTACGCGGATCCGGGTCAATGAAAGTGGATAGTTGTTAACTTTTTTAGTTAATAGCGTAATTAATACTCTAAACCCTAACTAATTATTAGTTAGAGTTAGTTAGATGTCCTAACTGATTAGTATAAATATCCCATGTATTACTTCATCTCTAATTAATGAAAATATCTGAAAAATTTCCCAAAAGCTCTCTCCGTTCTTCCTTTTCTTCATGGTATCAAAGCTTAAAGCTCATAGTTGCGATCTCTGATCTATTCTTGTTCTTGTTGTTCATTGTTCATCATCTTTTGATCAAAGCTTCTACTAGCATTGTATTAGCTATTGATCGGTGTTGATTTTTGTTTATGTTTCGTTTTCATCATTTTCTGATTTTAGGTTGTCTGATTGTTTTGGTTGAATTCTTCATTTCTGAAGGTTTTACTTATTGATTCTTGATATTCTTGCAATATTCTGCAATGGCACAAGCTGAAATTACACATGCTAGTCTATTACATCCTTTTTACATTTCACCAACTGAAAATCCTGCATTGTTACTTGTTCAAAACCTCTTACTGGAGTCAATTACTACAGTTGGAGGAGAGCTATTCGAAGAGCCCTCATTATGAAGAATAAACTGTGCTTTATTGAAGATGTGGCAAATGTGGTGATTCCTAAACCATATTATGCAGCATGGGAACAAGCAGATCAGACAGTTTTAACTTGGATAGGTAATACCATAACTAACACTATTGTACAAAGTGTTCTATCATTGAACACTTCTAAGGCATTATGGATTTGCTTAGAAAAAAAGTATGCCAAGTCTAATGCATATATATTGGCTGATTTATTAGAAGAATTTCACAATTTAAAATAAGGAAGTATGATCGTGGATGAGTATTATGCTCATTTAAAAATTCTGTGGGATGAATTTTAAATTCTCAAACTCTTACATGAATGTACTTGTGGTGCTATGGCCACAATACGTGACTACTATGAATCAGATTATGTCATTAGGTTTCTAAGAGGTCTGAATGAGGATTTTGGACATGTGAAGTCAAAGGTCGTTATGAATAAGAAGATTCCCCTCATTGATGATGTCTTAAACTTTGCTACACAACAAGAAAGTCAAATTGCAAATCATGTACAAGGTAAATAGGCTCAAATTCTTTATAGTCATGGTCCAAATTTTGGTAACAATGTGAAAAATGATGGAATTGGTATGACTAGTCTTGATGGTATTGCTGCTAAATAGCTATGTCAATTCTGTTAGTTCAGGTTTGAGAAAAGGAAATTTTGATAACCAAAAGAGGAACAATTTTGTTTGTTCACATTGTGTTGGGAATGGACACACTGTGAATAGATGCTACAAAAAAGCTTGGCTATCTACCTGGTCACAAATTCTATAGAGGCAATATGAATTCTAGAAATCATGGCATCAATAACTACCATAATCAAAGTGCTAATGCATGAACTTATCATCAGTCTGGTAGTTTTTCTGGTCACTAGAACTTCGAAACAATACATACAACACTGGAGGATCAAATGGAGCTTTTAGATCTATAAATCAATTGGGCAAATAATCCTCTGTCCCCAATTCCTGTCCCCATCCCTGTCCCAGCCAATCACAATCCACCCTGTGTAAATATAATTGGAAAAACTATTATATAGTAAATTTTGATTGGCTGGGACAGGGATGGGGACAGGAATTGGGGACAGAGGATTTTCACCCAAATCAATTGGATGTTGATCATGTTCCTCCTATGAATGATCAAGCTATTCTTACAAGTTTTTCTTTAGAACAACAACTGTTGCAACTTTTCAAAGGCATCAATGTTGGCAACACTGGTCCTGGTAATGGAGAACAACACAACAACAATGTAGCATAACCTTTGAGCAATCAAACTTCTTCTCTCAATGCTAACTTTGGCAATTTTAATGTCCTTTCAGGTATTTCTAATGTACCTTGGATTTTGGATTCTGGTGCAACAGATAATATCATTTGTTCCCCACATTATTTTGCCTATTCATAATATTTTTGTCAGATTACCTAACAAAATGTCTATTCATGTCACTCAAAAAGGTACAGTACGACTGTATTCTTTCCTTACTCTTCAAAGTGTCTTATGTGTGCCAGTTTTCCATCTTAATATCATTTCAGTATCACAATTAACAAGTCAAAATTCTTGTAATATGGTTTCTAATGCTGAAAAATCCATCATTCAGGACCTGCCATATTTGAGGAGGATTGGATTAGTTGATGTGTGGCAAGGATTATACTTGTTTAATCTAAGTTCTCTCCTCAGCAATACCACATGTGAAAATAAAGCTGCTAAAGTTATTCGTAGTCAGTTTGTTCATTGCACTGCTTCTGTTAGTATTCCAAATAAAGAGATTGACTTTCTATTGTGGCATTATAGACTTGGTCATGTGTCATTTCCTAGATTGAAGAAAATTAAGAGCATTTCTTCATCTATTCCTTGTAAAACTGATTGTCATTGCAATATTTGCCATGTAGCAAAGATGCATAAGCTGAGTTTTTCCTTGAGTAATACTATTGTTAAAGCAGCATTTGATCTCATTCATGTGGACATTTGGGGTCCATACAAACAATAAACAGTTTATGGGCAGAAGTATTTTCTCACTTTTGTGGATGACTTTAGCAGATTTACTTGGATTTTTCTGTTAAAATCAAAGTCTGATGCTCAAACCACTTTAAAGTCTTTTTGTGCAGTCATTCACACAATTTTATGTTGTTATCAAAGTCGTAATGACTGATAATGGTCCTGAATTTCTCATGCCTGATATCTATTCTGCCAAAGGCATTATCCATCAAACATCTTTTGTTTCCACTCCTCAACAAAATAGTATTGTTGAAAGAAAGCATCAACATATAATGAATGTTGCTAGAGCTTTAAAATTCCAGTCACATATACCTCTTTCTTTCTGGGGATTTTGCATACAACATGCAACCTATCTTATAAATCTCACTCCCTTTGCTGTCATTGACAATTTGTGTCCATATTAAAAACTATATAACCATGTTCCATCTTATCAAAACCTTAGGGTTTTTGGCTGTTTGAGTTATGCATGCACATTAGAAAATGACAGGGGCAAATTTGATCATAGAGGAAGGAAATTAGTTTATTTAGGCCAGTCTATTACTTCAAAAGGTTACTGTAAGCCCTAAGGGCGAACAAACTCAGTTTTTGATATTGGACAAACTTTTAATGTTGTGTCTAATGATCTTAATCTTTGTGATAGAATATCGGAACTCATTATGGAAGCTCTAAGTACTTCAATCAAGCCATTGGTATCAAGATTCAAAGTTATATTCAAGGCTTATCTTTCAAGATTGAAGATTGAAGACTTAGGTTTGGTTAGTTTAGCTTTGTCGTCATTAGTCGTTATCTTATAAAATTCTAACCAAAGCTCTCATGAACATAAGCTCTACACTTTAGTCTTCAAAAGGATTCTTATTTCCAAAAGCCTTTGATTTCAAAGTATAAGTCTTTTAAAACGGTTTTCTAAATGCTCTTACTTGTTTCATATTGAGAAAACCTTTTAGACTTCAAAAGATTTCAAAACAAGGGTCAAAATAACATTTCTCAATGCTCAGAAAGTCGGATCATCCGAGCTTGCCTCGGATCAACCGAAGCAAGACAGAGAGATTGGCTTTTGGACTTCGGTCGACCTATGGGCCAAGTCGGTCGACCGAACCTAGTGTTGGTCATCCGAGCTTCAGAGTTCGGTCAACCGAACTCTGCGGGAACTAGCCGTTTTTTGACCGTTAAAGAGTCGTTTTTTCAGCTATTTTGAAATGTATAAATACTCCAAAGCAAGAGATTGATTCATATGACTTGAAGACACAATAGACATTCATTTCCTATCAAGTCTAAACACCTTCAAAGCAAAAAGCACTTCATTGCCATGATCTAAATCATTCAAAGGTGTTATTTCAAATGCAAGACAAAGAGTGAACTTCATATGTTCAAAGAGCTGAAATTTGTTGTACTTCAAAGGTATATCTTTCACTTAGAAGAGTGAACAACTTTATACTTAACCTATCTCATTCCCTTTCTTAGTGATAGGGTTATTTGTTTAAGTCCTACTTAGTGTGGGCAATTGTGAAAGTTGTAAAAGTCCTACTTTGTGTGGGCAAGCTCTTAGTGAGTTTTTCAGTTGTGGTTGTGTTGTAAAACTCTTAGTGAGTTAGCCAAAAGTGTAAACATTCTTCTTAGTGAAGTTGTTTAAAATCCTTGGGTGCGGCTCAAGGTAGTGGATGTAGATTCTGAGTGAGTCGAACCACTATAAATCCTTTGTCTTGTTATTGGGTTTTACTTTGCTTTTAATCATCTTGCTCAAACTTACAATAGCATTGCTTAGAGATTCGAAAAAGTTTACAAGATTAGTTAAAACCCAATTCACCCCCCTTACCTCTTGGGTTTCCTCAGTTACACTCTCTTTGATGTTGAAACTGAGCCGGTATATATATCCAGGGATGTGATGTTTGTGGAGAATGTATTTTCTTTTTCTCACAGTTCTTCTCATATATGTGATCATCAATCCTTAGGGTATGTCATACATTCCCCTCATTCTTATGTGCATGATCACACCATTCCTTATTTCGATACTTCTTTACCTGAAACCCGTCCAAACTTGTCAGAATCTTCTGAATCTATCAATGTTACTTATTCATCTGAGCCTACACATATTGGCTCTTCTTCTGAATCTGGAAATGCTGAAACTAGTTATGTGCCACCTAGTCTTATATTAGTGTATGTACCTATGAAATTATCTAGAGTGTTTAAGACTCCTACATATTTGCAGGACTATGAATGTTCACTCTTGCCATCTTCTTCTCATTCTTCCCCTCACATTTTAAATAATGTCATTTCATATGAATTGTTGCACCATAATCATAAGTCCTTTGTACTCTTGATGAACATTACAAAAGAGCCAAGTAACTATCATGAAGTTTTGTAGCATAAATAATGGAGGGATGATATGCAGGCTGAGATAGATGCATTGGAATCAAATGACACTTGGATTCTTACTGATCTTCCTCTTGGCAAGAAGGTCATTGATTGCAAATGGGTGTATAAGGTCAAATTTCTATCTTCTGAAGATAATGAAAGATACAAAGCTAGGCTGGTTGCAAAGGGCTTTACACAATTATTGAGTATTGACTACCTTGAAACATTCTCTCCTGTTGCAAATATGACAACCATTAGAACATTACTTGTATTGGCAGCTGCAAAATGATGGTTTGTCCATCAACTTGACATCAGCAATGCTTTTCTTCAAGGTGACTTGCATGAAGAAATCTATATGAAACCCTCTCATGGTTATTATGCTCATGACAGTAAGAAATTTTGCAAACTTCATAAGTCCTTGTATGGTTTGAAACAGGCTAGCAGGGAATGAAATGATAGATTGACAAGGTATTTGCTCAGTCTATGGTTTGTTCAGTCTTGGCACGACTACAACCTTTTCATAAAGGTTGCTGGTAACAAATTTATTACTCTTCTAGTCTATGCGGATGATGTAATACTCACTAGTAATGACATAGAAGAGATTAATGCAGTTAAGGGTTTTTTACATACTGAATTCAAGATCAATGACTTGGGAGAACTCAAATACTTCTTAGGCATTGAAGTTTCCAGAAGTAATGAAGGGATAAATTTGTCCCAAAGAAAGTATGTCCTTGATCATCTCAAAGAAGAAGGATTCTTACACGGCAAACCTATTGCTACTCCAATAGATCCTAAGGCAAGATATGAACATAGAGATTCTGAGCCTTTTAAGGATATCACTAAGTACTGAAGGGTTATAGGTAAGCTGCTATATTTTGTGTGACCATGCCAGATATCAATTATACTGTCCAACAACTTAATTAGCCAGTTTCTGGATAGTCCTACCATAATGCATCAAAAAGCAGTACACAGGGTGTTAAGATATCTAAAAGGCACACCTGGGAAAGGCTTATTGTTACCAGCTGCAACCCGATCTTGAGGTAAAATGTTATACATATAGTGATGGGGTGGATGCCCAGAAACTAGGAAATCAATCACTGGATATTGTATCTTTCTAGGGAATTCTTTGATCTCTTGGAAATCCAAGAAACAACATACAACGTCAAGAAGTTCAGCTGAAGCTGAATATGGAGTAATAGCTATGACTACATGTGAAATACAATGGTTGTTATATCTTTTAAAGGATCTTGGAGTACATCAAATGAAGCCAGTTGTTTTGTTTTGTGATAGTTCAACTGCAATCTGCATTGCAGAGAACTTGTGTTCCATGAGAGAACTAAACAATAGAGATAGATTGCCATGTTGTGAGACAAAAATACAAGAAAGGAATTCTAAAGCCTATGCCTATATCAACACATAATCAACTTGTTGATTTGTTCACAAAGCCCTTGAGCACAGACATATTTAACTATCTGGTAAGAAGCATATAAGTCTGTTCAATTTGTATCAAGTTCCAGCTCAATGAAGGGTGTTGAAGATTGAAGAAAATGGAGTTGATGATCAAGCATAAATATGTGCTGAAACTTGTACAAACGAAGAAGAAGCCATCAACTCTTTTAGTGAGAAGAAGGATTTGAAGCATGTATCAAATAAAAGAACCAAGGCTGGTTAAAATGAAAGTACGCGGATCCGGGTCAAGGAAAGTGGATAGTTGTTAGCTTTTTAGTTAATAGCGTAATCAATACTCTAAACCCTAACTAATTGTTAGTTAGAGTTAGTTATAAGTCCTAATTGATTAGTATAAATATCCCATGTATTACTTCATCTCTAATTAATGAAAATATCTGGAAAATTTCCCAAAAGCTCTCTTTGTTCTTCCTTTTCTTCTCAACACTTCCCTTTACCTCGAAGTCAGGCAATTCAAGGCTTGTCGCCCTTCTTAGGTCACACGGGGGACAATTCAAGGCCCTACTTACACGGGGACATTTAGAAGCCACATCCGCCTAAGAGGCTACTCTGACACCATGTAAAAATAGCTCATGGGTCTCCAAGTCGTCTCAAAACCAATTAGTAATGAGAGGTGTTAACACATGCAAGGACGAAGACAGGGGCCCCAAAGATTTTTAAAAATCCTACTATATATAGTAAATTTTATATGTAGTTCGAAATATGTGATCAAATTCGCCCCCCAAGATTTATTTTTTTTTTTTTTGTAAAGGCGTCCCAAAATTTGTAAAAAAATATAAGTCATTGTTAGTTATATATTTTTTGTATAAACTAAACATAAAACAAAAAATAAAAAATAAAAAATAAACAAAGAAAACCTTCTAAAAATAAAACAAATTTTTTTTGGTAATGATCAACCTATCCCAAAAGCTCCGAGATTGGAATCACAAGAATGTAAAACATTATCGATAGTTCGTGATCCTGCAGAACGCAAAATCAATATGGAGCCATCCCCCGTTGGACAAATGGATGAGATTAGACATGCTTATCTCATGGAAGGGCCATATCAACCCAATCCTCTAAATACAAAAGCATATAATGATATGAAAGGTCGTAAATTTCTCCCATCTTGGTACAAATTATTTCCTGATTGGTTGGAATTTTCTACATTCAATAATGGTGCTTATTGCCTTGCATGCTTCCTTTTTACCAAACCGTCTAATCGTGATAGACAAAATACTTTCACTGTGAATGGCTTCAGAAATTGGAAGAAGGTAAATGGTGAAAATTGTAGTTTTTTTTAATCATGTAGAAAGTATCCTAGTTCTCCGCATAGGAAGGTTGTTCAATGTTGCAATGATCTACTAAATTCTCTTCAACATATTGAGACCGTTATTGAAAAGCAAACTTCTCAACAAGTTGTAAGAAACCGATTGAAACTTAAAGCTTCAATTGATGTTGTCCGATATCTCGCACTTCAAGGTCTTGCCTTTAGAGGAAGGGATGAAAGTATTGGCTCTAAAAATCAAGGTAACTTCATTGAATTACTGAAACTTTTGGGTTCTACAACAAAGAGGTTGATTCAGTTATATTAGAAAATGCTCCTGGAAATGCTAATTATTGCTCATCTGATATTCAAAAGGAGATATTATCTATAATTGCTAAAAGAGTGCAAAAGAGGATTTGTGAAGATATAGGTGATTCCAAATTTTACATAATTGTGGATGAAGCTCAGGATGAATAAAAAAAAGAGCAAATGTGTATTATTTTAAGATTCATTGACAATGAAGGATTTTTACAAGAAAGATTTTTTGAGATAGTGCATGTCATTGATACTACAACTTTGAACTTAAAAACGGCAATATCTGGTGTTCTTTCTCAACATGAACTAAGTATTCAAAATATAAGAGGCCAAGGATATGATGGTGCAAGTAATATGAGGGGAGCATTCAATGGTGTGCAAGCTTTGATAGCAAATGAGTCTCCTTCTACATACTATGTTCATTGTTTTGCTCATCGTCTCCAATTGACTCTTGTGTCTGCATCTCAAGGGGTTACGTCTGTGTATCAATTTTTTCAGTATCTCCACAAGCTTGTTACTGTTGTATCTTCCTCTACCAAGCGCACTTCACAATTAACAAATGCAAGGATAGCTGAACTTCAAGAATTAATTTCTAATGGTTTTCTTGATACTGGCACGGGGAAAAATCAGGTACGCACTTTACGTAGATACTAGATGGAGTTCCCACTTTAGTTCCCATTCTAATTTATTGGAGTTGTATAAATGTGTTTGCTTTGTCTTGGAAGAAACTATTCTTGATAGTACTTCTTCTAATTTGAGGGCAGAAGCGGATGGGATTTTTAATGTGGTTACTTGCTTTGACTTCATATTTCATTTACATCTTTTGAGAGATGTTTTTGAAATTTGTAATATACTTTGTCAAGCTCTCCAACTGAAGTCTCAAGATATATTTAAATGCAATGCATTTGGTCTCAACAACCAAAGTAAGAATTCAACAAATGCGGGAGGAAGGATGGGATTATTTGTTTGTTAAGGTGCTATCATTTTTCCATAAACATGGGATAGATATACCTGATATGAGTACAAATTTCAAAATTGGAAAAGTATCCTCTCGTATAAGGAATAATGCAGTAACTATTGAGCATCATTACCGGGTTGATGTTTTTTAACTGTTATTGACACTCAATTTCAAGAGTTAGAAAATAGATTTAAAGAAAATGTTGTTGAGCTACTTATTCTCAGCTGTGCTTTAGATCCTAGAGATAATTACAAGGCCTTCAATGTTGAAGATATTTGCTCCCTTGCTAGCAAATTCTATTCTATGGATTTTACTGAACAGGAGACGTTACATTTAAAAGTTCAATTGGAACTTTTTAAAGGTGAAGTGGATCAAAATACCATTCGATAGTTCTCCACCATCTCCGAATTATGTTAGCATTTAGCAAAAACAAGAGAGCAATTTATCCTCTTGTTGACAGGTTGATTCGGCTTGTGCTTACTTTACCGATATCTACTGCATCTGGAGAGCGCTCATTTTCTGCTATGAAAATTGTCAAGAGTAAATTGAGAAATAAAATAGGAGATGATTTTCTATCTAGTTGTTTAGTTTGTTATATTGAGAAAGATATTGTAAACAGCTTTGAAACGGATTCCATCATAGATGATTTTGATCATAAGAAAAAGCGAAGGATCCAACTTAGAAATCCCAAATTCAGTGCAATGTAAACAGATTATGAACTATTTTGTTTAGTATTATAATTTATTTGTCTTATTTTGTTTAAGGGTTTTTATCACTGAATTTTACGTTTTTTATGCGGTAGGGACAACGCCAGGACTTTTAGTTTTTTGCCCCCCCAACCCAATAATCCTGACTTCGTCCCTGAACACATGAACTTATAAGTGACTCAGATATTTCTTAAACAGTCATTGTTAGACGTTATATTTCAACACTCACTCTCACACTGAAATGAGATCAATTTCAACACTTCCTTAAACAGTCATGAACTTTTTTTCAACTTATAAGTGACTCAGATATTTCTTAAACAGTCATGAACTTTTTTTTTTTTGCACCAAATGTTTCATTGTTTAATCGTAGAAAAATAGTTTTAAGGACATAAAGGGACGGGACAGGATACCAACTAGCGAAATGAAATCCAGCAATAGAGATGCCAAAACTAATTTGGTAGCTTAAAAAAAGTTTCTAGATTATAAGATCTATTAAAAGAATCGTTTAGAATTAAGTTGCTAACGTGGAAAAGTAATAATATACTCCTTTATTACATAATACATAATATAAATCGTTTAGAACATTTAGCAAAAATTAAGGATGAGAAAAGTATTTTATTAATCAAAATATCAATATTAATCTCTTAAATAGAATTAATTGTATATAAATTTTATTTAAGAGAGTGATATTGATATTTTAATTAATATAATACCTTACTTTTATTTTTTTATTTTTTTACTATATATTTTAAACGAGATATTATGGAATGGAGGTAGTATTATGCGGTAAAAGAGTTTGTGAGAAGATAGTTTAAAGATATTATGTCAAAATATATGTACAACTTATCCTTATCCTTATCCTTTTCTCTAAGTAAATGTTTAGTGTTTGATAAATGTGTTTATGATCGACTAATAGTTTTTCTTTTTGTTGCTAAGTGATAGTTTTTGTTTCTTTCTAAGTTGTCATAGTTCGATCAATGATTTTAATTGAATGAAACACTCAATTAGAAAGCTATTATATGAGTGGGGATTAACCAATTTTGGGAGTACTAACAGTACTAAATTATATTTATTCTTTTTTTTTAATCCAATTTAAGTGTATAACGCCTTAAGTTAAGCATGTGCAGAATAAATTTTGATCGTCGAATAATTAATTTAACGATCGAGATTAAATCACACGTTCAACTCTTATGAACATTTGTTAGATAAAACAACATGAGAACACCTGTTAATTAAAATCTCAACATGTATTCTCATGTGTTGAACGCCTAATTTATGTAACAATGTTCGAAAAAATTTAATTAGTGTTTTTTTTTAAAAAAAAAGTCCAAACAGTAAACCAGGAGCTTTTCTTTTTTCTAAAAAGGTGTCGAGTTATATTGGTCAACATTCCTCGCTAATTTGGGGTCCATTTGTGGAGATCCCAAGCACGAGTTTAGAAGTCTCAAGTTCTCCCTAGACCCTACGGCCAAGAAATGGAAATGGTGCATGACAGTACGTAGCAAGACCAATATCTTTTATTTTTATTTTTTTTGTAATAAAAGATTGGAAGATGTTTTTTGACTAAAATTGATTGGATAAAAATTCAAATTCCTCCCTGAATTTTTAAAATTTTCAACGGACTAATTATAATAATATCACGAATTATTTACAATTTTGCTACAATTTAAATAATTCATCCAACTAATTTTAGCCGCTTAACATTGTTTTAAAAGATTTAGGTAGTTAATCCGATTAGCTCTTGCTCAGTCTCAATAGAGATATGTTTTCTTATTTTATTTCAATTGTAATATAAAAAATTGAAAGAAGAAAGATTATGTTAAGAATTCTTTCTATAAAGAATAATTTTCTATGTTTGATTTTATTTTTCTTTTCATATATTATTTGGTTGTGCTTTCATGTGAACGGCCAATTTTTTTTTAATATTAATTCATATAAGAGTTAATAGCTATTTATAGTACTAAACTATTTACGAATTTCTCTTTATAGTACTAAACTATTTTTTTATCTAAATATGTCACTCAACTATTTACGTTTATCTAAATATGTCACTCAACTATTTACGTTTATCATAAAATATACAACCACCCATTTTTTGGGTGTTTTCCGGCCAACGATGTCAAGTGAGTTGCTTCAGAACATGAACAAAGGCGAAAAGGAAAAGAAATATTGGAAACGTCGGGCCATAACTGCTTAATTTGACAGACCCGTTTGCCCTTACAAGAACAAATTAAGCAGTTATCGCCCGACGTTTCCAAGATTTCTTTTCCTTTTCGTCGTTGTTCATGTTCCGAAACAACTCACGTGACATCGCTGGCCGGAAAACACCCAAAAAATGGGTGGTTGTATATTTTTTGATAAACGTAAATAGTTGAGTGACATATTTAGATAAAAAAAATAGTTTAGTACTATAAAGAGAAATTCGTAAATAGTTTAGTGCTATAAATAGTTATTAACTCATTCATATAATCAACACCAGTTATTTGGAATTAAATTTTTTTTGTTGAATTTATTATTGTTTCGTTGTCCAACAATCACCAGTCACCACCGTGGAGAACAATATCTATCTAAAGTCGAAGATATAGGAGTCAATACAGAATTCAGAAATACCAAACATGTAACTAAAAATGGTAAATTCTAATCCCATCCTATTAAAGGTTAATCATTTATCATACAATCACATGTTATTATTACTTCTCTTTCCTTAAAAAAACATAGTTGTTTTACACGTAACATATACTATTCTTCTGTTCCAAAATTAAATGTACATTTTTTATTTTAGTTTGTTGCAGAATGAACGTCTTATTTCTCCGAATGAATATATTTTTCCTCTAAATTCTCATAACTAACCTCATATATGTAAGAGATGCAAACTCCACTAATATATGATAGCATTTATATTTAAAAATATTATTGTAACTTACTGGTGGTTAAATTATTCTTAGTTTCTATAAAAAAAATTAAATGTAGAAATTGAATTTGAGACGAAAAGAATAATTATTAACATTTTACATTTCTTTTTGAGTGGCGATAGGAGGATATTCCGCACACTTATTAGCTCATAATAAGAGTACGCCTTTCTAATCCTTCTATTTGGATTGGTTACGTCTCATCAACTATAATCTACGATGTTTTAGGAGATTTTCCTACTTGGCAATTCAAAAAGAAAAAGGAAAAAAGAACTACGACTTTATCCAAGAATAAATAACACTGAAGCACCCGACAATTCAAAATTTTGTGTAAAATCACTTATACATTTATTATTTAAATGGAGCAAAAATATACTCTATATATTAATTTAATATTTTTCTTCATCGGGGTATATGACCTCACTGTCACCATACTGCATACGCAACTTAGTAACTAATAATATTGTGTGGCATTCGATCTAAATATAATAGTATCGAATCCCCTTTCTATAAAATTTTAAAAACAAAAGTGATTCATCTTTATCACTACAATACACTTATAAATTTTTATCCCACTAGTACACCTCTACCACATTTATCATCTTCTTATATATCAAAATTTAAACATGTTGTTCAGTCTTAAGTAATTAATTCAACGTAATGCTATCTGGCTAAATATTTAGTCAATTAATTAGTTAAATTGGGGTAAAATTGTAAATAAACCGTAAAATTCATTAGCCAACCGACGGTGAATAGTTTTTAATTTGAGTTTTTAGTCAATTTTACTCGACCCTAAAACATTTTCCATCCAAAATTATCATATTCCAACATTTTTTTATTTTATTTTATATTTCAATGTTTCACTCGTAGAAAATTCAAAGCTTTTCAGAAAATATCCTGGTAAACATAATCTTTTGTCCCTTCGGAAAAACCTTCCAAAATCCATAACATTGTTTTATATTATTTCTTTCAGATTCAGATTTTTCATGGGTTCCAGCCTTATTATTAGCCTATCTAGAGTATAAATCAATTTCTAAATAAAAATGTGTACCATAGCATTGACTAAGTATGGTCGTCACTAAACATCAATTTGGAATTGCATGGATTTATTTATGTATTACCGTACAACATGGGATAAGTGAGGGAAAAAATCCTCCATCCCATTCTATGTCCCGTTCCCTATTCCTATGAATACATGATTGTCACGTGTTTACATATCCTGTACGGATTCACTATTTCTTTTAGGTTATAATTTTTAATTAAAAAATTAATAAATATTAATTTCTTATTAGTTGTACAGAGAATGGAACACTTAATGAGGACAGAAGATTCATACCAGTTGGTGAGTAAGAAGAAAATTCCAGAACCACAATTGTTCAATAATCATCACTAAATATGGATAAACAAAAAAAATTTGCACTAAACAGTAACACCACCCCAAAAAATGCCATAAAATATATATATTTTTTTCTTTCTAAATTATTTACTGTTCACCCATTGGACCACAAAAACACCCCAAAAAAGGGGCAAAAATGAAAAATAGAATTATTTGAAATAATAGAGCAGGTTGGAAGATTGATGGGGTCAATATAGAAATATTGAAAATGACAAGCACTTACCGACTACTCTAATTATAAAAACGAATTTGAAAACCTCTTTTGTCTAACTTAA
Organism: Vinca minor; assembly: GCA_026122235.1. Taxonomy (NCBI): domain Eukaryota; kingdom Viridiplantae; phylum Streptophyta; class Magnoliopsida; order Gentianales; family Apocynaceae; genus Vinca; species Vinca minor. Next base: position 6,148,683 of record JAOCZM010000026.1, read on the forward strand.
CTGAAAGTAATAACAATTAATGTTAAAAATCACATATCGACTAATTTGTGTGTATATTTGTTTTTTATATGACTTGACCAATTCTTCTCTTCTGAGGTATTTTTTGAGCGGCGAATATCGTCTGTCCATATTCCTGTACCCAACCAATCAAAATTCGTTATGTGGACATTTTTCCAATTATATATACACATATTTAATTGTAATTGATTGGATAGAGAAATGTGAATATACACAAAAACAAATAATTTTTTACCTTTTTTGAGGAACTAAATTAGACCAAGTTTATTTTTAACCAATAAAAAAACACAAATTATGAATATCAGTTTACTAATTGTTGACTATGAACAGATGGAAAGCATGCAGTTTCATTGGCATATTGTATCAACCGAGGGGAAGGAAACATATAGAGTTGCAGATGTTATGTTTCCATTTCCTATAACTTCGTTCGCATTTCTAATTAGGAAGTTTATGGAATTTATTTTGGTATAAATAAAATTGTCAACAATTGATAAAAATTATGCACACATACGTTTTTTTTCTTGACCAGTATTCAAATATTTAGCTTGATTAATTTGATTAAGATTTAATCAGCACATTAGTCGTTCTCAAAATTCCTCGACTTTTGACTTAAATTTATGGGTTAACAATTCTCATTGCCAATTATTTTTTTAGAGAAAATGGAGGCCAATGAGTTATTTTCACATGATATCAAAGCAGGCCTTTAGACGAGATGTGTGAGTTCATAATACCTCAGTGGACTCTAATTGTCCTTGTACGACCCAAGTAGGCGACATGTCTCGAACTGTCTCCCCGTGATTAAATTGACTCTCACTTCGAAGTGATGAAGAGTATTGGATTCCACCTCGATGTGGGAGAGTGTATTGCCTAAGGAATATCCAAGTCATTTATAAACTAATAAGTTAACACCTCTTATTGTCAATTAGTTTTGAGAAAATATGAAGGTTCATAAGCTATTTTCACGCAAATACAAATATTACACTTTTTTTTTATAAACAGGAACCACCAATTTGATTTTTTTTTCTCACAAAGAGGGTGGCTCAGTTGATTAATAATTTAATATCCACCTCTCATCGAGAAAATTTCTCAGAATACTATTATCATTTTTTCTTTGGAAGGAAAGTAGCAAACGTTTCTAACTCTGGATTTGGGTCAATATAAAAAGTGCATACACTTTTGAGTCCACAAAAAACAGTCCGGTTCCTACGCGGAACAATATTTTTTCAGTACATACAAATGTATTGATTTTAAGAACACCTGACGGTTAAGATTGATTTAAAAAACACATGTTCACGCGAACATCTGTTTTTTTTTTTTAAACTAAAAACACCTATTTTAAGCTAAAAACAACTATTTTGAATTAATTTTGTATATACTGAAAAAATATCTATTCCGTATAGGAGCCGGACTGATGTTCTTCGAGACCCTCCTTTTCTTCCTGGTCCCACAAATGTATTGCCACTAGCTTCTATTTGCAGCTTTTGCTTAATTTGGATGAATCTCTATTGTTTTCTTTCACTTAAGGCCTAATCATGTTTGACTTGAGTTTGACATGAATTGGGACTCAAACTCAGATCTAAACCAGTTTTAAATTAAGTTTGAAAATAAAATTTGAAGTATTAAATTATTTAGAATTTAATTTAAATTTTAAGGCTGGTTTGAGACTAAATCAAAATCTCAAACTCAAACTCAAACTCGATTCAATCAGACACTTATTTTTTTTTGTTTCCTTCAAAGGTATAAATGTCTAGATTTGCATTACAAAAAGAAAAAACAAAAGGAAATTGTCTAGATTCAAAAGAAAACAATACAACTAACTAATCACGTGCATTGTACCGTGTTTTCTATTGGGGTCACCCTACATTTTCTTTCACATATTGGAGCACCGGAGAAATGCGAATTGCATTAAGCACTTGTCACCTGGAAAAGTCCTAATCAACTAAACTATCGCAAAGCTGCAATTCGTTATTTATGGCCAGTTGATTATAAACTAGATGTTTAAATAAATGCCGAAAGATTAAAGAGAGGAAAGCAAAAGGAGAGGCCTCATTACACGAAAATTTAATCATAGGACCGTCCTTATGAAACTGGCCCCACAACCCCTTACGTAAATTGGGCGAGCCTACCTGAAGATGTTGACTCCACTCAATTCATGTAAGGGGTTGTAGGGCCAGTCCCGCAAGACGATCCTAGGATTGAATGACCCTCATTCCACTTGCTGAAATAACAGGTTCAAGATCATGCTGTTTATTGGTAACTTAAAGAGGGGCGAAGTTTAACTGAAGGCTCTGGCGGAAACTTGCCAGGAGAAGAAATTCCAAAAAAAATTGTTTTTGAAAAGAGACCATGGGATTCCACCTTATTCCAGACGGTTACAACAATATAATGGGAAAAAGGACCAGTATCAGTAATGCCCAATTACAAGATCCAGTTATGCTATCGCAATAGTTTAATTCATATTAAACGCTCCTTAATGCAAAAGATCCTAATTATCAGCAGCTAGGAGTCACTTTCAAATTTGTTCTTGAACAATAAGACACTGAAATATTTGAAGATAACATGGTAAAAATGAATTCCCCTGCACATTAAAGCGCAGGTAGCAATATCTTTAACTAAGATAACTTCTCTTTTTGCTCCTACAGATTTAAAATTACGCCTTTAAACAATATGGAAGTTAAAAAGGATAAGAAACCTGAACTATAGATACTGTCCACAGACCAACGTACTAGACAAGAAGACGCCACAGAGAGGGGGGGGTGTGGAACTCATGAAAGTTATGTTGTAAACAAACTTGACAAGAATTTCTTCGTTCTAGTGCAAAGTTCTCTCACACACAGTCAATAGAAATCAAGACTCTGGAAAACGAGAACAATTACAGGTTTGTTCATAACGAGGTGATCACATGATGGTGCAGCGACTCCTTTCTTCTGATGGTTGGGTAGCAGTTTGCTGGTCCGATGGATTGTATGTGAACTCCGAAGTATCAAGCCCGTACTGATGGATAGAACATAAATCAGATAGGGAAGTTAACAAAATATCCAGCAACACCGTGAAGAGAAAAGGAGGGGGGAAATAGACACTCCGTAGAATCTCCATTCACCACATGACCCTTTTCTAATTTTCTGAAACTTTTTGTGATTCGGGAGTAAGCACTTGATTTTTTATATCCTCAACAGAACAGAAAACAACAAAGTCCATATGTGCAGTAATTAAGTGTATTGGTTTTGATACACTTGGAAGGGAAAAAAAACCATGCATCTAAGACAATGTGTTGGTTAATAAAACTAGAAAGCTATTGCTAAAACTTGTGAGATAGAAAGGACCTCCTGAAAGACACTAATATGCAGTTCTCCTACCTTACTACAGATCTATATTTAAAATAAGTTTCAGAACACATTGGTTTATTGTGGACTGGAGAAAACTGTATCCTATTATCTTCTGATCATAGATTTTCTAAATGATTGAGGCTAGTCGATTCTTTTGTCAGCCTCTAGGAAAATTGGTTGATTCTTTTGTCAGTCTCTAGGAAAAATGGTTGATTCTTTATTAAGTAAATTCATGTTCCAACTGTAAGTATTCCTGATTTACTAAGAAAGGAGCAGCAGAGGAGGTTTTCATCTCTATTATTTTGTCTTTTTAAATCTAATCTAGACATGATATAGCTCGTCTAATGATTGAAGCAAATACCAATGGTTGAATCCTCAAAAAAGTATCCACACCATCAACCATCACACTGAATTTCATGTTAAATAATGAACTTAATTGTGGGTAATTCCTGATATGTACTAAATTGATAGGGGTATAATCTAAGAGTATTCCAAGTTCTAGAAATCAGTGTTATCAATAGTGGCGCTATAGTGGCCATATGCCGCTATAGATCCATCCATAGCGTCGCACATCAGTGTTGTAGGAATAGGGCCGCTATTGCGGCTAAAATAGCGGGAATAGCGATGCTATTTGGATAAGAGCTTAAAACCCCCTTTTGCCCTTTACAATAGCAAAAACTTTATGGGTAAATTGGGGATTTCTTGGATTTAATGATTTTGCTTATGACTTTGTTTTCCTTGTTGTCTTGAATTTTTGTTAATTATTTATGTTAAATTTCAAATAGCGCCGCTACCTCTATCCAGGATTGAAAACACTGCTAGAAATGGTGAGGGGACGTAATCTGACATTAGTAAGAAGAATTTGCAAGAAAGTAACATGACAAATTACTTGGTACGAGCGTATTCCAAAAGAAAATTAAAAAAAAATGGAAAAATGTCTCAAGAATCACATAAAAAAACCTTCCCAACTGTGATGGTGAAGTGTACTTTTGAGTAGTGCATTAGGCCTATTGAAACTTGACATGAAGAGGACAATTTAAGTAGAAGATCAAACCTTTTCTCTCATTCGCGTGCTCCAAGCATCATTCCTACTTGGGCGGGAATCGAGAGTGCCAGAAACAGGGATCCCTGTTGCTGGAGGCGGTGGTCGATTGATTAATGGCTGCCTGACTTGTTGTCTGGGATTACCTATATACTCATCATCACTATCATAATCGGCTGGTCTGTTCACCGCTCGCACAACAAGAGTCAACAAGAATACAAGAGCCTACAATTTCATACAGATAACAATTCCGTTAGAGATAAAATGTTAGAGAAACAATTGTCAGCAATAGATTCATTGGCCACTGGTAAGATCTCTATTCCTTGAAGAATATCCTAAATGGTAAAACAATATGCTGACAGCAATGAAAACTGCAATAGCATATCAAGTATATGGTCGTAAGGTCAGGCAAGTAATGGCATGACTTAGGATCAAACTGACTTAGAGAGAATACTGTCCAGCTCCCTGGAATCAATTGCTTGCCACCACCCCACCCCCCCCCCCCCAATTTTGAGGAGGGAAAGGGGGGCCGGGGGATTGCATTCTACAGAGGCCACTCTATACAGGTGGAAACATCAACAGAGATAACCACAGAAGACATGGAGAGTTATCAGCAAATTTTGTTCTATATCATTGACCAGAATGAAAAAGTTAATTCCTTGACTCGTCATAGAATACATAGCATTTTTTAGATACGGAACAATTTGAGGCAGTAGAGCAGAAGACTAAGACTGTAGCAAATAAATAAATAAGGGAAAGAACAAGAAGCATCTAAGGTCATATCAAAGAGAATCGTAACCAAGCATCTGAATCATAATCTTTATAACTAGAACTAGTATTGTACTTGCTAAAGAAAAATGCATAAAGTAATTCATACCTCCAGAATAACAATACCAAGAGCAACCCATTTGACAATATTCCAGTTGTCTTTCAGAAAATCATAAATCATACTGAAGTCTCCAGTTTTGTCAGTTGGAATTTCCTGGGAACAGAGATGTTACGACTCAGAATACTAATGAATCTATAAATTTTGATTGTACTAGCTATAGTAACTATTACCTCTATCCAGCTCTTGTCGAAGAAAATAAAAGCAGCACTTCCCAATTGAACCAAGATCAATAAGATCACCAATACTGCATACTGTATTAACTTAAGGAATACAAGCATCATTAGAGAACAAAAGGAGTAATCAGAAAGTGACAGATAATCTCCTCTTTAACAGACTCACAATCGTGAAGGGTGGGTTTCCTGTTACAAAATTAATCAGAGGAGATGCTTGATGAACATGTGACTTTTGCGTGACAAAAGTTACACTAGTTAAGAAAAAATGGGTGGACAAAATGCTTTGTACACGGAAATTACAGATTAGTATGATAGTCGTGCCAGCAGTTTCTAGACATAACTATAAAACAATAAGATGTACTCAGACAGATTGCTTATAGATAAGGATACACAAGTCAAGCAGCACCCATTTCTTGTCGCTGTTCCAATGCAACCAATACAAGATACGACGAAGAGAACTACACCAACTCCAATGAACAAATATATGAACCTGAAATTTTTTTTTTAAAAAAAAAAAGTAACTTTTACATCATTTATAAAAACCTTAGTAGATAGACATATGTGGATAAACTCATATCAGTTGGCAGATAAATCATTGACAAACCGAAGAGCAACTTGTTTGGATTAGATTTGAAGATGCATTAAAGAACAATCATCCTAGAGATTGGCTCGAAACCATCACCAGAATAGCATGATTGTCCAAGAAAGACTACACTGGGTGCATTTGAATTTCTTAATTTCCACCAACTTCCCAATACTCATATTTCAGATAAATGATACACAGAAAAAGGCTTAAGCTGTTTATCTTCGCATAAATAACCACTTTGTTAACATCATATTTTGTTCCTCTTGAGAAACAGCTAAACAATATTGAAATTCATACTTCGTTACTCTAACCAATTCATAAAAGTTTCAATTAGTTGAGGTTCTGAGCACCAAAATCACCCTCTGAGTATCCCTCTTTACTGTAAATTCAGTAGATATCATGGGCTCATTGAAAATTCTATTTGTCTACCAATGTTCATGTTTTAGTTTCAGTACAGTTCATCTTTTGTTAACCGTAGACACTTGTGGACCAGTAGATGGTCGTCTTGAATCTCAGTTATTCCAGCCAAGAAGCCGGGTGAAGAAATCCTAGTATGCAATTGAAAACAACACTCTGTCACTCACTAACCAGTAATCCAAGATTAATAACCCCAATTTGCACCGAGTATGATTGACAGAGTGCAACAATCACAACATAAACAATTTCAGTTTCTTTTCTTTCAATTTTCTAATTTGTTTTCCTCTTCCTAGAATTGATGCATTTTTAAAGTAAATCTGTTCGACCCAAAACGGGAGAACGGTCTTAGTACCAAACAAAACCTAATGATTCATGTGAAATCAGTTAACTGCAATGCAGATAGAAACAAAAGCACAGCTTCATAGTTTTTTCATACCATGCTTTTGGAAGTTTATCGAAAATGTTGTTCGCGAGAGAAACTGCCATGAGCATCGGACGGCCAAGCTGTATCAACTCCGCACTCGAGGGTGCCAGGTCTGAGTCATCACCGGAAGCTTTCTTGTACTCAACAAAAAGGTAGATACCATATCCAACCATTGCCAAGCCAACCAAAGTCAACAAGAAGTTCAATAGTTTTAACAGGCACTCGAAAAACCCCTTGCACCCGCCGCAGCACCCCATTTTCTATTGTTGACCTAAATCAATCCCTAGTCTCTACTAAACATCAATTCTTCAATTCTATACAAGAACAAAGCAAAATCAGAAAAGTGCAAAATTATAGCTAAAATTTCAAATAACACAAAATGACAACTAGAAAAATGCAAATTTCAAATAAATGTTTAAAAAATCACGAAATTACATACAATCAGATAAATGTCAGGCTTTGCCAGCAAAAAAGCAGATTCATGGAAGCAATCGACCGAAACTGTTGGAACATTTGATGACATTTAGTTAAAAACATACACAAATGACATATAACAACTCTTCAATCCTGTATATGAAATTACAAAATTAGACATGCATAATTATAATAAAATCACAAGGTCAAGTAACACTAGAATGACAAATCCACCAAATTGTCAATAATCAGAAAAAATTCAGGCTTTTCCAGCAAAAAGCAGATTCAGCCAGAAATTGATAAAAACTATCGCAAACATTTGACGACATTATATATATATATATATATATATATATATATATATATACACACACACACACAAAACACACAAATGCATTTACCTACCATTTCCTATATATCTACACAAATATCTAGCAATTATCCAGGCAATCCTCCTAAAAGTCGGTCAATTTCACCAAAAAATAATAAAATAAAAAAATATTTTTTATTTTATTTTATGAATCCGGAATTATCGACTATAATTCCATAAAAATATCATATTATTCAGTTAAAAAATCATCTAAATGCATTTTCCATTGCTCGATTATTCCGTAGTAAGAAAACTGAAGAGAAATACGGTTATACGAATTGATTATGCAGAATAACATTGGAAAACTGGAAAAAAAATGCGAATTATAGAGAAATTAATGAAGAAACAAACCAGGAACTTAATTAAGTTAAATATAAGATAATTTTTTACCAAGTTTTGGATCGGGAGCTTGAAGATTCCGGCAACCGGAGAGAGATAAAAAGAAGAGAGAGAAAGGACGGGAGGGGTCTCAGGCTATAGAGAAGTGGAAGGAAAAAGGTCAGATGCCTGTTTATTTTTTTTGGATTTTTGTTTTTTGTTTTTTGTTTTCTCTTTCTCATTTTCTATTTTCTATTTTCCACCGGGCTGTCTGATGTGGAGTTATGGATTAGATCAAAGGACCTTGCTAGGCTACTAGAATTATTGACTAAAATATTGACTAAAATATTTTTTCGGACTATTTTACCCTTTTCAACAGTAATTGCCCTTTCCAATTTAAAAAAAAATCAAAAATCAAACTTAGAATTTAATGCGACGATAAGATCTTTCACCATATTTTATCTCTCTTTAACTCTCACCTATTCTACTATCATCTCTCTCCTTCTTCCTTCTTCCTTCTTCATTCTCATAAAGAAATTCAAGAGTTGCCCAAATTTTTTCAGAGAAGACGATGAACAGTTATTCCGATCAAACAGCTTCGGTGAATAGTAACTCCAGTGAATAGTAACTCCGATGAACAGTACTTTTTTTTTTTACCAAAAACTTTTGCTTTTATAAAATTTCGTTACAAATATATTGAGTTTTTTTGTTGTTTAACCTTGGAAACTTTTTTTTCTTTGTCAATATTCGATCCATTTTTTTTTATCAAAAATCATGAACCCAACAGAGCCAAAAAACCAAGAAGTTAAAATTAAAAAATGGTAAATTTTTTTTTTTAAAACGTGCAAAAGAAAGGAAGGGAAAAAAGTATACTTTTACTCCAGTCAAACTTGATTATGCTTGGTTTGTTGGAGAAGACGATGAATAGTAACTTCATTTGTCTTGAATTTGTGTTGTGCTGCAGGATGTTGATAATTTGAAATTGTTATATCCAGTGCGAAATATTAATTGTTCTGCACCATGCAAAACCATTACGCACCGTTGGATCTAAAATCTAACGGTTGAAATCATTTGGTTTAACAACTTCTTGTGTTCAGAACGCATGTTCTCGTATTCCGAACACTTGTTATTGTGTTTTGAGAGTCCTAAACACATGTACTAGTCGAGCATTGATGCCGTAAAAAAAATGTGTTCAGTAGACAAAAACAAGTGTTCTTGGTAAGAAAACATGTGTTCAGTAGACAAAAACACGTGTTCATGTTAACAGAACACATGTTCTCTTGCCAAGAACATGTGTTCTTGGAAAGAGAACATGTGTTCCGATTAACATTATTATTATTTTTTTTTTGCGAAAAACTTTTGCTTTTATAAAATTTCGTTGCAAATATATTAGGTTTTTTTTGTCGGGTGCAGGAAGAATTAATATATTTACTATAGCAGCCTAGTACAACTTGGTCTTTTGGAAGATTTATTTGTACAACTTGGCTCTTTGGAAGATTTATTTGTTCTTCAATGTTTCTTTGATGTAGAGGAAAACCATATCAAATATTCCTCTGTACGAAATGAACAAAAAAATTGAACATTTATTTTCGGACATATTAGTTAGATTAAATAGTCAAATACCAAACAACAAATATTTTCTCATTCTCATTTTTTTTCTACTTTTTTACGGTAAATATTTACTTGAGATGGGGAAAGAAAATGTGAGATAGAGTATGAAAGAAGAAGAAAAATGGCGACAAATGAGTGAATGAAGTGATTGAAAATTGTAGCCTATAAAAGAGTCTACCCTATACATGTTTTAATGCTCCTATATAACTTTTTCAAGTAAAAGTTAATGCTTCTCTAAAAAAGTACAAGCACTTATGGTTCCCAGCTACATTTTCCAAACCTGTTACAGCGCGGAACACCAACTATTTCGCACGGTGTGAAATATTTGGTGACCGTCAAATAAGAAAGCGGACGTCTGAGATCATTTGACTTTACATTTTTCATGATAACTATTGAGACCAAAATGATCTCTGACGTTAGTTTCTTCATCCAGTGGCCATTAAATATTTCGCACGGTGCAGAACATTCGGTGTTCCGCACTTTAGCCGGATTGGTATTTTCCATCACTATTTTCAGAATTCTTACAGCAAATGTCATTATCACACTTTCGGTACATATTTATTCACTAATTGCACGTAAAATCCCTATATCTTTTGTTAAATGCTTACCCTAAATCCCTCTAGGGTTGTGAATTGATTACCCTAAAGTCCCTATAAAATATTATTTTGATCCCAAATTTTTTTTTAACAAATTGACCTCGGGATCAATTTTTATAATTTATAAATTGAACCATTTATTCTGATGTATATCTTTTAATTTTAAAATTTTAACCCAATTTTTTTTTATTTTGTAGCCAAATTAAAATTAGTGTTTGTTAGAACACTAAAACATTATGTGTTTTGAAATTATTAACACTAAATACTATAACGATTACTTGTTATAGTATAAAATTAGATTTTGTGTTTATTATAACACAATGACTTATAAAACACCGCTTAAAATGAAAATCGAATATATGCAATAGAACAATGATCCTCATTATACTAAGTATTGTAGAGTTACTTAAACACCTATTATGATTAGATTACTTTTTAATATATAACATTTGTGAAATGAAGAACGAATCACAACGCCATAAAAATGATTATCAATACTATAACATTATGTAGCTTAGTGTTAGTTAGAACATGGAGTAACACATAGTCACTTCTAGAGTTAATTAAACATTATGTAGATTCAATTACTTGTTAACATATAACACATGTTAATGGAAGAACGTATAATCTTATAAAACACCGCTTAAAAGGAAAATGAATATAATTACTATAACAATGATACTTAATATACTAAGTAATGTATAGTTACTTAACCAAATGTAATCATCTATTTACAACGATTTCATAATATTAATAATCTATAAACAGTCGTGGTTATTATCATTATAATATTATATAATTTAACTATTAAAATTATAATATTACTTAAGTAAGATTTGAGTGACTTATATGTTCTCTCACCAAGAAGGCATTTGTCTTACGAAGAACACATGTTCTCTTGCCAAAAACATGTGTTTTTATCTACTGAACACATGTTCTCTTACCAAGAACACATGTTTTTGTCTACTGAACACACGTTCTCTTACCAAGAACACATGTTTTTGTCTACTGAACACATTTTTTTTACAGGCAATGCTGACTAGTACATGTGTTTAGGACTCTCAAAACACAAGAACATGTGTTTAGAACACAAGAACAAGTGTTCGAATACAAGAACATTAGATTACGAACACAAGAAGTTGTTAAACCAAATGATCTCAGCTAGTTAGATTTTAGATCCAACGGTGTGTAATAGTTTTGCATGGTGCAATTAATATTACGCCCTTTGGATTAACATTTCCAAATTCCCAACATCCCTCGCAACACAAATTCAAGACAAATGAAGTTACTATTCATCGTCTTCTCCAACAAACCAAGCATAATCGAGTTTGAGTGGAGTAAAAGTATAATTTTTTTCCCTTCCTTTCTTTTGCACGTTTTCAAAAAAAAAATTGCCATTTTTTTAATTTTAACTTCTCGTTTGGGTTCTTGATTTTTGATAAAAAGAGAATGAATCTTAACGAAAAAAAAGCAGATTTCTAGGCTAAACAACAAAAAAACCCAATATATTTGCAACGAAATTTTATAAAAGCAAAAGTTTTTTGCAAAAAAAAAAAGTTACTGTTCACCGGAGTTACTATTCACCGGAGCTGTTTGATCGGGATAACTGTTCATCGTCTTCTCTGAAAAAATATGGGAAACTTTTAAGCTTCTTTATGAGAATGAAGAAGGAAGGAGGAGAGAGATGATATAGTAGAATAGGTTGGTAGAGTAGAGCATTTAAAAATAAAGATAAATTTAATTTAATGTTCCAAATCACTGAAAGGGTAAGATAGTCATTTGACACCCTCAATTTGGGGATTTAGGGTTTCTATCCCCAAAATTCTAGGAGTAAATCATTTTCCTAGATCAAAATTGTTACAAGTTACTTGAAAATTGAGTCGAGTGCAAGCCGATTTATATGGTTGTATTCAATTTAAATTTTATAAAATTTTAAAAAAAAATTAAAATTATTCGATCCTGATTTTAATAAATTCATTAAATATAGAGTATTCAATTATGATTTTTATAAGTTCATCAAAGTATTCAATTGAAATTATAAATTATCTGTTAAATTTTTTTGATATTCAAAATTCTATAAATTCTCATAAATTTTATTTAATGAGGGATTTTGATAGATTTATAGAAATAAAATTGTATTGAGAAATCTCTTAATTTTTTTGCAGATTCTAAGTTTTTTTCATGAAAATTAAAATTAAATTTTTTTAATAATTTTATCTAAAATTACAAATTTTGCATTGATCTCATTTCTTTAAAAGTAAAAGTAAAATAAAGAAATGTCCAAACATAAAAAATATGAGGAAAAATCAATATGAAATATTTATTTCCCAAAAATAATAAATTGTCATAATATTCAAACAATCTTCTTGATCATAAAGAAAGCAAACAATTTCTTTCATAGCTAACCACAAATTTCTATTTTCCATGCATGGATTTCATTTTCATGAGAGATAAAAATCAAAGGGGGGGAAGGGAAAAAGTTCAATAATCTGAAATTTAAACAAAACTCATCACAAAACATACATCTATTAAACTAAAAAAAACTCAGTAGGTAAATTATACAAAGATTAAAAAGACAGCAGTTTCGTGATATCCAAAAAATCAAAGACTCAGCCACGAAACTTTTTGAATTTTTAACAAAGTAATTTGATTACAAAATAAACCATTAAAAAAAGACAGCAGTTTCGTGATCTCAACAAAAATCAAAGACTCAGCCACGAAACATATCTTGTCTTTGGAAATTCAACACCACTATATCATGTATAATACACCATTAAATCAGTCTTATCTTTATTTTTGGCTTTATTCAAATAATTTATAAACTTTATAAATCAAAATAAATCTTGATAAATCGATCTAATAGAATCCAATAAAATATCTGTAGAGTCGTGTATAGAGTTAAAACAATTTATAAAGTGAGTATAATCCATACACTTTCGAAAATCAGTTATAATATTTTAAAATCCCGATTAAATACACTCCACTAGTTACGATGCCAATATTTATTTTTGTTAAAATCATACTGATTAAATTTTAATTAATGAGTTTTTATTTATCGAATGAAAATCAAGTTTTATTTAGTTAGAATAGTTTTATAGTTTTGCCTCCTTAGTTCATGATAATTGGGACTCTAATTGTGATTATAACTCAACTATTCAAAATTTTCAGACTAAGGTGACTCATTGGAATAAACAATGTTTTGGTAAAAAATTACTTGCTCGTCTTAATGGTATCCAAAAATATCTTAGTAATAAATTTAGTTCTTTCCTGTTTCAACTTAACATTGATCTTCAAAATGAATATTTACATGTTTTAAAAGATGAACTAAAATTTCGGGAGCTTAAATCACGCATTAATTGGCTTCAAGATGGTGATTCCAATACATCATTTTTTCATATTTCAACATTAAACCGTAGAAGGAAAAATAGGATTGTAATGCTTAAGGATCTAGGAGGTAATTGGCATTATGATACCACTTACATCTCTAACTCTATTTTAAACCATTTCCAAACAACATTCCAAACAGATCATTTACTAGCTAAGAGGAAGGATATGATTGAACCTCTCTTGCATAATCACACAAGCTGTACTTTCTCTTTGGATGAAAATATAATCTCTATTCCAACTTCTCTTGAAATTCATAATACTATTAAAACGTTTAAGCCCTATAAAGCACCCGGACTAGATGGATTACACCCATTTTTTGGAAAAAAAATTATGGAATTCCACACAACATGTTATTAAATCTGTTATTACTTGATTTTTTTTACAAAAGGCATTCTTCCTTTAGGACTTAATTACACTTATATATGTCTTATACCAAAAATAGCCAAACCTGAATTAATTACTCATTACCGACCTATCAGTCTCTGTAATACTATTTACAAAATTATTATGAAACTCTTGACTAATCGGCTAAGAAATGCTTTCACCAACATTATTAGTCCTAATCAAAGTTCTTTTCTTCCTAACCGTAGGCCGTCAGATAATGCTATTATTTCTCAGGAAATTTTACACTCTTTTAAGAAGAAAAAAAAAGGTATATCTGCTAATATGGCAATTAAAATAGACATTGAAAAAGCATTCGATCGACTGGAGTGGTCTTTTATTTATAAAATGCTTATTTTCTTTAATTTTCCCGCTCCTTTGATTAGACTTATCATGGCATGTATTACAACATCATCACTCTCTGTATTAATCAATGGAATTGCCACTCCTTACTTCACTCCATCACGAGGACTACGACAAGGTGACCCACTTTCTCCCTATTTGCTCATCCTTAGTATGGAATATTTAACCCTTACAATTAATGAGGAAGTTACTAATTCTATCTGGTCACCAATAAAAATATCTCAATCAGACCCTAAATTAACTCATCTAATGTATGCGAGATGATATTCTTTTGCTTGCAAAAGCGGACTTAAAAAATGCAGAGACAATAATTACCATTCTTGATGATCTTTTTATCAAAGCTGGTCATAAAATCAATTTCTCAAAATCACGTGTTATCTTTCCAGATAATATTCAACCTTCATTAGCGAATTCAATATGTAACTTGTTACAAATTGCTAGATCTAATACTTTAGGTAAGTACTTGGGTTTCCCTGTTTCTCTACTGTCTTAAAACAACAACAATTCCAATTTCTTCTTGACAATATGAGAAAAAAACTTGCAGGATGGAAATCTAACTTTTCTAACATATCCATGTAAATGCACCCTCATCAAATCATCTCTTTCTGTTGTACCCTCACATGTCATGCAACTTTATAAATTACCTATTAAATCTCTAATGATATTGACTCTATTTGTAGTAATTTTTTGTGGGGTACCACTCCGGAACACAGGAAAATTCATTTAGTTGCTTGGAACCAACTATGTCTTCCAATCTCTGAAGGTGGATTACAACTTCGAAAAGCAAAACTTCAAAACCTTGCCTTACTAAGTAGCTTAGCTTGGCGTTGTTTTATCTCTCATAAGAATAGTCTCTGGGCTAACGTTACTCGCCAAAAACACACTCGAATTTTCAATATTAATAAGCATTATTCTCCATCCCCAATTTGGAAAAGTATTATTGAAGGATGGAATGTTTGCAAAAATAATATACTATGAAAAATTGGTTCTGGATATAGCATTTCCTTTTGGTTAGACAACTGGACAAAAAAATGGCCCCTCCGTGAATTATTAATTGGACATTTTAATAAAGAAGACAAAAATTTAAGAATAATAGACCTGTTAAATGAGATCGTACTTTGTCAACTCACTCACTATCATTTCAGTTGCCCAATCATTTGGAAAAATTAATTCATACAACGCCTATTCCTTTTTCTAATTCACTACCAGATCACCCTACTTGGAAACTTACTGCTACTGGTAATTTTAGTGTCTACTCAGCTTATAAATACCTCCTTAAAAATCTAGAACCAAGTAAATTACCTAATGGTAGCTGGATTTGGAAAATTCCTAATTTACCAAAAATTAAATTCTTCTTATGGCTCTGTTATCAAAACCGCATTCCTCATGCATCACTGCTCAAGGTACGTAATATCATTTCATCTAATATTTGCACTCTTTGTAAGAAATCTGTAGAGGATACTGAACACATTCTTAGAACTTGTCAACATGCTTAAGCAATATTGGAAGGGCTTTACTAAACTTTTAAATATGAACGTTCTATCCATACTTTATTCTAAATGCACTTTTGCAGTTTGGCTTAAAACAAATTGCACTACTACATTACCTTTTAACAGCTATATTCCATGGGCTAATATATTTTCTTTTGCATGTTAGGATATTTGGCTAAATAGGAATGCTTTTATTTTTAAGAAAAATACTAGGAGGAATAATAGTTGCTCTACAATTGCAAAAAATATGGAATACTCTTATGCTAATAACATTCTTCCCAGGAATTCTTCTCTTCTAACTACATACATTAAGTGGCAACCTCCTACATACCATTTTTTCTCATTAAATACAGATGGAGCTTGCCACCCAAAAACAGGAATTGGTGGCGGGGATGGAATCATTAGGGACTTTGAAGGAAATTGGATCGTGGGATATAGTTTTCACCTATCAAATACCACTAATAATGAGGCGGAACTCTTAGCACTCCGAAAGGGACTTCAAATTGCGGGGCAATATAACATACATAAATTAAATATTGGAATGGACTCTAAGTTTGTAATTGATTTACTCAACTCATGCTCAAATATTAACTACGCTAATATTGTATTTGATTGCAGTTCACTAATATCACAAATTCAAGAATGCAGCATTCATCACATCTTCAGGGAAGCCAACTCAGTGGCTGATATTTTAGCTAAGCATGCTTGTTCTCAACCTTGGACAGGTTGCCAGATTTTCAATACTTCTCCGGATTTTGTTCAATCATACTGGCAGAATGACAAGGAAGGGAAAGAATATATTAGACTTCGGATTATAAAGTAGTTTGTTTATTATGTATTAGTTATGTATTTTGTTCCTCAGTTTTCCAATATGTACTCCTACTATCTATATTAATATATCCCTTTTTACCAAAAAAAAAAAAAAAATACATGCAAATCTATTTGCTCGTTCCTATCGGCCAAAGTGCACACCTTCATCTCCTCGTTCGTAAAATTTTCTTTTCCTCCCTATCTATATTTTCTATCTGTCTCAAAATTTACACTAAAAAATACAAATTTAATTATATATTTTTAAGAACTATAAACTAAACATGAACTTCAAATATAAAAAAAAACATAAAAAGGCATTAAAAAAAAAAATATATCAAAACATACGCGCAAGGGCGGAGCTTCATGAGGGGGTGAGCATCGAAATCGAATTCGCCAATTCGGCAATTTGAATTCGGTTTTTTCATTTTTTTTCTACCTCAACAAACCGACCGAATTCGAATTGACCGAATTCGAATTGGTGAATTCGGAATTCGGTTTCGACCGAATTGGAGGTTATATTTTTTTATTATATAATAATATTTAATTATATAATAATAATAGTTAATTATTAAAAAATTCAATAATAATATTTAATTATATAATAATAATATTTAATTATTAAAAAATTCAATTCGAATTCGGTCACACCAAATTCAAAAATAGTAAAACCGATTTCGTCCCAAATTCGACCAATTCGAATTCGGTCTTGACCGAATTACCGAATTCAAGCCGAATTACCAAATTGAATTCGAATTCGGTCGGAATTCAGTAAAAATCGAATTTGCTCATGAGGGCAGGAGAGGGCCACGACCCCCCCCCCCCAATTTTTTTAAAACTGCATATTAGTACTAGATATATATTTTTTGTATAAATAAGTCCTTATAAATATAAAATATCTAGGTCCCTTAAAAAAATTAAAATTTATTAATAGTACTCTCTAACACATAGTTACACCAGTAACTTTAATAATACTAATGTTATTTATTACTCACTCTAATTGAATTTGAATGTACAATTTTCATTTTTGATATCCAAAATTGAATGTCTCATTTTCTAAAATAGAAATAATTTTGATTTGAACTTCCACTAACACATAGTTCCACCACTAACTTTCTTAATTTAATTAATTAAAATTTATTAACACACTATTTTTTTAATTGAGAAGGATAAATTTGTAAACTTATTAAAATTCAAATTCATCCCTAACTTTTGTATAATAAAATGAGATATTAAATTTCGGACAAAAAAATATTTATAATGAATTGTATATAGCAAACTCAAAGTATACAATAGCGCTCCAAATACATAAAAATTTCTCTAAACATATACATACATTTAATTCAATAATATTTTTTTTTATAAATTTGTCATGATTGAAGTATGATCTGTGACACTAGCCTATGCAAACTAGTCGGATTTTCTTCATTTTTAATTTTTTTTGTCATTTTTCTTCCTTAGTTTATGTCGTCCACCACAAATATATTATCTTACACCGTGAGTGAATTTTAGTTCGACCCCCTAAGTTTAAATCCTGACTTACAAATGTCGTCCACCACAAATATATCATCTTACAGCCGCTTGCAAATTTCCAACAACACCAACTTGATCGGCGTGTAACTTACAAATGGGTGCAAGTTGGAGCTACGTGCAACCGGGCAAGTGGGTGTCTTTTATATATATTTTTAATTTTTTTAGCATTTTCTTGTATTATTTCGTATTTTATATTCAACCAATCATTCAATTCCGTTTAATCAATTAGAAGTGAATCATTGAGAAATAAACTCATAAAGAGATAAAGACAAATTTAAAATAAGGGGAGTGAAAGTGTGCATTTAGACCGATAAGGACATGCAAATAGTTCGCCCCATTTATTTATAGGGAAAACTACATAAATTAACATCCTTAAAATATGGTAGAGTTCATTTCTTAAGTCCTAGGAAATTCAATCAAACAATAGTTGTTAGGACAACTACATAATTCATTTCTTTATATGATTACTAAAGTGCTTTGCATATGCAAAAGAAACAATACATTCAAAAAATAAGAGTTGAATGAATTGATGAACTAACTTTTAGCTTTTACAAATCAAGTTAAGTGAAAATGTTAACTTTTACGATCTCAATTTTTAAAAGTTTAAAATTTTACAGTAAAATGAAAAAAGAGAGGAATAGTATCACTTTTTAAAAGTCAAGAAGGTATAATTTCCAAAGTTAAAAAATAAAAGGAAAGAAAATGAAAAAACAAATTAGGCAGGGATTCTCATCAAAGCGTATCGAGTTGTTATAAGGTGATAATTTAATTAACCAACGCAATATTTGATCATGTAAGTTTATATTAAGAAGGTTCGGGCATATATAATACAATGACAAACATGCCAATAGATGTGGTTGTGACAGTTTTGCTTTTATCCATAAAATGGGAATTGGATTCATACAAAAGATATGAAATTGGATCTCTTATATGATTGTGGTGTACAAGCCGTTTGCAGTAAACTTCCACTAAAATATATTCAGTAATTTAAATCATCTACTAACTTTAAGTACGTAGAAGAGAGGCTTATAATTAAGACTCAATCTCAACTTATATTAATAAGAAAAAGAAAACACAAAGAGCATAGTGATGTCTAGCTAAGGGGTCACTTTAGCATGGACCAGTCTTTGTGGGACTGGCCCCACGTTACTCTCATATGAGTAGGAGTGAGGTCTATCTGCAAAGTAAGTCTCGCCTCAATTCATGTGGGAGGAATGTGTGAACAATCCTAAAAGGCCAGTCCTATGTTAAAATTTTCCCTATCTAAGTAGCTATATGATACATCTCCAACCTACTTTTGTTAGTGGTTCCAGGCTTCCAGCCTCAATTTTGGCTTAGTGCATTTCAGCAACTCTTTTCCCTTTGACAACATTGAGTGTGGCATGTGGCCATCACAACCTTGCCTTTCCCCTCTCCTGCTTTCATATGTACAACTTAAATCTAAACAGTGAAAAGTGCCTTTCCTAACCAATATAAAATTTTCCACAAAAGAAAATTTAAAAAACTGGCCAATATAACTTTTTCTTTTTAAGTTGTAATGTTTGATTACTACTGTTTTTAACTATAGATCAAATACTCGATCTCTGATATTCATTAATAATTTGAAGATCCTTCGAATTTTCTCCTACCACACATTAGGCAATTTATCTTTAAAAAAAATCAGTTGTTATAGAGATATTTGGATTTGAAATAGCAGGAGAATTTGGGCTTTTCTTTTTTTTTATTATTTACAGCTGACCTTTAAAATATGAAAAATTCTGATATGGAGCTACCAGTCTACTTTGGGCTGTAAAAGCTGTACGTCGCCCCCTCTTCCATTTTTTTTCTACCGATCATGATTAAAATACAAAAAGATTGTTACGATATGGGACAGCGATTAAAAGTAAAAAATTGTCTCTCTCCTCATTTTATAGTGATGTGACAAATTTGTACAATTTTTTCTACTTTTAACGTATCCCATATCGAAACAATCTTTTTGTATTTAAAGCGTAGTGAGAGAATTTTTTTATTTTGGAGGAGAAGCGACGTGGCGAACTTTCTGATGCAGTGAGCTGAAGCACTCTCAAAGTAGCGCAGTTCATGCCATGAAATTATCGCTTAAAATATATAGGAGATGTACAAACAAAAAAGTAGACTTCGTCATGAAGACAGATGTCAATCTATAATGCCGTGGACGGCCGAGATTATCAAATGGTAGAGAAAAATAAAGGCAAATTGGTGAATTTGATCCTTAAACAATTTATAATATTACCACCCTCTTGTAAGACGTAATAATGGTATTTTGAACCCCAACTCTTCTTCTTTAACCCCCACCCTCTTGTACCCAACTCACCCCCTTCCTCCAAGAATCGATTCCTTGTAGACAACACATTGATGAAGTGCAGAAATACAGAGAAATTCTCCGGGGGAGAACGAATCCATTCCACACGAGCACAATCTGCTTCTTCTTCAACAACAATTCATGAAATCAGTGGCGGAGCCAGAAATTTTTCTTTTAGGGGCACAATTAACATTGACAAAATAAATTCATAAAAGCATATAAACATTGGCGGAGTCAAAATTTTTTTTTTGATGAAATCTTATAAACTAGAGTTATTCACCTTTTTCACTCTACTGATCAGTGCTTCATAAACCTCCAAGTCCTCTGGCTTAAAAAAAATGGCAAAGCTACAAAGTTTTCATTGTCATTAACGTGCATACCTCACACGTGTAAATAACACATAAAAAAAAAATTACAACAAGAAAAAAAAAAATCTAGGGCACGTGTATACCTCACGCGTGTAAATAACACATCAAAAAAATTTGTCCAATGTATAATTAGGACTTTAAAACAAAATATTCCGCCAAAAACAGTACACATGTGCATAACTTGTAGACTATTTTCAAAAGCCACTTGTAGTCTATAAGACTATAACTTGTGGACTATTTTTTTTTTGATAAAATCTTATATTATAATTTATTAGTAATTATATGAACTTTTTGATAAAATCTTATAAATATTATAATCTCTTACACACTTAAGTTTGTTACAATTTTAATCAAAATTGTTAAGATATAAGTGGTGTAATTCATATAATTCACGAACTAAAAAATCTAACTTTAAATCGTAAAGTGATTCAAAATGTTCACGGGATGAGGTGTTATAAAAATAAAACTAAAATTATAATTTTTTTTTTTTTTTGGAAAAAATTGGGGGTGCACTTGCCCCCACCTAGCTCCGCCAATGCATGAACTCCCCCAATTCCATAAAAATATCACAAAATAAAAGAAACTAATAGAAATGTATGTATGACAAAATAACGTGAGTGGTTAGATTAGAATCTCAAATAGCTCCCCACAACATGAATAATGGCAAAATCTAGAAAGTAATTTTTAGTGACAATAATGAAATGAGTGCAGGGTAGTATCTTCAGTGAAATTTTTCGGGGTACTAATTTAACAATTATTTATTTTATTCTCTTAACATTTTAAGTAATAAAATCACTTATCAAAGTTTAATTATCAAGATGTTATAACATTTTACTTTTAGTAAAAATTATAAATAAATTATTATTTTTAAAAAGATACATATAAACAATAGAGCTAAATTGTAACAAAAATTAAAGTTATTCAAATTGTTGAATTTTTATTTTACGATAAAAGGAACGGAACCGGGGTTGATTATTACCTATAAACTAAAAGAGTGCTTGTGTTTTTTTTGCCAAGTGAAGAGTATTATTTTTGACTTTCGAGAAAGTTTGAACTGACTTCTTTTGTTTGTTTTTTAAGTTGAAAGATTAGTAAATTATTAAACCTTAACTAAATGCATATGCTAATCAGGATATCTCGAATCTTCTTAGTTTACTTATTTCTATGAAAATTATTTAACTCATAAACATACTATTTTTTTTGTCCTTTTTACTTTACTTATTTCTTAAAAAAAAGTATGTATAGACATATTAAACATATTTTGATACCATCGTGGGGGTTGGCGACTGCCTTGTGACCTAAGGTAACGACGGTCAGTGGCGGAGGCAGGATTGAAGTTTAGGGGGCCGTAGTAGAAAAAATTGAAAATTTTTGGGGGGTCGTAGTATATAAAAAAAAAATTTTAAACCGTTGAATATATAAATCTAGTATATAAAAAATTTGAAAAATTTTTAGGCCCCTCTTATGCTCCGCCACTGACTACGGCCCTGAATGAGTGTCCCCTAAACTATTAGCGACAGCAGCTAGCAGTCAAATATAGTGAACTGAAGGGTTGGGTTTGTATAAATTATTGTACGACTATTGGTTACTTTCTAAATCATTGAATACTTCCGACTAATGCTCAGACAAATTTTTCATTCAACCCACGCAATTTTTTTATTTTTATTATTATTATTTTTTATTTAAGATTTTTGTTCTCCCGCTCATAAGGATTTATTTCTCAGCACAACACTTTAATATTTTATGTGGGTTTAAAGAGGAAAGAAAAGGCAAGAGGAAAATATATTACTGATTATTAAAAAGATAGTTCTGATATGAACTAGCTCCATTGCATCATGTGGTTCAGAACTGGAAACATCACTACAGAATGAGGAGATATACAATTCTACGATGACATGACTAATTCTGAACCACAAAGGTGGATAAAAAATACCCTTTTGTCATGCTCCATCGGCTGTGTCACCGATTGCAGAACTGCAGCATTTACTACATCGGCAGCGCGCGATCTGCATGAAACCATCTTCCCAGCCGCTACGAATGCATCTTTTATTGTTTTGGCATCCCAGACGATGAGAGTCTTGTATTGATTATTAGTTCGAGGTTCAGGCTTCTCGAATTCTTCAAGCATCACTCTGTTAGACTCCTCCTGTAACATAAATATTGAAATTAGTATATTTAAAATAAAAAGAATAATGTTGACAAAAAACAAATAAAACTTACAAAAATAGCCTCAGATGTAGCGATGGGTTGAATGCCCATCGGCAGTGGCCTGGGATCCCTATTTTGTGGGTTTGTCATAAGGTGAACGATAATTAGATTGTACCAATCCACGTACTCACGGGTTGGTGCAATAACATTACCGAGGGCGGGAGCAGTGTCCGCCAGTGCATCAACGCGGGCGTCCCACAAATCTATGTATGTGCAGTGGTGGGCTTCTCAATTCCGTTTCGGACCCACCTTCTATGTGTGGAGGTCAAAACCCTCGGTAGTTCCCTCTATCCCCGCCTCGATTGGTACCACCTGTTGGAAGCCAAATTGCCACGCAACCCTGTCAGGCAGGTGGTACTCAACAATCTTGAAGCAAACAAGTGGCGTACGAGATCGACATGTCATTAGGAAGCCTTCATCCCGAGCCGCTCTCTTGGCAATTACCCAATCAGGGTACGGTCTCCACATAAACTGCAAAAATAAATTCAAGTTAATGTAAAACAATTTTTTTTATTTTTTTAACTTACTCATTGTGCACCCGTCAGTATATCTAGCTGATCACGAAACGCCGTCAGCTGTGATTTTGACGCGTTGACGAAACTCCGGTCTGTATTTCACCGTGACCCGTAAGCTCTATCGTCAGCGGGAATATCATGGAGAACCGGGCCTCGATTCGCAGGTCGGAG
This sequence comes from Vinca minor, assembly GCA_026122235.1. Classification (NCBI taxonomy): domain Eukaryota; kingdom Viridiplantae; phylum Streptophyta; class Magnoliopsida; order Gentianales; family Apocynaceae; genus Vinca; species Vinca minor. Next base: position 6,172,410 of record JAOCZM010000026.1, read on the forward strand.
ACATGAAATTCTCTCCCACGCCCACAACTGGTAAAAAAAATGGCATCGATTATTAAATATTCGAATTACATATTAAAAAAACTATATAAAATTTAGACAAACCTGAATTAGCAAGCAACAGCCGGCCATGTTCTTGGAATCAGCCAGTGAATATGTGCACATCTGGCGGTACAAATGTGCAAGGACACTGCTAGCCCAAGAAGTCTAGTCTTACTCGAGGATACTATCACTGACGGTGAGGAGATAACGCATGTTCCCCCGGGCCCCCGACTTATTGGGAAAAAGAAAAGTGGACATCAAGAGGAAAATCAAAGCCCTAGCCCTCTGCTCTATCGCCAACTCAGTAGCACCATCGCCTAGGGGTACATTAATGTGGGCATAAACCTCTAACAGTTCGATGGTGTTTCCCGAAATTGAAGCCTGTGGGGATCGGAATCCTAGCAGGTCGAACACGCGGTCAATCCACTAATTTTTTGTCATATTGTAGTACTCATGCCACGGCACTACGTGACCGTAGTAGGTAGCCCTAGAAGGCATCCTATGTCCTCTAGTGTAATGGTCGCCTCACCACAACGCAGGTGAAAAATATGGGTCTCAGGGCGCCATCTCTCTACTAATGCAGTGACTAAAGCGTGATCTACCTTCATTTTTCCTATTCTACAACAATCCCCAAATCCTATTTGGTCTATCAGGTTAATCACTCGCTAGTTGGTTTCTCTTTGGTACGTCTAAAAAAACTTACCGTCGTTTCTAATAATCTTTAGTGAAGTGTTTAGTTGAACATCCCCGCCCCATATTCTTAAAGATCTATGAGATGTCTGTTTGTTTAAAACACTAGCATCATATGGACTAGGCAAAAGATGAGCAGGAACAAACATCTATACAAAAAAAAAATACAATTTATCAAAAAAAATACATGTTATATTACCAAAATCACAAATGCCCTAAGTATGTCTTCACAATTTAACAATTCACAATTCACAAACCCTAAAAATTCCTAAATGCCCTAATTTCATAAATTCCCAAAATTCACAAACACAAAAAACTTACCAAATTCAACAAATTACTCTAAATTACCAAATTCACAACAATTTATAAACATAATTAGTAGATTTAAAGTTCAATACAAAACATAAAGTTAAATTGCCCCAAAATCACAAATGCCCAAAGTATGTCTTCACAAATTAACAATTCATAAACCCTAAATTCCTAAATGCCTAATTTCATAAATTCCCAAAATTCACAAACACAAAAAAGTTACCAAATTCAAAAAATTACTCTAAATTACCAAATTCACAACAATTTATAAACATAATTAGTAGATTTAAAGTTCAATTCAAAACATAAAGTTAAATTGCCCAAAAAAAATTCAAAAAAAAAATGAAAGTTTTATACCTTTGAGATTGAGAGTAAGGTGGTGGAGATTGGTGGCGCGGCAGCGAGTGGCGGCAGTGATCGAGTTTGGAGGGTGGGGTGGTTGCGGGGAAGGGTGGGGGGGTTGCCTTAGAGATTTTTTTTTGCTAAAGTGGGTAGCGTGAAAGGGAGAGAAGAAGCTGAAGGGTTTTTAATTTGGCATGTGAGAACGAAAGTCCCCAAGACGGAAGTCCCACTTCCGTTTTGGGCTGACGTGGCAAGGCGCGTCTAGGGAACGCCACGTTAGCCCAAAACGGAAATGGGACTTCCGTTTTGGCACTGGACAAAAAAGTTCTCCCAATTTTTTCACTACCAGGGTATGACCATTCTGCTAAATCATGGTTAGTCTAATGAAAAACCCTACATTATAGGCCATTAATACTGATTTATCTCTGAACAAAATTGATTTAGGGTACTTGGATTGAATTTATTTTTTTTAAAACTTATTTTGGTGATTGAAAAGTGAATTATTTGTGAGAAAAATATATACGGCCCAAAGTAAAAAATTGTGTGACAAATGAGTCCAGGTTACCTGCTCCAATTATGTTGTTTTCTGGAACCTTTCCTCGGATCTTGGTTGGATCTAGCCATCATTCTTCCACTTTATGTGTCTTCATCCCCTTCTTTTGCGGTAAATCGTGATGGAATTTTTCAAGGCATTATTATTCAAGATTCAAGACTCAGATGCAAGACATGCTTTAGATCCTTCCAGATATGGAGTTTCTCTCTAAACCCGGAGTTGTTTGGGCCCTTTCTTAGTTTCTTCATCTTTCCGAGACAATCTATGAGACGGTTGATACGCCCATGGTCTCATAGATTGTTGATTTCTAAGAAAGGTGCTGAAATTGAACTTGCTACAGTTATTCCAGGATCTCGGAGAAGCTGATGTGAAGAATTTTATCATGTATTTATTTTTGTGTTGTTTACCTAGTCCGAGGTGTGGACTTTTATCTGTTATCATGGTGTCTACACCATTATATAACTTTTACTTTTCTTGTATTTTCGTTTTATCTTTTGATTGTAATGGCCTTGGCTATTTTATGATTAATGGGTAAATTCTTATTTAGCAAAAAAAATAAAAAATCTGCTGTTGCTCGCGGCTCCAGTGCTGCATTCTTTCTTTTTTTCCGCACATACATAATAAATTTCACCCGTTAGATGTGAGATTTGACGAGTGAGATTTTTTGGTGTTCTTCCTTGAGAATACCGAGAACCCCTGTTCTTTGACAACATGTCTGAACCGTCGGATGTGAGATTTGAAGGCTTAAATGTTTTTAGAAGGAAGAACACGTGTACATGTTCTCAAAGAGAGTGAACACCTATTCAGGTGTCTTTCCTCATAAAAATCTTAGTCGTCAGATATCGCATTCAACGTCAGGACAATTAGTGTACCACACCAAAGCCGGATTGGCTGCTGTGGGTAACTTGGTCAGGTTAAGTGGGTTCAAGCCTGTAATCCTGATTCATTATTCAACATCAATGTTGGAAAGCAGAAAATCTCCAATTACTGTACAAAATCTTGCTCAGAATCAAAGCCATAAAGATGCAATCCCTAAAATGTTAGAACTCTCCATGTTTATACAAGTCCTTCCACTCCTACCCCTACCCCACCCGCTGTGTGTCCGTCGGATTAAATTTGTTTAGGTCAATATTGATTTAAAACGGGACACCTGTACTGAGTCCAGGTGTAATCTTAATGTGCAAATTTTTTGCTGTTCCGCATAGGATCCGGACTGACCTCCTCTCCCACCCCCAAAACCAATAAATCAACAACATGAAAGTACACCCTATCGGCTGTGGGATAGATATAAACCTTAAGTAATGGAGAATAACACCCTATCGGCTGTGGGAAAGGCGGCTGCCACCGAACAGTCCATAGAGGAGACGGACCAATTGGGGCGGGGAATAAAGAAATTTAAACGGCTTGCTAATGGCGAACCGGTGCCTTATCCGAATTTTAGGTTTACGTCTCGGGGACCCCAAAGTTCGCCGTTACTGGCGGGTAACACTGCGGGGCTACCTGGTTCGACTTAGGCGGGAGTGGTACAGGCACCGCGGTTCAAACCGGATGTGTATAATGGGGAGGGAGAGGATGATGGGGAAGGTGACTTTCAGTGGGACTCGGTTTGGGAGGAAACCTTAGGAGAGGGGCGTACGGTGGTGGGTTGTCCTCAGATGATTCTCTCGTTGGCGGAGATGCAACGATTGTGCCAACCATGGCGGTGGGCCTTTACCTACCGAGTGTTAGTGCAGCGGCTAAGGGATATGTGGATATTAGCATGGGATCCAGATATTATTGATCTAGAAGGGGGCTGTTACGCTGTGCGTTTCTACTCCAAACAGGACTATCTGCACGTTTTGAACGAGGGGCCATGGATGGTTTTTGGGCATTACGTCGCGGTGACGAAGTGGCGGTCGGATTTCAATCCACGCGATCCAGCAACTAATACTCTCGTTTGGGTACGGTTTCCGTTCCTTCCGTTGAATTTCTTTGATGAGGTTTTTTTAATGGCTCATGGCAATCACATCGGACGGGTGGTGAAGGTAGACTGCACTACTATGATGGCTATGCGAGGAAAATATGATCGCGTAGCGGTGGAGGTGGATCTGAGTAAGCCGCTAATCCCTCATGTGGCGATTGGCAATCGAGTTCAACAGGTGGAGTATGAGGGTCTCTATCTTATTTGCTTTACTTGTGGTCAATATGGGCATCGGGATAAAGGTTGTTCGCGACGCAATATGGATCAGGGAGAGGGTAATGGTGATGGACAAGGTACAGTTTCGGCCGTTGAAGTTATGCGAAGCCCAGATGGTTGAGATAGGAAAAAGAGGTAGATACGTTTGGTCCATGGATGGTGCCCAAGACCGTGGCTAGACGCGTCGGCCGCGGTGCCGATGAACATACTCGGGTTGGGTCGGGAAGGGGGCCGCGTCGGGGAGTGCACAGAGTGGTAGGGAGTAACGAGGGGTGGCATGGTGGAGCGAGAGCAGAGGGCGGGAGGCCGGGGAGGTGATCGAGCTGAGGTGGAGTGCAGGAGGGACACGTCATCGAATTGGAAAAGGGAAGGAAAATCAAGATTCGAATTTACGAGGATCGAGATAAAGGGAAGAACACGATCACGGGGGATCTCGGTTCTAGATTTTTAAGGGATTTAGAGTTGGAGGGAGGATCGGGTAGAGGAGGTGCATGAGTTGAGGGAGAGGGTGATGGGTCGTATGCAGGGCGGCCTAGGAAAAAAATTAAAGGGACATATCCATAAAAAGAGTGAGGGAATAAGATAAAGGTTGGGCAGGTTAGTAGAGTTGCATATAAGTGGGGTGAGGGAAGGGTAAAGAGGGTCGGGCGCCAAAGGACACGGGGCACAGGGAAAAATGATAGGGGATCTGTGGTGAGCGGGGAGTAGGGGAGTCTGGACCGGGAGAGGGGCATTGGGGAGATGGCCAAGAGGGTGGGTTTGGGATTGGGTCCGCATGGAGTGTGGGTGGGAGTAGCCGACTGGCGGAGAGTATGTTAGAGGAAGTGGGTGGGCTTGGTTTCCAGCAGCGTCAGCAGAAGCGAGGCTGCGAGCTGGGAGACGGGAAGTGGTGAATCCTCGGTTTGCACGAGAGGAATGTGTGACCCAATTGTTTTGGTGGATGGGTCTATGGCGAGGGCGACGAGCGCCAAATACAGGTATTATACAAGGGGTATCCCCTATGGATTCGGACACTACTTAATAATTTTTTATGTCGATTATATCATGGAATTGTAGGGGAGGGGGTCAATCCGTTTTGTACGAACCCTGACGTAAATTTAGAAAACATATAATCATAGTCTTGTGATATTGGTAGAGACTAAAGTCCACAGTAGTCGTGTGAGTACAGTAATGGGGCGGTGCAAGTTTGATAAGTGCTTGGCGTCTGAAGCAAGGGGGTTTTCGGGTGGGATATGGATTTTGTGGGATAGTTCAAGAATTGATGTGGTTTTATTGGCGATGAATGAGCAGGTAGTTACAGTGGCGATTAAGAATGGGAATAGAGTACAGTGGGTCTTGTCTGCCGTTTATGCCTCGCCACGAGTGTATTACCGAAATCAGTTGTGGTCGTATCTGGAAAGACTTGGAGAGGTCATTAGTGAGCCGTGGGTCCTGGTTGGAGATTTCAATCAGGTGCTCCAACCGGCGGATAAACATGGAGGGAGTAATGTGAGGTAGGGAGATGCGGGGGCGTTGCAAAGCATGGTGGATAAGTGCGAGTTGTTGGATCTTGGGTTTGTAGGGAATCATTTCACGTGGCAGGGGACGAGACAAGGGTCTGTTGTGCTTGAGCGTTTAGATCGAGCATGGGCGAATGAATCATGGCGGCATCTATTTCCGAATGCATTTGTTCGACATCTTCCGCGGACCTACTCAGATCATAGCCCTTTGGTAATTGAGCTGGCTGGGACGTGGAAAAGTAGACCCGGTCTACGGCCATTTAGGATGTAGGCGGCCTGGTTTCTACATTCAGATTTTGAACAGTTTGTGAGAGATAATTGGGATACGGAGTCACATTCGCTGATTGCAAACATTGAGCTTTTTGCGGGAAGAGTGAAGGAGTGGAATAGAAATGTCTTTGGCAATATCTTCCACCGTAAAAAGCGGTGTGTAGCTAGATTGGATGGTATACAACGATCTTTGGAGGGTCGGTGGTCGGACAATTTGGAAGAGCTGAGGCGGGAACTGGCGGAGGAATATAATGAGATATTGCGACAAGAGGAAGTGTTTTGGTTTCAAAAATCAAGAGCTCAATGGTTGCTGGAAGGGGAAAAAAGCTCTCGGTTCTTTCACACTAGAACTCTAATCCGGAGAGCAAAAGCAACGGTCTTAGGATTACGGAATGAGAATGGAGTTTGGTGTGAGGATCAGGAGATGGTTAAAGGAATGGTGCGAGAATTCTATGTCCGGTTGTATACGGCGGAGACTGTTTCACCATGTCCTTTGGAGGTCTTACAATTTCCTGGGCTACAGCAGTCGGAATGCCTAACTCTGAACCGTCCGACTTCGCCGCATGAGGTGAAGAACGCAGTTTTTGATATGGGAGCGTATAAAGCCCCTGGTCATGATGGTTTGGTTCCTTTGTTCTATCAGAAGTATTGGCATATTATTGGAGCATCGGTAACTTACTTTATTCAGCATATTTTTGCTACAGGCCAGATTCCAACTACTTTAAATGAAACGTTGGTATCTTTAATCCCAAAAAAAGAGCACACTGATTTGATTACGCAATTTCGTCCAATTTCATTGTGTAATGTTCTTATGAAGATAGTGACCAAGATAATTGCCAATAGATTGAAACCTTTTATGGCAAGGCTCACAGGGGTGAACCAAGGTAGCTTTATACAAGGGCGGCAGGCGGCGGATAATGTAGTAGTGGCCCAGGAATTACTACATACAATGAGAACGAAAAGAGGAAGAATGGGGTATGTGGCCGTTAAGGTTGATTTGGAGAAGGCGTATGATCGGATTGACTGGGGGTTTCTACGTAAGGTGGTGGCATCTGTGGGGTTTGATGAGCGGATGGTTGAGTTGATTATGCAGTGTGTTACTACAGCCTCTTTGTCCGTCCTATGGAATGGGGAAAGAACGAATAGTTTTCAGCCTACAAGGGGAGTGCGACAAGGAGATCCGTTGTCAACACTTCTTTTTGTTCTATGCATGGAGACATTAGCACATGAGATTGACAGACGAGTCGAACGGGGTCAATGGAAGGCGGTTAAGGTGGCGAGGAATGGCCCTGCGATTTCTCACCTATTTTTTGCAGATGATTTGTTATTGTTTGGGGAGTTGAGTATGGTTCAAGCTAAAATTATGGAGGGAGCTTTGCGGCAGTTTTGTTCATGGTCGGGCGAAAAGGTGAGTACGGAGAAATCTTTGTTATTTTGTTCGTCGAACGTAGAACCAAGCTTGGATGGCGAATTGTCTGGGGCGTTCGGGATCCCTATAACCCGTGACCTTGGATCTTATCTGGGCGTGCCTTTACTTCACCGTCGAGTTAATGCAGCGACGTATGGGTTCGCAGTGGCCAAAGTGCGGAAGAAAGTGGGCGGGTGGAAGCGGTGCCATTTTTCTATGGCAACACGGGCCATTCTATTAAAGACCGTGGTTTCGGCTATCCCACGCTATATCATGCAGACGACTAAACTACCGGTTGTGGTTATGCATCAATTGGAAAAGGTGTACCGTCAATTCTTTTGGGGGGGGGAAGGAAGATAAAGTCAGGTTGCATTGTATGGTTTGGAAGGATGTTTGTAAGCCGAAGGAGGAGGGAGGGCTGGGTTTTCGTTTCGTGAAGGAGGAGAATCTGGTGAGCTTATGTAAGCTGGCTTGGCGTTTCCTGACTCAGCTGGAAGCATTATGGTGTCGGGTTCTGGCAGCCAAGTACGGCGCTCTGGATGGGAAAAGTAGTAAGACAGCGGTCTCGTACACTTGGCGAGGATTGGTGTGGGGATCAGCCTTGCTGAAGGAAGGGCTTGCATGGCGCGTTGGGAATGGGCAGCGGGCTTTGTTCTGGGATGATTGGTGGCTTCCAGTTGGGAAGCTAATCGATTGTTGTCTAGGGCCTGTTCCGGTGGAGCTTCGTTCAGCTCGAGTTCGTGATTTATGGAAACAACCAATGGGGTGGGATGTAGCGAAGTTACATCATATACTATCTAATACGGCCATGCAAACATTGGCTTTGGTTGTATTGGATGAGCGGGATAGTGAAGTGGATGTTCCACTTTGGCGGAGTAGTCCATCCGGTCAGTTCTCAGTAGCTTCGGCATACAATCTGGTGCGGGGAATCCCGGGGATTGTTCAGAGAAGGGCTTGGGAGCAGGTATGGAAGAGTAATGGACAGCTTCGGTATTCCTTGCTTCTATGGCTGGTTCGGCGGGATAGACTGAAGACTAAGTCAATGCTTTTTCGTCGGCGAGTTGTTGAGGATCCTAAATGTGATATATGTCAGTTGCAGGTGGAAAACACATTGCATGCTATTCGGGATTGTGGGTGGGTGTGTGAGACGTGGTTAACTTTGGCAAGAAGGATACTTTCCGGGCAGTTCTTCACGGAGCAAGTGGTGGAGCACTGGGTAGATTTGAACATTAAAGCAGGGACGTGGCAGGCTGGGGCGGAACAGCTTGATTGGGCGGTGATTTTTAGAGTAACAATTTTTAGGTTGTGGTGGTGGCGAAATTCCCTTTTGTTTGAAGAGAGATTTCAGATTCCACCGGTGTATGAGCGGGTGAGGATCATTCTTGGAATGGTTAGAGAATTGAAACAGGCTCCTGAAACTGTTAAAGGGTGGAGATTTTTCCAAATCATTTGATATCGTAGCCCTTGATATGAGAAGAGATAGTAAAGATGCCTTGTTGGGAGAGTTCATTGAGGACACTTTCAGTTGAGGGAGGTTTTAGGCCTAATGGGAGTGCTAACCAAGGCTTGTTAACTGCTTCTTTCACAACCTTGTCAATTACCTCTTCTGCCTGCATAAACATAATAAACCAGCAAAATTAATCATCATATGAAGGCTGATCCTGTTAAATCGAGGCTGAGAAACCCCAAGATTCAATGCTTGATAGATAAAGGGTGGAGTAAAATGGAACTTAAAATCTTGTAGTGTCCGTAAGAGGGCACTTCAAATGGTTTAAAAATGCGTTATGCAATGAATTTTAGGGTGCATTTGGACACGGTTTCTATCTGATATCTCATTTTGGCCTAATTTCTCTTACAAACAACCCAACGAAACTGAAGACACATATCTCAAACAGAAACTCTATCCCACCATCAGTAACACCGAAAAAGTTCCTTCTCAGGACCAAGATTCATTAAGAAAACTATTAAAGATAGTACCTTTCTTAAATATATAGAAATTATATTTGCTACTTACCGGGTGCAGATCTCGAGTATTCAATAGTATATTGCTTCTAAAATGATTTTCCCTTGTATTATGGAAATCAGGTGCATTCTGCAATGGAATAACATTGCATGATGACTAACCTGAGAACCACGTTGATTGAACAAGGTATTTTACGATTAAAAAGGTTCTCAAATGAGTAAACTCACTTGATGAAATTGAGGATAGGATCCTGGCTGTGGCATCACAGGGCATCCCCATGCATCTGCATGCATCTGAAATTTATGATTTCAATAGTGATTAATGCAAATTATCGCTCACCAAAGGCAAAATAGGCAAATAAATGTATCTTTTTTTGTTGAAGGACAAGAATGTTACCACTGAATAGGGTCGCCATTGCCAACTTTCTGCTGGTAGTTGCCATCCGGGATAGTAAGGGGAACCCCACATATGGAGTCCATTTGGATAACTACCAGGAGAGGGTAGCCAAGCAGGATAGATCTGACCAGCCGGAAAGGTTTGGTTGAGATGATGAGGTGGGAAAGCCATGACACGTTTGTGGGCAAAATGATTCCTTGGTGCTGAATCGCCTATACGCGGCCATTTGCGCTCGTCTTCCTTCGGCAAAATGTGCCGTCTATGCATTCTGTATTTCTGCATTTGGCATTAATCATATAGCCATTAGCATCTTCAACTTGTTATATCCTTGAGAAATTATTTGATATGGTACACTTTTTTTTCTTTTTCTATATAATGCAGAACATAGACCAGATTGATAAGACTATCTGCGTAATTGAAGTAAAAAGGCGTTTTCTTGATGTTATACAATTATACATTCAAGAACGAATCTCGACTAACCTGGAGATGGCTTGCTACGTTGTGTCTTGTCAAGCCTTCTACTTTCATCAGTTCTTGTATTCGAGAGGGGATGGCCTGATCTACGCCGAGTTGCTCGACTGCTTGGACAAATTGTTTATGGAGTTCAGGTGTCCAGTCTGCCTGAATATCAATATTTCAATTAGATATGCATTATACTAGCAAAAAATATCAATTTTCATCCACATGAATCAAATTTTGCAATTTTCATTCTTTCTTACCTTTGTCTTCTTCTTACTAACTTTAGTTCCACATGAATCATTGCGTGCAGATGCTCTATTAGGCTCAACGGCATTGCTAGTGCTGTTACTCGAATGATGTTTATTTTCAGAACAGGAGGAGGGATTTATATGATTCCTACATCCATATGGTGACTCGTGCTCCTCTTTGATGACCGCCTCCATAGGAGGTGGGCTACTGATTGAATTGCCAGCAGTAGTGTCGACGGATTTACATTCCCCATCTTGCTCCCCACTATCAGGTTCTGCAGAGAAATTAGTCAGATCATGGAAATCTCCATTATCCAATGATCTTTCTCCTTGTTTTAATTGCGGGGTAGATGGTGCAGGGTACTTATCCGAGCCCGGAAGCTGATAGTGGTTTTCATCGTGCTCTGGTGTCAAGTTTTCTGCTTTCGCACAAACTTGTTTATCAACTTCTTCACCCTTTTCTAACTGGAGCTGCAGCATGGAGACGATGGAGTCTTTTACAGGTTTAAGTGACTCGGAAACATCCTCTCCTCCTGCATTGAATGCCTGCTTAGACAATTAATTTTAGGATTTTCACTTCAAGAAGTGAAATGACAATGAGGAAGGAAATTCAGAACTTCTGGAGTGGAACCAAACCTTATGAAGGAACTCAACTGCACCAAGCTGTGGGAACCAGATAGCGGAGATAAAGATTGATAAGCACAAAGGATTAACTGCATTAATTCTATTCATACACATCTCAAACGTAATCATACTTTAAATGCTTAGATTAAACACCCTTTAATATCCACGCCGTGGTTAAGTAACCATTTCAGTATCAAGATGAATCTTTGGAAACTTACCGCTATACAATTCATCATGGTGCTGAGGCAATGAATATTTGAGATCACTGCAAAGAAGACGAACGAAAAGAAAAGAAAGTTAATACAAACAACAAGAAAAAGAAAACTGGAAAAGGATAATCACACAAAGATGTCGAAGAAAAAAAGATCAAATAATATTTCAGTAGAATGATAACCAGCAGACTATTGACTTGTCACAGTTGCTTTAGAACTAATGTGTTTATTTAGTCGCTCTTGTGACTTACTTATGGTAGGTAAGTCCTTTGCTGTTTCAAGAAATTTGAACTTCGCCATTATTTTCGGTACTCACCTGCAACAATTCATTTGGTTAAACATATTGCACCATGAACATTAGTAAGTATCAAATACTACTTAAGATTTCCTTATACTGACTGCATAATTAAACAAGCGATGGACAACGTGATACTTTATTCAATTTGACTTTCCATATAGTACTCACTCTCCTTGAAGCCCAAAGTCACAACACAACCGAAATAGGAGCAATATATTTTCAAAGGGTACCATCTACATAGAAAGCAGCTATGATTGTTTTACCGTTTAGTTCACGACAAATGTACCTTTTTTTCGCTGCGAGCGGCCTAGCGGCGATGAATAAGAGTTAAGAAAGGTCGCGTTGTCACTTTTACTGTTGGCGGTCTGAGCGTTCTCAACGCGATCACTGTATGCGCCAGTGACCAGAAGGCACCTCTGCCCTTGGGGAACTCAATACTTTCCCTCCGAAAATGCACGGTTCAAATTCGGCTCGTGAGAAGGTTTTTTTCCTCAAGCCACACACACAAAGGAAGTCACTTCACTCTTTTTTTCAAAGAAAAAAGAAATAAAGAAGGGGAAACTATGTGAATCAACGTCTGTTAGCTCTTAGTCCCAGATTCTTTTTAACTAACTGAGTCAGGACCTTTTCCTATACCTACGTCATTTCTTTGGCATTGGCTGAAGAAGAGAATGAATCTTGTAAAAGTCTAACTAATTGAAAGGGCCTATGAATGAGTTCCAAGAAAGCGGGCCGTATATATTTTTTTTTTGATTAAAAAAGCGGCCCGTATAGCGATGGAATAGGGTGGTCACGTCTCATATCAATGAGATGTTTGACTAGAGGCTGCGAGTGGGAGGGTCAAAGCAGTACAAGATAGACTCGCTCCCCCAATCAGATGATTGGATGTGAGCTATACTCCGGTACCACACCACGATATATATATACACACACAAGCCAAATACAGTCCGACTTTATGATACCGTAAATGCACAAAATTAACTTAAGCATCACATTCGAATCCAAAAATGTGCTAAACAGAAATAGTACCCCAATTATAGCAACATGAAAGCCCTCGGATTTGTTGGAGATAGCTGATAGAGCTTCATCCTCATCAGAAAATGTGGAAACTGCAAATACAAATAATGAAACTCGGGAGTCAGGAATACGAAATATATATACATAAGTAACATCTAATAAAAAGAAATATATATGTAGGTAGATGCAGAAGAACATATTATTCGGATAGTAAAAGCATAAACATCAATGACATATCAAACTCTTCAAAAAAAAGAATGTTTTTTTTCCAGAAATCAAATGGGATGTCAGATGAAATGAAAAACTAAATTAATTTCAATTAGAAACATGAAAAGATAGAAAATCTTTCCCACATTATGTAGAAAACTTTGCATTCAATGGATGGAGCTTTTGATGATGTGAACAAGACTAATACACATGCACTAACAGAGGAGAAAAAGATTAAAAAAAAAGTGTCTGAAAATAATTAAAACAAATTGGATATCAATGATTAAAGCAAAATATGATTCTGACCCAAAAATCCCATAGCCTTTGGAAAAGTGAACCTTTTTTTTTTTTTTTTTTAGCCTCACCGGAGGAGATACATGAATCGAACAGGGACCTCTCATCCCGTGTCCGGATAACCTTACCACTTGGGCTACCCGATTCCTATTTGGAAAAGTGAACTTGTTCTCAAGTGTGCAAAAAAAAAGATGCTTTCTTTTTTAGTTATTGAATTGGTTATGGATATCAACTAAGAATCTGAATTAGAGAACAAAAGGGCATGCAAAACCCATGTCATTTGAACATTTGAATATACTCTAACACTACTTCAGTTACTTAATATAAGTCATTTAGGACATATAGCAAAAATTATAGAAGCAAAAAACGAGGTATTTTGTTAGTCAAAATATCAACATTACTCTCTTAAATATGACTTGTATACCACTAATTCTGTTTAAGAGAGTAATATTGATACTTTGATTAAAAAAATCTTATTTGTTTGCTTCCTTAATTTTCGCTATATGTATTAAATGACTTATATTAAGGAATTGAAGGAGTAAGACTTAATATTAAGGAATTGAGGGAGTAAGACTTGAGCTACCTTAAATCAGTAGTCATATCAAAGAAACAAATTAAGAACAATCTTGGGCAAATGGAGTAAAGTGAAAAGGCAAATGGAAAAAGGTAATATCCCACTCAAGAATACACTTTCTACAAAGCAACTATAGTGCACAATACTCCCGCATCAGTAGGGTCTGGAGAAGGTCCCGATGTATGCAGTCTTACCTTTATTTTTTATAAAGTGGCAAAGAAAAGGTAAAAACAACTTTTAAACTTTTTGTTTTTACCTATGTAGTTTAATCTAATCTCCATGGAAGAATCATGGTCCCTATCAAGAAGAAGGACCTTAAGGCCCTTTGGGAAATCTATCCAACCCAACAAATCATTAGCAGTACAAACCATGGCTGGCTTGGCATTGTTTTTCAGGCAGCAAAATAGTTCAGAACACAACCAATTATCAGCATCTAACCAAAAATCTGCAAAGCTTCTCAAGATTTGCAGATCAAGATCACATCTCTTATATCAACATATTCAAAAATTCTGCAAAATCACACAAGAACATTTAATGCACAAATTAGTTGGGAAATACAAAACTATAACATGTGACCTTTTACATTACACAAAAATTTGGATATAGCCCTGAACTTTTTTTTTTATAATTTTTTTTATTTATTGGGGGATGAATCTATCTATTACAAGAAATAGGGATTCAAGAAGCGGAGAGGGGATTCAAACTCATAACATCTACGTCATGAGGCCACATCCTTGACCGCTAGATCAATGTCTCATTGGCGATATAGCCCTGAACTTAAAATGGGGAAAAGTGAAAAATAATTACACCCTTTACTTTGGAGACTTTCTTTCCCCTAGTGCATGTTTCCAATTGTAAGATCATAAATTCAATTTCAAATTCCTAAATATGTTAGTTAGCAAAAAAAAAGTTCCTAAATATGTTTTGGGTAAAAGTTTTCATAGTATGTTATAGAATCATAAGTACAAAAATACTACCTTCATTCCATAATACAAGTCGTTTAAGACATGTGGCAAAAATTAAGAAAACAAAAACAATGTGTTTTTTTAAGTGAAAATATCAATATTACTTTCTAAATAGAATCAATAGTATACAAATCCTATTTAAGAGAGTAATATTGATATTTTAACTAAAAATGATATCTTATTTTAAGATTTCTTAATTTTCGCTAAATATCCTCAACAACTTACATTATGTAATGGAGAGAGTACCTACACAAACAGGAACATAAAAGAAGAGAGAAATCATAGGAAGAAATAATTAAATTTCTCTTGCCAAAACATAGGAACTGGCTAATTAATATCATATATACTATAGAAAATTATGCCAAAACAAAGCAGCAAAAAAAAAACAAAATCCCATCTGGGATCTCTTCATATACTACAATTAAAGAAATTGATTAGAGAGAGAATGATAATTTGAAAGATAACTACAAAGAGACAACAGAGCCAAAAAAATATGCATTTTCAGAAGCAAAAAAAAACAAAAAAATTCACCCCACAAGTTCTTTATTATGTATATATAATAATTTAATAATCTTTAGCTGGAAACAGTGAAATGGTAACAAATATGCATGCAAAAAAGTTGCAATAATTGGTCATTTCTTTAAATTATTACCTTTTTCAAGAAGAAGAAAAAAGAAAGAAAGAAGAGCTCTTGAGTGTACTTCTTTCTTGTGCTGTATCAGAGTATAAGGAAACAAAATATCAGAAGATTTTGAGTGCAATACACTGTATAATGTGAAGAAGAAAAAGAAAAGAAATTCAACAGAAAGAGAGAGAGAGAGATGAAGAAGAAGAAGAAGGAAGTGTGATCAGAGGGAGATTTAAAGTCAGCCCGGATTTATGCGAAACAACATATTTTTTCCACACATACGGATCACATGAGGACATATATTCTGGGTCTCAAAATAGATGTCTTGAATCAGAACATTTGTAAAATTTCAATCCAACAATCGATGATAAGTTTTGAACGTGCAGAACTTATCCGTTACGCACTAGAGCCGCTGTGATTTAAGGTGTATGTCCGGATCCTAGTAATAGCTTTTTTTCAGTACATACGGAATGCTTCAGCATAGATGTTCTGAAGTTCAAAACAGATATTCTAAGACTCAAAAACACGACAAGTGTTCTTAGACTCAGAATATGTGTTCATTTTAAATCAATCTTAACTTTTAAATTTTTAATCCTATAGACGAGTAAAATTTTACAAATGCAAAATTAACCCGTTCTGCATCGGAGCCACCATCTTTTTCCGGAGGTTTCCTTTTATCTTTTTCTTTTTTTCTTTTTTTTGGTGAATAAGGAGGTTTCCTTTTATCTGCGATTGCTTTCGTCTCACCCGATCTGGTCTGACACTCACTTTCAATCTTATTTTTTTAATTGTGGTCTTATTCACACTTAAATTTATTGTTCATTTGTAATTTTATCTATTTTATTTTAGATTATATTAATAAAAATTTCCATTATCAAAATATCATGAAGCTAAGAATTATTCCCTCCATTCTCATTTATATGTAGCTTTAAGGCAGTGCACTCAAATTAATAAAATGATTGGATATATTAGTTTAAAGATAAATAGACACTTTTACCCTATAATTAATAAATTTATATTGAGATAATTAAAACTAATTGTTAATTGAGTTAATGAAAGGTAAGGGTAATTTTGAAGAAAAAATTACATTTAATGTTTTCTTAATTTTTTAAATTGACAAATAATTAAAAATTGATAAAATATATTTCGGTAACAAATAATTGCGAACAGAGAGTACAACTAATACTTCAAGTCTTGCTTAGAACAAAATTACGAGTCAATCCATTTTAAGAACGACTTACATCACATATTTACATAATTTTCTATTAATAGACAACAATATTTCCTCCGTCCCAAATTTATCTATCCACATTTCTTTTTTAGTTTGTCCCAAATTATTTGTCCACTTCCTAAATAAAGGGTTCATTAATGATGATTTTTTCAATCGTACCCCTTACATTAAATGTTGGAGAGAGAAGAATATAGAGAGGAGAGAAAGTAGAATTAAATTGTGATTAAAATTAAAAACATTTTACCATATTTCACTATAGAATTTGATGAAACTTTAATTTTCGTATAAACACAAAGTGGACAGATAATTTGATACGGAGGGAGTAACTATCAACAATAAAAATAAAAGAATGTCTCAAGAAATATCACTTTATCCAAACAAAGCAGACGGACCATAGAGAATGCGCCAAAGTAAAAAGGCCTTTTCCCATGGGGAAGGTCAGTCGTCAATCAAATTATTATTTCCTTCTAGTTACCCTTTAATTACTCCTTGCTTAAAAATCACTCTCTCCATACCAAATGATGCATTTGAATTCATTTTTTTTATTGAAATTTTTTATTTTGGAGATTGAAAAAAGTGAATTATTTTTTTTGTAAATAAAATGTGGAGTTTAATGTACCAATTTGTATTTTATTTTAAAAAATGAATGTGATAAACAAATTATATTATTCGAAAATTTTATATACTTATTTTTTTCCTTGAGTTAATGAGACTTGACATTTGATTTTAAAAACAATTTAGAAATTCGACTGTTATACCTTTTATATAACTGGCTTGAAAATGTTTGAATTTGAGAGTGAGTTCAAATGCAGCCTAGATTAGTAGGTTGAAATTCTATCATTAGTCGCTTAACCTTGTTTGTATTCTTTACTAATTGACCATTTGACTTGTTTGTTAATGATATTTAAGAGTTAAGTTTTGCAAGAAATAGAAAGGAACATGGGAAATCACTATTTGAAGTTGGGTCACAATAATGGATGTTAACGTCACTATGGCAAAATTGAGTATTGGTGGCACTTAGCTTGTGGCACTTATAATATATGTCATTTATTTACAGCATTTATGTAAAAATGTCATAGTTTTGTGGCACTTTATAATAAGTGCTACAAAATTTATGGCATTTTTTCAATTGCCTCATGAAGTGCCACATAATTATGACAATTTTGAGAAAAATGTTACATTTTCGTGGCATTTGTTCGATTGCCACATAATTATGGCAATTTGAGAAAATGACACATTTTCGTGGCACTTTTTAACAAGTGCCAAAAAACATTGTGGCATTTGTTCAATTGCCACATATAGTGCCACAAAATTTATGACAATCTATCAAAATTTCATATTTCAGTGGCATTTTTAAACTAGTACCATAAAATTTGTGGCATGTACAATAAAAGTGCTACATAATATTCCGTAAGATAATTAACCAGATAATTTCATAAATATAATGAAACATTATAAATGAAATTTATATTAAAAGTAATTTAAAGAAAAAATATTGATATTACTATTTGGGTGTTTCAATTTTAAAAGTTAATAAGACATATTTTTATTAATGATAATAAATAATTATAATTAATTGACTATGAAATTAATTAATTTTTTCATTTTAAAATTATTAAACAAAATATTTTAGATGAAATACAAAAAAAAACTCACATTGCACAAAATTTCATATATTCTATATTATACATTTCTTATATCAATTTTATTACATTTTCATGCTTTACAAAAGAAATGGAAAATATTTAGTTATTGAATTCATGTTATCAAATTTTAAAACTATTATATTAACAATAATATATATAACTAAAAATTATAATAAATAAACTTATTAGTTTATAACTTATTCTATAATTCGTATGATACTAATATTTAAATTTGTATTTGGTTTTCATTTAGTATGTTATTTCTACTCAGTTTTTGTTATAAAATAGTTTTATTTCTAATTGGCTGTTGTTAATATACATTAATAAATATAAATATAAAATTTAAAAGTAATTAAATAAAATTTATTGTTATGTTATATAAACAAATTTGGTTAAAATTAAAACAAAAGTCTTCGTGGTTCATTGGTTAGAGCGTTAGTGTATGCAGGGGAGGTCAAGTGTTCGAATCCCATCAAACGGAAATATTAAATTATAGATTAAGTGTGATTATGATAATTCTTAAGGTTCCTCTTGTTATTTTTTCTTTATAAATAAAATATTTTTTAATTTTTAATTTTTATTTTAAAACATTAAATTATTTTTCGTGGCATTTACCAAAAAGTGTCGCAAAATATGTCATATTTTCAATGATTTGTGGCATTTAAAAAGTTCCACAAATTGTGCCGCCAATTTATTTATGGCACTTCATTAGTGCCACGGAAAAAAACGACACCACTTGTGGGGGCACTTTCAAAAAGTGCCACACAAGTGCCACAAAAGCAGTTTTGTGGTACTTAAACAACTTTTCGTGGCATTTATCCAGTGCCACCAAAAGCTAAATATGTCATAGTGCGTGATTGGATTTTTTTTTGTACATAAATAAAGATTATTAGTTGATAACAAAATGGTCGGATTATTACAATCGGAATTGTTCACAAACTCTTTCTCTAATATAATGAAAGGGAGGAGTTGAGGGAGGAAAAATACAAGGAACTAAAATACTAATAATACTAATTTAACAAACAAACAAAAGGCAGATTTCTGTGCAACATTTTCATCTCCATCATCGAACCATAGAGACAAACACTCGGCTTCAACTTATTCCATAGACAATGGTTCAAAAGAGCATGTGCGTATCAAGAATCTACCTAGAAGAGAGGTAAAAACTTAAGTAAGGATCCAAATCTAATTTGGGTGAACATATCCTTCCACCGAGGAGAGGAGCAACAAGCAAATCTAATAAGATTAAAAAAAGATCACGCCCCGAAATTTTAAATTTTGATAAAAAAAACGCTCAAAAGAAGTCCATCGGTGTTTGGGCCAAAAAAATGTAAAAACACAAAAAGTGAGTAAAGAATTACTAGATCCGATTAAAATTTGACCAGTAACAAAATTTAACCATTAGAACATGGAAGAGGAAGAAGAGACCAATGAGAAAAAAAATTGGTAAAGAGATAAATTTTGGAGAGATCAAAACTCCCAACGTGATTGTCCTTGGGTAAAAGGAGTTGGAGGCCTCATGTTGACTTCAAGCTTTAGATGTTCAGTTTTGAGTGTGTGAGCGACGTCTTAAAATTATTTCATAAACATAACTATAAACTTTATTTGTTAGGTGAAAATTACAAAATTCTAGATCTTTAAGAAGTAATTGAAAAGGCAAATTTTATTAATAATCTTTTAAAATTTTTATTAAGAGTAAATATTTTTAAGTTTTACAAAATTATAAATGTTAACATCATTATTTTATGTGTTGCACTCATTAATATTCATAAATATTGTGTTAAGAAAAGATTAAGTAGCTTCCTTCCTCCTAGGTTATAGATAATATAAGTCATGATTTCCACCAAATTTCTCTTTTCCAGTACATCTACATGTACCAGAATCTTTCTTTCTCCAATAAAAATAAACAATTAATAGGAGTAATGATGAACAGCTTACAACTTTATAACTCAGAAAACAGATGAAAGCTTACAACTTTACAATAATGGATTATGATGGCCGGACATGAAAGGAGTAAATCTAGGGGTCTGTGGGATTAAATAACTAAACATGGCTAGTATTGACACAACGAGTTGTTTGGAGTAGACGGTTTTTATCAAGTTGTTTGGTTACCAAAATTATCAATTGATTAAGGGTTCAATCCTTCTTTCTTTCATTTTGTATTTAGCAGTTCATAAAATAATATTATATCAATATTTAATTAAAAATAAAGTATTTTATAAATAGTATTTAATTTTTGCTTCCATGATTTACGCTCCATGTAATGGAAGTCTTATATTTACGAATGGTTCGTTATTTGAAAGAATGTATTATAGTGATTGAGACAACTTATACACTCTCATGGTACAACACTACTCTTAAGTATGTCTTAACGTTATAACATTACTCTTAACAATTTAACAATGTAAATCAATTTCAAGGTTATAAGATTGTTTGTAGACTATTAGTAATATGAAAGCGTTGTAAGTAATCTATTTTTTATTAATACTATGAAACTTTAACCGTACACATGAAAAGTTCGTTATACTTCTATATACGTCAATCAATCATTAGTAAACTTCCAAGGTTATATATATTCCATTATATGATGATCAATATGAATATGCTATTAGTTAGGGGTCTAATTATAATTTCTTAAAAGTTAATTTCATGATTTTTGGGTCAAATTGTGAATTTAAAAGATTTAATTAGAAACTTGTGGGTCAATCTGTGAAATGGAAATATACTATGCGAGTTTAATTTTTAAAGGTTTATAACATTAAGGACCTAAAAGTAATATAATTTATGTACTTATGGTTGCAAATAATATTTTTATTGGGACTTAGGGTATTTAAATATGTATAATATGTGGACTTAGGGTTGTTAAGTAACAAATATTTTTGGCCATATCAGCGATCCGGATTAACCCTAGAGAATAATCCGGACCGTTGATGAGTTCTTTATAAATGGCTACAATCACTTCTTTTGAATGTGTTTCTTTCTTGAATTTTTACAACCTTGTGTGTTCTTCAATAAGCGAAACAAATGGTGACCGCCGCATTAAGAATCTGACTACTGAGATCATTTGGGATAGTGGGATTTAATTTTTTAATTATCTCACCCAAATAATCTCATCTGTTAGATTATTGATCCGACAGCCACCATTTGTTCTGAACAGTGCAAAACATTTAATGTTTCACACTGTAACCGCAGTCCAACTTTATTTCCCTGACCGTCTCAAAAGTAGAGAAAAAGTAGATAAGACTTTTGTGGCTGCTTTTTTTGACTTTTGAAGTTTTTTTAAAAAAGTATTCCAAAGGCATTTTTGTCTCATTGACCAATTTTGACTCAATTTAATCAATTTTTATTCAATTGAGTTTAGCCAAAGATCATTTTCATATATATATATATATATATATATATATATATATAATTTAGGTTCCCAATTTTTATAGACCCTCTTCCATAGGGCACATTAGCCCTATATGTAGTCGGGTCTGACAAGTGTAAGATTAATACATACACCTTCAAGGACGAAACCAAGGAAATTAGAAGGACCATCCAAAATTTTGAAAACAGTCTATTCTATCCTTATTGCGAGATTCTGAAACGAATGTAGTAGAATTGCGAGATTCTTTACCAATAGGCTACTGTGTTTATTTGATCTCAACCAGATTAGTCGGGTCAAATATTTGAATATCGGTATTAAAAAAAAGTAACTAGGGATGACTAAATTTTAAGATCTTATCTGGTTTCTAACATTTTGGAGTAGATTAGATTTATTTACTCTCAATTCTATACGTTGTTGAAAATATAATCTTGAAATTACTATCAATCCAACGGAAAATGAATAAATTAAGTGATCCTTTTGTTGTCAATTTATTTCAACTAGTGAGTTGGTCAGTTCAAGGGACCACAAGATCCGTGCCTCAATATTCATCACAAATTTAAAACAAATTTTCAAAGGACTTTTTAAGATACCTACATTTTCAGCCCATTGAATTGCGGGTGTGGAAATCGTCTCTACTTATACATGTATAATACTCATCACTCAAGATTTGATATGCGAATATTTCTTTTAATTTATATATATTTAATTAATTATGAGTGATTGAGTAAATAAATATGAACATACATGGAAATAAACAATTATTTACCAGCTGACATTCATTCAAAGAACCAAAAAATAAAAAAATAATCTTATCCAAATCCATTTTTGGATGTGTACATAATAAATATGGAATGTTGATGTTTTTCTTTATAAACAGTAAATTTATTTTTTCCTTTCCAGGTTTTAATTTTTGAGAGAGAAGTGGTACTAAAAAAGATTGAGGCGCAATCTTAAGAACTTCACTTCTTCGTCCATAATGGTAGTGAGAGAATTAAATCGCGAGATGTATTTCAATTAGAATTTACTAAAATTGTTTGTACACCAATCACGAGTTGGTCTACTTGGATTGGATTTAAGTTTGAGTTTGGTATAGTTTGAAACTCAAACTCATACTCAAACCAGCTTTGGATTGAGTTTGGAAATGAAACTCAAAGTATTAAATCATCTCAAATCCAAATCCAAACTCAATACAAAGCTGGTTTGGGTCTGAGTTTGAGTCTCAAATCAGACCAAACCCAAACTCAAACCCAATCCAAGTAATAAGCTAATTCCTACGAAAAGTGGTACTAATTCATACGAAAAATCTCCACTTATGTTCTTGAAAAGATTTCCACGCATTTTATTCAAAAATTTCCACTTAGAAAAGTGATAAACATGCAATTGACATTAGAATTTTTTTCGAGAAGTTCAGCTTTGGAATGAATTAGTTGAAACAATACGCAAAGTTAATATGAATCTTTGAATTATATTGAGGGTGGAAATGATAGGACATTTTAAATATTATGGACCTATTCTTTTATGATTCTAGTAAGATGATGGTTCATTTTTTTCTTTTAAACAAACAATAAATTTTTTTATACCTTTTTAAAAGGAGAATCAATAGTGATTCTCCACTTCTCCTCCAGCATCACTTACGAAATCCTGAAATAATGAGCAATAATCTATTAGTCCGAATTTGAAAGTTTTATTTTGACTTTATCTAAAATTAGGTCGTTAACCCGAACAATATGATTGTTCATGAAATATGAACAAATGTGATTTTTCATGAACAAGTATAAATGTTTCTTTTCATGAACTAGTATTTCTTTTCATATACTAATGTGACAATTCATAAAGTTACTACCATATCTTTTCATTCATTATGAATAGAATGGAGCTTAGAGGAATCAAAGCACACAACACACAAAAGCAAACATTCTATATAGAAGTATTTCAGATTATTTACTTTAGATGTATATTTTGTTTACAAATAATTTACAATTATTGTTTATAGGTGTACATTAGATTAAAAACGTTCGTACAATAATTTGCGCAAACTACACGAGAATGTAAATCTTATCAATAAGAAAGTTGTATAATTTCTTTAAAAAAATTAAATTCGGGTGCGGGAGATGATAAAAGTTGCTGATTTCAATCAACACAATTATGGAATTGAATTTTCTCCAATACAATTATTTTTTCAGTGCTAGTGTTGTAAGTTAAAATGGAAAAAATATTAGTACTTATTGATAGAGTACCAGTAGAATTGAGTTAACAAAATCTCTCTCTGATTTATACCGACAATTTCTTTGGTATTCTAAGTATTAAAAAACAGTCAAACCTTAAATATTTATGCCTTTCGTTTTTTGAGGCCAGTCCTACTGGGGTGTGGCACTCTTGACATTGTACTTCGTACTTAATTCCATATAATAAATTTCTTTTATTCTATACCAAAAGAAACAAACAGAAATAAAAACAAAAAACTCAAGGTAATTAGATACCATTTCAACCTGGAAATAAAGGTTAAATTTTAAACAGGACTCATCTCTTCTGTCACCAATATTAATACACTCATTACAAAACTCATTACAATATTAATATTAACCGCTAATGAAAATTTATATTGATTCTTTTT
Organism: Vinca minor; assembly: GCA_026122235.1. Taxonomy (NCBI): domain Eukaryota; kingdom Viridiplantae; phylum Streptophyta; class Magnoliopsida; order Gentianales; family Apocynaceae; genus Vinca; species Vinca minor. Next base: position 6,196,442 of record JAOCZM010000026.1, read on the forward strand.
TCTTGAGAATTTTATAGATGATACAATGATTGTCACTACAAGGATGTAGAAGATTAAGACAATAAGATGACAAAATACTGATCTCATTTTTTTTGGATTTTATGTATTCTGGACAATGCATCTAGAACTGATAAAGAAAAAAAAAAGTTTATATACAATTAGTTCATTTGACCTACGAGGCCATTCTTCACGGCCTATGTGTTGAACACAAAAAATTTACTACATATTAAATATTTTTTAGCTGTCAGATCTAAAATTTGACGATCTAGATTATTTAGAGTGAACAAACGTTGCTATTTTATAACACATATTGTGTAAAACAGTTATTAAATATCTTAGGACATCTGTTAATCAGGGGAGAACACATATGGTATATGACGTAATACTTATAATAAAAAAAATATGTAACATCAATAGAAAAAAGTGCCAATACATTAACACTTTTTTATTCTGCATTGTAACCACGCCCGCCCATTCTTCCGTATTGCTCCTCGTCGATATCCATCGGATCACAGTTTGGCATCTTAGCTCTAAAGTATCCAAATTGCAATATGTCAAAAAACCCAAATCATTTTCAGTTGGGAATAAGAGGGTTTCAGGACAATGTGCATTATGACATTTGTGCTATTATTGATTTGGGTTTAGTCTGGTTTGAGACCCAAATTAACTTTGAATTGAATTTGAAACTGAAACATGAAGCATTAAATCATTTAAAATTTAATTTAAATTTAATATTAATTTGAAACTGAAACTAAAATCTTAAAATCAAATACAATCCAATTACACCTTATGGCCCAAATACAAATGTAACTCGTAGGTTTTTTGTTACTTTCATAAACAAATTACTAGAGATAAAATACTATGTTTATTTGATTTCGTGCAAACAACAATAATTGTTGTTTAAACTATCAACATGGTTCGGTATAATTTTAATCTAATAAATCAAAAACTAAATTAATATTTTTTTTATCATCTTGACAAGTACTACCTCCATTACTAAATATCAGAATTAATTGCCATTTGGGTCATCAACGTTTTTACAAACCGCCAGTTTCATCACTTTTGAATTTTTTTAACTTTTTGGGTCACCAACATATTTACAAACCGCCAAAATCATCATTCCGTCTAAAATTTATACAAAAACCGTCAAAATGGATGACTTTCTATGAACAGTGCTTCATCTTCTTCATTGTTAAAGGGCAAAATTGGAAAAAATCCAAAAGCAAGAACACCATCTTCAAAAATCAAGAACACCATTTTCAAAAATCAAACCCATCTTCATCTCCATCTTCATTCCCATTCTTCTCCTCCACCACCACCACCACCACCACCATAGAGCTTCAAATTCATCACCAATAACCCAGAAAAATCGCAAAAGAAGTCCGAAATTTTTTTTTCCTGCCATTTTTTTTCTGCCCCAAAAGCTGCGATTTTTTGGCTATTTTTGAAGACTTGGAAGCTCTCATCAAGGATTTATCTTCTTTATGATGTTGGGATGGTGTTCCAAAGGTCGAATTTGAATGTATTTGTTTGGGGTTTTTGCGATTTTTGAAGAAAAATCAAGGGTTGAAAAATCGCAAAAGAAGTCCGAAATTTTTTTTTTTCCGCCATTTTTTTTCTGCCCCAAAAGCTGCGAATTTTTGGTGATTTTTCTTCAAAAAACCCAGCAAATACCTTCAAATTCGACCTTTGGAACACCATCCCAACATCATAAAGAAGATAAATCCTTGATGAGAGCTTCCAAGTCTTCAAAAATAGCCAAAAAAATCGCGACTTTTGGGAGCGTAAAAAAATTCGACTTCTTTTGCGATTTTTTCCGGGTTATTGGTGATGAATTTGAAGCTCTATGGTGGTGGTGGTGGTGGTGAGAGGAGAAGAATGGGAATGAAGATGGAGATGAAGATGGGTTTGATTTTTGAAAATGGTGTTCTTGATTTTTGAAGATGGTGTTCTTGCTTTTGGATTTTTTCCAATTTTGCCCTTTAACAATGAAGAAGATGAAGCACTGTTCATAGAAAGTCATCCATTTTGACGGTTTTTGTATAAATTTTAGACGGAATGATGATTTTGGCGGTTTGTAAATATGTTGGTGACCCAAAAAGTTAAAAAAATTCAAAAGTGATGAAACTGGCGGTTTGTAAAAACGTTGATGACCCAAATGGCAATTAATTCCTAAATATCAACATAGTTCTATTTCTACCCTTAAATTCAATATGTTCTGCCTTTAATTAACTTGCCCGCGAATTTTTATCCGGTATTTGTGTATGCAGGTCGCACTAGTACACACACTGGCAGAGCCCCCACTAGTTTTTTCCAAAAAAAAAAAAAAATTCTTATAGTTTCAGTTTGTTTTTGTAACACCTCGTCCCGTGAACATTTTCAATCACTTTACGATTTAAAATTAGATTTTTTAGTTCGTGAATTATATGAATGACACCACTTATATCTTAACAATTTTGATTAAAATTTTAACAAGCTTAGGGGTTTAGAAGTCTTGAGATATGTTAATCTTTGAATTTAGTTCATGTTCTTTCTTAAATATTCTATATTTTTATTATTTTATAAATTAACACACTGATACGGCACTTTTGATTTTTCATTTTTCTTACAGTTTTTCCCATAGTATCAAAATTTATTGTATATTTCATCCTGCCACACTTGCGTATATATATTTGAAAAAACCAATTTGTATCCCTTTAAATTCTCTTGACATCATTTACATGTAATCGTATATTATTGTTCATAGAAATTGTCATAGAAACCAACTGTTTTTGCTACTTCATGAATTAACTGATGTTTTAAAATGGCACTAATGGATCTCCCTTATATCTACTTTTTTTCTTCTTCTAATCTCTGATTTAATCTTCTTCCTGAATATCAGGTAACTGTATTACTATGATGGATGAGCAGTGGTGAAGCCAAGGGGCCCGAACATTTTCAGAAACGACAAATTTTCTATAGGAAAAAATTATTTTTTGTGATATTTTCTTATAAATATTGTATTTCGCCCCCTAAAAACTTTCAGTAAGAAATATACCCCCCCTCCCCCGCCCTCAAAGATAAATTCTTGGCTCTGCCACTGGGTACACAAATCCAAGCTATTTTGGTATCGACGAACCATCGATTTTGAGGTTCTCACACGGGGAATAATAGTGGCAAGACATTTTAAACCCATGTGAACCACTTTAACTTATAAAGTGATTTTCACTTTCCTAGGTTTCCTATGTGAGATGTGGATTTAAAACTCATTTACCACATTTCAACCACCCCACTTTATATCAATTTATCATTCACACCAAGAATTGGTTTTCTCAAATGTTATATATCACCGCGAAGCTTGCGCAACCCACTTCGTGATAATCTCAATAACATTTAAAATCAAACGGTGTAACATATAAATTATATTGGTTAAAAAATGTCCATACGACACTTTAATTACAATTCGAAACCCAATTCTCCAACAATCATGCAAACAGCTGGTAGAAGTTGGATATGTGATGTCTTAATAAGTTATGGTTTCATTGTCTTCTTGTCCACAACTTTAGGCAAAAAAAAAGATGGTGGGCCATTTTGTACAACATTAAGAAATTAAAGGCCTAATAAGCACAATGCCAAAGGTCAATTATGATGGTGATGGTACTCATAAATGGCAAAAATCGTCATTTATCATTCTCCGTCATATTCCATGTCCCATCAATAACAAATTGCCTTATATTAATTTTCCTTTGAGGATTTTACTATTTCTTTTAAGTTATAATTTTTTTAATTAAAAATTCACATGTCAATTTTTTATTACGCAGAATATGACAGACAATTCTTACCACTCATAAATCATCACTAGGGTTTTTAGTCTGTTTTGGTTGGTGGGTGCACACAGATCTTAGTTGAATTGCAGGTGAATGAGAAAGGAATAATTTTTGTTGAATTTTTCAGATTTATTAATCTTTTTAAAAAAAAAAACAAAATTAATAAAAAGGATTGCGGGCATGCCCATTTGCCCACGGGCATTCGGCGGTCGGGTACGAGCATCCCTTTTGATGGCCCTTGAAAAAAGCGGGCATGTCCGCCCATCCCCATTTAAGACATGCTCATGACGGGGCGGGCGGGCATACCCATTTTGACAGTACTAATTACAAGAGAAATGACATATGGCATCGACATATGCGTGCCCCCAGACACATATTAATATAAATTAAATTATTTTATATAGTAGTGCAAGTTTTATATTCCCCTAAGATTTTCCATCTCTGATAGGATTTTAAATCTTGATATACTTCAATTATTGCTAAGGATCCAGTGCGGAACACAAAATGCTTCGCATCGTGCATAATAATTAATAGTCGTCGAATCAAGAATCGAACGACTGAGATCATTTTGTTTAAATACTTATTATTCATAATATTTTAAGTAAAGTGATCTCAACCGTCCGATGCGTGATCCAATGGCTATTAATTGTTCCGCACGTTACAAAACATTTTGTGTTACGCACTGGAATCGGACTGCAATTATCATATGTAGTTTAGTTGATCTGAATTAACACGTGCTTTCGAGGCGCGCTTTTATTTTATTTTATTTTTTTTTACTTCATCTTGACAGAAAGTGAGAAAGGAAAAATAAATAACTATCTAAAGTGAGAAAGGAAAAAATAAATAACTATCTAATTAATGATAGTTTTTCTTTTCATTTTTTTAGGAAATTCTAGCCGTTCTTATGTAAAATGGAAAAAAAAATTGTCATAAATAATTTATCTGAAAAAATATATGCATGTACTTGCAACTGAGCTGAACTATACATAACACAGAATATTGAAGGTATGCATTAAATTCTTAGAATCAAGTGCTGTCAAGCAATAGCAAATCCTAGGGCTAAGGATAGTGGATCATTTCAGATTGTGGAGGATTCTTGGAAGGAAAATATTTATGGTTCTCCTATGTTCATTTTGGCTGGGAGTATTAAGAATGTTAAGAATGCTCTTAAATGGTGGAACCGTTATTTCTTTGGTCACATTCAGACTAATATTAGAGAGCTTCATGATAAAATTAAATCTATTCAATCTCAACCTCAAACGAATGTGACTATTCTTATGTGTAAGAAAACTCAATCTGATCTTGATGACTTGCTTAATAAAGAATTGATTATGTGGAAACAAAAATCTAAGTGTCATTGGCTTGAAGAAGGTGATGCGAGCACTAAGTACTTTCACTTGTCCACTGTTATTCATAGGAGGAATATTGCTATTGACAACATTTTGAATTCTGAGGATAATATTGTTAAAGGTTGGGAGAATATTGGTACCCTTTTTGGGGAATTATTTTACTGATTTGTTTACCTCTTCTTGCCCTAGTTTCCCTGTTAATCTTGATGGTTTGATTTCACCTTCTATTACTGATACTCAAAATGATTCTATTTGTGATATTCCGGATGCTATTACCATTAAAAATACCGTGTTCTCTATGAAAAATGGTAAAAGTCCGGGTCCGGATGGTATGTCTTTGGCCTTTTATAAAACTTACTGGCACATTATTTCTTGTAAGGTTACTAAAGTCTGTTCAACATTTTTTTGAGCATGGCTATATTCTAAAATCTCTCAATCATAATTTTATTGCTCTTATTCCTAAAAATGCTAATGCGCATAAAGTTGACCAATTTAGACCTATAGCTTTGTGTAACCTGATCTATAAAGTCATTACCAAAATTATTGCATCTAGACTTAAGCCAGTTCTTGATAACATCTTTTGCCCGTCCCAGGCAGCCTTTATTCCTAACAGATTTATGAACGATAATATTATTATCTCTCATGAAATCATGCATCACCTGAATAAAAAAAAAGGTAGGATGGGCTTGATGGCTCTTAAAATTGATATGGCTAAAGCATATGACAAGGTGGAATGGAATTTTCTTGTGTGCATTCTTAGAAACCATGGTTTTAGAGACAAGGCCATTAATCTTATCTATAACTGCATTTCCACTGCTACTTATTCTATTTTGATTAATGGTTCTTCTTATGGTTTTTTCCATCCTGGTAGAGGACTTAGGCAGGGGGACCCAATGTCCCCTGCTTTGTTCACTATTTATTTTGATGTTTTGTCTAGGCTCATCTCTAGGGCTGAGAATGGTAAGCATATTCATGGCATTAAAGTAGCTAGAGATAGTCCTTCATTTTCTCATCTTATGTTCGCAGATGATCTTACAATTTTTCTACTTTTTGTGCTTGGTCTGGCCAAACTATTAACTATGATAAATCCTTGATTCATTATAGCAAAAATGTTAATGTGGATTTAAAACTTTTTCTTGGCAATATTTTGGGCATTTTTGAGTGTAATCATATTTCTAAATATCTGGGGATGCCTTTTTGTAAGATTAGATCTAAAAATGAAGCTTTTATGATGTTATTGAGAAATTACGATCTAGACTTGGAGGTTGGAAGATGCACAATTTATCACAAGCTGGCAAGTCTGTTCTTATTAAATCTGTAACTCAGTCCATTCCCCTTCATATAATGCAATCATTTTTGTTGCCTACTGCCATTTGCACTAAACTGGATGCCCTAGTTAGGGATTTTTATTGGGGTTTTAAGGAAGGTTCTGGGAACCATTTGTACTTAAAAGCTTGGGATTCTATTTGTAAACCTAAAGATATGGGTGGTTTGGGCTTTAGGAAATTTCTGGATTTTAACAAATCTCTCATTGGCAAAATTAATTGGCAAATTCATACCAATTCTTCCAAACCTTGGGTCCAATTAATCAAATCAAAATATTTTAGAGGCAAAACTTTACTTGATTTGGATGCTTCACCTGCTGGTTCCTCTTGGATTTGGAAATGTTTATGCGAAGGGAAAAACTTTTTTCAAGATGGGCTTTGTTTTCAAGTGGGAAATGGGTCTGGCACAAATATTTGGACTGATCCATGGATTCCTGGACTACCCTCCTTTAAACCGCCTATGAATATGTTTACTTTTAATGGCCCGATTCTTGTTTCTGATAATGATCTTCATAGTTGGAAGACTCACTTAATCCATAATATATTTCCAAACAACATTTCTGTTGAAATTTTCAAAATTAAATTACCTCTTAATGAGGAACCTGACAAGCTGGTTTGGGCACCCTCTACGACAGGGTCCTATACTGTTAAATCAGCTTACCTTTTTCTTAACAAGCTTAAATTTGCAAATCTTAATTCTCATAGTCAAGTTTGGAATAAATTATGGAAAAGTTGTCTTCATGGAAGGCACAAACAATTCATCTGGAAATGTCTCAATAACATTTTTCCAACAAGCAAAAGACTCCAGCCAATTTTTAAAAGGGAAGATTTCTGTATTTTCTGTAATTCTGATATTGAAACTATTGAGCATCTCTTTTTAAATTGTCTAATTTCCAAGTTTATATGGTTTCAATCTTCATGGCAATTTAAAATTGAACCTTTTATGAATTGTTCCATTAATAAGTGGATATCAGATTACTTACTTAATCTTGATGATGGCATTCTAATTTCACAGGATAAAAAGGAAGAATTCCTTAACTTTGGAGCTGTGATGATGGAAACAATTTGGATGATAAGGAACCTACTGCTGCATGACAAACCAATCCCGAACTGGATGGAAATTACAAAGCTTATTGAAACCAAAGCTGCAACTTATTGGAATGCGGCTGTCCAAAGGAAAAAATTATCTGTTAAAATTTGTAAATCCATTTGGTGTTTACCCCCTAAGGGGTTTTGTAAATTTAATTTTGATGCAAACTGGGAAAGTAATGGCCCTTCTTATTATGCATGTATTTTGACAAATGATGAGGGTAAAACTCTAGGGGCTTGGACCAACAGATCCATGGAGAACTCACCTTTTGCGGCTGAATCCGAAGCAGCCAACTTTTTCTTTGCAATTGGTGAGGATGTCCAGTGCAACAAACTTATCATTGAGGGTGATGCTCTGTTTGCTATCCAGGCTTTTTTGGGTGTTCAGAGCATGGAAAGTTGGCAGAGCAAATTCTCAACTATGAAAGGAAGGGATTATCTCAAGAAACATGCAGGATGGGAATTAGCTTTTGTGCCAAGGAAATGCAACACTTTTGCACATAATTTGGCCAATTGGGCAAAATGTAATAGTTATGTAGGGTATTTACCCCCCAATTGATCCCTCTGGCCACTGGTCACAATTGTAATAGAATAGGATTGGATCAGGGTACAAGCTCCATTGGAGTTTTACCATGTTTTGATGTCAACTCTTTGGATATTTATGGCAAATGAGGTATTATTCATCAAAAAGCAAATCCCAGGGACATCTTTATGGATTTAGTATTAAATGCGAAATGCATATTTTTGTGCACCGTAGTAGAATACACAATTAAATACTGGAAAATATATTTTATACGGGGAATAGCTTGTTCGAAAAAAATAATTTAAAAAATGATTTTCATGAATCATTTATTCGTCCTGTAAATAATTTCTTACTGTACGAAAAATTGATTCTTGTTTTAACTCATTAAAATAAGATGGTAAATTGTCGGTCTTCAATAATGGCACTAACAAGAAAATCTCTTCAATATTAAGGTTGCAATATATGTTAATGTGTGGAAGAAAATCATGCTTTATTTCTTCATTTTGATAGTAGTGAGAAAAGAAAGAATAATTAACTATTTAATCGTATTTTTTCTTCTTCTTTTTCCCTAAAGGAAATTCTAGCAGTCTTTGCACTAAAATGAAAATCATGAACAAATATTTGCAATTGTTCGATTAGTCGGGTTGGTCTGGATACTATAGTTTCAACAAAAAAACAAATGCAATGAACAATTCAAATGACCATTTGCATAAACTATAAATTAATGGTTTATTTAAACCATAGTCAATACAACAATACTATAATTAAAACAATTCTTGCCAAATTTTCTAAAAGGGCTGATGAAAAAAATTCTGCAGTTCTCTACAGAATATATTCAAGAACTATACTGATCTATATCTTCTATTTTTTTTATTTTTTTAAAGATTGAAGATCTAAATAGCCATTTGCTTCTGTGATCTTTTGCCCTGTAATAAAAACAACAACAACAACAATTTGATTTATTCGTCTTCTGTCGTGTTATTTCCTGCACTCGCGGTCCAATATTGCTTCACTGCAATGAGTATCTTTTCGGGTACTAATGGTCCGTCTTCATGGTCCGTCATTTTCAAATCCCATCTCATTCCTCCAGCGATCTTCGTTACCTTGTTCAAGGCGTTTACTTCGTCTCTGAAAATGATCGTACCTTCAGGTCTCAAGATACGATCCATTTCCAGGAGGATGTCTTCAAAGTCGCACCTGTTTTACTTGCATGTTAGCTAGCATACTTAATATAGAAGTAGCTCTGATATTTTGCAAATAAACTTGGTATGATAAAACAATCTAAATGCGACTTCTGAATCATTTTCATCAAATTGAAGCTCAATATGGAACTAAATTTCTGGAAATTAGTTTACTTGAGAAAGATACAAATTACTCGAAGCATGGACGTAAGACCTCAACCTTGGTAATATAGGAAATAGCCAAAGTTCACAATCTTGCTTGTTCATCATTCATCGATCTACTTACGAATCTGGAAACACTTCTATTTTTTTAAATAACCTTCGATTCCTTTATCTACATACAAAAGTTTATACCTTTGGAGTATTGGTTTTACCGTGGATCAAACAGGAGAATACAATAATCACATACGAATAATCTATTTTAAAATTTTATTGGATAACTAGACCGTCTAAAATAACGACAGAGAGGAATACATAGGAATACTTTTAAGAGATGTCCACGGAAACACATCGAGTAAAAAGGAGAGGATACTTACTTGTCCTCATACAAGCTGAATATGCCACTAGCGTGAATGAGATCATAAGTCCTTGGGTAAGTAGAGAATCCTTCACACCTGAACCAGGTAAGACGAGCAACGTAATTAGAATCTTGTATGTTTCAAAGCAACATAATAAATATGTCGAGAAGTATAGCTAAGTTTATAGGGGAAATACCAGTCATGATACATGCCGATTAGACCTCTCTCATATATGATACCCAGAGTGTTCTCAGTAATAGTAGGCACAACATTCATCACCCACAGCTTTGGTGAATCCAAAGCTGCTGCAAAGCTTCCGAGGCCAGCATTCATATCCATTATGTTACGATACCGTGTTGACCCAAGTAATCCATTGATGTTCTTGTAATAGTAAACACGTTTCTTCCAGAGCTTAACGTCCTTTTGATAAGATTCAACAGTGACCCCTGGAACCATTGAATTCGCTACTCGGGGTGGGACAGCAAATAGCCTATCAGGAAATTTCTTCAACTTCCCTCCAGCTACCTCATCCGCACTTTCAACTTCAGGGAAAGGAGTAATGCATTTTTCCATTTCCTTGTACCTTTAAAATCATTGAATAACAGTTAGAAGTATACAACAACAATAGCATAACCCATTAAGTCCCCAATAATTGGGGGTATGGGCGGGGATGGACGAGATACAGACCTAACCTTTGTCAAACAAAGTGGCTGATCCCAGGATACCACTGAAACAGATGTATTGGAGACTAACCTAACCTTTGGCAACAAGTGCACAAAGTGGTTGCCCATATAATACACATGTAACAATGGTCCCCTATGCCGTTGCGTTTGCTACAAAATCATGCCCTCAAATCAAAGACAAAAGGCATCAGAGAAGGCAGACCCAAGAAACATTTTGATTTATGTGCATATCACCATGCTTCTTTCATTCAGCATCCAGAGCATCAGTGGTGCACAACTTACGAGTGATATTTGAATCGTAAGTTGCCATAGTATATCAATATCAAGTAATGTAAAGATGAAAAGTAAGCGACTAAAAACATTTACGGGAAAATGTCTCACCACGCATCATCAGCATTCTTAGGTTCGCAAAAGTTGGCAGATTTCCTCTTGCATGATTTGGGATTTAGACTTTTTCTCCAGATGGCAATATCTCCTTTCTCATACTTTTTCTCCCAACAAAGTTGTTCGGCCAGTTTTTCGATCTTTGTTTGCTCAGCTTTGAGATCTTCCTTAGTCCTCTTCCAGGTTTGATAGTAGGTCTTCCAATTGATTGGAGGACCAGACAAGATCCAGTATCCACCAGGTCTAAGAACTCTATCAACTTCCATTAAGTACATACCATCTGCGTTGAAAAAAGTCGTGTTAAAGCTTATAAACTTCAAAGCCATATGACATGGTAAAACTCACAAGCTTTTAACGATCATAGAAATTTCAATCCAGAGTTGAAGATCCATTCTTTGTTGTAAAAAGGACAATAATACCAAAAATTGATCCCGTCCATTAATAGGCTTATAATGAATGATCCAAAAGTATTATTTAATCCAGTCTATCTGAGCTTCCGTTTCTTCAGGCATAACCTCTAAAAAGTTGTCCAATTTCATGAAACCCCGTCATATTTCTATTGTTCTAAAATGTTGTAAAAGTCTCAAAATTTATTACTTAAGAAACAATTTGGAATGAGTAGCTGAAAAAGACGTGAATTTGTGTTTCTTCATTTCTCACTTGATGAACAATTTTTTGTTTCTGATTTTGCTAAAATGAAACTCAAAGGGAAGAGAACAACCAGATATCTCAATCAATGTGAAGTTAATTAGGGTGCATATAATACAATCCGATAGCAAACTGGGACAACTTGATCAAATCCAATAGCGATTTATTTAACATCAGTTATAGTGACTTTATACCACCTTCTAATGACCTCTCTTGATCTGTTTAGCGCAAATTATATTGTCCATCTCAAGGTGAATATCAGATAAAATTCAATTAGATGAAAGATTTACATTTCAACTACATACCATTTTCTGTTCATGGTATTAGGCACCGAGAACATTGCGCCATATCAAATGCTCTTGATGGATATGGAAGACGTTTTGACCCAAGAACTCCAATATAAGCTGGTACACCTCTCTCCAGAGCAAATTGGACTTGTGCTTCGTGATTGTCCTTTTGGGGCAAATGACATTGTTAAGACATTCCTCTTTAACAAGTAAGCACCCCAGCTTGCAACCTATGAGGATTTGATAACCACGTTAAAGCTACTTCAAATAATTTGTGAACTTGAAAACTTTTAAACCATGGAGTTGCAAAGAACGTGAATAAACGTATAAAAACATTTTGATTACGGAATAATGAATCGGAAAGGAAATTTTAAGATAAAGGCAATTCATGAGTAGCTTATAAATGCATCTGCTATTAAAAGTAACACCTCCTTTAAAAGCTTAAGCACATGGAATGGGATGTAATTTATGCGTTTATACACTAGAAGTTTCAATTTGTGTGTGTGTGTGTGAGAGAGAGAGAGAGAGGAACATACTCCACAACCAGTGTCCAATGCTGTTCGGATGGTTCCATCGGCAATTGGAATCACTGATGCAAGTTCATCGATATACGCATCTGCACCATGAGGGAACATCGTTCCTCCTCCGGGAAATTTAAAAACGTTACCCTGATATTGTACCCAGTTCTGGACAGCCTTCTCAACTGTCAAGTGTTTGTAAGGAACATTAGCATAATAAATATAGTCACGGCTTTTTGGCCAGGGAAAAGGGGTTGTGTATCCTTCGGGTGCAGGAATAAGACATTGCAGCTTTTCTGCTTTTGGAGGACAATGCCTTTCTCTGTATATCATATTTTCCCTTGGGAAGGTCAATGCTCGGTCTTGCTCTTGGCAAGGGGTATAATCAGCATATTTAGCATCACATGGCTTGAACACTTTGGCTTTGGGTTCATCAGAAGAATCAACAGGTAGCTCAATAGTGTGATGTGGTTCAAAGCTAAGATTAGGAAAGACTTTGCAATCTGTTTGCTGAGTTATGGCCATTGGTAGCCGGTCTCCTTTTCCAAAACCACTCTTTTGCCATGTTCCCAGTAAGTAAAAGAAACAGCAAAGACCGAGCACAACAAATATAGATATCGGACTGCGTCCTCTATTTGCTGACAGGTTGTGCTTAGAGGCCATATTATTGTTGGTAGAAGCACAGCCCTCCTGCATGTATTCGAGAGTTAGAAAGCAACAACGCAATGGTATTACATAATTTATGACAAGGAAAACAAGTAAGAAATCGGACAAATAAAGAAGTATTGTAGATAAATTTCATCTTGCGAAACAGAATAGGCCTTTCCTATTGATTTGCTTAACCTGACCCCCCTTTTGTCCGACCAGCGGATCCCAATTACAATCACTATCAGCAGAATATTTGATACGTAATCATCTATGTCAATTGTTCATTAATGCTTCAACAGCTTGAAATTATTTGTTTCATATGCAGAAATGGACGAAAGAACAGCAATCCACATAAAGTTGGATTAGTATTTCAACTCTCCGCTAATTCACAGTCTTGCTTAAAGGTTAAAAAAAATAATGATATTCATGTCTTTTATGAAATCATCTAACTTTAAGGAAGGGTGTTAGCTATTATAGCTAATACAACAAGCTGACAAATTTAAGCAACAAAATTATTGTAGCTCCAAACATGAAATGAATTTAGACTTCAAGAAGAACCAACAATAGGTAGAGAGCCAAGAAAGTTAACTCTGTGATAGAGAATGGGACGGAAAATATGGGATTGAATCTTAATTTTTTTTATATAAAGCTAACAACTAGGGATGGCAATTTGACCCGTGATCCGTTGATCCGTTCCGCCCCGATAGAATTTGGAGCAAATCAGATCTGCTCCGTATAGAATTTGGAGTAGATCAGATCCGCTCCGCAAACGGAGAAAATCAAATTCGGGTATCACCCTTGCCCCGAATCGCTCCGATCCGATCCGATCCGCTCCGCACATTTATAATAATAGGAGGATTATATGTGCTAATAAGATAATTGCGCTTTTAGTCCATCCGTATATAAACACTCTTATTGGAGAACCCTAGCACAAAAATCCCCAAATTTGTGCCCTTCCTCGGTTCCCCCCCGTTTCTTCCTCCTCAGCGCCGCTCAACCCCCCTCGAGCCACTACTCCTTCTCCGTCGCTCAACCTCCCTCGAGCCACTTCTCCTTCTCCGGCGCTCAACCTCCGGCACTGCCTTCTTCGTTGCGGTGCTTCTTCTTCCTCGGTCCGGTGCCCATCTTTTTTCCCTGTCGCGGCTCCTCCATCTCCACCGCTGCTCGTCGTCTTCTCCGGCGAATAAAAGGTAAGTCTCTTCTTCTTTTCTTTTTCTTTATTTTCTGTTTTATATTATTATTCTTATTAATATATTTCTTGGGATTTTCGATTTGCATGCTCTGTTCCATTGCAATCAATCAAATTGGCTGGTTATGATTAAATTTTGGAAATTTAAAGCATTTCTGTTAAATTTCTGGTAGATCCATTCCTGGAATATGTTCATTTTAGATATCATTGTGAACTCCTTTCTTGTTGTTAGGGAAGTTGTTTGGGAAATGGGTGAGAATGTGAACCTTAGATGAAGTGGTTTTGAAAATTGTTAAGTTGCTTCTGGTGTATGTTATGTTCCTGAATATTTTTGTTCAGGTTTCAATGATACAGAAGAAAGAAAAGGAGCAAAAAAAAACAAGTATGTCTTTATTATGAGGATATGACTAAAGAAATAGCTAGTAGGCTTAAAATATTTTACAATGCAACTGATTTGTTCTCTGGTACCAAATATCCTACGGCAAATATGTTCTTCCCCAAAATTTGTGTGATTAAAGTGAATTTAAAGCAATGGTTATCTTGTGGTGTTAAGGTTGTTGAGTCCATGGCTGTGCTTATGATGAAAAAATTTGATAAGTATTGGACCGGCGTGCATGGAATGATGAGTGTTGCAGCTGTTCTAGATCCTCGTTATAAAACAACTTTGTTGGAGTTTTATTTGAAAAAAATATATATTGATACATCTGTTGTTGACAATGAAGTTGAGAAAATAATTCTTGTATGTCGTGAGTTGGTAGAAGAATATGAAAGTATAGAGCAAGTAAAAGGAGACAATAGTACAATGGTTGAAACTGAGCATAATGTTTATTCAGTTGAATGGAGTGATTTTACTGAGTTTGAAACATATGCTTCTCAAAAGAAAAGAAAATATCCTTCAAGGTCAGAATTGGATCAATATTTAGAAGATGATATTTTACCCCGTACTCCTGACTTTGATGTTTTAACATGGTGGAAGACGAATAGGGGAAAATATCCTATTCTGCATAAGATTGCAAGGGATATTTTATCTATTCCAGTTTCAACAGTTGCTTCGGAGTCGGCTTTTAGTGCAAGTGGTAGATTGATTAGCCCGCATCGCAGTCGACTACACCCAAAAACTATCGAGGCCTTAATGTGTTCACAAAGTTGGTTGTTAAAAGGTATTGCGTATCAACTTTGAAATATATTCGTTGCTTATGCTTGTAACATGATGATTAATCTTTAATATTTCAGGTAATGCATCCAAGGAAATTGCACACTCAACAATTCTTTATGATTCAGAAGATAATGCCACCAGTCCTTTGATTTAAGAAGTTTAATTTCTCTGAATCATTCAATTTCTGTGAAGGTAATAGTTTGGTCTTATTGTTTGGAATATACACTGCTGTAGTGGTATAGTTTGGTCTTATTCTGCATAAGATACTAGAACCAGCTAATATGCTAATGCCTAATATGCTAATGCCCTATGCTTCCGTAATATTCTCGCTTCTCACTTTTTGTTTATGTTTTGCAGGTGGGAGCTTCCCTGATGAGATTTATCAAAGGGAAAGGGAAGGAGGATTTCATTGGTTGGTTTCTTGTATCTTGGGCGGATTTCTAAATTAGCCAATTTGTAATCATATTTTGTATTAGACTATTTTGATTTTGTTCAACAACCGTAACTTGGTGATTTTATTTGGTATTTACCATTGTAATTTTTTTAGTTTTATTTCGTATTTATTTACTTGGATTTTTTTTTGCAAAGATGATATGGTTTATAATTTGCTCTAAAAATAATAGATAGTTCTCTATTACTAGATAATGAACTCGTTGGAAATACAAGTTTTTGGCTTACAAAATTATTTCAGAAACCAGCCAAACTGTACAGCTGTTAAAAAAACTTTAAAAAAAAAAAAAAAAAAACAAAACAAAATTGGTGGGGCGGATCAGATCGGATCCGCTCCGGGCGGATCGGTTCACGGACCAAAAATATCTGATCCGGGACGGATCACGGATCGGATCGGAGCAGATAATTTGGTTCGCGGAGCAGATCAGGTATTTCAGATATCCGCCCCGATCTGCCCCATTGCCATCCCTACTAACAACTTTTGTTTTCCAAAAAGAATGGTCAAATGCATAGGAAATATAGGTTCCAAGGGTCTCCGTTTATTTTAGGCTTTTAGCAAATTCATTAAGAGAATCCAAGACTCACTATCTTGAAGCTCATTTATACTGTTAGAAAAAACTAGGCAGAAAACTTATCTTGGTTGAAACTCAAAACAGCTGGTATAAAGAACCTTGCGCCCGGCAAAGCATGCGGCAAAATCTACATTCATTTCAGCTCTATTTTCTTAACAAAATTAAATCTCACAGCCCCATTCCTTATTATTAAATTATTCATGAGAATCGTAAGGTCCAACTAATTTCTTCATTTCAAAAGAAAAAAGAAGAAGAAAAAAAACAGAGATAGTTAGGCAGATTACAACTTAAAAGATCCACGGACTGATACACGCAATTGGGATCTGACAAAATAATTCAAAAAGAAAATCAGTTCAAAAAAACCAAATTTATGCAAATGTCCCTAATTGTATCCATTTGCCTATGGAGTGTCAATTTTGTGATAGATCAATTATTTTATTCAATCATGAAACAGATTCAGCCTTGGATAAAAACAGTAAATCACACTTCAGGTGAAGTCATATGGAGAAACATATTACCTCCGTTCCATAATATAAGTAGTTTAAGGCATGTAATGATAAATAAGTAAGCAAAAAAAATGTACTTTGTTAGTCAAAATATCTATATTACCCTGCTAAATAGAATTAATGGCATACAAGTCCTATTTAAAAGAATAAATATTGATACTTTGGCTAACAAAGTACATTACTTTTTGCTTCCTTAATTTTCCATATATGTTCTAAGCGGCTTATATTATGGAATGGAGTTAGTATTTATGAATGGAAAATTCTGATATGGATCTTGTGGTTCAAAACTGACTACATCATCACAAAGTTGTCTCGCTTCTCATTTGGTGGTGATGTGGACAGTTCTGTACCGCAAGGTCCAATGAACCTGGTGCATATAAGAATTATCCTTTATGAATTATGAAAGTGATCTCCTCCATAGTGTACCAGATTATCAACTTATCCAAGCTAAATAGAGAATATTCGAATCCAAATCATACTCTACTTGATTAAATAGATACATTAACATTTACTACCATAAATCCCAAAACTTAGTGATTTCCAAAAGAGAAAAAAAAAAAACAGAATTCTTTAAAGCTCTATTAGGCTAATGCTCGAAATTTGCAAGAAATCCAGTTCAAATCCAGCTACAATTCGATTAAAAGAAAGAGATTAAAAACAGCTAAAAGATCAAGAATTTGTTTCAATTACAACCAAGGACATTACCTTTGAGAAAAAGAGAGCTCCCACTTAAGCACAAGCTGATCTGAACTAAAGAACTAAACTTTCAACAGATTCAAGAACAGCTTCATAAATCCTACAAACTCTACAATGAATTAGGAATGTTGAAAGAAAAGCAAAAAAAAAAGTATAGAAAGAAAAGCTTCTTGAGCACCAATTGGGATTAAAATTGAATGGGATAAAGCTGGATTTTTTGGTACAAGGGACCAACTCAGATTTGAATTTAATCAAGAATTTTTCTGGGAATTTAAAGGGACTTTACAGATGGGGAAGATCTGAGCCGACAGTGAAGAAAGAGGAGACCAATGTGAAATAGAGTTGGACTCCTCATTTTACTGGCTTTGCATTAGACTAACAGTATTTTAGCAGAATGATCAAAACATGATAGTTAAAAAAGTAGGAAAAAATATTTTTGCCTAAAACGGAAGTGGAACTTCCGTTCTGTTCCAAAACGGAAGTGACGTGGTGTATTTTCAAACGCGCCTTACGACATCAGCCAAAACGAAAGGGAGATTTTCGTTCTCAACCAACAGAATGGAAAATATGATAGTATTTCATGCAATTCAACTCCAAATGGAAGCAATTGCTTCATTTTTTTACTTTTTTTTCATTTCCTTAATAAAAAGACAATTCAAACATTTAAAACTTCAATCTATTCATATTCTCTATTTCCCGTACCTTCTCTTTTCTTCAATAATATATATATATATATCAAAGTTGTTCCATATAACATATAATAAATTACTTTGAGACAGAGAAAAAATTTCATACCACTAATTCTATTTAGAAGAGTAATATTGATATTTTGGCTAAACCTCAAAAAGAGTACTTATCGTGAACGGCGTTCAAACCGGGTGATGGCTCTTTCACTTTCTTCGAATTGAGATAGGACTTAATTAAGTCTCTTGTTTTTTATTTCTTTAATTTTCGATATATGTGCTAAACAATTTATATTATGAAATGAAGATAGTAATTAATTTAATAATCATTTATCTGATAAAATATCTTAAAGAAATTCTTTTACATATATTATTAATATCACCTTTTTAGATAGCAGCAACATGTATCATCATCATATATTAGATGGACCTTACTAGGCTACTAGAATTATTGGATAGAAATTGGTTAAAACCCAAATTGGGGGTGAATCCCTTATACCAGCAGGGGGTGAATAGTATTAATTTGGATTTTAGCCAATTTCTATCAAATAATTCTAGTAGCAAATCATTTTCCATATTAGATATCATAATAATTACTTTGAACTGTCCGCCCCCTACTAAAATTCTGTCTTTTTAATTTGGGAAATTCGCCTATTTACCCACTAACAATTTTCATTTTTATTGTTTAGTCCTCAAATTTTAATTTTAGTCTATTAAGTCCTTATGTAATTTTTATTTCGCCTGTTTAGTTCTCAAATTTTAATTTCAACCTAGATAGTCAGTCCCTAATCAATTTATGGAAGCAGAAAGAGTCCCCACCACAACTTACGCATTGGAATCTGACTGATTTTGGCATTGTGACATGCATACTCAACTAAACAAGGTAAATTACTAGGGGTGTCAATCGAGTTATGTGAGCTGAGCTTGGCATAGCTCACGCTCAGCTCACATAAAAATTGAAAAGCTCACGCTCACGCTCAGCCCGGAAAAGCTCTTAAACCTTGAGCTCACGCTCAGCTCACATTTTAACACGAGCTCGAGCTTAGCTCACGAGCTTCCCAAGCTCATTTATATCAGCAAAAAAAACGAAAATCCTGCCTCAAGAATAGTATAATACAATGAGTCTTAAAATTAAATTTGGACAAGAATACAAAAAAAGAAGCAAAAGAGACAAAACAACATAAATATAGAATAGGATTTGGATTAATTGTCCATTGATGCAGTAGCATAGTATAATTAGAAAGAAAGAGCCAAATTTTACCTTGTAAACATGTTGAAGACAGAATAAGGATGACTGATGATAGTGATGGAAGATGATGAGTCGGTCTCAGTGAATACTGAATATGGTTTTGTGAAGGAGAGAATAATTAAATTGTGGTATTGAGTATTGAGTTTATCAATATATTATAATAATAATAATATTATTATTATATATATATAATATTTTAATTATATTATTAATCTTATTCGGGTTCGAGCTTTTATCGGGCTGAGCGGGGTCAAGCTCACGCTCAGCTCACATAAGAAGCGAGCTTGAATATTCAGCTCACGCTCACATTTTTTCGAGCTATGTGAGCCGGCCCGAACCCGTTGACACCCCTATAAATTACTAATACAGGCTTGAAATCATTATTTCAAAAACCCAAAAAAGAGAGAAAGAAATATTCACACTCCCTAAACCTAGCATCATCTTGTCTTCTTCTTCAGCATAACCGCCGCTCAAGGAGAAAGAGTGTCAGGTGAGGCTCATGGAGGAAGAAGATGGAATAAAAGATTTTTTTTTTTTAGTTTAGTATCAATATTATTTTAGGAAAAATAATTAAATATACTACTTTACCCTTATTTAGTTGAGCATGCATGTTGAACATGTCATAATCAGTCAGATTCCAACGCGTAAGTGGTGGCGGGGATTCTTTATACTGCCCATAAATTGATTAGATATCTAGTCTGAAATTAAAATTTGGGGACTAAACAGGAGAAATAAAATGATAAAGGAATTAATATGTTGACATTAAAATGTGGGGACTAAAACGGAAAAACAACAATTGTTAAGGGACGAAATAGGAGAATTTCACTTTTAATTTTTAAAATTTTCCTTTTTATAAAATATATTTAATTTAATGGAAAGAGAAATCCCCTATTAGTAGCCTTCATCTATTTACGTATTTCTATTATTAGCCTTATCTTTTTTTTTAGGCTTTTTATAGCCGCATCTTTTTACGAGCCGCTATAAATGTCCAATTAGTGAATCCGGCCAATTTTCAGGCCAAAAATGACATGTGACTTGCACATGCTCCCGGAGTGAAGGGCAAAAATGTCATTTACCCATCTGGCCTTCTTCCTCCACCCTCTTCCTCCACCACCACCGCCCTCCACCCTCTTCATCCACCACCCTCCACAAACCCACCCCCAAAATTTGGAGAATTCATCAATTGTTTCTTAGAGTTGCAATAGAATTAAAGTCAAAATTTGCACATCTCCTCCTTCTCCTCCTCCACCGCCCTCCACCACCTTCCACCATTAAAGTCAAAAAAATCCTAAAACAAATCAACCCCCTTCTCCTCCACCACCCTCCACAAACCCACTCCCAAACTCAATTTCTTCTTCTATTGTAATTTCTTCTTGTATTGCAACTCTAAGAAACAATTGATGAATTCTCCAAATTTTTTTAACTTTTAATGATGGAGGAGGAGGAGGGTGGTGGAGGAGAAGAGGGTTGATTTGTTTTGGGATTTTTTTGACTTTTAATGGTGGAAGGTGGTGGAGGAGGAGAGGTGCAAATTTTGAGTTTGGGAGTGGGTTTGTGGAGGGTGGTGGAGGGCGGTGGTGTTGGAGGAAGAAGGCCAGATGGGTAAATGACATTTTTGCCCTTCACTCCGGGAGCATGTGCAAGTCACATGTCATTTTTGGCCTGAAAAGTGTCCAGATTCACTAATTGGACATTTATAGCGGCCCGTAAAAAGATGCGGCTATAAATAGCCTAAAAAACGATAAGGCTAATAATAAAAATACGTAGATAGATGAAGGCTACTAATAGCGGATTTCTCTTAATGGAAAAGAGTATTAAACTATTTACGTTTTACTTTTTTGGTTATTAACTATTTTTTTGGCTAATTATATTACCCTAATATTTTTTGCCCAATGGATTATTAGTCACATGTCTAATTTAGTAGTCGCGTTTATTTTCAGTCACACGTAAATACTATAATGAAATAATTAACTAAAAAATAATTAAGTGCCCAAAACAGCAAAGTGTAAATAGTTTAGTGACCTAAATAACTATTTACTATAATTAAAGGGGGAAAAAGACCACAACGGTCTTGTGCAGAATGACGTGTGGAACAAATCTTAGCTATCGAATAAAATATTTGATGAATGATAGATAATTAGTACACTTGTTATTCATTAAAAAGGAAGAACGAGTATTCTGAGAACTAGAGTTCTAAACTATATAATCTTTTTCATTCGATAATCTAATGATTGAGATTTATTTGACCAACAAACACTTATACCACACCATTGCGACAAAAGAAAGTTCTACTAAAATAATGATAGTCTATTTCACATTGCCTTTATCGCACGTGATTATGATTATGATCATAGGTAAGAATAATAGGTAAAGAAATATTTTCATAAAATGTCTTTGTTTGTTTGTCCAATAATCTTATAGTTCAGTTATTCTCAAACTTTATTTTTTTTACGATTAACTCCAAGAAAGTTTCTTTTTATTGGAAATAACTTGCAAAATTTTCTTTCTTTTGAAAATAACTTGCAAGAAAGTAAGAGCTAAACTTCTGTTATGAATTAAGTCTTTTGTGAATTACAATTATTGAACGGTAATCCTCTCTCCATTCCTAAATATAAGACTTTTATTACATTTTGCAAAAATTAATAAAAGTAAAAATTACGATATTTTTCTAATTAAAATATTAATATTACTCTCTTAAATATAATTGTATACCATAAAATTATATGTAAGAGAGTAATATTAATATTTTAATTACAAAAACATCTTAATTTTTTATTCTTTAATTTTCATAACATGTAATGAAAATCTTATAGTTCGGAATGGAGGTAGTACTATATATAATATAATATGTATTAAAAAAGTACAAATATCTAAAAACTTGTAGTTCCTAAACTTTTAGTGAAGAGGGGATTTGTTTTATTCCAACAAGAAAAAAAGATTAGTTTTTATATACGACTTTTTGTTTTTTAGAAGTAGAAAAGGAAAAGAATAATGTTTTAAATTAAAAGTTAATTACAAGGAGAATGTTAAGAGTATAAATATAATACTTGGTGCGGAAGTCAGTCTATAAATTCACAATATATTAACTAGTATTGCCCACAAATTTAACAAGTAACGTATATTAACCAATTAAATATCCACCTTCTTGGTCTACAATGCATATTGTCCCTTTTATTTATAGTAGACAGTCTCAAGAATAAAGAGAAGAAAATAAATTTACATCTGCAACAACACTTTAGTGTAAGTAACTTAGGTCTATTACATTAATCGACATAAAAATTCCATGTGTTCTTTTTTTTTTTTCTATTTAATATCATATTCTCATTCAAGTCTAACAAATGTATGTTACTCTTTATAAATCAAGGTCAAACATTCATTTGCTTTCCCCGTACAGTCTCATGCTTCCACCATTTATTTTCTCGAATCAGAGCGTCTCAATTTTTCTTTTTACGTGTCAAAATAAACGCAAACGATTTTTCTCATATTATCTTTAATGGGTGTCGATTCTATTTTCTCTGGTAGGATCTCATTTCTTAAAAGAAAATAAATTTAGATATACAAATAGATTTGTTTTTCGGGGGATAGCAATACCTTTTGCTGAAGAAGAATAAAATTTCTCTTTTTGATAGCATCTTCTCCCTTTTCAAAAAAGAATGAAAAACAATATAAACTTTTTTTATTTATTTATGAAACAAACAACCAAACAATAGAAACTATGCTCATAAGACAACTTCACAAAACCTTTTCTCTTTTTGGTTTAGAGAAATACTTTATGGCTAAACAAAATTGATTAGAATTAGCCAAAAATTCAAATTAAACAATATTCATCTCTGTTATTATAAAAAATTCAATGGTATTTTTACAATTTATTCTTCAGTATATTCTTAATATTTAGCTGTCTAGCATTATTTTTTTTATGGGTGCAAAAACAAAAACAAATGTATAGAATGGATGGCATCATAGCATTAACTATAGGGGAAAGTCTGGCATGAGACGGATTCAATGGGTTGGGTCCGACTCCATACTTATCTCGCATAATTTTAGACAGGATTCACCTGCAGGGTGAGTCCCGCAGACTTTCATGTCTCACAAATACCCATAAGAGCCGTCTCATAGCGAATTTTTCCTAACTATAGGCAGTTGGATCTCATTCTCATGTGCATTTGTGGCGCGTCCCATTCTTTGCCGACATTATTGGGTCCCTCCTCCAAGATTATATTATTGAAATTGTTTGGGTCTTTTCTCAAAAAAGGAATTACGTTGGGCCGAGGCCCTAAGGCCTTATAATAAAATCTTTACATAAAACAAATCCAAAGAAATAAGACTTATCCTAGAGTGAGTACTTTCCTTTTATTTTAGAGAAAGCAGACTCAGATATTCCTATATTATTTTCGTTTAGCCTCGATAATCTTAGTATATTTTTCAGTTCAAAGAATCCTCATAAAACTTACGTTTAGCCTCGATAGTCCTAGTATGATTTTGCAGTCTAAAGAATCCTCATAAAACTTACGTTTAGCCTTGAGAATCCTAGCCACCACAATTGTGGTGATTTCAGACTAAATGGAGTCTCGTGCCTTGCACATTGCTTTTAATTGAGGACAAATACGTCTTTTAACCCCGACTCGCTCCAATACCCACTCCCATACCCGTTTGAAAGAGGAATTAAATTCCTAATTTGAGAATAACTCTTCATTTATGATGATTCAATTTGAAAATAAAAGTGTGAGTACAACGTCAGTTGATGAGAATCCAAAGATCTATTGCAGATGTATTCATAAACGAGTAATCTTCTACCATCCTCGATACATAATCCTATCAACATAACAACATTGCGATGTTGAGCACAACTAAGTACTTCGACTTCCGAGTAGAATTCTTGATCCCCTGACTACTTGCCAATTTGTGTTGCTTGACAGCAACTACTTGACCATCTGGAAGGACTCCCTTGTGAATAGACCTGAATCCCTCTACGACCAGAAAATTAACTTGTGAAGACCCTCCAGTAGAAAGTTCCAGCTCAGCATAAGTGAACCACCTCGGAGGTTTGCCAAATACGGGAGCCTTGTGTTGGCAAATTGAACACAGATGGGAAGGGCCAGGCGGTCCATTTCGGGAAAATGAAATTGCTTCTCTCAAATTTCCATGGTTGGAATCTCATACTTGAGGAGGTTGATGACAAGTTCTCACTTTCTGTTTCTAAATCAGATTCGCCAAGTTCTATTTCTCATTTTCTTGATAATAATTCGTCCTTCTTCAGGCCCCCATTTATATCAAATATAAAGAAAGGCGATGTTCCAGCTTCAGTAGCAGTAAACATCTTAGGGCTACATGTTGGATTAACTAAAGAGAATGAAGAGTTATTTACAAATTAGGGATTTAATCCCTCTTTCAAACGGGTATGGGAGTGGGTATTGGAGCGGGTCGAGTTTAAAAGACGCATTTACCCTCAATTAAAAGCCACGTGCAAGGCACGTAACTCTATTCAACCGGAAACCACCGCAGTTGTGGTGGCTAGGATTCTCAAGGCTAAACGTAAGTTTTATGAGGATTCTTTTGGCTGAAAAAATCATACTAGGACTATCGAGGCTAAACGTAAGTTTTATGAGGGTTCTTTGGGTTGAAAAAATCACACTAGGACTATCGAGGCTAAACAAAAACAATAGAGGGATGTTTGGATGTTGTTTTCTCTTTATTTTATGAATCTCTATCTGACTTTCTCAACTAATTCAGTTGAGATATCTAAAACAAGTTTAAGCATGAGACACTAAGTCGTTTCTTAAGCAACTCAAATTCTTAAAAGAGTATATTCAGCAAAAATTCTTAAAAGAGTAAATACCTATTTAGATTACTAAACTATTTATTCTTTTATGTTTTGAGCACTCAACTATTTTTTGAGCTAATTATATCACGCTAGTAATGACTTGTTACTTAAAATAAATTGCCACAAATTTTTATGATGGTTTTTAGCCAAATTAAACATGTATCGAACATTTGACCAATAATTTAAGGACAAAAATGGAACCCAAACTCTCACATCACCCTGGCCCTTCATAAACCTCTATAATATCTACATGCATGGAATTTGTTACCATATCAGGCTTGCCAGACCAAGTCAATTGAACATGAGCCGAGCAATGCTACACCAAGAAGCCGCTCCTTGAATCCAAGACTTATCCACATTAACCTCCAAACCCGCTGACTCTTGGAGCAGACAGATCGACCGAACCAACACAATTGTGCCAAAAACACATCCGGCAAGAGAAATTGCATTACCCCAGCCTGCACAAGCGCTTTCTCACGACAAGTAAGCAAAGCACTCGCCTCTAATCTCAAAAAGCATGTTTATTGTAAGGTTAAGTATTCGAGATTACTCGAAAAATGATCTAATATCGGATATCCTTTTCGTCTTACAGATATCCCAATCGAATTAATAAAGTAATAGAATTATTTCATTTGTAAATAATGCAATGCAACAATCTTATCGCATAATAAAATCAACTAGAGGTATATAAACTACAACAAATTATGTTGGATTTATTAAATCAAACTTATTATTATTTAGGAGAATATTTAGTTTTGGTAATTACTAGTTGGATTGTATTAGGTTTGTTTTAGTAGTTTCCTAGTCAGATTATATTTCCTAGATATCTTAGAGATTCTATGGGGGTTTTGACTCCTATAAATATGAGAGTTGTTTACGTATTCTGTGTGGCTTTGAGTGTGGTCTAGAGTAGCATTGTGTTGTGGTTAGGATCATAGATCCTTATGAATTTGAGAGTTGATGTATAGAATATTGTCTGATCCTCTCTGTAGTATTTGTGAGATTTGATATATGTGTGTTAGTACTCCAGACACTCACCCACCAAAATATTTATTCAATATATATACGTTTCCGCATTTAAAAAATTCCTACAATTGGTATCAGAGTTAGTGTTATATGATGAATCTCTATCTGATGGATCCTCGAGCTTTGAGTTGTCCAGTTTTTGTCTTTGATGACAAAAATAATTTTGATATTTGGCAAAAATTTATGCAGATTTATTTTGTGAGTCTTGATTTGTGGAAGATTATCGAGGAAGGTTTTGAAGAATCTCCTTCCAACCACCAATTGACTGATGAAGATGAGAATAAACGGTGGAAAAATGTCTTTGTAAGACACTAACTCGGTACTAAGGTAACATTAGATGTTGCAAGACAATTTGTATATGTTGAATCAGCAAAGGAGATTTGGGCTCATTTACTGACTACTTATGGAGGTAAAGTTTCTTCTACAAATATTGTTGGAAAAGAGAAAATTGAAAAAGATGAAAATTTTAGATTTCAACAAGTTGATGAGAAAATTATTATTAATGAGGAGAAGATTAAGAGTTTATCTCCTCGAGATGAACAAAAATATTTTGAAAAAATTGAAGATGATATTGAATATTTGTATTTGGATTTCTCATAATTGATATGTAATTCTTTCGTTAAGTTGGAAGAAAATATTGATTTGGATGAGTGTGAAAATAATAATTTGGTAAATTACTCTCAAGATAATATTAATGTATTTTTTATTTTATTTTTGCTAAAGTAAGATAATATTAATGTAGCTTATTCGTTGACTGCTACAATTGATGATGAATTATTGATTAAAGATTCTTCGCAAATTATTAATTATTTAGATAATCGTGATAATCTTATTGTGGGTGAAGATTTATTAGAAGAAATAGAGAGAGAAGAAGGGTTGGAAGAGGAAGAGAGTGATGAAAAGGGAAACAATGTGGATAAAATTATAGAGATGATTTATTCGGTAGACATTGGTTTGTTGTATGATGTGATTAACCAGAGAAACGATAATGGTTTGATGAATACATCTGATAGCAGTAAAATTGAAATTTTATTTGATGGAAAAGATGAATATTTTATAGATTTCGTTGGAGTCGGAAATTTCTTCTCAAAGAGTGAGATCGGCCATTTGAAGAGTTATTCTGAAGTTGAATTTGAATGGGTAGATATTATTCATTTCTTTGATAAAGATAAGTTAGTAATGAAGTTGTTTGCGGAGTACAAGATTTTACCATCTTCTTACGTGAAGAAGAAAATTACTTCAGAATTGGTGTTACACAAATTATTCACATCTACAGAAGTTGCAATGGAGATTTTTGCTCGTGATGGAATTGGACCGGATTTATTGCCGAGCTTGATTTAAGGGAGGCAATGCTGGATTTATTAAATCAAGCTTATTATTATTTAGGAGAATATTTAGTTTTGGTAATTACTAGTTTGATTGTATTAGGCTTGCTTTAGTAGTTTCCTAGTCAGATTATATTTCCTAGATATCTTAGAGATTCTAAGAGGGTTTTGATCCCTATAGATAGGAGAGTTGTTTACGTATTTTGTGTGGCTTTGAGTGTGGTATGGATTAGTCTTGTGGTGTGGTTAGGATTATAGATCCTTGTGACTTTGAGAGTTGATGCATAGAATATTGTCTACTCCTCACTGTAATATTGTTTTGAGATTTGATATCTTTGTGTTTGTAGACACTCACCACCCAAATTATTTATTTAAATATATACGTGTTTCCGCATTGAGTAAAAAGAAATTCTACAAATTATTCAAGAGTGAAATTGAAAAAAAACAATTTAAAGACTTAAACAAATTATGTAAAAGAAGCCGTAGTTGTAGTATAAATTGTTTAAAAAAAACTTTTTTTGGTCTATAATTTGTTAAAAGAAATTAATAATCAAAGAAATGCCTTAGAAGCTAGAAATCTAAAAATATCATTTCCACATTTTTATGGAAAATTCTAACATAGATCATGGTCCAATTTATTCACATCAAGAGAGAGATAATTTTTTTTTAATAATGTGAATAAATCTAAATCGTGTGATCCATTAAATCTTGGTTGAAATCAGAAGTAACCCCTTTTCATCTCAATATTTACTATTGCTACTTCAACTACCTTTTGGTCTACCCACTTTTCAACGTTTCTTTCCCCATTTAAAACTTAAATTACAAAAAAATCTATCAAAACTTTTATTGATTATTGTTGTGCAGAAAATCCGGCTGAACGTTGAGTTAAGAAGGTAGGTTCAGATCTTATTTTTACTTGGAATTATTTCTCGGCGAAATCGCCTAATTAGTCCTATTCGTATTTTGAGATTGTAGTTAAAGTCCCTTTCGTTTTTTTTTCTACTTTTAACGTCCTGTTCGATTTTACGTTAATCCAACAAAGGACTTCTGTGACTTTTTCTGTTATCTGGCCGTTTAGGATGCCACGTGCTTTAACCGTGCCACTTTAACCAAGGGTATTTTCGTCCCTCGACCTCTATAGCTCCAGTTAAAAACCCCCAGACCCTTTCTTCCCCAACACTTAGCGATTATTACCCACAAACTAGGGTTAACTACCTCATTCCAAAATAGAAAAGTTACTTATAACCAGAAAAGTACCCCAATAAAGTATAAAGTATTCGAAATGAAACAAATTTCATATCATACACAGTTTCTAAAAAAAGATTCAAATCCAACTTACCATATTCGACTGGTTTTGCTCCAGGTTTTCTGATGTACATATCAAGACTCATTGAAAATCAGATTGTGGTAACTACGATTCAAAAGATTTCGAAGAGATCCTATGGTAATTTGGTGTTCAATCGCAGTGGGTAAAATGTTTTGGAATGAGGTAGTTAACCCTAGTTTGTGGGTAATAATCGCTAAGTGTTGGGGAAGAAAGGGTCTGGGATTTTTTTTACTGGAGCTATAGAGGTAGAGGGGCGAAAATACCCCTGGTTAAAGTGGCACGGTTAAAGCACGTGGCATCCTAAACGGCCAGATAACAGAAAAAGTCACAGAAGTCCTTTGTTGGATTAACGTAAAATCGAACAAGACGTTAAAAGTAGAAAAAAAACGAAACGGACTTTAACTACAATCTCAAAATACGAACAGGACTAATTAGGCGATTTTGCCTTATTTCTCTCAAGATAGTTCACACTTAGAAAAATAATGAATCAGTCAAATATACTTTTTTGGAAAATAACTCTTCACGCAGAAAGCTTGTTTGGAGGCAATTGGATACCTCAACACTAAGTATTCGTTATTGGGAAAATCCCTCACATAGAAAGCCTAGACAAAGGGGCCAAATTCAAGAATGCATTATTGGATAAAAATTCTCATAGAAAGCTTGGTTGATTCCAAAAAAAAATTAAGTCTAAGTTAACTACATGAAAAACTTTAAGGAAAGCATAATAATGACTGTAAAATTAAGATAGAAGAAGTACGTTTTACTGTAAAATAATGGCCGAAACTTTTTTCCCCTGTAAGATCATGGAAGTTGGGGAAAGGATAAAGTCTAAGACCATGTCAAAAGATCAGTGATAAAGTCATGTTGTCCAAAAATTCGATTTGACATTTTTCAAGCCTTTGTCTTGTTGTCCGTCTCTTCCTTGTCCTCTGGCCTTTTCCGAGCTCATGTTTCTTGATTACGTTTGTCCATTTTATCTCGGCTAGTCTATAACCTTCGACCTGACTATTTCCTGCTAACACTTTTGTTGAACCTCAATTGTGCCGTTTTATTCGCTTCTTAAATGGTCTCGACCGCCGAGATTTTTTGAGTGTCAATAATGATAGAGAAGAGTGACTTTCTTCAAGATAAGTAGCTTCCTTCTAGAATTGTTCGGGTGTATTCTTACTCCATTTATATGATATGTTCATAAACGACCCCACACAAATAAGGTAAATTTGTGAGTGACCCCAATGCTCTTAAGTTCTGAATCTGCCACTGCTATTAGCTCAAAAGTGGTAGAAATCGTTATTTTCGAAAAATTTGAGTTCAAGAACTGATAGTCTGTTTTTGTAACATTCTTATTGTTATAAATAGTATATAAATATTTAAATCATGCTTATAATAAGAGATTTACAAAAAATATAAATATAAATATAAATATAAGAGAAGCGGTATAAAGAAAGCAAATATGAGAGTCGTGATAAAGTCACTGTCCTAAAGACGTGAAGACCTCCCTACGTGCGGGTGATAACGGTTAGTCTCGGCTTCAAGATAAAACCTATTTTCTTATTTTCTCCTCAATGAGCACGTTCACTAGAAGAATTCTCACGAACTAATCCAATCTAGGTGCCCAAGTAAAAGTAAAAAAAAAAAATCCTTCTTGGACGAAAGCTTGCAAGTGAGGTCAATAGAGAATGAAATGACAAATAGATGTTGTGCGATGGCAGAGAAAAGGGAGAAATCAAAATGTTTGAGATGTAAAGAGTGAGAAATGTAAATCCTTTTTATAACAAAAAAATGGCATTCATATTAGAAAATGGCCATTTGTTGGAATTTTTTTTTATAGAAAATATGATTTTTTTTTAAATATCGCATGGGCGTTCTTCCTCCAAAACTGTGGAGACCTCCTCCAATATTTTTAAAAACATTGAATTTTAGTTTATTTTCTTTCTTCGTCCCTAAACAAGTGACCCCACTATCCCTAAATTCTGTATCCGTCACTTCACCGTACAAACTTTTTGGATGTTGTTTGCTTTATTTTGCGGGGATTGCATGGCCTGGCCCAGCTTTTCTATTTATGTCATGACATGGCACCCGAAAAAGGTGGACAAATATTTTTGTCCATTTCCGTCCTGGCTGACGTGGTGTTTTTCCCCACGCACCTTGCCACGTCACTTCCGTCCTCGCCCGACCGAGACAAACCCTACAAACCCTAACTTGGCTCCGTGACTTAGAGGACGGAATTACCACTTCCGTCCTCAAGTTCCAGCCAATTTGCAGCGTGTAGTCACTTCTCACTTTACATCTATAAATACCCCTCAAAACCTCTCCACAACCTCAACTCTCAAACCCATAAAAACCTTATCCTCTTCCCAATTTGTTTTTCCAAAATTTATTTCTACAAAAACCCTACCTTCCCGCATGGAAAACTTTCCAAAATTTATTCAAAAGGAAATGTGTAACATTTTCAGGGATGTTGATTTTACCAGAGAATGGCCTGCAGAATACGAGGAGGTTTTAATAGAAATTTGTTATGATTTTAGTTTAATGGGTTACCCCGGTGAAAAACGTTGGTCCGATTGGTACAACGAAATTGTCTACGGAATGAACCCCGTCACCGGCGGAAAATTCACAATAGCGATGATCGACGCAGGTCTTGCAAAACTGCGTAGGTGGTTTTGGGATTTCGAAGCACTTACCCACAAACCTTGGTTCAAGTACGACGGTAGGACGAACATTGTTGATTTGGACGGTGCTGATGCCCAGTGGGAGGAATACGTTACGGTAAGTAGCATGTAATTACGGCACACTGTATTAATTCAATGTTTTCATAACTAAATGTTTTGTTTATTACAAGCCCAATTTCCACACTCATGCAAAAAACAAAGAATTGAAAGATTATGTGTGGATTGCTTCAACCCAAAAGAAAAAGGTTAAGTGCGATTTTTATGTGGAGCGTATCAAACAAAAAGATGAGGATGCGTTTCGGTTGCATGACTACAAACATGTTCGAGGCGCTTAACAGCGTTCTAAAGCAGTCTAGAGCGCTGCATTTGAAAGCGCTCGTGGAGATGATTTTTTTTAAACTTGTACATTATTTTGACACACACCGGCAAGACGCAAATGGTTGTCAAACGTCTTTCCCTAAGAGGATATGGGAGCAGTATTTCGCGTACGAACAAAAAGCAACAAGTCTGACTGTATAACGACACCACAAGGACCAAGGTATCTATAGGGTCATGTCCCGACATAGAGGACCGGGTGAAGGTGGAAAAATATACTCGGTCAACTTATCAGCTCGTGCGTGTACCTGTGATAAACGGTCTACTTATTCAACTCCATGCTCCCATGTCATTGCCGTGTCCAAATTGATAATGCAGGATGCTTCTCAGTACATCCACCCTATCTATTCTCTCGATCATTATAGGAATACTTACAAGTCTATTTTATATCCTGTACCTGATCCCGTTCATTGGAGACCTCCCCCTTTTGATATGACATATCACCATCCTAACATGAAAGCTACGCAGGTGGGTCGACCTCAAAGGCGGAGATTTCAAATGCCTATGGACACAGAGAACAGGGGCACTCAAAGGGAAAAGAAGTTGGCCACTGTAAGCGAGTCGGTCACAACCGGAAGACTTGCCCCATGTTAGCACATCTTCACCAACCACCCTCTCTACAGTAATTGTATTTAAATTCTCCGAATTGTAATAGTTTAGAATTTATAAAGTTGTTGTGAATGTGCTCGATTTTTTCCATTCAATATCCGATAATTGCTTACATTACAATTACATATTATTAAAGTTGACGTAATAAATCGAAAAAATCATCATTCCCGGCCCTGTAATCAAGGATATCGTAAGGGGCTGGATGAATTTGTACATGGTCACCCGGGTGTAATCTTGAAAACACAACAAACTCATCCCACCCCAAAAAATAGTAATCGTCTCCGCCTTCGTCTCTAGTCACTTGCAGTGTCAATTTGTTACCGTGAAGATTGTGCATGTGTAGTACTTCGGGGATTCCAAGCTGCATTCTAACACGCCATTGCATGTACTGCCTACATATCCACTGTACACGGGAAACAACATTACAACACATAATTGTAAAATGAACGATTTTATTACTAAAATTTTAATATTACTGAACGTACTGGTTTGGAAAGTCCCGAATATATTTTGTAAATGTCTATTCGAAAACTCTGCCGGAAAAATGCCCCGTCTGAGGGATACGATAATTCGCCCTTCAAGTAACCTATCTCGGCCCCTCCCTTAACATAAATATCTAATACATTAATTGGAGATGGTATAAAATGAACTTTATTTGTGGGACGAAGATTGTTGTCACGCAAAATTGTTGCAATCCTCCGTCTAGGTAGTAGGTGTCATCTATTTTGGTTACATAGACGCACCATTGATTCTCAAGGTCATCCTTCAAGTAGACACAACTAGCTAACTCGAGAACAGTTTGCTCCAACCAACTTGTGTACTTCGATGGAAGACACTACAAATCAAAAATGATGAGTTAGATAGCTAAACACATTTCATACAAGAAAAAATTACTCAGTACTAAATAGCATAATACCATTTTTCCATCGGTTTGATTTCCGACCGCAATTCTAAATTGGTGTCTGAAATACTCTTCCAGGACGGGATCCATTTCTCTATTCATTTTGAAATAATATTACGGAGGATAGGGTTTTTGTAGAAATAAATTTGGAAAAAAGGAATTGTATAGAGGATAGGGTTTTTATGGGTTTGAGAAGATGGTGGATTGTGGAGAGGTTTTGAGGGGGTATTTATAGATGTAGTGGAAAATTCTAAAATTAATTTTCAAATTGGACAAGTCTCTGAAAATCGGTCAGAAATGCGAACGAAACTGCCAAAACCGTTCAGAAATTTTGCATGGTCAAAAAAGCAAAAGTGACTACACGCTGCAAATTGGCTGGAACTTGAGGACGGAAGTGGCAATTCTGTCCTCAAAGTCACGGGGCCAAGTTAGGGTTTGTAGGGTTTGTCTCGGTCGGGCGAGGACGGAAGTCCCACTTCCACTTCCGTCCCGGGTTGAGGACTTCCGTCCTGGCTGACGTGGCAAGGCGCGTGGGGAAAACCGCCACATCAGCCAGGACGGATGGACAAAAATGTTTGTCCACCTTTTTCGGGTGTCATGTCATGACCGAAATAGAAAAGGTGGGCCATGCCCATGCAATCCCCTTATTTTGCTTCCGTATAAGTGCATATCTTTTTGTTTGCTAACATGATCAAACCCAGCTTTACTTAATGCAATATCTGTTATGAGCCCAATATATGATTTGGGCTGCCATGATAAAGCCTCCTTCACCATATACTGGTGTACCCCAACCGATATGATTTGGGCTTCATGGTTTCAAAGAATACGGTTATATCCATCTTTCTCATATTAAGCATCAAAACTACACCCTCCGTTTTATAATACTCCTTCAAATTTTTTAATAGGAGTCTTTTTAGCATTTCTACCTCTTTGCAAAATATATGATTTTTTTTTATAATTTTAAGGATATTTTAAAAAAATCTATATTATGGAATAAATAGATAGTAGGAGTGAGACTTAAGGCTATTTTGGTTAAAAAATCCTCTTGTTTATTAATCTCTTAATATATTTTATAGTACTTAGAAAGACCTCTAATAAAAAATGGAACAACTATAAGGTTGTTATATCATAGATTAATGAAGGGAATGGCTATTTTTTTAATATATCCTTAAATAGTTTAATTTGTACTCATTACATTCCAGCCACCAACCAATCCTCGACTGAATGTAATTTTAGGAAACTAATCCTTAAAATTTAAAGAAAAAAATCATCTATTTTGGAAAGAGCTGAAAAAACCTAAAAAACCAACTATTGTGAAATAGAGGGAGTAAACTTTTGGAAAATAAATCTCATAATGTCTTGAATTCTTATCACATCCCTTATCCAACCAGTAGATAGTTTCCACTTGTTCACTTTTCCTTGAAAGTTTCACAATTTCTTTTAAGTTATAAATTTTTTAATAAAAAAATTGAGACGTAAAAGTTTCTTATTGATGGAACAAAAGATTTTTACTAGCAACTTTTAGGTAATTCTTGATTCTAGACAGATGTGGAGCTAAGAATTCTTGTTTAGTGTTAAATTTTATGTAGTATTCCTTTTTTTCCAAAAAGTTAGGAGACGAATCTCAATTTTCCATTAATAATATGTCTCTTTAAAATATTGGGAACGGTCGACCCCAACCCTTTGGTTTCCCTTCTGAGTGTGGGTGTCGAGGAATTTTGAGATGAGTAACATTATATATGGATTTAGCATTTTTAATGCATCCACAGTTATAGGCCCAAACATGCTCAGTTGGGCCAGTTATTTTGTATACTTGGGTAGTAAGAGGGCGGGGAATCACTTTTTGAAATTGTTAAACTATTTCATTTCTGTTTTTTTTTAATTATATATAAACCGTCTTGAGTCATGATACATGATATGCCAATATAATATTTCTGTTAATTATTCTTTGAAATTGCATTTTGTGAAGAACCATTGGACCATGTATGTGAATAATCATTTGGAAATTTGTATACAAAACCTGAGATTGAACAGTAAGCGGTCTGCTAACAGAAGGTTCATACGAGTGAGCACCGGTGGATCCAAAATCTAAGAATAGTGGGGCACTTGTCTATAGATAGAGACAAGAAATAAACTAAAAGTTTTTTTTTTATAAAAAACTCGATGTTTCTGAAAATATTGGGGGAGGAATGGAACTCCATAATGGCGGATTTGAATAGCGACTGCCCCGTAACATTCTAAAAAACTTCACACTTTTCGTGATTTTTTTTCCAATAAATTATTTTATATTTCTAGTAAAACTTTTATTTATGATATTTCTATCAATGAACTATTTTTTTATGTTTAAAAAAAAAATTATGTCAGTTTTGCAAAATTAACAAAACACGATAATTTTAAACTAAAACTACATGTAACAATCAATTTTCATGTTCTAAAATGGGAGGAATGAAGTGTAGAGGATAAACATACCTATATCTCCGGTTAATATTAGTTAGTAAATGCAAAAAAAATTGGACGAATTTCTCAAAACAAATGTCAATATTATGTGTGAGATAATTAAAATTTTAGAAGAACAAAATTAAAAATAAATAAATAAAGAAAGCGATAAGAATCAATGGGACAATTGAATCTCCACGTCTTTGTTTTCTACGTTTTATATTGTTTGAGTATGGAGTCACCAAAATTTCTAGCGATGTAACTAACTTAATTATTATATATGAACATATATTTAAAAGTAAAATAAAATTTCAGTAAAGGCATGTGATCCCAGGGCGGCCCACGAGGGGTGGCTGAGGGGCGACCGCTGGGGCCTCGAAATTTTGGGGGCCCTAAATGTATATATATATATATATATATATATATATATATATATATATATATATATATATATATATATATATATATATATATATATATATATATATATATATAAAGTTATAGACAAGAAATATATTTAGTGCAATGGTAGAGTGCATAATAAACATCAAAGAGGTCCTGTGATCAAATCCTTGCGTTTGTGTTTTTTTAGTGAATTTACTCAATGTCCTTAGATGAGTTGGCGCCTTTGCTGGTTGACGTAAATAAAATTTTTATTGTTTATATTAGGGGGCCTCATTTTCAATTTTCGCCCCGAGCTCTGAAAATGTCAGGACCGGCCCTGGTAATCCCTGAGCCAGAGCATTGGATACGTCTCTGCGAGTGAGCTTAGTGTTTATGCAAAAGACCGAGAAGAAAACTAATCAAGGTTAGACTATATTATTATGCTTTGGTTGTTTTACATTATTCAAATATTGAAATCTATTTATATTAAAGAAAACAAAATTCTAGGTCTAGCTACTTATTCCTTTAATAGGTTTTTAACTAAAATCAATGAAATAACTTAATCAGTAAGATACTCTTTAGATCGGTCCGGTAATACTTTAATACTCTTTAGATCTTTTGCAACACTTTAATAACAAAAAAAAAATGTGGTAAACTTTTAGGATTAAAAAGAATAGAATTAAAACGTTAAAAGGGAGTGGTATATGAAGTGCAAAGAAAATATATAAATTTTTTAAATAAAGTATTTTTTGCCAGAGATAAATGTCTTGTAAGTCTTGAAGCACACCGACCAATGTGAAAGGAAACAAGCTATACATTATATTTATGCTTTATTGGTTTTTTATTATAAATGAAGATTATTGATTAAGCCTTTAGATTACCTGCCGATGTTCATCTTGGTACCTTAGACAGTTCATTGTTGATTATGCAAGCGGAACACTGCTATTCTTTGATTTGGGATGGTAATAATGAAACAAAGTGCTTAATAGCTAGATGTTTTGATAAGGTTTTTTTGGGAGGTTTTTTCTAGGACTCACGAAAGAGTTTGTGATTGGATTGATAGAGCCGGATTTGGTGGGTTAGCTAGGATTGGGTGCAGGGAGACTGATCTTCCGCTCATTACTGCATTGGTTGAACCGTGGCATCCAGAGACCCACACTTTACACCTTACAGTAGGTGAAGCGATAGTGACTTTACATGATGTAACTGTATTGTGGGAACTGCCGGTAAAAGGTGAGCCAATAACATGGGGTAAATATAACTTAAAAAAAGAATAGTCGATTGAGCAGATTAATGTTAGTTTGGGATTTAAGCATATAGTTGCTCATGTACGTCATATTTAGATTGTTCTAGGCTTGCCTTGTGACTTATTCTAATTCTTTTAGGGGGACAATTCTTCAATGATCACAGCGGCATACATGTCCCATTGCGGTATCTCCAGTTTCTAGCGGATTTAGACTGCACACGATTGTATAGCTGGGGGAACGGGGTGCAGGCATATTTATATAGATCCCTATGAAAGCTTATCTTGGAGTTTCCAAGGAGATTGTGGGACCAATGACTCTTTTATAGTAATGTGCCTAAACACGGATATCAGTGGTCCGTCCGCTTATTAGGGAGTCGATCGATGTCTCTCAGAGTGCTGCTTATGGTTCTCTCTGGTCATTTCCTTTTGACTTGTCTTTACTGTCGGGGCGAGTTCTCATTGCATATCGTGATCAGTTAGATTCCTTACAAGCACAACAACTCTTATTGATAAAAAAATTTAATTACCTTTGAATTTTTTTTGTGTGGTTTGATTGGCTCCCATATCAAGGGGTCATTAGTTATCCAGGACCTGATGTTTGGCGTACCGAGCTTCCTCTTATATGTTTTGAGATTGCCTAGTTGCACCTACCTAGTCGGGTAATGAGACAATTTGGTTTGGAGCAATATATACCTCTAACCTGCTACACCCGTTCGGACTAGCATAGGCTGAAGACCTAAAGAAAGCCCAGTGAGGATTGGAGTGTGGTGCATCGTGACCAGTTTCAAAAGTGGATTATTAGACATTCTTGTATAGTCACTAGTAATCTGAGCAGAGACCTCCAGATGCCTAGGCTATATTACATGGAGTGGTATTTGGTTCGGATGCGATGCCAAGTTGGCGACGCCATGCATCGGTTACAGGTTTCAGACGGTATTCATGCAACGACAGCGGTGGTGTAATGTTGGTAAGAAATATTATTGTTTAATTTATTTTTTAAAATTTGTTTGTTTATCTAACTTACTAACTTTTTTCTTATTTTATATTTTTGAAAACTTTATAGGGAAGTTTTGTAGCGGAATGCTATAATGTTGCTATAGAGGCGCACAGGCAAGCACAACCTCACATGAAGTTCTTTTTTGAGCGGATTATATCGAAGTGTGGCAAGGGCATTGTAGCAGTAGAGGTGCATTAGGGTGTAGACCACCATCTGATAGGAATAACTATTTCCGATTTAATTGTTAAAAATAGTTACTTTTTAAATAAAAATAGTTGTTATTATTATACTAATCGTTATTCTGATAGGAATAACTATTATTGTCTCTTTTTAAATTTAGAGCATTCACAATAATAATAACTTCTAACATGACGTTTGGGAGCATTTTTTGAGAGACCTATAATATCACATCAAAATTTAAAGCGAAATTTACCGATACACTTCATCGCTAGCTAACAACTTTAATAAAAATAAGGGTAACAACCCACTTGGAGTGACTTAAAACATTAAAAGAAAAGTGAAAAGGATAATATAGTGTAGCTCGAGTATTCCTTCAATTGGGTTGCTGGGAGGCTATGCTCAACTAGCATAACAGTTATCTCAGATTAATTTATTGTGAGTGTTCTTAAGTTTTAACTGTCACATCAAATTAATTTGACAATTAATAATAATTTAACACAAACAAAAAAATCAGCATTATAACTTTAAGTTTGCTTTTTGATTTCGTACCGCACACAAGATAATGAAGGGAAAAAGAAAAAATTAAAAGATAAAGAAACTTTTTGGTAATGCACGAATCATAGAATCCGAGATATAAAGTGATCACCACACTGCTTATAGCCGGACGCAGGAATCGAAATTTAATGGTGCAAATCGAAATCTGATGGTGCAAATCTGGGGGCGAAACTGATAAAATTCTTGGAGGGACAATAAAAAGGGCAAAAAAAAAAAAAATCTAGTGGTGCAATTGCACCACTTTGCCGTGCATAGATTCGCCTATGACACTGCTACAAGTGGATTCGATTATAATGGCCAACAGAATTAGTGGTTCTCTTCATAAAAGAGAGAAAAAGAAAAATTAAACTTTTTGGTAATGCACGAATCATAAAATCCAAGATATGTAGTGATCCACTTTATCACCACACTGTTACAAGCGGATTCGATTATAATGGCCAACGAAATTAGTGGTTCTCTTTAGTACTGTCAAAATATGCTTGTCCGTCCCGCCCTATCACAGACATGCCTTAAATGAGGTTGGACATGCATGCCCACTTTTTAACGGTCCATCAAAATGGATACTTGTACCTGCCCGCCAAATGTTTATGGGCAGATGGGCATGCCCGGGACCATTGTTATTAATTTTCTATTAAACAAAATAGATCAAATCCGAAAAAATCAACAAAATGCAGTTTTTCATCTCATTCACTTACAATTTACAGTTCTATGAAGGGGAATTAAATATCCAAAATAGTTCAAGAACAATCAAATCAAATTCCACAATTTTCAAAACAGTTAAAAAAACAATAATCAAATCAAAATCCACAATTTAAAGAATAATTGAAGATCAACAGACCAAAATTAACAAACATATAGTTGAAAGCAACAAAAAATATATATTGTTTTTTTTAAATATCATCTATCTATTGATCAAGATCATGAACACTAGAAGTATTATTTGAATTCATTTTAGATAATGTTGATTCATCATCATCTTCACATATATAACACACATCTTAATAAGTTAAAACATTATGAATGGAAAATGAGAAATGATAAGTTAGAATATAATTTAGTTAATTCCAGAGATTAATCAGTGAATTCAATTGCGTACACATATTTGAGCTTGTACATTTATGGGAAGAATATGACTCCTATATTTGGTAAGAACGCGTGGAGGAAGCTAATGGATAGTTGATATATATATATATATATATATATATATATATATATAAACCTCTTGTTCAGTTTGGAGAAGATTGAAGAACCTTATTAATCCCTATCCAAAATTTATAAAAAAAAATAAAATAAAGTGGGCATGCCCGGTAACAACCTGCCCATATCCACATTGTCCGTTACTCGCACGGGTATACCTGTTGATACCCGCATTTAAATAGACATACAATTCATATCTCCATATCTGCCCATTAATTTCACGGGACAGATATGCCCACGGGCATATAACAATTTTGACGGCTGTAGATCTCTTCATAAAAGAGATAAAAAGAAAAATTAAAATAGTACTGATAGTCCTAGGTCCAGTACTAGAAGGAACTGGAACAATATTTTTTTGTCAAGAAAGCAATAAGGTAGTGACACTTGGATGTATTATATATAATGTGGAAATGCAAATGGTGGGGATTAAAAGAAATATTGTCTCGTGCAAAACTTGAGAAAGAACCAATGGAAATTAGCCACAGTTGCAAAGCATTACTTTGATTATTGATGGATTCTCTGTGAACACCATTGTCTCAATTCGATTCTTCCCACGTGATTCTATAAAATGCATGATGTTAAGTTTTTTATCGATTGAAAAAATGTGTACTTAATTTCGGATACAAGAAAAAAAAAAGTGTCTATTTTAATACACATATACATAATTAGTCCAAACTAAGCAAAAACAGAGTAATGGATAAGTCATTATTAACGATTGAAAGCAAATCGACCAATGTAAAAGGAAACAAGTTGCTAAGTAAAAATAAAAAAGGAAACAAGTTGCACACAATAGTATTCCTTCCTTTTTTTTTTTTTTTTTTGGATGGATAACACACGATAGTATTCATCATAAAAGAAAGTTGTACATTATAGTAATGGGGCATTGCATTAGACTGGCCTTGGTTTGGCATAAAGGGTCAACCGTGACATTTTTTTTTTACTTACATTTTTGTCCACAACGGATTTTCCAAATTCATTCTGGGGGAGAACAAATTTGAGAAATCCGTTCTCAGTTCGCCCAAAATCAATTGCAGTAGCCTCTTCCTTCTCTCTTTTCGCGATTAAAAAAAAGGGCTAAGGAAAGAAAAATAAAAAACCCTCCATCTCAAGAGCCGCTTGCCGCCACAGCCTTCACCCCCATCATCATCCCTAGTAGTTTTCATCAACCTCAATTAAAAAAAAAGATATAAATTAATTTTTTTTATAATTTTATAAATTTAAATAAATGTATGTATGTAATTGGGGATTATGTTAAATTTTTGTTGATTTTGGGAATATTGGTTTGCTTGTTAATTTTTGTTAATTTATGGAATTTTGTTTGGAAATTGGATAATATTGTTTGGATTTTGGAATTTGGAATTTTGGAATTTGGAATTTTGGGATTTTGGAATTTTGGAATTTGGAAATTGGAATTTTGGAATTTTGGAATTTGGAATTTTGGAATTTTGGAATTTTGGATTTTGGATTTTGGAATTTGGATTTTGGAATTATTGTTTGGATAATATTGTTTGGAATTATCATATTGTTTGGAATTTGCTGTTATTCATGTTAAATTGATGTTAAATTTGATGATAAAGAATGCATGTGTATTTTTCTGATAAAATCTATGTTTATTTGTTTTTTGTTTGTATAGATGTCTACACCTGCTTATCTTCATCCGGGTCCTTTAGATATGAGTGTTTTAACCAAACAACCATATCAAAGATCGTTAGGAATATGACACGGTGAGGAGGCACTAAACACACCTTTAAAATGTATTAGGAGTGACAGTCAGTTTTATGACGCGTATAAGAGAGAAACAAACCCTTCCCTAATTAACCTGATAGACGAAGTAGGTTTTGGGGGAGTTTGTAGGATATGAGTTATCAAGGTAGATCATACTCTAGTGAATTCCTTTGCATGACTATTTAATAGAGAAAATTTGGTCACTCAACAGTCGCGTCAAATGAAACAATGAGGTGTATCAATGCATCCGATCAAGATCATTAAATGATATGTATCAATGAATCCAGTCAAGATCATAGTTGAATTGATTTGACCGAGGAGGTGTATCAACATGACTATGAGCATTGATACTCATCTGTTTAGGTTAATTACCAATTTATTTTTTGTTCGTTTAGGGTTTAGGGTGCAAGCATAAACCAACGTCAAACAGTACTAAACTTATTAATTAACTTGCAAGAAACAGACATTTAATGTAAATTTAAGAAATTTAAAATCAATAATTAATTTATAAATTTCAAAAAAAAAACACCAAACACCATCAACAAAATCATAGTCATGGTGATAACGGAGTTTTGAAACATGAAAATCTAATACTTCAATGAGATAGCCTAGGAAAGAGATAGTGTACATATCATCATGCTTACACCTGGATACTATACCCGCCCACCAGCCACCCCTTGTGTTGACGTCTATTCTTCACCTTGGAGAAATAATTCAACCGACAATGCTGATGGTAGCGGTCGGATCCACATCCACTCTATTGTTTCTAATAACGGACCAGTTTTTCTGGTATTTAAAAGCGTCGAATGAGAGATTAAATATTTATTCTCCGCATATTCCTCTAATATGGTTCCCCGGTAAAAGGAACCCAATAAACCTTCATCGCGACCCAGTACTTCAACAATATCACCGTTCTCGTATTTCGGGTATTCAAAATTAATCCCCCTACCAGCCACTGGAATGTGGATTTTAAGGGAAAAGAACTATGAGAATAAACTTGTAGTAGACAAATTTTATAGGGACTACAAAACCCTAGTAGTATTTATACTCTACTTAAAGGAGTCATTAACTAACCGGTTCAAGCCCAACCTTCCATCTACCCTATTTAATATCCATTAGTGCAGAAATAGTAAATGAAAGATTAAATTGGAGAAAAAAAAATGTGTCAAAAAATAAAAACAAAATAAAAATGGGATACATACATAAACCGGTTTTTGAAAACACGAAAAAAATGAGCCGCAATTAAAATGGATTTTGTCACTGTCAACTTTGAAAATGCAACTGAAATTAAATTGTTTTACCAATATCACACACAATGTCATATATTAGTATGTCTAATGTCACATCAGCCGCCTAAAATCTTAATTCACATGCACTTGGAAAAAAATTAATTAATTCTTAAGATTAATGGA
Source organism: Vinca minor (assembly GCA_026122235.1). Taxonomy (NCBI): domain Eukaryota; kingdom Viridiplantae; phylum Streptophyta; class Magnoliopsida; order Gentianales; family Apocynaceae; genus Vinca; species Vinca minor. The sequence goes on from JAOCZM010000026.1 coordinate 6,240,087, forward strand.
ACAAAACGTAATTAGATTATCAAAAGTAAATAAACAATTATAATGATAACCAAATAATTTAACTATAATTAATATATTAATAACCAAAATTAAAAATAAACACTTAGTTTGAAACACTTTCATCTCAGCCGAAACATTCTTATTTTCTTCAACAAACTTGATGATGCCTTGAAATTTGTTCTTCATATCAATTACTTCTTCCATCAAACTTTTTATTTCAATTTGTAAACATTTTTCACCACCACCTGAATAATGAAATGGACATTCATATTCATCTCCAATCCAAAGGAAGAACGCACATATCCCACTGACATTCTCCATAATAAATAGAATAAAAATTAGTTATAAATTAATAAATAAATATAAACAGTATGTAATATACTTTGTAAAAATGGCACCCAAAATACTTCTTGCCTCTGTTCCTTTCAGTGTTAGCAGTTATCAAAGGAGATAGACGATTATAGTGACATAGCAAAATATTAGTGGGGAACATACGACAATAGTTGAAGGAAGATGAACTTGCCATTATAAAAAGGATTTTTTTTCCAAGTATTTATTAGAGAGAAAGTGATAGTTAGAGATGGGCAGTGCAATGCCCATAAAGACAAACAAAGACAATAGAAGTTGCTTGTGTAGGCACGGTGGTTGGTAAAGATTGAATGACAAGTTATTTTTAATATATTGGTCCTTAAGTTTAACATATTGGTCCATATTTCTAGAGCAATTGCTTTGCTCATTGAATGACAAGTTACAGCTTTGCTCATTGAATACCCTAAGGACCTTGAGGGTTGTGAATTGAATACCCTAAAGTCCTTAAATATTATTCCAATTGAATCAATATATATATATATATATATATATATATATATATATATATATATATATATATATATATATATATATATATATATATATATATATTTTAATATTTGAGACTGTTGCCAAATTTGATAATTTCTAATGTTCACTAGAAATTCATATTTAATATTTTTTTAATGATATATTACTTTAATTATACATAAATCTAATTAAATGAACAACACATTATGTACACTATAAAAAAGACACAACATAGTTTATATTCTTTGTTAGTATTTGAACCCAATAATTTATTTATTTTATGAATTGAGACCGTTATCAATTTTGATAATTTCTAACGTGCACTGCAAAACCTTATTGTCCATAATTAATAATTTGTTTATGTTATATTACTTGTATAGTTATAGTTTATACATAAATATAATTAAATGAACAACTATGTAGACCATGGCAGTCAAAATCGCGAGTCGACTCATAGAATCGTACGATTCTACCAGTTTTAAGGGGTGGACCGAGTTAGATTCTACGTAGAATCGGAATCTGGTAGAATCGGAGTAGAATCGGTAGAATCGGTGTAAAATCGTTACGATTCTACCGATTCTACGAGTCTACTATTCCCTAATTTTTTTTTTTTTTGAAACACTTTATATTTTTTTAAATTTTTTTTTATCATTTCTTATCCTCAGAACTGATACTTTAAGATGTATACAAATTTATATATCTCACGAGATATTTGAATCTTAATTAAAAATAAAAAATAAGCACATTTTAGCAATTAAATTAACTCAGATTGACTTTTTTCTTTGAATACTTAGTCATTAAAAATGAAGTTTCGCCATTTGAATCATGTTTAATAAACATCTGAATACTTTATTTAATTTTGTGAACTTCAAATTAAATTTAATAAACATGTTTAATTTTAGTACATGATATTAATAACTTGAATGATTTGCTTTGAGTATTTGATTATCTTTTTTTCCTTTAAGACACTTTAGAGATGATTTGGAAATAACTATTTAGTTTCAACTAAGGTAATTTGGGTAGAGAAATTGTGCTTTTATATTTTAAAATTGTGATTGAAATGTTTTTCAAAGAGTACATATATATTTTCAAATAATTTTTTAATGTAAGTAGGATCGGCGATCCGAGTTACGATCCTACGATCCTCATATGCCTTCCGATTCTACGTAAAATCGCGAGTTTGAATGCCTTGATGTAGACTATAAAAAATACAACATAGTTTATATGGTTAGTATACCTAATTTATTAGTTATTTAAATGGGTGAATGAGTATACATAACTAATTAGTTAAAGGAACATCACACAACTAATTAGTTAAAGGAATAACACTTTGTAGAGTATAACAAAGATAAAACATAGTTTATATTATTTTTAAGTATACATATATTAATAGTTGTTTACATGAGTGAATGAGTATACATAACTAATAACTTAAAGGAACAACACACTAATCTACACTATAACAAAGACACAATTAGTAGTTACAACATAGTTTATATTACGTGTTATGGTATAACCATGGTTAGAGGAATGACTAATTATGTAAACTTTAACTAGTTAATTATAACCTACATTACATGACGAGTTATTGTATACCCAATGTGAGAGGAATATCGAATCAAGTTTAATATAACAAAATTTTAAATGTTTTGTAATCATTAATTAGTAGTTGATATAACATTTAAATATATTTAAATTTAATTTAGATTAATCTGTGTAGTTAGTATACATAATATCATATCAATCATGATATTTAATTAAACTTTGTTATTTATTTCTGATTTTGTTTTGTATAAATGATCTGGATTGTTAAATGTTAGATCCCACGGTTCGGTAAACTAATCATGCATTCATTGTATTGATTAACCTCGAACACTGAGGAGTCACTTAATCCGCCTCCAATGCGTTGCATTCTTTTTGCAGCACCATGAGAAAGGCGTATGGAACGTCGGGTCATATTTTGGACATTTGAGATCATTGGGCCCGCAATAAATATAATGAAGAAGGATTATACAAATGATCATTACCGTTAAATTTTACATCCGACGGTCTATAATGGTTTTGCACGGTTTAAGAGTTCGATTATAACGTTTCATCTGTTTAACTTAGATTAATCTGTGTAGTTAGTATACATAATATCATATCAATCCTGATATTTAATTAAACTTTTTTATTTATTTATTTATAAATTTATTTAATTAAACTTTGATATGCAATTAAAAATGTTGCACAAACGTAAATAATCAGTGGCAAAAGTGTAATTTTATTACATAAACAATAAATTTCGGTGAGACATTTTAGACAGAAATCATTTTCGAGACACAAATATTTTCCACCAAATTGTGTATACTTCCATGTTGAGTTCAAAGATTTTGAACAATCACAAAATCCCTTAACTTAATTCATGCACCTTGAAAACTCCCCAACCATCAATGTCATTTTCTACCTTCAACTTCCCATCATCCTCCACTAACTTCAACTTCCATACTCTTATAAAATCTTAGCCAAAATCCTCTTCCTCCTATTCATATTCAAATTAGTAACCCATACTAAAAATAATGGCGATTAACATTCAACAACCAAGATACAATATCAGTGATTTTGTAGAAGTAATAGGCAGCGAATACCCACAAGTTGGCTCAGTTGGTAAGGAGTTGGCACGTCCTTACAAAGGTCAAGTGTTCAATTCCCGCTGCCGACGTGAGGTAAGCGACCTATGGTCCCTAGGGCCTGCCCTAACCCGTGGTGGTGACCGTAGTCGAACCCACCCGAACTTTTATTTAACCAAAAAAAAAAAAAAAAATAGGCAGCAAATCCAACTTCTTGGATTCCTACTACTTTGCTTCTGTTGTATCTCCTTTACCTACAGAAAAATATCTTGTGGAATATTTCCGAGTCCGAAATGGAATCAATGACAAGCCTTTGTTAGAGATTGTTGACAGTAGGTATTTGAGGCCAAACCCATCCACTGTCGTGGCCCAACCGTTTCGGATAGGTGAAGAGTTGATATTTTCTGGCAGGATGGGTGGTGGAGAGGCATGGTTGTTTGTGGGTCAAAGCTAAATACCCTCCTAGAAGTCGTATTCTCAAAGTATCCTGGTGCATATGCCAAATTTCCCCATCGCTAGAATGAGAAAACACCAAAAATTTGTTAATGGGAATTGGCTCTTCACCGATTGAGGATATTAGGGTTTCTGCACGGGGTTTCCTTAAACTCCATTTTCTTTATCTTTTATTTTATGTTTTTTATTTTCTTTATGTTTTTTATGCTTTATGTATTTTTCAGTTTATTTTCAATGAATGTGGATTTTTAAATTTGTTTTTTATTACGTCTTGTTAATTTTTTGTTTTTATTTTATGTTCTAATATAGAGTTGTCAGTTGTGAAATGCCTATATCCTGGAAATTAAATAACAAAGTTGAAGAAAATTGAAGAAAACTCTTACCGAGAAAACTCAAAAAAGCAGATATAATAAATAAAGAAAAGAAAAGAGTGTGACAGAAATAAAAACAAAAAAAAAAAGTTCTTTGCTAATGACATTTTTAAATTCCAGTAAAAAGAAGATTGAGAATGTTAATTTTTTATTCTAATATAGAGTTGTGGAATGCAAATATCCTGGAAATTATATAAAAAATTTGAATGAAAATTGAAGAAAACTCTTACTGAAAAAACTCAAAAAAATGAAATTAATAAATAAAGAAAAGAAAAGAGTGAGAGAAATTAAAACAAAAAAAAAAAAAAAAATCTTTATTAATGCCATTTTTAAATTCCAATAAAAAAAGATCGAGAAAGCTACAGGTTAAAATCGAACTCGTACTCACTACAAGGATTCCATAACCTATATCACACTAGTAACCAAATATGTCATACACATTACGTTGATTTTGTGGGTATTTAAATTTTATTAACACATCAGTAAAACACAGCTTAGATAGATATTTTACGCATTTCGAGGTTCTTTAATGATGTAGGTTTATTCTCTCTTTTATTCTCCTAGATAATGTCAGACCATTGAACTCCCAACTTTCATTAATTCACACGGTAAAGTAATTGAATGTTAGATGAGCATGAAATTTATTGATACAACCCGCAAATGATGCAAATGCTACCATACGGGACAACTAATATTTCCCACCCACTGGAACGTGTATTGGCCGTCTGATCAATAATATTACGATCTCGATCATTTTTGGTCAACACCAATTATGAATACAATGGAACCAAATATACATATCCGTTGGATTCTGGATCGGACAGCTCATTAATGTTACTGTGTTTAATACACAAAGGTGTTATGCACTGTAGCTATACTGGAATTATGAATACCACAAAATTATAACTGACTACAATATATACCATTAGATCAATATATTTGACGGTCGGATTATACTCTAGGGTAAATCCGGATCGATGACATGTTAACAATTTCAAACATAATATTTTGTGAACCCTAGGTCCTTTCAAAGTATCAAATTGCAACCCTAAGTACTTAAGCTTTATTACTTTTTGTACCCTAAATTTGTAAGTCTTATAAAATGACCTTGATTAGTCCAAAAACAGCATTACAATTGAACCCAAAATTTGTTTTTATTTACTGAATGACCCTAATTTAAATTTTTACAATTTTTGAGGTGCACCAAAAAACCAGATTTATAAAAAAATAAGTACAAAACTATGTGAAATTAATAATTAGTGTTAGTTTTTCCGTTAAAAATTTAGAAACTCAGTCAAATAAAAAAACTAATCTTTAGTTTTTTTGTTAAACTACTTGTTTAATTAGAGATTATACGTAAATATAGTTAAAGGAGCTAGATTGGTGTTGACTACAAGAAATAATCATGTTAATCTAAGTAGTGTAGAGTCAACCATTAAATGTTTTCATTAGATTAATTTTGATGAATATATTATAATAGTTGTTAGTATACAAACGATATATCCTATTTGATGTCAATTGAATTATGTTATACCGCTAACTCTTCTAATGTGTTAACAAATCACTTCCTATAAAATTTTAGTATAGAAAACATATATCCTATTTTATGACAATTGAAATATGTTATACCCGTAACTCTTATAAACTAATGCATGTACCCTCCACTCAAAATTCTCCATGCAGAATTACTGTTCATTGTCTTCTCCAAAAGGGTAAGAATTGACGGGTGTTTTAACCGGAATTATGCTAACGTTTAACCGGAGTTTAACCTGTGTTATGTCAGCATTTAACCTGAGATAAGCCATCGTTTAATTGTCGGTTAACAACCGGCGGTTAAACGGTAGTTCTGCCGGTGTTTAATGTTCATCGTCTTCTCCAAGAAAATTACTGGGCAACTCTTTCACATTTGATGAGAATGAAGAAGGAAGAAGGAGAAATATGATATAGTAGAATAGGTTGTATAGGTATAGGTAAAGTAGAGCCTTTAAAAATAAATGAAAACTAAATTTAATTTTAAAAAATCACCCAAAAGGGTTTGATAGTCATTTTACAAGCTCAATTTGGAGATTTAGCCATTCTAGTCGATCTTTTTGAGGAGTTAGGCATTTTCCTTAATCTCATTTAAAATTTATGTTTCTCTCTCATTCCTCTCACACAACATCCAACTATCTCTTAAATATGTGTTGTAAAGTGATCATTTTAATTAATTAGGAGTATTCAATGAGGAGTTGGAAGAAGGGTAAAATTGGAAAAAAAATGTCATTAATACATACTTTATTTAGAAAGTAGACAGTTAATTTGGGACAAAAAAAAAGGAAATGTGGATAATTAATTTGGGACGGAGAGAGTATAACATTGTATTCCAAGTACTGTAGAAACCAAAAGTCTTCAGACAGCCACTTCGTGGTACCGGGGGTTTCTAGGCTTTTCAATTCACAAGAAGCCAAAACTTGCATTAGGTAAATTGTCTAGTATTCATGTTAATTAATCATTAGGTTTTCCACAAAAAACAACTTTGGCATATGCCGGTGATCTCCTCCTCTAATTCTCTTTTATACCCATACTATATAACACGAAAGACAACTATGAGCCACATACATCTTTCCAATGTAATTACTGGAAATTTGATTTAGGATGAGTGACTATTAAGATACTAAAATACAATTTCCTTCAAAATTATTTTCACATCATGTTGAAACATGGGAGTAAATAGCCATTTTGGTCACTAAGGTATTTTCGTCCTGCCACTTTAGTCAAAAATGAGTTTTTTTTTTAACTTTTTTCATTCTACCATTTTGGTCACAATGAGTTTTTTCTGCCATTTTCATCACTAAAGTTTTTTAGATCTGCCATTTTAGTCACTAAAGTTTTTCATTCTGCCATTTTGGTCACTAACTTAAATAACCTAAATGAGTTTTTGAAAAAAATTTAGTGACCAAAATGGGAGAATGAAAAAACTTTAGTGACCAAAATGGCAGATCGAAAAAACTTTAGTGATGAAAATGGCAGAAAAAAAATCATTGTGACCAAAATGGCAGAATGAAAAAACTTTAGTGATGAAAAAAAGTTAAAAAAACTCATTTTTGACTAAAGTGGCAGGACGAAAATACCTTAGTGACCAAAATGGCTATTTATTCTGAAACATGGCATATCAACATGTTGCGTTCTTAACTAAGGTCAACCGAACTTCCTACCTTGTTGTGAGACTAACCAAGCTTGTTGAAGATAGACAAGGCTCGGGTGGGAGGCTTGGCTTCTAGTCCGAACTGTGTATCTATCACTACAAGACGAGCAATGTTAGAGAGGGCGAGGGAAGACATCAATCCCGCTTCGATGCTTAAGTTAGTTCGGATACAAAGAGTATAAAAAATATTTAGCACGCAATTTGAGAGATAGAAACGACTTGAGCTAAAATGAAGTGGGAATGACTCTATTTATAGTAGCTTTTGCCTTTTGAATTTGAGTCATACCGTGCACGGACATAGCTAGGTGGAATAGCTCTTAGCCTTAATTACATAAATGACAATTCGTTGCTGTGAGTTGTTGATGGAGCTCGGTATGGCTGAGTGGGTGGCACGCGCCTCATCCATCTGTTTGTGTAGGCTTACATCTCCTATGCCTTGCAAGGGGCTCGGTCCAGGGACTGACTTTAGTATGAGCCTAAGATTTTCGTGCATATTCTGTGGGCTCAAGGCAGGGCTTTTGTCTTGGGCTTCGACCTTGGACCCAATGCATTTCTTCTAGGCCATGCCTTGCTTTATTGGGTTCGGAATGATTAGCTCGATCCAATCATATCATAAACCCTTCAAGATACTTAGTGAATAATTATTATGAGCATAGTATCTTTTAAAAAAAAACAAAGTTTAACCACTTCTAAAAAGTGCTTAAGTTTGTTGGGCTAAACATGGCGTTACTGCGGCTTTGCTGGGCCTGCCATGGCAATCATTTGTGGGGCGGTTATGGTTCCTCTTACGGTTATAAATAGGGGATGGTCCCCTATTGACTTTCACTTTCACCTTTCACTTTCCACTTTTCACTTGGGCTCTTCTTTCTTCGTTCATATTCCTACTTGTGATCTATTGCGAGTCCTTCACGCCGTGGGGGTCGATGTTTAATTGTTCTCTTTGATTTTTGTGTTTGTATTCCATTAAACTAGGTAAGCATTGTTACTTCACCTTCTTCCTTGCTTTATTGCATTTAGGGAAATGTGTGTTAGCTCGGACTTTTTGTTCTTCCCCGAACTCAATATTTTTGCCACACTTCAAGTACTTCTCTTCTCCCGGGAATCCTAAGAGAATGCTTGTTCGCTCTTGCTCATTCATATTCCTTCGCTCTGCGGTGTATGTCCCGGACATTTACTTTTTGAACAATCCATGAATTGGTCAAGTGCGTCAGCGCAAAGGGCGGATGAAGCGATTAGTGAAGGTAACACCTGCGAGCCCGATGTAGTTTACCACAAAAAGTGAGTTTGGAAATGCATGTGACCGAGGGCGAGCTTACGGCCAGGTTTCCCGAGGAACTTATTGCGCTCGCTCAGTGTAGCCTGAGGCACTGATGAGCCTACAATTGTACTATTATTTTAGATTGTTTTCCTATTTGGATTGAGCTTAATTGAGAGAAAATAATGTATTAATTTTGTTTTTATAAGTGAATTTGTATTTATATGTCTAAAAGTGTTCTTGTGAATTTTATTTGCAAAATTAATTCACTAATTTTCTAATATTGGATACAAGTTAAAGGGCATCTTTGACATCAAAGGAAAATAAGAATTATATTTAGCATGTGCTAAAATGTCACGCAAAAAAGAATTTGAAACAGATTCCAATTTGGAACAGAAGATTGAAGATGTGCAATTTTTACTTATCAAAAGTTGAATTTGGATAAGGAATAGATTTTGGAGATAACTATAATTCCAAATTAGAAGAATTTGGAATTCGAATTTGAATTTAAGAAGAAAAAGGCAATGTCTCAACCTATATAAAGGGATCATTGGAAGACAAAATAATCATTCATGTTGGACGCAAAATTATTAGGTTTGAGAGCACAAGGAAAAGAGGATCATGGACAAGGCCTCTTAATCATCAGGCTACTTCTTTCTTTATTTTTATTTTATTTTATTGTTATTTTTAGCTAAATTACTTTGTGACTAAGACATTCTTTGAAGGTCAAAAATTTTATGGTTAATGTTCGATTTTATTAAAGATTATATCTTTTCTCAAATTTGGTTAATTGTTATTATATGTTCTTAATCCTTGTGATTTTTGTCCAATTATTGTACGAAACTAATTTATTATAGATGCTGAGAAGTTCTAGATTAGATTGGACCAAGGGTAGTAAAAATACAACGTAAACTTGACTAGAGATATATTCGATTTCCTTGTGTGGTTTCTTGCGCGTAGGAAACAAAAGATAGGGAAGTCCATGGAGTTTTATGTGACTTTAGGTCTTAAAATCACGTAGAGATACAACTGATTTATTCTCTAAAGTTATGATCTTTTCGCCTAGAGATTGAGTCTATCTTATGTTCGGGACTTCTACCATTAACCTAGTTGTGACTTAAACTAAAGAGATCATTCATTTTTCCATAAAAGGAGTAGATTGGATTAGAGGTGTCTTAGTCCATTCATTCCATATATTTTTATTTTCATATAAATCGCATCTTTAATTTATTTTAATTGTCATTCATTATTAGTTTTAGTCAATTACATCCATCTTTATTTTTGTTTAAATTAGGTTATAAGTAAGATAATTTTTCAATTAGATAAGCAATCATCGTTGAGACTATATGGGTGAAAATCCTCCGTCCCCGTGTATGTTCCCAACCAATAATAATTTACTATATAAACATTTCTTTCAATTATATATACACATGGTGAATTGTGATTGGTTGGGGACAGGAATTGGGACATACACAGGGACAGAGGATAAATAGATGATTGAGCTCTTGTGGTGGGATTGTCGTGTCATAGCAGTAGTGATGTTCTTAGTGTCTAAACGATGTTGTGCACTTGTTTTTCTGAAAATCACAAGTCACGGACTGTCCATTTGTCCTACCATTCATTCTAGGGTTCGTCCGCAGAGAAACAGAAGCTACTGTCTTACCTTGGATGAAGCCACAGACGAAGTGCTTCGTCCGCGAGTTCCTTCGGTCTACCGGAGTCTTTGTTTCTGTCTATTGCTTCCGGATGGTCACCGGTTGACCGGACCTCCTTGTTAGGTCGATTAGAGGATCACAATGAGGCTTGCATTGAGACTGTTCTGTTTTTTCCGTTATGTTCTATTATGTTCTATTATTTTCTGGTCAACATTCGTGTACTGTGTAATGTGTGATGAGATCTCATATACAGACTTGGATCACAATGTGAGGAATTCTGGGAGGATCTAATGTTGTTTTAATATTACTTAAAATTTATCAGATTCCAAATAACTAACATTAAAATAATGTCCTCATCATTATAGACCTTTGGTTTTAACCACAAATAGTGTTGAATCTATTGATAATATTAGATGAAGGTTGTCAAATTAGGAAAGGATCTTCAAAGCAAGATGAGATCGTTAGAGATGATAAACTCTTGCGGGAAGCTACTACAAAAAAAAGTACCTGTTAGGACGAACTTTTCGTGACGAAGTCATTTTTCGTCACGAAAAGTGGACATTTCAGTGATCGAAAAAATGACTTCGTCACGAAAAGTATATCTTTCGTGACGAAATACAGATTTCGTCACGAAAAGCAATTGCTTCGTCATGAAAGGTCGACCTTTCGTGACGAAGAACACTTTTCGTTACGATAGGTATAACTTTTCGTGACGAAAAGTATTTCGTCACGAAAGGTCATATCTTTCGGGACGAAAAATGATTTTGTCACGAAAAGTTTCGTCTTAAAAAAAAAATTTAATTTTTTTTTATAAATATACGTATATAAGTATGCTATAATTTACAATATAATTTTAATTTTTATATTTGTTTAGTCTTTATATTAAAAGTATTACTAAAAAATAGTATCCAACTAGAATAATTTTATTCATATTTTGATAAAAATTTAATACACAAATACATTGATAAAAATGTATTAATTTTAATTTAATTCATAAACAAAATGAAATCAAAACACGAAGAGAAATTAAAATAAGTAAAAGTTCAAAATACAAAACTCCATTATAATAAATATAATATGAACAATAAGTAACAAATGACTACCGTAGCTCAGCGGCCAACCACATGACAAACATGTGGGAGGTCTTGAGTTCAACTCCCAACTCCTTGATAATGTGGAGACTTTATTCACAATTATTGTAGGGGGCTTGGCTCGGCTTGGGAGCGGCTCGACGCCTGTGTGTGAGAAGTGGCTCGGCTCGGCTCCGACGCGGCTTTGATTTTTTGGATTTTTAGAAAAACTTTTGGTGACGACATTATTTCGTCACTAAAGGCCTTTAGTGACAAAATTTTTGTCAGGGATTATCACTTTTCTTGACGGCATTTTGTCGTCACTAAATGCATTTAGTGACGAAATATCAAAATTCGTCACGAAATCACTTTACCGACAGGGCTTCTAGGACAAACCTTTCCCGACAGCATTTTCGTCACGAAAGGTCTTTCGTGACGAATTTTGTGACTTTTCGTGACGAAATTTTTCGTCACTAAAACCCTTTTTTTTTGTAGTATGAATTTAATTTTTGTTTCTACATTTTTTTTTTTAATAAGAGTTTTTTTATTTGAATTTGTGGCCTTTGACTTTGGGAAAATCAATGTTTGTTTCTTTTTCCTTTTGTGTAATTTCTCCTTTAAAACCATTATTATTTCTGTTACTATTAATTGAGGTTAGACTTAGACAGCTAATTTATTTATGTTGAAACAGATCAGAGTATATTTGGGGAGAAATTATAATATGGATCCAGTTCATATCAAAAGTATTCATATTTGGGAGATCTTTACCAAATTAGGCTTATGAATGAGTGTAATCCTTTGACCGAAAAGGTACTTTAAACATTGCATTTCATTCCCACCCCAAAATTTCAAATTTATTACCATATGTACTTTCTTTTTTTTAATGATCCACCACAAGCGTTGCGCCAAATTATGCAAAAGTTGGAGGAGGTAACAGAAAGATTGACTCTTGTTTAAGCACAAAGGCAACCATATGTACTTAGGAGAGGTAAACAAGTTGAGACACAAGATGTTGAGGCTGGTCTTGATGAGCTTGAATCACATGAATCCAATGAGCCAAGAAGGGACAACATTCGACCAATGATGGATTTTAATCCACCTCAACCGAGAGCAAGGCAACAATTTAGTGTTGAGGACAATGTTGCTTTCGAGCCGAGAAGGGGAGATAATTATCAAAGGTTTGACAATAATCTTGGTGCAATCAAGACAAGATTCCCTCTTTTCAAGGTAAGAATGATCCCGAATTATTTTTAGATTGGATTCGTAAAGTTAACCATGTCTTTGTCGTGCATAATTATTCGGAGGAGAAAAATGTTAAGTTAGCAACCATAGAATTTGTGGATTATGCTTCAATTTAGTGGGATAAAGAGGTCGAATCAAAGAGAATAGTTGGTCAACATGAAATTGATACTTGGGATGAGATGAAAGCAGTCATGAAGTGTAGATTTGTTCCCCAAAATTACACAAGGAAACTTTTCAATCGTTTGCAAATATTGAAGCAAAGCACTAAATCGGTGGATGAGTATTACAAAGAGATGGAGATTGTCATGATTAGAGCGGATATTCAAGAAGATGATGAAGCTACATTGGCGCGGTTCTTGGTGGGTCTAAATGGCAAAATTAGACCAAAGGTAGAACGTGCTAACCTTGGTAATCTTATTTCAATGGTCTATTATGCAGAGCAAATTGAAAGGCAACAAAAGGAGAAGAGTTTAAAGACTTATTTGACAAATTTCCAATCTTGGAAAAAGCCGAATCAGCCCCTAAATAATTTATCACCTTTGCCGAGCCTAAACAAAGCAAAGGAAACATTTGGAGCTGCCAAATCAGCCACGTCATCAAGTGGGGCCGCCAAGACATCTTCTGTATCAAATTCATCCAATTCGAGTTTAAGTACCACTCTTAACCTTGCAAAGGAATTTTTTAAGTGTAGAGGAAAGGGTCACTTTGTTAGGGACTGCCCAAATAAAAGCGTAATGATCATGCAAGATTATGGAACATGGGTAAGTGATGGAGAAGTCGAGGGTGATATTTTGGAGGAAGAAACCAAGGCTTTTGAAGAACACCCCGAGGAGGGAAATCAGCTTTTGGTGACTATGAAACTTCTACATACTCAACCATTAGTTGATGAACATGAATAAATGAGCAATCTCTTCCAAACAAAGTGCAACGTTAAAGACAAGCTTTGTTTACTTATTATTGATAATGGAAGTTGTACTAATGTTTGCTCTCTTGATATGGTCACCACTCTTGATATACCTTGGAAAGCTCATCCAAATCCTTATAAGCTTTCTTGGTTAAACAATAGTGGATAAATCATCAAAAATAATATCATGTTCAACCTCACATCATATTCCAAAATGGCAGAGGCAGATCAAGACTAGACTACTTGGATTCGCACTAATCCTAACATTACGATCTTATTCCTTGTAGCTAATTGAAGTTGCATTTGAAAGCTAAGAGGCAGATCTACAACTTTCATGAAGATCACAAAATCAGATTCTGCTATCTTGGTGTCCGAAATCGTCGTGCAAGTTGATACAACAAGCTGTTCAGATTTTGGATGAATATATATCTTTCTTTCCAAGTTCAATTAATATTTAATCACAAGCTAATTTTCAAACAAAGCTCAACCTTGATTCCTCGTAAATTTCTGTGGTAAATTTTTATCCAAGCAAACAAGAAATTTATCAAGAAAGCGATAAAGGTACACCAATAAACAAATCAACTTTGAACTCTGATATCAACTGATGAAGAACCTTTGATAACTTGTATCAAGATCCAACAACAAAATGTTGAAACAGATATTTCTTTTCTTTGAAAGTAGTTTCGAGGGGAATAAGAATCAACGCAACGCAACACACAGTAGTTTGAATATTCAATGGAGGTTGAAACACCACAATAAGCGAAACTACTTTCAAAGAATAAAAATAAAAATTAATAAAGCTGAAATTGTAGAATTAAATATTAATTGAACTTGTAAAGCAAAATATAAATTCGTCCAAAATCTGGACAGCTTGTTGTATCAAAGCTTATTCCTTGTGTTGAGGCTCGAACGCTATAGAGTAATCTTGAAACTCTGTACAACCCTGTGTTGAAATTTGCTATGACTGTGAACTCATCATTAGGAATCAAGGTTGAGCTTACAGTACAACATTTGGACGATGTTATGGTTTCAATGACTACAAGTCACATATTTAACTTGGATTCGTGCTAATTCCCTTTTCATTCATACTATGTTTCAGTGGTTAAACCTTGCAATCTGATTTTGTTTTAATTAATGATGAGGACTTGGACAGCTTTGCGACAGTTTGGTGTAATGGTCATAACTATCGATCTAGGAATCCAATGGAACTCATTCAAGTGTCATTTGAAAGCTAAGAGATAGATCTACAACTTTCATTAAGATCACAAAATCATATTCTGCCATCTTGGTGTCCGAAATAGTCGTGCAAGTTGTCCATATTTTGGATGAATTTATATCTTACTTTCCAAGTTCAATTAATATTTAATTTACAATTTCATCTTTATTAATTGTTATTTCAATTCCTTTTAATTAGTTTATCTTAGTGGTGCTATATATAATAAAGGACATGTCCATGTGTTTAGTTAGTGTATCTTTTATTGCAAGTTTGTTATTCTAGAGATTGAGGAGCCCTAATTAGAATATGACTCTTCTATTATGGGTTCTTTTGAGCCGAATTCCACCTCTATATAAATGGGAATTCGGTCACCTTATTAATTAGATTGCTTGTTTTTATACAATATATTTTTTGAATATGATGTGAGGTTTTTACCTTTTCATTCATTCTTGAGTTACTGTATCAATAATCTAGTTTCATTCATTATTGATACAGTTTGGTATAATGGCCATAACTTTCGATCCAAGAATCTAATGGAGCTCATTGAAGATGCTATGGAAATTTAAGAGGCAAATCTACAACTGTCATGAAGACCACGAGATCATATTATATCGTTTCGGAATCCTAAATCGTCGTTCAAGTTACAACATCATGCTGTCCAGATTTTAAGCGAGAGTTATTCTTCGTTTTCCAAGTTTAGTTATTATTTAATTTTCAGCTTTTACTACTTTATTAATTTCGAATTATTACTATAATAAAGGACATGTGGTCCATTTAGTTATTTAGTTTATAGGAAGTACTAGTTTAGGGTAGTTTACTATACTCATGATTGATTTAGTTCTAGTCCAATTAGGACTCTATTTTGTAAGACTTGGCTGAAATTCCTTGTCTATTTAAGAGAGATTTCAGCCTCATTATTATTTAGATTAAGTTAGATGTATGATATTTGGTAAGACTATTCCTTAGATACTTGTGAATTGAACTTCTTATTAGAACTTCATTCATTCTTTTCCTTGAGTTACTAATCAACAAGTTTAGTTTCGCTTGTTGTGATTTTTCAGCCTCCATTGAAATCAAACTACCTAGTGTTGCGTTGATTTATTCCCTCGTAAACTATTTCAAGAAGAGAAAGATCTTAATTCAACATTTTGTGTTGAATATTGATACAAGTTATCAAGGTTCTTCATCATTGTGGGACTTGTGCAGTGTATTTCTAGTGTTTATACATCGTGTCATGTGTATATTTCCAAAGGGGTATTTTGGGAAACGGGAACTGTGGTGTCTATCTGTTATGCCTTTCTATGTTGTCTTATTTGTGATTATACTGGTCCTTACTGAGCCTTGAAGTTCAGTCCATTCACTTTTATTGTGCAGATGACAGGTATGATGAACATTATTATGGGGACGATGATTGGGAGGGCTCATTTGAGGAGTGATCCTAATCAACCTAGTTACTGAACGTTAATTCCATTTCTAGTTATTTCATTTGGAACAATTGATTCCTTTCGATAAATGTAATACGTAGAAACATTTCATTTCAGTAATTTAGACTTCCGTTGTAGCACTTTTCATTTAATGGATTGTTTTATAATGAATTGTCGTATTAGTAATCTCTGTTGTGGGTTTTGGTGTCTCATTATCCAATGAGACACTGCCATGTCACAATTCCGATTACGGAGTGTGACATGACTGGTTTGACGGTATCTTGACAAAAAATTGAACATAATGACTCTAATGGCATGCCGTAAAAATATTTATAACACTAAAATATAAAATTATTCGTATACCACTCAAAATAAATTTAATGTGAAAATACATTTAGGACGAAATAAACGTTTTTTCGATTTAATGTTTGATCTGTTGTGATGTACATGATTCAATAAAAAAGAGCTCCCGTATGAAAAACACATCTCTTTACTTGCAATTTGGGAAAAAGGAAAGATAACATCTCAAAGGAATTCGTGATTATCTTTAATAAATTTATATATTAGAGAAAGTCGATGAACTACAATCCAAAAGTGTATGAGCATATAGAGAAGCAGCAAATGAATAATAATGGCCAACTTGGGAATATATTCAATAAGCACCCGTTCTGACGATTTAAAAATTAGATTTTATTAGTAATTAAACTGAGTCGATATGTCTAGTTTCTATTGCTAAGACCTTTTTTAGTTACTGAAAGTATTTTTTATAAAAGTAGTTTTTTTTTTGAATAAATTAATCTGTTCTCATTTGCTAATAAACTACTGAAAAATTAAATTAATCTTCTCTCACAATTCAATCAAGGTAGAAATAAAAATATATTTATATGATTATGATTATTTTCTATTTAAAGTATCTTATATTATAATATTTTAGTGAAAAAAAAAATGCAATTAAGTATGTATAAGCTATTCTAAAAATAAAATAAAAAATTCAAACGGGATACTTTTTCAATTCAGATTTTTTTTTAAACTTATTTTAAATTATAAAGTTAGGTAAATAAGAAATTAAGAACATTCAACTTCAAGTAGTAGTATATTTTAATGAGTGAATGACATAAAGTGTGCACCATCAATTTTTACTTTTCTCTTTTTAGTCATAAATTATTTTTAGAACAAGTATAAATTATCAATAATTTACGAGCTTCTTATTATAAAAAACGTGGTGAATTCCGGTAAAAATCGGTCACATGCCGATGACATGCTGGTGGAGGTAGGAGTACAATTGTCTATTTGAAAACATTTTTTATTGAATAGCCTTTGTTGGTCACTAACAATTTTTACTTTTTTTCTTTTTAGCCATAAAGGTTTTTTGAACAACTATACCCATCAACAATTTACGGACTGCTTATTATAGAAAAAGTGGTGAATTCCGGTCAATATTTGTCACGTGCCAACAACATGCTAGTAGGGTAGGGGTAAAATTGTTTATCTTAAAATATTTTCTTAGTGAATAGGCTGAGTTGGCAACCAACAATTTCACATTTTGTTTTTTTAGCCTTTTTTTTTTTTTTTTTTTTAACCATAAACAATTTTAGGGCTTCTATAATTAAAAATTGCCGAAGACCCAGATTTGGGCAGAGCAAATGGATAGTTGTTACCTTGACACCTTCATTTTTCTTGTGTAATTTCTCTAGTGTTTTCAATGTCAAGCTCAAGCTGGAGTCGGTATAAAGTAAAAAAGAATAAAGAATACAAATATAACCGGTAAATGTTTGGTCTCTTGACACCTTCCAAATATTTGTTCCCTAATATAACCAGGTAAATACCTTGCGGAATATTTATGCGTGAATTTTAAATGAAAGTCAAAAGTGTCTGAGCGTGTCACTCTGTTATTGTTTAATGGGTTTCATCTTTCTTCACAAAACACAGTGGCACGCTCAAACACTTTTACCTTTCAGTTTAAAAATGTGATTTATTAGTAATTAAATTGAGTCTAAATGTCTATTTTCTATTGATAGAACTTTTTGAGTTAATGGAAAAATTACTTTTATAAGAGTAGTTTTTTTTTTCTTTGGAAAAACTATTTAAAAAAATAAATAAATCTTCTTACACAATTCAATTGTGGGAGAAATAAGAAATGATAATATATATATACACTTTTTAAAGTATTATATATTTTAAATTTTTAGTCAAAAAAGTAGTTCAGTATGTATAAGCTATTATAAAAAAATCAACCGGAATATTTTTCCAAATTAATCTTTTTGAACTTATTTTAAATTATAAAGTTAGATAAATAAGAAATTAAGAACATTCTAAGTAGTGGGATCTTCTGGCCACAGTGGAAAAAGGTTGTGGACGCAGGTCCTGCGTTCGATGCCGCATTCCCCCCCACCCCGCCCCGTAAAAAGAACATTCTAAGTAGTAGTATATTTTAAATAAAAAATTGTAAGTTGGTGCTTATAAAATAAGGGGAACATGCCCTAATAACCAAGTGAAAGAGATTTTTCTCGTGCGTTACATATTAATTACACTCTTCGCGAAACCAGACCTTTCGAACCTTCATGCTTTTCTGTCCATTAGTTCTAGAGAGCAACTTTCTCAAAAAATTTAAAAAAATGTCAGAGTATAAGATCGTAAGATCGTTGGATCAGACGATCTTGTTCAATTTAATTTTGTCTCTATTCAGCCAAGTTGACAGGTCGTTCAGTTCAAAGATGGAATGATACGGTTGAATTCAACTCCCAAGTCCTCTAACTTCACATTTGTTGGTTTTTCACGGTGGCGTTGTCGACTTTCGACTTCACTAAAGAATCAAGATTGGTTAGCTCTCTCATTCCTCATTATCTTATGAAAGTTTTATCTAAAAGATTTCCAGTCATAGTTTGAATTGACATAAAATTGTCATGTAATATTATTTAAATAGTTTTGGTATGATCTTTTGATCCGTGATATAATGATCGTATTTATGAGTTTTCAAACTCCTTCTATTATGAGTTAAAATTACGATCTTAACAACCTTACTGGAGAGTATATGATCAACGTAGCATATGACTAAGCACAAGATCAATAACATGGTATTGCTGCAACTTCTTACTTCTATAGTAAGAACTACTCATTTTGTTCTAATTTATCTATCCGTTTTGACAAATAAACGACTATTAATATTTTAATGAAAATATAAGTAAAGAATCTAAAATACTTCTTAATATTTCTATTGATCTCATTTAAAATTTATCAATTTCTCCCTTCTTTTACTCTCTCATTTTCACACAACATCTAACTAGGGGCATGCAAATTCGGTAAACCCTGATTTACCGACTGAATTTGAGTTGAATTTGGTAAATCGAATTCGATAATTTGGACTAATTCGGCAATTCAGATCATATCGAATTCGAAAACAATTCGAATACGGTATCCGTTTTATTTAATTCGGTTTACCGATTTCGACTTGAAATCGGTCAAATAGGTCGGTATTACTAATTTCGGATTCAAATTCTTATTAAAATATTATTTAAACATATATTATTATTTTTAATATATATTTTTAATTAATTAAAGAATATATTTATGATTTTGGTTGAATTGTATGTATCTATTGTGTTGGTTTTGGTTAAATATTTTTTTGTTTTCCGTGAATAACTACATAGGTCTTACCAATTCGATAATTCGGTAAACCGATCGAATTCCGAATTCACTCCAAATTGAATTCGAATTCGGTAAATCAGAATTCAATTCGAAATAGGTCGGTATTTTCAAAAATCAAATTACCGAAAAAACCTATTTCAAACTACTTATTTCCCGAATTCGAATTTGATGTTCACCCCTATATCCAACTACGTCATAAATATATATTTGAAAGTGAAAATTTTAATAAATTAGGAGTATTGATTGAGGAGTTGTAATAATTGTTAAATTAAAAAAATTATTTTAATACGTACTTTATTTAAAAATTATACAGTTAATTTGATATAAACTAAAAAAATGGACAAATTATTTTAAAACGGAATGAGTAATAGGTAGGAAAAAGAAATTATATGTGCACGAGCTTTACTAGAAGTCTAGAAGACACAGGCCCGTCTCAAACATATCCGAGGCTCTGTGCCGAAAAAAAAATTGGGGCCCCGGATTTTAGGCTAAATATATATATATATAAACAAAAAAAAATTGGGGCCCCGAATTTTAGGCTAAGTATATATATATATATAAACAAAAAAAAAAATAAAAAATTGGGGCCCCGGATTGTAGGGGGCCCTCTGCGGTCGCTCAGCTCGCATCCCCTATTAACCGGCACTGGTGTATGGTAAAAAAAATTTTGAGCAACAAATTGTAAAACATCAAGATCTTCAATTTTTTTAACTAATAATTATATACAAATTAAGTAATTTTTTAAAAAATTTGGGGCCCCTGTAAATGTGAGGCCCGGTTCCGGATGTCACCTTGGACACCCTTGGAGCCGGGCCTGAGAAGACATTGCTATTAATTGAGGCGTGATCTCGTAGTTAGATTTTTTTTTTAAGAAAAAAAAATGGGAGAGAAAGATTTGATTTCACATCATATATAGGTCGAATGTCACGTTACATTATCAATTACTCTGTCGGATGTTGACTCATTATTAAAGTTGTGGAAGCCTTCCCCAACAATAAAACAAAAACAAGAATACATGGAAGATTGAGATATGACCGTGTTACTGAAAGTCCGACTTAGCACGAAGCCTCTTATACCTTCAAAATTGCAGTCCGGCTCCTATGCGGAATAGGGATTGTTCCGCACGTCGTCGGATTGGATTTTAAACGGCTCAGATTTGGACAAAGAAAAGTTGCGGCTGGACTTAAAATATTAAAAAAAAAAATTTATCTCTCCAAATCTGTACCGTTAAAAAATCTCATCCGACGGCTGATAGCTTGTCCCGCACGTGCAGAACAAAAAGCTATCCCGCATAGGAGCCGGGGAGCTCAAAATTGATGCTCCAAATTAAATGTCCTATCTTATTAACTATTTTTTTTTTTTTTTTTTTTTTTTTTTAGATTGTGTCTCAACCTAATTTTTATTTTCTGCTCCAAACTAGTATCAAATCCAAACAGTTTAAACATTAATTTAATTTTTTACCAAACTAAATTCAAATCAGACACAATTCAAATACCGCATTTAAATCTCCACCTCTCTAGGAGGAATCTATTGGTGTACGAAAACATCCCTTAAACAGCACTTTACAACTGGGTGGAAATGGTTTGTCCCAAACATATTTTCATACATATATCTACCACTTAGAATTCGTCACGTGAATATTTTTTTCTTTGTGAGTGGTTGAGTATAGAAATATGAAAATACACGATGTTAGATGATTTTATTTTCAAATTATCTCAAACTAATATTCTGATATCAATCTCAAACTAGCCTGAAACTCAATAGATTCTATATGATTTAATTTTTAAAATTTCATTTGCAGACTCCAATTCAAAAATAGCCTGGGGCATAAATTTAAATTTTTAATCAAATCAAACTCAAAGCAGATATAATCCAAATATTTAAATCTCCGCCTACCTCTCCAGCTCCTATTCAGAATAGGTATTTTTTAGTATGTGCGGAACATTTTTATTTTTTTTTTCCTTGAGAACAAGTGTTCTTAGCTGTTTGCGCGAACAGATGTTCTTTTTAAATTAATCACAGCCTTCAAAATTTTAATTCAATGAATGAGAATCCATTCTGTACGTGCAGAACATTTCTCTTTCCGCACTGGAGCCGTGGTGCCCTAGAAGGAATCTATTGGTGGACGGAAAACATGGTAGTGGTACCGCTTAAGCCACGCTTTACAACTCATGCTTGAGTCAATGGTGAAATCGTCATATTATAATTAGTTTTTTTTTTTTTTTTAATTGTCGTATTTACTGTTGGAAGAGTCTACTGATTGCTATGAATTCTCTTTTCCCGTTCGGTGTCCATTTCCTATTCTACTAATAAAAAAAATGATATGTATTAAATTTTTAATTAAAAAATTATAACTTAAAAAAGTAGTGAAATTCACAAGAAAAAAATATATACTTGTCAAATATCTATCCTCGGGTAGGCCTGCAAACGGTTACAAACGGATACGGAATTGTCTATTCCGGATCCATATCCATTTTTAATTTTTTCTATCATATCCGTATCCATATCCTAGCGGATCCAAAATATGTATTACCAGATCCGCTGATTTGGATCCGAATACGGATATGGTCAAAAAGTCAAATTATACTATTATCCACAAATAATTCAACGACCACCTCACTTGGAGTATTTGCCAAATCGAGCTCGACCGTTGATCTTTTATTGCATCAATTTCCAAATTGACCTCGACCACCTCATTAGGAGTATTTTCCATCCTATAGGAGAAAGACAATGAATCAACAATTATGTTTCAAAATCTATAGTTTCTCAAATAAAGGAAAATTGGAGGTTATGAATAAATAAAATGAAAGAAACATAAAGCCTTTTCACCACTCTGCAATTCGAACACCAAATACAAAAACATATATTTGTAAACGAGAACCGACGGAAGAAAAATACTTATATTACAAAAAAGTCATAAATCCTATAAATCATGTAAAATATATTGTTTTAGGTAATATATATTGTTTTACCCGAAACAGATTCGGGTTTAACAGATACGATATTTTATATTTCATATTCGTAACCGTTTTATTACTCTTATACGGACTCGGATTCAGATGCAGGTATATGGGTCTAGAGTTTTTACCATATCCTAAAAATAAAATCGGATTCGATTCGGATACGGATAAAAATCCGACCCGTTTGCAGGCCTATCCGCGGGTATACAGAAAGAAAGGGACATTTTTTTGCCTCTACGGATATAGTGAACATCTCATAGCAAGGCTCCCCTCCACAATATACGCACGCCTTTACACAAACAGAATCAAAACTCCAGAAAACTATTTGGTAGGAAGATGAGTGGGGATTGGTTTTTCCAAATCCACAGCCGATTGAACAAGGTAGCAGTCCGGCAACAATACAAGTATTTAAATTCAAGGGAACGGAAAGAAATAGCCATCCCCATAAAGCCTTTAAATTCAAGGGAACGGAAAGAAATTCAGGTAATCCCCATAAAGCCTCCGAGAAGAATAAGAAAATGTCCCAAATCTAGGAGAGATTGATCTGTCAGCACCCAAATTTGTATTCGGCCCACTTTATGCTAGACAGGAGTTATCCGACAGCGGCGTGGAGGATGCTTGGCTGAGATTATTAGAAGAAGGAGGAGGAAATCAGGAGGACACCAAGGAAATTTACATGTCTGCTATCAGGAGAGTTGAGATGAAAGCAAGAGATGCTTATGGTGATGAGGCATTGAAAAATTTAACTAAGTTAAACTTCCGATTGATGATGATAAAAGATGGTTGCTTCTTTCTACAACTGGCATTGCATATTCTTGGTGCTTCAGACCGATTAGGGTATCCGGAGAAGCACTTAATTTTCGGGCAAAAGAAGCATAGCAAGAAGACGGTTCAAGAGTGGATAAAGTCGATGTTCTTAGTAGGAAACCAAATTCCACTTGTGGTGCTAAATGAATTAATGAAGCAAAATTTCTTCCAAAATGTTATAATATATGGTTTAGATAGACCTTCAGATTTGTTATCTAAACAGATCTTGTTTGATTTGCTGGTAAAACCTGCATGGGAATACAACATTCGTAAAAGGGCTTCTTCTTCTTCCAACCTACTCAAAAAGCAACTGTTGCCTTCTGACTTGCTTCATGGACTTCAGTTGTTTTTGCTTGGACGAGGATCAATAATTGACACTAGTAATGAAGGAGAAGATGAGCTAGAAGACGGAGATTTGGAATCCGGGATTAAAATCCGCAACACGCCTCAACCCATCATCGACAGCGACAAGGACGGTGATGACAGGAAAAAACTATGCGTCTCCGAATTGAGCAATAAAGGAATTTTTATCTGGAGATCCGACACAGCAGGAAGCCGGGGGATTGATTTCAAAACACGGATGTTCTTTGGCAGTCTTACCTTACCTACACTCAAGGTGAATCATGACATAAACGTACTCTTCTCGAATTTGAAATACTATGAAATCGCTCATCAAGAGAAAGAGATAAGGTCTTATATGAGGTTCCTGAGCAGGCTCGTTTCTACATATGAAGATCTCAATATCCTAGCAAAGAAGGGCATCATCGACGCAAGTACATCGGAAGAGAAAGAGAGGTTTCTTGAAATGTTGAGAACACTGGCAGACAAGGAAACCACTCATAATCATCAGTCCGTTATCGGCCGAGTCAAAGATTATTCCGTTTTCCCGTGGGAAAAGTTCAAATATGTAGCCATCCTGGTCTCCTTTCTTACCATTGCACAAACAGTATTTGGTGTACTCAGTTATTTGGTGGGGCTGAAACAATTACATCAGTCTCAAGGTTGATAGACCTTACAAGTATTTCATATCTTTCTTAGCCATTCGATGATACTTCCCTGACATCGAGGTGGTGGGATCAATTTCAGATGAATGTTATCGATCTGAATTTGTAACTTGGTATAGTCTAATATTTTTGGTTTTGTTCAATTGGTTTTTTATTTTCAATAAACTATTATGAAGTTTAGGGGTCTTGCATTTTGTCCCCTTGTTGTAGAATACGCACCTACAGTACGTGTTAAAAATTTCCCTTCAGTCATACTCTCTCTATTCATAAATATAAGACTCTTTAGACAATTTAAAAAAATTAAAGAACATGTTTTTTTCACTAAAGTTTCAAAATTGGGTATAAGGTTATTAATGTGTACGGACAATTTTTTTAAATATGGGTTAAGTAGGGATTTGTGTTTTTCCGTGTGTGGACATTACCCCCAACTAAGGTGAAAAAACAATTTGAAAATTTTCCCCAACTTTACTTCTTTCTACCACCTTTTTTTTTGCTTTGCCTTGAACTGGCCATGGTTTGGCATAATGGGCCAATGCCAATCTTTTTTTTGGATGCAACAATTTTTGCCAGAACGGATTTGGGGAATCCGTTCTCAACTGACGTGGCACATTCCAGACGCACATCGCCACGTCAGCCAAGAACGGATTTCTCACCCCATAACGGATTTCCGTTCTGCCACTTCAGTAACATTGTCCAAAACACTTAGTTTTTTTAAATCAATTCTAGAACGGATTTTCCAAATCCGTTATAGACTGGCAGAAGTTTTGTGTGCCATAAATACTTTGAGTTTTTTGTTTTGTTTTTGGCCTAAAAAATGTAACATGCTTAGTTTACAACAACCAAAATCACTAAAACAGAATATTAATAACCAAAAAATGTGTAAAAATTACTTGGATAAGTTGCTTTATTAATAAAAATCAACAACGTAAAAATGAATCATTTGTAACATAAATTAAACCAAAAAAATCAAACAAAACAAACTAAATATAGTGTCATATCTACTGCCCTGACGGTGTGTACATAACTGTCATTTTTGGGTTCTTCCATAAATAGTACGTGTGGCCGTCTCTAGTTCTGAGGGCACTACTGTGCTCCGTTTCTATGAATTCAGCGCATTCGCAGTCGAAACGTATCGGCTCCTCATGTGACTCTGGCTCGAGCAGTGTATTCTGTAGCTACGTTTGTGTCTGGTCGACCTAGGCTGAACGAGGGTGGTAAACCAAAAAAAATATCCGGTTGTCCAGATGTAGAGGTCCCCGCACCAGGATCCCCCCAATCGCCTTCCCGTTGAAAGACTAATCTTGCTCGGGAAATGGTAAACATATTACTTTAGCCGCATCCCTACGAACTCTAGTCCGAGTCTGATCCTCGGGTGGTAGAGGCGCTCCCCGTATCTCCGCGGGGCCGAGTGCACCGTATCCTCTTATGAATCTCCTGAGTAGCTTGCTGAGTCCGACGACCACCCTCCCACGCTGACTGCTACCTTCAACAGGCTGCCTCAGTTGTGTCAACGGTCGCTCAATGGTAGCCTCTGGAATGTTGGTAGAGCGCGGTCTGCACGAAACTGCCTTCCCAACCGCCTCAAATGCATCTTTGATTACTTTGCTCGCCCAGGTAATCAGATTTTTGTACTGGCTTACAGTTTTGGCTGTAGTCTCAGATTTCTCGAATTCCGCCAGTATTTTTCTATTTGACTCATTTTGTAACATTAATATTGATATTAGTAATTTAAAATCAATAAGATTAATACTAATTACAAAAGGAAAAAAAACTTACCAAAATTTTTTCTGCTGTTGCGTTGGGTTGATAACACATCGGGAGTTGCCTAGTATCCTTATTTTTTGGGTTGGTGAGAAGGTGAACGGTAATGTTATTGTATGACCTCTTTTACCTTTTAGATTCTGGACAAGTTGAGAATGCTCGACCACATCATCTTTCTTAAGCTCAATAGACTCCACATCAACATTTAATAAATTATGCTTAACAACTTCAAAGAAAGGAAGAGGTTTAATATCAACATTACCATTGTTTTCTTCCTTACCTTCCTTACCTCTTTCACTTAGCGGATTTTGGACAAGTGGAGAATGTTCGATTCCATCATCTTTCTCAAGCATAGTAGACTCAATCTCTAGATCTTACTCTAATATCCTATCATCTATTACTGTGATTTCCTCAAATTCCTTAGAATGCTCATCTATATCACATGGAAAGACTTCTTGAGGTTGGTTTAGAAAATCAATTATTTGTCCCATATAAGTTTCTATGTTTTTAATAATGCCTCAATATTAATTTTATAGATTTGTGTGTGATCGATCACCTTGTTTGAATCCTCCAACCTTTTGTTAGAATCATCAATATATTTAGTGAGCATCCTTGAAGATAAGAAACTCATATCTAAAGCTGTCCAAGTTATTCATTCAAGTTATGATCAAGTTTTTGACTCATTCATTCCAATTCCATGGACATGTTATCCAAATGATGAGACTTGGATAATGACTCAAAGGAGATCAAGTAAACAAGCTCTCACATCACATCAATCATTTTGGAGACCCAAAGACTCTACGTAATGAGAACTCTCATCAACTTGGATAAATATTAACTTCAGTTTTGTGACAATTTGGTGTAATTGTCATAACTTGTGATCCAGGAATCCAATGAAGCTCATTCTAGATGATATGGAAAGATAAGAGGCATATCTACAACTTTCATGAGAACACAAGATCAGATTATGCCTTTATGAAGTTCTAAATTGTCGTGCAAGTTACTACACCATGCTGTCCAGATTTTCAGCGAAAATTATTCTTGTTTTTCTAAGTTTAGCATTTATTTAATTTCCATCTTTTAGTATATTATTAATTTCGAAATATTACTTAAATAAAGGGCATGTGGTCCATTTAGCAAGTAGTTTATGCTTTAGCATATTCTTTAGAAAGTATAATCCTAGTATATTTAGGACTTAGCTTGTTTAGGGCTTTTCAGCCGAAATCTTTCTCTATATAAAGAGAGGTTTCGACCACATATTGGGGAGACTTGATATTAATGATATACTAAGGTTTATTCCTTTGTTGCTTTGTGAATTGAATTTCTATTTATATCTTCCTTTCATTGTTACTAATCAACAAGCTAGTTCCCTTGTTGTGGTGTTTCTTCATTCATTTAGTGTTCTCCTGCCTAGGTAGCCAAGTGTTTATCGCTGCTTGGAGGTCTACTGCGTCGAATACTCTGAAAGTCCTTTGCTATAGTAGTCAAGTGCTTATCGCTGCTTGTAAGTTGTAATAAGGCATTCACGTGAACTCAATTCAAGTTAGAGAAAGATCCTCTTTTCTTTGTGTCGAATCTTGATTCCGTCAAGGTTTTTCATCATATTGGTATTAGAGCTCAAGGTTGATCTATTTCTTGGTGTATCGTTTCTTGCTTTCTTGATTAAAAAAAAAGGAGCCAAATTACCTTATATTTGTCTACCTATTTCGGTAAAAAAAAAAAAAATTTACAAAGAGCAAAAGATCAAGAAAAGGTTAGGGAACTTTTCTAAAGTTGTTCCCAAAACCAACAAAGAAAGATTGAGGTCAAAGAGTCCTACATGCACAAGGAAACTTCAAAGTAGCTATTTTCCTCATAGGATAACAGTTCCTTTTCTTTATAGTACTATTTCTTATTCTTATTACTTTTTTTTTTCTTTCACTTTCCTTTTCTTATAGGTCTAGGATTTCTACATTCTTGAATTTTTTTTTCCAGCCGTACCCCTCCCCACCCCCCAGGATTCAATTATTGGCTTACATCTTTAAAGCCTTCTAGAGTTGAAATTCTTTTGCAAAGTTTCAAGGAATAATTGAGAGATTCACTTAAAAAAAAAATTTGAGAGATCAAATATGTCAACTTCTAAGCAATCTGAAAGCTTCGTGGATGACAAATTTCTTAGGGATGCTTAAGTACAATTGATGGGTAAAAAGGTGAGACCACAAAGGCAGCTCATTGATCATAGAAGAGGGCAACACATAGAGCGAAAAGAGGGCTACTTTGATGATGATGATGATGATAAAAGGTATGGCTCTCAAAATCGTACAAATTCAAGGAGAGCATATCATAGGCCCCAAGATGATTATTGGCACGAGAGGCCGAGAGGAAGGGATAAACAAGGTTTGATAATAATATTCGTACAACCAAGACAAAGATTCCTCATTTTCAAGGTACGAATGATTCTGAATTATATTTTGAATGGGTATATAAAATTGATCATATGTTTGCTACCCATAATTATTCAGAGGGTAAAAAGGTAAATTTAGCAGCCATGGGATTTTATGATTATGCATCAAACTGGTGGGAACAAGAGAGTATACTTAGGAGAAGGCCTGGCTAACGACCTATTGATAGATGGGATGATATGAAAGCTGAGATGAAACGGAGATTTGTTTCCCCACATTACATTAGGGAACTTGTCTATCGTTTACAAAGGCTTAGACAAGACTATAAATCTGTTGATGAGTATTACAAAGAAATGGAAGTTATTATGATTAGAGCGAATGTTCAAGAGGATAGATATACTACTATGGATAGATTCTTGTCAGGCTTAAATGATGATATTAGGCCAAAAGTGGAACGAGCTAATCATGTTGATATTATAGAGATGGTGAACTATGCGGAGCAAATTGAGAGAAAGCTCAAAGAGAAAAGGAGAGGGACCAATTCGGCTAAGTTTTCCACTTGGAAAAGGCCAAATCAGTCCCCTTCTAGTTCTTCTTTTTGGCCAAGCAAAATAGATTATAAGGAATCATTAGGGGCTGCCAAAATAGCCACGACTCAACTTGAGTTTGCCCAAACAGCCACGAATCCTTTTTCAACTTTGAAGCTAAATTATTCATCTTCAATTCAAACGGAATGCTCTAAGTGTCAAGCAAAAAGGCACGTTGCTATGGACTGCCCAAATCAAAGTATGATAATGCAAGATGATGTAACTTGGGTTAGTCAAAAAGAAAAGAGAGAGACTGAGAGCAATGTTGATAAAAAAAAAAGAGTGATGAGTGATGAGTCGAAAGAAAAGAGTGATCTTACGCTTGAGAGAAAAGAAGCAAGTTTGGGTGATAAAAGAATTGAGAGAAAAGCCATGAGTCAAGGGAGACAAAAGGCCGACTCCATAAAAGTGAAGAAAGAGTGTTTACTTGTTTCCATTGGTGAGGTAGATAATACAATTCAACCTCTAGAGAGGCTGATTTTTCGGAACATAGAAACAAAGTTTATGTCTTTTATTTCTATTGAACTAACAACTCATTCTCTTTCAAGTTGTATTGCTAAATGTTTGCAGGAATACATGGATCTATTGCACGAACAAATTGTGAAAAAGAGGAAAGCCCAGAGTATTACAATGAATCCAAAAGGAGATAGTTATTTTCAAGATGTTTCCAAATTCAATACTTACAAATTTAAGTTACAAGATTTAGAAGATTCGAGGACGAATCTTTTTAAAGAAATGGGGAATAATGCGGACACATCCTTTAAGATAAGAGACTCATATCTAAAGTTGTCCAAGATCATTCATTAAAGGTTATGATTAAGTTTTTGACTCATTCATTCCAATTCCATGGACATGTTATCCAAATGATGAGACTTGGATAATGTCTCAAAGGAGATCAAGTAAACAAGCTCTCACATCACATCACTCATTTTGGAGACCCAACGACTCTACGTAATAAGAACTCTCATCAACTTGGATAAACGTTAATTTCAGCTTTGTGACAGCTTGGTGTAATTGTCATAACTTGCGATCCAGGAATCCAATGAAGCTCATTCTAGATGATATGGAAAGATAAGAGGCATATCTAAAACTTTCATGAAGAACGCAAGATCAGATCATGCCTTTATGAAGTCCTAAATTGTCATGCAAGTTACTACACCATGCTGTCCAGATTTTGAGCGAGAATTAATCTTGTTTTTCTAAGTTTAGCATTTATTTAATTTCCAACTTTTAGTATATTATTAATTTCGAAATATTACTTAAATAAAGGACATGTGGTCCATTTAGCAAATAGTTTATGCTTTAGCATATTCTTTACCAAGTAGTTTATTCTTTAGCATATTCTTTAGAAAGTATAATCCTAGTCCATTTAGGACTTAGCTTGTTTTGGGGCTTTTCAGCCGAAATCTCTCTCTCTCTCTCTCTCTCTCTATATATATATATATATATATATATATATATATATATATATATATATATATATATATATATATAAAGAGAGGTTTCGACCACATATTGGGGAGACTTGATATTAATGATATAGTAAGGTTTATTCATTTGTTGCTTTGTGAATTGAATTCCTATTTAGATCTTCCTTTCATTGTTACTAATCAACAAGCTAGTTCCCTTGTTGTGCTGTTTCTTAATCCATTTAGTGTTCTTCTGCCTAGGTAG
Source organism: Vinca minor (assembly GCA_026122235.1). Classification (NCBI taxonomy): domain Eukaryota; kingdom Viridiplantae; phylum Streptophyta; class Magnoliopsida; order Gentianales; family Apocynaceae; genus Vinca; species Vinca minor. The sequence goes on from JAOCZM010000026.1 coordinate 6,271,129, forward strand.
CCAAGTGCTTATCACTGCTTGGAGGTCTAGTGCGTCGAATACTCTGAAAGTCCTTTATTATAGTAGTCAAGTGCTTATCGCTGCTTGGAGGTTGTACTAAGGCATTCACGTGAACTCAATTCAAGTTAGAGAAAGATCATATTTTACTTGTGTCGAATCTTGATTTCGTCAAGGTTCTTGTTAGAATGATCCATATATTTAGTGAGCATGGTTTTGAAGTCTCTTTCATTATCTTGAGTTGGAGGTTGTGGAGAAGTTTCAACAAAATTACCATTTTGCTCCCATTCATAATTTGTATATATATTCCATTCAGGATTGTAATTGTAGGAATGTTGATTACTCTCCACATTGCCCTGTCCAAAAAAATTAGCATAATAAGAATTCATTATCATATAGTGTCTACATTGATTCGTGTGATGATAAATTCCTCCACAAAGCTCGCAATGAAAACTAATGGCATTGTTCCTTGATGGCAAAGATATTGGATTGAAGCATTGCGAATTATTCCAAGCCATTTTTTTTCAATCTTTGAACTCTTGCCTGAGATACAAAAAAATAATAAATAAATAGAGAATATAAAAAAAAATTAAAAAAATCAAACAAATAATAAAATAAACTTAGGTTTAGTAATATAATTGTACACTAAATAAAAACAATCCCAGGCAACGGCGCCAAAAACTTGATGCGAAATTTGCAAGTGCACAAATATCAACAAGTAATAAAGTAGTAAGTACAAGATCGTCCCAACGAAGATTGTTTATCTAACTGGAAAATTATCTTACTTATAACCTAACTTAAACCAAAATAAGGATGAATGAATGAATTAAAACTAATTATGAAAAATAATTAAAATAAATTAAAGATTCAGTTAAAAGTGATAAAAATATATGTAACGAATGGATTAAGACACTTTAAATCTAGTCTACTCCTTTTATGTAAAATAAATGATTCCTTAATTTAAGTCTCAACTAGGTTATTGGTAGAAATTCCCGAATATAAGCTAGACTCAATCTCTTGGCGAAAAGCTCCTAACCTTAGAGAATAAATATCAGTCGTATTTCTACGTGATTTTAAGACCTAAAACCACATAAAACTCCATGGAGTTTTCCTACCTTTTGTTTCCTACTCGCTAGAAATCACACAAGGAAATCGAATCTATCTCTAGTCAATTTTACGTCATGTTGTTATTATCCTCGATCCAATTAAATATAGAACATGCCAAATATTATTCTTCTTTTCCTTTTATGTCCAAAATACCTATTAACCTGTATCAAATATTAGAAAATTAGTAAATAAAATTCATAAGAATATTTTTAGACATATTCACTCATAAAGACTAATTTAATATATTATTTTATCTCAATTAAACTCAAAACAAATGTGAAAATTTCCAAAATAATGGTAAAATATAGGCTCATCACATCACCCATCATTTAAACTAAATCTACTCTCTCTTGTACAATTATTAAAGGATTCACAGATGGTTGTTATATTCCTTTCTGATATTTTCTTTCTTCAGGATCTTATGACCTGGAGGAGGATGGGTTTAGCTAAACAATTTCAAGGACTATATCTCCTAGATGGACGCCAATCTAGCACAATTAAAGGCGATTCCACTGATTATTCTGCTTCCAAAATAAATTCTGTAACTTCTGAGAGTTATGATAAATCTCTCTTATGGCATTACAGATTAGGTCATTTATCTCTTAACAAACTTAAAGTTGCTAATTCTATGGATTCTTCTATCAAATTACCAATATCTTCACACTGCAAAATTTGCCATCTCGCAAAGCAACGGAAATTACCTTTTTCTCATAGTACTTCTATTTCGAAAATGAATTTTATTTGGTCCATATGGAAATTTGGGGACCTCATAAAGTCCAAACAGTACATGGGCACTCATATTTTCTCACAATTGTCGACGATTATAGTCGTTATACTTGGATTTTCCTAATGAAACATAAATCATATACAAAAGGCTTAATTCATGACTTCTTTAATCTTATCAAGACTTAATTCGAAAAATGTATTAAAATTATTCGAACTCATAATGGTGTTGAATTTGACATGGCCAATTTTTATCAGTCAAAAGGCATTACTCATCAAAAGACTTGTGTTGAAACTCCCCAACATAATGGGATAGTTGAAAGAAAGCATCAACACTTAATGAGTGTAGCTCGCGGTCTAAGATTTCAAGCCTCTCTACCACTAAGTTATTGTGGTTTATGTCTCCAACATGCTGCTTTCTTGATTAATATTACACCAACACTCTTATTAAATAATCAAAATCCTATTCCATGATTTACTTTATTAAGCCATATTATCACCGCCTTAAAGTTTTTGGCTGTCTAGCTTATGCTAGCACTATTTAACAAAATCGAACAAAATTTGGCCCTCGTAGTAGGGCTTGTGTTTTTCTTGGTTATCCAACTAATACAAAAGGCTATTTTCTTTTGGACACAAAAACAAGAAAACTCTTTATGTCTAGAAACGTCTATTTTTATGAAAATATATTTCCTTTCACTTCTAAAGATTCTTTTTCGAGTGAAAATGCTCTATCACTTCCTATTCCATTTCAATATGCAGATTCTCCTGCCATTTTACTCAATATATTAATGAAACTCCTTCCCCTTTGGAAAATTCTCCACATCAATCGCCCCCTCAAAATCCTCTTCTACTAATGAGGTCTACAAGGATTCGAACAACTCCATTTTATCTTCAACAATATACTTGTCAAATCCTTCACAAACTAACTTTTCCAAAGATCTTTTCAACTCCACATCAACTGGACAAAGTTCATTCTTATGACAACTTATCTGTCTCTCACCAAAATTTTACTTTGAATATACTAACAACTATTGAACCAAGTTCCTATCAGGAAACTGTAAAACATCCTGAGTGGCGCCAAATCATGAAGAAAGAAATTGAGGCTCTTGAAGCAAACAAAACATGGACCTTAGTTCTCTTTCCAAACGGCAAGCGCCCTAAAGAGTGTAAATGGGTGTACCACATAAAATATAATGCAGATGACAACATAGAACGACACAAAACAAGACTTGTTGGCGAAGGATACACACAAAAGGCCAGGATTGATTACTTTGACTGTTTCTCACCCGTTGCCAAAATAACGACTATCAGGACATTGTTAGCAGTAGCTGCAATTAAAGGATGGAACCTTGAACAATTGTACATCAATAACGCATTCTTTCACGGTGATCTCCATGAAGACGTCTACATGACCATTCCTAAAGGTTTCCATACCGTAAATCCTAATATAGCATGTAAACTTAACAAATCTGTTTATGGTTTGAAACAGGAAAGTCGTCAATGGAATCACAAGGTAACTCAAGTACTTCTCTTTAGTGGATTCAAACAAGCCACAAGTGACTACAATTTGTTTATTTACAATAAAAATTGTTCTTTTATTGCTTTATTAGTATATGTTGATTATGTTATTTTAACAGGAAATAACATGTGAATGATTACTTCCATTAAGAAATTTTTGAACCAAGTGTTTCGCGTCAAGGATTTGGGAAAGCTTAAGTATTTTTTAGGCTTTGAAATTGCACACAACTCAACCGGTATCCACATGAGTCAAAGAAAGTATACATTAGAACTTCTGCAATAACTAGGATTTCTTGGATGCAAACTTGTTGCAACTCCCATGGATCCTTCTTACGTACCTGCTGCAAAAGATTCTCCAATCCTCTCAGATGTTACTGCTTGTCGACAACTTATTAGAAAACTTCTTTACCTAACTAACACAAGACCAAATATTTCCTATGATGTTAAGAGACTAAGCCAATTTCTTGATCAACCAATAGAATTACATTTACAAGCTAGTCATCGCATTCTTCGCTACCTAAAATGCGCTCCTGGTTCTGATTTATATTTTTCATCTTCCAACAACATTCAACTTACTGGATATTCAAATTCCGATTGGGGTGGATGGCCTGATACAAGAAGATCAGCCACCGTATATTGCCTCTTTATTGGTCATTCTTTAATTTCTTGGGAATCCAAGAAGCAATCCACTGTTTCTCGAAGTTCTTCTGAGGTCGAGTATCGCGCTATGGTGACCACAACCTGTGAAGTCATATTGTTGTTATCTCTTTTACGTGATCTAGGTGTTCCTCACAATCCTGCGGTTCTCCTCTTCTGTGATAATTTAAGTGCTATTCACATTGCCGAGAATCCCGTCTTCCATGAACGAACCAAACACTTGGAAATTGACTGTCAATTAGCGGATCTATTCACAAAAGCTTTTCTGACTCCCCGCTTTCATTTCCTTACACAATCTATTGGCCTTACCGATATTTTTTCTACGCCCAGCTTGCAAGGGATGTTAGAGTATCAGAAGAAGGAAAGAAATCAAAATCAATCAACAAATAATCAAGTGATTGATCATACAAACAATAAGGAATCATATTCCTAATTATGTGCCTTGATGTATTATATAATTAGACATGATTAAGGTTTATTACCTTATTAGGCTAGAATTTTATGCATATAAATAGGTAGTTGTGTATGTTTTACTAGTGTGATATAAAATTATTTTCTCTTTGTTCAAACTATTCTCAAATTCTAAATCTTACAAACTCCCCAAGTAATTTTAATCAATAGATACTGATATTGTTTCAGTGAGCATAGAGAGATGAATACCATGGTTATTGTGGCAGCTCTACTGGATAGGCTTCCGAATCTATTTCCGCCATCAAATCCTAGATCACGCGAGCTGATAAGGGTAATCAATGACAAGCTTATTCCTGTGAAGGAACAGTTGAGTAAAAACATCAACATTGAAGATAGCATCAATCTTTGCATACAAAAAGGAAAAAACATCCATCAGCAGGCCATAGAAATCATTAAAGTTTCTATGGATCTCGAGAATTTTATCGAATCATATGCCCTCGAGCTGGAGGCTGCGTCAAGAAGAAGGAATGGATTTCTTAACAGGATTTTTAGAAGATCTAGCAAGCAGATCATAGAAGTGGTCAACAAGAAGCTGGATCAGATCCAGCAGCTCCTAAAGCAATCAAACACTTGTCCAAATTCAAATGAGTATCATACCATTGGAATGGCCGAGGATGGTCTTACCAGGGAGTTAATCAGATATGTGGATTCGGAGGTAATCATTGGAATGAAGGACGATGAAGAGAAATTGATGGAGGCTTTAACGGGTGAAACCAGGAAGCTTAATGTTGTCTGGATCTGGGGAATGCCTGGATTAGGCAAAACAGTTCTTGCGAGGAAATTATACGAAGAAACTCAAGACTATTTCAGTGTTCGTGCTTGGATATTTGTATCTCTGGTGTATGAAACAAGGGACATTCTGAAGCACATACTTAAATCCATATCTTCTGAATTCGATACTAGAACAATGGAAAACATGATAGAAGATGATTTGGTCCTGCATATCTATAAATATTTAAAAGGGCGGCGATATTTGATTGTGTTGGACGATGTCTGGTCTGCTGATGCTTGGTTTAGCATACGCATGGTTTTCCCAGATGACAACATAGGTTCAAGAATACTTATTACCACTCAGATAAGAGAAGTAGCACATAAGGTGGCCACTCCAGGTACCCATATCCACGAAATGAGACTCTTGACCGTAGATGAAAGCTGGGAGCTGTTGAGGCGTAGCACAGGGCTAAATGGTAATTTTCATGACCTCTAGACATTTTTTCCCCCTTCTAGATAGATTTATTTTGGTAGCAAGCATAGAGATTATTTTGAGTTCTGCTAATGTCCGGTTGGATCTTAGTCTCAGATTCATGGTCTCAGCCTCACGGGTTTGCACTTATTCTAATTATAATTAGGTTGTTATTAACTTATGGATCTGTTCTTGATTAAGATTGACAAATATTTTATCTTAATACTAAGCATTTTGCAGTTTGCAAATCACAGACAGTTCAATCAATTATTTTATAAACATTTTTTTTTGGGGGTGAAAAACACATTATAAGCATATACTTCAATATAATTGAGCTTTTGTATTTTATATATCATTTTGTTTCACTACTGAGTACTGACCTGCATATACTTTTCTGCAGACACAGAGCTTAATCAAGAAATACAGCGAATTGGTATGAATATAGCAAGGAAGTGTGGAGGTCTACCATTGACTATCATAGCGCTCGCTGGTATATTAAGAGGAAAACCAATAGATGAATGGGAGCGGGTTTTTCGCCAACTTGATGGTACAATATCAAAGTCTCTGGTAGATGTATTCGGATTAAGTTACAAGCAGTTGCCACTTTACTTGAGGTCATGTTTACTGTATTTGGGTAATTTTCCCGATGATACAGACATAGAAATGGACACAGTATGTCAATTATGGATAGCTGAAGGCCTGTTATCATCATTGGGGATGGATATACCAAATGGAAAAACAATGATGGACGTTGGAGCGCGATATTTTTATGAATTGGTTGAGAGAAGCTGGATCCTAATTTCAGACCAAAAAGTTGCAGGAGAAAGAAGGTTCACGTTTTGCAAGATTCATCCGGCGATAAGAAATTTCTGTAAAACGAAGGGAAATATTGAAGAACTTTTTGAGGACATAGATGAAAATCACCCAATGAGTTCAGCAATTTGGCATGCTATATATCTGGACAAAACTGAATATTCCTATTACGATCTCTATGGAAACGCTGATTACCTTCGGTCCCTTCACTTCTTCAGTACAAGCCTTTCAGAACGAGGGTTCATTAGACCACGGGAAGTACCAAATATGGTTAAGTTTAGCTGGCTAAGAGTTTTGTATCTTTATGGTGTCGATTTTAAGAACGGGAAGTTTCCAAAAGGAATAGAGAAACTTGTACATCTGAGGTTCCTAAGTTTCAAGGAGTGTTACCTCTTGGAATTGTCTTCTTCTGTGGGAAATATGTTGTTCCTACAAACTCTTGATTTGAGGATAAGAAATGAATGTGAAATGACAATACCAGAAGATGTCTTTCAAAATTTGGAAAAACTCAAGTATTTGTATTTGCCTCTAGCTTACCAAACTCTTAATGATCACGAAAAGTTAAGCCTGGTAAGACTGAAGGAACTGGAAATACTTGAAAACTTTGACCCCAATCTGTGCAATGCTGATGACCTCTCTGTGCTAATCAACCTCAAGGAGTTGAAGGTAATTAAACTCGATTGTTACTCCGTGAATAGGCTAGCTGTCTTGGAAAAATTGTTCAACTCGAGTTCTCTTCATGCTTTACAAATAATAGAGGGAGACTTGGGCAAATTGCCAAAGATCATTCATGAGATCACCACTTCAAGCTTAACTGATATAATCTTGAATGGTTCTCAACTTACTGAAGATTCAATGAAAATACTTGAGAAGCTTCCTAATCTGAGGATCTTGGTCCTAGAAACGGAGTCATACATTGAAAAGGAAATGAAGTGCTCTTCAGATGGTTTTCCCGAACTCAAGTATCTTAAACTATCCAACTTGTCCGAACTAGAAGACTGGGTAGTGGAAGATGGCGCAATGCCGAACCTCTGCACTTTGGCAATTGAAAACTGCACGGAATTGCAAGCATCAGTATGGTTGGAAAATGTTTGTTATCTAACAAGATTAGAAATATCTTCTATGCCAGACGAATTTACACAGACAATTCGAGATTACTACTCAGAGATTGGCTTTGAAGAAATAAATGTGTCATGAAATACAGACAAGAAGGTAATCCAACACAATGTGTCAATAGTCCATTTACATTTCAAGTGAACGATCCCTGAGCATATATGAAACTAGTTTTTCTTCTTTTTCTTCAGCAGGCCCAAGAAAAGATCCCCAGTTCAGTCAAAGACCAGAATGCTGCGTGGCCTTCATTTTCTATGGACCATCAAGAACAATGACAAATGGCCCTATATCATTTTTTTTACTTTTAATTCAAACTAAATATTTGTGGAGTTTGTATAACCCTTGTGTTATTTGGTTTTTGTTTGTGGACATTTATTGACCTCCAGGACAACTGGTGAATAATATCCTTGGCTCCGACTAATTCGGTTGGGAAATGCGCAGGATAAACGTTATAATGCGACACAAAGTTGCTCCATGGATGACTTGAACTTTTGATCTTATCATGGGTAAGCATTTGTAGATCAAAGATGAAACCATTTGATCTAAGATCACGTATCATCATTGTGTCAGATGGATTCTTGTTTTTTTAACTCCGTTTGTTCGAGCGGATCTCATTAGTTTACTTTCAGAAAAGTTTTCTGCTAAGACTTAATCTAATATTTGTTCATATGGACATTAGCACATATGCAGCTATCAATAGTCGTCTTTGCGAAGAACCCTTAGGTCTGAAAATACCTATTTTATAGATATACTCTTTAATTTTTCTTAAACACGATTTAAAAAATTAATATTAAAACTTTTCATTTATTATCTCCATGGAATATGGCTGGAAATACATCTCCAGTTAAGTTGGATGAAAATGGTATTAAAGGAGATAAAAGTCAGGAAACATTTCAGTAGATTTTCTTTCAAAAGAAAGTGAAATTAATGTGGTACATAGTTGTTGATCCTATGAAAATCTAGAACAATTATTTATTAAGATAATGCCCGTTGCAATTTTTAAGGTTAATTTTGAAGATCTATATGCATTGATCAATGATGTTGCCAGTAGAGAAAATAATTTTGGCATAAGAATAGTGTACTATTTTTTCATGACTATGTGTGTTTTTTTTTTTCCACTGAATTTTTTTCCTTGTAAGGTTTTTATTAAGACATATTCTTAATATTATGGACATTCAAGCGAAAATGTTAATGTCTTAGAATATATGAGGGATGTTCATCTTGTTCCTGAGTCCAACTCACTAAACCTCAACAAGGTTTCTATAGAATTAGGGTTACATTGTAACATTTTATTAAGCCTATAAATAGGTATCATGTGAAACAATAATAGGATTGCTCCAGTAATTCCTTATCTCTCTTATGTCACTGTATTATCTTAGTCTCTCTCTACTTTTAATTAGAGATGATAATGGACTCAGTTAGATTGGAGATCCGGTTCGGCCCAATCCAATTAATTTAGGAATTCTCGGTTTAAGTTGGGGGCGGGGATGGGGATGAATTTGGCCCCACTAATGGGGCAAGATCATAGGCGGGTGAAATAATATCTCCGCCCCGCCTTAAAATATTAAATAGAAATAGAATAAAATGCTTTAAAAAATGAAATATATATCAAATTTGGAGAAAATTGCGTGAATCGAATTCTCTCAAAAATTTCTCCTCCTCTTAAACCTTATAGTGACCCTATTCACTTTATCGTCATCGCTTATCGCCTCTTACATCCACGATATATGATGTGTTTAGTCAATTATGTGTTTCAAGTTGAATATCCTAATAGGATTGAGAAAAGAAAAAAAAAAAAAAAAGAAGAAAAAAACTTGCATTGATTTGTTTAATAAGTACAAGTCAAAAAAATGAGAAGTAACCAAATAGATCAACAAGTTCTTTGTTCTCTCAATCTTATGTTCTTGGAAAAAGGCCACATGTCTTGCAAAGTCATTTATATTATATTGTTGAGAAGTAAATGAGCTCCATCAACAAACTAGTATCATTTAATAAGCAAACTAGTATCAATTTAGATTGTGCTATTTCGTTTTACATGTATTAAATATTTTAATTTACAATTTTATATTATTTTTTCAAGGTTCTAATTGGGGATTTTTGTTTAAAATTCCCTAATTTTTTCTAGTCGAAATTGGGACGAAAGTATGAATTTGGGTAAAAAAAAATCTATGTTTTTCCGCACTTGAGGTTGAGCCTTCACCTGAGCTGGGATCCCATCGCCATCCATTCCCAGTGATGGGGCTAAGTCAGGAATGGAAATGTGATGGAAGAAACTGGGCTGGGGATTGAAGATCATGGTCTTCGCCCCCACACATCCCCATTGCATCCTTACTTTTAATATTGTTATTGTGCTTTTTTTTAATTTATTAATATAATCACGTGTCAAATTCAATTATTTTATAGCATAAGTAATTTACTTCTTACTTTTAGCCAGGTTGTTCAATTTTCACGCTTGTTTTTTTTAAGATCAGAAATTTAATATTTTCATTTTAATTATTCAATTTTTTTTATCAGAATCGTCATGTTTTGACAGAATGATTTTCACAATGCATTATTTTTTTTAGCACCAACGGATTTTGAGAATTCGTCTTTAAACATAATTCGTTTTTGATAAAAGTTGTATTTTGATAATCCGATAATGCAAAAATTTAAAAAAAAAAAAACAAAAAAACTTCCCCATAGTATTATGTGAATACTGTTGTAAATAATGAATGACTGTTAGAGACCCATAAAGCCCTAGGATGTAAAGTGTGAGACCCATGAAACCAAAGGATTTAACCTCTATAAATAGAGGTATTTGGTTCATATCATAATAGAGATAAATAGAGGTATTTGGTCCAAAATGCCATTTAACCTGTATCAAATATTAAATTAGTGAATTAATTTTCAGTTTTGCAAATAAAATTCGCAAGAACATTTTTAGACATATAAATACAAATTCACTAAAGTAATACATAATTTTCTCTCAATTAAGCTCAAAATAAATAGAAAAACAATCCAAAATAATGGTAAAATATAGACTTATCGATGTTGTTGTTGTAGTTCTTATTATTGTTAATTATTCTTCTTGGTTATTGTTAATGTAAATAATTTGGCATTCAGATTTGCTCATACATGTATTTCTGATCTCTCCTTAACTTTCATTCCAACAGACTGTAAATGATATGGTTGGAATACTCGAGACTTGTAATACAGCCAGTTCTGTCATTCAGCTCAGCTTCAGTAACTTTCCTTGTCACTTAAAGACGTGTTTCCTTTACCTTGGAGTTTTCCCTGAGGACTTCGAGATTCCCGTAAAGACGGTGTTGCAATTGTGGGTATCAGAAGGTTTTGTGCCTCTAGCTAACGGGGATCAGGACATCGCCGAGGACTGCTTGGAGGAATTGGTGGATAGGAATTTAGTAATGGTTTCCAATAGAAGGTTAAATGGCCGCGGATGAAAACAATACGGATCCATGAAACGGTGAAAGAATTTTGCAAGAATGAGCAGTTGCTTCAAGAAATAAAAATGTCTGAACAGAATGGGAACCTATCTCGAGATGATAACTTTCGCCTTTGCATTAATTCCGATATTTTGAAATACATAAAAAGTAAACCATCAGGTAAATATATTCGCTCATTCTTGAGTTTTTCTAACGACAGTTTACTTAAGCCCATACAACACACCTAAGGCATCCTCAGACACTTTCGGGCTGTTAGAGTGTTGGATATTAGATCAATCACACTAACTCGATTTCCTACTCAAATATATAACTACTTGCTTCTTCTCATGTACCTTGCTATGCCTAGTGTGTTGAAGATTATTCCGGAGAAACTGTCCAACCTGAAGTATCTCCAAAATATTATATTCATAACTACAAACACTAAGGTTGAGATGAAAGCGGACACATGGAAGATGACACGATTGAGACATTTCGTGACCAATGCATATGCAAGTTTGGCTGGAAATACTGATGCCTTGCCAGAAAATCCGAACCTTCATACACTTACTGTAGTCTCAGCTGAGAGTTGCACAAAAGAAATCTTTGAGAAGGCTAAAGGGCTCAAGAAATTGGCCATCTGTGGAACATTAGCAAATATTTTGAAGGCCAGTTCATCAAGATCTACCGCTGCTTCAGCTTCCTCTGCTAGAAAACTTCAATCGCAAGCCCAAGACAATAATAACAAAGGCACCAACCTGAATGTTGTTGTTTATCCTCCAGATCAGTGATGGCTTCCTTGACAGGTTAGTAAAGAAATTTACTCAGCTTCCATCTCTTTTCATATCCTCCATTTTATTAATTGATTGTCTAAAAATGTAACTTAAATTAATTACTTCCTTTAATTGTCCTTTTCGTTGCTTTTACTCATTTTTCAGCCCTCCGGAATCATATCTTTAGGTAGGGTCGAGAAGTTTCTCCGCTGTTACAGGGTTCTTCTGTTATGTAATAAAAGCAAGGTTCTCTAGACATTCCAGATTTCATGTGTTCATTGCATCTTTGTTGTATTCTAGTAATTGTTATTCAGTGTCTTTCATGATTAATATTCTGTCCAACAAGCTCTTTTGCTATGTTTTTCCTTGTAATGGAGACCATGTTGCTGCTTTCTCAGTTCATGTACTCAAAGATATTGTTGTGGTTCTCTTCATGATGGGGTTGGTCTAGTTTGTGAAATATGTGTTGGGCCATATAATATTTTCCCTCCTTTGTGGGTCTTGAAAAAGAGCCCAAGGCCCAAGCCCATGGGGATATTAAACCCTTGTCTCTTTAGTTGGTTATTATTCATTCAAGAGAAAAGAGAGGCAGTTAGTTTTGAGAGCAAAAAGGAATTTTTGCAGCTATTTTTCTGCCTGTACAGTTTTGGGAGATCTTCAGATCGGGCGGTCATTTGTGCTTGGAACAACTTGGTAGAGTGATTTGTTTAAATTGTTTTTTTTTAAATGAAAAGGAACACAAGATCAAAAGTTTTAAATGAAGCAGTAACATGCCAAAACGACTTGCATGATCAGTCAGTTCCAAAACAATACAATGCACATTTTGGGTTGTGGCTAGAGAATACAAAAAAAAAAATGCTAGTAATACAAATCATATTTCTTATTCCAAGAAGCATTCATCTGAGCATGGGAAACAACTCTAAAAATGACTCGCGTGACATAAATAATTTGAGTGATCAAAAGTTAACATCAGACTGAATTCGGTCTCAGATCTTTTTTTTTTTTTTTTTAAATTTCTTAACCTTTCAGAACCTAAGATTTAATAACAAAATCCGTAAACATAACATGAAAATATTTTTGAATCAAATAATCATGGGAAGCAAATAATTTCATTCTTAGGCTCTTTCTCGTAGAACATTGAATTGACTCATCGAGTCCTTAACCGGGGATATACTTCGAACGTTCGGCTTCGGTCGCGGACGATGACTACTTAATCGAGGCATAAAACATACTTTAACTAAAAGTGAGCTTATCTTAACTTTATAGAACTATATCATCCATGAAGACACTTGCTGGAAAATCAAATGTAAACAGAAGATTTTTTTTTTCCACCCCTTATAATAGTATTGGCTTCAAGCATGCATTCTTTGTTCCCAAATAGAGACAAATTCTTATGATTTCTCAGTATCCCAAAATCCCTTCAATACCAAATCCCTGATTACTACTTTTGAAGATATCCATAGAAGGCAATTTCTGGCATTTTCGCATGCATTTCTTCATATAGGAAACAACCTTTTTTTTTTCTAAAACATACAACCCTATATGCTTTATAACCAATTATAATACTTTGTAAACTGACATGCTTGATTCCTTTGTTTTTTTTTCCCATATAAAACATACGTTTTGAATTCCAATTGAATCCCATAACATTTAAAAGATTGAACACAGGAAAACAGAAGGATTCTAAACCCCTTACCTCAACACGAGTCCTTCTTCTAACTTATCACAAAATTCTAGCGCCGCTCCCTAGTCTCCGCCTCTCTCGCATCTGCAAATGCACCGAGAAATACTTCAAAATCCACGCTCGTTCTCACCTCTTCGTTTTATTTTTCACGACACTGTTTCTGCTCTCTTCTATTTTTTGACGATACACAACTAGGGAATGGGATTATATACTACTTCTCCTTAAAAGAATACACTTACTTAAATCTATTTGAAAAAATATCCTGATACTGATAGACAGGATTACTTATTGCACTTAGGTCCCTGAAGAAGTAAATATTACCCCTCACTACATGACTCTTAATTCTATTTTTTTTAATATACATCTAAAATATTTATTTACGGAAATTAGTAACGGGGTTTCACAGTAATCTTACCATGGGCAAGGTCGCCAACTCGATTGGGGACGTTGCCTGAAATGCAACATGAAAATGAAGTCATGTTGCATTTTCAGGTTTACACCATATAAACCTGAAAATGTAACATGAAGTCACTCTAATTAATTCGATTGGGATAAACTTGAAATGCAACATGAAGTCGCTCACTCTAATTAATTCGGTTGAGATAGACTCAAAAATGCGATATGAAACTGCTTTATAGATAACTCGAACCCGCAAAATTACATTAAAAAAATGCACTAATTAAGTTGAAATATACACAAGATAGATTTAAAAGTGCAACACAAAATTGCTTTTAAGTAACTCAAACTCGTGACCTCCGTTGAGATCAAAGTTGTAGCGGGTTGAACTAATCTCACTTGTGAATGCAGACGAATTATCAAAATTTCAAAACGTGTCTAATACATGAAACACCTCTGGAAATATGGGCCAATTGAGGACAAGATTGTTTTTGAAAAAGGGCCAAGCCCATAAAAACCCCAAGAAAGAGAATGGGAGGCCCAAAGGCAAAACCGTGTATTCCCACGGTAATAACTCGAAAACAACGAGGGTATTTTCGTATTTTGGACCAAAACCCTAGTCTTCGCCTCAACACCAACAGCTATAAATAGCCATCCTCCAAAACCCTAACAATCACCACAGTCAAATCCAACAAAAAAATGTCGAAGCGAGGTTTTTCTTCTTTTTCTGCTCTCTTTAATTTATCTTTGAATTTATTGAAATTCCATGTATTTAATTTAAAATCTTGTAAAAATTTGCTTGAAAAATGTGATGAAACAGGACGAGGAGGATCAGCCGGGAATAAGTTCAGAATGTCACTGGGTTTGCCGGTGGCTGCGACGGTGAACTGCGCCGATAACACCGGTGCTAAGAATCTTTATATTATTTCAGTGAAAGGTATAAAGGGTCGGTTGAATCGTCTTCCATCGGCTTGTGTTGGAGATATGGTTATGGCTACTGTTAAGAAAGGGAAGCCTGATTTGAGGAAGAAAGTCATGCCTGCTGTTATTGTCAGGCAGCGTAAGCCATGGCGCCGAAAGGATGGTGTTTTTATGTACTTTGAAGGTATCATTTTTTTGATTTTTTTGGACTGATTAACCTTCAATCCATACTAAAGTCGTTTAGGAAATATTTTTTATTAGTCAAAATATCAATATTTTTCTTTTAGATAGAACTAGAGGTATACAACTTAAATAAGTGATTAATCAGTATATATTGTTTGTGTTATGTATAGATTATTGTTTCTGTTATGGGTTCATATTTATGTTGCATACTAGAATTTCTTG
Organism: Vinca minor; assembly: GCA_026122235.1. Taxonomy (NCBI): domain Eukaryota; kingdom Viridiplantae; phylum Streptophyta; class Magnoliopsida; order Gentianales; family Apocynaceae; genus Vinca; species Vinca minor. The sequence goes on from JAOCZM010000026.1 coordinate 6,286,309, forward strand.
AAAAATGTTTTGATGAATATTTTAATCTGCAAATGGCTGTTTTTGTTTCCTGATTCTGTGATATTCTTGGTTCTATAGTACTAAGTTATGTGAAAATGAATGAGATCTATGCTGGGTTGGCTCTGTTTGGACTATATCTTTACATGTAAACTGTGAAAAGGCTAATTATTGTGATTTATGTTCGTGTGATGTTCGTCTTAGATTCTTCCATATTCCTTATGGGGTTTTCTTTCTATGATGTTGCATTCCTCCTAGCTTGCAATTTTTTAAAAATCATACTGAATTAAATCTTAGTTGCAAAGATAGTTTACCAGACTTAGTCAGGTATTGACGTTACTTTCTATGGTTAATACAGTTACTAGTCTGGGAAATTGACTGTGTATATCGTTACGGAGGTACTAATGCTCTAAGCATGCATCCGCTACATATGTACACTATATTGATTTGTATGTGAGTTTATAGGAATCATATTTTACCGCTCTCCTATATGAATCAATGTGGTAGCATCTATGCATTATAAAGGGTTAGACTCGTGTTACAGATTGAGATAATGTGTTCCAAGCTAATGTCTGCTCCATTTGGTCTCTACATTTGCCTCAGTTATCACATCAACCCCCCTGCATGATTTTTTTTTCAATATTTACTAGCTAGATGAAAGTGTAAAACCATACTAGTCAGGTAAATACCTTCAAATATTGTGGTTGATACCGTTACACGTCTGGAATATTAAGGTGTACTTCGTTACAGATTGAGATAATGCGTTTCATGCTCACATCTGCTCCATTTGGTCTCTACATTCGTCTTGGTTGTCATATTAATCCCTCTGCATGATTGTTTTCAATATTAACTAGCTTGGTAAAAGTGTAAAACCAGACTAGTCAGGTAAATACCTTCAAATATTGTGGTTGATACTGTTACACGTCTGGAAGATGAAGGTGCCCTTCGTTTCAGATGGGATAAGCTTTTCAAGCTCACATCTGCTCCATTTGGGCTCTACATTTGTCTTAGTTATCATATTAATCCCTCTGCTTGCGTGATTGTTTTCAATATTTACTAGCTAGGTAAAAGTGTAAAACCAGACTAGTCAGGTAAATACCTTCAAACCTTGTGGTTGATACTGTTACACGTCTGGAAGATTAAGGTGCCCTTCGTTTCAGATGGGATAAGCATTTCAAGCTCACATCTGCTCCATTTGGGCTCTACATTTGTTTCGGTTACTTAGTCAAATATGTTCATGTGCTCAGATTTACTTTATAAACATCTGGTAGATCTCCATTGGGTATGTTGCTTTAGAAATGCCTGTGATTACCCTTACGATTGACATTACTTGAAATTGGAACCCTTTTTCTGATCTGTTTTTGTAAATGCAACTATTGTTCACTCGTCAACTTGCATCTAACAGTGAAGTATTTCCCTTTTGCAGATAATGCTGGTGTGATTGTCAACCCTAAAGGGGAAATGAAAGGTAAATGCAACTAATTACGTCTTCCTATTTGAGATAATTGTAAAAAGACAGTAGATTATTCGCCTGCCAGGCAATTGTTTTAATTTGTTTTTACTCTTTTGTTATTGTTTATTCCTTCACCCATTATCTTGAATTGTGCTTGTTTTGTACTTGTAGGTTCTGCTATAACCGGGCCTATCGGAAAGGAGTGTGCCGATCTGTGGCCCAGGATTGCCAGTGCAGCAAATGCTATTGTTTAAGTGCGACCTTTTTACCTCTGGACATCTGAAAAATATAGAGATTTTGTTTGATTTGCAAGGCTCTCAGTGTATTTGTGATTTGGTTTGCAGAAATTTAATCTTATATTTTGGTAGAGATTTTTTATTTTGGTTTGGCTTTCATAGGTATTTCAAACTTTTCTAGGTTAAAACAATTGAACAGAAAAGGAATGAGAATTTAGAACCAATTTATTTGTTAGGTCGAGGGAAAATTTTGTCTGCACAAAAATAAAACATTTTAATCAAACATTCGAATTGAGACTTTATGCTATGTTCGACATTTCTACCCCGATATTTATCTAATAAATTGACTAGCTTGAACTACCTTGCTTACCCAATAAAAAATACAATTACCGCTAGAAACAAACAATTAATTAAAATTGAGATAAGAAATAGAAATGGGGCTTTACAAATCAGTTCTGACTCTACGCTGAAGAGTTACCGGAGCGACTTTGCCAACCTATCTTTTTCTTTCTTTTTTTGGATCGAAGGTGTTAACCGTCGACAATAGTGACTAATACTCTGACATGGAAGCTCTCCGAAGAGGTAAATAACTGACCATAAAATGCAATGCGTTCCATTCTTATGGGCTTAAATCGAACTCATCACCTCATGATTAAGAAACAAGGCAAGCTATTATGGTATTAATTAAGGCAGTAAAATAAATTGGACCAAGTTTTGATTTTCCGAGGAAGACCAGAGAAGAGAAGATGGCGATTAAGTTATAAATTTTTAATTAAATAATTAATACATATTAATTTCTTATTAATGAATATAAAATAAAATACTAAACGAGAACAGAGAATTTCTACCGTTTCAGGATGTACAAGACCAAAACGATGATTTAGAAATTTTTCAAACTTTGAAATTTTTAGATGACAACGGCGGACTCTATTGTTTTTCTCAATTAACTAACGTGTTAAAGTGACAATTTTCGCTATAATTATCAAACTATAACTTTCTAAGAAGAAAAAAAAACACAATTAGACCTGCATAAGTGCTCCCTCAATAGACTTAAGTGCGAAATTAAGATTAGAAGTTAAGGAAGATGGAATTATATATCACGACATAAGAAGAAAATATAAGAAGAGCTGTGGAAATTAATAAAGACTGCCTCTGGCATATATATACATAAGTGATTTTTGCATTTTTTTTAACATTATTTTATTACCTTGGATCGAAGTGTTTATCTACTCTAGTCTAATCTAGTTGTATAAAGTTGGTCATTTTGTTACAAAACTACAAGCATCATGCATTTATCGACCACTCTTTTGCTACATTTTCAAAAAAAAAAAAAAAAATCAATTTGGTCCAACATATTCTTTTACAACAATTTAATTTCCAATCTCCAATACAAATTCTCAATCTAAATACCAATCCAAATTCTCAATCCTAATTATAAAAGGCATCCTTTGAAAATGTTTCAATAGTATTTTGTAATCAGTCACTTTGTGCTTTAATGGTTAAATGTTAGGCCATTCTCCAATATATATTTCAATGGTATTTTGTAAGCAGTCACTTTCTACATTTGTTTCCAAATGTTAAATATATATCATATCTCTCTTGCACATTCCTCCAACTATTAGGGATTGGATTTAATAAATTATGTTATTATTGTTGTTGTATCTTTCAAAATATGTTTCAACTGATCGAGAGTTTTTTTTTTTAAAGTCCAACTGGGCGTACACCCCAAGAGGGGAGAGAGTAGCACCTCATAAAAGGAGGAAGAGATAATCCTAGAAAGATAGATAATTTAAAGCATACCACATACGCGGGGAGAGTATCGAATCCACAACCACGACCAAACCGTCATCCCACTGGGCTAAGGAGCTTGTGATAACTAATCGAGAGCCTAAGATGAACTGAATTGAAAATTTATTTTTAGGCCCCAAATTGGTAGTCATTGCTTTGTTAATATTTTTATAGATGTCAATAAAATTTGATGGTTAAGACTGAGATCTTATAACTATGAATTTCCTTATCCGCTTTTTAAATTTTCATATTTTTATAATAGGTTAATTTTCTTCTCTAATGAATAAAAATTATTTAAAAATATATATATATATAGTTTTTTCTGAATTAAAAAAAAAAAAAGTTGTGCTGAGAGAGAACACCCTTGTGAAAAGAAGATTTTTTTATATGAATCAGGTCCACATGAATCTTGTGGTACATATTGAGTCACGTCATCACAGAATATTTTATCTCCATATTTTGTAGTGATATAACCAGTTCCAAATTATATGGTCCAATTGACCTGGATAATATCAGAACTATCCACGAAAAGAAATTGTTTTTTTTTGTTTTTTTTTGTTTTGGTGTGGAAACCTTTGAATTGTGATGGACAAGATGTAACTTCAATTTTGTGGGCCGCAATCAGACTCGATTAGCCCAAGTTCATATAACCGGCCTTCTTCAACAAGTGGGCCATATTTGCCCGTTCCAGAGACCAATGGAGCATAACGAACAACCAGGTTCTCTTACACCCATAGTACTAATCCATTGATTGAGAGATTTTCGATCGGATTAATTCTGAAATGTATCATTCTTTAATGGAACATGCTTTACAAATTCATTTACATAAACAGAGAAAAATAATTTATGCGGATATAAATAATTATAAATTACATGTTTCATTGTACCATTATTCTATATCAGGCGTCAACACTAGGGGACGGTTGGTGGGTTGAGTATGTTTTGAAGTACAAATATGAAAATATTTACACTGTTTCCTTCCCAGTCTATCAAACTCAAGAAGGCGATTATCACATTTCCAAACTAAGGGTTCACCATGACTATATGTGTATAAACATAAACTTGTGTTTTAATCTTTGCTATGGAATGTAATCTTTTATGGATGATTAATTTTTATTTTAATAAAATTATTATTTCGTTCTACTACCATGAATTTCCATTGTGTTTTTTCCAGTCTTGGTGTAATTCAAACATTGTTTGTGAACCATCATTAACAATGGAAAAAACAAAACACACTAACACTAGAAAAAAACACAATGGAAATATGTGGTAGCAAAACGAAATAACAATTTTATTAAAATAAAAATTAATCACCGACAAAAGATTACATTCTATAACAAAGGATAAAACACCAGTTTCCATTTTCATACGTATAATCATGGTGAACCCTTAGTTTGGAAGTGTGATAATTGCCTTCCAGATTTGGATAGTCCAGGAAGGAGACGGTGTAAAAATCTTCAGATTTGCACTTCAAAATATACCCTTCCCACGCTTTTCAAGAATGTGTCTGTCGGAATTGACGGTGGACGTGGACGGATCCATTTGCAGGTCAAAATCTCCTATTGCGGGGATGATTTGTCATTGTTTAATAGAGTGGAGTAAGAGAGAATATTTATTGTTCGGATGTTTCTCAATGATGGTTCCCCGGTAGAAGGAACCATATAAACCTTTTTCATGGCCAATAATTTCTAATTTTTCACCGCAATTGTACTTTGGGTATGTGAAGTTAAATGTTCGACTTGAACTCGCCATATTAACTGTTGGTGAAATTTAAACTAGATTAGATAATAACAAACAAAATAATTATAACAGAAAGGAAAGTAGTTTTACCAGAAAAGATGAAGTTCGGTGATGATGATGTTCCCTGAAATTTGCAGAACATTGTAGACTGAAAAGTATGATGTCTAACCCTTACCCATATAGCGTATTTATTACACTTACCATGGACTGTCAAACGTCTTTTCCATACCACTTGAAATCCATTCAACCGTCACCCATTGGAAACCCAACCCATTAATACATTCCTTTGACTTTTACCACCTAATCTCAACCACTCACACGGCAAACAACCAATTCCCCTGTGATAATTAAATGTATAACATTTGAAAATATAGCATTAATACGCTGAATATTAGAACCAAATTTTATTCAACGTTCTGATACATATTTGTTTTCAAACATTTGTTAAGTAAACTGTGAAACATAAATGTCTAGAACGTTTTTTATGAATTACAATGTCTTGGTAATTGAAGAACGGTAGAAATGTCTAGATCATTGAAGTTCAGTAGAAAAAATCAAATCGCTTCACCAACATGGTGTTTGATATTATTTCCGAAATTATTTATGATTGTGATTCCTAAAAAAATTAAAAATATGAGTTAGTCGTGATTCAACCAATTTAAATGAAAAAATAAGTTCCATAGCTGTGTTGTTGGTACTCCCACATTCCGTTCTTCTAAAATTCCCAAGTTTTCATCTCCGCCGAATTCGGATCGACCGCATCTTTGACCCCGGTGGCCTCATCCACGACCCTTACCCGATTAAAATATTCTATTCGGCCTCTTATTTTGTTTGTTCGAGGACGCCCACATGTGCTAGTTACCCCTGGTATTTTGGAAAGTTACTTGTTTTGAATGCTCACCAGAGAGACAGTTTGCAATATCTTCGGGAAATGGGTGTTGAACATCTTGACTTGATTTCATAAGCTCTTCATAAGTGTACTCGAAGAAAACTTTCATCCATTCAAATCTTAATGCACATGATAAAGCTAATTCAACATTACTATTAAAAAGAGTCGGTAATTCCTTGAATCTCTTATACTCCGGTGTTACTAAAGGTATCCATCATCGTTAAACATTAGAATCTGCCTACGAAACACATATTTTCTCCATCAACAAATATCTCTCCGGAATAATTTCAACCTTTTTAAGACGTAAAACTGTGAGTATATGTGTACACAACAAACCTTTTGACTCAAACTTTATGCAATTGCACTTTAATATACATCCTGCTGGCTTATACATTAATGTGAACATAAGTTATTTAATTTAGGACCTTGCTAGGCTACTAGAATTATTGGCTAAAACATTGACTAAAATATTTTTTTGGACTATTTTACCCTTTTCAACAGTAATTGCCCTTTCCAATTTAAAAAAAAAAATCAAAAATCAAACTTAGAATTTAATGCAGCATAGTACTTTCACCCTATTTTATCTCTCTGCAAAACTCTCACCTCTCTGTAATGCATTATTTTCCAATTTTACAGTTCATGGGAGCAATGTTTTCCAGTTTTTCAAACAGCTCCGGTGAACAGTAACTCTTGTAAACAGCTCCGGTGAACAGTATTTTTTATTTTTTTTTCGAAAAACTTTTGCTTTTATAAAAATTCGTTACAAATATATTGGGTTTTTTGTTGTTTAGCCTTGGAAACTTTTTTTTGCTGTCAAGATTCAGTCTGTTTTTTCTCTATCAAAAATCATGAACCCAACAGAGCACAAAAATCAAGAACCCAAACAAGAAGTTAAAATTAAAAAATGGTAAATTTTTTTTTTTAAAACGTGCAAAAGAAAGGAAGGGAAAAAAACTATACTTTTACTCCAGTCAAACTTGATTATGCTTGGTTTGTTGGAGAAGACGATGAATAGTAACTTCATTTGTCTTGAATTTGTGTTGCAGGGATGTTGATAATTTGGAATTGTTAGATCCAGTGCGGAATATTAATTGTTCTGCACCATGCAAAACCATTACGCATCGTTGGATCTAAAATCTAACGGTTGAGATCATTTGGTTTAACAACTTCTTTATAATATTTATTAAGACCCAAATTATCTCAGACATCATGTTTGATCCGACGGTCTCTAATTGTTCCGCACTGTGCAGTATTATTGTTAACAAATTTAAGTATTATTAGAAAAAATTGAGAGAACATGTGTTCATCATCTGTTCTGATCAATAACTAATTAATAAATGTTATATCTCTTAACTTTTTTCTTAATTTTTTTTGGGTGAAATTTTTTGGGCCCATGTTTTGAGATTTAGTTTAACAACTACATTGATTAAGATATGCTCTCGTATTTGCCGAATCAATTTCTGAAATAAACAGGTGTTCACACTCATTAAACACGTGTTCTTATTCTCAGAATACATGTTCTTGTATTCTGAACACATGTTCTTGTATTCTGAACACTTGTTCTTGTGTTCTAAACACATGTTCTTGTATTTTGAGAGTCCTAAACGCATGTACTAGTCAGCATTGCCTGTAAAAAAATATGTGTTCAGTAGACAAAAACATGTGTTCTTGGTAAGAGGAAAAAAACATGTGTTCTTGGTAAGAGAACGTGTGTTCTGTAGACAAAAACACGTGTTCATGTTAACAGAACATGTGTTCTTGGCAAGAGAACATGTGTTCCGCTTAACAAGTATTTTTTTTTGCGAAAAACTTTTGCTTTTATAAAATTTCGTTGCAAATATATTGGGTTTTTTTGTCGGGTGCCGGAAGAATTAATATATTTACTATAGCAGCCTAGTACAACTTGGTCCTTTGGAAGATTTATTTGTACAACTTGGCTCTTTGGAAGATTTATTTGTTCTTCAATGCTTCTTTGATGTAGAGGAAAATCATATCAAATATTCCTCTGTACGAAATGAACAAAAAATTGAACATTTATTTTCGGACATATTAGTTAGATTAAATAGTAAAATACCAAACAACAAATATTTTCTCTTTCTCATTTTTTTCTACTTTTTTCTGGTAAATATTTACTGAGATTGGGAAAGAAAATGTGAGAGAGAGGAAATAGAGAGAGAGAGAGAGTATGAAAGAAGAAGAAAAATGGCAGCAAATGAGTGAATGAAGTGATTGAAAATTGTAGCCTATAAAAGAGTCTACCCTATACATGTTTTAATGCTCCTATATAACTTTTTCAAGCAAAAGTTACTGCTTCTCTAAAAAAGTACAAGCACTTATGGTTCCCAGCTACATTTTCCAAACCTGTTACAGCGCGAAACACCAACTATTTCGCACGGTGTGAAATATTTGGTGACCGTCAGATAAGAAAGCGGACGGCTAAGATCATTTGACTTTACATTTTTCATGATAAGTATTGAGACCAAAATGATCTCTGACGTTAGTTTCTTCATCCAGTGGCCATTAAATATTTCGCACGGTGCAGAACATTTCGTGTTTCGCACTGTAGTCGGATTGACATTTTCCATCACTATTTTCAGAATTCTTACAGCAAATGTCATTATCACACTTTCGATACATATTTATTCACTAATTGCACGTAAAATCCCTATATCTTATGTTAAATGCTTACCCTAAATCCCTCTAAGGTTGTGAATTGATTACCCTAAAGTCCCTATAAAATATTATTTTGATCCCAAATTTTTTTTTAACAAATTGACCTCGGGATCAATTTTTATAATTTATAAATTGAACCATTTATTCTGATGTATATTTTTTTAATTTTAAAAATTTACCCCAATTTTTTTTATTTGTAGCCAAATTAAAATTAGTGTTTATTAGAACACTAAAACATTATGTGTTCTGAAATTATTAATACTAAATACTATAACGATTACTTGTTATAGTATAAAATTAGATTTTGTGTTTATTATAACACAATGACTGATAAAACACCGCTTAAAATAAAAATCGAATATATGCAATAGAACAATGATCCTCATTATACTAAGTATTGTAGAGTTACTTAAACACCTATTATGATTAGATTACTTGTTAATATATAACATTTGTGAAATGAAGAACGAATCACAACGCCATAACAATGATTATCAATACTATAACATTATGTAGCTTAGTGTTAGTTAGAACATGAAGTAACACATAGTCACTCCTAGAGTTAATTAAACATTATGTAGATTCAATTACTTGTTAACATATAACACATGTTAAAGGAAGAACGTATAATCTTATAAAACACCGCTTAAAAGGAAAATGAATATAATTACCATAACAATGATACTTAATATACTAAGTAATGTATAGTTACTTAACCAAACGTAATCATCTATTTACAACGATTTCATAATATTAATAATCTATAAACAGTCGTGGTTATTATCATTATAATAATTATATAATTTAACTATTAACATTATAATATTACTTAAGTAAGATTTGAGTGACTTATATGTTCTCTCACCAAGAAGGCATTTGTCTTACGAAGAACACATTTTCTCTTGCCAAAAACACATGTTTTTATCTACTGAACACACGTTCTCTTACCAAGAACACATGTTTTTGTCTGCTGAACACATTTTTTTACAGGCAATGCTGACTAGTACATGTGTTTAGGACTCTCAAAACACAAGAACATGTGTTTAGAACACAAGAACAAGTGTTCAGAATACAAGAACATGCGTTCTGAACACAAGAAGTTGTTAAACCAAATGATCTCAGCCGTTAGATTTTAGATCCAACGGTGCGTAATAGTTTTGTATGGTGTAGAACAATTAATATTCCGCACTCGATCTAACAATTCCAAATTCCCAACATCCCTGCAACACAAATTCAAGACGAATGAAGTTACTATTCATCGTCTTCTCCAACAAACCAAGCATAATCGAGTTTGACTGGAGTAAAAGTATAGTTTTTTCCCTTACTTTCTTTTGCACGTTTTCAAAAAAAAAAAATTACTATTTTTTAATTTTAACTTCTCATTTTGGTTCTTGATTTTTGGGCTCTGTTGGGTTCATGATTTTTGATAAAAAAAAAGAATATAGAAAAAAAAAGTTTCCCAAGCTAAACAACAAAAAACCCAATATATTTGCTACGAAATTTTATAAAAGCAAAAGTTTTTCGCAAAAAAAAATATATATATATTATTCATCGGAGTTACTATTCACAGGAGTTACTATTCACCGGAGCTGTTTGATCGGAATAACTGTTCATCGTCTTCTCTGGAAAAATTTGGGCAACTCTTGAGCTTCTTTATGAGAATGAAGAAGGAAGAAAGAGAGAGATGATATAGTAGAATAGGTTGGTAGAGTAGAGCATTTAAAAATAAAGATAAAATAAATTTAATCTTCCAAATCACTAAAAGGGTAAGATAGTCATTTGACACCCTCAATTTGGGGATTTAGGGTTTCTACCCAATATTTTCTAGGAGTAAATCATTTTCCTTTAATTTATTGCAAGTTTGTCATTGACGTCTCAATTATCAGACATTATCATATCCGCCCTCACTTAAATCAAAATTTCGATCGCCCTCCCCAGGTGTTCCATTTGTATCATGTGACCAATTGACAATATAACATTCATTTAATCTCCAACTTAAACTCCTCAAACAAGTCCTAAAAACCCACGTATAAGTAGCAGTATCTTCATGAGATATAAGTGTTGAACCCAACATAATGGATTGTCCATGATGATTAATTTCAACCATACAAACAAAAAGCATCTTATATCTGTTAACCAAGTAAGTGGTATCTACAGTAACAACATATAAAAATTACTCATACGCTGCTCTACTATGGGGGTGCACCAAAATACACGTTCAAGTCTCATCTCTTCGTCAATTCGCATCGAGTTAAAAAAAATTGGATTTTCCTTTGCAATCTCGTGAGTATTTTGTAAATACAGTCTTCATCTACTTTACCTAACCATTCTCTTCGGTTTTTCTCAATATAGTTTCGTACATCCATACTTTGGAAAGTTAAATTTTCGGGACCATCGACATCAACTTCTAACATCTAGTGCTTTTACAAGGCTTAATTCCTGTCTTATCATTATACTGCAATCTCCGTTTAACTTCCGATGGAATTTTTCGATGGGCCCTCATGAATATTTACATTGCTGGATTTAGATCGTGATTGTGAAATTCAATTGTATTTTAAACTTTCCATATTCCATTAAAGAGAACAATTGCACTGACCTGTGCATGACGGCCAGTTCTCTTGGTACGCTTGTGATCATGCACGTTCCTACCTCTATCCCAACATATTGTTGTATACTTTCTAATATCGAAATTTTTTCCTTTGAAACCACATTTTTTAACAACACTAAAACCCCTTTTTTGGCATACTTAAGATAACTTTGAAATAAATTTTCTTGACTAGGAAAAAATGAACCAATTTTTAATTCAAGAGATATCGTATTTATCGAAACATGACTTCCATCTTGTAGTTGCTCCTCTGTCTGAATTGAAAATTGGGACTTCATCTTCCTCGTTACCGGTATGTATATATAAATTATCATAGCTACCAAAGGCATCCACATCAAGAGGAATTTCTTAATCCTTACTCAAAATAATTATATTTTGACTCCCTTCGCCATTATAATTTGAACTCATATTTATTTAACAACTTTGACAGAAAAATATTATGGAAAAACAAGTGCAATGTACAAAACAATTTTTGACAAAAATTTTGCAGTTTGCAGATGTTAAGGAAGAAAAATGAAAGGTAGAAACAATTTTATACAAATCGGTTGCCGTGTTGGACGATAAATTGAGAGAATTATTGTTAACTTTTTACAACCTAGGAATTAGCACTTTATTATTGTCAACTTTTGTCCCTACATTGTTATTCTCTAGGCGGGTGACACGCCTAAAATTTGGCCAAGCCTTTAAGTCTTCAATAAGGCCAAATTTTCTTTTTTCGGTTACAAAAAAAATAGTCAAGGGGTATTTTCGTCATGTTGACCAAACTATACCCAACTTAGCCAATTTTTAACTAATTGAGGTTAGCCACAATCATTTCCCTAACTTTTATTCTCATATGTTGATGTAGGTACAAGTACTTCAGAGGAAATGTAAATTGTTAAGCTCCATTGGAGGTCTCAATGTAGAAGCTGCACAACTAAACTCTCACATATATAAATTTAGTTTACATAGCAACTCATTTGAGTGACATTTCTATCCAATATTTTATAAATTTCTTCTTTGCTCCCAGAAACAAGTTGTTAAGTATGCATATCTAAAATGTGTGTGTATGAGTTTGCTCTATTTTCTTTTTGGTTAATTCCGATATAGATCATGTTCATTGAATCCTGAGGTTTAGAACTTACCACATCACTATAGAATGAGAGACAACTTTATGATGATATGATCAATTTTGGACCATGATCATATCAGAATTTTCCATTCTTTTTTATTTAATGATAAGAATCTTATTTAGGAGTATATGCACGGGGCAAATTGGTGAATTTAGTCCCTAAACATAGTGACATTGGTGATTTTGGTCCCCATTCTAAATTTCTTTGTATTACAGACCCTAAACATATTGTGTTTGGTGGAGATAGTCCTTCCGTCCAGATTTGTTACGAGAAAAATGGATTTTGAATTCATTTTTTTAAAGATGCGATATATACCGGGGTTATTTTCGGTACTTCAAGACGAAAAATAATCATGGGGTTAATTCTAGCCAAATCAAAAGAGTGAATAAGTTTTTACCCATCATTCTTCATCCCTCCCCGATTCCCCCAAATCATTCCAAAAACTATGGTTTCAAAATTCTAAGGTTGAACTGCATCATCAGAGATGACTCGAAGGTTAGGCCGCCATAAAGATGGAAGGAATGAAGGGTTTAGCATCTTGAGTGGGTTACTGAATTCCGAGGCTTTAGAGAGTTATTTAAGGTAAGTTTTTTTTTCCATTCTTAAGTTTCGTACACAATGAATTTAATTAGGATTTTTATTCTGAAATAAAATTGTTTTAATCTTTTAGTATAATCTTGAAAGAGGTTGCTGAAAAGAAGATGAACTTATTTGAAAATTTGGATGCAATATGATTCAATGTGTACTCTAATCCGGATGGGAATTCAGAGGTTAAGGTTGTTAAGTGGATAAAAAAGAAATATATTCTCAGAGGCTAAGGTTGTTAAGTGGATAAAAAAGAAATATATTCTCAGAGGCTAAGGTGGTTACCTGAATTAGGGGCATTGGTTTCTATTAATCATCTATAATTTCAATGAGTATTTTAAAAAAACCAATGCTTAATATTGTTGGATTCTCTTCAAGTTGCTGAAAATATAACAATCCTATAATAAGAAAGTAAGTAATTAATTCTAACCATTATGCTAATTAATGTGCTCATTATGTAATTGTTGTGTTAACATAAAGTGTTTATATTAAATTATGTTTGTGTTTTATGTGTTAAAATCGGAGGGGTTAGTTGTTGATAAAGGAGCCATAAATGACATCTTATTGCTCACTCCAAAGGTTCCCGGCAGACTAATGCGGAGGAATGTGAAGCATGTTGGGTTTTGGCCCATATTCACAAGAGTACTAATTAGATATCAATTAGATTAACAATTAGTAATTAGGTAAATTACTAATTAGGTGGATTCCCACTTGGATACTAATTAGGTTAAGAATTAGTAATTAGGTGAATTACTAATTACGTGAACTCCTAATCCATGCAAAAGGTTTACTATTTCTATATATATGTGTCTCTTATATGGTTTGGAGTATTAAGGCGAGGGAAGCTAATGGATTGGAGGAATCTCCATTGTATTCTTGTTTCCCCACTATAATGAGAGTATGTGCTCGCCTTACCCGTGGATGTAAGTCAGCTGACCGAACCACGTAAATCATTTTGTCCTTTTACCGCTTGTCTTGTTGATAATTGCTTGTGGGCTAGAATTGGGATGAGATTAATTTCCTAACAAAGCATACGTACTATATTATGCATATCGTTTTATGGAAAGTGCCCCTCCAAATTTCTGCCAAACAATGGTTATCCATACTTTGTAAGTACTAACTTTTTTTAGTTTATATAGTTGTTGAAATGTTATTCTTTGGTATGGGTTTGATTGTGAATTCTTGTCTATACATGTAGATATGTGTCTTGGTTTACTTGTGATGATGTTGCTGCATTTAGATAGTGGTTACACATCATATCAGTTGAACCTGCTGGGAATGTTCAAGAATATAGTGATCATATACATGTTCATCATGAAATAGAGTCAAAACGTTCACAATTTGAAACTAGTTCTTCACATCAGCCTATTGTTATGGAAAGTCAAGTGTATGATGGATCAAAAATGAGGAAGAAGACTTTGGTTGCTGAAATGGAAGAAATGGAGGCTCAAATAAATTTAGACCCTTACAATAAAAAATGACTTAAAAGATAGTGACAGTTATTAGGTATTAAACATATGGTAGATGATCGGCATGACATTGAAAATTAGGATATTCATGAAGCAAAAAAAATCTGAAGACAATATAAATGTTGAAGAAGAAAAGAAAGATAATGATGAAATGATAAAAGATTATGATGATGAGTTTTAAAAATTCATACCATCTGAAGATGAGGAGGGTAATGAAAAAAGTGAGAAACAATATAAGGTTTTCAATTTAAAAAAGTATGGTAATGATCCAAAATTTGAGCTTGGACTAGTATTTACAACCAAGGTTGTTTTATGATAGTGTATTATGAATCATGGTATAGCACATGAGCATCATGTTAAACTCATAAAAAATGACAAAGTTAGGGTGAGGGTACAGTGTACTGGTCCAGTTTGTGCTTGGGAAAAATAAGCCAGATAAACTAAACCATGGATAAAATTGAACATCTATTCCTGAAGCAAAGTATATATGTCATCTGAGTCTAGATGAATAAGACAAGATAATTTATACAATGTCTCAATTTTATAGACCTTTTTTTTCCTCCTCATGGCTAAGATAAGTTATATCCACCCAAATTAAGCCAGAAATCCAAGTTTTTCACCATTCTTCTTTGCTAATCGAATCAACCCTTGTCTCTGCTTTGAATCTGCTCCTATTGTCTTGCAGAATTCAGTTATTACCTGAAAATATGAATCTTCACGATTAGACAACAACATTATATTTAAATATAGAGTAAATAACTATTTCTTCTACAAAAATAATTTCGTGTGCTATTTATGCATAAATAATTTTCTGGCACAAAAGCAATTTTGTGTGCTATTTCTGCCCAAATAACTTTTGGTGTTTTTTTTTAAACAAAAGAAATTTTGCGTGCTATATAAGTGTAATAATGTGACCTATCCAATTCAGACTCGACTCGACCCGACCATTATCCGACAAAATCTTTTGCACACCATTCTAATTAAGGGGTAAAATTGCAAACCATTTAATTCTAACAAATAACTTTTTTTTTGTTTGTAATTAAAACCCAACTTCAACTTGAACTGATTCGGCCATTAACCTGACATACAAGTATCAGGTTAATAGTCGGGTTGAAATCGACATTTTCTGATAAATATATCAGATAGGATATCAGAGAGCATGATATGAATCGAATTCTAGAGCTATATATATTAGTGAGGGATTTTAACATTGGGGATTTAGGAGTAGCTGAAGCTACCAACATTTTTTGAAACGCAAAATTTTACAACTCTTATGAAATTTGCCTTTAGATATTAAATTTTGCCCTCCAACTAAATTACCTCCTTACAATTCCACATGACTTCAAATAATTCATCCACTCAACCACTAAGCCCCTAAATTCTGACCATCTGAACTATCTCATTGTCACAATAATTACAGTTTTACTACTGACTTTATCTTCTTGGGGGAAGGGGGGGTGTTGAACATGGTTTTACCTGTGAGTGTAAAGCAATAGCTTTGCCTCTAAGCTGATTGAACTGTTTCTTTCCAATAATGTTCCTAGCAACAACAACAAGTGGTGCAAATATACCCTTCCCTTCATTTACATTCTTCATCATCGGCTGCGATCTGACCGGCCTCGGAACACGAACATGGCCGGCCCCGGTAGCCACCGTCTTCACTAACATATGATAATCTTCACCAACTATTGATTTACCCCAACTTCCATGGAAACTAGTAGCACATGAAATTGACGTAGACATTTGAAGTCTTTTTCTTTTTTGATAAAGAAATTTTTGGTGTTGGGATCTTAGAATTTGTGTGTTTGGAAGTGTTTTTTATACAAAATTTTGATGAATTGGAGTAAAGATGAGAAGCTTAAGGTTTATATGGTAAGATTTGAAGAGAAATGTGGGAGATGTGTTGAGAACCACACATGTTTGGTGGGGTTAGATTTTTGTGTGTTGAGTTTCCTTGCCGCGTATTTTTCTTGAATAAGATCTTCTTGTATGGTGTGGGGCCAAGCCTTCCATGGTTCATGGATCTTTTTCTTCTTTTCTGGTGGTTCTTTCCCCACAGTCAAGATCATATTCGAAACATTTTTTTTCTAGTACATACGGAACGTTTTAAAATAGGTTTTCAGATGCTCAGAAAAATATTTTGAGATTCAGAACGTGTGTTCATTTTAAAACAATCTTAAACTCAAATTTAAACTCAAACTCTATTTGGATGTTGAAAAATTATAACTCAAACATTAGTCCATGAAAATTTTGATTGGGGTTTGAGATTAAATTGAGACTAGAATAAAAAATATTAGATCGAGACTCAATCCAGCCATACCTTATATTATTAATGCAACATTTTTTTTAATGTCATGACAAACCTTTGAGCTTTCCAACATAAGTTACTCTCCTGTTCTTTCTTTTTTTGGGAGGGGGATTCACATAAGGTATGTTGAGAGCTCTTAAATTGTACCCGTCTCAAATTAAATAGCCACATTATTATTTTGATTTTTTTTAAAAATAAATGTTCATTTTTTTTAATTGTACATATTTTATCTCTAAACTTTCATGATTAATCTCATTTTTAAACTCCATTAACCCCCTACCAAACTCTTTAATTAAGGACATTTTGTTAACTTACTATAGTTAAATTAATCTTCTTGATTTTTGTGTAAGATGGATGAGGACATTCAATTTAGAACGATTGGAGTTGGAGTATTATGCATACAGAAATTTGATATTTTTTTGCATTTCTAGAGAAGTTTAGAAATCGTCTCCGAAATATTTGTCACATTTGAGAGATTTTCATAAATTTTAAAAAATTATTGATTTATTGTGTTACATGACTAAATTAATATTTTTGGAATTGCAAAAAAAAATGAATACTATCTTAAGACTTCAAACTACAATTAATGTTGTATTATTAATATTGTATTTGGTGGATTAATAAGGAAAGCACATTTTTGAGAGGAGAAAAAGTTTATGCGATGACACCACATTTTGAGAAGAGGAAGTATTTTTAGTAGTTCAAATGTTGGGTTTTTTTTGTCAAGAGTACCACAACCCATTGGGATAGCATCTGCCCATGATTGTGAGGTCACGGGTCCAACACCCTCCTCATATATGGGGCCAAATAAAATCTTTTTTTCTATGGCGTTCTCCTCCTCCTTCTCTCGAGGCAAAAAAAATGTTGTTTTTTTTTCCTTTTCAAATTAATATGCACATTTTGCAAAATGGGATATAAGCAGGCCCAACTCCAAGCATGTCTAAAGTTACATGCGGAATCGGGCCTCTCATTTTGCGGGGACTAAAATTATTAAAAATTATTTAATTTTTTGAGTGCAATTATTGCATATAGATTTTTTTTGGCTATTTCCGTGACTATTGTATCTACATAAATAAGTTTTTCTAAATTGAAGTTGTTGAAGTCCGATATGCGTTCTACAATGTCACAAAAAAGACTCAATATGTTAGCTTTGATAGCAACTGTGAATGATATTTTAGATAATATTGATTATAACAATTCAATTAGTGATTTCGCTTCAAAGAGTGTTAGAAGGATATCCATTTTTTTAAAAATAAAATATCAATTTTATGATGACTCACACTTTTAAAACTTGTGTTTTTATAATTATGTTTTGACGCTTTTCAAAAAAAAAAATAGAGACATAAATTTAATAACTAGTACAAATCCTCAATATTATTTGAAACACCCATTATATAAGCTATAAAGTTGTAGGTCACTAGGGGTGAAAATCTACCCGTTTGTGTCCATTCTTATGTCCAACCAATAAAAATTCGTCATGCGATCATTTTTTTTAATTATATATACACAAGGTAACTTGTAATTGATTGGATATAAAAATGGGTATACAGAGATTATTTGCCGTCGCTAGGTGCAAAGAAACAGGCCAGAAGAATGCATAGATAACTAAATTGAAATTGAACAAAGACTTTACACAAAAACAATTGTGCATGTGGACCTCACGGGCGAAACCATAGATTTTATTTTTGTAATAACCGTAACTTTTGCGTACGTGATTTTTGACGTGTAATTTATTTTTCGCGATTAACGGTGTAGGCGTAATTTATTTCGTGTGGTTACGTGCTTACGTGTCTAATTAATTGTTATTATACGTTACATGTTTTATTTCGTGTACTTTTATTAATGGCCGTTTCGCACACGTATCGTGATTAGAGGACTTAATTGTGATTCACTTAGATGATTAATTTAATTTGATGATGATTTAAGGATGAAAACAAAATAAAAGCAAATCGAAGGGAATACGTGGGATGTCATGGGATCAGGGGGATTAAAAAAGAAAAAAGAAAAAAAAAAGAATAAGGAAAAGCAAAACGTGTGATGGGTCAGGGGGTTTTCTTTGAATTCGTGCACGAACAACAACAAAGAAAACAGAGTCTCTCTTTCCTCTGGGCGGCGCACAAGAACAAGAAAACAAGAAAAATAAGCGTGTGAAATCATTGATTGGGCAATGAGGATTTCTCCAGAATCGTGCCAAAACAAGAAAAGGAGAGTCTGCCTCTAACAACGGCATCAACAGTGAAGGAAAATATGTTTGAGAGAAATTCTGGCAACTTCGTCACGACAATTGATGAGGTCCGAGACATAGGTTTTCATCGTGGGATATACCGAATCGAAGGTAATTACGAAGGCTTCAAGGAAACGCAGACGAAATTCGATTTGGAGTTCGGAGCAGAAAGATATCGCATCGGAAGCGGGGCTGATTTCTGAAGTTCGTTTTCTGCACACTGTCGGTAGAATCGTCATATAGGTAACATTCGAACTCCAATTGGAGTAATTCTTTTTGATTTACAAACTAGACTGGTAGGGGTATAATCTGACCAGAGGGAACGATATTTTAACTGTTAGATTTTCCGTACAGTATGTCGAATTGGAGGGCGAGAACTAGGATGTTTGTGCGATTAAATACATTCTGCCCAGAATTTCGACAGGCTAATTGAGGGGGCTATCGACCTCCGTTTCTGACCCACAACATATCAATTCGAAGATAATTGAAAGGGCTTCGAGTGAGCGTAGACGGAACGCAATTCAGAGTTTCCAGCAGAAAGTTATCACACCGCGAGTGAGGCTGCCCAAAGCATTGATTTCGGGATTTCGGTGTTTATCGCGTCGGTATAAGTAGGGACCTCGCTTTCTATTATTAATTTCTATACTTGAATTTTGATTACTCGTTAATATACTGTTACGGCATGATTTACTTGTTTTTGGGATATTCAATTGCATAAACTGTTAGATTAATTAATTATTGAATCTTTGAGTTTTCCATTTGTTAATTGGGTTTCTGTTTTAATTGGATGATTTGAGCATGTCTATATCCGAATTTCAATCGTCTTCATTAATCGCTAAAATTATATAAACTGTCACTGCTATCTGTATACATTACAGTATCCGCCATGTATATGTTATGTATTGGGGACTATTGTGAGTCTTTTCTTTAATTACCTTATTTGGAGTCGCAGTCGAGTTGTCCTAATTGAGAGTCCTTGTTTTGTCCTAATTGGTTTGGTCGACCGAGTCGTCATCCCCATTCGAGCTCTTGTTTATGAAAGGTCCGTAGCGAGGATACGTCCCCATTTATATATCGCTAGAACCTGGTGTTCACGATATTTACGTGTGGATTTCTGTGTGGAAATGTGGACCCGGACCCTAGCGGTGAGAAACAAGTTGGGGATGCTAACAGTAAATTGTGGAGCTCATGTGTGGGCAATGACACAATGGACGTATTCTTTATTTTTGGCCTCCAGTAGGGGAAAGATTCGATCGGTTTTACTGTGGATTACGTGTGGCCCTTCCTCGGTGGGTTAATACATGGGGAGTCATTAGCAGTGATTATGGAGTCCGATTAGACAATTGAGCTTGACTGTGGGATTGTAGTGTCATAGCGATAACTATGTTCGTAACGTCTAAGTAAATTGTGTAATCGAGAATACTGTAGGGCAGACGTGCTTGATGTGGATTCGGTTGTGTGAAATGCTTAGACGTGAAGAGTATAGTTATTTAGCTTATTTGTTGTTCTTTACTTGTTTGGTCCTTGTTTGTTTTATACTCGATTGTCTGACATAACTATTGGTTTGTAGTGCATGAGTAGTATGGGATGCTCATGTCATGAATTCCGATCTGGGATGTCAGATTTGATAAGTATAGTCGAACATTTGTTTTGGGTCTTTAATTGCTGTTTGCTTGGAATCTATTTGGTCGCATATGAGTTGGGATGATTGGGTATTGTTTAGTGCACTTTTGCACAAGTTTGCAACTCATTTTTCTGAAAACCGCACGTCCCACTATTCACGTTTATCGAACTCTCTGCTCGTTATGATATATCCTGTCTTTGCATCTGTCCCCGCATTGAGTTTTGAGTCTTGCTAGACTTGGGATGAGTCATTTGCATATACTTCCATAGGGGTATTTTGGGAAACGGGCGTCTGCATTATCTGTATCCGATTCCATTTGTCTCTGTATGCATTCTGTCATTATTATCTATATTACTTGTTTTAGGTCCCTCGCTGAGCACTGGGAGCTCGGTCAGATATCCGGTTTTGTTTTTCAGGTTTTGTAGATGTTGATTATACATGTGATGACGGAGCTTGGGATGGGGATTAAGAAGAGTGATCCTAACTGGATAGTTCACACTTGTTATCGCTTTTATAGTTATTAATTACTTTGAAACTTGTATTTTCCTTGAGATGTAATAACTTAAACATATTTCGCTTTTTTAGAATAACGCTTTCACTCATTGTTTTTATTACTATTTATGGATTTATCTAATGAATGTCCTTTAGTAACTCTGTTTGTCGAGCTTTGGTGTTTCATTAACTAAATGAGACACTTGCTACGTATCATCGACACTCGGTTATAGGGGTGTGACAATTTTGGGGCGAAATATAATTTTTACCTTTGTTTTGATAACTTTTTAAAAAAATATGTAAATTCATAAAATAAAAAATAAATTTTCAAAATGTTAAGGACGGCTATCAACGCACTCCTAACTTGGACAGGTGGTTTGCTAATACCTTCAATTCTATTACATTATGCATGAAAATATCGGTGCAATTTTAGCCGTTAATATTCATATCAATTGGAAGAAGGTTTATTGGATTCGAATATGCCTCCGATTACCAAATTATCAGTTGTGATTACACAGAAATTATTCATCCTATTTGTCATACGACTTAGGGGTGTAGTCAATCTATATAGGTATTCAATTTAGATTTTTAAAGGTCCAATAAAATCTAGAGGTATTCAATTTAGATTTTAAAAAGTCTATTAAAATTTAGAGGTATTCAAAACTCTATATATTCTCATAGATTTCATTAAATGTAAGATTTTGATGGATTTTCTAGGCTTAAATGTGTATTGTAAAATCTCTTCTTTTTTCCACAACATTTTGATTTTCCCTTATTAATATATTAACATTAAATGTCTTTCATAATATTATCTTAAATTACAATTTTTTAGTGATCTAATTTCTTTAAAATTATAAGAAAAATAAAGAAATATCCAAACTAAAAAAATGAGAATTTTTTAATATCGTTGGAAAACTCAATATGAAATGTTTATTTCCCCAAAACAAGACATATTGTCATAATAATATCCAAACAATTTTCTTCTTGATCATCTTCAAATAGAAATTAAAGAAAGCAAACAATTTCTTCTCTATTTAACCACAATTTTCTATTTTTCAAACATATATTTCATTTCCCTTAAAGAGAAAATCAAAGGGAAAAAAGAGTTCGAACAAAACATATCTTAATTAAGCCAGAGAAAAAAATATCAGTAACTAAATTATGCATACCTTGAACAAATAAATCAAAAAAAAAAACCACAGTTACGTGATCTAAAAAAATCAAAGACCATCTCCAAACTTTTTAAATTTTTAACAAAATGATTTAATTCCAAAAAATAAATGATTGATAAACATATGTTGACTTTAGAAATTCAACACCGCTGGATCTGTATAATACACCACTGAATTAGTATTTTCTTTATTTTTTGGTGTTATTCAATTAATCTATAGACTTTATAAATCAAAAAAATCCTCATAATTCAATCTAATATAATCAGATAGAATATGCGTACACTCTGCATAGAGTTAAAAAAAAATTCATAAAGTCAGCAAAATACATAGACTTTTGAAAATCAGTTAAAATCTTTTAAAATTCAAATTGAATACACTCCCCTTAATATTTTTTTAATTTTTATTTATTGGGGAGAAGAACTTATTTATTACCGGAAGAAATTTAGAGATTTAAGAAGTATACATAAAAATTTAAACATTATGAGGCTTCAACCTTAGCCACTACACCAATGTCTTGTTGACAAAACTTAATTAACTTGTTTAACAAAACAATCATTTTATTGAAACATTTCTTTTTCTTTTTGCATATTAGAAAGAAAAAAAAAGTCACATCTTTTATAGTTTTGGAAATATCAGAGGGTTTTTTTTTTTTTTTTTTTTTTTTTTTTTTTTTTTTTTGTGAGGCCCGAAGGCGATTGTCCCCGAAGGGGAAGAGCGGAGAATACCCTAGATAGGGAGATTGTAGCATGCCCCAAGCCGGGGAGGGAACTTAGCCTCACAAAGAGGAGAATTTTATTACCCCATAAGGGGAGATACGGGAATCGACCACGGGACCTCCGTCCCGTGGCCGGGTTAAAAGGTCAGACATGAAACGAAACAAGAATGGGAACACAGTGTGAACGAGAATAATATATACTCATTCATATACTCAATCACTCATAATTCACTATATGTATATAATTAAAAAAATGTCTACATAGCAAATTCTGAGTAATTGAATAAATGAATGAGAAAATAAACGTGTATAAACCATTTTCACCCTGTTTTTACTTCTTTGAATTTAAAATTAGGGAAATCAGCCTATTTAGTTCCCCAGAAATTTTTGTTTAGTCCGTATAGTCCCTAATGCTTAATTTTAGTCTGTAAAGTCCCCAAAATTTTTTGTTTAGCCCATATAGTCCCCAATGTTTAATTTCAGCCTCTAAAGTCCCCCAAAAATTTTCGTTCAGCTTGTAAAGTTCCTCATAAATTTTTGTTTAGCATGTATAGTCCACAATGTTTAATTTCAGCCTCTAAAGTCCCTTACCTATTTACGGGGTACATATAGAGGCTCCACTACCTCTTATGCGGAGGACTTAGAGCAAATGAGTTCCTCCAAATTAGGGTAATAGAATTTGGAGTTTTCTTTTTATAACCATTTTATATTGATTTTTTTTTTATTTTGTAAATTTTTGTTGATTGAAACTGATAATTATTCCGCCGCAGAAGAGATGGTGGAACCTCTATATGCAATCCGTAAATAGATAAGGAACTTTACAGGTTGAAATTAAACATTGGGGACTATACGTGCTAAAAGAAAAATTTTGGGAGACTTTACAAACTGAAATTAAACATTGGGGACTATACGGGCTAAACGAAAATTTTTGGAGGACTTTACAGGCTGTAATTAAACATTAGGGACTATACGGGCTAAATAAAAATTACTGGGGGACTAAATATGCTAATTTCCCTTAAATTTTTTTTTTTTTTTGGGTAAAAAAGCCGATAAATATATAAATAAAGCACAAAAGCACTCCCTAGCCCGTAGGGTAGGGCACAAAATTATTACAATTAGGCCTATCTATCAAAACCTTTTGTCCATAACCTGCCACTATAAGACTAACAAAAGGTTGGTTATGGATAGAGGTATCGGAAATAGTCCTATAAAAAAGAGCCCCACGGGCATCCCCCGCCACTAGATGGCATACAAATGAGGGTAAAGAGTTGTAGATAACAAGATCAGAGGATGTAGAAAGTCCTCCAGCTTTGGCGAGAGCATCCGCACAAGCGTTGGCCTCTCTGTAGATGTGTGAAATCCTAGTCTCCGGGAGCCGCCTGAGTAATGCCCTGCAATCAGAAATAAGATTTGAAAGAGGATGAATAATAGTATCTGCATGTTGAATCAACTGATTAATGACTTGAGCATCCATTTCAATATCAAGCTTAAGAGCGTTAATTCTAAGCGCCAGAGTAAGTCCTTCCTTGAGAGCCCAAAGTTCCGCCACATTATTAGTGCAAATTCCAATATTTCTGCAGAATCCTGTAATCCACTCCCCATTTGCATCTCTGATTAATCCTCCACATCCTCCCTTTTCCGGGTTCCCAAACGACGATCCATCAATATTTAGCTTCAACCACTCAACTTGCGGCTTAGTCCAAGAAACCGAGATTTGTGTAGTCCTCTTAGTATTTCCTGTACTTGGACCCAAAACAATGAATTCGGTGGATCTGGTAGTGGTGTCAATGAACGGATCCTTTAACTTTTTTCCCGTGTCGAAGAGTTTACAATTCCTGCTAGTCCATAAGACCCAACAACCATAAGCGAACAAGCATCCCCACGGTAAGTTGTTTATGTGAGATGTTTTTGTTGACCCTGCACATTTTGTGAGCCATTCTTCGAAGTTGTAGTTAGCTGATACTGGAAGAATTCGATATAATTGTAGCTTTCGCCACAGTAGTTGTGCTACACTACAAAATCTCAATACATGCTCAGCAGTTTTCGGGATGAGATGGCACAAATGGCAGTAAGGGTTATTAGCGATATTTTTCCTGTGGAGATGTTCTCTAGTTGGAAGGCGATTATGGAGACATTGCCAGATGAAAATTTTTATTCTCTGGTTACAGTTAACGCGCCAAAGCCAATCCCAATTTTTTCCTCTAATTGCCTCGTCCTCATCTTCATGGTGAATCAAGAAATGAGTGTCTTTTGCATTGAAGTCACCATCATGTGACGTTTTCCACTTCCTCCTATCTGGCATGATCGATTCACACGTTCTCGGAATCGCTCTAATGTATTCCACTAATTCTCTCGGCAATTGAAGAGAAATTCCATCAAAATTCCAGCCTCATTGGTCATTGAAGATTGATTTAATAGTCTTCTCATCTTCATCCCTGTTGAGAGGCCCCGAAATCAGTTTTCTTAGTGGACCCAAGCCCGTCCAGTCATCATGCCATGTTCTAATAATGTTTCCGCATCCGGGGATCCAAGAGGAAGATTTATGGAAGAGATCAATGCCACTCTTAAGGGCTTTCAGATTGATAGATCCATGATTTTTGTTTAGCTGGATCAAAGCCCAGTATCATCTTTGATGTATTTAGTTTTAAGCACAGTTGACCAAACACCAGAATTACTCTTGTTAAGCCTCCAATTGAGTTTCGCTAATCCAACTTGATTGATATGCCTGGCCTTTCTAATCCCCAATCCTCCCAATTTCTTAGGCCTAGCCACCCTGTCCCATTTAACCAGGTGCATTTTTTTTTTGACGCCGAGCTCCCCCAAAGGAAAGCTTTATTCTCCTTATCAATTTTATCACAAACTGCGATGGAGATAGGTAAGCACTGGGAGTAATAGGATAAAATTTGAGACGATGAAGATTGGAAAATGGTTTTCCTGCCAGCAATTGAAATGAGGTTCGCCTGCCAACCAGACAGTTTCTTCCTAACTTTGTCAAGAATAAATTGATAATCATAATTTTTTGGCCTAGATTGGAATATTGGAAAACCAAGATACTTGTCAAGATTAGAGGAGTGCCGAATCTGAAGTAGATTTTCAATAGCAAGTATCCTATTTGGTGTAAGGTTTGCCGAAGCCATGAACTTTGACTTGTTCAGATTGATGCTCTGGCCCGATCGAAGACAGAAGTCGTCGAGAACCATTTTGATTTCATTAATAGTTTCATCATCTGCCAACCCAAACAGAATGACATCATCGGCAAAAAGCGAATGAGAAATCAGAGGACCTTTTTTACCTATCTTAATCGGCTTCCAATTCTTAAGACTGACCGACTTGTGAATACAGATGGATAGGTACTCCATGCAAATGACAAAGATGTATGGTGAAAGAGGGTCGCCCTGTCTAATCCCTCGTGATGGTAAAAACCAATCACTTGGTTCCCCATTGAAGAGGATTGCCAACTTAGAAGAGCAAACAGAGTTCATGATAAGTTTAACAAGAGACTGGGGGAACTTGAAGAATTCAAGAGAGTCTTTGATGAAGTCCCATTCTAATCGGTCAAAAGCCTTTTCCAGGTCAATTTTGATCGCAATAGCCCCCTGCTTACAAGAAGTTTTACGAATTGAGAAAACAGCTTCTTGGACAACGATAACATTGTCTGCGCATCTTCTCCTCGGAATGAAGCTTCCTTGGTTAGGAGAAATAATAGTGGAAATGATCGGTCTAATTCTATTAACCAGGATCTTGGAGATCAGCTTATAGATAGTATTGCAAAGGCTGATTGGTCTAAGCTGACCGACAGTTTCTGGTTTACCAACTTTAGGCACCAAACAAAGGAAAGTAGCGTTAAAATCCTCAGATAGTGGCAAGCCTTTAAAGAAGTCTACTATACAGTTGACAATGGAAGGATTAAGTATTTCCCAGAAGTGCTGAAAGAAAATCGGATGCAAGCCGTCAGGACCCGGGCTTCTGTGCGGCTTGAACATCCACAATGCTTGTTTAATTTCCACAACAGTTGGGATAGCATCAAGATTGTATTGATCAAGATTAGAATTTCCCAACCAAGAGAAATGAAAAGGATTACTTGCAAGAGGCACAAACGTTCGATCTGAGGAGTAAAGCTTCTGAAAATGATTAAGGATCATAGATTTAACACTGGAAATGTCGAAATCCCAATCACCATTAGCCTTTTTTAGGGACAAGATCTTATTGTGTTTTCTATTCTGGATAGAAATGGCTTTTAGAAATTTAAAGTTAAGATCGTCCCACACCAACCAATCCATCCTAGATTTGATAGCCCATAGGTGTTTTTCATCTCTATAGATAAGGTCAAGCTTAGCTAAAAGCTCTCGTTCAAGCTTGATAAGGAATGGAGAATGGTGTGATTCAAGAGCAAGTTAAATACCTTTGATACGGGATAGCAAAGTCCTCTTTTTCTTCCTAACATTACCGAAAACATTGATGTTCCAATCAGAGACATTTACTTTAAAAGCACAAGCTCCCAAGCAGAAATTATGATCAAACCCATGCCAAGATTCCCGAACAATAGAATGGAGATCAAGGTGCATTAGCCAAATAGGTTCGAAGCGAAAAGGTTTTTTTGTGGGAATGGAATTATTCAGGTGGAGTTGAAGGAGGATTGGGGAGTGGTCAGATCTAGTGCGAACAAGATTGTAAACAGTAGCCTCATGAAATAAATCTCTCCAAGCCGAATTGGCGAGTGCTCTATCACTTCTTTGGAAAATCAGGTCGCCGTTTCCTTGTTTATTAGTCCAAGTATAACGCGAACCCTCGTGACCAAGGTCCAAAAGGTTACAATCATCAATCATACTTCTGAAAGTAGTAACACGAGTTTGAGATGGTTGCAGCCCCCAAATTTTTCAGATTGATATAACACCTCATTGAAATCGCCCATTAATACCCAAGGAAGATTATGACTAGCAGATAAAGTACGCAAATGGTCCCAAAATATTTGCCTAGTAATAAAATTCGGGCTAGCATAAATAGCAGACAAAAGCCATAAATTGTTAGAGTTACTAACCTTCGCCACCATATGAACCGATTTGGTGTTTTTAGCGACCAAGGTTAATTCCACTTCTGCATTATTCCATAAAAGCCAAACACCTCCTCGTCGGCCTTCCGGATCAGCACGCTCTGAGTGGGTGAATGGAAGACGTGCACAGATTTCCTCAGCTCGAGGGCCACTAATTTTTATTTCAAGAAGTGCGATAACTGTAGGATGGTGAGTATTGATAAGTTCCATCATGTGTGAGTGAAAATCAGGGTGCCCCGCACCTCTCACATTCCAAGTTAAGATTTTAAACATCGGGGGAAAAGACAAATTTGGAGCTCGCATCGCATGCCTTGTCTCCGTTTCCACCCATAGCTGATCCGCCTCCCAATTGACTGCCGCCTGGGTCCGAGTAAAGACTCGGCTGTTTCCTTCCCTGAACTTGGCCGCTGGGCTTTCTTCCCTGGGCCGCTCCATGCGGTTCCAAATTTGTGGTACTCGGCCCAAATCCGGCCTTGTTGCAGTCCCTTGCAACCGAGCCCAATTCCTGGCCCGATTCGTTTCCTCTCTTGGCTGGTAGGTTTGCTGCCCCCTGATGGGCGGTCAATTTAGTCCCCAAGAAGGTTCCCGCTGATTCTCTAGAATTTGTTGACTCATTTCCGGCGTCAAAAGCAAATTGTACAGCCAATCCAACCGATTCTCCTCTCGGTCTATTTTTATTTGCATTTTTGCAATCCCTCTTGATACTTGGACCGAGATCGAAGTAGTCCTTACGTTTTGAATTACCACTTTTAAAGAGCGAGTGCTTAAGATGTAAGAGTTTGATGGTCTTGTACTTTCTCGATTGCTTGTTTCGCCGGATTCTTGAAATCTTGTTTCGCTCGACTCCGGTGGCAGAAAAGTTGGCGTATGTTGGCTCATTGTCCGAGGATTCCGATTCAGATTTCGCTCCCTTGCAAAGTCTACCTGATTTGCTCGAAGTGCGAACAAACGATTCACTTCCGGAGTTGCAAAAGTTCGTAGCTCGGACAAATTTGACATTATCCAGTCCATTAAATTTGTTGGGTCCAAATCTACCGTGAATGTTGCCGTGATGTTGTTGCACCAAATAATTATTTGGCCCAAGTGGGCCTCCTCCATTCTGCCTAATAGAGCTAGAAGATGTCCCTGCTCCAGTATTTGCGCTGCCAAGATAATTCAGAGTGATCCCAGAAAATTCCAACCCGTCTGGCCCACTTGTAGAGGCTGAGTTACATTTTGGACCATAGTCCAGAACGGGTAGATTCGCCTGGGCCTTCCCATTTCGCCCCTGAATAGAGCGCTCTGCCTGATCATGTTGCTGCGGTTTGGGCCATCTTGAAATGGGCTTCGATTTTGCGGGAAAGGCCCGTCCCGGTTTTGCCTTCTGTTTGAAGAACTCGGTTGTGGGTCTGACCTTGGGCTCCTGCTTCTTTGATATGCCCTTAATGAGTGAGTACTCACCCTTCTTCTCCAATGGTTTCTCCTTACAGGCGGCATCAAAGGGGAAAGAAGAAGGAGTTTCTAAGTTTGTGAAGGGGAGAGCTTCAGGGATTTCATATAAAGGGGAGAAAGGATTAAGGCTCAAAGGGAAATTTTGTAGAGGGCAGTGATTAAAAGTACTCCCTAGGTCACCGACTTTCCCATCCGTACCCAAGAAAGAGACTTCTTCCGCCTTTTCGGATAGCCCCAGGCTGGGATCCGTCAAATCAACGAATTTTTGAGCTTCTACCAAGAGAGTTGTAGGCGCTTCCTCCAACAGTAAATAAGTCCCCTCAGCCGCATTAAAATCACTTTTTGACAGGTTGAGTTGACCCTTTTGAATGATGACCTGTCCATAATTCAAATGAGAACCCTCAATACTGTTCCGAACCTCCTTCTTCTTCCACACCTGATTGCCACCTGCCGGAGCAGTTAGCTTCTGTTTCCGATCACCGGAATTAAATTCTTGAAGATTTTTTTATTTCTATTTTTTCCAACAAATTTCCAAGGGCCCTTGCTCAGAGTATCCTTCTTAAAACTTGATTTTGAAATAAGCTTAGGGATAACAGCCTTAGAAACAACAACTGGGTCATCAAAGTCAATACCCAAATCAGGATTCTTTTTACAATACTCATGCCCAACAATACCACAATCAAAGCAAAAATCTACCCCCTCATATTGGATTTTTTGGATATGATTTTTGCCAATCTTGACAGATGGTAGAAGAGGAATATTAAGATCTATCTGGATGCATAAAAGGGCGAATCTACCACGCTCGGCATTAGAAGTTTTAGCGTCTATACTCAATAAATTGCCCAGAAGATTTCCTATATTAGTAAGGATGTGACGATCATAGAACTCTACCGGTAAGCAAGGCAGGCTCGCCCAAACTGCCGTGGTGCTAGACTCGTCCTTATACGGATTAAACTCCGGCTGCCAAAGTTTGGTAGAAATGTACTGACCATTAACGAACCACGGGCCGCCGGCAATAATTCTAGAAAAGTCATCTTCGATGCCGAATTTAGCAATATAGAAACTATTACCAAGATCTATAAGCCTCATTTCACCTGCTGATTTCCAAAGCCTCCTGATTTTGGAGTCTAAAAAACCAAAGCCTAAAGACTTACCAAAAGGTTTTATAATCAGAGAAGTGATCCAAGGAGACCTACACCGGAGTTTATCACTCTTTGAAAGCTTAACAGTAGGAATGTCTTCACCTTCACCTTCGGAGTCCGAATCTGAGTCCTCATCCAAGTGTTGGACAAGGAATGTTTTTCCTACGTCTTTAGCTGCTAAGAGGTGAGAATGCAGTAGTTTATCTTTGTATGAGGTTAATTTTACCTCAGAAGAACAGGTTCTTGCGGAAAAGATCTTGACCGCATGAATGGAAGGGTCCTGTTGATTGATCTCTTGCTCATCGATTGAGGTTGCATTATTGTTGTAGATCCTACTCCTCTGTACCGCATCTTCGACTTCATCCATCTTTGAAGCTGATGCTGTTGATATACATGTATATGCAGTATGCACGCGCTCTAAAAGAGGAGGGCGGTGTGATTAAAGTAATTGCCTTTTCCTTAAAATTATTTACTATGGAAGAAGAGATGGGATCTAATATTAACTTGAGAAAACTAGAAAATGTTTTTATGTTAGATTAACCGATCTCCATAGGTTCTTGAGTGAAAAGTTTAAAGGTTTCCCTTATTTATTTATTTTCAGATTTTAGATCAACTGATCCAAGGCGGCCTTTTGTTCGAAAAAATATTTATCTCAGGGTTAAAAATATAAATTATTTTTAAAAGAGATATAAGTTTCAAATTGAAAATTTTGTGTTGAAAAAATGTGGAAAATATTATACACAAATGCAATATTTTAAGGGAAATTGAAATAAGTAGTTCTCAAATTAAATTTTGCTGTCAAAGGTCCTTTTACTTCAATTATCATAGTCGGATAAAGAGTGTATTTGGACAAAGTTATATTATGAAATTCAATATAAAAAACATGAAATTCAATGTAAAAAAAAAATACAAAATTTCACGTGTACATACATAAGAATTACAGAACTTCGCATGTATGAATACGTGAAAACTGTTAGTTAATTTATTCAATGATTTAATAGTGGAGCAAAATTGCATTCCAAAGTCCACTTTTCTCTTCCCAATCCGAAGCTGACCAGAAAAAAACCATCCATCCCATCCCATGATGCCACCCCCCTCCTGCCTGGAAGTAGTACTGTCAAAATGGTATGCCCACCCGCCCCGCCCCGTCCCATCATGGGCATGTCTTAAATGGGGATGGGCGGGCATGCCCGCTTTTTTCACGGGCCATCAAAAGGGATGCCCGTACCCGCCCGCCGAATGCCCATGGGCAAATGGGCATGCCCGCAATCCTTTTTATTAATTTTATTTTTAAAAAAATAGATTAAATCTGAAAAATTCAACAAAATTTATTTCTTTCTCATTCACTTGCAGTTTATAGTCCTGTAAAAGGTAACTAAATATCCAAAATAGTTCAAGAACAATCAAATAAAAGTTCACAATATCCAAAATAGTTATAAAAAAACAATCAAAGTCCATAATTTCAAAAATAATTCAAGATCAACTATCCAAAATTAACAAACATATTGCTAAAGTCAAAACAACAAAAAATAGATACGTTTTTTTTAATATCCTCTATCTATTGATCTAGATCTTGAACACTAGAAGTATTATTTGAATCCACATTATACAATGTTGATTCCTTCTCATCATCTCCACCTATAAAATACACAACTTGAGAAGTTAGAACTTAAAACATTATAAATTATAAATGATAAATGATAAATGATAAATAATAAATAATAAGTTAGAACATAATTTAGTTACCTTCAGAGATGAAACCGTTAATATTTGGGTAATAGAAGTATATAATGGCTTCAAGGGATTTTGCCCAAGATATATAGCACGGTTCAACTTTTATCTTGGGCTTTTAGGTTTTTTTCTTCTTTTTTTGGGTATTAAGTCTCAACTGTGAAAATTAATCCATATCCAAAATAAAAAATAAAAAAAGAAAACAAAGCGGGCATGCCGGGTTGCAACCCGCCCATACCCGCATTGCCCGTTACCCGAATAGGTATGCCCATTAATACCCGTATTTAAATGGGCATGGAATTCATAGCCCCATACCCGCCATTAAGCTCACGGGACGGGCATGCCCGTGGGCAAATTCCCATTTTGACAGCTCTACCTGGAAGAGGTGATTTCTCTTAATTCTGCGGGCATGCCCGTGGGCAAATTCCCATTTTTGACAGCTCCACCTAGGAAAAATTCGGCATTGATGGGACGATAGAGTGCTGCGCATGCTCTCTCACATAAATTAGGGAGAGCCCACCCTGATTGACTGCAGGACCCTACCCCTGCAGGTGGGTCCTGTCTAAATTTAAGTGAGAGGAGTGGGTCCGGCCCCATGCCAGACTTACCCCTCTACCTGGAAGAGGTGATTTCTCTTAATTCTCCTTCCATGGATTCACTTTCACTTTCTCTTTGAAATTCTTTTGAAATTTTATCTATTACATACAAAATATAAACACATTCATAGAAATCAGAACTCCAAATTATACAGTAAAAGAGAAAGAAAAAAAGCAGAGAAAATGGTATCGGTTGCAACCCATTTCTCAGCATTCATTTTCCTTTCCATTATTGGAATTCGCCGTCTTTTCTGTTCATTCTCTCTTTTTCTGAATAATCCATCTAATTACAGATCAAAACCTTGGTATTTATCAGATGAATGGAAATGGAATAGTGGGTCTTGGTATTGTGGGGTATGAAACTTTAAGTGGATTAGCACTTATTTGTTCTGTTTGTTGTTTATATTTGTCAATTTGTCCATCAGCTTTTTTGGCTGATTTTTTCTTGTCTTCTGGGATTGTTTTGAAGGGGACTTGGGTTTTGCAAGTGGGATTATCATTTTATACTGATACATTTTGTCTAAAAGGGTGTGGGAAGATTGATGTAGATAGGGATCATGGACAAGCTGATATTAAGTGTGATCTTGAGGAAGATAAATTTAGGGGTATGGCATTGATAAATTTGCTATTCATTGGTCATGTAATTGTGGTTTTGATTACATGTTTCGTGTTGTTTGGAGTATTGCATCGGAATATTAACATGAGATGTGGGGAAGCCAGTGGACCTTTGCTAGCTCGTATTCGATCAGAGAGCAGCATAGCTATGAATCATCTTCCTGAGTTCGAGTTAGATTGATGGTCTTCGTTTTGTAGGACGAGCCGTGAAGAATGACTTAGAGAATCTGTAGGTAATCTTCCAAAACAAAATCATACTTTTTTTCTCATTAATATTTTTTGTTATGGATTGATACTTCAGTGAAAAGGAATTGTTATTATTCTCATTTTGTCCTTCACATGTATATGTGATTCTCTATCTCTCAAGGTTTATGTATGTAGGTTCAAGTCTTGGTAAAAAAAAAGCCAAGAAGATTCATGTTTAGTTTCAATCAGCAAAGCTAAGCTGCATTCAGAGAATAACTGGTTAAAGTAAATCTTAGGATAAGTTTGATAGATGAGATGACAAATCTATTATATTTTGGCCTCTTAAGTAGAGATACTTTTTTTTTCTCTCGATGGAGAAACGAATATAGATAAAAGGAAACAATTACCTTCAAGCATCTAATGCATTGAATGGCTGCATTAGAAGAATCGCTCCAGTCGTCGGAATCTAGTCATTGGTGTTATAGATTTGTTGTTTCTTCTTTTGGTATTTGACGGAAGTTATTGGCATTGTACTGTCCTAAAATATTTACGAGAAGATGTTTATAGTACGGAAGTTATTGGCATTGTGGTTAATCACGTATTAAGTGTTTCCGATGACTGTAAATTTGTCGCGATGGAGCAATTGGCAGAGTCCAAATTCTGAAAGTTTTGTAGTCGTCTTACCTTCATGCATTGGAATGGTAGCATCAGCGGAATCGCATTAGTCGTTTGAATCTAGTCATTGGTGTTATAGATTTGTTGCTTTCATCTTTAGCATTTGATAGAAGTTATTGGGCATTGTACTTTCCAGAAAGATATATGAGAAGATGTTTATACTACTGCTTTGTTTCAAATTGGAAAAAAGGAACTTTATTTAGATCAGGAGAGGTTTTGTTTCATTTTGCTCATATAGGTATGGAAAATCCTAGTACCGTCTTTGTGGGATTGGCCTCCCAGCCCCTCAGATGAGTTAGGCGGGACTTACCTACAAATATGAGCTCCTCTCAATTTATGTGAGAGGCTGTGAGGGCAGTCCCACAAAGACAATGCTAAGATTCAGTGAACCTTGTATGAATCTTGTACACAAAAAGGCGATACCCACGCCCCCAGGGCCCCCAAACTTTGTATGAATCTTGCAACCACGCACAATGGTCTAAGAGGGACTACTCTTAATCATTGGGAAACAACCGAGATATAAGAAATTTTTTCCGTGGTCCATTTAGCTACGGAAGGAAGATTGATGTGGATGAATTTGCACCACATGTTTTATTAGACCATTGTTCATATCAAATATCAGATAATTTTTTGAGCATATCAGAAGGGTGTAGAAAGATCGTAATTCGTATCGTAGATCCTACTTAATTTAAAAAATATTAATTAATTCAATACTCTTCTAATTCTTTTAATGAAATCTGAAATTTTCCAGAATCTTATGATATTTGCTAGTATTAAACAAATATTCATCACATGAAAGAGTCATAGAAAAATGATATTATGTTTCGTGCCTCGAAATTATCAAAAAATTTACCGAAAAAAAATATAAAAAAAATCTACTCGGGCCTTGGCCAATTGAAGCAATCTAAATTTAATAGCATTGATGCTAACATTGATTATTTGAATAAATAACTTAATTTATCAAATTAAAGTTGAGAGTTTCGAATTACATTTTCGTTGTTCTAAGCGATGACATAGGAAGATGTCGGAGACAAAAAAAATAGGCAAACCATGAAATTGGTATCGATCGAGGAAGAGAAGAAATTGGTCGGTAGTTGAAGATTTTAGAGGCTTGAGAAGATTGAATAAGTAACGGAGTTGAACATAATTTTTTTTTTATCTAAAATGAATTTTTTTAAAAAATATTAGCTCAACCCGACCCAAAAAAATCAGACCGACTCAAAAGAGAAAATAGTTAACTCGGAGTTGACTCGTATGATCGATCCTACATTTCCGAGTTCGATCCCACAAGTTTATCCCGATCCTACTTAATTATCGATCTACGTAAGATCTAACAGTTTTTAAAAACTCGTAAAATCATACGATACTACGAGTGAGTTTGACTGACTTGTGAGGAACACTTTATTGCATGGTATTTCTCAAAGTTAAGATTGCAATGATCCTTTATATTTTCAAAAACAAATAATGAGGTATCCTTTATATTATAAGTCATTTTCAGTATTTTAGGTGCTGTCAAAAATGGTTTCCAATTAAACCTCCACCTCTTAATCATTATTTCTTCTTCTTATCCCACTTCTCACCGCCATTCTCCTTATTGCCCCACCTTCTTATCTTTATCTCCCTGAAACCACCGTCCACCGCAACTCCTCATCATCTCTCTAAAATTTTACTGAATTTGAGCTAAAAACAAAATAACATTTGATTTCGAAGATGAGGAAATACGATTTGTAAGTATCAATTCCGAGCAGAAAAATGAAAGGATACGATTTACACTAAGTTTAGAAAAGCTGAAGAAGAATGATATCAGATCTATATTCCTCGTGGATGTTGTTGGTCGGTAGTAATCTTGAGCAGTAAGAACACGTGTCCGGCAACCGTGCGAGTTCTTCAGCTTAAGATTTGGTACCAAACATACTCTACTACAACTCACTGGTATCAGAGCCAGCGAATCAGTAGAAACAAATAATATGGAAAATTCTAAAGACTTAAATAGATATAATAAGATAAAAAGAATTAATAAATATAAAGAATACTGTAATAATAAATTACGAAATACATAATAATAATAAGTTCGATAATTCCAATAAAATAGGTAAAAAAATAGCAAATGATTGTATTAAAAATTTTGGTCGTCAAATATTAAAACTAAAAGAATATTATAAGTAAGTTTAATGGAAAAAATTCTTGATGAACTAAAAAATTTAAGAATAATACTTAAAGAAATAAAAGATTATAAAATAAGTTTGTCAGAAAAG
This sequence comes from Vinca minor, assembly GCA_026122235.1. Lineage (NCBI taxonomy): Eukaryota > Viridiplantae > Streptophyta > Magnoliopsida > Gentianales > Apocynaceae > Vinca > Vinca minor. The sequence goes on from JAOCZM010000026.1 coordinate 6,323,072, forward strand.
TTAGAAAGTATAGATAATAATATAATAAGAATAAATAAAAGAATAGAAAGATGTGAAAAAACTATAGAAGAATGTGAAAAAACTACTGGTATATCACTAATAGAAACAAGAAATCTAATAGAACAAGTTAATAAAAATCCTATAAATAAAAAAACAAAAAAGAACAAATTTTTTTATATAAATCTATAAAAGATATAAAATTATTTGATAAAATAGCAGAAAAAGGATCACCAGATGAAGCTTTTATGAAAATACATCTTTCAAGAATAGTAAGTAAGGAAAAAGAATATATAGAAAAAATAGAAAAGTTAGTTATAAAAGAAAATAAAAAGAAAGAAAATGAATCCTGATATAGATATAGAAAATCTTGCAGATAATTTAAGTCAATTATCACTAGATAATTTAGAATTTAATATTAAAGATGTATATGCTGGAGAAATAGGAGGACCTTACACATTTAAACCAGAAATAGACCCTTTAGGAGAAAGTTATGCACCAATAATAAATAATAGAATAAAATATTATGATAATTTTATAAATAAACCCAAAAATAAAGAATATAGAGGAAAATATTATCCTTGCCCAGATAAAGAAGAACCTATAGTAAGAGGAGGAACAAAATTAAATATAGATTGTAGTACATATATATATAAGGATATACTAACTTGGGAAAAGAATATGTTAATCTTTTTATTAACAGTAGAAAATGATTCTAATTGGAATAATGAAAGAAAATTTGAATTTATAATAGCTACTTTTGATGGAGCAATAAGAAATTGGTGGGAAGGAGTAGGAATGGATTCTAAGGCAATAATAAAAAGAAATATAGAAACTGAATTAATACAAAGTGATAGTTAAGGATTAAGCATAATGGTAGATTATTTAGGAAGTGAATTTGTTGGTACATAATGGATAAGAAATAAAGAAATACAAATACAAGAAGTAAGATTAAAATTAATTAATATACAAATATGTGATATATGTTATCTAAAACATTATATTAATGAATTTACTGACTATTATTATAGACAATATTATAATACGGTAAGTCAACAACCATATTTAGATATGTTTTATGGTAAACTACTTACCCATGGAATATACAAGTCAGAAGAAAATGGGAAATATATAAAAATAGTAAAGAAGCTAAAAATAATGTAGATACTTTAGGATTAAAAATAAAAATTATGTTAAATTATTTTAGTGAACTATGTCTAAATAATAGCTTAATGAAAAAATATAAGAGAGTAAGAGATATATGTTGTGAGCAATTTGATCCACCAGGAACTGGGGATGTCATAATCAAAAGAGGAGAAAATATAAAAATAAAAAGAGATTTAAGAAATATAAAAAGAAATATTTTAATAATACAAAACAAAAATATAAAAAGAAAATATTTTACAAGAGAGGTAAGGCAAATAATAAATCAAAGAAATTTGACAATAAAAAAGACTGTAAATGTTGGAGTTGTGGAGAAATAGGACATAAAAGCCCTGAGTGTCCAAAGAAAAATGTTAGGATACTTGAGGAATATTTTGAAGAAATTAAAGATAGCTTGATAAAACAAAATTATTCTGTTTCTCTGAAAATGAGTCAATATATTTTTCAGATTCAAAAAATGAGTGAAATAGAATCAAAAGAATTAGAAGATATAGAACAATACGAGGGAGAAATAGGATTTGCATTAAAAGCAACCTTTGATCATCAAAATATAATAGAATAATTAATAGAGAATTAAATATAAAATTACCAAATGATAATATAATTGATAAAGTCTCTAGGATGTTTAAAAGAGATAAAATAGTTATTCATGAATATCATAATATATAAAAAGTAATAGATGTAGAGCATCTAGATGGTAGTATAAAATTAAGTTTATTAAGTAATAAAGAAATTGAGAAATCAATAAGTAAAATAAAAGATAAAAATAAAGCTAGTAAAATAAAATATATTATGATAAATGCAATACAAATTAATATCAAAGAATTATTTAAAGAAGAAACAGATAGTCCAATAATAATTAGTTTACATGATCAAAGATTTAAGGATGCACAAGTAGGACATTTAGGAAGTGTAAGTGGTAATTTATTTTATAAAAGTTTAATATTTACTTATTATCCTAGATTTTGTATACATAAAAATGATAAAAAAATATAGATGATGTTTTAAGCTTAAATTTTAAATTACTAAAAGATATAACAATGAAAAATAAAAATAAAGCATTAACTTTTCATTATAGAGAGCATTATATGCCTTAACAAATAGTAATAATTGTGATATCTATTCTAATAAACCTCAAATAGAAATAGAAGAAAAATTTTCTTTAGATAATTATAATATAACTAAAGAAGGTATATTTATTAATCATGGAGATAAAAGTTTCTTTGTTAATAAAATACAATAATAAATTATGAAGTTTGATATTCCATTACATGTATTTATAAGTTTAACTATAGCATATAATGATATTACAACATGTGCTTTAGTAGATAATGGATCAGAGATAACTTTAATAAAAGAAAATTTTTTAAATAATATAGAACCACTTAATATTAAAATAAAAGGAATATCAGGAAAATTGGAGGAAATAACAAAATGAGATAATAATCTGAAAATTATTTTAGGTAATAAAATAATAAATATTGTTATGAAAATATAGAATATGATATGTTATTAGGAAATGATTTTATACAACAGTTTCAGAACTATCAACAAACTATATATAATATTATACTAAAAACTCCTTGTGGACATATAATAAAAATACCTAGAGAATTTTACCCATATAAAGTTCAACCTAATAATCGTGGTGGTAAAGTAGTTTGGGAAAAAATAAAAATAAATAAGATAAGTGGTAAAAATAAGAAAATAAAAGTAATAAATATAGACAAAATAAAAGAGTTACTTAGACAATCTTATAATGATAACCCATTAGCATTTTGGGATAAATATCAAGAAAAGGCAATATTAAAAATAAAAGAAAATATTATAATAAAAGTTAGACCTATGGAATATAGTCTAGAAGATAAAGAAGAGTTTCGTAAACAAATAAATGAGTTATTAGAATTAAAACTTATTAGACCATCAACTAGTCCTCATAGTAGTCCTACTTTTTTAGTTATGAATGAAGCAGAAAGAAAGAGAGGAAAAGTTAGAATGGTAATAAATTATAAACTATTAAATAAAAATATGAAATTTGATGGATATTTTTTACCTAAGAAAGAAGTATTACTAAATCTTGTTAAAAATAAAAAATTATATTCAAAATTTGATTGTAAATCAGGTTTTTGGCAAATAAAAATGCATGAAGATAGTATAAAATATACAGTTTTTAGTACGCCGGTAGGGCATTATGAATTGTTGGTTATGCCATTTGGATTAAAAAATGCACCTCAAATATTTCAGAGAAAGATGGATAAGATATTTGGAAAATATGATTATTTGGTGGTATATGTAGATGACATATTAATTGCTTCTAATACTTTAGAAGAACATAGAGATCATCTTTTAGAATTTGCTAATATTTGCAAGGCAAACAAAATTGTTTTATCAGAAAAGAAAGCTATAATAGAGAAAGATAAAATAGAATTTCTTTGATTTATACTAAGTAGTCATGGAATAGAATTACAACCACATATAAGTAGAAAAATAAATGAGTTTCCTGATAAATTAAGAAATACAAATGAAATACAAAATTTTTAGGATGTCTTAATTATGCTGAAGGATTTATACAAGATTTAGCTAAAAAGAAGATGAAAATACAAAAATTGTTAAGAAAAAATAATTTAGAAGGATGGCATAATGAGCATATTGATATAGTTAAAACTTTAAAAGAGGAATGTAAACCTTTGCCAAATTTAAGAATACCCGATGATAGCGACAATTTAGTCTTACAGACTGACGCTTCTGATAATCACTAAATGAAATATGCAGGTATAGTAGTGGAACATTTAAAGCTGCAGAAGTTAATTATGCAACTCATGAGAGAGAACTTTTAACCATAATCAAAGGAATATAGAAATTTCTGTATTTCTAATTAAAAGGCCTTTTCTATAGAAACCGATAATACCCAGATAAAAGCCCTCATTGAAAATAATTATCCATCTACTACCCAATATAAAAGAATATTGAGATGGCAATCATTTTTGCCACTATATAATTTTAAAGTTAATTGGATAAAAGGATACAATAATTATCTCAGTGATTTTCTTTCAAGAAATCCTGAATTTGCTAAATAGCAAATTAACGTCCTCTTGACAACGATAAATGTCAAGGCTAGTCCGGATTACGGTTCCGGTAAAGACAATATCAAATCCGTATATGTTGCCTATTTACGAAAAATAGGAAGTAATAACTTTTTATGTTATGAAAAAATGAACGATAATTATAGTTAATTTACTAACTAAAAAACAGTGATAACATGTAGCTGTTATTTTCTTTCTTTGCAGATAATGGAGAATATTCAAAAGAAAATGGAAAATCTAATAATACTGAATATGGCTCTCAATGAGAAGGTTGAAGATAGTTTCAGAGGAACAGCTCAAATAGCATATGATATTAATGTCCTTTTACATCTACAGAATGAGATAAAGGCTGATAGAGAATTTTTTGAGTCAGCAATGGAAGATATGAAAATAAGTTTAGAGGGATTTAAAAAGCCTAATACATATAAGGAGGCTGTTAGTCCTATTCCTATAATTCCAGAAAGCAGTCAAATAAAAACAACTGAGGATAAGCTTCTAGAAAATGATGATGAAGATAATTCAATAGAAAAGAAAAATGGAAAAATAAGAATAGTTAGAGAAGGAGAATCATCTTCGTTTATTCAGAAAAGAACTAAATGGGAGTAAGAGTTTCAAGGCATAGTAAATTGGGCCTACACCATAATTGAAGAAGAAACTTTTTATAGAGTTCCTGGGAAAAATATTTGTCCAAGGATCATCTGTGTACAAGGATCTAATCCAGAAAAGGTCAAGTTATTAACAGATTTCGGATTTATACATATAATTTATCCAAGCAAAAGTTTGATAGAAATAGAAAAGTTTGATATAATTTTCAAATCTACAATAAGTCAATTTGCACAAGGAAGAAATATTTTTATAAAGTTCTATTCAATAAGTTCCGAAGAAGATAGTGAGACTCAGCATCTCATAACAGTTGAATATAATAATCAAGATCAAGAAATTGATCTAAATAAAGATTATATAAGAGTTCCAACAATTTCTGAAGATTGGATTATTCGAAGAAGATCAAATGGGATAAAAGTCAAAAACAATTTGATAAGGAATTTTTACCAAAGATATTATAAAGTAATTGGTAAAAGCAATAATTGGATTCTAATTACCAGTCAAGATAGCCATGGAAATAATACCAGTAAAATTTTAAAATATAAGATTCAAGAAATGTCAGAGGAGAAATGGCCTCATAGTACTAATAAAGTAAGGAAATTAACAGAGATATAAGAGCAAAGGACAACTGGAGCAGTCAGATCAAGATAAGGTAGTACTACAATTATATGTTATAAATGTAGTTGTAAAATAGCAATAATATAAATCAACTGTAGAAAGTACAATAATGTAAAGCAATCGTCATTGCTTACGATGTAGTTGAATAGTTGTAGGAAGAAATCTCTATATAAAGAGATTTGATAGAAGGGAAAAGGCATCGGAAAAACATCAGAGAAAAATGTTAGCCAAACTCTCTTCAAATACTTGTAATAGTTCTTTCCATATGAGAAAATAATTCTCTCATAAATTTAAATAATATCTTCAAAGTTGTTCTAAATCTTCAGATATTCTTTTCTTTATATAAGAATCTATTTCAAAATATTGAGTTTAGAATACAGTGAGGCATTCTGTTTGAAGCAAGCTATATCCGCTTAGGCATTGAAGTACCGTAGGCAGGAGGTCGTTGGGGAAAGCCGCTAGGAGAAAGGCAGTGCAGTAGGAAAGCTTAAGGTTACTTCTTAATCTCTTTATTTTAAGAATTATGTTCTTATTTAAAAGTTAAGATAATCTGTAGATAGAGAATAATACTGAAAGTATTAATTAAAATTATCCTAGGCCGAGAAATATCAAATATATGGATTTATTTATTTATAAGGAGATGTTATTAGATACACTCTACTTAGATGATATTCTCACTAATGATTTAATAGATATTTGTATAACTGAAAATAGACTAGTAAAATATTTAAAAGGAAAATTGAATGATGATATAGCCACTACTATTATGACTAAAGTATATGATTACTATTTTAGGAATGAAATGTCTGCAAAGTTATATAATGATCCTTATAACTATGAATATGAATGGGATACTATAGACGTATATTATGTAATGTTTGAATCATATACCTATGGAGAATAGTAGCAATAATTAAAATTATCCTAGGTCATTAATGGATTTATTTATCTATAAATAGATATTATTAAACCAAGTATATTTAGATGGTACACTACATTAGTTAACTACTAAATACACTATTTAAGTAATTACTATACATAGGGTAGAAACCAATTATGTAAATGTTCTAATTAATCAACCACCAATTAGACACTTCCTAATTAATTAGATAATACTAAATGACAACTTCCAATACTCTCCCTCAATTTGGAGTGTGGATATCGAGAACGTCCAACTTGCTAACCAGATAATTAAACTGCTCATTTGTTCCCACATGACAAGTAACAAGTGTTCCATCTTATACTTTTTCTCGAACAAAATGACAAGTAACAAGTGTTCCATCTTGTACTTTTACTTGAACGAAATGACAATCAATCTCAATATGTTTAGTTCTTTCATGAAAGACTGGATTGACTGCAATGTGGAGCGCCGATTGACTATCACAATACAACTTAGCGAGTCCCACAGTGACTCCAAGAGATTTGAACAACTCTCTTAGTCAAACTAGCTCACTTGTAGGGATCGGGTAGCCCAGTGGAAAAGGCTATCCAACGCTGGTCAGTGGTCTGGTGTTCGATTCCTGTACTCCTTCCCAAAAAAAACTAGCTCACTTGTTGCGTTTGTCATAGCTCTGTATTCGGCTTCTACTGAAGATTGGGAGACAACTTGTTGCTTTTTGGATCGCCAAAAAATATGAGCGTTTCCTAATTGAACAAAGTACCCTGTAAGGAAACTCCTAGTTATGGGGCAAACTGCCCAATCAGAATCACAATAAGCCACCAGTCATTCATTAGGATTGTTTCTAGGCAGAAAAATTCTTCTTCCAGGATTGCCTTTGATATAACGAACAACTCGAATTGCAGCATCCCAATGTATTTCCCTTGAATTTTGCATGCATTGACTAAGATTATGGACTGCATAAGTGATGTCGGGCCTCGTTATGGTGAGATAAAGTAATCGCCTATATTGCTCGGAATCTCTAATTAACTTTCCACTATCATCCTCGGTCGTCAACTAGAGTTGTGTCTCCATTGGTGTAGAACATGGTCGTGAACCAGATAAACCACATTCGGTTAGAATGTCAATAGCATACTTTATTTGACACAGACTTTGGGTGAATGCACTACTTCTATGCCCAAAAAGTACTTGAGAACTCCAAGATCTTTGATTGTAAATTTAAAGTCCAAGTACCCTTTTACTTGTCATGTTTTGCGGTCGTTTCCGGTGAGAATGATGTCATCAACATAAATAAAGATCACAATAAAGATATTACCTCTTCGATATATGAATAAAGTAGGTTCTGTCACAACCTACCTAAAGCCAAATTTGGAAAGCTCTGTGGTGAGCTTATCAAACCAGTTTCTTCTCGCTTGTTTCAAACCATATATGGACTTCTTGAGCTTACAATAAATATTTGGTCCAGGGTGCCGGAAATTCAAGTGGTGGTTCTATGTAAATATCCTCTACAAGATCACCATAAAGGAATGCATTGTTGACTTCTAATTGGAAGATGCTTCAATTTTTGGAAACTGCCAAAGCCAAAAGACACCGAACTGTGGTAATTTTGGAAACTGGTGCAAATGTTTCATTGAAATCCTTCCCTTCGGCCTGAGAGTAACCTTTAGTCACCACACGAGATTTAGGGCGTTCTAGAGAACTATCTGCCCGAAATTTTAATTTATAGACCCAACGGTTGGAAACTGACTTCTTTCCAAGAGGCAATGGTGCATAAACCTAAGTGTTGTTACTCTCAAGGGCGCGCATATCGGCTGCCATAAATGCCCGCAACATAGGAGAACGAGAGGCTTCTACATAGCTGCAAGGCTCGGTATAGCGGGACAAAGAAGCCAAGTAACATTTATGGGAAGAAGAAAAATTCTCATAAGATAAATAATTATGTAGTGGATAGACCATACTTGAAAAATAGTTGGGGAAGGGTGAGCTGAGAAAACAGCGGTGTTGCAAACATAATCGCGAAGCCAAATAGAGGGTTGAGTGTTTCGCGTGGACCGTCGAAGCGGGACATCCGAAATTGAAGGGGGTGAGCTATTCGGAGAAGCTCCCCCTGAATTTAGGGGGTTTGCATGGGCCTGACCCAGCTTTTGTATAATGGTCATGACATGACACACAAAATTTTGGGAGAAACATTTCTGGCCATCCGTCCTGGCTGACATGGCGCTCTCCCAGACGCGCCTTGCCACGTCAGCCATCATGGGACTTCCGTCCTCAACTAGCAGAATTAAACAATAACATATAAATATCCCTAAACAACTTCTGTACTTTTTTTAAAGCTGCCTGCAATTGACGTAATTTTTTTTCCTATAATTCTTTGGTATTCAAATAACATATAAATATCCCTAAACAACTTTTGTATTAATATAAATCAAACAACTGAATAATCGGGAAAAATTTTTATATCGAATAATCGTCAAATAGTTCGCAACAACAATTTATAAATGTAAACAAAATTACATAAACGACTATCTACGGGCTCGAAGGCTTGTAGCGGTCGGGGCTTCTCGGGTCTTGCCGCAGATAGTAAATGTGGCCATCTCTCGCTCGCACCGCGCTACCGAAATTAGTTGCGATCACTTCCGCCCCTTCGGGGTCGATAAATATCGGCTCCTCGGGGTAAAAGGGAAACGGTAACGGAGTCTGCTGCTGCGTCTAAGGGAGATGGAAGCTATACGAGGGCGACCCACCTGGAAAAAAAAACCCCGGCTGTGCCGATGTCGAGGGCCCTGCACCCGGATGCCCCCCGGTCTGAATACCCGGCGAATAAGTACCCATGCTCGGAAACTGGTATTCAAACTGGGTGGGAACCTCGGCTGGACTCGAGAACTGACTCTGGGCAGGAGACTGAGCCCGATCTTCTTCGGGTTGCGCCGGGGCCGGTGGCCCGCCTTGCTGCCAACTCCTCCTGGGTGGCCTGTCAGTTCCTCCTAGTGCCTTGCCTCCCAATCTGAGATCTTCCCGGGACAGGCTCCCTCGGCTGTGTAGCCGGTTGAATAACCGGAGCATCCGTTGCCCGTGATCGGCACGAAACACTCTTCCCCGCTGCCACAAATGCATTCTTTATTTTCTTGGCGGCCCAGGAGATGAGAGTCTTGTACTGGCTGTTGGTTCGGGATGAAGGCTTCTCAAATTCTGCGAGCATGACTTGGTTCGATTCCTCCTGCGATGCAAACCTTCATATTAGTATACTTTAAATGAAATAAAAAAAATTTAACAACAGAAATAAGGAAACTTACAAAAATAGCCTCGGACGTAGCGGTCGGTTGAATGCCCCTCGGGAGCGGACCGGGATCCCTATTCTGGGGATTGGTCAGAAGGTGGACGGTAATGCGATTGTACCACTCCATGTACTCAGGGGTAGGTACAATAACATTACCGGAAAAAATAATGTCTAACACTTAAAAATTCGATCTCATTATCACTCCCAACTCTTTTGATGACTCCTTTAAATTGTGTGGAGACCATGTTGTGAAAATTAATAAAGACTTTTTTTGTTTCACTTTTTTCTTTAAGGAGATACATTCAAACACATCTAGAAAAATCATCCACCAAACAGAAAAAATAATGTGTCCAGTTAAGGAGTGTGTCTGGTATTTTCCCCATAAATCACAATGTATTAATTCAAAAGAACGCTCAGCTTTATTTTGACTAAGAGGAAAAGGTAATCTGAAATCTTTTGCAAGATGACAAACATCACAAGGTAGGGATTTATCATTCGAGGGTTTTAACAAAATAGGAATATGAGATTAAAACACTAAAAGATGGGTGCCCGAGTCTTTGGTGCACAACTTACAATTTTCCTCTGAACGGACAACTGCTATTACTCCGCTTTGGTGGGTTACACCTTTAAGACGATGGATTCCCCCACTTAGCTCACCTTCCCCAATCAGCGTCTTCCGGATTAGGTCGTGCACAACATAATACTCATCAAAGTAGGTGACACAACATTGTAATTCACGTATTAATTGAGAGATAGAAATCAAATTGCACAAGAATTATGGTATATACAATACTTTATCGAGACGAATATTGTGATTTAAAGTTACTGTACCATGCTATTGTGCCCAAATACGTTTCCCATCAGGCAAACTCATGCTAATAGAAATTACAAGATTTTGTAAGTTCTCCAATTTATTTTTCTTGCAAGTAATGTGATGAGAAGCACCGTTATTAAGAATCCATGGGAATGAGTAAAAGGCGACGTTTTTACCAGTGGTGTGAAAGGCCACAACTTTATTTTTTTGGAGAGTTAATAGCTATTTATAGCACTAAATTATTTACGAATTTCTCTTTATTGTACTAAACTATTTTTTTATCTAAATATGTCACTCAACTATTTACGTTTATCTAAATATGTCACTGAACTATTTACGTTTATCAAAAAATATACAACCACCCATTTTTTTGGTGTTTTAGCGCGTGATGTCACGTGAGTTGCTTGAACATGAACAAAGGCGAAAAGGAAAAGAAATATTGGAAAGCGTCGGGCCATAACTACTTAATTTGTGAGCACTGTTTGCCGCTGCAGCAACAAATTAGCGAGTTATCGCCCGACGTTTCAGATTTCTTTTCCTTTTCGTCGTTATTCATGTTCGAAGCAACTCGCGTGATATCATCGTGCAACAGCACCCAAAAATGGGTGGTTGTATATTTTTGATAAGCGTAAATAGTTTGAGTGACATATTTAGATAAAAAAATAGTTTAGTACTATAAAGAGAAATTCGTAAATAGTTTAGTGGTATAAATAGTTATTAACTCTTTTTTTTGGAGTATTCCATCTATTTCTTGAGCCAATTCTCTCAATTGCACTTTTTCTAAAGAGGTGGTAGCTATTTGCTGCACCGAATAGGCCGCACCGTGTGTTGGTCCTTGTTGCACTAAATAGGCTGCGTCTTGAGCTTGTCCTAAGTAGCTCGCGCAATGCGTTGTGGTGTCAATGACACTGTTTGTCTCCGACATATTTGGTATAAGAGATAAAAAAATTATTATTTTTTTCTAACCTCGCTCTTTTTCTCTCATTATCGTATTTGATCTATTCCATAAAAGAATTGAAGAAAATTATATATTTCACTCTTACGAAATAAAGAATTAGTACATGAGTATTTATACATGTGTTCCTACACTACATTAATTAACTACCAAATACACTATTTAGGTAATTACTATACATTGGGTAGAAACCAATTATGTAAATGTCCTAATTAATCAACCACCAATTAGACACTTCCTAATTAATTAGGTAATACTAAAATGACAACTTCCAATATGACCCAGCAGCTCGATTGGTGGGAGGTAGGAGTGTTCACTATTCGGTTAAACCGAAATACCGAATTATACTATATGATTCGGTATTTTGGTTTTTCGGTTTGGTTTTGAAAAAAAAAACAAAATAATTCGGTTTGGTATTCGGTTTTCAATTTTTAAAAATCGAATTTCTGAAATACTGAATATACCAATTATTATTATTAAAAATATATTATGCTTATACGTATTATTAATATTATTTAAAACTGTATTTAATCCATCTATTTTAATAGTAATTTTAATATGGTCTTTGAATACTTTTCATCCTTCAAGCTAATGCCAAACCAATATCATAGTTTGAATCTCCTTATTGAGATTAATCTCTCAACTTTATTCTTGATATATAGTATTATGTTTGAAGTTTTGTGCGGTTTTACCAAATTTTTAAACGCACCACCGCAATTTGCGGTTTGGGATAATTTAAAACCACACAAAACCAATCAAAATTTCAAGCCACGCTTTTCGGTTTACTGCGGTTGGGGTGTAATTTTGCGATGCGCAGCATCTTTTTTTTTTTTTTTTAATAAAAAAATTGAATTGTTAAGTGGTACAAGATATTAATATACTGGAAGACACTAAAATTCACTATTAGTTGAAAAGATTTGAAGATAAAAAATATATATATTTCACTATTACAAAATAAAGAATTAGTACATTAGTATTTATACATGTGAGACTACACTTAATCAACTAATAATTATTCGACACTACACAATTTTTAGGTAACTACTATACATTAGGAAGATATTAATATAACATATGTCCTAATTAATTAAATATTGATTAGGCATTTTCCTAATTAATTAGGTAACTCCTAAATAATAAATTTCAATACAAAAGCAATTACAAATGACAGAGAAAACAACTGTCATAAAAAAACAATAACGAATAATAGAGAACGTAATTTATTATAGGGGTGTTCATGGTTCGATTTGGTTCGATTTTACATATTTTTCAAACTAAACTGAAATATTCTGTTTGAAATTTTGAAACCAATCCAAACCATTCAAAATTTCAAACCGATGCATTCAGTTTGTATCGGTTTGATTTGATATGGCTTGATTGTTCGATTTTTGTGAGATATAAAGTATATTGATTGTAAAGTAAAAAAAAAAAAAAAAATTATTTATATAATTACCTAACTACTAAAAATATAAAGAGATATGTATATTGTTATCACAAGTTAAGCACAATAAAGAAAACAAATTAATGAAAAATAATTTTTTTATCTTGATTCTTGAATTTAAAACAAACTACTACAAAATTATCCTACAAGAAAATACAAAAAAGTACAAAATTAAACCAATATTAATCCAAATAAAATAGAAGTTTCAGGTAAATCTAAAATCACCTACCAACGGATGGTTTTTCAATCTCTTACTTTAAAACTTGAAAAACTTGTTTGTAATTGTATAAAGGGCAAAAAGCGCCAGACACCCTCAAACTATCACTGATTCTCTATTTTAACACTTAAACTAAGTTTTGTGATTTTTTGACACTTCAACTTTGAAGAAGTGTTGATTTTAGCACTTCCATCCATTTTTTCGTTAACTCTAACTGATGATGGTCATGAGTGTCATATTATCACTTTGAAGGGTATTTTTGAAAGAAAACAAATTTTTTTCTCTCCCTATCTTACCATCTTTAATCTTCATATTTTTCACAATAATTGATACCCATGAGCAAAACTCTCAAACTCCTTCAACCCCACTCCTAGTTCGTCTGCATCTCTTCCTCAAGCCCATACCCCACATCTATCGTCTGCTCATCAGTCCGAATATACAACTTCTCAATTCCACCACTCCCATTGAGCACACCCTAAACTAGTTTCAATTTATCACGCACGTTTATCTAATTCTTTTTCTTTACAAATCCCACTTGAGCACACCCTAAACTGGTCTATCCCTCTTACAACACTGCCGTACATCTACTTTTCCCACACTACTTCATACCATTTCTCCCAACCCTTCTCTACAAATCCCAGCCCGCTATTATCAACAGCTGCAGTTGATGATGAGATGTGGAGTTGTTGACTTTACAATCGTCAATTATAAGCCCTAAGGGCGAACGAACTCGGTTTTTGATAATGGACAAACACTTGATGTTGTGTCTAATGTTTTATATCTTTGTGATAGAATATCGGAACTTATAATGGAAGCTCTAAGTACTTCAATCAAGCCATGATCAAGATTCAAAGTCATATTATTCAAGGCTCATCTTTCAAGATTGAAGATTGAAGACTTAGGTTTGGTTAGATTAGTTTTGTCATTATAAGTCGTTATCTTATAAGCTCTAACCATTGCTCTTCATGAACATAAGCTCTACACTCAAGTCTTGCATGTTTTCATAAACACGTTTTCAAAAAGCTAAAGTTTCAAAATAATTCTCATATGTGTTCATATCTCAAAAGCCTTTGATTTCAAAGTATAAGTCTTTTAATACGGTTTTCTAAATGCTCTTACTTGTTACATATTGAGAAAACCTTTTACACTTCAATAGATTTCAAAACGTGTGAAAAATCAACATCTCTCAAAGCTCAGAAGGTCGGATCATCCGAGCTTTCCTCGGATCAACCGAAGAGAAACAGAGAGGTGAAAATATTGGCTTCGGTCGACCTATGGGTTGGGTCGGTCGACCGACCTAGGTCAGGCTCAACCGAAGTGTTGCTTCGGTCAACCGAGGTCTCAGTTCGGTCAACCGAACTCTGTGAGAACTAGCCGTTATTTGACCGTTGCAGAGTCGTTTTTCAGCCTATTTTGAAATGTATAAATACTCCAAAGCTAGAGAATGACTCTAATACTTGCATATACAATATAGATTGATTTCTTATCAAGTCTAAACACCTTCAAAGCAAAAACACTTCATTTCCATGATCTAAATCATTCAAAGGTGTTATTTCAAAAGCAAGACAAAGAGTGAACTTCATATGTTCAAAGAGCTGAAATTTGTTGTACTTCAAAGGTATATATCTTTCACTTAGAAGAGTGAACAACATTGTTTCTTAACCCATCTTATTCCCTTTCTTAGTGATAGGGTTATTCTTGTAAAAGTCCTACTTAGTGTGGGCAAGCTCTTAGTGAGTTTTTGTATTGTGGTTGTGTTTGTAAAACTCTTAGTGAGTTAGCCACAAGTGTAAAATCTTCTTAGTGAAGTTGTTGCAAATCCTTGGGTGCGGCTCAAGGTAGTGGATGTAGATTCTGAGTGAATCGAACCACTCTAAATCCTTTGTCTTGTTGTTGGGTTTTGCTTTTGCTTTTGTTCATCTTGTTCAAACTCTCACTAGCATTGAAAAGATTTGAAATAGTTTGCAAGATCGATTAAAACCCAATTCACCCCCTATTGTGTTTTACAATTGGTATCAGAGCCTCGTCTTCATCTTTAGTCTAACCGCTTGAAGAAAAGATTATGGCCGAATATTCCGCTTTAGCATACCAAGAGGGGTCTTCCATCGATAGACCACCACTTCTTGATGAAAATAATTTTGATGATTGGAAAGACCGATTCAAGATATATGTATGCTCCATAGATTATTCGTTATGACATATATTTGAAGAAGGTCCATATGTACCGATGAAAGTAGTGGATGGTGTTCAAACTCCAAAGACGGACAATGAGCTAAATGAAGATGAGTCCATGAAAATGACTCGAAATTATAAGGCTATGAACATTCTTAGTTGTGCCTTAAGTCCGGAGGAGTACAACCGTGTCCTTGGAAGCAAATCCGCCCACTCTATGTGGAAAACGCTTGAAGATACTCATGAAGGACTAAGCTCTTCAAGTGATGACAGTGATGATGAATACGTCAACTTGTGCTTCATGGCATTTGGTAATGAGGTACATCCTTCTCCTTCTACTTCAAATTCTTATGATGATGAGGGGGATGATCCTAATGTGCTTTTATGTGATATGTATGATCAATTAAAAAAATGTGCCAAGCAAAACAAAGATATGAAGCTTAAAATTGAATCTTTTCTTGTTGAAAGATCTAAGTTGGTTGATGAAAATAAAAAGTTGTGTGATGATGTGTGATGATGTTAATTGCTTGAAATGTGAAAATGATGATCTTATTACTACTTGCAATACATCTTCATTACAATACATAGAGGCTTGTGATAAATTGTCATCTTTAGAAAACAAGCTGGTTGAATTTGATCTTTTGAAAAACAAAGTGAAAGACCTTACCTCTCTTGTTGAAAACTTTACTAAAGGTAAGAAAAAATCTTGATCAAATTCTTGGCATGCAATGTGCTTCACATGATAAACATAGTCTTGGTTATATTGCTAATCATGTTGATATTGCTAGCTCTTCTCTTAAACCTAAGAATCATGTTGTAAATGCTAGAATGTCACATAGGCCAAATAGATATCTTGTGCATGCTCACAAATCTTCTAAGCCACATATTCATTGCACATATTGTGGAAAACATGGTCACTCTTGTGTTAGATGCCATGTTAAGAAGAAGATTGAAAGGGAGTTAAAACCATTTGGAGAGTTAAGTTCACTTCAACTAACCCCCATGGACCCAAACAAAAGTGGGTACCAAAAGCTACTCTTCCCTTGATCTTATAGGTTCTTATAAGTTAGATGTATGCCACAAAGCTTCAATGGACTTGATTCGAAGAGAAGTGGCATTGGGGAGAAGTCAAAGGAGATGTGCCAAAAGAAGAAAATTCAAAAGCACTTCTTAACACTTGGATTCTCAAAGCTCAAGTGTTAATCAATTTGAGAACCAAGGTGCTTAAATGCAAAGAGCAAAGCATCAAGTGACGACAAGAGCCAAAGTGTCAATCCAATATCTTCATCACTTGGTAAGAAAGCAAAGGTATCAAAAGCACCTTCTCTTAACACTTTTATTAATGTGTTCAAGTGTTTTTGTAGTATATATATATATATATATATATATATATATATATATATATATATATATATATATATATGCTTGCTCTTACATATGTTGTATCTCACATTCTTGAATTTTATGTTATATAGATAACCTTTAGCTTGCTCTTTATTGTCCATGTTTACTTAGCTAAGGTATCTATGAGATGTAGCATATACAACTTGATTGATTCTTGTTTTGTCATGTCCTATTCATTTAAGAATCCTTCTAGTTGTTTTGGTTTTTGATTTGTATGATCCTTATGCATATTTGTGTTACTTGAGATTTTGAGCTAATCATGAAGGACCTTTAAAAAGGTACCATATTTGTTCTCAAGAAATCCTTGTAGGTAACAAAGAGTTCTAAGCTTCAAGAAGAATATATGAACTACAAGGAATGGCACAAGTGAGCTAAGACTCCAAGAAAAGAGTCAAATGCCAAGGATCACAAGATTGTAGAGGGTTCATCAAGAAAAGAAAAGTCACCCATCAATGATGACTCTACACTTGTCATGAAAAGAAGAGGAGATTGCTTTCATCTCATAACTCAAGGATGAACAACAAAGAAAATGGAGCAATCACATGTCAACCTCTCAATGAGCTTCAAATGAAAGTGATCACACAAAAGGCCACAATAGACTTGTTGATAAAGAAGATCAACCAAAATGGTAAGAAGTCTAAGCTCAAGGAGCATTGAGGTACAATAGCTTAACTCATCTCTTGTTAGTGATCATTATTTTGTTTTTGATCCTTATGTGCTATAACCTACCTATATGATGAGTTTAGTTATTGACTAAGAGAGTTTGTGCCTATTTGCTTATGGTTTATGTACATCATGTCTTGCTTGTCAACATGCTAATTGTGTATTCCAAACTTGACAAGAATGATGGTTTAAAAGCATAAACTTGTCTATTTAAACTCTTTTTTATGTGCATGTGTTCTCTTATCTTGAGAATGTGTCTTGTGCTCAACTTATATCTCTAGATCTTAATTGCTTAGAGTACAAACATTATCACAATTGGTATCAAGATCTTCAAGAATGCACATATCTTATCTCTTTGGTGCTTGATCTTCATTTGCATATGTTTAACATGATGTGCTTGATCTTTATCATCCTTGATTATCATGTTAAAATGTTGCATCAGTTAGAGATATTAACACTTGTTGGCTTGGTTTTCATCTTTCATTTTTTATAGCCAATATGTGTTAGTTATTTTGGGAGTTATACGTGTTATACATGTTCATTTTCTACATGTGTTCTCCCTAAATAACTATGAGATCATATTCTTTACAATTGGTATCATTCTTTCATATCTTTTGTGATCTCATTAGAGTTTTTGGTTAGTCTTGCTTCTAGAGTTGTTATACTCAATTAGCTAACCATTAACTTATTAGAGGAATATACTCGAAGTATTATCTTATACTTCCTCTAAATCTTTTGGTTGTGATACATGTGTTTATCTTATGAATTCATGGTATCACTTCCACTAGTACTTTGTTAGCTATATTTTCAAACTTGTTTTACAATTGGTCAATTGGTATCAAACTTGGTTTTATCTCAAATAGCTAACATCGTATACTTGATAAATGGGGAGATTGTTCTTTAAGGTTTATTTCTTATCTCCTTTGTTTTAGCTTAGGTTGATATTCTTTTTGAGCAATACGTGACCATCTTTTGATTTACGTGTTATTATGGACTCATGGTTTTTAGAAATCAACCAAGCTTATTCTTAAGTAATCCTTCTTCAAAATGTTTTTTGGTCTTTAAGATTGATCTTTTGGATCTTATCTTATCAATCTATTAGACCATCAAGTTTTCTCCATGGTATTTAAGTTTTTCTTATATGGGGAGGATTACTATATTTCATCAAGCTTCTCCAAAATTAATCTTTACTTTTCGTTAAAATGCTTTTCTTATTGGCACTCTGATTTACTTTTTTGGTTTTGACAAAAAGGGGGAGAATTTTAATGTTGCAAATGTGCCAAGAGAAGTAATTTACAAAAGGAGAAAGCTTAGAACTTGCAAAATGGGAGAGATAAGGGATTCTTTAATATAGGGGGAGTAGAATATTTTTTTGAAAACATCTACTTGTCTGTATCCTCAATATCCTTATCTCATGCATACATTTGGTATCTTATTTTTGCATATTATTCCCATTTGCATCAATGTTTTGTCATCATAAAAAATGGAGAGAATGTTAGCCCGAAGGGCAAAATATCCTATGTTGTTTTGATGATAACAAACCATTGATAGTTCTAATGTTTGGTGACTAGTGATGTCTTTTTTTTTTTCTTACGTTGTCAGGGATTGATCCATAATCTCTTAAATTACGAATTAGAAATTCAATTATTAAGTTATTACTTGAGTGTAAGAGTATTGAAAAAAAACTCAAACAACACCACATTGAAGTCTTTATTTTCAATTCGTTTGGTTAGAGCTTGAGAAATTTTTAAACCGCCAATTTTGGTGCAGTTTGAATTTTTTATTAAAACAAACTGCACCGCACCACACAGCTAGGCAAATAATCCTCTGTCCCCAATTCCTGTCCCCATCCCTGTCCCAACCAATCACAATTCACCCTGTGTATATATAATTGAAAAAACTATTTATATAGTAAATTTTGATTGGGTGGGACAGGGATAGGGACGAAGTGAATGACAGATTTTCACCCTACATGACTATACACTATATCGTTAATTTATTATAACATTTAGCATAAAGAATATTCATTTATAAGTAATATAAAGGTGAGACTTATTTTTTGATGAATAAAAAAAAAGTGCAAGTGATGGTGACGAACAACTCCCGTTACCTCATGAACAAAGGTAAGACTTATTTTCTGTGAACAAAATTGTTAATATTAAGTAATCTACACGTCTTTATCTTCACTCCTCATTTTATTTTATTATTTATAACGCTTTATTGTTGTATTACTTTCAAATTATTAATTTTGTTTGTACAAAATGTAAAAAACAAATGTGATTTTTTAGACTTATCATGTATAATTATCAAAAAATACTTTGTACTAGATCACTAGTAATGCATCATGTATAGAACTTCAACTATTAATTTAGGATACTTCTATATATATGGACCAGCTTCATTAGACAATCTGGTATAGAACTGGTCACATAATTACAAAATAAGAAGAGAGATAATTTTGTGATAACATGCATAATTCTGTACCACAAACCCAATATGAACATGATCTATATCAGAAAAATCTATTAACTTATTTGTTTGCCATGATCGCCGATAATATATACTAATATATTGGGCTACTTATAATTTTTTGGAAAAGAAAAAAGGAAAAAGGAAAAGGAAAAGAATGTTCTACATGCAAAAACTGCATCAAACCGCAAAATGCAGTTTGAGATTTTAATAGAAATTATTGAATGCTTAGCCCAGTTGGGCTCCCTTTTCTGGTCCATTGCTCTAACATTCACACACAAAAAT
The DNA here is from genome assembly GCA_026122235.1 of Vinca minor. Taxonomy (NCBI): domain Eukaryota; kingdom Viridiplantae; phylum Streptophyta; class Magnoliopsida; order Gentianales; family Apocynaceae; genus Vinca; species Vinca minor. The sequence continues at coordinate 6,343,132 of JAOCZM010000026.1, forward strand.
GTCCGCATTTTAAAAAAAAATTCGCCACTATCAAAAGTAAACGCACATCCATTTCCACATAAATTAATTCCAATTTCATCATTTTTTTAGATTTAGGGTTTTTAGTTTCATCTTCATTTCATTACAATCAAGAATGAAATATTCGATTTGTTCTCCGTTTTTAAGATAAGCCCCCGAAGTTTCTTTTAGCTGAAAAGTTTTCAAGAACCTTCATTTGAATGAATGAATGAATGTTCTTGAATATGCAAATTCATTGTTTTCTTGGGTTAGAAATGCCCGTTGACTTTCTGGTATCGCGATTAAATTGTCATAATTCACTGGCAGAGATTGAATTTTTCTGGGTTTTGGAATTGGATTGCTGAATTCTTAGTTTTTTTTTGAGAATTGGGTTCTCATGGGTTTCTTAATTCTCCATTAAAGCACGTATCTTTCTTCTGGTATGGTGATTCTTGGTTTTTTTGAGAATTGGGTTCAGATGGGTTTCTTAATTCTCTGTTAAGGCACATATCTTTCTTCTGGTATGGTGAATTCTGTTGGAGAATTAATTTAAATGTGTACATATTTGATCAAATTAAGCAGTGTGATTGAACGTTGTAACTCGGGAACTAGTTGATCTTGTAGATTTACTATTGCATTGTCCAGAATTTAATCCGAACTGTATTTGACGCTTTCGGTTTAATTTCATTTCATAATAGGGGAACAACAAATTCTTGGTTTTTGAGGATTGGGTTCAGATGGGTTTCTTAGATATCCACTAAATCACATATTTTTTCTTCATTTTTTGCTGTCGGTTGGAGGTAAAATTGTAGATATTAAGGTTAGTTGATGCTTTGCCATGGATAAGAATGGCAGGAGTGATGTAAAGGAACCTTTAAAAGCAGTTGTAGGTGATCAAAATGGTGGATTGAGGATAACTAAAGAAGAAGACGAGGAATCGCAGTTGTTGTTGCCTTCTAAAAAGGGAGGACTTTCTAAGAAATCTGGTAAGCCTAAGATGAAAGTTCAGTGGAATGATAAAAATGGTGATAAGCTTGCGGAGGTCTTGGAATTTCAACCAAGGTAATAGTATTGAATCTTTTTTGCTGTTCATTTTTTTTGTTTTTATTGTCAGTTCTGGTAAAAAAATTTAGGATTTTGTACTTTTTTGTTGGATTAGGCAATTTCATGTGTGTTATCTTGTCTGTTTCTTACCATTGAGATTTTTATTTGATGGTTGATGCGTTCTGGACAAACGGGGGTCCTTCCTCTGTGCTACAATCCTAGTCCGAGCTAAGTGACTACGCGATAAGAGAACAGAACCAGCAAATACAAACACGATCAAAGGTGTTGATGTTGCCAACCACCCTCCGATACTTAAGTTAGTTTTTGGGAGAGAAATAGACATATAGAACAAGCTTAATGTCCAGAAGGCAATTAATCCGATGATTAAAGCACTAAAGATACCTGACATTTATAGAAGATTAAATCCAAGAATATAGTAGTTACCATTTCGTTTAGGACTGTTCTTACCATAATTCTTTTGACTGGAAAAGGTTTAGTGAAAGCAGTCCATATCAGGTAAATCTTCTGGCGATAAGGTTGCTTGATACTGACCCCTTTTAAAGAGCAGAGAGCTTTGAGTTTGGAAAAAAATATGAAGTAATCCATTTTGTTTCCGCGTGTTAATTTCTCTAATCATAGCCCCCTAGGATGTGAAAAAATACCTCTTCTCGCCTTCTTGTTCCAGGTATATGATCCCAGTATGTTACAGTTTTAAGTTTCCATACAGAAAAAAAACTCCGTAAACTTCCAATGTAAGTACCTGTAGAACGGTATTCTTTAATCTAGGACTAGGATTTTGGAGAACCTTTACTCGAGAAACTTTTCCCTGTGACTTGTTGGCTGTTTTTTATTTTCTCTTGGCATAATGTTCGATACCCCTGGCCCTCACCACTGATTGCCACAAAAGAATTCCGCCAAAGTACCAGTCTTATCAATATATCTAGCAATGTGACAGATTTTATATTGACGTCAAATATTCTTCTTCTAGAGTAGTGCTGATTCGTATTAGATTTAACTTATTCGTTTGTTTTGGTCTTTCACATTCTTACTTGTATCTAGTACTTGAAACAGAAAATACTTTGGTTTGAAGATTATATCCGAATAAGTAAATTAGTAGTTAATGAATCAGTGAATTAATACTTTGTTCCTTTTCTGATGCGCAATTTCTCAACCGTGCCTGCAGTGACGTGAGCGACTCGGATGAGGAGGATGCCGATGCTTGCTTTTGTAGAATATGTAAATTACTACCTCACCTTTTCCAGTGACATTTTGCTTGACAAAATATCAATGTTTGTACCTCACTGACCCTTGTGAAGATCTCAGTAAGAATCCGAACAATTTGCTTTCACTTAGAATGAAGTCTTCGACAAATGGAATTGCAAGAACAGCAGAATTTCAAAGGAGGTCTCAACACATCTAACGTCAAAGTTCAAATTTTTTTCAAGATATGGAGCTAATGAGCATCAACCATCTCTTATAATACGAAAGAAAAAGAAGATGACGATATTGCTTTTGCTTAATACATGATTATATAGTTTATAATCTTTTATAAGTTGATATTGTACCTCTGTCTACTGTTGCAGTTGGCAAATTATACTGGAAATGTATAGAAATTTGTTGCGTCTCTGTCCATTCTTTCTTGTGATGATAGTTAGGATGAGAAACATGTAACTGTTTCAAATATATATACGGAAAATGTTGTGCCCTTGTTCAATTTTTCTTGTTTTTTGTTTATATTTAAGATTAAACCAGAGAATTCTAAACTTGGCTAACTTATGTTTTCATCCCTCCTCGTGCATGTTCTGTCCGATGTAGGATTCTCTGGTTTAATCTTATCATAGAGAAAGATGACCAGTTGAAACTCCCTCCACCGGGTTCCCTCTCAGGCAGTCTCTCATCGGGACATGAGGAGGATGGAGGGACACATGAGTGCTCGCAACTCCTCTTCTAGCCATAAATTGTCTGGACATTGTGAGTTTGTGGGTTCCACTTATGTTGTGTGGTTCCTCCCCTCTTCTTCATTTGCTCCATTGTGTTGATTCTTTCTTGTGATGATAGTTAGGATGAGAAACATATTATTGGAAGTAGATTTTCTTTTGGTCACTTTTTTTGCAGACTAAAATGAAGTATGATTTAACTGGAATGAAGGTTTTACAAACAATATATGACAGATAATTTCTTAAACAATCAAGAAAAAATTAACACCTCAAAAAGCTACAAACTTTAATAGTGCCCTTATTCTGCATCAATCCTGCAACACACCGAAGAATATACTTTCTTGATGATATCGTGATTATAATAAACCTATTCTGCATCAATCCTGCAACACACCGAGGAATATAATGTCTTGATGATATCGCGATTATAACACTATTCTGCATCAATCACAGAAGAATATACTTCGTTAATGATGATCATAACGCGGTTTTTCTGCAAATTCTATTTGTTTTAATCGAGATATAACCAGTTTGAGAGACTGGAATCAACTGCAATTCCTTGCATCATAGGCTTAGAACTCTTCTTCATATATGATAATACCTGCTGCTGTTCTTGCTCTGATACAATATTCTCCTTCCGATTCATAGATTTCCGTCTTGACTTGGCTTTAATTTCTTTCCATTGAGTTAGATTTTCAACAGGATTTAGCACAGAATAACAAACATTCTGACTTCTATTTCGCGCATTTTTACTCGGTTCCATTATGTTCATTTCTTCATGTAGTACTGAATCTTCAAGCTGATCAGGATCGCGTTTTCTTTCTTCTTCCTCGGTTTCTTCTTCATCAGAATCAAGATAATCATCATCATCATCAAAATGGCTATCCTCGAGGTCTATTTCATCCTCTTCATTGTAACTATTTATGCAATTCTTGTATCTATAATTTGCAGGATACGATCCAACAAACGAATCCTCTTCGTATTGCAAAATGCTTGTTGTTTCAGCTTTTTTCTTCTTGATTATATTCCCACATAGTCTTTTCCTCTTCCTCAGAAAGACAACAATTAGGCAATGGCTCATAAGTCTTGACATTCAAATTGAAGCTTACTTTCTTTCTTATTTTCGAATTCCACGATTCTTTAGGCTTATCACTGAGCATCAAAATTGCAGAAATTCAAAATTGTATGAACATATAGTAAACAGATTCAAAATTTGAAGTTCAAAACTTACCTTGAGATTTTCGGATTTGGCATTTCAACAATATCAAGCTTGACTGAAACATCAGAATCCAGGGGTACATATCTTCCATAGCTCTGCAAGAAATTCTTAAAAAAAAATTAATTTTTTTTTTCAAGATCTACAACAATCATACTATAACTAATTATGTTCCCAATAATTTGGGTATAGACGGGAACGGATACATAACCTTGGTAAATAAATGCACAAACTACTCTAAAAATATCACTAAAACATATGTATTGGAGACCGACTTAGCATTTGACGATGAATACACAACAAGTGCTAAAAGAATATCATTGAAACAGTAATCTCCTATACCGTCTAATACCCTCAAATCAAAGTGAAAAAGAATAAGAGAATATAGACTTATAAACCATACATTTTAATTTATGTGTATATTAACATTCGTTTTTCATTTATACAGAGCATTTATATGCATACTAAAAAAAAAAGGGAAAAATCTTACTTGGTCCGCACATAAGATTTTGCTGCTAGACTTTCGCCGTTTTCGTTTCTTGGTGAAACCAAAGCAGGCAAGAAAGCAACCCATTTTGGCTCTTCTTGGAATTTGCCTCAAGGGGAGGAACTAGAAAAGGTCAGTATTATAAGACAAAGAAAAGCAAGATTTGAGCGGAATTTGGCACCAATGGTGTTTGAAAAATAGGAACGTTGAGAAAAGGTGGAGAAGTAATCATTATGAGACTTAGGTGGGATATCACTGAGTTTAATTGATTGACTACAGACAAAAAACCAGCTTTGTCTCGAGTAACAATGTGGTGACGTAGTAGCCATCATTTTTTGCGTTGACAAATAATGGACTGTGGCTCCAGTGCAGAATGTGTAATTTCGTATCATGCAAATTTTTCTCATTTGTTCAATTAAAATTTTGACGGTTAATATTGATTTAAAACGAATACTTGTTCTGAGTTTCAGAACACTTGTTATGTTTTTTACTGTGCGAAACAACTGTTCTGATGAGTTTCATATATACTGATAAAACTGTTATGCATAGGATCCATACTGCAAATGATGAGGGCAAAACTCTAGTAGCCTGGACCAAAAAGTACGAGGAAGCATCAACTTTTGCAACTGAATCAGAAGCAGCTATTTTTTTTCTTTGCAATTGGGGAAGATATCGGGTACCAAAATTTGATAGCTGAGAGAGATGATCTTTTTGCGATCCAAACTTTTCTGGGTAATAAAGGCATGGAAATTTGGCATAGCAGACCGACTACCTTAAAAGGGAGGCAATATCTCAAAGAGTATGGGAATTGGAAGATGGCCTTTGTATCAAGAACTTGTAATACTTTAACAAATGCTTTAGCTAAGTGGGCTAAATGTAACAACTATATAGGTTATAATCCACCTAATTTTATCCCCCTTCCCTCGGGTCACAACTGTATAGACTAGACTCGGGCCATGGTACAAGCTCCATGAGAGTTTTGCCAAATTTTGATGTTAACACTTCAAATATTAATGGTAGCTAAGACATTATTCATCAAAAAACAAAATGTGGTTAATGGTTCCCTATAAACGCAATCCAAAACACAATCCAAATCTGGCACAAAATAGTTGATCTGTCTTTAGGTGGGAAACACTTGTCCACAATTAGATAAACTGATTTAATGACTAAATTCTGTTTAGAAATGCTCCCTCCGTCCCAAATTATCTGTCCACATTTCCTTTTTAATCTGTCCCAAATTAATTGTCCACTTTCTAAATAAAGTGTTCATTAATGATGATTTTTCCAATCTTACCCCTTACATTGAATGTTGGAGAGAGAATAATAAAGAAAGAAAATAAGTTAGAATTAAATTGAGAGTAACATTAAATAGGGTTATTACTTAGCAAAAAAAAAAAAACATTAAATAGGGTTGTGTTTGACATTTACCATATTCTACTATAGAATTTGATAAACCTTAATTCCTGTGTAAAATACAAAGTGGACAGATAATTTGGGACGGAGGAAGTAATAAAAAGAGATTCTTAATGTTGAGAAATAAACAACAATATTTGGGAGAGAAAACTAGATCGAAAAACAATAAAGAAACACACAAGAAATTGTTTACCCAGTTCGTCAAAGAATTGACTACGTCTGGGGGTACCACCAAGCCAGGATATTACTATGTGATGAGATACAATATTAAGGTTACATAGATGGGCTATTTATAGGAAAAGAAAAATCCCGACTCCTAATTGGATTCAATATCCAATTCCACTTAGCATTAGGATGTCATATGTGAAAGAGTCCTGCTCATTTCTTATTTCCTAATCCTTGTAGCATTAGGCTCCATAACCTAACAATCTCCCACCTGGAGACTAACTATAATGTAACCACCCATTTCTTCAGTAATCCATAGCTGTGTAGTAGTGTCAACCTCCATCTCAAGCTCTAAGGCCAGTTGAAGCTATGCATAACTTCAACTTCTCTAAGGTCACAACCTTAGTCAACATATCAGCAGGATTTTCACTTCCTCGAATCTTCATAAGCCGCAAGACCTTCCTCTTTTTAATTCTGAAGTCCCATTTACAATGCAGTGCCTTCTTTCCCTTTGGGAGCTTAACTAGTTCCCAAGTATCATCGGGACAATAGTGAATTCATCTCATCCATTGAAAGCTTCCACTTGCTCTCCTTGATTGCTTCAGTATAGCCTCTCGCATAACACCCGAGTTCACCACTATCGACCAACAAAAGATAGTTATTATACCTTGAAGGCGAAAACTCGTCTCGGTGGTCCCCACTCCCGGGTGGATCTCCGCCGCTGGGTTGTTGGAGATGGTGTTTGTAGTTTCCGCCTCAACAACCACTTGATCATTCTGAATAATCTTGCTCCCACCTGAGTTCGAAATATCTAACTCGACAACTTCGAGCCTCTCAACCTGAGCCTCTCGTGCACCCAACCTCTCTTTGTACAATACCTGCTCATTGAATATGACATCTCGACTCACGAATTACTTTCCGATTTTGCTCATCCCAAAATCTATAACCAAATTCGCCACCACCATATCCGATAAATGTACACTTGATGCATTTAGCATCCAACTTCCTTCTATCGAGCAACATCATTCTGCCGAGGAGTTCCTCTCGTGGTCTTTTTCCATGTGAATACCATTCGCAAGCACAAAAATGGTTGAACTCACGGGAGCTTATACTCTCCACCATTGTCTGATCTCAAACACTTTCTTGTGGAGTCATCAATGAAGGTCATGTAATATGACGCACCACCAAGAGATGTCACCGGTGTTGGTCCCCATAAGTCACTATATCCCAACTCTAACTTGTAGTTTTTCAAAGTTTTGCCACACTTCGAGAAACTCACCATTTTCTGTTTCCCGAAAACATAATCCTCACATAAACCGACATCAACAGTCTTGAGGTCTGGCAGTTTATCCTTCGAATACAGCACTTTCATCCCCTTCTCACTCATATGGCCAAAACAACTATGCCATAAATCTGTATCACTAATTGCACCTGCAAGAGCAATACTTTCATGAGTGTTATTCGTCAAATACAACGTACCTTCCTTCTTTCCTCGAGCTACTACCATAGCTCATTTGGTTATCTTCCAAGAACCACCGCCGAATGTAAAATAATAACCGTCATCGTCCAATTGTCCAACAGAAAGCAAATTCCTCTTTAACCTAGGAACATATCCGACATTACTCGATTGCAATACTGGGCTCCATGCGGTGTTTTGATCCGAACATCTCCCTTCCCCACGATTTCCAAAGGCTCATCATGCATGAAGATAAACCTTACCAAAATCTCCAGAAGTGTAACGTTCCATTACATCAATACTATTGCATGAATGAAACGATGCTCCAGAATCCAAAACCCACGATTCCAATGAACTGCTCACACTCAAAATTAATGCATCTGAGATTTCTTCCACTGTTGCAATTGCTGATTTGTTATCTTCCTTCGACGGTGTTGTGCACTCTCTCTTGTAGTGCCCATATTGCCCACAATTAAAACATTTAATTGTGCTCTTGTCTCTCTTAGGCTTCCTGCCTCTCGACTTTGATCTATCTCGGTAGAATTTCGACCTTGAGTCTGATCTGCCCCTATTTTCTGTACTCAGGGCTGATCCCGAAGCTATTCCCGATTCTTTCCTGCGAATTTCTTCACTCATAATCGTGTCTCGACTTCGTCAAACCTAAGCTTCACCTTCCCTCGTCGAAGCACTAACAGCTAGTGAATCGTTTCCACCCCTGACTCTGCGGTAGAAGACAAGCAAAAATTAAGGCACGTACCTCATCATCGAAATCAATCTCAACTGAGCTCAATTGAGCTATTATCACATTGAACTCATTGAGGTGATTGGAAACCGCAGTACTTTCTGCCATTTTTAGGTTAAACAGACGTCGCATCAGAAAAACCTTGTTTGCTGTTGATGGCTTCTCGTACATCTCCGATAATGTCTCCAACATCTCCTTGGTAGTTTTTGCTTTGACCGTATTGAGCTCCACGTTTCTGGATAAAGACAAACGCACGACGCTCATCGCCTTCCTGTCCAACAACTTCTAATCATCGTCTTTCATATCCTCCGGTTTCTCACCAAGAGGTTGATACAGATCTTTACCATATAGGTAATCCTCAATCTGCATCTTCCAGAACCCAAAATCTGCTCCGTCAAATTTTTTGATCGGCAATTTCCCTTCACCCATCATGTTTATTTCTGTTGCCCCTGAACCAGGCTCTGATACCAATTGTTGAGAAATAAACAACAATATTTGGAAGAGAAAACTAGATCGAAAAACAATAAAGAAACACACAAGAAATTGTTTACCCAGTTCGTCAAAGAATTGACTACGTATGGGGGCACTACCAAGCCAGGATATTACTATGTGATGAGATACAATATTAAGGTTACATAGATGGGCTATTTATAGGAAAAGAAAAATCCCGACTCTTAATTGGATTCAATATCCAATTCCACTTAGCATTAGGATGTCATATGTGAAAGAGTCCTACTCCTTTCTTATTTTCTAATCCTTGTAGCATTAGGCTCCATAACCTAACACTTAAGAATAATTATCGATTCTTTTTTCGCAATCAAAACGTAGACTCATCCAGGAGCACATGTATTTCACAAGTGTGGACATTACATATGTTCTACATATTATCAAAGACCCATAAACACCCATCCCCAGAGGTAACTAGGTTTAGAACTTGTCCAGTGCATCACTCACTCACAATCCACTGCAAACCCTAACATCTAAATATAAGAATTCGTTGTGAATTGTGAGAGAGTAATGCATTGAATACGTCTTAAGAACACATTTTCTCTCCACCTAGAGAAAATTTGGAAGGTGAACACGTACTAGTTCTGCTATTACTATCCCTAACATAATATTGATTGAGTCCTTCCATCTTCGATGTAGGGTCAAATCTTTTCCATGAGGAAAAACTGAAAAGTTGATAATGTACTAATAGTTGTGGTCTTACTTTTCTATTCACATCCTTTGTGTTCCTTTATGTAGATGTGAGGTCAGTGAACTCAGCATGAAAATATTAAAGAGTGTGTTGAGTTCAATGAATGTTCCTTCATTCAAATTTCAGTTCTTCAGTTCGAATTTGAACGTTCCATTTTTTATTGATGCGATATGGATCTTCTAATGCATTCCATGCAACACTCCCAACAATATTCTAATTTCGATTTTTTCCATTCATATATCCTAAACTAAAAAAGATAAATCATAGAGGTGAAAAAATATAATTAAAGTGTGAATGTAATACTCCCTCCATTCCTAAATATTAGACTCTATAGACAATTTTAAAAAATTAAAGAATTTGTCATTTTCACTGAAAGTTTCAATATTACCCTCTCTCACTTCAATAGCATAAGAAAAGAAAGGAATAAATAGGGATGGCAGATTCCGCAAATAAAACAAATGTCGAGAGTATAATTGGAATAAATTGTTGACAACTAATAAAAGAACATTAAACGACAATTAATTTGGATACCTATAGATATCCTAAACGACAATTAATTGAGAATGGGGGAAGTATATTAAATGATGTTATAGAGAGTGGAGCAGAGGATCCGATGTGCTACTTTGAACTTCTATTAAAAAAAATTATAAAATCCATCAAAATCTTAGTTTCTATGTAAAATGAAATTAAGACATATATTTGGAAATGGGGGAGTACACTAGGAATGATAATTGATTTACCTAAATCGAAGACACGCCCGACCAGATCAGGAAATCCCGAGTTTCGGCAAGAATGGAGTCGGGGTTGAGATCGGAGACATTATGTCCCGTCCGCGTCCCCGCTTCCGCTTCATTATATAAAACTAGGCAGGTATAAAATACTTTTTGTAGTAAAATACTTCTTGGTTTTCAAAAAAATAAAAAATAAAAATGTTACTTCTTGGTTTTTTTTGGAAGCCCGATTGGACGATTGTCCTATATAGGGGAGAGAGAACTGTCTCAGACGAGGAGGAGATAGTCTTAGAAAGGGAGATTAAAACTTACCGCACGCAAGCGGAGGGTATCGAACCTACGACCTCAAGGTCGTGTGGAGGCGCCTGCCCCATTGGGGTAGGACACCTTTGATATGTTACTTCTTGGTTAATCACCTTTTGTTAACAATTTTTACAGTAGAAATCACCGATGCTACCATTAACGATTAAAAAAAAGGAAAAACGTGTCTATGGTAGAAATGTATAAAATCCATTGTGCATCAAATTAAAATGTTTCTAATACTAATAGTAGTATTATTTTATGTTTCTGAATAAATAAAAAGAATGATTAAAATAAATAAACATGACCGTTATAAATAAAAAAAATGACCGGGTATTTACTACTTTGCTATTTTCTTAAATACGCGAGAAAAGGAGATATAGTAAATATCATTCTTAATCTTTGTTCGACAAAAGCAATTAAACACATCACATTAAAAATAATTTTCATCAAAAGTTGAGATTAATCCTTGTTATTTTTCTTGTACTAATCGTCGAGCTATATTTTGGTTGTCTTACGTGAGAAATAGTTTGTTTTTTTTATTATGAATAAGAAATAAATTGGTTGTCTAAACACTTTTAAAAAAATAAATAAATAAGTAGAATTTGTTGCATAATTTCCTAAATTGGTCATAGAAATACTTAATTAATAAACTATAATTACTCTATTTTGGTTGTCTAAACACTTTTTTTTAAATAAATAAATAAGTATAAATTGACGCATAATTTCCTAAATTGGGCATAGAAATACTTAATTAATAAACTATAATTTCAACGTTATTATGAAAATTCTTCATTTTTCTCCTACTCTCTCTAAGGAAAAGAATTAGCATATACCTTTTATATGCTCCCTTGGTAGACTGTGGTTAACGTTTGGCATTATTTGAGATAAAATAAATATTTTCCTTCTTTTTTGGATAAATCTTACAGTTTCTATGAAAAATACCATTTATGGGGATTTCAATCGAGATATTCGGATGGGGTATTAGTTCGTTCTCGCGCAATTGGAGTGGAATAATAAATCTATTTCTTCGCCTCTTTGACACATCCCTTTAGCCAATTTAGCTCTTAATACAAGATCATTCAAGTCAGGTTTTATTGTTATTGGGATAAGTGAATTCTTATCGATCCATCCCCCGAAGGAACCGGACATGATGGCTTAACTTGGATTGGGTTTTGCTTTTGGTTTGGGTTTGGGTTTGGGTTTGAGTTTTGGCGGGAGAAGCTAAAAAATTGGCGGGAGAAATTCAAATTCAAATTTTTTTCCTTCAAATAATCGTTCAAGTTCAAATTTCGACCTCTAAAATTGGCGATATAAATTCAAATTCCAATTTTTTGTCCAAATTTTTTAGGCCAAAATTTGGAATTGAATGATTATTTGAATAAAAAAAAAATTGAATTTAAATTTCTCCCGCCAATTTTGTAGCTTCTCCTGCCAAAACTCAAACCCAAAACCCAATCCAAGTTGAGCCGATAATTTTTCATCATCCGGCTCGAGCAACCTTTAATTATTCCTCGCCGAAAGTTCGATTGTTGTGAATAACGTAGCAAAGCCACTTCATTTCTTGGATCTGTAGAATTAGTATCCTTATTATTAGCAGCTAATCCTCTTGATAGTACGGTAGTAGCATCTAAATGTGCAAATGTCATAGGAGGAGCAATGTCGGTTAAACCGTCTGCAGGTACATAAACTGCTTGAATAGAAATTATGAACCCTTCTTTGGTAGAAGTAATTCTTTCTTGTAAAGAACCCATTTCGGTACTCTCCATCTTTTTTGGATAAATCTTACCGTTTCTGCTCAATCTTAATTGAAATGTATTAAGAATTTCCTAATTTTACATGAGAGACTGCTTTAATGAGAATTTTTATCTGGAGATTAAAAAATGAAATTATTTGTTAGAGAAGATGTTAAACCAAAGTAAATATTTATATTGATTTTTGGAATGAAAATAGTAAACAGATGCCGGGATTGCTTTATTGAGAATTTTTATATAGAGATTGAAAAATAGAATTATTTATGAGAGAAGATGTTAAACTAGAGTAAAAATTTATATTGATTTTTGGAATGAAAATAGCAAACAAATGCAGAGACTGCTTTATTGAGAATTTTTATCTGGAGATTAAAAAATATAATTATTTGTGAGAGAATATGTTAAATCAAAATAAAATTTATATTAATTTTTGGAATGAAAATAGTAAACAACTGCATCTTATAGATCATAGATGGTAATGGGGTGGTGGATAAGAGTCAGGTCCCGGTGCCTCGGCCTGACCCGCTTCCCTATTCCTATCTTCCAATTAATTAGCTATAATTAAATAAAGGATCTTGCTAGGCTCCTCAAAATAATTGGATAAAAATTGACTCAAATATTTTTTTGGACGATTGTTCCCTTTTTAACAGTAAATGGCATTCCCTTTTTCAAAAATAAAATAAAATAATAAATCAATCCTAGAATGTAGCCTACCCTATACATTTTTAATGCTCCAGGATGACATTTTCAAAAAAATAAGTTAATGAACCTTCTTCTTCAGTATTTGTTCATCATTTTTTTCACTCCCTCTTCTTCCCTCTCAGTTTCACCACGAATAACTTACTGTTTATTTCAGTAGCATTTTTCAAAAGTGGTCGGAAATTACTGTTCATTTCACTTTCACCATGAACAACAACTCCGATGCATTGTTCGAAAGTAATTTTTTAGAAGTTTTAGGATTTAACTGAGCTTCATTTCATTTTCATTTTATTGAGCTTCATTTTCAAAAGTGGTTGGCAGTTTAAGAAAAATAATGTTCCTCCCTGGATGCCTTTGTTTCGTTTAAGCTAATTTAGACCTTCTATGCATTTGAAACAAGATATTAAAAAAAAAAAAAAAAAAAAAACTGAAGACTAAAGGAAAAAAAATATGAAAATTCTACCCTATAAAAGAGTCTACTGTATACATTTTAATACTCATAAATTACTCTTTTAAGTCAAAGTTAATGCACTAATTGCTCCTACCTACATTTTCCAACCCGATTACAACGTGGAACACTAAATGTTTTGCACCGTGCGAAAAATTTGATGGCCGTCAGATTAAGAATCGGATGGCTGAGATCATTTGACTTTACACTTTTCATGATAAGTATTGAGATCCAAATGATTTCTGCCGTCAGTTTCTTGATCCATCGTTCACTAAATATTTCGCACGGTGCATAACATTTGGTGTTCCCCACTGTAGCCGGATTGGCATTTTTCATTTTTTTTTACGACTTCTTACACCAAATGTCACTATCACAATTTATGTACATATTTATTCACCAATTGTATGTAAAATCCCTATATATTTTGTTAAATGCTTACCCTAAGTCCCTCTAGGGTTGTGAATTGATTACCCTAAAGTTCATATAAAATATTATTTTGATCCAAAATTTATTTTTTTTAACAAATTGACCCTGCAACAATTTTAATAATTTATAAATTGAATAATTTCTTTTGATATATAGTTTTTAAATTTACAAATTTACCCCAAAATTTTTATTTTATAGCGAAATTAAAATTAGTGTTTGTTAGAACATTAAGTATTATAACACTTAGTCTAAAACATTATGTGTTCTGAAATTATTAACACTAAATACTATAACAATGATTAGATTACTTGTTAGTATATAATTAGAATTTGTGTTTGTTATAACGCAATGACTTATAAAACACCGGTTAAAATGAAAAACGAATATATGCAATAGAAACAATGATCCTCAATATACTAAGTATTGTAGAGTTACTTAAACACCTATTATGATAAGATTACTTGTTAATATATAACATTTGTGATATGAAGAACGAATCACAACACTATAACAATGATTATCAATACTATAACATTATGTTGGTTAGTATTTGTTAGAACACGAAGTATCACATATTCACTCTTAGAGTTAATTAAACATTATGTAGATTCAATTATTTGTTAACATATAACATATGTTAAAGGAAGAACGAATTGGAATTAGTGTTTATTAGAACACAAAGTATTAGAACATATAATCTTATAAAACACCGCTTAAAAGGAAAATGAATATAATTACTATAACAATGATACTTAATATACTTTTTTTTGAAATAATACTTAATATACTAAGTAATGTATAATTATTTAAACTAATGTAATAATATATTTACAACGATTTCATAGTATTAATAATCTATAAACAGTCGTGGTTATTATCATTATAATATTACATAATTTAACTATTAACATTATAATATTACTTAAGTAAGATTTGAATGACTTATACTATTAATTAATTTTTTCTAATACTATTTAAATTTGTTAACAATAATACTACATAGTGCGGAACAATTATTCTGCACCGTCCGGAACAATTAGAGACCATTGAATCAAACATTTGACGTCTGAGATCATTTGGGTATCAATAAATATTATAAAAAAGTTGTTAAACAAATGATCTCAGCCTTTAGATTTTAGATCAAACGGTCAGTAATGGTTACGCACGGTGCAGAACAATTAATATTCTGCACTGGATCTAACAACTCAAAAGTCCCATCCCTGCAATACAAATTCAAGACAAATGAAGTTACTGTTCATCGTTTTCTCCAAAAAACCCAGCATAATCGAGTTTGACCGGAGTAAAAGTATAATAATCTTGACAGCAAAAAACAGCTTCCAAGGCTAAGAAGGGACATCCTTAATCTCTGCTAAAACTTGATGCTTCATGATATATTGTTGTTGATATTTGAGACTTAATGTCTCCGGTACTTGGTGAAATCCTCTGTGAGGGGTTTATGATAAATTCCTCATTAAGGCGAAGAACCTATCTTGTTCAATCTTTCTCTGTTGTTTTCCTCTACTGGTTTTATGTTTTTTCATGAACACCTTTATTCTTCATCTGTTTCGAGTTAGATCTGTTTTTTGGAGGATTTTGGAATCATATATATATATATATATATATATATATAAAGAAAATTTACTGTTCACCAGAGTTCTGCCGGCGGCTAATGTTCATCGTCTTCTTCAAGACAATTACTGGACAATTCTTGAGCATTTTATGAGAATGAAGAAGGAAAAAGAAGAGAGATTATATAATAAAATAGGTTGGTAGAGTAGAGTAGAGTATATAAAAATAAAGGAAAAATAAATTTAATCTTAAAAGTCACTGAAAGGGTAAGTTAGTCTTTTGACATGCTCAATTTGGAGAATTAGAGTTTCTACCCGATATTTTTGAAGAGTTAATCATTTTCCTTAAATAAAATTTGAGCCGTCTACCACTATCATTTTACGTATTACTCAAAAAAAATTATACCTCCCCTAAAAAAATTCATAGCATTTTCTTTCCGTTAAGGTTGATACAACTCATTTCATTTAATAGAATACTCCCTCCATTCCTAAATATAAGATTTTCATTACATGTTGCGAAAATTAAGAAAGCAAAAATTAAAATATTTTTGTAATTAAAATACCAATATTACTCTCTTAAATAATAGTTGTATATCACTAATTCTATTTAAGAGAGTAATATTGATATTTTAATTACAAAAACATCTTAATTTTTGTTTCCTTAATTTTCGCAACATGTAATGAAAATCTTATATTTAGGAATGGAGGGAGTAATATTTATATTATTATTAAAAAATATCTTATTTTTATTTCTTTAATTTTTGCTATATATCCTAACTTATACTTCTTCCATTCCTTAATATAAGATTTTCATTAAATGTTGTAAAAATTAATGAAGAAAAAATTAAGATACTTTGTTATTTAAAATACAAATATTATTATTTTAATTATGATTTGCATATTATTAATTTTATTTAAGAGAGTAATATGAATATTTTATTCATAAAAAAAGAGTAATATTAATATTTTAATTAAAAAAATATTTCGATATCTACTTTTTTAATTTTCGAAACATGTAATGAAAATTTTATATTAAGGAAGGAAGGTAGTATTATAAAGGTAAGAGTACTAAAAATCTTTATTGATTGAGAAATTGATTCGAAATCATACACATAAAAAAGAAAATAAAATAAAATAAAAACTCTAACGCAGAACATTGCCTGTCTTGATATCACCCATCGCATACAATTCCAAAATATCTCCTCAATCAATCTCCACCATTCGTCTCACCAAATCTCCACCCTCCAATTCTTTCTACCCCAAAGCAAGATTTCCCCTTCCCTCAAGACCCCAATAGCAGACTTCTCCATTTTCCCCTCTCGGACAATCCACGAATCTTACCTTAATATACTCAAAATTCATGCATTTTTCTTCTTCTTAAAATCCAAATAATCAAATTTTTTTTTGTAATGGATTCAGATCAAGGGAAGCTTTTTATAGGAGGGATTTCATGGGAGACATCAGAGGATAAACTTAAGGAATATTTTGGTGGGTATGGTGAAGTTTTACAAACTGTTGTAATGAGAGATAAAATATCTGGAAAGCCTAGAGGTTTTGGATTTGTTGTCTTTTCAGATCCTGAAGTTCTTGATAGGGTTCTTCAAGATAACCATGTTATTGATGGCCGTACTGTAAGTCCTTTTTGTAAAATAAATCTTTGTTTTTTGAGTTTCTTTAAATTTCAATTTGAATTCTTGGGTTTCTTTATTTGATGTTTTTTTTGTGTAATTTTTGCTGGGATGTTTATTTTTTTTTGTAATGAGCATTTAGGGAGAAGGGGTGTTTGACGGTATAGTCAAGTATTTACTTGCTATCCTCTAGATCACAGCCTCTGGGCAAGACTGCCTACATGGGATCGGACCCTGATGCGGGAGCTTGTGCAATGGGTACGACCTTTTTAATGGGTATTTAGGGATTGGTTTTAGGATGCATTTTGATTTTTTTTTAATCTTTTCTGGGTTCTAAAAATTTTGTTTTTTTTCCGGGCCTTATATGTTTTTAGTCAATTTTATGTGAGTATAAAGTTTGATTCTTTTTATGATTTTTGGTCCATGTTCTTGTTAATATTGTTTGTCTGCTATTGATGCATCGTTATACTCTAATACTGCTTTTCTTTTAGTGCAATGAATAATGTTATTGGAGCTTTAACCCTTCCCATTTAGTTTTTGTTTGTTATATGATATGTTTGTATGATTTTTGCTTGGTTGTGATGTTCAATTTGATTTAATTTTAGACTAGGGGTGGAAATGGGCTAAGGCCAGCTCAGGCTCAACTCACCTTAATTTTGCTCAGCTCATATTTGAGATCAAGCTCAGCTAATTTATCCAGCTCAAGCTCGATTTATATTTTAAATCATTGAGCCAAATATCGAGCCGAATACTCACGATCTGGCTCAACTCATTTCCGCTCATATTTTAGACACAGCTTCATGTAAAGTTTTCTACGGCAATGGGTTTACTAGATGCGTGCTTTGGTTTTGTATATATTATTATTTATGATATCTGCATTTGTATGCTCATCTATCTGACCCCGATAGCTTGATTGGTTTCTACTCACTTGTGAGTTCCTTATAGCACGAGTTTGATATTGACTTCAACATTTTTTCTTATTCTTTTGTCTGCTTTGCTGGATTGTTTGTCTTTTACATGGTTAATGTAAATGAAGATTCTCAGCCTAAATTTCTACTTGAAATGTTACCGTAGGGCGTAGAGTTGGGGTATATGTGAACTTCTGCTCCATTTAAGGAGAGTTTACTTGCGGGCTATTATAGTATATACTTCAGCTTGTAAATAATTACCTGCTCATCATTAATTTGTGGTTTGGTTTACTTCATTGTGATGTTTAAGATATGAGAGACCATTATAAAGACTATATTTAGGGTAAAATTTTAATAATTTCTGAGGTGTAATCGCCTATGTTTCCCAACAAGTTTCAATCACACTTGTAATTGGGCTGATATTTAAAGCTTTTGGTTGTCTGTTTTATTTTGAATTGTTGCAATTTGTGTTGTTTGGATTTATTCAGCTATTTTATGTGATACCTTTTATTCTGAGACATAGTAATGAGTTTCGTTCTTTTCAGGTTGAAGCTAAGAGGGCTTTGTCAAGAGAGGAGCAGCAGGTTTCTAAAGTTGGAAATCCTAACACTGGTAGGAGCTTCGGCGGCGGCGGCGGCGGCGGAAGTACTAGAACTAAGAAAATTTTTGTTGGGGGATTGCCTGCAACTCTCAGTGATGAAGCGTTTCGTGAATATTTTGAAGCTTATGGTACCGTAACTGATGTAGTAATCATGTATGATCAGCAGACTAACCGTCCTCGTGGATTTGGATTTATTTCCTTCGATTCTGAGGATGCTGTAGATAGGCTATTACATAAGACTTTTCATGAGCTGAATGGTAAGCAAGTGGAGGTTAAGCGTGCTCTGCCAAAAGATGCTAATCCTGGTGGATCTGGCCGTTCCATGGGTGGGGGTGGAGGCAGTGGTTCCGGAGGTTATCAGGGATATGGTGGATCTGGTGGAAATTCCAATTCTTATGACAGTCGCATGGATTCCAACAGATACATGCAATCTCAAAGCGCTGGTGGAGGTTATCCGCCTTATGGTTCTTCTGGCTATAATACACCTGGTTATGGGTATACTCCTGCCAACAATGGCATGGGTTATGGTGGTTATGGGAGTTATGGTGGTGCTAATCCTGGGTATGGTGCCGTTGCTGGTGCTGCCTATGGTAACCCCGCTAATGCTAGTTATGGAAGTGGTCCCACTGGTGCTGCAAGGAATTCATATAACCAACAGGGTTCTTCGGGATATGGTAATATGGGCTATGGTAATACTCCCTGGGGTGCCCTTAATGCTAGTGGTGGTGGTGGCCATGCTAGTGGTGGATCTGCTACCGGACATTCTCCAAGTGGAGTAGCAGCTGGATATGGAAATCAAGGTTATGGTTATGGAGGATACGGTGCCAGCGAGGGAGGATATGGAAATCCAGCTGCTTATGGTGCTGCTGGTGGGCGTGCTGGGAGTACCCCAAACAGCAACACACCAGGGGGTAATGGTGCAGGGGATTACATGGGGTCTGGCTATGGTGATGCTAGTGGGAATTCAGGGTATGGAAACGCCGGATGGAGATCCGATCCTTCACAAGCCTCTGGGAATTATGGATCCCAGCCTCATGGTGGCCAAGTTGGATATGGTGGTGGATACAGTGGTGGATCAACTAGACAAGCTCAGCAGCAGTAATTGTATGGATTTTTGAGATTCTCTAAAACATCGTGTTACCTCCGGAGTTCACCCGTCAATGCTTTTCCTACTGCTGCAGATGGGTTGGCTCTTGCATGTTGTCATATGCTCACTGGGACCTGGTTGGACTTGCTTATATTTAAGAAGTTTGCTGTTACCTTATTTTGCTAGTCTTTAATAAGTAGTATTCGCGAGGAGTAGAGTGCATCTCTTCTTATTTATCTTTATCTGCTTTCAGTGTAGTTTAATTTTGGCGTGCTTATAGCTATACTTAACTAGCTGTGATCTGGAGTGCTTTCCTATTGTAGTGTCTAAGTAATAGCATTTCTGTTCAACTTTGTGTTAGTTTAATTGCTGCGGAGTATTTTTGTGATGGTATGAAATGGGTATGATCTATATCCTTTCGTGTCTCGTCTTAGATAATGTAGAATCTGCATTATCTGATATGGTTGGTAGTAGTTTCTCGTCACTGCTCTTTTGGCGTAATATCAGAAAAAATGATTTATTTGGCATGAGTAGTAGTTGGAAGTTGAGACTTAGTTTAGCTTCTTTAGACTGCAGCTATAGTCGGTTATGAGTAGCTCAACACCTAATGGATAGCGATAATCTTAGCGGTAGTTTGATATTGAGAAATGGCATAATAATTTCCCCCCTATATTTGCCCTTGTAGTTGGAAAATGAGACTTAGTTTAGCTTCTTTAGACTGCAGCTATAGCCGGTTATGGGTTGCTCAACACCTAATGGATAGTGATAATCTTAGCGGTAGTTTGATTTTGAGAAATGGCATAATAATTTTCCCCCTGTATTCGCCCTTGTGTTTGTACAGGAGGAGAAAGAGAGAGGCTCGAGGTAAAGTGGGGTCAAATTGAAGTGCCTGCTCAGGTCAAAACATGACTTTGTGCTTGGGGAATGTGTTTTAGTGTGGAGTTTTTGACCTGATGCTTTTAACTGAAACCGATCTTGAAGCAGGGGACGCTGCTGGTGGTATCAAATTTGCATTCGGTTTGTGGTGGGTGGTCGCTTCACAGCCCGGCAACATGTGGTATGCTGTTTAAGATCCGTTGGAGAAACTCTTCCTTTGCTTTTTTTGCATGATTTTTCAGGCCCGTCGTAAAGAAAAGTTTTCATAATATGAACTACATATTTTGCTGTAAAGTGTTTGGTTGTTTTGATGTGGGCTGATAGAAAGGTAGAGTTTCTTTGCTAATATCTTGATGATTACTTTGGCATTAAAAAGGAATGCAACTTTTGGAATTTTGGCTTTTATATCCTGTCTTTAGCTGTACTCATTCATTAGCTATTACATTGGCAGTCCGATTTCGGTGCGTGACATAATTAACATAACAAATATGGGCCGTTGGTTTGTTTGATCCGATCACGGTTGAGAGATGGCTGTTCAGGAACAACCAATATGCTCCTATTCTAGCTATCGGATCAAACAACCCGACTGCAAAAATTAGTTCAGCAAGGTGTTGACAGAATGGCTTAGCAGCATATGTACCTTTTGTGGATCCAACAATGTATGAATAAACAGAAGGGTCCTTGGCGCCAATTTTGTAATTGAATACATTGGAACCAAACTAACCCTTTGCAAACGGCCTACTTGGGCTTTATTTTTTTAAAATGTTAATATGAAAAACCGCCGTTAATCAAAGAACATGATGTCCGAACCGATTAGCATATTGGGAGTATTGTTGTGATACTTTTTGTACCATTTTTAATTATAATTTTATTTATACATAACATTTATCTATTTACCATTAAAATTTTATTTATTTGGATTTATAATATATGAATAGAAGTTTTTGTAATTAAAGTATTATTAAAAAATTGAAACCGATTAGTGAATAAATTTTGACAGCTTCAAAAGTAGTTTTGAAAAAAGTAAAAAGCTTTTATCAACGCTTAGGGTTAACTTGTGCGAGATTGAATCTTTTTTATTTTATTTTTTATGAATAAAGGATTATCCATTAATAATAAAATGGCCGGGGTCATTACAATTTGAAAAATTCTCAAACTCTTTCTCTGATACAACAAAAGAGAAGATTTGAGAAAGGAAGAAAGACAAACAAGACAGAAAAATAAAGTTACACAAAGTAACGGATAAAAATCCACACCCCAGGAGGTGGGAAGCGAGATTGAATCCTTTAATCAGATGTTTTTCAGGTTTTGTTGAAACATGCGACTGAATTGCATTGATGGAGATTATGCAAACTACATGAATGGCAATGAAGAGAAATCAGATCGGGAGGTGGGCCCCTATGAGCGTGGGTATCGCCTTTTTGTGTAGAAGCAATGAAGAGAAGTGGAGGATTTATCAAAGGGAAATGGGCCAGACACAAGTGGATCAATTAAATAGATTGTCAATGCTGGAAAATTCTAATATAGGACTGGTCCCATAGCCTTCTCACATGAGTTGTGGTGATATCTACTTTTTAGGTAGGTTCCACTCCAAGTCAGGTGAGAGAGCTATGAGGCCAGTCTCACATCGGATGCATATCAAAGTGACCCGTCAATGCTGTTTAGTATTAGAAGTATGGGCTATTAAATGTAGTATTAATGGGCACAGTTTAGCCTAGGCCCAATCTGCTTTTTATTCTGTTTTGTTGCATCTGAACATAGTGCGCGAAGCACATAATAATAACTATGAGGCGTTTACCAGAGAGTAGTTAGATTACATTTCTTGTATGAACACTTCTGATATGGACCGGGTCCACTGGATCATGCAGTAGAGATTTGGTCACATCACTGCATTTCCTTTTCTCTCCTCATTCTGTAGGGATGTGACCAAATCTGAACCACATGGACCCGGTCCATATCAGAATTTTCCTTCTTGTATAAATTGCTGATGATCAACTCATTCAATATTTTTGGCTTGAATATTTTGTTGGTCCAGGGACAGGGAGAATTTAACTTAATAGGATGATGGTACTCCACTGTATAGACTGCCAAATTCCATGACATTCCCTGGCCGCGAAAACACAACCTAATCATAGAAATTCAAAAATATATATATTCAGATTCAATTTTCAAAAAGGAAAATTCTGATATAGACCTGGGCTATATGTGGGGTTGTAGACCACTTGGTCCACAATCAACCACATCACCTCATTTAATTAAAAAAACAAAAACAAAAAAAATGCCTCATAAGGCCCACCAAAAGGGAGAGTGTTTTTATTATTTTAATCAAAACTGTGATGTGGCTGAATGTGGACCTAGTGGTCCATGACCACTTGGTGGCCCAGGTCCACAACAGAACTGATCTTTCAAAAAGTGGTTATCAATATGATCACATCCATGGGAATCGGGTAGCCCATGTGGTAAGGCTACCCGAACACGGGGTTGAGGTCCCGTGTTCGATTCACATATCTCCCCAAGTGGGGCAAATAAATTCTCCTCCTTATGAGGCTAAATTCCCTCCCCAGGCATGGGGCATGCTACAATCTCCCTATCTAGGGTACTCTCCGCTTTCTCCCCCTCGTGGGCAATCGCCCAACGGGCGTCAAAAAAAAAAAAGAAAAAAAAAGTGATCACATCTAGTGGTGGATCTAATGGGAACAGAAGACCACCCCAACATTTTTAAAAATATTAAATTTCCGCCTCCCATTTTTTTTTCCTTCAAAATTTCACTACATTGCGCTTAACATAGGAGGTATGATTCATATTCTTTTACCTACCTTATTTTAAAGTTGTTGTAGATGCTTATATATGCTTAATTTATAAATCTAATGTCACATTAACCCGGGACGAAGATAGGTGCGGGGTGGCAGGCGCCCTTCGAGACTTTTCTAAAAATACTACTAGATATAGTAAATTTTACATGTAGTTTGGAATATTTTATCAAATTCGCCCCAACATTTTTTTTTTATAGTTTTTATATGTAGTTCAACATACTTGCAGTTTTCGTCCCCCAACGTCAAATTCCTGGCTTCGTCCCTGACATTAACAAGTAGTGCGCCTTATCTTCCTATATAATAATAAATCAGAAATAGCTTTGATGTGTGTGTGGGGTGGGTGGGGGGAGGGGGTTTGGAATACATATACCTGATAGTTTCCTAGTGTGCATGTTTTGAATCCAGCAGCACAATAATGAAAATAGTATTCCCATGTTCTAATGAGCTTTTCATCAAATCCTAATGCAATTATTTTGCTGAAACAAAAACATTTTATATGCAATTTAATTCATCAAAAACCCAGAAATTAGAGACCAATCAAATTATACGCGATGCTAAAATGATCTCGGTGCCTCTGCTTTTCCAAGAAATTGGTTCTCCAACATCTCAGTGTTTGATAGTAATGAATTCCTATGTTCTCCAAGTGCTCCACACTGCATTGTACTAACTTATATGAGTTTCTAATACTTAAAAAGTCTCCCCGAAACAATGAAAAATACCGCGGAAATGAACTATAATGCCGTCTTCTGCTAATACTGACTCGCAACTACTGAAGAACTTCTCCATGAATTCATGACCAACAGCTTCTAACATCTCGCTGAAAATGATCATACGTTCGATTAGGATAACGTAGAGAAATATGACAAACAGAAAGGTTTGAAGATGAACTCACCATGATATGATTCTGTCATATTTGATTGTATCAGGTAATTGACGATAGTCACAAAGTAGCAATTTTATGTGATCCTGAAAGCGCGATTCATGTAATAAGGTGACATAAAGATTGAAAGTTCGATTCCTATACTATCCTCAGTATGTTGAAGGTAAAGTACCTGAAGTCCAGCATCCTTCACTATCAATTCTGCATATCTAAGTTGCTCTTCGGAGAGAGTAATTCCGGTATATTTGCATCCAGTTCGTTTGACAACTTCGATACCTAAACTTCCCCAACCACATCCTATCTCTAGTACATGGTGTTCCTTACTGATCCTGGCCTAGAAAAGGGGAAAAACATTATTCAAAAGAAAAGATCAACATAGGCATCGAAAGAATTGACTGAGAGGAGACTAACCTTTTCAATCAATAGAGAAATTTTTCTCGTTTGTGCAATCTTCAAATCTTCGCCTTCATTCTATAAGAAGTTTGATGGAATAGGGAAAAAAGTGCTTATTCAAAGACGCGAAATAAGATACTCGGGAGTTCTATTTTGGAAAAATATTAGAGAATCCTCGAAAGATTTGAATTCTTACCTTAAATATCGCGCAAGAGTATGTCATTGTTTCATCCAGAAACAGAGAAAATAGTTCATTGCTCAGAAGATCATAAACAGAAGTTAAGCACTAGCTGAAAAATTCTGTTCCAAAAATGTCTGAGAAAAGATATAAATGACTTACAAGGTCATAATGGAGGGAAATGTTTCGTCGAACCTGAGTGAGAGTGTTCTGTCTTGAGACATGTTGAACGAAATACTTCGCGGAAGCTAATGTAGATGTCAGAATCAAAGGCGTTCACCACCCCCTATATCGAAAAGGGATTTACAGGTAAAATAAGTACATTTTATATTTAGAAGATAAATGTTTAGGCCAAAACAATGTATACCTTTTGGAGCTAGAACTAGAGACTGAGGCTGCTTTTAGATCTCTGTTGGCAATAAATATATTCTGCAATAGAGAATTCAGAAGCCAATCTCGACGAAAAAGATTTTTAATTTTTTTTTCCAGGCTGGATTATACTTACCGTGAAAAGATTAAGTAGACCTTCATTTTTATCTACAAAAGAAATGTCCCCATTGATAAATGCATCAGCAAGGCCTAAATCTGCTTGAGTTGCAACCTGTTGAAAAGGAAAAATATTATAAGGACTTATCGCTTTCCGATTCTATTTTAGTCTTATATAATATGATAGATTAAGAACAAACCTTCCAGTAAAACTGTGGACAATGAACTCTTATAGCCACTTTGAGGAAACATTTCTTATCCGTTCCTTCGAAGGTGAATATTGTACCGCCTTCTTCTAGTAAGCTGTAGTGCCATTAGGGAATTACATTAGCTTCTCCAAATATGGTACCATTGATACGTTTCTCGCGATTTTTTTAATATTTATTATGATATGGAGCTCAGAAGTATGTTCATATATAACAAACAATGAAAAGTTCAAGACATCAGAATGAAATTATAACTCACATTAAGCAGCCAGTTGCTATGAAACTATCGAGAAATCTAGTAACAAGAATACGCGCCCCAGTTTCAGTCCAGGAAGGCACCATGTGTTTCGGATTCTCCAGGATGGTACAACTCTTTTTTAGTAGGCTTTCTGCAGCAATTTTAGCAGCCTGAAATAAGTAGACATGAAACTTATCCCCCTTAACTTCAATTCCTTAATTTCTTAGATAATTTCTTTGTCGGTCTGATTGAAATTCAAGACTGATTCATTTTTCTTATTCTCTTATCCCTCTAAAACATTTTTTTACGCGAGATCTGGTAAAATCGCGTAGTTGATGTCAAAGAAGTACCTTTAGTCCGTCTTCGTGGAAGCCATAACCTGAAAACACAATATTCAAGATATCAATTGAACTTGGGAGTAATCCATGGGAGTTTACACTGATGAAAGAGCTAATTTTGTTTATCTTTATCCATCACAAAGAAGCGATTCACCTTGGTACGCTCCACAGAACCATATTCCTCGCTTCCCTTGGATGTTATGAAGTAAAGATGAAGCTTTTGAGGCTGCAACTGATGGCACCGGATGGTCTGTTGACCATTTAAGCAAGGTATGTTCTGGCGTATGAGGCGGATTGAGAGTCACCAGGTAAGGCAGCCCGGTTTCTTCAATATTCTACATGTGAAACCTAATCAGTTTCTTTAGCCAAATTCAATCTTCAAACTGAACACGATTTTCGGGACTTGGTGAATTAGGCAACACAAATGGTGAAGTTGAATGCAATGTGCTAAGATAATGTACAAACCTGGAGGACGTTGAGCCAATACGTTAAACAAACTTTGTTATCTACGGTTCCAAGAAAATTCCACGCGCTCCACGCTGCTGGATTTTGGGGCATTAAATTCTTGTCACGATGAAGGAAAATATCACTGCCATAAAAGGGTTGAAGAAGGAATGTGCATTAACAAACGCTCGTGCTGCTAAAAAATGAATCCTGTAAAGGCCAGATTGTCTATTGATCTGACTTACTACAGTAACAAATGCTCGCGCTGCTAAAAATTTAATATGTAACAAATAAGAAAAACGTTCAATTTAAACATGAAATGAATCGGAGAAATTATAAGACAGTACCTGTAGACATATTGGAAAGCACCAAGTATTCTCAATTCATCGTGTGTCGCCTGATCTCCTAACATTTTAAGAGCATCCGGGGCATGCGCAGCCACAATGCAAGCATTATACGTTTCATCAGAACCGTCTGGACAGGTTATCGAGCAACCTGCAGATATATTTGATATTTCTAATTAGAATTACAATAAATTAATCCACATCAGCATTATCGCGCAAAAAAATATATTTCCGTAGCAAAAAAAGATATGTACCATCATCAATTGTACAAATAGCTCGCACATCACAACTACTTCTAATATTGCAGCCCTGCTTTTCTAGTTCATTTTTAACCTGCATAGCAAATCAATCGAAATGGACGATTTTCTCCTATTAAAAATATTTTTAATAATCACATTTATTTCACTTCATATACATGCATCTTATATATGTTATCTTCCTGTCAAACTATAAACTTCATATACATTTTTTTTTTTTTTGAATTACCTTACTGACATAAGTATGAGACCTCCATCTAACTGTTAGCCATTGAGGACGGCCAAATAACTGAACAACGACAATAACATAACTCATTAAGTGAGGATCGAACAAAAAAGTATGTTACATGATTGAAGTAAATCATACAAATAATAACACTTCTGTTTTAGCCTCACAAGATAAGCTTTTTGAAACAATTCTGAATAGCCATGTGATTTTATGAAATTTCCCAGTGTTTCATTGCGATCAATGTCTGGATTTCTTTCTAGTTCTTCAAGGTAACTGCAATAACATTAACAGCATAGTATTAGTTAGTTTTTGGCGCAAAAATTCTGTTATCTGTCCCAATTCGTAGATGATTGTCAAGTGTCACGTAAAAAAAGAAAATTTGATGTTTGGCAACTGGTTATTAGTGGGAAAGTATATAAGACAATGAAACACAAGAATTTATGCCGAGTTCAACACCTTGCCTTAGTAATAAAACATTGAATTAGTAGGGGCGTTGTGCTGAAATTCTGACTTGGAACGTAGGTTTTGAGTTGGACACCCCCATCCAGATAGTATATATGTGTAAATAGTGCTCACGCCCCCTGAACTTTTCTTAATTTTTTGAAGTATTAATGTTACTTTTTTTCATCTAATTTTGTTCTTAAATTTGGATGAAATATGACTACACGATTAAACTCGGAACATTTTGAAAAAAATACGTTGAATTAAAAAAAATTGAAAATGGGATAATAAAAGGCGTGAAAGGGATAAAAAATCGGTCTTACACATGCATATAAGTTTTTCATTTTGCATGTGTTTTTTCACTCTTTCCCATATGTAGTTTTTTAGGGTTAGAACTTGTTTTTCCCCAGATTCCCCAAGTTTGGTCATGTAGTCTCATTATGTCCAAATTTTACAACGAAATTGAATGAAAATGACAACATTAATACACCAAAAAAAAAATCAGGATTAAGAACTTTGCATATATTAGTTCAGGGTCAAAACTAAAATTTGAGAAAAGTTCAGGAGTGTGAACACTTTTTACCATAATTTTTTTTATAAGAATAATAATTTTTAAATCCAGGGTGGAGCCAATGAAAAATAAGTACCTTAAAACATCATCCTTAAACTTGAGAATTTCTCTGATCATTTGCCAGAAATATGGGTTAAAGACATTCTTTTGCTGTGCAAATAAACTTGACAAGCCATTTCTGCTTCCCCAATTCACAACCCTGACCATTGTCTAAGCTCACAGAAAATGACATATCAGAAATCTCCATATCAACTCCCAGACTCTCAAAGAATTCCATCATATTTGGATTTGTTACCTGTCCCAAGTCCAAGAATTTAGTTTGCATCACAAAAATAAGTTCAACATACAATGATTAGTAAAATATGCAACAATTATTAGACTGATTCCATATGATCGACTCTCCTCAAACCGTCTCAATCATTTTGAGAATATGTATTAAATTTAGAGGGGTGTATTCAATTCGAATTTTAAAAGATTTTCAAGAGTTTATGGATTATGCTGACTTTATGAATTGTTTTAACTCTATGCAGAGTCTACGCAGATTCTATCAGATTGATTTATCAGGATTTCTTTTGATTTATAAAGTCTATAGATTATTTGAATAACACCAAGAAATAAAGAAAATACTGATCCAGTGGTGTATTATACAGATCCAGCGGTTAGGGATGGCAATTTGATCCGTGATCCGTTGACCCGCTCTGCCCCAACGTCTTTTGGAGCAGATCCGCTCTGCCCCGTATAGAAAACGGAGCAGATCTGCTCCGCCCCGCGAACGGGGCAAATCAGATTTGGTATTTGTCTGCTCCGCTCCGCCCCGTTTTGCCCCATATATATTATATTATTATAATATTGTTATTATTAGGCCTAATTATGTTTAATTTTCATTTTAATATACTATTTGTACTTGTTTGAAAATTGATTTAGTATAAATTTATTAATTATACTTGTTGGAGGCTCTATTTTTATGAATTTAAAAAAATTAATGATTTTTATGGTAAAATTAGTGATTTTTTTTATAAAAAAAAAAAAAAAGGACTGGGCGGGGCGGATCAGATCTGCCCCGTGCGGAGTGGATCGCGGAGCATAAAATTTTGATCCGGGGTGGATCACGGAGCGGAGGTTGGACAGTGCGGAGCAGATCAGATCATACAGATATCCGACCCGATCTGCCCCATTGCCATCCCTACCAGCGGTGTTGAACATACAAAGTCAACATATGTTTATCAATCCTTTTTTTTTATTAAATCATTTTGTTAAAATTTTAAAAAATTTGGTCATTGTCTTTGATTTATTTGTTCAAGATTTGTATAATTTACTTACTGGTATTTTTTTCTTTAGTTTAATTAAGATATATTTTGTGATTGTTTTGTTTCAAATCTTTTTTCCCTTTGATTTTCTATTTAAGAGGAAATGAAATCCATGTTTGAAAACAGAAATTTGTTGTTAAATAGAGAAGAAATTGTTTGCTTTCTTTAATTTCTATTTGAAGATGATTAAGAAGAAAATTGTTTGGATATTATGACAATAAATTTTGTTTTTTGGGAAATTAACATTTCATATTGAGTTTTCTAACGATGTTAAAAAGTTCTCAATTTTTTTAGTTTGGATATTTCTTTGTTTTTCTTGTAATTTTAAAGAAATGAGATCAATAAAAAAATTGAATCAAATATATTTAATTTTAATATTAATGAGAGAAAATCAAAATCTTAAGGAATTAAAAGATATTTCACAATACACATTTAAGCTTAGGAAATCCATCAAAACCCTACCTTTAATGAAATCTATGAAAATCTATAGAGTTTTGAATACTTCTAGATTTTAATGGACTTTTTAAAATCTAAATTGAATACCTCTAGATTTGAATGGACTTTTTAAAATCTAAATTGAATACCTCTGGATTTCATTGGTCTTTTTAAAATTGAAATTGAATACCAATAGACTTTAAAAATCCTATAGATTCTACATTGAATACACCCCCTTAAATAAGACCTTATATAATCGGTGAAAAAATAATTTCATGTAAATATAATAAAAAAAATCTGATTTAATTGAAAAAAATATGTTATTAATTAGCGTATTAACTAGTGAGCCATGAAACCTAAATTCAAAGAGATTACATTATTTTTTTAATATATATACACGAAAAAATTGAAACCCAATTTTTTAAATTCTTGTGCAGTCGAACACTTAAGAAATTAGGGATGCCCACTGTCCGATTTTTTTGGTTCCGTACAGTTCTACATTTGTACGATTCTGTACCATTCCGGACACGGTTCCAATCCAGCTCCAGGTAAGAACTGTAATTGAGCAAAATTGATTTCGATAAATTGGCAAAAACATAATTAATTCCCGATAAAAAATCGATAAATTGTAATTTTTTATTATTGGTAGATTGTTTAACTTTAAAAAAAAATAGAAATAAAATATACTAGTGATTAACTATTTATATTTCCTCAACCAATTTTTTTTTAAAAAAAAATAAAATCACTTTCATTGTTGCAAGAGAGTTAAAATAAATACAAGAAAAAAAAAACTAATGATCCTAATCCATCTAATTATATTCATGTGACCCAAACGGCCAAGCCCAAAAATATCCAATAATCCCAGCCCATCCGATTCTATTCATAAGACCCAAATGGCCAAGCCGAAAAAACAAGGCTCGATTTCATTTTGATTCCTGTAAATGGCTCGTAGTATTAAGTTCGTTTTTTAAGTTTTAGTAATGTCAACCTCTCCATATAAAGGGATCACAATGTTAAGTTCGTCCCTGTATATGGCTCGTAGTGTCAAGTTTATCCCTAAAATTACAAAAATGTCAACCTCGTCCCTAACAATGTCTCACAGTGTCAGATTCGTCCCTGAAATTTTAGAATTGCCAACTTTCATACCAACTGATGTTGCGATTTGTAGAAGTTTTTGTGTGTGTATATATATAATATATATAGGCCATCCGCTGTTGGAATAATGCCTCAACAACATTGTTTTGAAACCCAAATCGGTCGGACCTCCGGGCAGTCCGGTTATGTACTAAAACTCGGACACGCTAAAAACCGCTCTAATTTCACTAACCCGCTTGACCCGACCGGTCGACTCGGAAACCGGAACTGTTTTGGGAAAACCGGCCGGGTCACAAGTTTTTTTTTTTTTAATTTTTTGTATAAAAAAGTGAAGAAGAAGAAGAAGAAAAAGGCAATTAAAATATTATCACATAAACCCTAAACAATAATTATAGTACAAACAAGTCCTAAAAAGGTTATTTTCAACGTCTAATTGGTCGTTGGACATTAAAACTAAAGGAGATATTTAAGGGAATAATAAATATAAAATATATCTGAACTAGTTTTATATCAACGAGATGTTTATTTAAAATTTTTTACATTAACAATATTTTTTATTAATAAGTATATATTATATATTTTTTTTAATATTTATGACGTCACCGGGTTGATGAACGGGTCGATGACGGTCTGACCACCGGTCCGACCAGTGACCCGTGACCCAATAACTTTTCCGGGTCAATGTCCGGTCCGGGTTTCAAAACATTGCTCAGACAGTTAATCAGAGGCCATCCATCTCTAATGGGCGGTTGATCTGAGCCATCCATTTTAATAAAATAAAATAATAAAATAGGGGAACTGGTTGAACCGGCGGGTCAGAACCGTAGATCCGGGTCCAATCCGGTTCTGGGACAGTCCGATTCCAGGAATTGGACCTACAACTAGATCAAAACGGAACCCACGATCCGGTTCATCTGTGGACATCTCCACTTGAAATTGAGCCGCCCTAACTCTCCTTACTGGCAGACATCACTTATCATATTTTTCTTAATTCCTTTCCCCATCCAATGCTAATTTCACACTGTTCAAGTTAGAGATTTCATCCTTCCAAAAATGGGTAAATAATCGTTTGTACTTGTGTATATACTTATTTCTGTATCCAACCACTCACAATTCAATACATATATATATATATATATATACATATATATATATATATATATATATATATATATATATATATATATATATATAAAAGAAATGTCCAAATGATGAATATTAAATGGTTTGACACAGAATTAAACACATACATGAATACAAACAATTTTCACCCCAAAAATGAAGCAGCTCAGCCCCAAACAAAAATGTTGTTTTTCAGACCCAAGCAACATTTTTACGACATTTGCTTTGCAATTTTTGAAAACCCAAAGGCCCAACAATTTATTTGAACGTATAAAATCCTTAATCTCTTAATATTCATTCATTTTTTTTCTCCCAAAGGTGAGATTCTCACTGCTATAGTGCTGAACATGTAAATTTAACACATTTACCAAAGGTGAGAAAACACTTGCTGCATGAAATTTAACACGTTTAGGCAAAGATGACTTGCGGGTTGAATTGAAGAAAGCATAAAGGAAAGAAGAAGAGACATAACTCACGAGGGATTCTGTATCGTATTCTCTTCTTTCCTTGAAACAAAAGGAAATTCAAATATTAAAACTTAAGTCCTTAGGAGGACGGCGGATCTTCTACTAAACCAGCAATATTATTACACATGATACGATGTGATTAATTTAAATACTTAAATTCAGTTTGAATCAATGATACTAATACATAGAGCAATGTAATTGTTATATTACAGACAGGGACGATTATAGGGGGGCCTCGAGATTTTTAAAAATACTACTATTTATAGAAATTTTATATGTATTTTGGAAAAAAATTTATCAGTTTCGCCCCCCAAAATTTTTTTTTCCTTTTTTATTGCCCCCAAAGATTTTTTTTGCCGTTTTTATCACTTGAGCTCTATAATTCTACATACTGTTACAGTTCGCCCCCCAACACTAAATTCCTGGCTTCGTCCCTGATTACAGAGTATACTAGAAAATCACAACTTTGTAAGAACGTAAGTTTTAATATTAAAATTTCTTTTTGTTTTAAGGAAACAAGTAGAATAAGTGAGAAATGGTTGTACGAATGTCTCTTGCCTGTCCATAACTCATATGGAGTTTTGCCTTTTTCCTTCCGGGATACCCTATTCAAAAGGTAATTGCTAGACAAGATAGCTTCACCCCACATATTTGAAGGTAACCCTGAACTTATCAATATTGCATTCATCATTTCTTTCAATGTTCGGTTTTTACGTTCAGCTACTCCATTCGATTGTGGAGAATAAGGTGCAGTACTTTCATGAATAATTACATGTTTTTCACAGAAGTCGCCGATAGACGCCTCATACTCACCTCCTCTATCACTTCTTCATCTTTTGATATTTTTCAACTTCAGCTTTGAAGAGAACAAATTTCTCTAAAGCTTCATCTTTGCTCTTTAGCAAATACGCATAGCAATATTTCGTGCTATCATCAATAAAAGTAATAAAATACTTATTTCCTCCTCGTGTTTGAACTGATTTCAAATCACATACATCACTATGAATTAATTCTAGTGGTTCAGTGCTTTTTTCTATTGAGTGAAACGATGCAAATTTCACACTTATCACTCAAGTTGATTTGGAATGTAGGTATATGGTCCATTTTAATTAATCGTCGCAACGAATTATAATTAACATGACCAAGTCAGTTATGCCATAAATCAGAAGACTCAAGCAAAGTAAACAGAAGAGGTATCTTTATTGATAATCGTAATTACATTCAATTTAAACAATCCATCTGTTGCATACCCTTTTCCTGCAAACATTCCAGCTTTACTCAAAGTAAGCTTATCTGATTCAAACACCATGCGAAAGCCATGCTTGTTTAACAAGAATCCAGATACAAGATTCTTTCGAATATCTGGCACATATAACACGTCTTTTAGTGTTAAAATCTTGCCAGTAGTAATCTTCAACAGAATATTCCCTTGCCCTTCGACAAAAGCTGTGGCAGAGTTTCACATAAAGATCTTTTCCCCTTCAACAGATTCAAAGGTGGAAAAATGGTCTTTATTAGTGCACACATGTCTAGTAGCACCAGTGTCAACCCACCACTCTTTAGGCTTTGACTCGACCAAATTCAGTTCGGAGATCATAGCAACTAGGCTCATGTCCTCCAACTCTTTGGTCATGTGACTCATCACGTTGGTCTCATTATTCTTTTAAGTGACCGACAATCAGTCGACTTGTGACCTAGTTTGCCACAGTTGAAGCATTTCCCTTTGAATTTGTACTTCTGCTTCGAGACACCACCAGTTGTCTTGAGCTTCCTTTTGGACACATTGTCTTGGTCTTGTTTCTGGAACTTTGACCTCCGCCATGCTCCAATACATTAACTTTAGCATGCATATGATTTAAATCCTTGCGCTCAGAATTCCGATTGTTCTCTTCAATACGAAGTCTGACAATGAGATCCTCCAAGGACATATCCTTGCGCTTGTGCTTGAGATAATTCTTGAAATCTTTCCATCCCGAAGGCAATTTCTCTATCACAGCAGCCACTTGAAATGTCTCACTCAACATCATTCCCTTAGCATGGATGTCGTGCATAATTACTTGAAGTTCTTGCACTTGACTAATCGCAGTCTTGGAATCCACTATATTATAATCAAGAAAACGCCCGACTACAAATTTCTTTGTACCAGCATCTTCCGTTTTATATTTACGGTCCAGAGATTCCCACAAATCTTTAGCCGTATTGTATGCACTGTAGACATTATATAAATTGTCATTTAAACCGTTCAGAATATAATTCTTATATAAATATTCAGAATGTTTCCATGCTTCAACAGCCATCGGTGTTGGTGCATCAACGTCCCCTTCAGGTATCTTGGGAGCATCTTCAATCAAGAACTTAGCCAATCCCAAAGTGGTTAAGTAAAACATTATCTTTTGCTGCCATCTCTTAAAGTTCACACCGCTAAACTTTTCTTGTTTCTCTATATGGCTTGCCGGAACAGTAGGGAGTATCGTATTCACAACAGCAGCAGTAGCAGTAGTACTATTGAAAGTATCAGCGCCAATAGTTTTATTTTCAATTGCCATGATAATAGATAATCTGTTTTAAGATTGTTGGCACTAATCGGATATAACTTGTATAACAACTGAAATATACAAACTCAACAACAGTTAGTGAATAGATGTTTACTAAACAAAAACAGATATTTACAGAAAACTGATGATAAACAATGAACAAATGTTCACTAGTAAAAAAACAGGTGTTCTCATAATAAGAACATGTGTTCTTAGAAGAAGAACATGTGTTCGCTAATGGAAAACAGATGTACAAAAATCTAAACCGAGGCTTGTGTTCGACACAATTTCCTTAAAATATATCCGCTTCCTCCCGGATAAGTGCTGGAGTTTCGTGAAGTGTCTTTCTCCCGGGATACAACGGCAACGTAGAACTTGTTTGCACAAAACAGCTCCACCGGCGAGCTAGAACTAGGACTTGTTAATGAACACCGAAAGTTTTACAAAGAGAGTGTTTTTAGAGAGCTTCTGAAAATCAGTAGTATTTTCAAAGTATGAGAGATTATGTGTTAAGAATCATTGGAAGTGGCCTCTACTTATAGGCTGATAGGAGTAAGTAGATACATTAAGAGAATACAATGTATTGAATTCAAAGGTATCTATTTAATACACTATTAAAGTGTGTTCATCCTCTCCAAGATTATCCGATGAATTCAACTACATGTATCTCTCAAGTTCAAAGGTCGAAATTAAAGTCTATTCATTCTCATCCAATGAATCAGACTATCCAATGAACCAACTATACCAGTATAAAAAACGTGGGTTGATCAGACCCGTAAATTTTGGTCTGGCATTACAACTACTTGAGAAACTATTTTCTCATTCAAATTACACTCCATTTCCAACATGATATATGTGTCATGAAATTATTTCTTTCTTTAGAGGAAAATAGTTAATGAGAAATTGAGGAATCTTAAGAGAGAAAGCGAAAAATACTTAACATATATTTTACATTGAATTTAAATGTATATTGTGGACAAATGTGAAGGATTACAATTTTATGGTCCCGCTCTTATACCAAACTCCATATATACTCAAGAAAGTAAGTAGAGAACCTTAACACACGTTATAATAGATAAAAGATGAGATATTAGCCTTTTTTGCCCATGTACTATTTACGAATTCCTCTTTTTGCCCAAAATGTATTTTTCGCCGCATTTTGCCCTTTGACTATTTACGGGTTAACACTGCCCAAATGCGGTGGATTCCGACCATACTAAAAGGGTAAAATAGTCAGAGCAAATTAAAATTTTAAATTTATCACATTTTAGTACCTTATTTAGGAAATTATTGCAAATTCTACCCCAAAACTATGAAATAGATTTTAGAAGGAAAAAAAAAGTAAAAACAAATACTCCCCCTGTAACATACACACAATCCACCACCACAGCTCCTCTCCATCTTCTCCGATGCTCTAGCGGCGCCGGCTTTCTCCATCTTCCTCTTCTTCTCATCTCGCACTGCCACTCCCGCCGCCCCTTTGCCACCACTAGATCCATCATTCTCTTCCCCTCAACAAATCAAGCACTAAATACAGATCCAAGTTCCAAAAAAAACAGATAAAAAGAATGGCATATCTCTCACCGAGACTTCTCTTCTCCACCCTTACAATCACCTCCGATTTGTAATTCGCTGAGTCTCGTCTACCACCGATTTGGCAATGGGATAGCTGCTTTGAAGTAGTAGTTGGGTTGAGAAGAACAATGGGTCTGAGATTATGTTATATATATATATATATATATATATATATATATATATATATATATATATATATATATATATATGTACGCTTATATAAAATGTTGCAATCTTTATAAAATGAAATTTGGGGATTATCCGAGGTTGAAATTTTTTGTGTAAAATGTGCTTCAGCTTTTGGGGATTTCCGATGAAAACTCCGATTTTGCAAAATGGGTTTCAGCTTTGATGATCGGCAGCAGCAGAATGCGAAGGCTAATGATTCCCGCAGTGGCGGACGCAGTGGTAGCGAGGCTCACCGTGGAAGATCAAGAGAGAGGGTTGTGGTGGTGGATTATGGAGGAGAGGCGGGAGAGAGAAAGAAAGGGGGTGGGGGTTTGGATTGTGTGTGGGGGAGTATTTGTTTTTAGTTTTTTTTTCCCTAAAATCTATTTCTTAGTTTTGGGGGTAGAATTTGCAATAATTTCCTAAATAGGGTACTAAAATGTGATAAATTTAAAATTTTAATTTGCTCTGACTATTTTACCCTTTAGTATGGCCGGAATCCACCGCATTTGGGCAGTGTTGGCCCTCGTAAATAGTCAAAGGGCAAAATGCGAGCAGAAAATACATTTTGGACAAAAAGAGGAATTCGTAAATAGTACATGGGCAAAAAAGGCTAATATCTCATAAAAGATTTATATAGAGATCAAATCGTTGTCTATCACTATTGACGACACTGATACAGAGTATTTGGACTTCATTAGAAATTTCTATCATTAACTTGTTCTATTAATTACGTTTCCATCATTTCCTCACATATTTATAATAATTCTATGCGATCTCTCCTTACACAAATAGCATAAAAATATATAAGAAGGGTATAAGTTCAAATTGACGGAGCAAATCTAGCATGAAGTTTTCTGATTTTTTGTTTTTGTTTTTGTTTTTGTTTTGCGAAGTGATTTCACGGTCTTCAATGGCAAAAAATCATCTGTCCTCGTGTGTGTCACCAACCAATCACAATTCACCATGTATATATATAATTGAAAAAAATATTTATATAGTAAATTCTAATTGGTTTAGAACCACTATGGCAAAATTGGGCTTTGGTGGCACTTAGCTATAGCGACTTATGATATATGTCATTTATTTACTGCGATTTATGTGAAAATGCCATAGTTTTGTAGCACTTTATAATAAGTTATACAAAAATTTATAGCATTTTTTTCAATTGCCTCATTAAGTGCCACATAATTATGGCAATTTTGAGAAAAAATGTCACATTTTTAAACAAGTGCCACAAAAATATTGTGGCATTTGTTCAATTGCCACATAAAGTGCCACAAAAATATATGGCATTTTTTTTCAATTATCTCATGAAGTGCCACATAATTATGGGTAATTTTGGGAAAATGTCACATTTTCGTAGCACTTTTTAAAAAGTACTCACAAAAACATTGTG
Organism: Vinca minor; assembly: GCA_026122235.1. Classification (NCBI taxonomy): domain Eukaryota; kingdom Viridiplantae; phylum Streptophyta; class Magnoliopsida; order Gentianales; family Apocynaceae; genus Vinca; species Vinca minor. The sequence continues at coordinate 6,381,730 of JAOCZM010000026.1, forward strand.
GCATTTGTTCAATCGCCACATATAGTGCCACAAAATTTATGACAATCTATCAAAATTTCATATATGGTAAAATTTATGACTAATCTATCAAAATTTGAACTATTACCTTAAAATTTGTGGCATGTAAAGTACCACATAATATTCCATAAGATAATTAACCATTTAATTTCATAAAGATATGAAACATTATAAATGAAATTTATATTAAAAGTAATTTAAAGAAAAAATATTGATATTACTATTTGAGTGTTTCAATTTTAAAAGTTAATAAGATATATTTTATTAATGATAATAAATAATTATAATTAATTGACTATGAAATTAATTAATTTTTTTCATTTTAAAATTATTAAACAAAATATTTTAGATGAAATACAAAAAAAACTCACATTGCACGAAATTTCATATATTAATTTTATTACATTTTCAAGTTTTACAAAAGAAATGGAAAATATTTAGTTATTGAATTCATGTCATCCAATTTTAAAAATATTATATTAACAATAATATATATAACTAAAAAATATAATAAATAAACTTATTAGTTTATAACTTATTTTATAATTCGTATGATGTGAAGATTAAAATTTGTATCTAGTTTTCATTTAGTATTTTATTTCTACTCAATTTTTTTTTTAAAAAAAGTTTTATTTCTAATTGGTTGTTGTTAATATACATTAATAAATATAAATATCAAATTTAAAAGTAGTTAAATAAAAATTATTGTTATGTTATATAAACAAATTTGGTTAAAATTAAAACAAAAGTCATTGTGGTTCATTGGTTAGAGCGTTAGTGTTTGCAGTGAGAGGTTAAGTGTTCGAATCCTGGCAAATGCAAATATTAAATTATAGATAATGTGTGACTATGGATAAGGCTTAAGGATCCTCTTGTTATTTTATTTTTTTATAAATAATTTTATTTTTTATTATTTAAAAACAGTAAATTATTTTCGTGGCATTTACCAAAAAGTGCCGCAAAATATGTCATATTTTCAATGTGTTTGTGGCATTTAAAAAGTGCCACAAATTGTGCCGCCAATTTATTTATGGCACTTAATTAATGCCACGGAAAAAAGCGACACCACTTGTGGGGGCACTTTCAAAAAGTGTCGCACAAGTGCCACAAAAGTAGTTTTATGGCACTTAAACAACTTTTCGTGGCATTTATCTAGTGCCACCAAAAGCCAAATATGCCATAGTGAACAAAACTGAAAATAGAAATGAGGACAGAAGATTTTCACCGTGTAAGTTTGCTCTTTTTGCCCTTTTCTTTCGTTAATTGGATCCATAGCCATTAGTATTAAAAAAATGGAAAATTTCTATCCAACTTACGTGATGTGTATCCCCGTCTCATATTTTATACAAAAAAATAAAAATAAAAAACAGCCTGCGTCTCATATTTTATTAATAAAAATAAAAATAAAAACCGGCCTGTTCCTACCGGAGGCATGCATGGTGAAGTAACATTTACTCCATAAAGATAAAAACAAGAAAGATTTAAAAATAATAATAATAATGCTTCCTATGCTCTAAATTAAATGTAAACTCAGTGCATGTAAACCCAGTGCTTCAGTCCTGGGTCGATTCCTGTATTCTCCATCCCTTTTCTCCCCCCAAAAAAATTAAATGTAAACTCTTCATTTTAATTTTAGTTTGTTACAAAATAAATATTTATTTTAGGAAGGAATTTATGTATGGAATGGCGGGCGCTGACCACCCATTTTTTAAGAATTTTCTAAGTTTTCAATATAATCTCTGTTGGATTATTAAATCAAATTTATTATTATTTAGGAGAATATTTAGTTTTAGTAATTAATATTTTTATTGTATTAAATTATATTTTCTTAGATATCTTTGAGATTCTATTGGGGTTTGACTTCTTGTATACATACATGGTAGTTTGCTTTACGTATTTTCATATGACTTTCTGGTCATGATCCAAGTAGAATTTTGGGCATGGATAGTGATTATTGATCCTTATATATTTGATTTTGATTTGAGAAGTTATGTATAAAATATTGCCTGTTCCTCTAGCCCGCATTGAATAAATATTTCTACAATCTCTCTCTATAATTTCGCTACCGACACTTCAAATTTTTAATAAAAAGTTTTTCTTTTGGTTAAAAAGAGGATAATATTAGAAGAAGTAATCATCAGAACAGTACAAAAAACTCTAGTTGGAAGTATTCATCTTAGCTCCCTCCCTTGTGAGGTTTTTTGTGGCCAGGATTCAAGTGGTTTTTTTTGATGTAATGGATCCTGGGGAATGTACTAATTCTTCTAGTAATGAATAGCTAGTTTTCATCAAAAAAACAAAATCATCAGAACAGTACATGAAGGAAAGAAACGAAAATAACCCCGAGCTCTGGGATAACTGGTTGGAGTTGTTATATGCCTCACCGTTGACGAGGATTCGATTCCCACCGTAAATATCGACTCTCGTGGGATTTTTCCTCGTGCTAGTAAGATCTACAGATAAGAGCAGTTCCCGCTAGTCGTCATACTACGCCAACCGCAGCATCGAACATGATTAATCACCACGCTGTTTGGGCAGACAAAAAAAAAGGAAAGAAACGAAAATACAGTACATAAGAAATTAAAACTACACCGAGATTACTTAAAAGGTTCTGTAGTAATATCATATTTTGGTCCCCAAACTTGTAGTCTAGTCTTAAGTCTACCCTCGTTCATATTTTCAAAATGTACAAGTTCTCTTAATAAACTCTGGTAACTAACATTCTTTTTTTTACGTTGTCGAATATTCATCTATAATCTCCTTAACTGCAAGTCAAACACTCTACCACAATCGTTATTACTGAGTGGCACCCTCGTACCTAACATCCTACACAATATATGTCTTTTTGTATTTACGTATTATGACAACTTATTTATTATTAAACTACTACTTTTTATGCAAACTATATCGAACATGTAATAATAATAATAAAAATGAAGAAAATAATTGAACAAAAGTGTATTTGAAAAGAAAAACGAATGTCATAACAACCATTGTCTTCTCTCGTTTTCTTCGCATTTTCTTCAAAACCAATCAATCATTTTTTCCATCTACTTCTCTCTCTTTCTTTCTCTGTCCTCAAATCATCAAAGGAAAAAAACTTGTATCAAATGTTTTGCTTCTCTGGCCCGTCAAATCTTCCGCCGGAGATATAAATTTAAAAAAATAACACGGCGGCCGGAGCGATCTGACGTCACCATCATGGTCCATCTTTCCCGCCTAACTCATCATTCTCCTCAGTCCGACCCGGATTTATCGCATCTTGAAGCCGTAGCAGATTTGTTATGGCCTTTTGGAAAACTTGAAGGTCTTGATAGGGATGATTTTCGTGAGGCTGCTTATGAAATTTTCTTCACTGCTTGCCGCTCTTCTCCCGGTTTCGGTGGTAGGTTTTTGCAATTTTTTTCCTTCCCATTTCTTTCTTTAATGCATTGAGAATGTGAAGTGATTCAAATACAAGGCGGATTACCTGATCGGTATCGTTTATGGTTTAGACTAGAATGATATCAGATCGTCTTCGTGTTTAATTAATTAAAACAATATTATCAAATGCTTTTGCGGTTTTTGTCTTTTCCGAAAAAATGTCTCGTGATGTACGAGGCAAATGATACCGAGACGGAGAAATGTTGGAAACACCACTACGCAGTGGCGGAGTTAGAAATTTGTCATAGGGGCGAATTTATTACTGAAAATTTTTAGAAAGGCCAAATACAACATTTATAAAAAAAAATATCCCAAAAAAAATTCTATAGAAAATTCGTCGTTTCTGAAAATATTTATTTTCCCAAAAAAACGACCAATGAATAGACTACCGACAAAGTATTTAGCACGTACTCCGATAGGGAATCAAGTTAAAATTCTGATAAGCAAGGGTAGGATTAGGGGACGGGAGGTGATGGTCGTCGAACATATGATGATACCCTTTTTCCGTTTTTTCCCTTTTCTTTGATAATATTTGAGCATTGACAAAGCAAGAATTGGAACGGGCGGAAATCTATAATAGATTTTTTGGAAAAATGTTACTCTCTTCATTCCCATTTAATTGTAGGATATTATAGGTATCTCAACAATTTATTTCAATTATATTCTCGATATTTCTTTTATTTGCTATCTCTGTCATCCTTATTTTTTCCCTTTCTTTTCTTATGCTATAGAAGTGAGAGACAGAGAGGGGTAATATTGAAACTTTCGGTGAAAATAACAAGTTTTTTAATTTTTTAAAATTGTCTAAAGAATATTGTATTTAAGAATGGAGGGAGTATTTTATTAAGGAGCGAATTAACAATTTTGGAGAAATTTTTTAAAAATATTGAGGGGCGGTGGTTACCTCCACCTCCTTGAATACGTCCTTGTATTAGAGTGTGACATGTGCGTGCAGACCCAGAATTGGCTATTTAGGAGCCAAAATATGATGTAACATAAAAATATAGTAGTATCATTTCAAATAATTGTTATTTTTATAAGTCAGGGACAACTAATGATTTCGTCAAAAGTCAATATGGTAATATATATACCTATAAAATATTCATTTTTTAGAGAGGTGATTAGATATATATTCTCTTTATAATAATATATATTTTTTAAAATAAATTTCTTATAAAAAATTTAACATTTTAAAAGATATTTTTGCCTCCTTGTCAAGGATGAAGACAAGGGGACGGAGTGGCAGTCTTACCCCCGAGATTTCTAAAAATATTACTAGATATAGTAAATTTTATATATAGTTCAGAATATTTTATCAAATTCGCCCCCTTCCAACATTTCTGCAGTTTTTGCCCTCACGCCAAATTTCTGACTTTGTCTCTGCTCCTTGTGTACAAATTTATATATGTAACTAATTGAGCTACTATTTTGTGACAGGTAGGAGTGCAATTACGTATTATAATCCGTCCGACGATAAGGATGGAAACGGGGCCGGGTCGGGACCCGTGAAGCCACCCGGGTGTAGGGATGGCGGTGAGTAGCAGGGTGAAGAGGACGTTGGGTTTGAAAATGATAAGAAAATCACCATCAAGAAGGGCAAGTTCTTGTGGGTCCGGTGCACCTTTGTCCCCAAACTCTTTGACTAGGGCTAGCTCTTATGGGAATTCGCCGTCGTCTCCGAGTTCTGGGTCCAGTCCGCGGGCTAATTTCTCGACATTGCCGGCGAGGCCACGGCGGCCGTTGACGTCAGCTGAGATAATGAGACAACAGATGAGGGTGACGGAGCAAAGTGATAACCGGCTACGTAAAACCCTCATGAGGACCCTTGTTGGCCAAGTATGTAAAAAATCAATTAGAATTTTCATGCATTTTTACGTGACCAAATATTAATAAAAGGATTAGTACACTATATAATTCAAGAAATTGAAGAAAAAACAAATAAATACCTTTTTTATGAAAATGACTCTCATCATCCTCAAAGTATTTAACAATAGATACTTCATGTTTTTTACTTCTTAATAGGTCCCAGAATAAATTTCGCATCTTTTAAGTCGTCCCACCACCATTGTCCGCGGCAGTTTTTGGCCAATAGTAGTAATTTTCCGGCTAATTTTGACCAAAAATCACCACTGGCAATAGTGATGGAACTACTTAACAAATGTGAAATTTGTTTTAGGGCCTACCAGAAAGTAAAAGAAACTCGTAAGATCTTATCGTGTCTTACTACATAGTTTGAGGATGTCTTGCTACATAGTTTGAGAATGATACAAGTCATTTTCCCTACTTTCTTTTTACAAGTATATGACGTAATGTTTTGGCCAACACACGCAATTATAGTTGACAATATGATGTGACATTCGACTTGCATGTTGCGGATGGAATCCCCCTTGCAAAATTAAAAAAAAAAACTAATGCTTTGATATATGAAATATTCCATTATTAAAATATTTATGCTCTCAGATTATTGTCTGCTTTGTATCAATTCTTGATTTGAGGGTTTAATTTATTTAAATGTTTTTTTCGTGGGGTCTTGATTTAAGGAAATGAATCTCTTTTTTCCTAGTATTTTTTTATATAACTTTTTGGAAATGATATTTTTTTTAATAATATGTTTACAATATATTTTGCAGTTTAGATAGTAGTTTAATAGTAGAGTGTCTAATTTGTATTTTATGATACAAAGTTCTTATATTTCTTCCCCTTAAGTTGATTAATCTTCTATCTGATTGATTAATTTTGTAATTTGGATCAGATGGGACGGCGAGCAGAGACGATAATCCTTCCATTAGAGCTGTTACGCCACCTTAAGTCATCCGAATTTAACGATCAACACGAGTACCATTTATGGCAAAAACGCCAACTCAAAATCCTAGAGGCAGGACTACTTCTTCACCCATCAGTTCCACTAGAAAAATCGAATGAATTCGCTAGGCATTTTCGCAACATAATTCAAGTTTCGGAGTCCAAGGCAATAGACACGTCGAGAAATTCAGAGACGATGAAATCGCTTTGTAATTCTGTGGTTTCATTATCTTGGAGAACCAGTGATGGTTCCCCTACTGATATTTGTCATTGGGCTGATGGATATCCTTTAAATGTTCATATTTATATCGCCCTTCTTTACGCGGTTTTTGATACTAAGGACGAGACATTAGTCCTTGATGAAGTTGATGAGCTTCTTGAATTAATGAAAAAGACTTGGTCCACATTAGGGATTAATAGATTGATACATAATTTGTGTTTTACTTGGGTTTTATTCGAACAATATGTTATGACCGGACAAGTTGAGCCGGACCTTCTTGGAGCATCGCTTGCTATGTTAGCTGAAGTCGCGAATGATGCTAAGAAAGTCGATAGAGAACTTCTTTACGTCAAGATGTTGGCCTCCGTTTTAACCTCAATGAAACGGTGGTTGGAGAAGAGGTTGCTTGATTACCATAGAAATTTTGATCGCGGAGCAATTGTAGTTATGGAAAGTTTTTTGCCTTTAGTATTTTTGGTCATGAAAATACTAGAGGAGGACGTTCCTGGATATGTCGCTGCTGCACAAGAAAAAGGCGATTTAGCAGAGGATTTTACAGGAAATCGCGTTGATCTTTATGTTAGGTCCTCGTTAAGGAATGCGTTTGCAACGGTATGTATATATTTTCTTTCTTTCTATTTTCAAAGTTTTTTAATTTCTCAATTACTGAAAATTTTGTTATTTTGTTATGTGAAAAAAAGATGTTGAAAGAGAGGAATATAAATGGAACCCTTGTGGAAATGGAAGAAGCAAGTGAAGTACTAATAAAATTAGCCGATGAAGTCGAAATATTGGCTGCAAAGGAAAAGGAAATATTTAGTTGTGTACTAAAGAAATGGCACCCTATGGCAGCTGGAGTTGCAGCAGTAACTTTACATACTTGTTATGGAACTTTATTGAAGCAATATTTGGTTGCTTCATCCGTGCTCACGAATGAGACTATCGCGGTATTGCAAAGGGCGGGAAAGTTAGAGAAACTTTTGGTTCAAATGGTGGTTGAGGATTCTGTTGAATGTGAAGATGGAGGAAAAGCGATTGTGAGAGAAATGGCGCCTTATGAAGTCGATTCTGTTATATCACACCGAATGAAGCAATGGACTCAAGAAATTCTCAAGAAAGGGAAGGAGATTCTCCAAAGGGCAAAAGAAACTGAAGTAAGTTTGATCAATTTTGAATTTTTAAACAGAGAAAATTTTGCAACATTTTGTTCAAATTACCATTAGTTTAACTCTTTTTTTTCTTATTGTAGACATGGAATCCAAAGTCCAAGAACGAGCCTTACGCGCATTCAGCTGTTGAGATGATGAGATTTACCAAAGAATCTGTGGAAAATTTCCTTGAAACTCCGGTAAATATATCCGAGGATTCAGTGTATGATCTTGCTTCTGGTCTCGAGCATCTCTTTCGCGAGTATATCACCTATGTTGCTTCATGTGGTAGGTTCCAATCTACTAATCAAAACTCTGCAACATTTTCAGATTTTTTTTGGATAATTTTTCCTGTTTCATTTAGAAATGAGTCGTTGAAATGTGGTTTTTTGTTTTTTTTTTTACATTTTCAGGATCAAAACAAAGTTACATTCCCACACTTCCACCGCTAACGCGCTGTAGCCAAGATTCAAAGATTTCTAAGCTGTGGAAAAGGGCGGCTTGTAGTGTTCGAATGGATGATCCGAACCAAACTATGATAAACGAAGGCAATCATCCTCGTCCTTCCACAAGTCGTGGAACACAACGCCTATATATTCGTCTAAACACCTTACATTACCTTAGTACACAACTAAATTCTCTTGACAAAACAATGTCCCTTTCTCCTAGAGTCATTCCTTCTCCACATAGCCATTTTGGCAAAAACAATAGACATATAGGGAGTTCCTCTTCGTATTTTGATCATACTCGTTCATCAATCCAAGTAGCCACTCAACACGTATCAGAAGTTGCTGCTTACCGTCTGATTTTCTTGGATTCAAACTCTGTATTCTACGGAAGCCTTTACGTGGGAGATGTAGCCAATTCGCGTGTTAGGCCTGCTATAAGAATACTAAAGCAGAATCTCACTCTCTTATGTGCTATTGTCACCGAAAGAGCTCAACCAATCGCGCTCAAAGAGGTTATGAAGGCTTCATTTGAGGCCTACCTTATGGTTTTGCTAGCAGGAGGAAGTCCTAGAATCTTTGCTCGGACAGATCATCTGATGATCGAGGAAGATTTCGTCGCCCTTAAAAAAGTTTTCTGTACTTGTGGAGAAGGGCTGATAGTAGAAGATGCTGTTGATCGGGAAGCTGAGATCGTTGAAGGGGTAATCGCGCTAATGGGACAATCGACAGAGCAATTAGTCGAAGATTTCAGCATCTTGGCTTGTGAAGCTAGTGGAATAGGTGTAGTTGGGGCAGGGCAAAAGTTGCCTATGCCTCCAACAACTGGGAGATGGAATAGAACTGATCCAAATACTATACTAAGAGTATTATGCTATAGGAATGATAGAGCAGCTAATATCTTTCTAAAGAGGACTTTCCAATTAGCCAAAAGAAGAGGTTGAAATATATATATAGTTTTTTTTTTTTTTTCGCGAAAGAAAATTCTCTGCCAATGAGTACAATATGCGCGAAGGAAAGCTATGTGGGAGGCGTGTGATCATATTGATTAGTGAAAATATTGATTAATATATTATTAAAAAGAAAATGATGTAATATTTTAAACAATATATTGTGAAGAAATTATAGAGATGGAGAGAGCATTGTACTTCTTTGGTGTTAATTTGTTTTCATAGACTTTTAGGCAGTAGTGGTATATACCTTAGTGATTGAAAGGTAAAAAAAAATTGATCTTTCTTGTTTCATTTTCCTGTTTCTGATTTTTTGGTCAAAAAAAAAAAATTGCTTGGAAGATGAATACATTATTGTAGAATGGGATAATATGACAAGGGTATTCAAAATTGCTAATCTAAAAAATCATGGAAATAATTAATTAAAAATAAAATCAAGAAATAATAGAGATTGCCATATATGAAAATTTTGAATTCACGGTTGACTAACAATTTGTTTTGACGGAAGGACCTTATGCACCAAACGTAAATTGTTTCAGGGATAAAAAAAAATTAAAAAAACAATGTTTAGGGACCTTATATCAATCTCGAAATTGTTTAGGGACAAAATTCACCAATTTGCCTATTATGAGATTCTTCTAAGTTTAAGATGTAAGAAAGAGAGAAGATGGAAACTATTACAAATTGTTCTGCCAAGAATGGCCAACTCAAGATTTTCTTTTTTTTAGTGTTACGAATCTTGGCTAATTTGGAAGATTATTATTATTGGATAATTCTAATATGAATCAAGTTAATTGTACTTTACGCTTTAGAATTGACCATATCACTATCGAATGAGAAGATATATAACTTTTTGATAATGTAATCAGTTCTAGACATCAAAGTCCACATGGATATAGTCCGTATCAGAATTTTTCATTATTATTTGGTACTACTACTAGTATTAAATATGCATATTTCACTCGTTAACATGATTTAATAAATATCGTTTCGGATTTCCTACACTACTTTCTACATACATTTAATTATAGAATTAAAAAAACTAAATTTATCTATAGAGAGATTCTTCGAAGTTTGAAAAAAATGATGGAAGAAAGAGAGAAGAGGGAACTACTAGGGGTTTATTCAATTAAGATTTTATAGGATTTTTAAGGAGTTTTAAAATCCGTAGGTATTCAATTTTGATTTCAAAAAGTCTATTAAAATCTAAAGATATTCAATCCAGATTTTTATAAGTCCATTAAAATCTAGAGATATTTAATTCAGATTATAAATTATCTGTTGGTATTCAAATTCTATATATTCTCATAGATTTCATTAAATAGATGATTTTGATATATTTTCTAGACCTAAATTTGTATTGAGAAATCTCTTTTTTTTTCTTCTAAAGATTATGAGCTTCTCTTATGAATATTAAAATTAAAAATCTTTAATAATTTTATTTGAAATTACAAATATTGTAGTGATTAGGCCTACAAACCAATACAAACGGATACGAAATTGTCTATTTCGGATCCATATATGTTTTTAACTCTTTCAACCGAATCTGGATCCTAACGGATCCATAATATGTATTACCAGATCCGTTGATTTTGATCTGGATACAGATATGGTTAAACCCGTTTCAAAAAGTCAAATCCTCCTATTTTTTACTTTTCTATTTTGACAGATTAAAAACATGCATGTTTAATCTAACAATCTTACACATCAGATTCTACTTCACCCAATTATACTACAATCCACAAATAATTCTACGACTACGATGAAAAGAGAACGAAACAACAGAAGAACTATGTTTTATAACTTTTATTCATATACTTTTATATGTGAGGATAAAATTAGGGTAAAAATCTAGCCATAGATGTGAAATGATCTAAAGGTTAAAAAAATCATTTATATATAATAATATTTATTTATTTATTTACCATATATATAATTAATATATATTTGCATAAATGGATTCGTGTCTAACGGATCCAATTTTTTATATTTCACATTTGTAACCGTTTTATTACTCTTATACGGATTTGAATTCGGATGCGGTTATATGAGTCTGAAGTTCTTAGCAAATCCTAAACTTTTTTCGGATACGGTCTAAACCCAACCCATTTGCAGGCCTAGTAGTGATCTCATCTCTTTGAAAATAAAAATAAAATAAAGAAATGTCCGAACTAAAAAAAAAAAATATGAGAAAAAAGTTTCACATCATTACAAGAAATCAATATGAAATGTTTATTTCCCCAAAACAATATAGTGTCATAACCAAACAATTTCTTCATGGTCATCTTCAAACGGAAATTAAAGAAAGCAAACAATTTCTTCCCTACTTAATCGCAAATTTCTATTTTCCAAACATGGATTTCATTTTCCTGAAAGAGAAAATCAAATGGAAAAAATGGAAAAGTTCAATAATCTGAAATTCAAACAAAATCCATCACAAAATATACGTTAATTAAGCCAAAAAAAATCTTGAAATAATTATACAAACTTTGAACAAATAAATTAAAAAAATGGCAGTACTTTCATGATCTCCAAAAAATCAAAGATCCACCACGAAGTTTTTTTGAATTTTTAACAAACTAATTTGATTCCAAAATAAAAATGATTGATAAACATATGTTGGCTTTGAAAATTTAACACCACTAGATCTGTATAATACATCATTGAATCAATCTTTTTTTTAATTTTTTATTGTTATTCAAATAATCTATAGACTATCATAAGGTCCATAGCCCACTGCCCACAACCTTGAGGTTTTGTGGGTTTGATACCCCTCACACAAAGAGAATGATTTAATTGTCATTTCTTAGGTTCTCTTGTGTGGGTCTTATACTCCACTTTATAGGGGCACCCGCTAGACGGACTTCTAGTTCTCCTCCTTTGTGAGGCACTTCTACTCCCCCTCATGGGGCACCCGCTCAGCCGGGCTTCTATCCGCCCTACATGGGCTCCTCCTTTAGTAAGGTCGACCTCCTCTGGTGAGGTCCCAAATATATATATATATATATATATATATATATATATATATATATATATATATATATATAATTTATAGACTTTATAAATCAATATAAATAATGATAAATCAATCTGCGTAGAAACTGTATATGGTTAAAACAATTTACAAAGTCAACATAATTCATAAACTTTTGAAAATTAGTTAGAATCTTTTAAAATTCAAATTGAATACACCCATACACAAATTGTGTTCTGCCAAGAATGACCTTTTATAGAACTCAAGATTCTCTGCTTTTTTTTGTGTGTGTGTGATCGAATCTTGGAGAATTTGGAGGACTATTGTTATTTGGTATTACTACTAGTATTAAATATGCATATTTTCTTCATGAACATGATTTAATAAATATTGGTTCGGATTTCCTACACTATTTTGTACGACATATTTAATTATTGGAAAAAAATATTCGTATAATCTAACAAAACGAAATAAATCTTATATCCAAAAATATAACACAAAGCATTAATAATATTATAGTAAGGAATGTTGTAAATTATTCATCAAAAAAAAAAAAAAAAAAAGGAATGTTGTAAAGAGTGGTACATAAAATGTTGTAGAAGATCTAATAGGAATAACAAATAATGTGGTACAAATATATGATCATTTTTACACCTGTGACTTTCAAGGGTTTCTCAAAAATTAAATCACGAGTTTGAAATAAATTGAAAGCTATTTATACTGCATTGTCAAATTTATTCTACTTAAATTTCAAAACGAATTAGTCGAGTTAATTAATAATCGCATAGTGAAAGAAATTTTTTTTTATTATTATTATTTATCTTCCATAATAAATTATATACTATACAATTCTTATGATTCATGGGGATATGTACCTTGACTCTTAACGGAATTTTCCATCTATTAATATGGCAAAAAAAAATTATGTTCCGTTTCTTATCACACGAATAGATGTTTGCCACATTTTTACTTTTTCGATAAAAATTTTATTATTTCTTTTAGATTATAATCATTCTAATTAAAAAATTAGTACATATCAATTTTTTACTAACGGAAATAGGGAATGAGACATCGAACATGGACACGAAATTCCTAGCTGTAATATCCCATAAGTGGCGTAGCATTGAAGGGGGCCCCCCAAGAATTTTCAAATTTTTTATATACTAGGTATATATATCCAATGGTTCAGAATAAAAGAGATTTTTTTTTAAAATGGCCCCCCCACCAAGAATTTTTAATTTTTTCTACTACGGCCCCCCTAAACTTAAATCCTGTCTCTGCCACTGTATCCCATGAATCACAGATGTCGATTTACGAAATAGAATCTAACATGACATGTGATTCTTTACATAGTTAAAGTCGAATTGAAAAAAAGAATTGAATTTGGAGATTACTATAATTCCAAATTAGAAAATTTGGAATTGGAGAAGAAAGTACAATGTCTTTACCTATATAAAGGGATAATATCATAATAATATGACACAATTGAATAATTCATACACATACAAAATAATTAGCTTTGAGAGGACAAGGAATAGAGGATCGAGCCGGAGACCGTTTCGTCATCATGCTACTTCTTTATTTATTTATTTTTTTAGTTTTGGTTATTTTTATCTAAATTTCTTGTGACAAAGACTTTCCTTGAAGGTCGAAACTTTTATGGTATGTTTGATTTCTATTAATTTATTATCGCGACAATATGGTTAATTGTTATTATTTGTTTTGAATGCTTGCAATTTTCTGAGCAACTATTGAATGAATCAAAATTTTGGATCAAGGATAATAACAACACAACGTAGAATTAACTAGAGATAGATTTGATTTTCTTGTGTGGTTTCTAGCGAGTAGGAAATAAAAGTTAGGGAAGCCCACAGAGTTGTACGCGGCTTTAGCTCTTAAAACCATGTAGAGATACGACAGGTTTATTCTCTGAAGTTAGGATCTTTTCGCCAAGAGATTGTATCTAACTTATATTCGAGAATTCTACTATTAACCTAGATGAGACCTACACAAGGAATCATTTATTCCATAAAATGAGTAGACTGTATTACATTTGTTTTAATCCATTCATTCCATATATTTTTATTTCATATAAATTCCATCTTTAATTTATTTTAATTTCCATTCATTCTTAATTCTTGTTAGTTAAATTCATCTTTATTTTGGTTTAAGTTGAGTTACAAGTAAGATAATTTTACAGCTAGATAAGCAATCTTCGTTGATACGGTCTTGTACTTCTCATTTTATTATTTGTTGATATTTGTGCACTTGCAAATTTTACATCACCTACCGTTGATGTACTCATTATTCACTCAATTTCGAATAGTTATTCACCCCAATTTCTAAAATCACTTATTGAACTATGGAAATACTTATAGAGGTGTATGCAATTCAATTTCTATAGGATTTTTAATGAGTTGTGAAGTCTATAGTAATTCAATTTAGATTTTAAAAAGGTCATTAAAGTCTATAGGTATTTAATTCAGATTTTAACAAGTCCATTAAAATCAAGAGGTATTCAATACCGATTTTAATAAGTCTATTAAAATATAGAGGTATTCAATTCAAATTATAAATTATCTATTGATGACATGGCAGTACTCCAAGTCAATGAGGCACCGAACCCAAATGACTAAAAGGAATTCCAACAGTTGTTATTACTTAAAAAGAGGAAATAACAATATCCATAAATGTTTACATCATCAAAGAAAAGTACTAAGTTCGAAGGGAAATTACTAAATTGTAAAGTTACATAAGTCATTCATTACAAGTGTTCAAACTAAGTATTCCTCATACACATCCTCGTATCCCTCATCAATAGCACCGTTCACATAATCATCTGCAAAAATGGTCAACAAATAAGGGTGAGCTAAAAGCACAGTAAGCATCGATCACCCCTGGGATGAAGCATCAAATAAGACTCGAAAATAACGTTTCCCGAACCCAAAATATTTGATATAATCTGAATCAGAGTTAACTTGAAAATGCATTTAAAAGAATAATGAAACAAAATCATAACGAAAACGAAAAAAACATAAAATAGTCCAGCACAGGCCACGGACGAAGCTGCGGACAGTGCCAGAGACTGCGGATGAAAGGGGTCATCCTCGGTTCCGTCTGCAAGATCGCCTGCAAGAAAACAGAAGCCACAGTAATTGCGCGGACGAATGCTTCGTTCGCGAGATTCAAAAAGTTTTTTTCATGTACAAAATCCACTTTTCTGCACAACCTATTTTCAACCCAAAAAATCCAATATTCTGACTCCAAATCACATACCAAAATAAATGCAACTCAAACAAATAATATGCTTCAACTATATCTAAGAAATCTGACACAAACGGATCGGAAATTTGTGCTACGAGCACCAAGACTACTCATGCACTTCAAACGGACTTTCGTGTCAAACTAACTGATACAATCTAAGCAATCAAAATACACAACATTCACACAATTGAGCTCAAAGTCTGGCGATGACTCTATATCCCCGTTAACAGCCCTTAACTACTCATTACCCGCTAAGAATGCCTGACTGATCTTAACATGGATCCGGATACTATTACCCTCCAAACGACGGAGCCTGATATTTTAAGAACATGTCTGTTATGTCATCGTTCACCCTTGTAAACTCAACAATGGCTATTAACTGTCCTACTTATTATTCTCATTAGGAATCGAGTCCGAATATGATACTAACTGATAGTGCTCCTGGGCACTTTAACGAATTGAGTTCGACAGTGTCCTGGACTAGGATTATCAACAGGTCAGAGCTCTAATTGGAAATCAAATACAAGACTCCAACAAATAGACGAGCAAGTAGCAATTAACAACTACGAGTAATTCATCAATTACAACCATAGTCACAACTAAACAATTTACATCAACATTTCATCCGGTTTTAATGCAATAAAATACGAATGCCAAAATTCATAAATTAGCCAAACAGTAACTTTAATAAAAACGGAAATTCATGAAGTTTAGAGACTGAAAAATACAAGGGTGAAGGATCCTTACTTGTCTAACTTAAGAAAATTCGAAAGAAAACCGAAAACCCCAACAATGGCATAAATAGCCTGCTCAAACTAAAATTTATCTTTCTACATAACTCCAAATTGCAATTCGTTAAGTCTCCCACGTAGCCTTGTCAGTTAGCTTCGAAACCCAAAAAGAATCACTCGATTCCGATTTCGTTTCCTATGGTAATCACTCAGAAAACCTCACAGTACTCAGAAAATTTGCACTTTTATTCTTCTTCCTTCGTTACTAACCGTTGGTTTATTTTCTTCTTATTTCCTTTCCTTTCAAAATTCCCAGCACTAACTTCCATCCTAGAGACCCCTCAACTTCCTACATTCCAACCCCTAAAGTTTCCCAAAGTCCACACTTAAGTCCCTCAACTTACAAGTTCAACCAAACTGCCCCTCACACGAAACGTACCATATATATAACATTTACAACATGTTGCAACATATCATTAGGCACATAATCACATTACATGTTACATAATATCATGCTATAACACATAATAAACACATACATGCAAGAATTAAATGCAAGACATGCAAAATTATTTTCTAAAAGTCCCGAGAATCACAAAATATATATTTCACTATTACGAAATAAAGAATTAGTACAAGAGTATTTATACATGTATGCCACACTATATTAGTTAATTACTAATCACACCACACTATACAATATTTATGCAACTATTATAAATTAGGAAAAAAACTAATATAACATATATCTTAATTAATTAAACTCTAATTCGGCATTTTCTAATTAATTATGCACTTCCTAATTAATTAGATATTTCCTAATTAATTATGTAATTTTTAAACAATAACTTCCAATACAAACTTTACCTACCAAACAAAAGAAGAAGAGTAGTTTGAGTTTGTCGTTCCATAATATGAGAATAATTAATCGCCTTATTTGTACAATAACATTTACACTTAAATTATTTTCTTAGGGAGGGGCTTCAGAACTCAATTGAATCACCAACAAACAATTGTATTAGACTGAGTTAATCAATTACAAGCTTAGAACATCAATGATAAGGAAGAAACAGAAGAAATCGAATAGAAATGCTCAAGCTGAGCTGCGAAGGTAAATAAGAACAAGAGAGAATGAGTGGGAAAGTGAAACTTCAAAAAATCCCCAAAATATATGAATACCTAACTTCCCTCTCAATTGCCCTATCTATAGACATCAAACCGGGTCAGCAGACCCGCACATAAATCTGACCCATATGCTAATTAATGAAGTCACAGGTTCGAGCCTTCCTCCAACCCATAAACGTTTTTTTTAAACGTCGCTTAAAATTAAACAAAGTAAAGTTAAAGCAACACTTTTTGCAAATGTCTGGATTTTATACGATGTTTCATAACGACGGTTATAGCAATTGTTGTTCATACCAACAATTTGAGGTTATTTAGCAACAATTACATTAAATGTTGTTATAAATTGTTACTTTACTCATATAACGACATTTATATGCTATGTCGTTAGATATTGTGACAATTTCAGATAAATACCGCTATAATTAAATTTTATACGACGTTTCGTAGCGACGATTATAATAATTGTTGTTCAAATCAACATTTTGATTTTCGTTAGCGACATTTACATCAAATGTTGTTATAAATTTTACTTTTTGCGACTCATATATCGACATTTATATACTATATAGTTAGATCATGTAACATTTCATACAAATGTCGCTATTTTTTTAACGACGTTTCTAACGACCGTTGTAATATAGATGTTCATACGACATTTTAATGTTAGTTAGCGGCAACATTAAACGTTGTTATAGACGGTTACTTTTGTAACTCTTAAAGAGACATTTATATCAT
Organism: Vinca minor; assembly: GCA_026122235.1. Taxonomy (NCBI): domain Eukaryota; kingdom Viridiplantae; phylum Streptophyta; class Magnoliopsida; order Gentianales; family Apocynaceae; genus Vinca; species Vinca minor. The sequence continues at coordinate 6,399,566 of JAOCZM010000026.1, forward strand.
GTAGAATAAATAAATTTAAGCATTCAAAATTTAATGAGAGTGTATTAATTTTAATTTGATTCATGAAAAAAAAAATCAAAACACAAAGAGAAATTAAAATAAGTAAATGTTCAAAATCAAAATTTTCATTATAATAAATATAATAGGAGGAACAAAAAATAACAAATAATCAGTTAGCACAACGGCCCACAGCACGACATACAAGCGGGAGATCGCGGGTTCAATTCTCATCCCATTGAGCAGGGAGAAGCTTTATTCTAACTTATTCAAAAAGTGGTTAGACTCGTCTTGTCTAGACTTCTGCTCCGATAACAAATGTCTTAAGAAATCATAACGACACAGGCAAATGCGACATTTATTCGATATTTGCAATAAATATTGGTATAGATCTATATCGACATTTTTTTGCCTTATTACGACATATGTCAAACGTCGCAATAGATATTTTTTGTTGTAGTGATATTTTCTTTTAAATGAACGTATCATATCCTTTTTGACACTTCTTATAACTTTTTTTTTTTTTTTTGCAATATTTTCAATTAGAATTTTTTTCATGTTTAGGGATTCATTTGGTTTAATTCAGAATATATGAATGTAAATTTTCACCCTTAGAGTGTTATGGGGAGTGTTGCAGCAAGTCCCACACAGGGAATATAATCCTCTCTAATAATAATTTTCTAATTTGTTCAATACATATCTAAAATTGTAACGAGTGTAACAGTTTTTAAAGTTTTACCATGTGTTAATCTGTCATTCTAAGGGTTCATCAACGTCATCAATCTTAGAAGTGAAATGAACAAATAAAAAAGATCGCTATTCGACAGTATGTTAATCCGTCACAGAAAATCTGAACAAGTGTAAAGGAGAAAATTATGTACTATTTGTATCTCGAAAGGACTCTTATTATAAAAGTAGACTGGATTAGTCGTATGCTTCAAACTGACACAAATATTGATTAGATTTCAAAACTTACTTAAAAGTATAATAATAATAATAATAATAAATAAAAAAATAATAATAATTTGACAAAAAAACAGTGAGACTGGTCATTATCCAAATCCACTTCCTTGGACCAATTCTCTCGCAGCCGTAGAGCCCACTGGAGGCTGGACTAAGCCCAATAATTCCCAAGAGAAAAGAAAGCAACTGTGGTCGACAATTACTTTTGACAAACGCTTTATCAATCTGTTTTGTAGTGATGTTTATTATCCCTATCTCACATGAAATAAGTAAAGACAACGATTATGTGCTATATAATCATGACACCTCGTGATATCTATTTTGGCATAGTCAAGACCATTGTCGAATGGGTGTTCGTAGATGTTGTCAGGCACCTTAGTTCCGCCCATGGGTATGGGAACGTGAGGCACCTCTAGAATTCCACACCCCTGATTTGGTATGTTTGAGATGCCTAGCATGCTCATGCGCTTTCGGATGTCCATTTTAAAGCATAGCAAGAACGATTGTCGAGTAGGTGGCCGGGTTTATCAAACCCATCAGTCTAACTAAGGCATGGGTGTGACCGTTTTGATGGTTATGTTTAATTTATGTGTTCAAGTTTGGATGGGAATGGGGAAATTCTCTGTCCCATAACTAGGGGTGTGCATTTGGTATTCGTTTCGGTTTTGTTACATTACATGAAAATCGAACCAAAATTTTATGTATATCGAACACCGAAATTATCTCAATATGGTTCGGTTTGTACCGAAATTTCATATTTTTAATTGTGGAGCTCAACTTAATAAAATTTAGACAAAATATAAAATTATAATGCACAATTAAAATAAAAACAATAAACTAAAAATTAAGAATAAAAATACAACTATACAACAATAACCTAACACATTAAGTTGCGGGGTATGGACGGGGATGAATATGAGACATGTCTAACATTTAGCAATGGATGGACAAAGTTTTTGCTCACAGAATGTCACTGAAACAGATGGATTGAAGATAACTCTAAGTAATAATAGTCAACAACAACAACAACAACCAAGCCTTAATCCCAACAGATTGGGGTCGGCTACATGAACCAAAGTAAGAATCACGTAAGGTCATCCACATGGATGCAATCTCTCCATTTCTTTCGATCCCAAACACAACTCTCATCTAGTTCTAGCAGATTCATATCCCCCTTTTATCACCTCCATCCAAGTCTTCCTGCCTCCCTCTACCTCTTACGCCATCTACATTACATAATCCTTCACTCTCCTAACCGGAGCATCACTTGGCCTTCGCCTAATGTGCCCAAACCAACGCAAAACGGTTCTCCCTCATCTTATCTTCAATAGGTGCTACACCAACCTTCTTCCGAATAATCTCATTCTTCACTCTATCCATTCTCGTATGCCCACACATCCATCTTAACATACGCATCTCCGCTACATGCATTTTCTCGAATATGACACATCTTAGTTGCCCAACATTCTGTACTATATAATAATGCTCGGCCTAACAGCTGTTATGTAAAACTTTCCCTTCAATCTCAGCTGTACATTACGATCACACAAAACACCCGTCGCACTCTTCCATTTCAACCAACTAGCCTTTAACTCGATGTGCTACATCTCCGTCAAGCTCTCCGTCCTTTTGAATAATAGAACCAAGGTATCGAAAATACTCACTCTCCGAGATATTTTTTGTCACCCAAAGTTACTACAGCTTTGCTCTATCGCTCGCTAGTGCTAAACTTACACTCCATATACTCGCTTTTACTTCTACTAATCCTAAAACCTTTAGATTCTAAGGTTTGTCTCCATACATCCAACTCTGGCATTAACACCCGCTCTTGTCTCATCTATCAAAACTATATCATCAAGAAACAAAGCATGCACCACTTGCGATCGGATCTTGTATACACTGGGTCGGGTTCATCCATAACCATTGTAAATGTAGAAAGGACTAAGTGCTCGAACCTTGATGCACCCCAATCGTATTAGGAAACTCTTCACTTATCTCGCCGCAAACTCGACACTCGGGTGCCGACTCCCTCATACATATCCTTAATAAGATCAATATACTTCCGAGATATACCTTTCTTAGTCATCGCCCACCAAATTACCTCTCGGGGACCTTATCGTAAGCTTTTTTCCAAATCTATGAACACCATATGCGAGTCCTTCTTTCTCTCTCTATAACGCTCAATCAACTCGCCTTATTAGATGTATTGCTTCCATAGTTGATCGTCCTGGGCATAAAACCGAATTGGTTCTCCGAAATGCTCACAATTTTTTCTCAATCTATGCTCAATTACCCTTTTCCCACAACTTCATAGTATGACTCATAAGCTTAATACCACGATAATTTGAACAATCTTGAACATCTCCTTTATTCTTATATAATGGCACCAAAATACTTTTCCTCCACTCTGTTGGCATCTTCTCGACTCTAAGTATTTTATTAAAAAGGTTAGTCAACCACTCAACACCTATTTCTCCTAAACACTTCCAAACCTCAATCGGTATACTATCGAGTCCTACCGCCTTCTTTGGTTTCATCCTTTTAAGGGCCTCTTGCACTTCTTTCCTTTGAATTCTACGTATGAAATCATGGTTCACCTCTCCAATCTGGGATAGAAAGGTCTCCAATATTCAGTACTTGATTCCCATTAAATAACCTATCAAAATACGTCATCCACCTCGCCTTGATTTCCTCATCCTTAACCAAAACTCTCTCACTATCATCCTTAACACACCTCACCATACCAATATCTCTTGTCTTTTTTCTCTCTTAAACGAGCAAGTCTATATATACCTTTCTCACCATCCTTAGTGTCCAATTTATTATACAAATCCTTATAAACTTTTGATCTCGCTTCTCTAACTGCCGCCTTAGCTTCTCTACACGCCGTATTATACTTCGTAAAATTGTCATCACTTCTATACTTCCCCAAAGTCTTATAACACTCTCTTTTCTTCTTTATAGCTTCTTTTACCTCTCCATTCCACCAAGATGTATCCTTACCGAATAGCACATTTCCGCTAGATTCACCAAGCACTTCCCTAGCCACCTTTAAAATGCCTTGCGCCATTTTTTTCCCACATAAAATTCGGGTCTATTTCGAGTCGACTCACCCTCTTCCGAATAACTCTATCAACGAAGATTTTTCCGATTTTCTCCTTGTAACTTCCACCACTTTATTTTTTGGAGCTGACCTAAATTTATGCATTCTAACCTCGTTTATCAAACGAAAATCAAGAACCAATAACCTATGTTGTGTAGCCACACTCTCGCCAGGGATAACCTTACAATTAGTACAACTACTACGAAACATGTTCTTCACTAGGAAAAAGTCTATCTGACTAGCATTTACTCCACTTCTAAAAGTCACCAAATGAGAATCTCTTTTCTTGAACCGGTATTCGCTACAAACAAATCGTAAGCTAAGGAAAAGTCCAAAATTTCCCTACCCGACCTTTCATTTCTATCTCCGAAACCTTGACCTCCATGGACACTCTCAAAACCGTCGCGACTAGAACCCACATGTCCATTCAAGTCTCCTCCAATGAAAAGTTTTTCGCATGACGGTATATTTTGGACCACCTCATCTAAGTCCTCCCAAAATTGTTTCTTCACAGAATCACACAACCCTACTTGAGGCGCATATGCACTAATAATGGTAACCACCTCGCCACCCATCATTATCTTAACACTCTAAGTAATAATAGTAATACTTATAATTATAATACAATTTTTTTCGAATAATAAAAAAAATGGTCTATTCGGTATTTTGGTAATTCGGTTTCAAAAAATTGAAAATCGAATACCAAACCGAATTATTTTGACTTTTTCAAAACCGAACCAAGTAAACCAAAATACAGAATAAACCGAACCATATAGTAAAATTCGATTTGGTATAACCAAATAGTGAATACCCATACCCACAACTATGTTCCTATCCCTGTCTCTTCTATAATATCACGTCACATGGTCCACCACTCCTAAGAATGTTAAACGTCCTTACTATAAAATTGCGCCACGTAGTTCATCACTCCTAATATTGTTAAACAGACTTGACGGTAGATGATTGAGTGATGAGAGCAATGACATACATGGCGTGATATTATAGGTTGGACAGAAATGAAGATATAGTTTTGAAACATATAATTTCTAACGGAATTGTACTCGGAGAGGAAGTTGAAGAATGTAAGTAAAATTTGAAGTATAAACAGCCATCAAGGGATTAGGCACCCTCTTTAAACAGTTTAAATGGTCAACTGGACAAGAATCATGAAATGTAGAGACCTTCCCTAGATTCTGGTTGAAGGGGTTTGTAGCATTACAAGATGCACCCCATAACTACAGAGTATGATATGCTGCAAGTACAAGGGTAATTGTGAGGTAGAAAGATTCCGTTAGTTATGGTTCCATCTTTCTCTTACATGATACTCTTTAATATTGAGTGCATCTTTAGTTATGGGTAGATCTGTCAATTGAGCCTATTGAGTCTAAAATATTGGGTTCAAACTCATTAAATTGATACCTAAGTTAGATTTATATTGAATTTAGTCTAGATATTTTCAACTAGAGTTCGAACTCAACCACATTGGGCCTTGAATCTACTTTTTCGTACCGAACCGCTTGCAGAATCAAATCCTGTTCCACAAGATCCTACCAATGGCTCAAAGAAACGAAAGTTTACCACGTGTCACATTGTCCTTCTCTAAGGGTTCATCAACTTCATCAATCTTAGAAGGTAATGGAAAAATGAATTTTTTTTTGCTATTCGAAGGGACGTTAATCCGTTAGAGAAAATCTAAACTGGTATAAAGGAGAAAATTGTGTGTTAGCTGCAAAATTGTCAAAATCGCGAGTTGAATCATACGATTCTACAATTAATGAGGTATAAATCAAGTTAAATTTTTAAAAAATCGTTGGATCTAACAATCTACTTCTATTCAATTTTATCTCTATTCAGCTGCATCGACATGTCGTTTCGGGTCAGGTTCCGGTCATCTTAGTTAAAAGATAGAAGGATCCGGCTGAATTCAACTCCTCAATTCTCTCAACTTCATTATATGTTCGTTTCTCACGGAGGCGCGGTCGAATTTCGACTTCAATTAAGAATCAAGATTGATACTCTCTCCTATTCCCAATCATTTTAGGAAAGTTTTATCCGAAATAATATCAGTAATATGAATTGGTATAAAATTATCATTAAATATTATTTAAATAATTTTGTAAGATCTTTCGATTCGTACTACGTTCATCATGTTTACGATTTTTTATTAGTTATAATTTCATCTTTCTCTCACATGATACTCTTTAATAGTGAGCGTATCTTTGATGATTTTACCGCCTATAAAATATTACGGGAGAGGGGTGTGTGTCTTATAAAAATAAAACTATTTCACCTCCCAATTTCTCTGAGTACTGAGGTTTGGAACTAGGCCCGTGTCTAAGGATTCATGTACAATCTGATTCTACTTTGGTGATTCCAGCGTGAATATGAAATCAAAACTATCATGCAGGCTTGATCATATTTTCTTGTAAATGAATATATCGGGTCCTTTTTTACACGTATTCTAACAATTTTTTTTGCAATATTTTCAATTATAAATTTGTTCATATTTAGGAATTCATTTGGTTTAATTTAAAATATATGAATGGAACTTTCTATACTCAGAATGTTATAGAGAGTGTTGCAGCGAGTCTAACAATTTATTACAATTATACCCTTGTCATTTCTTTTATTTGCAGCTTCTGTTATTCTTGTTTTTTCCTTTCTTTTCTTATGCTATAGAAGTGAGAGATAGATGGGTAATATTGAAACTTTCGATGAAAATGACAGGTTCTTTAATTTTTTAAAAAGTGTTATATTTAGGAATAGAGAGTAACAAGTATCTCAATTCTAAAAGTTTTACCACGTATCCCAATGTCCCTCTAAGAGTTCATCAATCTTAGAAGTGTAATGAACAAATGAAAAAAAATCGCTATTCATAACAAGTATCCCAAAAGGACTCCTATTATAATATTCCCTTCATTCCCATTTAATTGTCATTTAGGAAATATATAGGTATCCAAATTAATTATCGTTTAAGGTTCTTTTATTAGTTGTCAACAATTTATTCCAATTATACTTTCGATAATTCTTTTATTTGCCGCATCTGCCATCCCCATTTTTTCCTTTCTTTTCTTATGCTATAGAAGTGAGAGAGGGGTAAAATTGAAACTTTTGGTGAAAATGACAAGTTCCTTAATTTTCTAAAATTGTCTAAAGAGTCTTATATTTAGAAATGGAGGGAGTAGTAGACTAAATTAGTCGTGTACCTCAAAACAAACATAAATATTTATTACACCTTAACACTTACTTAAAAACACAATAATAATAATAGTTTGGGCTTTGCATGGGCCTGGCCCAGTTTTTTTCAATCGGTCATGACATGACACCCAAATTTGTGGGACAAACATTTTTGGCAAGGACGGAAGTCGGACTTCAGTCAGGCAAAGACAGAGCGGGACTTTCGTCCCGGGTTTCACGTGGCGACCACCGCAGCCCTTTTTTTTCCACGTCAACCAGGACAGAAGTCCCACTTCCGTCTTTGCCTCGGGACGAAAGTCCCACTTCCGTCCTCAACCAGTCGAGACTCAAGCCAAAAAATTGCAATCCCCTCTTTTTCCATTAAGGGCAGAAAAACCCGTTTTCGTTGGAATAGCTGAATTTTTTAAGCATAATAATAACCAAATTAAGTGTAAAATAAGACTTTTGACGAAACGAACTTCAATAATAAGAATATGGCAGAAAAAAGAATGGAATCGTGTATTAAATAAATAAAACTGTTTGTATAAAAAATTGGACGAATATAACAAATGTATTAAATACAAAGCAAAAACAATCTACGGCTGCGAAGGGGTGTATCTGTGGGTCCTCCGCGGGTTAGTCCAGAGATAGTAGGTGTCGCCGGCCCTGGTTCGCACCGCACTACCATGCTCCTTCTCGACGAATTCGGCACCGTCGTGGTCGATTCGTATCGTCTCCTAAGCGGGAGTCCCGGCCGGATCTCGCGAGTCTCGCTGAGCGTCCCGTGGATCGGGTCCAGTCCCGATCAGTACGTGGGCGTCGCAGCAAAATACATGTCCGGCTGTCCCGACGACGAAGTCCCCGCACCAGGATGGCCCCCCCGTTTAAAAACCGGGAGAATCAGTGACTTGGCTGGCGAATTGGTATTGAAATTGAAGGGGTACATCTAGCTGAGTCCCATACTGAGCAGTAGACTGAGTCGGTTGCTCCTGCAGCTGGGACGGACCCGCCTCACCGCCGCGCTGCAAGATGCTCTTGTGTTGCCTGTCGATTCCGACGAGTACCCTGCCTCCCAACCTCGACCTCTACCCAAGCAACAAGCTCCCTCGGTTGTGTGGAAGGTTGCGAACAGCGAGCATCTAAAACATCAGCGGCCCGTGATCGGAATGACACCGACTTTCCTGCAGTGGCGAAGGCATCCTTAATCATTTTGGCAGCCCAGGTGATGAGTGACTTGTAATCCTCATTTGTTCGAGTGGCAGGCTTCTCGAACTCTTCCAGCATCACCCTGGACGACTCCTCCTGCAACAGAATATTAAATTTAGTAAATTCAAAAATTAAATATGAACAAAGGAATAAGTACACGAATAAAAACTTACCAAAATGTCCTCAACTGTAGCGGTGGGTTGAATTCCCATCGCGAGTGGCCTCGGGTCCCGATTTTGGGGATTTGTTATGCGGTGAACCGTAATGCGATTGTACCAATCCATGTACTCGGGTGTTGGTGCAATCACATTACCAATGGCGGGAGCAGCGGCCTCTAGTGCATCGACGCGATGGGTCCACAGATTTATGTAAATGGAGTGGACAGTCTCCCATTTGTTTGTGGCTGACGTCGTCACCGTGTGGAGGTCTCGACCCTCAACTGTGCCCTCTGTGCCTGCCGGGATTGGTACCACCTGGTGGAAGCCAAATTGACGCATTACCCTGTCGGGCAGGTGGTACTCAACCATCTCGAAGCAGATGAGTGGCGTACGGGATCGACACGTCCTAAAGAAGTCAAAATCCTGAGCCGCCCTATCTGCATATACCCCATCTGGGTACGGCCTCCACATGAACTGTCAAAAAAAATTAATTGTTACTGTCAAACAAATAATTTAACGGAAAAACAAAAACAAGAACAATGAAATTGACTCACCCCCTTGGTCTCGGTCATCAAATCGAGCTGCTCGCGAAACACCAACAGCTACGATTTCGGTGCGTTGCGGAAACTCCGGGGGGCATTCCACCTAGCCCCGTGCGCTCTCCCGTCGGCGGGGATCTCATCCGGAATGTTGCCTCGGTTCGCCGGGCGGAGAAATGTAATACGCTCCCACGCCCACAGCTGGTCAAAACAAACAAACTCGATTATTAAATATTTAAATCATAGAATCACATTTAAATTTAAAGGCATCTATACAAACCTGAATAAGAAAGCAACACCCGCTAATGTCCTTGGAATCGACCATGCACGAGATGCACATCTCACGGCATAAATGCTGCGAGAACACCGCCGCCCAGTGGAATGCGTGTCATGCTCTAGGGGACCATCGAGGGTTAGAAGATATCGCATGTTGGTCGGGGCCCCCGACTTATCGGGGCAAAAGAAAGGTACCCAACAGGGATGAAGATCAATGCCCTAGCCCTCTCATGCAGACTGCAGGGCCGATAGCATCATTTCCTAAGGGCTCACTAATACTGACATACACCTCTACCAAACTGCAAAGTGTTCCCCTCGATGGCGACCTCACCCTGGGTCTAAATCCTAAAAGATTGTAGACGTGATCAACCCATTGACCCTTGGTGTAATTGTAGCTGTGACTCAACGACACTACCTGTGTGACGACCCATAATTTCGGATATCAATTTAAAGGTTAGTATTATATTAATTTTTCACTTGATAGGGTTAAAAATGTATTTTAGATTAATTAGCAAGGGTAAAATAGCCCAAACAATAAAATGGTAATTTTTATTAAAAGATAAGGGCATAATAGTAATTGAAAAAAAAATTGAGTAATAAAAGAAAAATGAAAAATATTGATGATTATCTTGTACTTGCGCACCAAGAAAGAAAAAAAATATTAGCGTTAATAGTCCCTGAATTATTTACATAAAAAGTCCTTACAAATACAAGAAATTACAAGAAAGGTCCCTAATTACTACTATAAATAGAAGGCCTTTGGCCTCCATTTCATTTGCACCTTTCCTTAAAGGGAAATTCTCCCTCAAAACTCTTTCTACTCTCCCGGTCCAAATAATAAACTTCTGGAATCTCTGGCGGTGAATTTGGCTGCGATAGACAGGTATTTTTATTTATGTTGTCATAATCCTGCAATAATAAAAGTTAAGTTAATCGAGTCATGAAAGAATTAGATTATATTCTACGAGACTCGTCCCTACATCCCGTGACTCCACCCCCACTCGGTGGAGACCTTATTCTAATCGGACGTTTGTTCTGCTAAGACGGGTGAACCAGAAGAATATAAATCTAAATTCTTGATTGATCCTAGACTAGAAAAGAGAAACATATATTTTGCATTATATTTAAAATTAAATAGACATTAAGAAAATAGAAATATCCAGTTATAATATTGGAAAGCGAACAAGAGCATTTCAATATTAGAACTTGGAATCACTTATCATCCTTAACATTGAAAATATTATTTTGTTTTAAGAATATTTCAACATGTTATTGAAATAATGTTTTCATAATTTTATATTTTATTTACAATTTGGAATTTGGAATAAATTATAGAAATTACTTTATTTGATTAGTTTAAGTTTATGAAACTTTCTTCTAAAAGGTAACTTGATTAATTGAAAGAAATTAATTAAAGGTTAATTATTAAATTAGGATTTTTATAATTTAAATAAATTCTATCTTAAAGAAAAGTAACATAAACCATATTAAAGTCTTCATATATGTAATAATTATAATGATATTTAAATAATAAACCTAGTAAGTACTACTTTGCACAATAAGGAAACTGATACTAGAAGCCCTAAAACAATAATAAAAACAGTAATAAATGATACTAGTAATAACAGAAAAAGAAAAACAGAAAAGTCTTAATAATAATTACAATAGCAATAAGAATCTCAGGGGATAATAATAACAATTATAAATTAGTAAGTAAATAGAGAAATAAGTAAATCAGAAAAGAGATTACCTCGGTGGTGGTTGGCGACGGTCGGCGGCGGAGCTACGGTGGAGAAGAAATCCGCCAGAAAAGAAGAAGAGGAAATCAGAAAATTAAAATAAAATAGAAATATAAAATATGAAACAGTAAAGTATAATAGAATAATTAATAAAAGAGGAAAGAAAATAAAATAGAAAAAGAAACAGTGGCTAACCTGAGAGGGTGGTGATCAGCGGCGTTGAAGTGACGGCGGCGTTACAGCGGCGGACCGGTGGCGGCAGCAGATCGCCAGATCTGAGAGTAATAATTAAAATATAGAAAAGAAAAAGGAATCAAATGGGGAAAAATCCAATTTAGGGATTTAGAGATTGGAATTTGGGGAAAATGAAATAGAGGAGAGAAAGGAGAAATTAGATTCATAATTAGGACGAACCAGCAGAGGGAAGCGGCTGTGGAGAAGCCGTGACGGCGGCGGCGATGGCAGCAGAGGAGATTGGAACAAGGAAAAGGGAGAGGAAAGAAGAAAAAGAACGAAGGAGAAAGGAAAAGGATAAACTGGGATTTGGGGGAAACATCGTGAAAGAGAAAAAGGGGGAATAATCTAGTGTGTGTTAGCTATTTTTAAGAATTAGGGGAAAGATCTAGTAAGTACCTAAAAGGCGAATAATAATTATCATACAAGTCCTACAAACTAATGAACAAATCCTAAATGGTCTATTTTATATTTTTAATATTTAAATTGGACCAAGAATAAAAAGGAAACATTTCTGAAAGTTATTAGAATAAAATATATCTGAAATGACTTATATTCGGAGTCCGAAGTATTTTATAGAAATTACATTTTAGTCCTTATAGTTTTATAATTCATTTTCAAGGCCCGTTAAAGCCTATAAACTACTTCCGGAGAATTTATAAGACTAATAATAATTTATATGACATATTTATGTCTTCGAAAGAGTAGAAATATCGAAGGATGAATATTTACAGTTTAGTCCCTGAACTTTAGAAATTTACCAAAAAGACCCCAGAAGCCTAGAAACTTAGTCTGAATATGTTTAGGCATATTAAGTCTTGCATATTATTAAGTTTTATAGGTATTTCCTAAAGAGTTGGTATTTGCGAAATAGGTACAAGATCTGAAAGAAGGTACGAACGATAAAAGGCTAAGGTGAGTTCCCTCGCAAAACCGGAGAACTTGTTTTATGAAAATTGTTTATAAATGAAAAGTTACGATATTTCTGAAATAAAATGCTGGAAAATATTTTTGAAAAATATTTATTGGAAAGTATTTCTGAAAAGAGAAATTGTTTTCGAAGGAAAAGTTACAGTATTTCTAAAATGGGAATTCTGGAAAATATTTCTGAAAAGTATTTTTGGAAATGTAAATGAACGGTAACTCTGGAATGTTACTGGAATTCTGATCGAAGAGGGCGCTTACACTGCACAAATATGGTAACCCCTCGTCCCGACCATTGGGGGTCTGCACTGGTACGAGGCTAGTCACCCGTACAAGGGCATCTCGCACCTTTGGTTTTGGACACTTTTGATATCGTAATGGGATCCCAAACCTGTGTGGGAATCGTTAGGGGCAGGGAAAGCAACGGGCTGACTGGAACCTCTACGTGCACCACATATGGTTCTTAATTCTGATGGCCAACATGTCTCCGGGGTTAGGAGGTTTAACTCAGGAGCTGTTGGTACTGGTTTCCAGTCTGGTGGTACCCCAGTTCTGGTTACATGAAAAGAACAGGGGATGAGGTTGAAAATCATATATATGTCTGGCGTGAGGCTGGTATTGACTAAAGAGCTATTGACTTGGCCGGTCATGCACTCTTTTATTTCTGAAGCTGATACCCGGAATGGTCTTCTTATTCCGGTGGATATTTCTCTTTACCCGGAATGGTCTTTTTATTCCGGTGGATATTTCTGAAATTGAAAAGAAAGAATATTCCAGATAAAGCGGCTATTTTCTAAAATAAAATAGTTTTTCTCAAATGTTTTTGAAAAAGATAAAGAAAATGATTTTGGAAAAGTAAAAGTGTTTCTAAATAAAGAAAGTTTCTCCGTGTCTTCAAAATAAAAATGTTTGCGAAATAAAATGAGTTTCAAAATCACTATCACACACTTCACTGGGGACTCACTAGGCTATTTATAGCTCACCCTTTCTCTGTTTTCTGTTTTAGTTCTTGCAGGATTGAGCAGATAGAACAAGAACATTCTGAGGTTTAGAGTTGAACCGAGACAAAGAATTGAGTTAGCGCTAGACACAAACCCAGGTCTGAAGATTTTGGTATCAGAGTGCGCAGCGGAAGCTTGGGATTAGAAATCTGTACATTGAGGTTCAGTCAAAGACCGAAGTCAACTTAGAAATAATAGAATAGTTTAGAAAATTTTTATCCACGTGTAATTTATATTGTAAAAGATAGAACCCAGTGCCGAGAGGCACGCGGCGTACCCGACCCGAGAGGGACGGGGCGTCACAACCTGGCCCCTGGTGGGTAGTCCTAGAAGACAGCCTACGTCCTCTAGTGTGATGGTCGCCTCACCGCAACGGAGGTGGAACGTGTGGTCTCCGGGCGCCACCGCTCAACTAATGCAGTCACGAGAGCGTGATCTACATTCATTTTACCTAACATACAATGAACCTCCCTAAACCTACCCTGGTCTATTGAGGTCTATTACCCCTAGGGGTTGGTTTCTCATCGTAGGCGGCGTAAAAGTTCCCCGAACTTTTAATAACCTTTAAAGGTTCGTTCATTGTCGCATCTCCTAGCCAGATTCTTAAGGATCTATGGGATGGTTGTTTGTTCAAGACGGACGGATCGAAAGGACCGGGCTGAAGATTAGCGGGTACGGACATCTATACAAAAAATAAAATACATGAATCACAAATATCAAAAAATTTCAAAAAATATATCAGAAAATATCAACAAATATTTTCATAAGTCTACATGCATAGATACACAAATTATCCAATTAAAAAAAACCCTAAATTCAAGATAGACCCAATTCACAAAATCCCCAATTCCTAAATTACCCTAATTTCAAAATTGCCATAATTTCAAAATTCCCCTAAATTCCAAATTACCATAATTTCAAAATACCACTAATTCCAAAATTACCCTAATTTCAAAATACCCCTAATTCCAAAATTACCCTAATTTCAAAATACTCCTAATTCCAAAATTACCCCTAATTCCAAAATTACCCTAATTCAAAAATTACCCTAATTCAAAAACACCCCTAATTTCAAAATACCTCTAATTTCAAAATACCCCTAATTCCAAAATTTATTTTAAAATTACCCAACAATCGTAAATACCAAAAAATCACAACAGTCATATATAATTCATAATATCAACAATTTGGTATCAAAATTCATAAACAATGTGCCATTGTAAAGTTTAATTTTTAGGAAAAAAAATTTGAAATCCAAATAGAATTATACCTTCAATTGGAGAGGGGATGCAATGTAATTGATGGCAAAGGCAGCGGCGATGGCGGCGTCGGGCAGCGGTGGTGGGGGAGTTCGGCAGTGGGTGGGGGGGGTGGGAGGGAGGACTGTTAAAAATAAAAAAATTGGGTTAAAAATCGCGATAGGGAAGGAGAAGGGTTAAAAACGCGGCTGGTTGAGGACGGAAGTGGGACTTCCGTCCCGAGGCCAAGACGGAAGTGGTTGACGTGGCAAAAAAAGCTGCGGTGGCTGCCACGTAAACCAGGATGGAAGTCCCACTTCCGCCTTGGCCTCGGGGACGAAGTGGCGCTGCTAAAAATGTTATGTCCACAAATTTTAGAGTGCTACGTCACGACCGGGATTGAGAAAAACTGCGGCAGGGCCCATGCAAAGCCCTAATAGTTTGACCCAAAAAGAGGGCCGAAAAACAGCGAGACTGTCATTATCCAAAACCACTTCCTTGGACTAATGCTCTCTCAGCCTCCGGGCACACTGGCGGCTGGACTAAGCCCAATAATTATAAGTTTCTAGATAAATTTTATATTTCATGCAATATCAATTTTTCTATTGATTAACACATTTAATATATATTTTACGTAACATGTATTACAAATTTTGGACTGTTAATTTTTAAATTCGACAAAAAAAAATGTTAAGTAAGTAACTAAATTTAACTAAAAATGTTACGTAACTGTTACTAAAAAATGTTAGTTAAATTTGTAGTGTTCAGCACTATAGTCAGACCAGATTAATTATCTCTCTGGACCCGCAGGCGGCTGGAGCAAGCCCTATAAATAGCTATTATGTTCCGTCTTCTTCCATAGAAGAAAGAAGGCCAAAGAATTAACTGACAATGGAATCAGTGTTGAGCAACAAGAGAGCAGTCACAGTAGCAAAACTTCAATCAGTGAAGCAGAATTCAGGTAAAAGCTATAATCAAATTGCTTCAGAGACCGGTCTCACCAACGTCTATGTCTCTCAGCTCTTGAAACGCCAAGCTCAATTGAAGCCCGAAACGGCTCCTAAATTGATGGCAGCTTTGCCTGAATTGTCTGATGAGATTCTACAAGAAATGATGCATCCTCCATTGAGATCTTATGACCCCAATTTGATTCAAGATCCCACTATTTACAGGTCAACCCCCCCCTCTTTTCCCGGAATCATTCATTTCTTGCAGTTTTTTTAGTACTATATCGGTCTGGATTTGAATCTCTCATTTTGACTTGAAATAAAGTTAAAAATTTGCATTTAAATTTTAGCTAAATTTAAAAATGAGACATTTAATTTTGGACATTGAATAAGGCAAATGAGACATTCATATCAGGACGAGGGGTATTTGCTTTCTGGGTTTTGATCATTTTGGTCTCTCTTTCTCGCTTTGTCAATCTGTTTTAGAGTGGTATCTCATTTGGAATAAGCAAGGATAAACGATTATGTGCTATATAATCATGACACCCCGCATATCTATTTTGGCATAGCCAAGACGATTGCTGAATGGGTGTTCATAGATGTTGTCAGGCACCTTAGTCGCGCCCATGGGTATGGGGACGTGAGGCACCTCTAGAATTTCACACCCCTGGTTTGGTATGTTTGAGATGCCTAGCATGCTCATGCACCTTGGATGTCCATTTTGGCATAGTGAGGACGATTGCCGAGTAGGCGGATTCTATCCGTACCTACCCGGTGTTAAATTAATGTGGTTTTCATTGGAACAATTTCAATGATTCAGACACGGTCGTGTAGAGATACTATTTGAGGTCAATTTTACAATAATTTGTTGTAATTTACGTTTAGAATTCGTAGTGTTTACATAAAATGTTAAAGTGTTCCTTAGTATCAATGAGGCCGTGTTCTAGTGGTAAGAGCTGGTTTAATTTTGTTATCACAAGCTAACCTGCAGATTCTCTTTTTGCAGACTAAATGAAGCAGTTATGCATTTTGGTGAAAGCATTAAAGAAATTATAAATGAGGAATTTGGCGACGGCATGTAAGTTATTATTTATCTCTTTAAGATTCAGGAGTCAGGATACTAATCTTGGTGATTTCTAATATACTTGTCTAATCTTATTGCTAGTCATTCTTTATCAAATTTTAAAAATTTAGAATATTATTCAACTTTGTTCCAGATCATAATAAGCTATAATTCATAATTTACTTGAATTTTCACGCTATCAAAACCACTTTAAAGAGTTATCAACAACTTGTAAGGACTCAATGTTCTCATTTGACAAAAGTAAGATCCTTCACAATTGCATCTACGGGCTTTTTTGTCTTTTTTGCACATGTATTCCTTAATAGTATCTATCTCCAAATTCAGGTATTTTTTTTTCCCAAGAGAAAAGCGTTTGAATGTTCTTTGGATGTTAGAGGAAAAGCGTTTGTATATTTTCTATTATTGCTGCTGCTATGACAAGCATTTTTTGTATGCTGACAATTTGTTGTTTTGATCTTCAGTATGTCAGCTATTGATTTCTTCTGCTCTGTTGACAAAGTGAAAGGCGTGCACGGAGAGGATCGTGTTCTTCTGACCTTTGATGGGAAGTACTTGCCCCATACCGAGCAGGTATATTTTTCTAATTGCGCTTAGTTTTAAAAGAAGTAGACGAGTATTGGCTCTGGCATTTCTCGGCAACAGTTTGACAAGGCTTAGACTGAAAAGATCATACTACTTTTTATGTTTTGTTAGCTTCTAGGTTAAGGCGTACATTGATTCATGTAGCCGACCCCAATTACTTGTGATTAAGGCTTTGTTGTTGTTGTTGTTCTTAACCCCTAAATTAGGGTAAGAAAGGGAACCTATTTCACTATGAGATTTATTTGACAGTTTACGAAAGGAAAGAAAACAAGTTGAAACCTTAATCAGGAGAAAATTTGTGTCTTTTCCTTCTTTCCTTTTTCATTTTCTCTGTTTCTTCGGGAGAGGGGTAGATGAAAAGGAGAAAGTTTTGTGTGATTATCCTAAAATCCTTAAAAGGGATTGGGAGGAGCGGTAAGCACTTTATTCCTTTATTTTCTCTCCTTGTCAAGATGTCAAAACAAGAGAGATAACTCGCTAATTTGCTACCCAAAATTTTGCCTAAAATCTTAGCGCTTTCTTTTTTTTTCCATGTTCTACCTTCAGAAAGAAAGTGAGTTACCAAGACTGATTAAATGATTCGTCTAGTAGTCTTGTAAACTCTGTTCAATGGGGGTGGGGGAGGTTCTCATAGGTATCTTTCTAACTTCTGATTCGCCTGTTTTCTCCGGCAGAAAACTGAGCATATGATGTCAAGACTGAGTTTGGAGGGAAATCGCGATAAGTGACTTATACGAGTCGTTCACATAATAATTTGGATGTTATCGAAAGGATTATGCGGACAGCTGAGACGGAGTTGTTAGTGTATTCATATAGACCTGCTGCAGACTCTTTTGCTTTATGTACTATCTCTTGTTGCGAGTATAACAATCTATCTATCTATCTAGACAATAATTTCGATGTAGTTCTCTTTTGTTTCGAATATGTATATTTCCCAGAAACCTCTTGACACTACAAACCTAGAAATTCACGTCTTCAAGAGGACTGGAAATCTTAAGTGTGTAGTATGAAGCATATTTTACATGAGATTGGCACTTGTTTTTGTTGAGTCGGCATTTTTTTTTTTTTTTTTAATGATTACTTACAAAGACAAGTTGAAGAACAAGTATCAACAGCCATCAAAATGAATCAATGTAAGCCTTTGGCAAGAATGCAAATATTGGCTTCTCTCAGAATACTATTAAAACAAATAGATTGGATATTGACCTAACCTTTAGTAATGAATGCACAAAGTGGTTGTTCACTTTCACTGAAACAGTAGTCTTTATACCCTCACGTTTGCTATAGAATCATGCCCTCAAATCAAAGCCAAAAGGCATCATAAAAGACTGTCTCAAGAACTATTTTGATTTATGTGCACATCAACCGCTTCTTTCATTCAGTAATTCAGAGCATTTATACAAACAATACCATCTGAATAACCAGAAAAGAAAAAAGGAGCATTCAGTTCCACATTTCTCTCAGATAATATTATTTGGTGTTGAATGTATTTTTAGTGGCTCGACATTACGAGTAGGGATCCGTAGAATATTATGTGAGGGGTGGAACATGTACCAATGGAATCATCACACCTAGACTAAACACTATATTAATCACTTGGATTAATGTGTGAATTCGTAGTTACTCACTGTTTATTGACCCTGTTCTTTTGACACATAATGAAATGAAATTTTTTTTCTTTAAAAAAATTGAATATTTAATTTTGATCTAAATCTAAATTCCGGGTGGAAAAAAAAAGCACTACAAATGCAAACAAAAGATGAAAAGACAATACCTCTTCGAGGAACAAAAAAGCACCAAAAACAAAATAATTATTCCAAGTAGATCAAGACGTTGCATGGTCTGAGCCGTCTGATGGCCTAGCAGCTTGAGACCTGGAAGCTTGTTCACCCGCCTTGGCGACCAAAGTACTTGGAATAACCCCTCCAGAGCAGGGACGAAGACAAAGGGTGGGGTGACAGTCCTCTCTCAAAAATTTTAAAAATACTACTCCCTCAATCCCTAAATAAGATTAACACTTGAGTATTTCAAATAAATTAAGAAATTCCTAAAAACAATCAAAGTTAAAGGTAAAAGACTAATATATGATCCTCATTAAATACATATTAGAAATTGAAATTGTGGTTAAAAAAAAAGTAAGAAGAGGGTAAAATGGTAAAAGTTCATTAAATTTTCATTGATAATCCAAATGTTAACATTATTTTGGGGGAAAAGTTAAAGTCCCAAATGTTAACATTATTTGGGGATGGATGGAGTATTAGATATGGTAAATTTTATATGTAGTTCGGAATATTTGATCAAATTCGCCCCCCCAACATTTGTTTTGCAGCTTTTATATGTAATTCGGTATACTTAGGGACGAAGCCAAGAACTTGGGGTGCGGGGCGAAACTGCAACAGTATGTCGAACTACTTATAAAAAGCGAGCAAAAAAAAATTTGTGGTCGAAACTGATAAAATATTCTGAACTACATATAAAATTTAATATACCTAGTAGTATTTTTTAAAATTTCGGGGCGACTGTCTTAATCCGTGGTTATACTGGTTACAATTTTTTTCACTCCAACGTCAAATTACTGATTTCGTCCCA
The DNA here is from genome assembly GCA_026122235.1 of Vinca minor. Classification (NCBI taxonomy): domain Eukaryota; kingdom Viridiplantae; phylum Streptophyta; class Magnoliopsida; order Gentianales; family Apocynaceae; genus Vinca; species Vinca minor. The sequence goes on from JAOCZM010000026.1 coordinate 6,419,323, forward strand.
ATTGCGAAGGACTCAACAGGGTTCCCAAGCGAACAACGCCGAGTAGCCAAATCTCTTACTGCTTCAGGCATACGCATCTTGTTGATCATCAGGGAGCATGGCATTCAAACTCGCGAGTTGACTCGTAGGATCGTACGATCTTAGAGTTTTAAGGGGTCTTCCGAGTTAGATCCTACGTAGAATCGGTAACCTGGTAAGATCGGAGTAAACTCGGTAGGATCGGTGTAGAAACGTAGGATCGTTACGATCCTACCGATCCTACGAGTCCACTCAAACCTAAAATTTTAAATTTTAAATTTTTTTTTGCTGAAACACTTTATATTTTTTCTATTTTTTTTTATCATTTCTTATACTCAGAACTGATACTTGAAGATGTACACAAATTTATATATCTCAAGAGATATTTGAATCTTAATTAAAAATAAAAAATTACACAAATTTTACCAATTAAATTAACCTCGGTTGACTTTTTGCTAGATTATTTTTTTTACTTAATTAATTGTTGTTATTATTATTATTTTGGCTAGACTGGGAACACTAGTTTCATTTGGTATATTGATATTCCTACTTCGAATAAATATCTCCTCATTCCTTCTCCTCTTTCATTCTGCGAAATGATATGAAAAGTATTTGGTGATTGACTGTTTCAATTCTCACATTTTCTTTGAAAAATTTAGCTGTTTCACAATAATCTCAGCTAATTTTACAGAATCTTTTTACATTGCCTTTATTTAATTTTGTTAACTTCAAATTATATTTAATAAACATGTTTAATTTTAGTACATGATATTTGTACTTTTATCTTTATAATTAATAAACATGCTAATAACTTGAATGATTTGCTTTGAGTATTTGATTATCTATTTTCTTTAAGACACTTTAAATTTGTGATTGAAATGTTTTTCTAAGAGTACATATATATTTTCAAATAATTTTTTAAATTAAGTAGGATCTACGATACTACGATCCTCATATGCCCTTCCGATCCTACATAGGATCGCGAGTTTGACTGCCTTGTCAGGGAGAGCAGTGGCGGAGCCACAGTGGGGTCCCACCAGTTTTTTTCAAAAAAAAAAAAAGTTAATTTTATTTTTGTAACACCTCGTCTTTTAAACATTATTTATTATATCCATTTTGAATCACTTTATGATTTAAAATTAAATTATTTATTTATTTTTTTTTTAGTTTTAATTTTGTTTTTGTAACACTTCGTCTCGTGAACATGGTTTATTGTACCCATTTTGAATCAATTTACGATTTAAAATTAAATTATTTAGTTTGTGAATTATAGGAATGACACCACTTATATTTTAATAATTTTGGTTAAAATGGTAACAAACTTAAGTGTGTAAGAGACTAAAAAATAAAATTACTAATAAAAAATCCACAATATGAAGCCAGAGGAGTTGGAGGTTTATGCAGCACTGATCAGTAGAGTGAAAATGGTGAACAAAATGTGAATAACTCTATTCTATAAGATTTCATCCAAAAAAAAAATTTTTGCTCCGCCAATATTTATATGCTTTTATAAATTTATTTTGTCAATTTTAATTGTACCTCCAAAGAAAAATTTCTGACTCCGCCACTGAGAGAGAGCAAAAAATTCGGAAAGTGGCTCGGGCGTTCTCATCAGACTCGGCCCTGGAATCTGACTCTATGTCAAGGACATTAGCTCCCTGGCCCGGGGTCCGAGCTATGCCTTCATCAAAAAATTGTTCCGCAACGAGGGACTCGTGAGGCTCCAGCACCTACTTCTTCTCCTATAAGAATTTTTCTGGACCACAGTTATTTCAGGGACATTTTAGATAAGACTAAATTCTTATTTAAAAAAGAAAAAAAAATTGAAACAAACATCAACCACAGTTAGTTTATTGAAAAAAATACCCATTGAAATAATCAACCCAATAGACACCTCTAGGGGTGTGCATTCCGGATTCATTTCAATTTTTGAAATAAAATTTTGGAATTCATTTCGCTTTTGTAACGTTTTATAAAAATCAAATCAAATCAAAATTTTATAAAAATAGAATACCAAAATTATTTAGGTACGGTTTGATTTGTACGGAATTTTTTTTTATTTTTTTTGTGGAGATCAACTTAATAAAAATTAGACAAAAGATAAAATTATAATGCACAATTAAATAAAAACGATAAACTAAAAGTTAAGAATAAAAATATCACTCTACAACAATAATATAACTATTTAACTCCCCAATAATTAGAGGTATGAGCGGGGATGAATAGGAGACAGACATAATATTTGATATTATAAATGCACAAAATGACTGCTGTGAGAATGTCACTGAAACATATGAATTGAAAAAAACTTATCTAAATAATGATAATACTTATAAGTATAATACAAGCCTTTTTGAATAATAATAAAAAAATGGTCTATTCAATATTTCAGTAATTGAATTTCTAAAAATTGAAAACCGAATACCAAACAAAATTGTTTTAATTTTTTTTTAAAACCGAACCGAATAAACTAAAATACCTAATAAACCAAACCATACAGTAAATTTCGGTTTGATTCGTTTCGCTATTTTAGTTTAACCGAATGATGAACACCAGTACACACCTCATTGAAACTCTACGTTCACAAAGATGGAAAGGAATTGTGTGAGTTCAAATATTGTTTTTGGTTAATTTTTACTTGAAATGTCTTTTTTATCCTTTAGAAAACATCTACGACCTGTACACGTGAGAGTCATAACTACCGCAGAAGTGGTGGTTTGACCCTAATTTACAAATCGAAAAAAATATAGGACGTTTTATGTAAAGATCATATAGGACGAGTCTTACAACTCGAAAATATATATTAGACCAACGTCGGAAAAAAAAAAAAGACATCTTCAAACTTGAAATACATTTACCAAAATTTCTAATATAAAATGTTCACTTTGAATTGATTTTTTTTTTCCAGCAAACAATTAGCTTTTACAATTTTTGGGCTAAAATCCTTGATAAATAGACTTAAATATCCCTCTTTAGAATGGTGGAAAGATACTTAAGCAGTAAGGCTCCAGTGCGGAACGCCTTAAATTCCGCACGTGCGGGACACAACAAGGGCCGTTGATTTCATTTTTTAAGAGTATCAATGGTTGAGATTTAAAAGAGAGGTGAGAGAAAGGTAAAAGGATATATATGTAATTTATTAGAGGTGAGAGAAAAGTTGTGACTGAAAAGTCAAAAAGTGGAGTTACTAGGAGAGAGAAAAGTCATACTGTGAAAAGTAAAATAAGTATATTTCTACAAGAACGCATGTTCTCTGTTAGAGAACACACGTTCTTGTATATTGTGAACACATTTTTTGTTAGAAAACGCACGTTCTTTATTAGAAAACACATTTTTTTGTTAGAGAACGCACGTTTTCTGTCAGTGAACACATTTTTTATTAGAGAACGCACGTTCTATATTAGAGAACGCACGTTCTATGTCAGTGAACACATTTTTTATTAGATAACGCACATTTTTTATTAGTGAACGCATGTTCTTTATTATTGAACATGTGTTCTCGCAGCGATAGCAAATGTTCTCCATCAAAGAACGCATGTTTTTTTATTAGTGAATGACGTGTTTCGATTATTGAACACCCGAGTTAAAAGTAGAAAAGAGAAAAAGAGCTCAAAGTTTATCTCTAAAATACCCCTATTTTTTTATACAATCAGTTGGATCAAAAGATAAAAGATCAAAATCCAATGATCGACAAAGTACGTCCCGTATATATCAATTTTCTTTGTTCAAAGCACTGAGCAAGGTGTTAAGTGGCAGGAAGGGTAAACATGTCATATCCTCGGACAATAATATCTTCCTCTCTCCTAGGTTTTATTCCCATGGCTTCATCAATTTAAATAGTGAGAGAAAAACAATATTCAGACTTTCAGTTCCGTCGTCAATTCTTCTTCTTCTTCTTCTTCTTCTTCTCCGGCGACTGTTCCCGGAAACTTCTGTCTCCCTGTATCCGGCAGGTTTCCTCTTCTCTCTCTAGAATGTTTTTTTTTCTTCTTCTAGTCACTGTCTGCATACAATTACATATAAACAAGCTTATTCTTGAGATTAATAGAATTTTTATTGCTTTCAATGTTTAAAAATGAAGAAGTTTTCAATTAATTTTATACCGGTGTAGATATATTGAAATTTTTGGATTTACCTTAGTTGAAGAAAAAAAAATGAAAATCCTTTGTTGTGACAGCATTTTTTCTGGAATTATTTTCATGTAAATGAAAAAAATGTGGATATTTTGTTATGATTTTATGACGTATTTAGGTTGGATGTATCAATGCTATAAGTGTTTGAATGGCAGTATATGACAATCAAGAAATTTTTATAAGAAGGATTAAAAAAGAAGAGAAAAGTAATTGAGGGAACCGAACAAATTGCTCGACGTGACTTAACCTTTACACCACAAGGTCCAATCTCTAGTCAACACTGTTTCTATATGTGGCTCAAGGATCAATGATGCTTTACAAAAACAATATATAGTTTAGTTTCACATTTCAACTTTGCAGTTGAATAGTTTAAGTTTTTGACTGCTCAATTGTGCAGAATAACGCATAATCCACATATCTTATAGTGACAAATTAAGTTGTTCTCATATGATGTAAATTGTTTGCTTTGTTTGGAGTATAGGCTGTAACAGGGTTCACATAGATATCTGTTTATTATTTTTTCAAATGTAATAAGTGATGCATATAGTTCAAGAATTTAGTGGAAATTTCTTTGATGTTTATGTGAACTTGTATGCCTGGACTCGCATTATCATTTATTACTTTGTGTTTTGTTCTCGTTCTTCTTCCTTTTCCTGAGAATTGTGTTTGCCATGGATATGTTTACGTTCATTCCTCCTTAATCAACAAGGAATAGAGACAAAAAACTCCTTTCATCGACGTGAATGTTGCATAATATGCTTCTTATACTGCAATAAGAAATGGTGCCTTGTGACTTCCTTATATATCAGCCTGCTAGTATTGAAAATCATCTCCTCATTCTTTTTTGATGCAGTAACTTTTTATCATTTGAAGAGCAGTAGTGAGGATCTAAGATTTGTGCGTAGATCCCTCTCTGTTTAACCATCTCAATGTCATGGTGTTGTGCATAAAAATTGGGGCTTTTTAGTCCACAAAAATTTCTGTTAATGAAACATGAGCAAATCTAGTCGACGTAAAGATACACATAGAAATAATGGCGATATTCATCAGGATAACTGCAACGGTGGAACATCTGCACGAACTAGACCATTTAGTTTTGAAGACATAATGCTTAGACGGAAAAGCAAGAATGTAGTAGGGGAAATTCAATCTGGGTCTTTACAAGCCGATAATCACGAAGACGTTGTCAAAAAGGCTGCTGGTGATTTGCAGGATGACAGACATGGACATCGGAAGTCCAGGCATGGCAGTTCAAGGGATGTTTCAGAGGATTCTCTAAAAGTAAGTTCAAAAGGGAGAGAAGATAACACCTCTATGATGAGGGAAAGAAAATTGGCAAGGGATAGATCTAAAGAAAGTCCAGATAACACTGAAACCAAATCAAAATTAGCACCAGCAAAAACTACTCATGATGATGCCAGAGGAGGCAAGTCTGACAGGCATGTTAAGCATAAGAAAAGAAGTGACCAACCAATTGAAGATTGTAAAGATGAATCCAATGGTAGGCATTTGAAAGATCACAGTAGAAGGGATATACCTACAGAAAAAAGTGTCAGGAGGGCTGAAAAGGAAAGAGAACTTAGAGAAAGTAAACAAAATGATGATAGGCCGGTTAGCAAGAGAAGATATGCTGATCAATCAAGGCATGATTATGAAAATGAATCACATAAGAGACATTCAGCAAGTTTAACTGGGACAGGAAAAAATGGAGAAGGACATAGAGTACATTCTGAGAAAGATAGAAAAAAGGCACATCATGATGAAGGCAGAGAGAAAACTGAAGGCAGGGATAGGGTTAAGAAATTTGACTTGCGGGCATCAAAAAGTTCAGAATTTTCAGAAAAGAAGGAAAAAGAGTCATCACGAATGCAATATGAAGAATCAAGGCTGAAAAGGAGAAGGTCAAGGAGCAGAGAACGTGATAATGACAGAGGCAAAAGGTCTCCCTCCCTTTCTCCCAAGGGACAAAAGCATATGTCTTTCAGCGAAAAGGAACGTGGTGGTTTATCTTCTAATTCTTCTAAAGATAGATCTCAACAATCACATTCTGATGTTGAAAGGAAGAGAATATCAATTAATGGGTCTAATAACAATTACAGAAGATATTCTGGCTCATCAAGTGGGCTCGGTGGCTATTCACCAAGAAAGAGAAAAACTGATGCTGCAGCTCGGCATTCTTCTCCATCTAATCGTTCTCCAGAAAGAAGAACTGCTGGCTGGGACCTCCCTCCTGAAGGAAAGGATGGCAATAGTATTGACACTGTTATTTCTGGTATACAATTGGTTGGTCAAATTACGTCATCAAATGCCCAAGCTCCTTTGGATGTTGTCCCTGAAACTTCTTTTATCACGAAGCCTGTCATTATGCCGCAATATACTACTTCTCAGATACATGCCATTGGCTCCATCCAGCTGACACAAGCAACCCGACCTATGAGAAGGCTTTATGTGGACAATTTACCTGCTTCAGCTTCTGAAAAGACTCTCATGGAATGCATAAACAGTTTCCTATTATCTTCAGGTGTTAACCATATACACGGAAGACTGCCCTGCATCAGTTGTATGGTGAGTGTGTAACTAGATTTTTTTTTTGGGTTTATGGAAATTAGTTCTCATGCAAGTGCTGAGACTGATTTGAACACACCATACTGCCTATCTTCTTCAGATACACAAGGAGAAGGGTCAAGCTCTTCTTGAATTTTTGACACCAGAGGATGCTTCTGCGGCACTTTTATTTGATGGAAGATCCTTCTCCGGGTCTATTATAAGAATCAGGCGTCCTAAAGACTTCATTGAAGTGACTGTAAGAATATTTTCTATAAAAATTTTAAGCTTCTTTGACTTGTACTTCTTTAGCTGTTGTCTAATAGAATATTTGTTAAGAATAAAGATGCATGTCCTTCAAATTATAAAACCTTAAATGGATGTGAATCTGGTTATTCTTGTTGTTTCCGTAGTCTTGTTTTTTCCTTCTTGTATCTATGCATTTATGGGACTAAATTTTTGCATTTAAACCGAAATATCATATTAGAGTTTGGTGGTTGTCATAAATTTTGTAATCAGAGGAAAAGGGATTTCTGTTCTTTTATTTTCTTCTTCCTGCAGAAGTAAAATTGAATCTCGCAGATACACTGGCCAGTATATAATGTGGGCAGGCAGTGGGAGCACTTTCCCCTCTGACTTAGCTTGTATCTTTTTTAACGTCATGTTGAATTTGATAAATTTGTTCAGGTTAAGAACTTTTGCCTCCCTTCAGGTTCATGTTCTTTTCATTTTTTTCTTGAACTAGATAGGGATAACTACAGAATCAAATGGCGCTCATGGCTCCGCCATGGCACTATGGCGTGGCGGTTTTTGCAGCCACCGGTATATACGCAATGGCGCCGCCATGGCGCTATAACTTTTGAGTTATTTGTTTGATTCATGTTGTTTTTTGCTTTTTATTACATTATGCAGTGTTTTATACATATTTTGCATATTTTATTGTGTCCGCTATAAGCCGTTATGGCGTCCGCTATAAACTTATGGCATTTTTTTGGCTTGCCGCCATGATCCGCCATCCGCTATTGACAACACTGCTACAGATTACTTCAATTAATCAGGGATACGGAAGGTCTTATTTTTTTACATCTTTTCCAGATTCTTGTGCAGGCCTCTTATTATTTGCACTGTAGAAGAATTACTAGTCGTTTGATGCATTATTCATTTGGTTACAACTCTTTGTTGCCTATGAATTATATTGATTTGCTGAATATATAAGCTCCCTCGCTCCTTCAAATGGCATGCGCAACTTTTCTTTGGGCATGTCTATAATGGTGCTTTGGTTGTCAGATTTATTTCCTGGAACTTCAGTTGTTACACAAAATTTTACAATGTCCAAAACTATCTCTGTCCACAATAATTGTTGACGTAGTTGCACTCTTTGTTGGCAATCAAGATTTTGTTCTTGAGTTACTTATGGAGTTGTCCGGGCTTCTTTCTCTTGCTAATATGCTGTTTCTGAGGTACATTATGGTTATTATTCATGTAGCAGGTTTTCAGACAGTTGCTATTTTCATGCAGACTGGTATTCGCGACAAGTCAGTGGATGCGAATAATTCATTCAGTGATATTGTAGAAGATTCAAGTCATAAGATATTTATTGGTGGAATTTCAAAACTCATCTCATCTGAGATGGTATGATAATTGAAAATTTATATTTGCAATATTGCACTACCTATCACTCTCTCCATATTTTCCAGTGTGTAACTTTTTCTTTTGATTCTTTTTCAGCTTATTGATATTGCTAGAGCTTTTGGACCTCTGAAGGCATTTCACTTTGAGCATAATGCAGATATTGGCGCACCATGTGCTTTTCTTGAGGTATGGCCAGATTGTTGTTGTCATGGATTTTAATGGGTTATTTATTATTTATTTTTGTATTATTTTTTTTGTGGAGGTATTTTCTTTATTTTAGGTTCCAAGGCTATGCAGATGCTCTCTCTCTCTCTCTCTCTCTCAAATATGTTTTCTCAATGAAGACAGATATTTGTTGATTCTATAAGTTTTCAAGTAGCAAATTTGTTGGTTCTGTTTTATTTTTCTTAAAATAATATTTTTCTTTATATGAAGAGATTCATGTTGCCTCTTTGTTCAGTTTGGGTTGATATAGACGTGAAACTAATTTGTAATTATCTTCATTGTTAATTCTCGTTGCTTGCATAATTGTTCTCCTCCTATTCTACTTCAGTGTTTACTGCATCTGAAAGTCATTGCTGTTGCTGTTGAGTCCAAATTTATTTTCTTAATCTCAAAAGTTTTAGTTGACTGTTTCAGTATGTTGATCATCTGGTTACTGTCAAAGCTTGTGCTGGTCTAAATGGCATGAAATTGGGTGGTGAAGTGCTAACTGTTGTTCAAGCTCTTCCAGATATTTCGTCTTTGGTACTTTTTTCATCTCTAACTTCTGATCAGTTATTTTCAATTCCACTGCCTCGAGGATTTGTACTTAAAGATAGTCCTTTTTCTATTAGGGGCATGCTTTTGTCCCACCTTTCTATGGTATCCCTGAGCATGCGAAGTCCCTTCTGGAGAAGCCCACAGAAATTTTGAAGATAAAAAACGTGGTACGGTTACTCACGGCGTAGTAATTTTCTTCTCTTTCTCATTAGCCTAGTTCTATTGAACTTAAATTTCCCTTCTGATCTCACAGTTAGATCCAGAAGGAATTCCATCATTGTCTGAGGCAGATATGGAAGAAATATTGGAAGATATAAGACTTGAGTGTTCCAGGTCTAATTTATATATTACGAATTAAAATTTATTAAATTTTCACCATACATCGTTGACTATGCTGTCCCAATCTGTGTTAGCTGAAAAATCATTGTTGTATCCAATTTATGCAGGTTTGGTATGGTTAAAGGTGTCAATATTGTCAAGCAAGGTAATTACTGTTCTACAACAGAACAATTTGCATCAATGGATGTCGGTGGTGTTGTAGTAGATCATGAGTGTAACCAAGAAGAAGTAACTGATAAAACTGCTGCTCAGAAACTCGAAAACCTTGACGAATCAAACTCTCCTGAAATTAACATGGAAGCAGTGGAAGATGAGGCTAATTTTGATGAGAAGCCAGTCATAACCAATCCTTTAAGCAGTTCCACAGAATCTGATGACTTTAACGATCCTACAGTCGTTAATGGCGTGTCTGATGATAAACTTTTGTCTAATACAGTAGCAGATGAGACGTGCCAGCCAAGTGTTGATGATACGTATATCAACAATGATACAGAATACCTGGAAATTTCCATAGAACAGGGGAAGGTTCCCGATTCCTCAAAGGATCAATTAATAAGCGATGACAAAATTGCTGATACCCTTGTCTGTGAGATTGAAGATAAGATGAACAATGAAAAAGTTTCAAGTTTGGTGGAAGATAATGCAACATCAGTAAGTGCTTCCACATTGAATCCTGATGAGACAAAAGATTCATATATTCATGAGAAAGCTGAGAACAAGGAGGAGGATACGAATTTGGATAACATATTCGAACCTGGTTCTGTTGTAGTGGAGTTCAAGAGGGCAGAAGCTTCTTGCATGGCTGCACATTGTCTCCACGGACGACTATTTGATGACCGTGTTGTGACAGTGGAGTACGTTGCTCCGTCTCTTTACAGCAAGAGGTTTCCTAAATGAGCAAGTTCTGAATGTGCTAGATCGATGGCCATGAATAGTTGGAGTAAAGCTTGCTAAGGTTTGGACTCTGGCTCTCTTTAATCTATTTTCTATTTAGTTTCGGAGCTTCGGTTTCTTGATTCATCCAAGTTAATTATGGGACATGCATAATTTTGGACTTTTATGTGCTAAGCAACAAAATCTTTGGACCTTACTTTGGTAGATGGGAGTGATTAACAACAAACATTCCATTTTGAATGAATGGAAATAGAGCAGATCCCTTTATTGTAAAAGAGAATCAAGTAATACATGTAATTTGATTTCCTATTCAAACTTATCTCATACAAAGTTACTTTTGTTTCTTTGTTCATCTTGTCCAATTCTTCTTTTCTTTTACTACAATTCCTGGATGGAGTCTTAAAGGATGGTTGGGTATTGGGTTTTTTGTTTAAGGTTTTTTTTCCCTCCCTGGGAAATCATAAACAAAAGTAAAATAATCATTTATTTTTTAGGACTAATAAAAAAATTAAAAAAATTACATTTAATAGTGAGGCGGGGAGGGAGGGGACAGTACATAATGACTTATATCCCTAGGAAAGTCGTGTTATCCCACTAAAATCCTAATCCTATTAGGCTAACTTCACAAGCCAAAGTCCTAAACAAACTAACTTTAGGACATACGCACAATATGTAAAAGATATTCATAGCTACACTTGTTACTTGGTGGATGAAAATTGTCTGTTCTCAATCAATTAGAATTTGTTATGTGAACATTTCATTCAATTATATATATAAATATCGAATTGTCAGTGATTAAGTAAAGGGTTGAAGAACACACGAGGACAACTTATTTTTTGCCATTACATGGAAATGCACTTTTGGAAGCTACAAATTCATCCTAATATAGTAAAACTTCTATATAGTAATATTCTCCGAATCGGGGAAAAATATTACTATAGGGAGGTTATTCTTAAATAGAGATTTACATATAAAAATTATAATTTTAAAAAATAATTAATATACATTATAAGACACCTGAAAATATGTAAAAATAAGAATTTAAAATATATATAAGATTCGTGAGTTTTAAAAAATCAAATGTGCATACATTGTGTATATATTAGATTTAGAAGATTCATTAGTGTACATACATTTTCTAAAAAATGTAAAAAAGAAAAAATGTATGTACATCATGTATACATTCAAAATATCCACTCATGTATGTTGTATATTCGAAATGTCTTTTCGTTTATTTTTTTTTTTTTATACATATATAAATGCTAATATAATCATAAGTATTTCATATCATCTTATGTTTAATGTAACATACTTAAATAATTTTAGATATTTTATATAGATACATAAATATATTTAAAATTTAATGTTATTTTATTACTATATGGAGGTAAATTTCTTAAGGATGGTCCTAAAAAAATATGAAATATTACAATATAAAGTTTATTCTTATTTATAATTGGTCCCGAGTTGGGACTAGATTTTTTTATTATTATACGGAGATTATTCTTATATAGAGTATTACTTTATAAATGTTTTATGTATATCTAATTATAAACTCAAAAAATTCTCCTTTTCGAATATTTAATTAATTAATTTATTTTTTTGAAGTAGCGTTTACCCCGTCGTAGAACACTTGAAGATTGGTTTATGTTATTTCGACTCAATTACTTTGTATTCATCAAAAAAAAAAAAAAAAAAAAAAACTCAATTACTTTGCCTCCAAACATCGTACAAGCAGAATTGCTAGAGGAGCGAATATTATTTGAAGTTAGAGGTTCCACAAGGCATATCTTGCCATAAACTTAAAAATATTACTATGTCTTTCCAATGTGTATTTTGATGAAGGGGTGTTTGACCGTGGACGAATACAGGGGAGGTGCGGGGCGGGGTCGGTGCCTCCGAGATTTTTAAAAATATTATTATTTATCAAAATTTTATGTGTATTTTAGAAAATTTCATCAATTTCGCCCCCAAAATTTTTTTTGCCCTTTTTATTGTCTCCAAGATTTTTTTTGCCGTTTTTATCACTTGAGCTCTTCAGTTCTACATACTATTGCAGTTTCGCCAACAACACCAACTTCCTAGCTTAGTGTTTGACAATTTAAACACAAGCCGCCTTATGATGAAATTCTTGAAGTTTTCTTCTCCATCCCGGATCAATCCTGGAAAAGTGGGGAATTTTTTTTCAAATTCAACTTTCGACTAAAAAATGTTAGAGAACTTTTGACAAAAATATATCAAACATAATCTTTAAAAAAGAACATGAATGTGTAAAAAAAAATATTTAATACATGTCAAACAATATATTATCATCTAAAAACATGCTAATTCGAGGAAATGAAGGTAGTATCTCTGACATGCTATATTATTTTCGACTAAAAAAATACAAGAATACCAGTTGAGTTTCAAAATAAAAATAAATTAAATAAACAAAATAAAATAGATGGGTCCAATTAAAATAAATCATAACCATAGAGACCTAAACATAAATACTCAATAAATCAAGGGGTTACAATTTGTTAGAAATGAAGTACTAAAAAAGAAGACGTGGGAAAAGCAAAGCAAACCTCAGCAGTCTCCAAAAAACATTATCCACCAAAAGGGACACTTTTTTGTTTCCCTTCAAAAAAAAAACTTGAAATTTTTGCCAAGAATTATCAGATAAGAAATTGTAGATAGAGAAGAAAAATTCTTGCAAAAATGGCAGCTATGATATCTGCAACAATGGGAGGACTAGGAGTGGTCTCACGCGCCGCCATGGCTACGAACAGACCGTTACTGAGGGCGGCTGCTGCTGACAGGAAAGTGAATTCAGAGCTGGGATTTGTGACTTCCCAATTGAGTGGAATCAAGATTTCTTGCGATTGGAATGGATTTAAATTGCCTCCTACTACTCTTTCTGCTCCTTTTAGGCCTTCTCTTCAACCCGTTGCTCGTAATTTTCTGATTTTTCTCTTTGTTTTAATGATCTGTTCTTCATTTGAGTTTCTGTTTCGCGAAGAATTTAATGGTTTTTTGTTTGTCCCTTGTTTTTATTTTTACTCAAATGCTGGATTGAATTTTGCTTCTTTATTTTGGTTAAAAGGGGTGAATTGAATTTCGTTAAGTTTATTATTGATTTGGGATTTATTTCTTCATTTTTGGGGGGAATTTTGAGCTGAGTGATTACAACACCAATAATGTGACTCATTAAATCCCAATAATCGGGGTATAGGCGGTATGGATGTGAGACAGACCCAACCTGATAATAAATGCTCAAAGTGACTGCTGACAGAATATCACCGAAACAAATTTGGAGAGTTACCTAACCTTTGGAAATGGAGGCACAAAGCATTTGCTCATAGAATACCACTGAAACAGATGGACTGGAAACTTAACTAACCTTTGGCAATGAAGGTAACAAAGTGCCAGCTCATAGAATACAACTGAAACAGTAGTTCCTGAGTAATTATATAGAGAATTTTGAGTTTAAGAGTCAGAATTCTGGCCAAATAAGGATATTTTATTTGCTTTTGGCTAAAAATCATTAATTTGGGTATATGGAAATCCTGTAAATGAAATAGCTTTCATTGTTTAAGTTACAGAATGACATTTCAATATGATTCAGAGAAATTGCCTTTCGATGTACCAAATTCACTTGTAACTGTGTATGATTTTGGGTTGAATTTTGGCTTCTTTATTCAATTCTGAAGAACCAAGACCTACATGGAAGGGAAAGGGTATTTCTGGACATTATGCGGGCTTTATTGTTTTGGAGAAAATGAATATATATGACTTTTAACAATAAAAAACAATCTTCTTCAATTAAAGGATCAAGTTTCAAAATATCTTGTATATATGGACTTATAAATTATAATCATGGAGGCTGGGGAGTATCTTCCATCTAGTTCTGTTGCATTGATAGTTAAGCGTTAGTTTATACAGATTTGTGGTATAAATTATGTTCTGCACTTGTATATCAAAATGATTATTGAGTCTGATTTCTCTGCGACTGTGATTTCTCTGTTGCCTTTTGACTCTGTAGCAAACATGACAATATAGGGGATTACTGTTTTAGTGCTATTCTGTTAGCAACCACTTTATGCATTTATTGCCAAAGGTCAGTCTACAATCCATTTGTTTCAATGGTATTTTTGGAGCAGTCATTTGGTGCATTTATTGCCAAACGTTAGGCTTGTCTCCTATCATCCCCGCCCATACCCCAATTATTGGGGACTTAATAAGTTATGTTATTGTTGTTGTATATCTAGGAACACTAGCTTCGTCACAGTAGTTAAGAGTATGGAAATTCCTTTTCCAAATTCTAGTACCAAGTTTCCAGGTGACATGAGTTGAGTTCTGCTTCTGTGAAAATTTCTAAGTAGATGTAATGGATTGTGATCTGCTATTCTTTTTATGGTATTTGAATAGAGCAAATACCTTTATACTTTATATCTATGATTCTGATTACTGAACATTGATGGAGGTGAAGTTTAATTCAGATATGATGTTCTTACGAAAACCTAGCTCTTAGTAAGCAACTTCTCTTATTTTTTTTCTTATCAGAAGGGTAATCGGCAGTCGTTAACCTATGATTATAACTAAACGAACATATCTCCCGTCTCTTAAACCTGCACGCCCTAACCTTGGCACTTAATTCTTGTTCAAGATCAATGTATATGAGTATGAGACATTTTTGTACTTGCGATACTTTTGAGACGTGCAGAAGTCTTGCTAACCAGTTGTTTCGACTTTGGAAAATGTGAAAGTTGATGAAGCCGCTCGTTTCATTACTGCTGATCTTTTGAACTAGTCCCATATGAAATAGTAAAAGAGAACTTAGGTATATTCGATCTGTTGAAGAATCTTTGAAGTATATTCGATTGTCTGTCAGATCCTTCTGTATTCTGGCTTAATATGCTTGTTATTCATCAACAATATTGCTGTTTGTATCTTTCAGGGAGGATCTGCCCATTCGCAGGAAAGAAATCCAACAGGGCAAACAAGGTATCCCACTCGAACCACAAGACGAAGAGATTGCAATTTGTGAATCTGCAATACAAGAGAATCTGGTGGGAAGCTGGGAAACGATTTGTCAAACTTCGTTTGTCAACTAAGGCTTTAAAGACCATTGAGAAAAATGGATTAGATGCCGTTGCCAAGAAGGCCGGTATTGATCTTCACAAAGAGTAATGTCACAAAATCTCTGTTGATCCTTTTTTTTTTCCGATAGACCATCTTTTTCTCGTCAGATTCATGTTTTGTAACTTTTCTTGCGCGGTAAAATTCTAATTCTCAAGTTTATGCTTTCTTCTCTGCCTCTGCATGAGTGAAGGCAAATTACTGGTTGTAGATAAAGTTCCAGTTTCAGAAGCTACAATGAATTAACACTTGTTGAGATAATTCTAGTAGGAAAAGCTGTGCTTTGTAGTTGTAATATTCAGGAACCTTTGGCTCTCTTTGCCTGGGCTAAAGTTAAGGTGTTGACGGATGTTTTCTCAGCACATGATTGATTATCAACCACGGGCTGAGATTCATTGCCACGCGCTGAGAAAAACACCCAATACCATAACCAGATCTTCTTGCCTGCTATGGCTTGTTTTGCAAATTTAGATTCAGTTCATGATCAACGAACTTCAAAAACATCAATTAGGTATATTAATATGTTATTAATATAAACCTAGAGCTCTATGGGAAGGGATCCACATGGGTGCCTATGGACTTCATCTCTTTGATTACCCAGTTTCATATGGATTATCTTCCCCTCTTTTGATAAATAAAAGTTTGGGTAGGTTCGGCTCTGGTCACCACCACCGGTCAGGGCAGGCTTCCAGGGAGCATATGCCGCTTACAAGTACAATATCTATTGATTTTGTGAAATCAAAAGATAATCTTACGGATCCGTTTACTAAAGGTATGAGCAAAGAGCATATTAATTGCGCATCGAGGGGAATGGGTTTAAAAGCCTTAAATAATTGAGTTACCTTGATCGAAACCTAACCTAGGTGATTGGAGATCTCATGGACTAGGTTCAACAGGAAAACAAAAATTTTGTGTAACTCGGACGTGAGCACTTTGGAATCTAACTCCATACCATTCCTTGGATGCATTAAGTACCGTATACATGAGACTGATTAGGTTATGTTATATGCGTTAATGGTGCCTATATGTTGTAATTTACAAGTAGAGTATAATAGGATACTCTTGATAGGACACCACCTATCTGAGTGAAGAGTAAGGCCGACTCTATGAAAAATATTTCTAAGGCAATATTTTCTAAAAGCACTCGCAGAACCCAAGAAGTTCATGGCCGAAATAATGAACACAATTGAGAACCAATGAAGAATTGGATTGGTACTGTGTGAAAAGTATTGTCTAGGCTTACATAAACAATTGGCAGTTCAAGGCTTTAGTCCACTGACTAGTTAAGTATGTCCGATACTTTTTCACTAGGGAAGATTCAAGGTTAAGAGCTACCTATCTCGGTGCAGTATCTTTTCGCTTGCACTCTTTGACTTTTTTCCGTGTCAATCTTGTCGTCTTTTTCCATTCATGTGGGGGATTGTTGGATGAGTGAATGAAAAAATACAATACAATGTATAATCTAAATACATATATGAATCTTGGAGATAGATTCTTGAGGTACATGTATGTGTGTTAATCTCTTTGAGTCATGAATAAAAAATTAAATACATTCATGAGATGAACATTTGGTTCAAGTAATCTAATGAGATAAGATGATTGTATTGTATGGTTCATGTATAGAGGTTTAAATGGAGATTCATCCATCACACAGTCTATAGCCCAGTGGCACGGTCGTGGGTTCGATACCCTCCGCATACATGGGGCATGCTTTAAATTTCACTTTCTAGGGTTCTCTCCTCCTCTTGTGAGGCACTTCTATCTCCCCTTCATGGGGCAACCGCCCAACCGGGCTTCAAAAAAAAATTGAGATTCATCCATTCAATTCTTGTTCATGAATGTTTCTAGTGTCTTTTGATGTGGGTCATTCCTAGACTCTATAAATAGGACTTCTTCCTTTCACTTCAAAATAACAAGTAACAAGAACAATTGTTCTAGGAAAGTTTTGTGTCTTTCTCTTGATAATTCTATAAAGTCTTTGAGTGCAATTATAATTCGATTCGATTGAGAGTGTGAGATAATAATGTCATTTCTTACACTACGAGTGTTGTATCTTGGGAAGCGATCGTCTATCAACTGTTGACACCATAGCAGGGGCGAATTCAGCTTTAAAAAGATTTGCTACGGTATACTTCACTCGATAATCTTTGGTAATCTGTAATTGTATTCTGATTTATGTTTAAGAGAACAAGGTATATATTCGATTTGTATATTCATTGATAATAAAATAAATATTGATTTATTCTCTATCTTTTTGCATTAATACACTAGTTATTAAGGATTAGTTCCAACAATCTAACCGGATATTCCATTCACAATGTATGGTTGCATAACATTCTAACTGTAATCGTCTTCGTTGTTCATGCGGATAATGAATCTAACCGGATATTCCATTTCACCTATATAAAAAAAAATTCCCATTCCCAAGGATATTTCTATAAATGTTATGAAAATATTAAGGTTGGAGTCCTTATTCCATAACCCCTTCAACATTATGGATACCTTAACTCTCTATTGAAAGAGGAGTTACAAGAAGTCCATAACCTACACATTCAAGCTCCATTATCTACCCTTTATGAAAGGTTTCATAACCTACATTTTCTAACCTTATAAATAGAGGGCTTATTTTGATGTAAAAGTGACTCATGAAATAATATAGAAATACTTCTCCTATCTCTTGTTCTTGTCTACTTCATCTTTATATTATATTCTAGTTTTGTGGTGGAATTCACTCTAGAATTCCATCCATTTCATAATAATAAAGAGTTTTTACTGTAATATGTGAATCTCACCGGATTAGTATCCTCTTTAATAATCGCTGTTTCCATTTGTCCATTATACATTTAAGATTGCAATTTTGTAAATAAAAAAATTTATGTACCATTTTGAGGGCAAAAAATCTTCCGTCCCTATGTATGTCCATATTTCTATATCCAGTGACGGATCCAAGGGACGGTCCAAGTATGCCCAGGACCACCCCAAGATCAAAGAAACAAGTTTAATTTTCACCCTAAATTGTTGAGAGACCACCCTAAATTTCAATCCTAAATTGTCTAATATCCAATGAAATTTGTAGGTTCCCCCTCTAAATTGTTGAGGGACCACCCTAAATTTCAATCCTGTATCCGCCCCTGCCTATATCTAACCAATCACAATTCTCCATGTGTATATATAATTGGAAGAAATATTCACATAGTAATTAAGGGCTAAGGGCGGACTAGTCCGGCTCCTATGCGGAATAGGGAAAATTCCGCACCGTGCGGAACAATCTAGGCAGTCGGATGATAATTTTAACGGCCCAAATTTGGAGACAGAAAAGTTACGGCTGGACTTAAAAAATAAAAAATAAAAACTTTTATGTCTTAAAATCTGAACCGTTAAAAACTATCATCCGACGGCCCAGATTGTTTCGCACTGTGCAGAACTTTTCCTATTCCATATAAGAGTCGGAGTGGGCGGACACATAATCAACCACGTTCCCCTCCTTCCCCCATTTTTTCCCCCTTTTTTACAGGATAATAATTTGTAATAATGGCCTTTAACTTATAGAAATTGTAAGTTAGCTTTCCAATCTACAAGGATTATTCTGGTGTATTATTTTGTAGCGTTCAGGCCTTGTCAATCATTTTACAGATACTGTGTTAAATTTTAAAGGATTTTTTGCAAACGGAGTATGCATTAATTAAAATAAACTAAACTACATATGCTATCAGGAGGAACATTAAGGGAATAAAAAACTTAAACTACTATATACAATAACTAAATTCGTATTAAGTATATCAAAATCTAATATCCTATTAGGAGAACATTAAGGGAATAAGAAATTTAAACTACTATGTATAATAACTAAATTTATATTTATATGCGAGACATACATTAGAAAAATACAACTTTAAAATAAGACTTTCATATATATATATATATATATATATATATATATATATATATATATATATTGAGACCCCACAACTTTTGAAAGCTATATATAGTCGAGCACTTTGAACATAGTCTTAACGGCCCCTGACTACGTTCAAATCTGCATTCTACCTTGAACATATGTAAATGTTTTCCCTTGTTTTTTGTATTATTTTTCTCTTTATTAAATTAGATTCCATAGGATGAGACAAAACATGAAACTGTGGTAGGCATTTAGAATATTCTGACCAGATAAAATAACGAAAAGAAGAAACATCATCTGCAAACTATATTCCATGCATAAAACTTCACAATAACCAGGTACAACATGCTGTTTGTCTTTGCAGAATGCCAGTGTTAAACTTCTTAGAGTGAGATTGGACAGTTTCCGTTTTAAGACGCAAAATAAATTCTTAATTTTGACCACATATTTTGTCACAAATAATCTTAAATTATTTTTTTATATTTAAATTCTTCTTCATATGTCAGTAATTGAATGTCTCTCTCTTTTTTTTTTTTTTTACAAAATGAATAGATGAGAGTATTTTGGATGGATCTTTTATTTGGGACTTTCTATTTTGAACTTTATGAAAGCAAACTTTTTTATGAAATAAAAAGTACAATGCAAAATAAAATAAAAATTATAAATGCATGAAGCTAAAAGTTTAGAGATGTGAATAAATAGACCGGATTTATGCCAAAGTGACCCCAACAATATATATAATTGAAATAATTGGCACTTGGAAGTAGAATTGTTGTACCCAATACTAGTGGTACGTTAAAAAAGAGACATTAAAATAGTTTGTTCATAAGCATGATACTAATGTGCTTGTACGGAATCCATGCAAGGTTACATAGAAATCTAGTGGTGTCCAATTCCTCCGCCACCGCCAACTCCGCCTCTTACACCTACACCAAATCCACCTCCAGCACCTCCTCCAATTGCACCACCTTTATCAAATCCTCCACCAATACCGCCTGCAATGCCTCCACCCTTACCAATTCCTCCTCCAATGCCGATGCCTTTGCCAATTCCTCCACCTTTACTAAATTCTCCACCGGCTCCTCCTCCAATGCCACCACCTTTACCAATACCTCCACCAATGCCACCACCTTTACCAAACCCTCCACCGGCTCCTCCACCAATGCCCCCACCTTTACCAATACCAATACCTACACCAATTCCAACACCTTTACCAAACCCTCCACCGACTCCTCCTGCAACACCACCTCCTAAACCACCACCCTTTCCAGCTCCTCCACCAATCCCACCACCTTTTCCTATCCCTACTCCTAGACCTCCACCTGCACCTCCTCCAACGCCACCTCCAATACCTCCACCTTTTTCTATCCCTCCTCCTAGACCACCACCTGCACAACCTCCTACTCCTACTCCACCTCCAATACCTCCACCCTTCCCAAACCCACCACCAACACCTCCTCCTACTCCACCGCCACCGCCAACACCCCCTCCAAATCCTGCTCCACCACCAGCACCCCCTCCAAATCCTCCACCACCAAAACCACCACCACCCTTACCTATCAAAAACTTCTCACCTTCATCTTTCAAATCCCTAGCAAAAACTACAACAAGAACATGAAAACAAAACAATGCTAAAAACCCCACTCTCATTACACCACGCACCATCTCTCTCTCCGCCTCAAAAAGAACGTTTAGAATTCTGTTCCATGCAATACGTTCATTAGGCATTTTATACTTAAAAAATTTCAAAGAGCCTAATCTTTACTTTCACTGTTTCGCATTAAATGTTGCCTCAACAGCTAAATGTACACTCTCAGTGTAAATTTTCACACATGCGGAACAACTATTTTTTCACACATGCAGAATAAATTTTTAAGGAAAAAACAGGTATTTTTTGGTAAAAAATTAGTGTTCGCAGAATAGTTGTTTTCAAAAGTATAATAGGTGTTTTTTTAAATAATCTCAGCCGTCAAAAAATTAATCCAACGGTTGAGAATTTGTCCCGTAATGCGAAATAAATACCCGTTCTGCGATGGAGTCGTGGACGCACACTACAACTATATGAATTGAATTCAATATGTCCAGAATTTGCTCAAAACGTGGTTTGGTGAAACCCTCTTTAATTCCCTAATCATATTTCCATATAAAAGAATAGGCAAAAACACCAATTTCGTTTTAAAAGATATTTTTAAGAGCCGTTAAAGTCCTAAAGAATTATTTTTCTCTTTTAATGTCCTATATGTATTTACGTGCTGCAAATAAGGTCCTTCCGTCCAATTTTTTGTTAAGTCGGCGTTAAATCAGAAAAGCGGTCAAACACACCACTTTTTACCGAGGGGCATTTATGTCATTTCAATGTCGTCTTCTTCCCACCCCTCCATCTTCCTCCATCCCCACCCTTCCCCCACTACCGTCACCTACAACAACCACCATTTCCTATGGTTACTTTCACCTTAAAAAATTGAAGTTCATGAATTCCCTTAACTCACTAATTATGCTTGAAGAAGAAACAAAAATCTTGAACATTGAGAAACAAGAATACAATTCAAAATTAAAACAAAAATCCATCAAACCTCATTGAAAAGAAACAAAACCCATATGAAAATCAAGAAACTCATTTGTTTGTTGAACTCCATTGATGAATTTAGTGAGATTTTTGTGGGTTTGAGTTTATTTTTATTACTCCATTATCAAGAAACCCATTTGTTTTTTAACTCCATTGATAAATTTAGTGATATTGTTTTGGGTTTGGGTTTATTTTTATTTCTCCATTATCAAGAAACTCATGTGTTTCTTGAACCCCATCGATGAATTTAGTGAGATTTTTCTGGGTTTGAGTTTGAGTTTTTATTTCTCCATTATCAAGAAACACATTTGTTTCTTGGACTCCATTGATGAATTTAGTGAGATTTTTTTGGGTTTGTTGAGTTTGAGTTTTATTTCTCCATTATCAAGAAACCCATTTGTTTCTTGAACTCCATTGATGAAATTGGGGAAAGTGATTTTGAGGGTTAATGGTGGTGGGGGGAAGGGTGGGGGCGGAGGAAGATGGAGGGGGTGTGAAGAAGCCGGCATTTAAATGACATAAATGCCTCTCGGTAAAAAGTGATGTGTTTGATCGCTTTTATGATTTAAAGTCGACTTAACAAAAAATTGGACGGAAGGACCTTATTTGCAGCACGTAAATACATATAGGACATTAAAAGAGAAAATTAATCATTTAGGACTTTAACGGCTCTTAAAAACATCTTTTAGGAAGAAATTGATGTTTTTGCCAAAATAATATTATGATTTTCCCATAATCTCACACATTATATTTCCTGCCCTCACATGCCCAAGTAACCGAATTCTTTGTGGGATACCCAATTCTTTTGTAGCATTGGCCAACACGCAGGGACGAAGTTAGAATGGGCGAAAAATTTAAACAGTATACCGAATTACATATAAAAAATAAAAAAAATATGTTTTGAGCGAATATGAACTAAATATAAAATTTACTATATTTAATAGGATTTTTAAAATCTCGGTGGCGATTGCCCCCATCCGCTCCATGTCTTCGTCCCTGTCAATGGGTAAATAATCGTCTGTACCTGTGTGCAGTGACGGATGCAAGGCATTTGACCCCACTCAAAAAAAAAAAAAAAATTTTTTTTTAATTATATATGATGTATTTTACTCCATTTAGATAATAAATGTATAAATGATTCTGATGAATTATTGTATATATCAAATGACTCGATGATTTTTTTAATTATATATGATATATTTTACTCCATTTAGATAATAAATATATAAATAACCGCAGTCAATTATTGTGTATATTAAATGACCCCAGTGAAATTTTTTCCTGGATCCGTCACTGCCTGTGTGTACTTATTATTATGTACAATCACTCACAATTCAGCATGTGTATATATAATTAAAAGAATATTTTGATATTCTATATATTTGAGAGTTTAATATTGTTAAAAAAAAATGGAATGCTAATACTCCCACCGTTCTAAAATAATAGTTCCATTCGAACTTTTCATTTTTCTTTATCACAATATATGCACAAAAGATATTTTGTCTGATTTCTATCCCATTCCATGTCCTATTGTTAAGTGTCGTAATTTTTTTCATGGGTTCCCCATTGCTTTTAGGTTTTAGATATTTTAAAAAGGAAAAATTAACATGTGAAACCTTTTTATTAGTAGGCCAGTAAATGAGCAGTCTGAATCATATGCGGGGACAGTTTGTTTTACAGTATATACGGAATGTTTAAGAACAAGTGTTTTGAGACTCATAATAGGTGTTTTGCACGATAAAAACAGAACAGATGTTCTGAGACTCAGGAATAGGGGTTCATTTTAAATCAATTTTAACCGTTAAAATTTTATTACGGACGAGGAGAGTTTTGCACGTATAGAATTACTCTGTTCTACAATGGAGTCAGCGTCATAAATGATGCAATATATGCTCCATTTTAATACCAATGGAGATTTATTACATATTTTCCACTCTTAACCTTTTTCGACTACTACTGCTATTCCATTTTCAGAAAAGTGTATTTATTATGTTCTACTTTTATAGGCAGAAAGTGAAATGTAGGCCTTTCTTTTTTACTATAAGTTTTAATGATTTTTTTAATCAGTGTGAAAATTTCAAATTAAATTATTACCCATGTTTCTAATTATTTGATATATTTCACTTTTTTTATATTTTAATTTTTTTTATATTCTAAATTATTTGATACATTTAAAAAATCTAATACATATTTATTGTTACTTTTTTAGTTTTACCCTCTAATTTATTACTCAATTACCTATTAATAATAATTTTTTAATTATTTATTAAGTTCATTTTAAACTTTTTCATCCGTAATAACTCTTTTGAAAGTAATATTTATTATGGGGAATCTAAAGTAGGACCAGTAAATCCCAAGTTGGGTTGGATCAGATCAAAACATTGAATTCACTTCTGTTATTAGAGAAAAAAAATGGAAAGCTAATTGTTTGGAAAATTGCCATTTGTTCATCTTTCAATACTCATTGTAATTAAACCCACGTGTAAGTTTGAAAGAGAATGCTATGTAATTGTCATTAATTTAGACAACCAGAACTTTGGGCAACTAGTTGTGGTTATTATATGCCTAATCGTTGATTAATGTTAGATTTTTTTTATGGATATCGACTCTCGTGGGGTTTTTCGAGGTGGTAGGACTCCATGTTAAGAAGCAGTATGGGTCAGACCTTTCCCCACTAGCGGTCATGCTACGGACTAACTGCATGTCGAATCCAAATTAGTCACTATGTTGGCGATGGACACCAGTACCCTCGGTCAGGCCCGTCTCGAATCAAAACCGAGGGCCTTGTTAATTATCAAAATTAGGCCCCTCAATTTTTTTTAAAAGTATAAATTATAAAAAATATCAAAACATAATTATACTCAAATTTCAAGTGCGCGAACAATCATAATATTAATATTTATTTAAAAAGGGTCATCATTCTAACACTCTTTGAAGCGAAATCACTAATCAAATCTTCATAATTGACTTTCTCCAAAATCTCATTCTCAATTGCTAACAAAACTAATCCACTGAGTCTTTCCTGTGACATTGTAAAGTGCATATAAGACTTCAACAATTTCAATTTGGAAAAACTTCTTTCTGCATATGCCACAGTCACAGGAATATTCAACCAAATTCTATATGCAATAATTGCATTAAGAAAATAATCATATTTATTTTATATGCAGAGAGAAAGCGACGGGTTCGTGGAGATAATATTGATTTTTTTTTAATATGTTAATAAATTTTTTTAAACAAATTTGGGGCCCTTTAAAATGTGAGGCCCGATTCTGTATGACACTTGGCCTTCCCTCGGCGTGAACCAAAAAATTTAGACAATCTATTTTTTTAAGAGTGGTAATTATTATTGGATAAATATATTGGATCAAACATGGTCAAAGAGTTAAGACTATTTCAAATTACAAAATTACCCTTCTGCAAACTTGAGGGGAACTCCAACCAACTTCTTCAAGAAAATCTATAAAGGTATTAAGGTAATATTACAAGAAAATTACCCTTTAATCTAATGTTTGATATAATATTTTTTATTCAACAATTATTATTGTTTCATTTACTCGAGTGCGTCACTTTCTTAAAGTGACCGTTACTTAATTCTAGTGCAGTACTAATTTAAAGTGACTGTTAACGTCTCATGTTTCATGAGAGTAGTTTGTCTATAAAACTATGCCGTTAAAGAGCTACAGCTAGTCAAAAAGCATCATGTACTGAATTATGTTACCATCAACACTAATTAACATTAATTAATCAGTTCATAGCATGGGGACCATTACTTAATTGGGGTTTTTTTTCATCAACAATCAACAAAAATTTGAATTCGAAATTTTTTGCTGCATTTTCTGAGATTTGGATTTATGAATCCGATAAAAAAAAAAGAAAAAGAAAAAAAAAAGGGGTGTTTCGAAGCTGAATGAAGGAAGAAAAAATAGGCAATTCCTACACTGAATTAATCATCTAGATATTTAAATATGACTACGGATCTTTTATTATACTCTCTAATACACCAATGATATTATTATACATATTACAACGCAATTGGTTCAAACTCTTAAAATCATTCTAGACCAATGATGTTAATACACGTGAAATAATATCATTGGTGTAGTAGAAAGTGTATCAGAGAGTTTACTAGAAGATATGCTCCTCAAAAAAAAGAGTTTACTAGAAGATATGAATTTCTTGTTGGAGAAATTGGATTTTCTCAATGAATTAAAGTGTCGTGAGGACATGTTTGAGCTAATATAAATATAGTTTACATCGCTCGGTTTTGAATGTTATTGAGTTTATCACGAAGTGGGTTGCGCAAGCTTCGCGATGATATATAACATGTGAGAAAACCAATTCTTGGTGTGAATGATAAAATGGTATAAAGTGGGGTGGATGAAATGTGGAAATGGGTTTTTCAAAAACCACATCCCACATAGGAAACCCATGAAAAAGAAAAACACTTTATATGTTAAAGTGGTTTATTTGAGTTTAAATTGTATTACTACTATTATGCCCTATGTTAGAACCGCGCAGGTGGGGGCAAACGAAAGGTCTGTTGATACCAAATTAGCTTGAACTTGTGTGCGAGCGACGAGATCTGCGTACACGAATGCCGGACCAAAACTCACTGGCCTGATCAACCCGCGTTTTGCTTCTGGTTTGAATTTGAATTTGAATTTGAATTTTACTGAATAAATTCTTTTGACTGTAACTTGCAGAAGTTATACAGCATTATGAAGGGTTTATGGCAGTAGACTGTAACTGCAAAGGGATTAAGGCTGTATTAATCCTCAGCTGTTACGGGTTTTTTCTGTGCTTATATATATTGCAGCCTTTGCACTGCCAGAGATATATAATATACCTCTTTTCCTCATCTGCATTCTGTATACATATTTGCCAGAAACATATCATATAGTTCAAGAGTTCAGCTGTTTTTAGTTTGGTTCGAAAGTTCTGTTTTCTTTTGCTTCACGTAAAGCAGTAAAGTGGTTGGGACGTTGTACCTTGGAGTTCTGTGTTCAAGAGTGCTAGAAGCTGATTAAAGGCTGGACATATAGAACTTAAGGGGAAGTGGTAGACTACTGTCTCGTCCAGGATTCAATCCAAATTCCGGTTAAGGTTTCCGTTTTCAGTTGTTTACTGTTTTATGTTACAGCAGTAATATTTTTTCCTGTCTCAGTTTATGTTTCCTGCACTGTCCAGAAATTAATTTTTCCACTGCAGAATTTCTTTTTCCGTTGCAGAATTTCTGTCCAGAAATTTATTTTTCCAGTACAGAAATATTTTTCCAGTGTAGATTTTCTGTCCAGAATTTATATTTCACTTTATTAGACCAGAAAATTTTCTAACAGTTCTTAAATATGATCAAGGAACCTACGTGAAAGCTAAATTGCGCATGGACGTTTTCTCAACATGTGATTGATTATCAGTACTTGATCAATTTGATTCAATGGTTGAATTTTAAATTGGAACATATATATATATATATATATATGGTTATATATATATATATTTACAAAAATGGTTATTTTGAAGGAAAATTAAAGGTATATTTTGCCCATTGGATCAAAAATCAATAATTTAAATTTATCGCCACATAATGAGATACTTATCTGCACTGTAACTGAGTCACTGGTATGAATATATATTAGTAGGCAAAATATAAAAAAAAGTGGTCAAAATGAAAGAAAAAAAATAAACAATGAAATTCATTAAATTTTTACAAATATATCCTTTTTTTGTGAAAAGTACAAATATACTTTTACTGCATCATTTGCAATACTTACTTTTTTTTTATGAATAAAAGATTACCTATTAATAATAAAATGGCCGGGACCATTACAACCTCAAAAGTTCCCAAACTCTTTCTCTAATAGAACAAAAGAGAGGAGTTGAGAAAGGAAAAAAAGACAAACAAGATAGAAAAAAAAAAAATTATACAAGGTAACGGAAAATAACCCACACCCCAAGAGGTGGGAAACAACTAAAACAACTAATTTAACAAACAAACAAAATATAGTCTTCTCCACAGCATCTTCATCGCCATTTTCGAACCCCAGAGGTAAGCACTTGGTTTCAACCTCTTTCATAGACAGCGATTCAGAAGAACATGGCCTTATCAACGATCCAAAGAATCGCCTAGAAAAGAGGTGGAAACTCAAGAAAGGGCCCATAATAGTACTGGATATCCATATCTTACCACCACCAACTAGCCGATCTAAGAAGATCGACAAAAGATCTCGCCCCCAAGTCTTGAATCTTGATGAAAAACGCATTAGGGAAGGTCCATCGATGTTTGTGGCCAAAAGTAGGGTGACACACCAAAAAAGGGTAGAGAATGGCTAGATCCAACCATTATTGGTTGGATCTAGCCATGAAAGCCAAAAAATAAGGAAGCTTCAAGAGAAAAAGAGAGAAAAATGGGAGAGAGAAGAAACAGTGGGGGTTACCATTTGCAATACTTACTAATATGAGGTCAAAATCCAACTGAATACTTTTGGTATGTTTCCACAGTGAAAGAAAGCTACTAAAAATGACGTGACATGGGAAAAGAAGAAAAAAGAAATTTTGGCCTCTTGACTTTCTAGGCGTTTATATTAGCTTATGGAGATGAACTTCATATACTTCTTCACATGCAGATGAATAATGCATGCACCATGTACAATTTCTTGTATTCAATTTATAATTTATGAGGGAAAATCACCCTTTTGTGAAAAAATAGATGGTAGAACCGGTCTAATAAATTCAGACTCACTCCCCACGTTCATTATTTAATATCGGTCTGGCTAGCAAACGTTGGTTGAAATTATGAATAAAGGGAGCTGGAACCGAATCCATTCGGCCGGTTCCTTTTGGTCAACGGACGTGAAATTCACAAAGTGTCTCACCACCAAGGCCCATTCTTAAGAATTCGATTTCGGGGTTCCCAAAATCATTTTCTATCCTAAAAGCATGATTTCAAAAGTTTTCACAAGCGGGTGAAATTGATTCAGTAAATCAATATGAAATTCAAAATCTTTTGAAAATAAGAGAATATTATCTATGAAGATTAAAGCATTTGAAATCAATGATTGGATTTTTTTTGGTCATAGTCTTTTAAAAATAAGAAGGAGCCACTTTGACTCCTCTTAACTAGTTAAAACACTAAGATCTTCGTTGCAATATTTGTCCAGAATTCAACACTTTCTTATTTTCTTTAGGTTAAGATGCTCTGTCTCATCATACCCCGTCCAATTATTAGTGATTAATTGATGAATTATGGGGGTTTGCATTAGACTGTCACTGATTTAGCAGAAAGGACAAAGCATGGCAGCCAAAAAAAGTGGAACAACATTTTTGTCCGGCCTTCCGTCCTGACTGACGTGACAGAACTCGATTGGGAGTTTGGCCACGTCAGCCAGGACGGAAGTCCCACTTCCGTCTTGGCCCCCAAAAATAAATGTGATTTTCCTCTTCCCCTTCCCTTCTCCCGATTTCAAAACTTCCCAAGGCAAAAACGGTGCCCCCAACTCCCCTGCTGCCAACGACCGCTGCTGCTTCTACCAACACCTTGCTTTCTCTTTCATCTCTCAATTTGTGAGGTAATTTTTTTTTGGGAAATATTAAATTCTAGCCTTGAATTTAAGTATAAACATACTAATTATGTTTATGAAATCAAAGTAATTTGTTGATATTGTGAATTATTTGTGAATTTTGGGTATTTGTAAAATTAGGGCAATTATTTTTTGTGAATTTGGTAATTTGTGAATTTATGCATGTAGAATTGTGAATTTGGCAATTGTGAAGTTGTGAATGTGTGAATTTACACTTAGAGCATTTGTGATTTTAGGGCATTAGTGAACTTGTGAAATTGTTAATTTGGTAATTTGTGAATTGTGAATTTAGGGCAATAGTAGATTTGTTGATATAACTTGTGTTTTTTCTGATAAATTGTATGTATATTGTTTTTTGTATAGATGGCCGTACCCGCTCATCTTCAGCTCGGTCCTTTTGATCTCACTGTTTTGAACAAACAACCGTCCCATAGATCCTTAAGAATATGGCACGGGGATGAGACACTGAACAAACCTTTAAAGATTATAACTAGTTCGGGTAACTTTTACGCAGCGTATAATAGAGAAACCAACCCTAGGGTAATAGACCTAATAGGTTTTGGAGGTTGCTGCAGAGTAGGTAATATGAATGTAGATCACGCTCTCGTGACTGCATTAATTGAGAGATGGCGCCCGGAGACCCACACGTTCCACTTACGTTGCGGTGAGGTGACCGTCACACTAGAGGACGTAGGATGTCTTCTAGGACTACCTACCAGGGGCCAGGTAGTCTCGTTGGGTGACAGCTACAATTTCACTAAGGGTGGGTCAATGGGTTGATCGCGTCTACGAGCTTTTAAGATTTCGACCCAGTGAGGCTGCAATCATGGGAAACACTTTGCAGATGGTAGAGGTCTATGCCCACATTAGTGAGTCCTCAAGACATGATGTTCCCGGCCGCCAGGTACAGCAGAGGGCTAGGGCATTGATCTTCATCTTGATGGGTAGTTTCCTTTTCCCAGAAAAGTCGGGGGCCCAGGCCAACATGCGTTATCTACTAACCCTCGGTGGTGTACTCGCACATTTGTAACTCCAGATGTGCATCTCGTGCATGGCTGATTCCGACATTACCGGGTGTTTCTTGCTGATTCAGGTTTGTCTCCAATTTACATAAATTTAAATGTGATTTTGTGATTAAAATATTTAATAATCGATTTTGTTTGTTTTGGCCCAATTGTGGGCGTGGGAGCGTATTTCATTTGTCTGTCCGGCGAACCGAGGCATCATTGCAGATGAGATCCCTGCCGACGGTAGACCTCACGGGGCTAGGTGGAATGTCCCCCAGAGTTTCCGCAACGCTCCGAAAGCGCAGCTGTTGGTGTTTCGCGAGCAGCTTGATTTGATGACGGAGACACAGTGGGTGAGTTAATTTCGATGTTCTTGTATTTTTTTATTATTAACTAAATTGTTTTACATTAACAATTATCTTTTTTGGCAGGTCATGTGGAGGTCGTACCCTGATTCTATATATGCAGAGAGAGCGGCTCGGGATGTAGACTTATTTAGGACGTGTCGAGCCCGTACGCCACTCATCTGCTTCGAGATGGTTGAGTACCACCTTCCTGACAGGGTCATGCGTCAATTTGGCTTCTACTAGGTGGTACCAATCCAGGCAGGTACAGAGGGAACTGTCGAGGGTCGAGACCTCCACGCGGTGAAGGCGATATCGTCAAATAAATGACAGAACGTCCATGGCAATTACATAACTTTGTGGGGCGACCACGTCGATGCACTAGAGGCCGCTGCTCCCGCCATCGGTAATGTTATTGCACCTACCCGCGAGTACATGGATTGGCACAATCGCATTACCGTTCACCGCATGACGAACCCCCAAAATCGGGATCAAAGGCCATTCCCGATTGGTATTCAACCCACCGCTACAGCAGAGGACATTTTGGTAAGTTTTATTCGTATATTTTTCATTGTTAATATTTTTTTTCCTGAATTTACTAATTTTAATATTATGTTACAGGAGGAGTCGTAGAGGGTGATGCTGGAAGAGTTCGAGAAGGCTGCCACTCGAACTAATACGCAGTACAAGTCACTCATCACCTGGGCAACCAAAATGATTAAGTATGCCTTTGCAGCTGCAGGGAAGTCGGTGACATGACGATCGCGGGCTTCTGGTGTTCTAGAAGCTGTCGTTCTGCAACCTTCCACACAGCCGAGGGAGCATGTTTTTTGTATGGCTGCAGTTGGGAGGCTGGGCACTCGTCGAAATCGCCAGGCAACTCAGGAGAATCTTGCCGCGTGGCGCCTGAGGTAGCGTGGCGGTGAGGCGGGACCGTCCCAAACGCAGTAGCAAACGACTCAGTCTACTGCTCAGTTCGGGACTCAGGGTGATATACCACCGGAATATGAATACCAATTTGCAAGCATCGGCACTTATATTCCCGGTTTTCAAACGGGGCGGGGACTTCTTCATCAGGACAGCCGGATGTCTATTTTGGTGCGACGCCCTAGTACAACCGCGACCTGGACCAGCCACAGCGCTTCAGCAGACTCCACAGCTCCAGCCAGATTCTCCTAAGGAGATGATACGTATCGACACCGAAGGTGCAGAATTTTTTGAAACGGAGCATGGTAGTGCTGTGCGAACCAGGGACTGCAACACTTACTATATTCGGACTAACCCGAGAAGCACCCATAGATACATCCCATCGGGACCGTAGATAAGATTTACTTTGTATTTCATACATTTGTTTTATTCATGTTTACAAACAAATTGTTTTATTTATGACATACACGATTCCTTTGTTTTTTTCGCTGTCTTATTTTATTATTGAAGTCAGTTTCGTCAAAGTAATTTTTTTACACGTAATTTGGTAATTATTCTGCTTAAGTGGATTATTTTGTTGTCAAAAGATCCAATTGTCTCAGGAACAATGGAATTGTGACTTGGCATTTTCTGCCCCAAATGGAAAAATCCTTCAGTTTTTGGACATTTATTTCTGCCTTCCGTCCTGGCTGACGTGGTCAAACTCCCAACCGAGTTCTACCACGTCATCCAGGACGGAAGTCCCACTTTCGTCTTGGCCCCGTGACGGAAGTGGGACCTCTGTCCAAGACAAAAATGTTGTTCCCTTTTTTTTTACTGCCATATTTTGTCCTTTCTGCTAAATTAGTGCCAGTATAACGCAAACCCCTGAATTATGTTATTATTATTGTTATTAGTGACTAATCTGCTTCCTAGTAGGTTATGAAGACTTCTTTTTTCATATACACTTAAAATTTTGAAGCAGTTTTATCACTTGATTTTTGCAGTACAAACGAAGTGAATTAATTTTTTTTTTCATTTTTAAATATCCATATTTATTTATTTTAAAAAAGATATTATGAAAATAAAAATGCTGCATAAGAATAAAAAAAAAAAAAAAATGAACATTGCATTAGACTAAGCTAAATCAAACTTGATTGTAAACTCAATCGGAATTCAGAGGGCCGGGTCATCTGAATTACCCGTTATTTGTTAAAACTTTAACTATTTATATTTATATAAATAAAAAATATAAGAAGAAAATAAGTGGACTTCCCTAATTTGATGGGTGAAATGTCAACCCAATTTCTCACTCAAAACATGTCAAAGTACTCTCTTTTATAGTATTGTCAAACTCAAAAAACAATGTAACTTTTCAATGTTGGATACTCTTATAAGCCAATCAAGAGCTTACAACTAAAGTAAATTTTAACTAACCAATCAAAATTTTATGAAATAATTAATTGAACCAAAATTCATGGAAATTACACGTAGGACTTAGAAAAATGTGATTGACTGAAATTGAAAACAGGCTCTGTAATATAAATATAGATAGATACTCCATTCGATTCAAAATATAAATCTTTTTAGGAGTTTTCACACAAATTAAGGTACTAATCAAGATGACTAAAGTACCCCTAATTAATACTCCAAAAGAACAAATAAATTAATGAAGAGTTGAATGGAAACTACACATTTTGACAAAAACGAATATATGGAGAAAATAATGTAAGGGTAAATTAGCCAATAAATGCACAATTCTTGTAAAAAGACATAACTTTCAACAAAAAATAACTCTTAGAAAAACTTCTATTTTGAATCAAAGGGAGTATAAATTTTATACACATTAATTTTCTTTTAAAGTCTCGTCATTTGTCAGGATTTAAAAATAATTATTATTTTTTTATGTGGGAGTCTTTATGGTTGTTAATTCTCTTATGTGATTTTAGATTAATATTTTTTACTTTTTTATTTTATTAGAAATTAAAATTTCTACAAATTAATACTTTAGTTTTATAGAGTTTAGAAAAAGATTCACTTGATTTTTGCAGTATAAACGAAGCGAATTAATTTTTTTTCATTTTTAAATATCCATATATATTTATTTTTAAAAAGATATTATGAAAATAAAAATGATGCATAAGAATAAAATAAAAAATGAACATTGCATAAGTCAAAGTTAAATCGAACTTGATTGTAAGCTCAATCGAATTTAGAGGATTCGGTCATCTGAATTACCCGTTATTTATTAAAAAATTAACTATTTATATTTATATAAATACAAAATATAAGAAACAAATAAGTGGGCTTCCTTAATTTGATGGGCTGAAATGTCAGCCAATTTCTCACTCAAAACATGTTAAAGTACTCTCTTTTATAGTATTGTCAAACTCAAAAAACAATGTAACTTTTCAATGTGGGATACTCTTATAAGCCAATCAAGAGCTTACAACCAAAGTAAAATTTAACCAACCAATCAAAATTTTATAAAATAATTAATTGAAGCAAAATTCATGAAAATTACACGTAGGATTTAGAAAAAAATGTGATTGGCTGAAACTGAAAACAAACTCTGTAATATAAATATAAATAGATATGTCCTTTAATTGGTCCTTTGAAGTCCAAGCAAAACCATATGGAAATATTTAGGCTCTCTTCCAATTTCACCCCCACATTAAGACACAAAAGAAATTGGATTAAATGCTGGGTTTTTTTTTTAAAGAGAAAAAATGCTTTGCTGATACTACTCCATAACTGGTACACTTTATTTTCTTCGGCCTTAAAACAAAATCAACAGGCTTTTGTTGAAAATAAAAGAAATTAAAGCACAAAAAAAGAGTAGAGAGGTAAGAAAATTTATTTAATGACAAATAAAATGTTCTTTTGTTTATTTGATTTTTTAAAAAATAAAAACCAAAGAAAAGATCTAAATGGTCAAAAAAGTTAAAAAAGAAAAGAAAAGAGATGGATAGAGAAATAATGTATCAACTTATCTAGCGGTTGAGATATGTTTCAAAACAAAACCCGTACCAAAAGTCCAGAAGAAAAAAAAAGAAAAAGATTGGCTTATTTTTCTAAGGAAACTAAAAAAACATTACAGAGAAAAGGGTACAAGTATCGAACCCGACACCTACGATTCCAGGTTAGAAAGGTTGTGTCAACTGCACAAGCTGCCCTTGGCTTATACACATAAAAGAGCAGCATGTAAATTGCATAAATCAATGTGAATGAAACTAAGTTTACAAAAAAATGTTGAGAGGATCTTAATCCAAGAGAGAAGCCATATTTGACCATTTCATCCTTTTACCATTTTGTAACATTCACCAACACTACTAATGTTAACATGCTATTTCTTCATATTAATTGGAGGGCCTTTTGGTCTTTTTCTGGGAACTTTTAGCAAGGGCAGCGCAGATCTCTCTTTTTCTTTTGTTGTTGTTGTTGTTGTTGTTTGTGGTGGTAGCGGCCATGTTGTTTTGGTTGTTGCTGGTGGTATTATTTGCTGCTACGTTTCCCGGAATCTTGCTCACCTGGAGAGTGTCCTTCACAAATAACTTCAACTTCCATAATGTGGATTCACTCTGCATAAAATGTCAAAAAAAACAAAACTCGGGTCATCACTAACCGAAATCTTGTAAGACATGAGATGTTGGAATCGCGTAAATGAATTGGAAAGTGAAACCACTCGCCTGAATATCCATATCAAGGTCAACCTCCTCGCCTGTTGCTTGGAAAGTGGGATTATTTTGAGAAACGATTAACAAGGCCTTGTCGAGATCCTCAGGAGCTAGTTGGGTGAGAGCAGTCCCGAGTCTTCTCTTCTCTTCAGTCGACATCTTTCTGTAACAAGGAATCAGAAAACCAATAGAAAAAAGTACCAAGCATTAGTACATTAAACATTCATACTAAAAGGTTTCAGTGGACCACAAAATGTAATGGTAATATGGTATCGACACCATTTGCAACATTAAATCATGATTTAGTGGATGCTTCATATTCAAGGCAAGATCATTAGCTTTAACTAGGTCGTAAGTACTTCCGAATGACATTAATCCTGTAATGAACCTCCAAGAAGAAACATTAGCCTGATACCGATAAATGAAGAAAAGTTTCGGGACAATTTGCAATATGATGCTTCCTAACTTACTTGCAAGTCCTCCAAAGTTTTCTAAGGATGCCATAAAGGAAGTCACAAGGGCAGATACAGACCAAACATATCAACACTAATGAATAAGAATATTTAAGTAAAATATGCCTCAGGGACATTTCAAGGAATTGATGCAGAGTCCCAGGAGTAACATGCGTATAAAAGATGCTAGAGAGAGAGTTTAGAGAAAAGCCAGGTGCTTCACTCCCAACTGGTTAAGATATAAACGAACACGCCTCCCTATTTCCTGGATAAGGCTGCATTAAGGAAGCCATACACGGAACAAGAAACTTCTTGCTTGGGAGGCGAAAGGTAAACTTTCAAATAATCCTCAGGGGTTGAGGGGTAAATTTGTTACTAAGCATTCTGAAATTTTTAATTTTTTAATGAGATTCTTAAAATTGGAGGGGGGAGCCACCCCTACCTCCGTCATTGAAGGAAGCCCTTCCCTGGCAATGCAAGACATGCATGATGCACCGGAAAGCAAATAAGTAGGAATTGAAATTCATAAAACCAGAGATTCAAAAGTTCCAATGTCAGGCACGGTTTTGATTTTTGGTCATAGATAAAACTGAGCTGTACCAGAAATTACTTGATCTTACAAACAAGGGATTGAATAAATTATTAATGTTGCCATTGCGTAAATCACACAGGATGTAAATGAGAGCTATACAACGGATCATAACAATCTTCCTGAACTAGATTTGTGACAAAACATAACCCCTTTATAATATAGCCTTCAGAATGAAGGAAAAATTTCCTTTTCATATTCTACATTGGAGCAAAAATAACAAACCTGCAACTTTGGAGTACGGTTTCTCTAAGTTCTTCCAAATTCATATCAACCTCGTCAAGCTGCAAGACCAATAGAAATTCGTTAAATCATTTGCAAGACATCCAAATTTAGTGGCTAATAACCACAAAGTTCAGTTTCACCCAAAAAGAAAAAAAATAATAGTAGTATTCACTAATCTCTAGTTTTATTTCTTGTTATACTTTTTGTTGCAAGAAGCATTGAAGTCTAAAATACCTCAATGCTCAAATCCCTAGCCATCTTGGCATGAGCAGCCTCCTGGGCTAGTTTGATATCCAGTTGAGCTTCTGCCTCCTCATCTTTGCGCCTCTTTTCCTGCAAATACTCGTGTCCAAATAAATCAGTAGTCCAAACAATATATATATATATATATATATATATATATATATATATGAAAATTTTAACAGAAAAAATTGACTAATGGAGATTCAACATACAAAGAAGGTGATGGGAGAAGTATCTATCTATAAATATGGGAGATTATTTAGGTGAGAGGATAGCAAATAACTTCGAAGGAACATTTTGTACCTCTTCATCAACTTTTGGCAAAAGTAGTAGCCATTTCTCCTCAAATTTTGCCAATAACGTTTTGGCCATAACATGTACATTATCTCTTTCATCATTGTACTTAATTGCATTCTTGAATATCAACCTCACATCAGCACATAACTCTCGCACATGCTTGTATCCAGTTCCATCCTTGGCCTCAATTTTATTTTTTACTGTGGTGAAGTCCATGGGCTTCTCAATGACCTAGCATAGAAACAAAGAATAAGCTACATGAGGCAAAATATACGGCTAATATCATCATTGAAACGAGAATAAAACTCTCAACGACGTAATAATACAGAAAGAGAGAGACGAAGATGACTGATCGGATCAATAAACTTGGACAGACAGAGAAAGAGACAGATGAAGGAACTTCGAAAGATCCCGCTGAAGTAAAACGGAAGAGAGATCTAAACCTCACCTCATAGTAGTCATGCAATTCAAGACCGACAACATCTACGGGTTCCATAAAAGGGCCTGCCCACCGATGTTGAATGAGCTGTCAAGTCAAAACAGGGAACTTTTAAACTATTTGTAACATGTCGATAGAGTTATATGTGATCCTCTGCAAAATATCATGAAAGGAACAACATGAAGGTGCATGGGACCTAAATAATAGCAACCTTTGCAAATAATATCTTAAAAGCATCTAACCGGTGATGATAATATATCAGTTCGTCTAATAGCTATAATCAGAAAACTATGAAGATTCGATTTTTTCTAATGACTTCAAAAAATTATTATGTTGTTTCTGAGCAGCTACGCATTCTGCAGTGACCATCCAGATATTGTTTTTCATTATTTTTCCTTTCTTTCTTTATTCCACCTACAAATGCAATTTTGAATATTGTTACAATCTCCAAAGTCCAAAGTCCAAAGCCATAAACCCTGACATCTTGCTTTCCTCAAGATTGTATTAAATTGCAATTAAATCAACTCGAGCATTCTCCCTATTCCCTAGTATAGGGAATTAAATCAATGAATATGTTGTCTCAGTGGTATGACCTCTATCACATCAAGCAATCCAACTTTTTACTTACTCTTTACCATGTTATTTGTTTTTATCTACCTCTTAAATATTAAATCCATACTTATGACACGTCACTGTTTCCGATTGATGCATCTAAAGAGTGCTTTGGACATAATATGTCTAGTGGAAAGCCATCAAAACATGCAATCGCCAAAAATAAAAACTTCATCGAAGTACATCCACAATAGCTTAACAGGGAACCAAGTTTGATCACCTTTCCATTTAGTCATAAGGAAAATAAGAGCTCAGCAAAGACACCTAGAGAATTAGATTAGGATTACACCCTAGAGATACAAAAAGCAATGCCAAAATCCTAGAGTCACCTAACAAAGTTTGTTTTGATTTAAAAGAATTGAAATCATCCAAGTCCATTTTTTCCTCGCCCTTTTCGTTGGCTTTTAATTATTGTGATGTGAAATGGGGGTTATTATTTTCCAATTTTCCTATATTAATTATTGTGATGGTCAGGCCACATTATCATCACGTATACATAGAATTCCAGTTTGTTTTGGGAGGTGATAAAAAATATCAAAAACAGAGAGACAGATAGAAAAGGATTGTTTCACTATTCGGACTGGTTTTCTTTTGGGGAAAAAATGTCTTGAGAATGAAAAAAGTAAATTGGTTTGTGAGATAAGCAGTGGGACTCAGGGTGAAAAAATTAGAAAACCTGCATTTATTTACGTTTTTTCGACTGTTTGAAAACCCTTTTCCAGTTCTTAAAAATAATAAAAGCCCTGCAGCATCACTATGACTTGTCCCGGTGGTGCCTTATTTACTTTAGTAAGTACCTCATACAAATTAGGGTTATTCCCTCAACAATCAACATATGAGGTTTGGCTCGGGGCATTGGTTTTTATTGATTCATTGATTATATCATATATTGATTGTCTTATTGATTGTATAGCTTAATTAATGAGATCCAGTGATCAGAGGAATTCTCGTAAGTGTTAGG
Organism: Vinca minor; assembly: GCA_026122235.1. Classification (NCBI taxonomy): domain Eukaryota; kingdom Viridiplantae; phylum Streptophyta; class Magnoliopsida; order Gentianales; family Apocynaceae; genus Vinca; species Vinca minor. The sequence goes on from JAOCZM010000026.1 coordinate 6,458,562, forward strand.
ATTCATTGTAAATAAGCTAAGTTGTATACTAACAAATATACAAGAGAAACTCATCTAAATCTCAAGTTTGTACAATTGCTATGAGTTCAGAGATACCAATTTCACATCAAACTATGCTCAAATACTTCATTTTGGTTCCCTTTTTTTTTACAACATATGGATATAAATGATCATATCAATAGCAGTAAACAATGCCAAACTTTAAATGAAACGAGCAGGTTGATGGGCATATGCATGGACAGAGGTGGTAGTTTAATATTTTGAAAATTACGGGAGAAAAGAAAAAGGGCCGGGGAGGGGCTGAATCTCAATATGTTTGACCAGTAAGGGCAAGAGACAATATATGCAAACAAACTGTCATCACCTGGCTTATTATTTTGCTATCGAATTGGCGTATAAGTTCTTGCATTCTCTTGGCAGCAGCTGCTTCCCTACGTGCTGCATCCTGTTGTCGTTTTCTAAAGCCTGAAAAGTGTTTCTCCTTGTCTTTGTCTTTCTGAGCTGAATTGCCTTTTGGGGTAGTTTGCTTTTTCTTATTTGTAGTCGAGTAAAATTGTTCAACTTCATTCAGCTTCTGCTCAAGCTGCAAAAGCAAAGAAAATATTTCATCATCTTCAAAACTTCATCCAGAATATAGATTCTTAACATCTATCATAATTGTTGGAAGAAAAAGTAATGAAATATTAATTGCAAGTTGGAAGGATCAAAATAAATGCAACGATACAAATTCAATTATAGAATAGTTGGGGTTGAAGGACACTACTTTGTAATTTAGAAATACAGTCACTTAGAAATTTCAGAATGCAATACAATTCAAGCACAGGGTTTTGAAGATACGTGTTTCTCCAGCCTACAATGTCAAATCCATGACTTTTTCCTCCAAGTTTCAACTGGACGAATGCACATGGTAACTATAGTATTAAATGATCACAAACAATGAGAACTCGTTCAATAAATAAAATAAAACCCTCATAATTTCAGTATAGCTGATGATCATACAACACTGTGTCAACCTTAACCAAGGATGACTAGAAAATTTCAACAGATAAGCAGTGGATATAACCACTTCGCCATACCTGATCAACCTTCGTAAACATTTCATCTAGTTGAAGCTTAAGGTTCTCCATATTAGATTCGTTGCCTATCATTTCCATAGGATTTGGAATCTGGATATCATCCACCAAGACATGATTTAACTCCATCTGCTAATTCATTAAAAATAAATCACTAATACTTACAAGAATAAACTAATACACTGCGAAACAAACTCCCCATCCCTCCAATTTCCAATCCCCCCAACTAGCCTGCCCACATAAAAAAGGGAAATCGCCTGTCCCTATACAAGCCCCATACATGTCCCCACCACTCAGAATTGCCATATGGACATTTTTTCCAATTCCATTACATTTGGCAAGTTGTGAGTGGTTGGGAACAGCATGAGGGCAGACGATTTTTTGCCCCCAAAAAAAATAGAGATGCAAGAAAGACAAGCTGAAAAAAAGGAAGCAAACAAAATCTTAACTTTATAAGAACCCTAGTAAAAAAAAATACTTTATCAATGAAACCTCAATATCATTTACAAACTGCAAATGACAAACAGATATGCAAGCACATCCTGGAATAGAATTTTAACAAAGATTCACAATATAATTACATAAACACATGTATATAACTAATTCAAATCAAATCCATTAACAGAACAAATTTTTTTTCACCAAAAAAAATTTATTTTAATGACTTTCCAAACCTTCCTCGACCTCCCCTATCTCCTACACTCTCAAGCCTTCATCCTTCAAGTGTTCGAACCAGTGCGTCACTCAGCCTTCTTTTTTTGTGTGTCCAAACAAAAAATAAAAATCAAGGGAACTCAGAATGGAATTGATGAAAGATTAAAAAACAACAATTCAACCAAAACAACAGTAGATCGAGGTAAAACACTGTAAATAGGTAAAAATCGGAGAATCCCAATTGCAAGAGAGAAAGAGAAGTGCTAACCTCGCCGGAGAAAGATTCGTTGGAGAAGCAATGAAGCTCCAAGGTGGCCGCGATTTCTTATTGAACTTTTAACGGATCATTTTGACCCAAAAAAATGCGTTTGGGTCCAAGAATTACAAAGACTAGTAGATGATGATTGATTCGGTTTAGGGCCCAGCTCAATTAGGGCCAGAAAAATGCGGTTAGGGTATGGTGTTTACAGGCAGATGTCAGTCCACAAAAAATGTTCATGAGAAAGTAGAATTTATTGTTTGAGTTATTTATTTAGAAAATCGTCAATTAATTTGTGACAGATTAAAAATAAAATTTGAATATATAATTCAAGACGAAGATGTTGAAGATCAGCAAAATAAATAAAGTGCAAGTTGGAATTCATTCAAGGAAGAAGCTAGCAAAAAAGGATGATCAAGAAGAAGAGAGAGGAAGCTGCAAAATGGCTAAGGCAAATAAAGACCGGATATGTGATTTGGGCTGGCCAGAAAGAATTAAAATAGAATAGGCCCAAGTACATTTGTGAATAGAGTAGCGTGGTCTTCCTTGTAAATAAAATGGCCCGATTTGGTTGTAATTCGAAAGTTAGTTTAGTTAGTTTAACTGAAATTAGTTAGCATTAAATACTAATTAGTTAGACTAGTTAGTTATTCAGTTTGCTTAGATTTTCTTGTATATATACTTGAGCAAAAGCACATATTCATTTATGAGAAATATCATAAAAGTTTCCCCCCCAAAACATTGTTCTTCCTCTCTCTACATTTCACTTTGATTTTCATCATGGTATTAGAGCATCATAGCATCAAGACTATGATGATTTGCTTCCGCATTACAGCCTACTGATGATATGCATTAAGTTTTCTAAATAGTTGATCAATTTAGCTATTGAAAAAGGTTGAAAGTTCTAGAGTTTTTTTAGGCTTTGATTCTTAGATATTCATCTGAGATTGCTTCCTACTTTGATCTATATACTTGTGTGTTGTTGTGGTTGATGTTCCTGAGAAATTTAGTCAGTTTTTTTTGATGATTTTGATTGAGAAATTGAGAAATTTTCTGCTCGGATTTTAGGTTTTCTGTTTGAGAAATTCAGTTGCTAAAACTGATTGTTTTGTCATCTCTCACTTTAGCTTTCTGATTCTGTTGCGAATATACCTCATATATTCACTTTTCTTAGCACTTCTATATCAAAATTTTGTTCTCAGATATCATTCTAGGTCTTCTTCTATTTTGATCATGGCAGACTTATCCTCATTTTCACAATCTGTTGAAACTCCTATTACTCATCCATTTTACTTACATCCTAATGAAATTCCTAGCTTGAAACTTAGTTCTAAGATCTTGACTGGAGGAGCGAATTACTCTAATTGGAGGAGAGGTGTAAAAAGGACTTTGATAACTAAGACCAAGCTATGTTTCATAGAGAATGTTCCGGGTATAGCTATACCTAGACAACATGATTCTTTGTATCAGGCATGGCAACAAGCAGACCAAATGGTCTTCACTTAGATCCTGAACAATGTTAGTGAGAGTATAGGACCTAGTATACAATTCTTTAACACATCACATCAAACTTGGAAGGATTTGGAAGAAAGGTATCAAGATAGTGATCTGTATAGGTACTCAACTCTTTTAGAAGAAATATATGGTTTGAAACAAGGTACTATGTCTGTGACTGAGTACTTTACTCAATTAAAAACACTTTGGGAGGATTTTCTGCTGGCAAGATCATTGCCTCGATGTACTTGTGGTTTGTGTATATGTGGAGGAAATGTTGCAATGCAAAAATTCCATGAGCAGGGTTTTGTGGTAAATTTTTTTAACGGGTTAAATGAAAATTTTGCCACAGTAAGATCACATGCTTTGATCAAGAAGCCAACTCCAGGCATCAATGAAGTGTTCAATGATGCCTGCCAGCATGAAAATGAGAAGGCATATGCAATCCAACATTCAATGCCACATATCTTGTGCAGTCAACGCGGTTCAAATGATATAGCAAGTAATTCAGGAGCCAGCACCACAATGTAGTTTGTTGTTCATAACCATAATATAAATGTAGTAAGAGGCAGTTATGGTAGAGGAAATTTTAACAGGAAACAGTTAACTTGCAATTTCTGTGGAAAATTAAGGCACACTATTGATAAATGCTAAAAGAAGCATGGCTATCCTAAAAATAGTCAATACAAAGGGCCAACTGGAAATATTTTAACTACAAATGCTGGAATGTAAGGACCTAGGCTTTTAACAATAACAATCAAGGATCCTATCAGCATCAAAATTTCAAAACTGTGAATGCAGCTGCTACTGTTATGGAGCCAAGCATATCCATTGGATATCCTGTTGGTAATATGCTTGCAACTAACATTCCATTTACAGGTTTTACAGCTAAGCAAAAAAAATATTTGGTGTATCTAATTCAAAAAATGCAAGGTACTGGAGGACATGCAAGCACAAGCAATGCGGATCACAAATTTGCAACAGTCAGTGTTGTAGTTACAGAACTAGCTGCTGATTATCATGCCTTGCAAGAACATTTTGATGTCAATGTGGCATCAACAGGTACTTCTTTGTTCTCAGCTGAGAATGCCTGAATAATAGACTCGGGAGCATCTGATCATATAACTATGAATGATCAATATTTTGTTGAATCTATGCCTGTGAACCATATCTATATACATCTTCCTAACAAATGTGTTATTCCAGTCACAAAAACGGCACTATTCAGCTTACCTCTACCATTCTTCTTAAAAATGTTCTTTGTGTGCCTCATTTCATGTTTAATATCATTTTTGTGTCAAAGTTAACTCATCAGAATTCTTGTTCAGTAACATGTATTTCTGATCAATGTTTCATTCAGGATTTGACTACAAAGAGGTTAATTGGGACAGGTAAAGAGTGGAAAGGACTATTTTTTTTCCAATTGATCCCTCTTGATACTCGAACTTGTTTTTCTGCTCCTTCTAATGTAGTCATTCATATTACTTCTAAAGAAATAAATTCCTTACTCTGGCATTATAGATTAGGACATTTAGCCTTATCTAGATTGCAATGTAACAAGGGTTTATCTTTTGTTACTAAGTGTAGTACTTCTCTTTTGATCTGATACATGTAGACATTTGGGGTCCATTTTCTGAACCAATTGTGTTAGGCCACAAATATTTTTTAACTATTGTAGATGATCATTCCAGATACACTTGGGTGTATCTTTTCCAATATAAATCTGACGCTAGAGGTACATTGCAAAATTTATGTACTTTTGTGCAAGCACGATTTCAAACCTCCATTAAGGTCATAAGATCAGACAATGGAGGAGAATTCAATATGCCAGATTTTTATGCCAAATGTAGCGTTGTGCATCAAACTTCTTGCACTTACACTGAGCAAAATGGCTTGGTGGAGAGAAAGCACCAACACATATTAAATGTAGCTAGATCACTAAGGTTGCAATCACACTTGCCTATAGTTTATTGGGGACACTGCATTAATCATGCAGTTCATTTGATCAATATTACTCATACACCTATCTTAAACAATTTTACACCTTTTGAAAAGCTGTACAATAAGAAACCTGCATATGATCATCTTAAAGTGTTTGACTGTCTGGCTTATGCTTGTAGTTTAGAACTTTCAGAAACAAGTTTGATGCAAGGGGAAAACAATGTGTATATTTAGGGCAATCATCAACTACAAAGGGTTATATTTTTCTAGATATTGATAGTCTAGATATTTTCATCTACAGAAATGTGATGTTTGTAGAACACATTTTCCCTTTTTCGTGTAAAGATACTCATTCATCTTTTGAATCTTCTTTACATTCTACTCCTGGTCTGACTGATGCACTACCACTTGTATATAATTCTCCTTGTTCAGAATCTTTGCCACATTCTCTTTCTCCTTCTCATAACAATAATATGTCTTCCTCTTCTTCTTTACCACTAAGAAGATCTACTAGGCAGTCTCATCCTCCCACACATCTTCAAGATTTTGAATGCCCTACACTTTCTAATTCTTCTCCACATTCTATCTTTCATTTTGTCACTTATGAACTGATCTCACCCCAAGATCAGTGTTTTGTATTTGCTCTTGATATTGCACAAGAGCCTAGCAATTATGCTGAGGCTGCTCAGTCTCATGTTTAGAGGGAGGCTATGAATGCTGAGATTAAAGCATTAGAGGAAAACCAAACATGGACTTTGGTACATTTGACAAAAGATAAACATCCCATTGGCAATAAATGAGTGTTTAGGGTCAAATTCAAATCAAATGGAGAATTGGAAAAATATAAAGCAAGATTAGGGGCAAAAGGGTATACTCAGTAAAAAGGGATTGATTTCTTAAGTACACTTTCTCTAGTAGCCAAAATGACCTCTATTAGGACATTACTTGCTTTGGCAATTGCAAAGGATTGGTTTATTCATCAACTGGATATTAATAATGCTTTATTGCATGGAGATTTGCATGAAGAAATATATATGCAGCCACCACCTGGTTATGTTGATCCTAATAGTAACCTAGTTTGTAAGCTGAATAAATTTTTGTATGGGCTTAAACAAGTCAACAGAGAATGGAATGCAAAGCTAACCTCAAAATTAGTAAAAATAGGTTTTGTTCAGTCATGACATGATTATAGCCTTTTCATCAAGCATGATCATGTGAAAACAGATACTTTCATTGCATTATTGGTGTATGTAGATAGTGTTATATTGGTTAGTGAAAGTCAAGATGAATTTGACAAAGTAAAGAAGTTCTTGCATGGACAGTTTAGAATAAAAAATCTGGGGGACTTGAAGTATTTGAAAGGGATTGAAATAGTGCGAAATGAAGAAGGCATTGTATTGTCACAAAGAAAATATGTATTGGATTTACTCAAAGATGAAGGTTTTGAAGATTGTGCTCCAGTTAGCACACCCATGGATACTGTGACAAAGTTCTCACATACAGACTCAGATCCTTTTGAGGATATTACATCCTACAGAAGATTGATAGATAAACTGTTGTATTTAACAGCTACAATGCCAGATATTTTCTTTGTTGTTCAACAAACTTAGTCAATTTATGGACAAACCATCCATTTTGCACTAGAAAACTGCTCATAGAATACTGAGATACATAAAGAATTCACCAGGACAAGGATTGTATTATTCAGCACATAGCACATTAGAATTGAAAGCATATACATATAGTGATTGAGCAGGCTGTGTGGAAACTAGAAGATCAGTAACAGACATGTGTATCTTTCTTTGAAATTCTTTGATATCATGGAGATCTAAGAAGTAGGCAACTGTATCAAGAAGTTCAGTTGAAGCTGAATATAGGGCCATGGCCTTAACAACCTGGGAAATACAATGTCTTGTGAACTTTTTGCAGATTTAGGAATAAGGAAAATAAGAGCAGTGTCTTTGTTTTATGACAGCAAAAGTGCCATCCACATTGCTGAGAATCCTGTGTTTCATGAGAGGACTAAGCATGTTGAAATAGACTGCCATATAGTAAGGGAAAAACTTATGGGAGGATTGATATAACCTTTGCCAATCAAGACAGAAAAGTAGTTGGCAGATGCTTTTACAAAGCCTTTGTGTGCAAGTAAATTGAACAACCTGTTACAGCGCTTGGGTTATATGATTTATTTGGAACTCCATCTTGTGGAAAAGTGTTGAAGATCAACAAAATAAATGAAGTGCAAGCTGCAATTCATTCAAGGAAGAAGCTAGCAAAGAAGGATGATCAAGAAGAAGTGAAAAGGAAGCTGCAAAATGGCTAAGGCAAATAAAGACTGGATATGTGATTTGGGCTGAGTAATTGCGAGCTGGGCCAGGAAGAATTAAAATAGAATAGGCCCAAGTACATTTGTAAATAGAGTAGCTTGGTCTTCGGGGATTTGCATGGGCCTGGCCCAGTTTTTTCATTTCAGTCATGACCTGGCACCCGAAATTGGTGGACAAACATTTTTGTCCAGGACGGAAGTGGGGACTTCCGTCCTGGGGTCATAACGGAAGTGGGAGTTCCGTCCCGACTGACGTGGCAGTTTTTCCCACGCGCGTTGCCACGTATCCATAACGGAACTCCCACTTCCGTTATGAACCCAGGACGGAAGTGGGACTTCCGTTCTGAACTGGCAGTGTGTTTGCCTAAAGACACTTAGGTTTTTTTCCTGAGGTCGCCCGTTTTCAAAGGTTATTTTTCTGAGGTATTTGTATTACAAGAATCAAAAACAATATTTCCAAAACACAATGCTTACTAAAAATTGAGCAAGAAAATGAATAAATTGTATATATTAATATAAAAACAAGCAACAGAATTATCGCAATAATATTTTACAACGGGAAAAAATTAACATTCTTCGTAACTATAATGAACGAAACGTAAACAACGTAAATGAAAACCTATCTACGGCGCCGAATGTGTGTATGGAACGGTGTGTCCCGGGGCTGGTCGCAGGAAGTAAATGCGGCCATCTCTAACACGCATCGTGTCAGTATATTATAAACAAGGAAAATCAATGTAGACAAACAAAAATACAAAACTTACAATAATGACCTCAGAAGGCGCGATGGGTTGAATGTCCATCGGGAGTGGACCGGCATCCCTGTTGTGTGGGTTTGTAAGGAGGTGCACGGTGATGCGATTGTACCAATCCATGTACTCACGGGTTGGTAAGATCACATTACCGGGGACCGGGACAGCGTTCGCCAGTGCATCCTCTCGGGCATCCCACATGGCTATGTAAGATTTGTGCTTGTTATCCCAGTTCATAGTGGGTCCCGCCGTGTTGGTGTGGACGTCCTCGCCCTCTGTCGTACCCTCTGCCACCGATGGGGTTGGTATCACCTGCTGGAACCCGAATTGCCTAGGAACCCGGTCCGGCATGTGAAACTCAACCAACTCGAAACACACGAGTGGCGTACGGGCCCGGCAGGTGGACAGGAAGCCCTCATCGCGAGAGACCCGCACGGCAATAACCCAATCGGGGTACGACCTCCATATGAACTGTCAAAAAAATTTGTACATTAGCATAAATTAATTACGCAAATAAAAAAAACTTACGAAAAATACGATAAACCTTACCCCCTGAGCGTCCGTCAGTCGGTCTAGCTGGTCGCGAAACACCGTCAGCTGATATTTCGGCGTGTTCTTGAAACTCTGGGCGGTATTCCAACGCGCCCCGTACGCACGGCCGTTCGCGGGAGGTTCATTCATAATCTCCCCCCGGTTTGCCGGCTTGAGAAATGATATGCGCTCCCATGCCCACAACTGGTACAAACAAACACGGATTAATCATCAGATATTTAAAAAAATGAAGGGAAACAATAAAAACGCATTAAAAATTACAACAAACCTGGATCAGAAGGCAACAGCTAGCAATGTCCTTAGAGACGGCCTGTGCAGAGATGCACATTTGGCGGTAGAGGTAGGATAGGACGCCGCTGGCCCAGGAATGCTGGTCCTGGCCGAGATCTCCGTCGCTGATGAGCAAGAGATATCACATGTTCCCTCGCGACCAGGATTTATCCGGGAAAAGGAAAGTGGCCATGCAGAGGAAAATCAGGGCCCGGGCCCGCTGGTCAACCGCGAGTTCCGTGGCATCCTCGCCTAGGGGCTCGAAAATGTGGGCGTACACCTCTGCAAGCTGGATGGCGTTACCCTTAATTGACTCGGCGGGGGGCGGAATCCTGGATATCGTGGACGCGCTCAATCCACTGACGCTTGGTCATGTTGTAGTCCTCATTCCACGACACCACGTGGCTCTCAATGGGCAGTCCTAGGAGGCATCCTACGCCTTCTAGGGTGATGGTGACCTCACCGCATCGCAGATGGAAGGAGTGCGTCTCGGGGCGCCACCGTTCTACTAATGCGGTGATCAGTGCGTGGTCTATCTTTATCTTACCTATCCGACAACAACCCCCGAAACCTATACTGTCAATGAGATCTAGCACTCTCCGGTTGCCTTCGCGTCGGTATGCCTAAAAAAAACTCCCGTCATAACTAATGACCTTCAAACCTCTGTCTAGGACTACATCCCCGCCCCAAATCCTAAGTGATCTATGTGAGGTGTGTTTGTTCAACAAACTGGGATCGTACGAACCGGGCATAAGGTGGGCCGGAAAAGCCATCTATAATAAAAAACAGTGGGATTTTATCAATAACATATGCGTAAAATAACAATTCGCACTTAAATCATAAGGATATCAAATTCACAAAAATTGCAATTAAAATAAATAAATATCAAATTCACAAAATTGCAATTAAAATACATAAGGATCAAATTCACAAAATTGCAATTAAAGTACATAAGAATATCAAATTCACAAAAATTGCAATTAAAATACAAATATATTTCAAATTCACAACATTGCAATTAAAATACATAAATATCAATTTCTCAAAATTTGCAATAAAAATATCATAATTATCAAATTCTCAACAATACAAAAATATCAAATTCACATAAATATATAACTATCAAATTTACAAAAAATAAATACATTTTTAATTGGCAATTGAATTTTAAAACTATAGATAAAAAAAAATTAAATAAATTAAAACAAAAAAAAATATACCTCCAAATTTAAAAAAAATTGGGGGGGAGAGAGAGTGGTGGTGGGGAAGATTGAAGCTGGCTCCGGTGGACGGCGGCAGCGTCGACGGGAGGGAGGGAGAGACTGGCAGCGAAGGGAGGGGGAGAGGGAGTTTTTTTTTTTTGTGGAGAATTTGCTATGCAAATCGCGGTGGGGGGAAGAAGAAGGGTTTTTTTTAAGTCGAGAGGCCGAGACCCGAAGTCCCACTTCAGTCACGAGAGCCATGACGAGTGGGAGTTCCGTCCCGGGTTGCCACGTCGCCAGGGGACGGAACTCCCACTTCGATTATGGCTCTCTCCGTCCCTGGACAAAAATGTTTGTCCACCAATTTCGGGTGCCATATCATGACTGAAATGAAAAAACTGGGCCCGGCCCATACAAATCCCCCTGGTCTTCCTTGTAAACAAAATGGCCCGATTTTGTTGTAATTAGAAAGTTAGTTTAATTGAAATTAGTTAGCATTAAATACTAATTAGTTAGACTAGTTAGTTATTCAGTTAGCTTAGATTTTCTTGTATATATACTTGAGCGAAAAGCTCATATTCATTTATGAGAAATATCAGAAAAGTTTTCCTCCCAAAACATTGTTCTTCTTCTCTACATTTCACTTTGATTTTCATTAGAAGAGAGTATCTATTACTCTATTTCTTGTGAGTTTTTTAGTCTTGATTTTATCCCTTTCTCACATATATATGATAGTTGAGCAAGATGGCTAAGGTCCCTCCATATCTTCGGAATCTTTTCTAAGTTGTCTGATCAAATTTCCCCACTCGCTAGATATTAGCCACGTGGTAGGACCATTTCCAAACCAGACTCGCGACTAGTAGAAATGGTGAAGTGACATTCTCCTTCCCAAACCAGGCATGCAACACTGTCATAAAGTATAACATAAATAGGATGATATAATTAGTCAAACAAAAAGTTTAGTGTCCAAAACAGCAAAACGTAAATAGTTTAGCAATCTTAATAACTATTCCCTGAAAAAAGAAAACTAATTGAATGGGAGTGGACTTTACTCTTGTCTTGTCACTGCCTTAGCAAAATCTCACATTGGCTAATGAGTAAAATATTAAGTAGCATAAAAGTTGGTTCTTTGAAGCAGTTATTCTGCGGACTCAGTTGTGAGGGCCTATAACGGGCTTTTACTTGGTTTAGTATCGTTTTTGTATAGGTGCACTGAAATAGGCACCATATTTTGGGGTGGGAATAAACTAGGCACAACGCATTTGGTGTATGCGTAGTTCAAATACACAACGCATAAGAAGTATGCGTTCTTCAAAATTCAAGGACACAACGCATAAGCGGTATGCGTTCTTCACAACACAACGCATTCAATGTATGCATTCTTCAAAAGCTACAACGCATACTGGGTATGCGTTTTGACCGAACCCTACACCGTCTCCCCTTTCCTTTTCTTCTTTCTCTTTTCTTCCTTCTCCCCCCAAGTCGCGGCAGTGAAAGAACCATGGCAAAACTTTGAAGCTTTCCTCCTCAAAATCTCTTTCCTCCAAGCAAAAAATCAGCAAAAATGTCTTGAAAAATCATTCTCCTCCACAACATCATCATCATTTTGGTATAATTTATCACCCTATCTTTGTTAATATTGTAATTTAATTTGTGTTATTTTTTTTGTATTAAATTGGTTTTTTTTTGTGTTAATTTTGTGTTGTTTAGTAATAGTAAGTTAATTTTTATGTGATTGAGTATAAATTTGTGTTGTTTAGTTTTGATTTAGACTGTATAATTATTTTGTATAATTTTGATTTAGTTATGATAAATTGGGGTATTTTAGTATTAATTTGTATAATTTTGTGTAATTTTGTATATTATATTATTTTAGAATAATCATTGTTAGGGAAATTTAAAAATTGGTAGTGAAAAATAAACATATGCTTTAATTTTAATTTATGTTTAACTAAATTGTTTATGTTAGATTTTCACTATCACAACATATAAGACTTAATTTTTAATTTTATGATAATTGAAGCTTATTGATGGAGCCTCGTAGAGTACCTGCCGATGTTCATCCCGGCCCCTTAGATTGTTCATTATTGACTATGCAAGAGGAACACCGATCTTCATTGATTTGGGATGGTAATCAAGAAAATAAAAGTTTAATAGCTCGTAGGTATGATAAGATTTTTTGGAGGTTTATTCTGAGACTCACGAGAGGGTTCGTGAGTGGATAGATAGAGCGGGATTTGGTGGTTTAGTAAGGATTGGGTATAGGGACAAGGATCTTTCGCTCATTACTGCCTTGGTTGAGCGTTGGAGTCCAGAGACCCACACGTTTCATCTTACAGTAGGTAAAGTGAATGTGACGTTACAGGATGTGGCTCTTTTGTGGGGTTTGCCAGTAGAGGGATTACCATTAACAGGGGTAAGTATAATCGTACAAAAGAGCGGTGGATTGAGCAGATAAATATTAGTTTTGGATTTAGACCTGCGGCAACCGATATTCGAGGTAATCAATTGGTGAAGTCACTTTTAGAGGCATTTATTTTGACTCCACTACCAGATGATGCTACTGATTTGGACTTTTCTAGGCTTGCCCGTGGTCTTATTCTTATGTTGTTAGGGGGTCAGTTTTTCAGTGATCACAGCGGCAACCACGTCCCGTTGCGGTATCTCCAGTTCCTGGCTGATTTAGATCGCACTCCATTGTATAGTTGGGGGAGCGGTGTATTGGCATATCTGTATAGATCTTTATGTACACCTGCTCTTGGGGTAGCCAAGGAAATTGTGGGTCCGATGACGCTTTTGCAGTTGTGGGCGTGGACACGTATATCAGTGGTTCGTCCGCTCATTAGGGGGCCAGTTGAGTTTCCTCAGGGTGCTGCTTATGGTGGTCGTTGGTCTTTTCCCCTGGACTTATCTTTACTCCCGAGGCGGGTTCTTATTACCTATCGCGATCAATTAGATTCACTACAACCTCAGCAGGTAGATTTATATTTGAAATAGTATTTAATAATTTTATAAATTGTTTTTTATATTTAATTAACTTTAATATTTGTGTTGCTGTTTGATTGGCTTCCATATCGGGATGTCATAGTTTATCCTGGAGATGATGTATGGCGTGCCGAGGCCCCGCTCATTTGTTTTGAGATCGCCGAGATACATCGACCTAGTCGGGTGATGAGACAGTTTAACTTTGAGCAGTATGTACCTCCAAACTGCGACACCCGTTCGGATTGGCATAAATTGAAGATACATAAGGCGAATGAGGATTGGAGTATGGTGCATAGGCAACAAATCCAAACTTGGGATGCTAAACATCATTTCATAGTCAACGGTCATCATATCGCAGACGTCCAGAGACCTAGGCCTGATTATATGGATTGGTATTTGGTGAGGACGCGATGCCAAGTTTGAAACGCCATGCATCGGTTACATGTTTCAGACGGTTTTCATGCAACCGCCGCTACTGTTGTAATGTTGGTAAGAAATAATTATATTTAGTTTCATTTTTTAGGTGTGTATATTATTTTAATATTCTTTACTTTTATCTTCTTTTAATATTCTAAAGAATTTATATTTTATTTTATCTTGAATACGTGGCAGGGAAATGTTGTCGCTGAATGCTATAATATTGCCATGGAGGCTGACCAGCAAGCGCCACCGCACATGAAGAATTTTATGGAGCGAATAATCTCAAAGTATAGCAGAGGCTTACTGGCAGTAGGTGGTTCACTAAGGTGCAGACCATCGGCTCGCGCCATTCCTTCAGACGCAGTCATTCCAACTCCCATTAGTGCACCAAGATCACCCATAGCCGACCGTAGAGCACGGGGAGTTAGGAGAGGTGGTAGGAGACATCGAGAAGGGAGAGGCATTGGTCGTCGCGAACGTGGTCGGGGCCAGCCCTCCCCAGCACCAGTTCCAGATGCACAGATTCCACCTGAAGTAGATATTCGTCCAGATTCCCATTTTGGACAGTCATACGATCCCGGAGCCAGTTCAGTTCCACCGTCTTCTGAAGCCTGGACACCTAGTCAGTGTGTTGTTACAGGTAGTATTTCTGCAGCGGGGCCGTCAAGATTTCGTGAACCTGGTACAGGTGATACTTTTGTCGACCAGTTATTTGGCGGAGATTCTCATTTAGATAATGAGTTTGACGGTTTGACTCCTAAGGAGAGGATTTTGCGTAGGTCAGACCGGGATAGGTTCGAGCCAGATCGTTACACATCGACCGATTATCCATAGTCCAATTTCTTATATTGTGTACATGATGTTAATCTTATTTGATGTACCTTGAAATTTTATTGATTACCATAAAATTCATCGCACCATAAGTCGAAATGCACTTTTATTTATTAATTGACACAATTGAAAGGCAAAAAAAAAAAAAAAAAAATCTACAAACCATAACACGAGTTCAATACAACATGTGTTCCTGGATAATGCGTTCCAACCTTCCAATCAAGGATATCGTTAGGGGCCGGATGTACTTTCAGATATTCTTCGTTGCCGCCATGGCCCATATTGTAAAAAGCAACAAACTCTAACCACCCTCCTAAGAAGTAATCACCTTCATAGTATGTATGGACTGGTAGTGAAATTATGTGACCATTTGTGTCTCGCATGTGCAATACCCCTGGTATTCTTGCAAAGCCCATATCGCAACGCCATTGTATGTACTTATCACAAATCTGTGGCCATGAACAAATAAATTATGGTAAAATAATTATTTCATGTGAAAATAATATTAGTAAATATAGTTACAGCTATTCGTAGCATACCAGTTTCTCCATTTTTGGGTTATGATTCACATATATGTCAAAACTTTTGAAATACCAAGCTCCGTATGACGGATTGGCTATTTCCCCATTCAAACGTCCAATTCGGGGCAAATTTGCTGCAACACGTCTCTGTGACTTAAAATATACATCTATTATGTTATTTGAGGAAGGTGTAAAATATATGAGATCCTCCAGGACAAGATTATTTTCTACCACAAACTCTTCAATACCAGTTTCGAAAGAGTAGTTCCCGCAACTATTGGTAACAGAAACACACCACTCATTACTAATTGCGTCGTGCAAATAGAATTCATGGGGTACCCCGACACCATTTACCTCCAACCATGAAGTGAAGGAAGATGGTATAGGCTACAAAATGTAAATTTCGTTAGATAACGAACGATTATTACGAGAAAAAAATAATATTAAATATAAGACATTACCATTCTTCCCCAGCGTCGATATCCGGCAACAAGTGCAAACCTATTATTCAAATATTCAACAAGTGGTGGATCCATACCGCTATTCATTTCAAAAACCAATTTTTATGTAAAGAATAGGTTACGAAGAAAGAAATTTATAGGCTACAACCATGAAGTGAAGGAAATGAGATAAGATGTTTCAAAATTATTTTGGATGTCATCTAGTGCACAACGCATTCCCCCATGCGTTGTTCTTAAAGTAGATAAGATGTATCGAAAATCTTCACGTGGTAAAGCCTGCCAGTGATAAGATTTTTCAGAATTATTTTTGATGTCATCTAGTGCACAACGCATTCCCCCATGCGTTGTTCTTAAAGTAGATAAGATGTATCGAAAATCTTCACGTGGTAAAGCCTGCCAGTGATAAGATTTTTCAGAATTATTTTTGATGTCATCTAGTGCACAACGCATTCCCCCCATGCGTTGTTCTTAAAGTTGATAAGATGTATCGAAAATCTTCACGTGGTAAAGCCTGCCAGTGATAAGATTTTTCAAAATTATTTTGGATGTCATCTAGTGCACAACGCATTCCCCCCGTGCGTTGTTCTTAAAGTAGATAAGATGTATCGAAAATCTTCACGTGGTAAAGCCCTGCCGATGATAAGATTTTTTCGAAATTATTTTTGATGTCATCTAGTGCACAACGCATTCCCCCATGCGTTGTTCTTAAAGTTGATAAGATGTATCGAAAATCTTCACGTGGTAAAGCCTGCCAGTGATAAGATTTTTCAAAATTATTTTGGATGGCATCTAGTGCACAACGCATTCCCCCATGCGTTGTTCTTAACGTTGATAAGATGTATCGAAATATCTTCACGTGGTAAAATCTCCAATTGATAAGATAAGGTTGGGAAATCTTCAAAAATTATGTTTGCTACCCTATATATATATTAACTGTAAGTCATCGTCCAAAATCATCAAATAAACCTTACAATTATACATTCACACTCACCATTCTTCCCCATTTAATCAAAAAATGACGACCAACCTGCAAAATCCCATTAGAATTTTTCTATACTGGGATAGTCAAATTGAACGAGACCAAGAAGGTCACTATTTTACAGGCCATGTAAAGCAAACATGGACGTTAAGGCGCAAGGTTGCACATGCAGAGATGGTCCAAAGAATATTAGCCCTTAAAGGGTTAAACACAATGGAGTATGAAGTTCGAATGACACTTAGGTGGCCATTTTACTCACCGGAGTGGGAACGTTTCTTTTACTCAGCTGTTGATATGAACAATGATGAGGAAATGGCTGCTCTTTGGGATATTCACCCGCAATTTGGTGCATCTGGTGTACACATTCATATTTTATTTGTGCAAGTGTCCATCCAAACAATGTCTAATGACGATTTTGACGGTCCCAATAATTTCAATAGTCAAAATTTTTTTGGTTCAAGCTCACTATCTAACTTGCATTATTCACCAATTGCAACTATCCCAGATCGTCCGGCAGAACCGGTGCAATGCCCCCAACCACCAATGCATGTTACTCCAGTTACACATATAGTTGCATCAGCTGAACCTATGCTAAATGGACCTGCTGTAGCTAACTCTCAAGGTCCGACTTCAGATGTGGACGGTGATCCCCGACTCAGAAGGTCCAAATGGCGATGACTCTGATGAACACGAAGAGGCAACGACTAATATGTACCCTATAAGAGAGGAAGGTCCGTCATTCCCACTTACTGATTACACCGCATACCAATGTTTCAAAGATTTAGGTTCAGGTGCCCAAATTGATGATTTACAAGAAGATGCGGACGTCACCATGGATGACTGGACCCCCGAGACAAAGCACCTGAAACAACATATGCGGTTCCCGTGACAAAAGTGAAGCTTTGTTGGCGGTTAGAATTTGGAGTGTCCAGAATAAAGTAGAGTTTAAGGTTACTAGGAGCAATACAAGGGTGTGGTCAGCAGACTGTGCAAATTCAACACCGACTAATAAGTGTCCTTGGCACATAAACATAAGGAAAAAAAACCACACATGGTAAATGGCTGGAAACTGTATACAATCCAACACACACTTGCATTGTTACTATAGCAAACAACTATCACTGTAATCTCTCATCAAAAACTATTCCCGAGCGTGTCACCCATATTGTGCAGGTGGATCCAGAATCACCTGTCAGCCTCATTGTAAAAGAGGTAGATGAAATTTTTGGAGTCGGTTGCTCCTATAAAAAAAGGTGGTACGCTAGGAAGGGTGCCATTGAGTTGTTTTTCGGTACTTGGAAATCCATATTCACCATACTACCTCAATACACTCGGGTAATAGAGGATTCAAATATCGGCACAATTATACGATGGAACAACCACGAGACTAGCAACCGCGGTGTAAAAGTCTTCAACTTTTTGTTTTGGACGTTTCAGCCTTCCATCATCGGTTTTACACATTGTCGTCCCGTTATATCAATTGACGGGACTCATTTACGCGGTGTTTACAAGAGAGTGCTATCGATTGGTAGCACATGGGATGCAAACAACCACGTTTTCCCACTAGCATTTGCCATTGTTGACAAAGAATCATCAGAGAATTGGAATTGGTTTCTTCAAAACCTACAAGAACATGTTGTCAAACAAAGGCCTGTTTGTGTAATTTCCGATCGTCACAACGGAATCCTCAATGCTGTCACTGAACAAGTACTATGGCAGCCACCATTTGCCCATCACAGATTCTGTCTAAGACACATAAGAGCAAATTTCAACAAAAGGTTCAAAAATAAAGAGTTGAAAACTTTAATGTGGCTAGCGGGAACCACAACAAAAATGCACAAGTTCAACCGGTTTATGCAAGAAATTCAAACCAGAAATGTCGAAGCTTACAATTGGCTAAACCAAATAAGTTATGACCAATGGACACTTGTGCATGATGGTGGTTACAGACATGAAATAATGAAGACTAACCTCTCTGAGTAATTAAATAGTGTGTTAAAGAAAGCTAAGGCTCTTCCCTTAAAGGCTCTTTTAGAGATGGTTTTTAGTAAGATGGTCCAGTATTTTGATGAACATCGGGTAGAAGCCAACAAAAGCATTCATCAATTACTTGCGAGAATTTGGGAAAAATTCGTTCAGAACCAACAGAAGTGTCGACGCCACCGGGTTGTCCAATTCAATAACCAGACGGGATTATACAGTGTCAAATCTCGGGCGCATGGAAATGGGCGAGGAAATACAACGTACACACTCCATATGGCCGACAATTCCTGCACTTGTGGGAAATGGATCATTTACGGTTACCCATGCTCTCATGCAATGGCAGTTTGTAACAATAAGGGATGGAACCCGGTGGAAATGGTTTTGGAAATTTACACCAACGTAAATTACCAAAAAACATACGAGGCTTCTTTTAATCCCATCGCTGACCAGAGTTTATGGCGGGATGCACCATTTTATATGACATATTACGGACCGAATATGAAAAATAAACGGGGTCGCGTGCATACCACAAGGATACCTAGCGATATGGATTATCATGAACCGGGTGCTATTTGCCTTTGTAGCAATTGTCATATGCCTGGTCATACATCAAGAAATTGCCATTACAATGCCGGACCAAGTCACTCTTAGATTATGTTAAGTTTTATTTGTTTGTAACATTTTTTTTAACGATTTCAGTTATTCTCAAATTTTGCAATTATATGGAATTTTTATATTTAACCAAATTTGTCTCTTCTCTTTCATTATTCTTAAAAAATTATTACACTAAATATTTGAGTAATATGTTATGTTAAATAGTCTTATTAGTATTGATTAAGTTTAGGGTTTTGAAATAGATAGAAAATTTAATTTTTTGGAATAAAGATGATAATAAGGGAATACCTTGTTAAAAAGCTAAAGGAATTGATGATAATAAGGGAATACCTTGTTAAAAAGCTAAAGGAATTCCTGAAAGCGAAGGGCAGAAGTTTAGTATAACAACGCATAATGGGTATGTGCTGTACCTTTTGAAGAACGCATACATTGAATGCGTTGTGTCCTTGAATGTTGAAGAACGCATACCTCTTATGCGTTGTGTATTTGAACTACGCATGCACCAAATGCGTTGTGCCTAGTTTAGTCCCACCCCAAAATATGATGCCTATTTCAGTGTACATATACAAAAATGATACTCCCTCCATTCCTAAATATAAGACTCTTTAGACAATTTGAGAAAATTAAGGAAGTTGTCATTTTCACCTAAACTTCCAATATTACCCATCTTCCCTCTCTCTCACTAATACATAATAAAGAAAAGAAAGAAAAATGTTGAGGGTATAATTGAAATAAATTGTTGACAACTAATAAAAGAACCTTAAACGACAATTAATTTGGACACATAAATATCTCCTAAACGACAATTAATAGGGAATGGAGGGAGTACTAAATCAAGTAAAAGCCCGCCTATAACCAAGTGCGCCATTAAGCTTACTGTATGGGTAGCAGTGCTCAGAGTCCGCGTAACTCTTCCCTTTATCATTGAGAGCTAGTCTATGGTACCTAGACTAGTGACTCGTGGGCTTGCTGAAGCCCGGTTTGTTCCTTCTCCAAGTGGGCCTCCTTCAATCCTGGTACAATCCTACGGCTCTGTTCAATCCTACGGCTCCCCCAAACTATAAGTTTTTTGTTTATTTTTCCTTTTAAATATTTTGCACTGGTCAGATGAATTATTGAAGTATAGGCGATAATAAAGGTTGAAGGTGGAACCCCTCTTCTTAGGTAAAGAATGGGATAGTAGACATATCAAAGTAGTGGTTGCTATAACATTCTTCATCTTCGAAGCTGTCTTAGTCTTACTTAAATAGGAGTTCGCTAGCTCAATCAGTGCGCTGGAGTTCCGTCTGGGAAGCGCTCTTCGAGCTGAGGTCCAATTTATTTCATAGGATTTTTGTAGAAAGAAATCTTCAATCACAATCAACCAATCATCATGAGTAGGGTTGTCAATGGGATCCAAAGACCCAAATCTAAACTCACAATTACTAGACTCAAATAAAATATAAAAGACAATATTTTTTGGATCCAGCCCTATATAGATTTGGGCCCAACACAAAAAAAAAAAACTAATATGAATCTAATAAGATCCATATTGGACCCAATAGACTCAAGAGATCCAACAAACCCACCAGAGATCCATATTGGCCCATCATGCCCTCCACTCTCTAAAAAAAAAAATCTGGGCTAATAAAAAAAAAAAAACTATCTGGGCTAATCTAAAAAAAAAAGAAAAAAGAGCTAGGCTCACATTAGGCTTGTTTTATACCTTTTGTTCAAATATGCTTTTTTTTTGGTGTTTATTTGGAGAAAGAATTATATTATTTTATATAGGGGTGTGCATTCGATATATGGTTCGGTTTCCCGAAACAAAATTTCGGTATTCGATTCGCTTTTATAATATTTTATGAAAACTAAATTGAATCAAAATTATATGAAAACTAAATATCGAATACCGAAATTATTTCGAAATCAAATATCGAATACCGAAATTTATGTCACCATTCATTATTTTTAATTTTTAAATTTTAAAAAAAACTGACATTTTACAAGTTTCATTTTATAAGAAACAACAATGACAACGACCTCCTTCCGGTGATGGGCTCCACACCTCCTCCACCATTCTTTATCACCTAGACAAAATGTACATATATATATATATATATATATATATATATATATATATATATATATATATATATATATATATATGTTTCCTATTTTAAAATATCAAACACGAAATTATTTTTTCCACAGATTTTTTTTCTTGCCCATTTACAACAGCGATAAGACAAGCCATTCCTTATCCTTGTGACGAAGAAGTTTCTTGAATCAGACTAAAAAAAAAAATCTTTTTTAAAAATCAAAATTAATATAAGACAAGCCCTTCCTTGTCCCCCACTTTTTTTTAACAAAAAAAAAAAAGAGTAAAAAAGCCTAATACATTTTTAAATTAATATAAAAAACAAATCAAAATTACCTTCTTTTTTTTTATCGGAAAAGAATGGAGAAGAAAAAGTGATTTCCTTTTTTTTATTATTTATTATTTAAAACTTGATTTCATTTTAAATCTCCAGATCAATAATGAACGTACAAGGTTTGAGGGAAATTGCCATGATCACTTTTTAGGGTTTGTTTATGGGTAGACCTAGACCCATTGAGACTCAATATAGTTGGGTCCAGACTTTAATTAAAAATGTCTATACCCAATATAGTAAGACTTGGACTCAAATTTTTTTATAGTGAGTCTGGGCCTGTATCCAATAGGCCCAATTGACAGCCCTAATCATGAGAGATGAGGTGGTTGAAAGGCTTCCCTCGGTACAGCAAGCCCGTAGACCGGTTCGTGACCCGTGTTTTTTAGACGAGTTTAGACCAATCTTTTCATGCTCCGTTTAAATGCGAGTCATTTTATCCCGCTCCGTTTAGACCACATACGAAGGCGAATCGGACAAGACGCGGGTCAACCTGCTCAAAAAATTAATATAAAAGTATATGTTTTTAAAGTTTTAGTTCTCTTTTTTTCAATTTTTTTTTTAAAAATAAATAACAAAACACCACTTTTTAAGAAATACATTATTTTTTTTCATTTTAAAAAATAAATAACAAAAAAAAGTGAGTGGGCTATGATGACCCCAAGCAATATAACAGCTTAAAGCCAAAGAATAATTCAATTCCTTTAAACTATATATCTTATTTATGTTAGTAATGTCAATAAAATTTGTAAAAATTTGTTAGTAATTCAATTCCTTTAAACTATATATCTTGTAAAAATTTGTCAAAGCGGATGCATACCATAAACTCGCAATGCCCTATCTGTAAAGACGAAGTTGAAACTGAGGCACGCGCCCTTTTTACATGCCCAGCAGCCTTGGAAGTATGGAATCACCCTAGATTCGACATTCAAGCTCAACTTAAAAAGGAAATCTTCCCATATAGTTTGACGTCTATTCTAGCAGATAGTGAGGAATACTCTACCCCTTTTGCTTACATTACACAGCATATATGGTGCAACCGGAACAGGACTGTCTTTGAAGGCACACGAAGACCCCCAGAGGAAATTGCGAATCTGGCTCTAGTCAATGCTGGTGAATATACTAGTATTCACTTATCATCCTCAAAGCCACCAGGTGCTCGACAGCCTTTGCCCAACTCTGACAAAATAAATTACATTTTAAAGGGGAAAGCACCAATGTTTGCACCATCCGAAAAGGAGAAGACACCAACAGCTGCAAAGCAACTATCAGATTTCAAGTGGGAACCCCCTGATGAGGGGCTCCTCAAGCTCAACATTGATGGAGCATGGTCTAATCACGAGGGAGGCCTGGGCATTATCATACGTGACCATGGAGGCAGATTTATAGCAGGAGCTTCAAGATTTATTTCTCAATCTCCCAGCTCTGAATACACAGAAGCGAGAGCCCTACTGGAAGGAATTCGGTTCGTTTTAGCTCAAGGTCACTATGCCATCATCATCGAAAGTGATTGTCAATCACTTGTTAACCAAATCCATCAATTCGAGGAGGATCTTTCCCCGTTAGGTCATATTATTAGTCAAATTCAGAATCTGTTAGGGGATAGATTAGCCAATTTATTTTTTGCACCTCGTTCTTGTAATCATACTGCTGATAAATTGGCAAAATATGCAATGAAGCTTAGAGCTTCCAATCAATGGTTTGGAGACCCACCGGGATTTCTCCTACCAAATGTACTACATGATATTGGTTAATGAAATATACGATTTTACTGTTCAAAAAAAAGTAATGTCAATAAAATGTCATCTATATGTTCAAGTTTTCAAATGGGAAAGTCATGTAAACTTCCTTTTATGACTTATGAGAATAGATGTGAAAAAGTATTTATGAAAATTCATATCTTCTAAATATTCTTTTGAAAATTTTAGATACTATGTCATTTTTATTGATGACTACACAAGATTTACATTGTTTTATCCCCTGAAAAGAAAAAAATGATTTTTTTGACCTATTTTGTTAATTTTCACAAATGCGTTGAGTGTCAATTTGAAGCAAAAATCAAGGTTTTCCAATATGGTAAATTTCTTAAAGATCTTGAAGATCATGGAATTAATTTAGAAGTAAAAAATTCGAATATTTAAAAATCAAGCCCATTGTCTGAACGCACTACTTTAATGGCCTTTTGGAATTGAGTAAGCATATATTGACATAAGTGTTAGGTAAGGGGTCGAGCCTCAGACTTTGTTTTTATCAAATAAATCAATGTGAAACGACTAAAATCATCTACGATGGTGAGGAAATATAGGCGGACGTGAACAATGTGAATTTTATATGGTCCCCAAATATGTATTAAATCAAAGTATTCTTGAGGAGTGGATTTACTAAGGGGAATAGAAGCTTGAATTGCTTAGCCATGGGGCAAATGGAGTAATGTTCATGTTCATTTTAAGATGAATGATCAGGGTACAATAAATATAATCCATTAACCATTTCGGCCGAACCAATTGTTTTTAGCTTCATATGATTTTGAATACGACAAACGTTATAACGAAAAGAGACAGATAGATTGGGGTTTTCCCAAGAGATAACAAATTAAAAAAGAATTGGGGGGGGGACAAATAATACGTTTGATAATATAAGATTAGAGTTTAAAGTAATTGAACCAACATGAGTTGTATAAGTAAATGAACTAGTGGACAGACGAATGTGGATATGGGGTAAAGAGTGATAAGATGTAAAAAAAATTAATGAACAAGAAATATGGTAACCCCAGAATCAATAATCCATTGCATCATAATGAATTAAAAAATGAAGCGGCATCCGGCGGTAGAGAAACAACATTTATTGAAACTCGTGGTGACTAAACTGCAATATCAGTAATCTGTTGTGACTGAAAAGTAGAATTGAAAAACCCGGAAGATTGGACAAATTTTTCTACCGTACAGTGACCACCAAATCGGACTGTGGAACCGCCATTATTACTGTTATCGAGTGATAGACTAGCAGAATACATTATGACTAATATTATATGAAAGAAACAGCTTATATAAGTCAGATAATGAAAATAGAAAGAGAATAAAAGTGCGGAAAACCTCCATAGGTTTTCTCTGATACCATGAAGAAATATGAATAATGGAGAAATTATGTAAAAGAAAGAATGTGCTTTATTGATTGTGAAATGTTTACAATACATCACCTATATATACATCTTTACATTACATGATTAATAAAATGGAAGGAAATAAATCTATACTAATTACAATCAATTAAATGAAAGACTTGCTCCCTTGATTATGGTCTGTATTGGCTCCCTGATTGGCTCCATTAGTATTTGTAACACTTGGGATCTTGTTCCTCGTGACTCAAACATGAAGTCATCAACATTAAATACTCGATTCGAGTATGATAAAACAGCTTGCAGATAACAATTTTTGTTTAACCAATGGAAATTTATTCGAGTGTTCAACATTAGTATTGTATACGATGTTTACATATTTTACGATGTTTGAAGTAGATATGTAATCAGCAATGGTTCCAAGATTATCAATGTTAGAACACATACTCATAACAAATACTTGAAGATTATCAAGTTTGAACAGATCATGTACCTCATAAGTTGAATCGTCGAAGTTTTCAAGCATTTCTAGCTTGCTCAATCTATCTAGTCGCTGTTTTCTACGAGACGTTGAGAATGAGATTAATTTAGGAGGCAGATACAAGTACTTCAATTCTCTCATATTTCCTATGTAACCTGGATAGAACCTTAGCTTACAGCCGCGTAAATCAAGGGTCTGTAAATGTGTCAAGCTGTTTAACAAATGCCAGTAGAAAGGCAAAAGAGGCTCAATCCAATCGTAACTGGGACGAAACATCATCCCTTGCGCATGAGCCGACTCAAATTGCAAATATCTCAAGTGGATAAGCTTCCCTAGCACATGAGTCAAGCTGGACTCGCAAATGTTAATCGCAAGACTCGCAACATCTTGTAGTTTACAGGAAGGGATATGAGAGCTACCCAGTTTACCCTTGATTTCGTACTATCTATAATGAGCATTCGAGTGTGCTTTGTCATTTCCTTTTCTTGCGGTAAATATACAGGAGCAGATTCGCTATTAACATGAATGACAAGTGTGTGAATGTTGTTGGACCAAGATGATGAAGAAGACGATGCCCTCATTTCATTGCCATGCCTATCGGGAACATCAATGACCCTCATAAAGTTTTCCTCTTCCGCCTTGAGTAAGCAAAAATCGCGCATAAGGTCATGAAGCCGACATGATGAATATCTTATTATTCTAATTGTGAGAAAATTTGCAGGTTCAACCAGAACCATACACCGCACGGCTAATTCACCCAAGACAGATTCAGCATCGTCCATCGTTGACACGAAACCTTCCGCCAACCATAGTTGGCACATTGTCTCTGCATCTATCTTAGAGTCTTCGGGATAACTACCAAAATAAAGGAAGCAGAGTTTCAACTGATATGGAAAATCATTGTAACTCAAAGCTAGTATCTCTTGCACTTTTCCTGCATGTTGAAAGCATTTCCCTTTTCCCTTTCCTAGAGAGGAATGAATATTCTTATACTCAATCTCCCACTCGCTTAGATTTAGTTGCAAGAATGCCTCCAAGAACCACCACAGCTATAGGAAGACCACCACATTGCTCTGCCACTTTCCGCCCTATTTCTTCCATTCTCTTTATGTCTTTATTACCTGTTCAACAAAGCGAGTAAAGTTATGTACGATATTACAATGCTAATCCTACTTTTAGGGTTAGAGATGGACCTAAGTTACCAAGTGTTTTAATTAGAAACTTTGGAAGAAGAAAGTATGAATTAATTTTCGCAAAAGCCAATACTGCATCATATTTCCTTCTATGCATGTAAATTAGTAATTGAACAAGAGTTCACATTATCTAAAATAAAGTTACCGCATTGCATATACAGGTGGCTGCAAAAACCACCATGCCATAGCGTCATGGAGGCTCCATGAGCGCCATTTGACAACACTGATAAAGAGTAACCCAAGTGGTGTCAACTTCCACTTTTGTTTTTCATTTTTCTGTTACCTTCTTAAAAGCAGTTGTTCTCACACATAAAAAGAGCTGTTTTCTAGAATCACTTTCAGCTGCATCGTCGAAAAAGCTAAAGTAACTAAGAACAAGGACTAAGTGATACAATGGATTATAGCCACCAACATAGTATAACTAAACAAGCAAAAGAAGGACAAGTTGTCTCCTAACAACACATGAATAAGAGTTATCTTTGTAAAATTACTAACCAGCTGACAACACTAATACATGTCATGCATAAAGGAGATATGGTTTTAAAGAAATACCTTCAGCATATCTTCTTCTTAATGCTTTCTTCCGCAGCAACTCCCAGCTTTCATCGTCACTTAGAAATCGCAATGGGTGATGAAAACCATTTGGGTCAATGTCTAATGCCACATCTTTGTTGCGAGTAGTAACTAGTATTTTACTTCCCTGGTCTTCGAGAATGAAGGCATGTTTGATGGCTTCCCAAGCATCTATCGCCCATATGTCATCAAGAACAAAAAGGCACCTCTTTTCTTGTTGGACTTTACGAAGTTCTCTAACTAACTCCTCGTTTCTCCAATTCCGTATTGCTTCTCTCTTCTCTGGCATGAGTTTAATCAGTATTCCTTGCAAAATATCATTTGCTTCCCACTGTTGTGATACAAAAACCCATGCACGACCACTAAAACAACGCGACACAGTTCCATGGTTATATACACGGTTAGCAATAGTGGTCTTGCCTAAACCACCCATCCCATAGATGGAAATAACTCTTTGTTTCTCATTCACCAGTTGCTCCACCCACATTTCGGCATCACACTCTAAACCCACAAAATCCTCTTCCTCAAGGTAGGAATATGTTTGCCTAATCCACTTTTGTTGTTGTTTTGAACTCGAGCTTTCTTTGTCTAACATTATAGCTCTTATGCCATGATCTTGAAATTTTTTATTGATAGTTGAGACCCTAGTCGTAAGACTTCGGATCTCAACACCAACTTTATGCCGCGTAGAGCATTCGTTGAGGAAGCAAGCGTACTTTTTGAGTGCATTTGCAATGCCGTTTCCTCTTCTCAGATATCCAATTCTGAGAGAAAATTTATCAAGCACATTGTCTGCTTCATAAGCAAGTTCTCTACTTTGTGAAATCCACTCCTTGATTACAGCAGCCTCGTGTTGCTTTGGATCGCAATCTTTCAACAAGGCATGCATCATCTTGAGCTCCGTCTCTAGTTGTTGAACATCATCACGAACACCTTGTAAAAGATTAACTTCTTTGATCAACAAATTGCTAATATTTTGCAATAGGAAAGATATAGCAGGTTCAACTAATTGAGCCATGCCTGAATGGTATTGTAATATGACATGATGAAGGACAATTATATATAATAGGAATCCATATAGTTTGCTTGTAAACAACAAGATTCCAATTGTGGAACCACAATTTTGCATCTTAACATGGAGTAACTTTGTATTATGCGAGGTAAGCATAACTAGTTATTCCTTAGAATTACTTGGAAGCAAGATATTGTCAGGTAGGGTTAGAAGCGTTTTGTTTTGAGTTTCGTAAAAGTTAAATTATTTGTAAGAAGATACGAAATCTTGCATTTCATTAGGAAAGCTAGAAAATTTCAACAGAGAAGCAGTGGATATAACCACTTTGCCATACCTGATCAATCTTTGTACACATTTCATCTAGTTGAAGCTTAAGGTTCTCAATATTGTATTCATTCCCTATCATCTCCATCGAATTCGGAATCTGAATATCGGCTACCAAGACATGATTTATCTCCATCTGTTAATTCACCAAAAATGAATTTCTAATACTAACCAGGATAAAATAAGATACTGCAAAAAAGAAAAATCCCATTCTTCACTAGCCCGCCCCCACCCCAAAAGTAGAAGAAGGAAAGAAAAGCTGGATTAGAAGAAAAGAATAAATCTTTAGCTTCAACATTTCCCTTCAACACAAATTATTTATTAAAATGCAATCAAAATCTTAACTTTATAAGAACTCAATATATATTTACAAACAGAAAACTATACAAGTTTAACAACAGAATTACAATAAGCACCATTGATAACTAATTCTGATCAAATCAATTAAAAGAACAACAATTTTGAAGCGTTTGATTATGGGAGCCCAATTCCAAACACAAAACTAAAAAACTAAAATTTGAAGCTTTAATTAGTACCTGAGTTTCCATTGCAAAGGATGCTGTAGCAAAATTCCCACTGGAAAACTGATTCAATTCCAGTGAAGGGTTTGGAGGAAAAAGTAAACGGCGTCGTGTGCAGTTTTCTCGACTGTAATAACTTTCTAATTCTTTAGTTTTGTCCTTCTCTTCTGGTTAATTACAAAAAGGAACTTTAAATTATGAGTTTTTGTCTATTGAACCCTTATAAACTATTCATTCCGTCCCAAATTGAATGTCCACATTTGACTACATATTTGCATTAGAATTACGAAGAGTACTTTCTTCTCGAGGGGTTCAAATCCTCTGTGACATTCCTAATTATAGTCATGTTCACACCTAAAGTTCATCAATTTATCCATAAGGTTACCCATTTTAACCATGTTTACACCTTAAAGTTTATCGGGTTACCCTTAATGTTTACCCATTTTAGTATAAATATCACAAGAAATGTCACAGAGGATCCCGTGTGGTTCTTGAGTAAGTTACAGCAACACGGTTTGGATCATATTACCTAAACTAAAATAGGTAAACCCTATGAGGTAAATCGATAAATTTTAGGCGTGAACATATTATAATTAGAAATGTCACAGACAATTTCGTGTCACCACAATAGCCTTAAATATAAGAGACACATGTGTTAGTGAGCTTGAGGTTATTTAGGGAGAAAATATATCTAATTTAAAAAAAAAAATGTAAACATTCATTTTAAAACAAATTAAAAATGGAAAATAAATTTTCATTTTGGAACGGAGAGCGTTTAAGTTGCAGTTCGTATCATAATTTCGTAAATAATTTTGAGGACGCAACTGGAATAAGTTTATATTTTAAAATAATCTCAATTTTCGTATATGTGAACAAGTTGCGAGATCAGCAAGCGATTATTGGATCGTAAATGTGAATAAGTTGAGGTTATATATGAGACTTCAAGGAGAATATATATATCTAATATTTTTTTAAAAGTAAACATTCAATTTAAAATAAATTAAAAATAAAAAATCAAATTTTATTTTCAGACATAGAGAGTTTATGTTTGTTGCAGTTAAGACCCCATAACGTATCATAATTTCGTAAACTAGTTTTGAGGACGCAACTAGAAAAGGTTTCTATTTCAAAATTATCTCAAATTTCATAAATGTGAACAAGTTGTGAGATCATCAAGCGATCACTGAATCTGTGGGAACAACCTCAACTTGGGTTCAATACCTAGAATCGACAACCGTTAGGTGAGTTTCTTGAATTTTGTCAGGTGGATTTAGAGGTGAAAGTGACTTGAACCGGTTTGTGAAATTTAATTCGATATTTGATTTGACGAGCTCAACTCGCGAGTAAAATTAGCAACTCATGATCAAAATTACTTTAATTAACATAATCAAGTATTTGCTACAAAGGATGTCCTAGTTCCTTGACATTATCAAGCCTTTTCCTCCTCTAATGACAACAATTCCACACAACGAGTAGTTTATCTTAGTTAGTGAGTAAGTTTAAAACTTATATTCAGACCAATAAATACAATACACGTAGGGATAAAAACTCAATTATCTTTCTTGTGAATAAACATTCTCTGTCTACGTTTATTATACTCATTGGTATGAGTATAAGTTATAAAGTTACTTGCTAACAAAAATAAAACTAGCCGCAACGAATGCAAGGGAGTAGAAATAAGTCGACAACAGTACCAGAGCTTAACGTAGAAATTAGCCCAATATAGAAATGGAGTTTGGGCTCGGGAACTTGACCTTAATTCACCAATTTTTTCTTATTAATTTCAAAACACTGCCGGTTCCTTGAAACTCATACTGGATCACTGGCCCGTTCGGGCGGGTCAATTGAGTTTTGTAAAAGAAAATGTTTTTATACTCTATTGAGTTTGATGTGTAATTCGAACCGTTTTAGAAATTAGATAACCGAATTACTGGTCCGGCTGATCGGGTCGGGTTGAGTTTCAAAACCATGGCAGTAACAATTAAGAATAAGAAAATTGGAGGTACTTTATAATTTAAAAAAAAAAAAACTCTCTCCAAATTCACCATATGGCATTTTCTCTCCAATTTCTCTTTGTAAAATTGACAACTTTCTAGAAAAACGCTTCATTACAAATGTTTTGTAACAAAAAGAATCAGATAGTTGACAAATCTCCTTCACACCACAAAAAAATTCTGGTGCGGGAACAGTGTGGTTTTAGAAACAGATTCAGTGTGGCGAGCGTCTTTGACAGTAGACTACTTGATGGCCACTAGATTTAAAAGGTGCATATCCAACGACCATCAAGCAGTGCTGAACATGCTGAAAATCGCCTTGATCAGCACTGTAGTCAAATACTCCCACAAGACCGGTCCTATATTAAAAAATTTCATATCCAACTTATCGAACCCAAAAAGTTACGGTATGATTCCGTACGGTTCAGTATGGACCGAAATTTTGAGATTTTCAGTGGACTCCACTGTACGCTTGCAGTGTCCAATTGAGTATGGTTAGTTGGGGGGAAAGATAGGTGGCAGGAAATGGCCAAGATAATTTGAGATTTGGAACGAAATATGTAAATTAAATTAATTTAATTGAGTGATGATTACAACCAAGGTTTTGAAACCCGGACCGGACATCGACCCGAAAAAGTTACTGGGTCACGGGTCACTGGTCGGACCGGTGGTCGGACCGTCATCGACCCGTTCATCAACCCGGTGACGTCATAAATATTAAAAAAAAATATAATATATACTTATTAATAAAAAATAAAGTTAATGTAAGTATACATATAGTAAAATTTAAGGATTAATGTAATAATTTTTTTTATACACTTCTACAGTTCCCAAGGGCTTCAATTAATGACTAAAAAATTATTATTATTAGTTAATTGAGTGATAAATTGAACGTATGATTAAAAAAACATTCTCCGTTCTTGTGATATTCGTAACTCTTCATATGTTATAATATGTTACGTTTTATTTTTGTTACGTTTTGTTGAATGTCATTTCGCTTTCGTATCGTAATTGGGGATGTAATTGTAATTCACGTAAATGAGTAATTTAATTAGATGGGAAATTGGAATTGAGATTAATTAATAATTTTATTTGTATTAGGAAGGTTAACATAATATAAATAAAATATATAGAATCACATTAAATATAAAAGGAATAAAATAGATAAGAAATAAAATAGAAAATAGAAAATAAAGAAAAAGGAAGGAACAGTTTCGTGGGAGAGAAAAAAAAAGAGAAAAATAAAATAAAAAGGACCAATAGAAACCGTGAAGAAGAATTTCCACCGCTGCTAAAGAGTGGGCCCCAACATCACAGTCAAGCAAAGTAAATGGTTTTCCTCTATCCGTGTAAACACGCGTTGTATATGAGACGTGATGTTGTGACCCGGCCGGTTTTCACAAAACCGGTCCGGTTTCCGGGTCGAACGGTCGGACCGGCCGGGTCAACCGGTTCGATGAATTTAAAGCGGTTTTTGATGCATCCGGTTTTTAGCACCTAACCGGACCGCTCGGAGGTCCGGTCGGCGGTCCGACCGGTCCGGGCCGGGTTTTAAAACCATGATTACAACATTAATATTTTCGGTTTGTGAAAGGTATCTATGTATATGAGTTGTCCTTCTTGAGTTTTTCCCCTTTTTGTGATTATTTTCGCGGAAATTTAGCTGTAGAATTCTTCCTTATTGAGAGATGGAAAATATTTTTTAATAAAGTTCAATATTCTTTTTGTCTTTTCCCGAAAATCGTGTTTGAATCTTCACTTCATTATGTTTTTAATATAAAAAAATTATTATTATCAAAATGGTAGTGTTAAAATTATATTTATCATTTTAGAGTAAAAGTGTTAACCAACTATGTGAACCTTCCTCGACAACTTCACTTCTGTTTTGTTTTCTAATTTGAGGGAAGTTAGTGTTCAAACTCCCCACCCCCTTCCTACCAAATAGTAGTACTCTCAATTAGCTTTTACTCTTTTTTTTTATATTCAAATTATTCTTAAATTGTTACTTAGCAAAAAAAAAAATTATTCTTAAATTTACACATCATAAAACTTATTACAAAATTAATATCTGACAATAAGATGAAAACATGAATTTTCACTTTTTTTTTTTGGGCAGGGGATGCAGGATTCAAACGCGCACCGAAGCCCTGCGTTAAGTGGCCGTTTTCACTGGGCCATCGAAAGTCCTACTGAATTTTCACTGTTTGAAAAAGGAGTACCATGACAAAAGTTGAAGCCTCCAAATCAATAAATAAGGTTCCATTCTTATCGAATGTAAATTTTCAGAGAAAATCACTCTATATATAGCTAAACAATTTTTACTTTTCTATTTTTATCAGTAAATTTTTATTTTATCTTTATTCCTGTACATAAATTATATTTGAACTAGGATTTTCATTAAATTAGTGTGAAATTAGTGATTTCCTGTCACTTTTAATCACATGTTATCCACAAATTCCCAGTGTTAAGGATTTAAATTGATAAAAATACAATTAAGATTAGCAAACATATACATAACACGTGTTAAAAAATGACTGAAAAATTAAGAGTTTTACACTAATTTGACAAAAACAGTAATTTAAAAATAGTTTATGGTTAGAAAAAAAATAAAATAAAATTTTACTGACAAAAAAAGAAAATTAAAAATTATTTATTTATATATAGGGAGGTTTTCCCTCAAAAGATTTGCTCTGATGATATCATGAAGAAATATGAATAATGGAGAAATTATGTAAAAGAAAGAATGTTTTTTATTGATTGTGAAATATTTACAATACATCACCTATATATACATCTTTACATGATGAATAAAATGGAAGGAAATAAATCTATACTAATTACAATCAGATAAATGATGGATTTTCTCTCTTGAACCTGTGCTTGATTTGCCTCCTTACGTGATAATAATAGCTCGGTCCGAGTTTGATATCACATTTTGCAGATAGCAATTTTTGTTTAACCAGTGGAAATTTATCAAAGCCCTCAACATTAATATCGTATCTGATGGATGCGTATTCTAGGCTGTCTGAAGTAGATATGTAATCCGCAATTGTTCCAAGATTATCAATGTTAGAACACATTCTCACAATAAATATTCGAAGATTATCAAGTTTGAACAGATCATGTACCTCATAAATTGAATCGTCGAAGTTTTCAAGTATCTCTATCTTGCTCAATCTATCTAGTCGCTGTTTTCTCAAAGGCGGTAAGAGTGGGATAAAACCACGAGGCAGAGAAGGCAGATACATGTACTTCAATTCTATCATATTTCCTATGTAACCTGAAAAGCACCTAAACACACAGCCGCGTAAATCAAGGGTCTGTAAATGTGTCAAGCTGTTTAACAAATGCCAGTAGAAAGGCAAAATAAAATTAAACCAATGCAAACTATCCAGCTCCAATCCCAAATATCTCAAGTGGATAAGCTTCCCTAGAACATGAGTCAAGCTGAAATCGTTATCTACTCTCAAAGATGTTACTCGCAAGACTCGCAACATCTGGTAGTTTATAGGAAGGGATATGAGAGCCGCCAAGTTTACCATTGATTCCGTATAATCTATCATGAGCATTCGAGTGTGCTTTGTCATTTCCTTTTCTTGCGGTAAATATACAGATGATGAAGAAGATGATGCCCTCATTTCATTAACATTAATATTAATGACAAGTTTGTGAATGTTGTTAACATTAATGACAAGCCTGTGAATGTTGTTGGACCAAGATGATGATGAAGAAGATGATGCCCTCATTTCATTGCCATGCCTATCGGGAACATCAATGACCCTCATAAAGTTTTCCTCTTCCGCCTTGAGTAAGCATAAATCGCGCATAAGGTCATGAAGCCGACAGGATAAACACCTTTTTCTTCTACTTGATTTTGCAGGTTCAACCAGAACCATACACCGCACGGCTAATTCACCTATGACAGACTCAGCATCGTCCATCGTTGGCACGAAACCTTCTGCCAACCATAGTTGGCAGATTGTCTCTGCATCTATCTCAGAGTCTTCGGGATAACTACCAAAATAGAGGAAACAGAGTTTCAACTGATATGGCAAATCATTGTAACTCAAAGCTAGTATCCCTGCCACTTTTCCTGATTGTTGCAAGCTTTTCCCTTTCCCCTTTCCTAGGTAGGAATGAATATTCTGATACTCATTCTCCTACTCGCTTACAGTATATTTAGTTGCAAGAATGCCTCCAAGAACAACCACAGCTATAGGAAGACCACCACATTGCTCTGCCACTTTCCGCCCTATTTCTTCCATTCTCTTGATGTCTTTATTACCTGTTCAATAAAGCGAGTAAAGTTATGTAAGATATTGCAATACTAATCCTACTTTTAGGGTTAGAGATGGACATAAGTTACCAAGTGTTTTAATTAGAAACTTTGGAAGAAGAAAGTATGAATTAATTTTCGCAAAAGCCAATACTGCATCATATTTCCTTCTATGCATGTAAATTAGTAATTCAACAAGAGTTCACATTATCTAAAATAAAGTTACCACATACTAGCTTTATTTTCCAAAAAAAAACTAATAATCACATAGGCCTTGTTTTCATATGTTTGAAGTGACTGCTTTAGCTTTTAGTTTAAAATAAATTACCATTGAGACATGTTTCAATTGTTCTCTTTGCCTCGACTTTAACTTAACGAGAGAGATTATAAAAAGCAGTGTTGTCAATCGTGGATGGCGGATCATGGAGACAAGCCAAAAAAAATGCAATAACGTTATAGCGGACACTATAACGACTTATAGCGGACACAATAAAATATGCAAAATATGTATAAAACACTACATAATGTAATAAAAAGAAAAAAAAAACACAACATGAATCAAACAAATAACTCAAAAGTCATAGCGCCATGGCGGCGCCATTGCGTATACCGGTGGCTGCTAAAACCGTCATTCCATAGCGTCATGGGCGCCATTTGACAACACTGATAAAAAGTAACCCAAGGGGTGTCAACTTCCTCTTTTGTTTTTCATTTTTCTGTCACCTTCTTAAAAGCAGTTGTTCTTACACATAGAAAGAGCTGTTTTCTAGAATCACTTTCGGCTGCATCGTCGAAAAAGATAAAGTAACTAAGATCAAGGACTAAGTGATACAATGGATTATAGCTACCAGCATAGTATAACTAAACATGCAAAAGAAGGACAAGTTATCTTTATAAAATTACTAACCAGCTGACAACACTAATACATGTCATGCATAAATGAGATATGGTTTTGAAGAAGTACCTTCAGCATATCTTCTTCTTAATGCTTTCTTCCGCAGCAACTCCCAGCTTTCATCGTCACTTAGAAATCGCAATGGGTGATGAAAACCATTTGGGCCCATATATAATGCGACATCTTTGTTGCGAGTCGTAACTAGTATGTTACTTCCCTGTTCTTCGAGAATGAAGGCATGTTTGATGGCTTCCCAAGCATCTGTCGCCCATATGTCATCAAGAACAAAAAGGCACCTCTTTTCTTGTTGGACTTTACGAAGTTCTCTAACTAGCTCCTCGTTTCTCCAATTCCGAATTGCTTCTCTCTTCTCTGGCATGAGTTTAATCAATATTCCTTGCAAAATATCATTTGCTTCCCACTGTTGTGATACAAAAACCCATGCACGACAACTAAAACAACGCGACACAGTTTCATGGTTATACACACGGTTAGCAACAGTGGTCTTACCTAAACCACCCATCCCATAGATGGAAACAACTCTTTGTTTCCCATTCACCAGTTGCTCCACCAACATTTCTGCATCACTCTCTAAACCCACAAAATCCTCTTCCTCAAGGTGGGAATATGTTCGCCTAATCCACTTCTGTTGTTGTTTTGAACTCGAGCTTTCTTTGTTTAAGATATTAGCTCTTATGCCATGATCTTCAAATTTTTTATTGATAGTTGAGACCTTAGTCGTAAGACTACGGATCTCAACACCAACTTTATGCCGTATAGAGCATTCATTGAGGAAGCAAGCGTACCTTTTGAGTGCATTAGCAATGCCGTCTCCTCTTCTCAGAGATCCAATTCTGAGAGAAAACTTATCAAGCACATTGTCTGCTTCATAAGCAAGTTCTCTACTTTGTGAAATCCACTCCTTGATTACAGCAGCCTCGTGTTGCTTTGGCTCGCAATCTCTCAACAAGGCATGCATCGTCTTTAGCTCTGTCTCTAGTTGTTGAACATCATCACGAACACCTTGTAAAAGATTAACTTCTTTGATCAACAAATTGCTAATATTTTGCAATAGGAAAGATATAGCAGGTTCAGCTAATTGAGCCATGCCTGAATGGTATTGTAATATAACATGATCAAGGCCAATTATATATAATAGGAATCCATATACTTTGCTTATGAACAACAATATTCCAATTGTGGAACCACAATTTTGCATCTTAACATGGAGTAACTTTGTATTAAGCATAACAAGTTATTCCTTAGAATTACTTGGAAGCAAGATATTGTCTGGTAGGGTTAGAAGCTTTTTGTTTTGAGTTTCGTAAAAGTTAAATTATTTCGTAAAAGATAAATTAAGGTTCTCAATATTATATTCATTCCCTATCATCTCCATCGGATTCGGAATCTGAATATCGGCTACCAAGACATGACTTATCTCCATCTATTAATTCACCAAAAATGAATTTCTAATACTAACCAGGATAAAATAAGATACTGCAAAAAAGCAAAATCCCATTCTTCACTAGCCCGCCCCCACCACAAAAGTAGAAGAAGGAAAGAAAAGCTGGATTAGAAGGAAAGAATAAAACTTTGGCTTCAACCTTCCCTTCAACACAAATTATTTATTAAAATGCAATCAATATCTTAACTTTATAAGAACCCTAGTATAAAAATAACTACTTCGTCATTAAAATCTCAATATATATTTAACAACAGAATTACAATAAGCACCATGGATAACTAATTCTGATCAAATCAATTAAAAGAATGGAGGGAGTATTAGATTGTTCAACCGGTTCCACATATACAATATGCTTTGATTATTTGTATGGTGCATTTACATTATTTGATTATTTCTTTTGCAAAACTCTGACATGTTTTTTTCTTTTCTTTTTTCCATTTGATAAGCCAAAAATACTTCTAGTAATTTGATTAGTCAGCAGTCAGACAAAACGCGAGTGGGCATCAAATGCAAACATTTTATGGGAGTAACAAGGTTGGGTAGCTACGGCGCATTTAAATTAGATCCGACTCCAATTATTTTTTTAATGAACTTTATGAATTTTTATCAAAAAAAAAAAAAAAATCAAATTTATAAAATCTAGATTTAATGTAAAATACCATTCAACTAGACCTCTGAAGCATCAAGGTGCCTCTAACCACATGAGGGGCATTCTTTATCTCATATACAATATGAAATATAATTAATATCTAACTCGCCCCGTGAATAGAACGGGACAGATCAGAGATGAATTTCATGTGAACGTCCCCTCGACCTCGACTAACGTGTCTCAAGAAACTAACGGGAATCAGCTTTAACTTCACCTTCTTGGGCCAAAATTGAATTATAAAAACTATTCTCATCTCTGAAATCTTGATACAAACTAATGATTTAACGTTATTGTATATATAAATGTCGTTATATGAGTCGCAAAAAATAACAATTTATAACTGCATTTAATGTACACGTCGCTAACTAACATCAAAATGTCTATTTTATCAACAATTATTATAACCGACGCTATGAAACGTCGTATAAAATTCAAATTTAGCGATGTTTGTCTGAAAAGTCACAAGATCTAACGACATAATATATAAATGTCGCTATATGAGTCACAAAAAGTAACAATTTGTAACAACATTTAATGTAAATATCGCTAACCAACATCAAAACGTCTGTATGAACAACAATTACTATAATTGACGCTATGAAACGTCGTATAAAATCTAAATATTGCGACGTTTGCAAAAATTGTTGCTTTAACTTACTATTTTTGGGTTTAAGCGACGTTTGATAAAAGCGTTGGTTCAAAAACGTCGCAAAAAAGGTGTTTTTGTTGTAGTGATACTTTTATTAGTATTTTACATACTGGCCATGAATCTACACAAAATTTTTTTATGAGGTTTTAGAAATTTTAAGGGAAATCTCATCTCCCTGTCCCCTTAGATCCGCAGCTAGAAAGGACGATGATTATTTTGTTTCATTATAAAATAGAGTGAATGACTTTAATTGGACGTTGACAATGTGTACTTTTATTTTTTAGATATAAATTTTGTTTTTGTACATTTATGAACATAAACAATTTACGAGATGCCCGATATACAAAAAGTAATAGATTCAGGTAAAACTTGACCACGTGCAGACAACATGCTGGTTAGGGTAAGAGTAAATTGTCTATCTGAAAATATTCTTTAGTGAATATTCTTATTCGGACACCAACAATTTTATTTTTCTCTTTTTAGACAAAATTTTTTTGTTTGTACATTTATAACCATAAACAATTTTCGAGTTTCTACAATTGGAAATTTTCGAAGGCACGAAGTTGGGACAATATCAAGCCGAACTCGGAGTAGTGTAAGAAAGAATAAATAATGCAAATGTAACTCGGTAAATGTTTGTGGCGATGAGTTGGATTAATTAGCAATACTGATGTGTTTTAACAAAGAAAATTATGAGAATTGGCAAAAAAATTGCAAGAAATTATAAGAATTGGCAAAAAAATTGCAAGAAATTATGAGAATTGCAAGACATTATAGAAAACCCATATATTAAAATCCAAGCAGAAATCAGTACTACCTCTCCTCCATTTTTGTTTTAATCTTCTCAAAATAGATGTATTTATTCCAATTGTTAAGAAAAAAAAGCTAGAAATTGCAAGATTCTCACCTAAACCCTAAAAAACCCAACTGAAATCGAAGGTGGTGGTGACGCCTTGGAGGTGCCGGAGGTGGTGGCGATGGAAGGAGGGAGGGGATTTGGGGGGAAGTCACCAGAAGAGGTGGTGGTGAAGATGGAGGTCGCGGCTGGGCAGAATGAAGAATGAGGGAGAGGCTTCTTGGCTTAGATATTTTTATAGAAATAAAACGCACAAAACGACGTCGTTTAGATATTTAATAATAGCGACGGAATTCGGTCACTATTCGGTCGCCAATTAGCATGCTTAACACTTGTCCAGTTTTCAAATAAATGAGCCCGCGAAATGG
This sequence comes from Vinca minor, assembly GCA_026122235.1. Classification (NCBI taxonomy): domain Eukaryota; kingdom Viridiplantae; phylum Streptophyta; class Magnoliopsida; order Gentianales; family Apocynaceae; genus Vinca; species Vinca minor. Next base: position 6,498,662 of record JAOCZM010000026.1, read on the forward strand.
CAAAACGATGTCTTTTAGGCATTTAATAATAGCGACCGAATAGCGACGGAATTGGCGAATTCAGTCGCCAATTAGCATGCTTAACACTTGTCCAGTTTTCAAATAAATGAACCCGCGAAATGGCAAAACGATGTCTTTTAGACATTTAATAATAGCAAATATCGCTATATTTGGATTTTATACGACATTTCATAGTGACAGTTATAGTAATTGTCGTTCATACCGACGCTTTCATGTTGGTTAGCGACATTTACAGTAAATGTTGTTATAAATTGTTACTTTTTGTGACTCATATAGCGACATTTATATAATATGTCATTAGATCTTGTACATTAAATTTGATGGTAGTTAGTGACGTGTACATTAAATTTGTTATAAATTGTTACTTTTTTGCGACTCATATAACGACATTTATATACAACATCGTTAAATCAGGCTACATTTCAAACCATCGTCGTTATATTTGAATTTTATACTACGTTTCACAATGACAGTTATAATAATTCTTGTTCTTACCGACAATTTGATGTTTGTTAGTGACATTTACATTACATATTGTTATAAATTGTTACTTTTTTCGACTCATATTGCGAAATTTATATACTTTGTTATTAGATCTTGTGACATTTTCAGACAAACACAAATACTGAGACTAAGTTTCTGAAATATATCTTTTAAAGAAAAATTAAAGACATTAATTTTTAAAAATTTAATGACAATGTATTAGTTTTAATCCAATTCATAAAAATAAATTAAAACACAAAGAAAAATTAAAATAATTAAAGTTACAATATATAAAATTCCATTATAATAAATATAATATGAGGAGAAACAAATGACAAATGATCAATAGACCTTTTTCTGTTGTAGTGGTTACAAACCACATATCGCGAATAACACATGAGTTTTTCTAACATGTGCACTTTGACACATATTAATGCGAATAAAATAGAGTACTATATGAAAATTATACTCTATTTGTCTACACATTAGTGTAATAACTAATAATCATCAATCAATTTAAATTCATTTACCTTTTTTTTTTTTTGCTAAGTAAATTCATTTACCTTACATATTTGATATTTACGGTACTAGTGGCACAAGAATAAAGGTGGCTGCTAGTGAATAGCGGTGTCTCTCGATGATCGGTTACAATTAAGTGGTAGATGTCCATTCAGTATTCGGTTCGGTATTTAGAATTATAAATTCGGTTTTGTATCCTTTTTCAGCGTACCTAATTGTATGAAATTTTCAAAATATTGAAGGGGTCACTTTGGCATGAACCGGTCCTTGTGGAGCTGGCCCACATCACTCTCACATGAGTTGGGGTGGAGCCTACCTACAAAGTAGGTTCCGCCTCAACTATTGAGAGGGATGTGAGGCCAGTCTCACAAGTGACCCAAGTGTTCAGCACCCACTGAACATGTGGATGGCCACTAGATCTTAAAGGCATAGATCCAAAGGATGGAAAAATAGCGCGGCCCAACAACTATTGTAAACGGGCGCCACACTGGATCAGAATCGTTTGAACAAAAACCCCCCACGGCGTCGTCATTCCCACTGCACGATCAAATTGATTTCCCCCAAAATTCAAACCCTAAATCACTATAACTCCTCTTGACCATAACTGTAACCCACGATCTCGAGCACGAATTGACCATTACTTGAAATTCGGAAGGCTTTGGTGATAACTACCAATATTTGACACCCCAGAAAGAATCAATCTTTAATTTTTTCAAATTTTCTAAAAGCTGTAATATGTACGTATAATGGCTATTTTAATGTTCTGATATCTCATATTAAATGGATTGTTAAAAATAGCTATCATAAGTTATTAATAATATATGTAATATGTGTGTATAATATCTATTTCCAATTTCTGCAATCTCTATTTTATAACCCTGCTTTTTCCAAAAAATTATGTTTGAAAAACACCTTCGTTCTATTTTATTTTAGACTGATACTGAAGTTGTGCAGACTTCTAAAAAATAAGAGGGAAGTAGAAAAGGGAAATCATCAAAGGTGAAAGGAAACAAAAAAAAATCGTCGTCGTCGATTAAGAAGAAAAGACATACTAAACAAAACAAGTCTATTTTTTTGTTCGCCTTATATTGTAGCAAAAAAAACAGGCCAACTTGAGTTATCCGATGTTGAGGCTGCACTGCTTCAGTACGCTTGGGGTGATGGAGAAGATACGATCTGTGTTCCGGTGTGATGGCCTCGTCAACCTATCAAGAAGAGAGTTGAAGTCAATCAAAATAGGCGAGAAAATGGACAGTGGAGTCATAGATGTTTATGCGCACTTGTTAAACAAAAAAGAAAGTCAAGAGAAGAAATTTAAGCGTTTCTTCTTCACAAAAACACTTGCAAGTGTTGCAATATGTCCAATCATGGAAAGGGAGGATGTAATTAAATTCATTGACGATACATTCTTTAAAAACCTACCCTATCTACCAAGAAAGAAAAAAGAAGAGCGTTGGATGCCGCTTGACATTGAATGCGTACGATTCATTTCCTATTTTGATATTTAACTCTTGTTACAGCTATAAAATATTGTGGTTACTGCTATAACATCAATCTGACATATCTATTAAACTTATGTCTTACTGTAATTATTCAATAGCTATGACAGTAACAAAGCATAACTGTAACCATAGTATTTAATAACTGTAATTATTGACTGTTTTAAAATTATTCACTAAAATTCATCCAATATATCAAATATGCAGCTTTACATTCCAGTTTGTAAAAATGATCATTATTGGCTGATCACAATTGACATGAAACGGGCAAGACGGTGGTGTTTGAGCAGTCTAGATGTTGAAAATAATGTTATCAATGACATTTACAAACCAATAGTAGATGTTGTTTTTGGGTTTCTAGATACATGGATGAGGGATGCTTTGTCTCTAGAGAATATACCTTTATTTCTGCCAAACTTCAGGTGGGGTGTAGTTCTATTACACTACAAGAAAACAAATAAACAGAGACGGTCGTTTCCGACCGAACTACGTGGTCGTGTATTTTTCGTCGCTAAGCCAGTTAATGACCAACTACCGACCGCTTTTAGGGCGACCGATGATTGGGTCGCCATATAGCGACAGAATAGCGATCGAACATAATACATTGTTGACTTTTGACTTTGACTAGTTAATGACCGATTGCCGACGGAAACTGTAGCGACTGATTATGCAGACACCAAATAGGGACTGAATACCGACCGATGACCGATGGCATGATGAGTCTCTATATAACAACGGAATACCGACCGTCCAGTCAAACATAGTTGACTTTGACCTTGACTACCAAACGACTGAATACCGACGGTTAAATAGCGACGATATATTCCGTCGGTATTTACCGACGGAATGGAGACCGATTCGTGTTTATTTGACTTTGACTTTAAACCAATAGCAGCCAAAAATCCGTAGCTAATCCGTCACAAAATGTTTTTTAATTAAAAAAATAAATCTGAAATTTTTTAAATCCCTATTACAAAAAACAGCAATACGAAACAAAAACAAATCAGAAAATTCCAAACAGCAATACGAACCAAAAATAATATCAAAAATATCCCAAATAGCAAACATAATTAATACAACCCAAAAATAACATTACATAACCAATGACTTGCTTTAACTCTCCGTAATAATCTCCATTAATCCACAACCCACTGTTTGTCGTTCATTTTCCATCGCTGTAGGCTTTTGTGTGAAATCTAAAACCGTTAACAACGTAACCGGTGTATGACATCACTCTCCTTGACGGTCCCCGTGACAGATTTTTCAACAACCTTTCGGAATGTTGCGGAAGGCTATGTATCTGTTGAGGACAACAAAAGTTAAAATTAGTTTAGTTTAGGCATTCTTAAGACAAGTATATTTGTACACAATACCAACTTACATGAGTTCCAAACCATTTGGAAAAATCATTATAAACTCGACTTTGAAGTTCTTCTTCCGTTATCTGTGGAGTTTGGTCATGTACTTCATTGACAAATTTCCTGAGTTACAAATTAAATGACAATATTATTATTTGGCTACTTTTAATTATGTAACAAAAAAGAAGCAATAGATGGTTTATTTACTGAATATATGGTTCGACCTCTTCACAATTCATCAAGATATAATTCATGGTTGTTTTATAATCTTTATCAGATAATAAAATCTTTTATTTGTTTTAAATGATCTTCCCGGTAAGTTGCAAATTGATAATACATCAAGTTCACTTGTCTCGTCATCACCATCATTTCGCCCAATGGTTGTAACTTTAGTTTTCACGTGGGGTTCGAAATAATAGCTAAAGAATGTAAAGCTTCTTCGACCAAGTATGCATTGCAAATTGACCCCTTAACCCTGGCCTTGTTTTTTATCTTCTTTTTTAGATGGTGCAGGTAACTAATTAAAGCATAAGTAGTTAAGCACATTGTAAATACATACATGAAAAATAAAAATGAAGTTGAGATCATAAAGACATTGATTGTTACCTCTCGAACGGGTACATCCACCTAAACAGGGCCACCAACATTTGCTTCGTACGGAAGGTGAACTGGCAAGTGTTCCATCACATCAAAAAATCCCAGAGGAAATATTCTCTCTAACTTGCGCAATAAAATAGAAAAAGTGTCCTCCAATTATTGCATATACGCCACACGCAACTTTGGGGAACACAAATCTCTATAGAACAGACTAAGTTCAACCAAAGGTCCCCAAACACTTGCCAGTAGTAATTCTCTAAGTGCTATAGGGATAAGTCTCTCCATGAATACATGAGAATCGTGACTCTTCATTCCAGACATTTTCAACTATTTCATATCAACGCATCGCGCCAAATTCGATGCATATCCATCTGGGAGCCTTAATTCTTTAACCCACTGCAAAATCATCTCTTTTTGGGCCTTGGTATGAGTGAAACATGCATTCGGTTTCGTTGCTTTACCTCGGCCATCGTGTTTAATATTCAATTTCGGCCGACTGCAATACCTTTCAGCATCCGCTCTAGCCTTAACATTGTCCTTAGTTTTATCCTTCACGTCCAACACGGTGTTAAAGACGTTATCAAACACATTTTTTTCATTATGCATGACATCAATGTTGTGTCTTATCAGAAGTGTTCTCCAACAAGGTAAGTCCCAAAATATGCTATGTTTGGCCCAATTGTGATCCCGACCCCTGCCTTGCTTTTTACCAATCTCTTCAGCTGTATCGGTAGTTTTTGGATAATCTCTAACTCTAAACCACATTTCGTCACCAGTCAGGCAAGATGGCGGGTCTGCTATCTCCTGTCGCCGATCATTTTGGAATCCCTTTGCATCTCTTCTAAATGGATGATCAGGTGACAATAAGCATATGTGGCAATCGAACCACGATTTTTTCCCGCCAGCATGAAAATGGAACGCTTGTGTTTCCTCCATACAATATGGACAAGCGTGAATGCCAGCTGTACTCTATCCACTCAACATTCCATATGCTGGGAAATCACTAATTGTCCAAAGTAATGAAGTCCTCAGTTTAAAATTTTGCTTTTTTGAGATGCCATAAGTTTCTGCACCTTCACCCCCACAGCTGATTCAATTCATCGATGAGAGGCTGCAAGTATACATCAATCTTGTGTTTTGGATTTTGGGGTCCAGGTACAATGATAGTTAAAAACATTACATTGTTCTTCATACACATCTAATGGGGAGATTATAAGGTGTTAAAATAACTGGCCAAGAAGAATATTGTTTCCCTGGCATGCCGAAAGGTGAAAAATCATCTGTACATGACCCAAGCCTGACATTCTGTGGTTTCGCTGCAAAATCGGTGTGTGTTCTACCAAAATGTTGCCAAGCTTCCCCATCCCGTGGGTGATTCATTATTCCCTCTTCCCTCTAAGTGTTTGAGTGCCATGTCATGTGTTTTGCAGTTTTCTCATATGCATTCAATCTTTACAATCTCAGAGTAATTGGAAAATAATACATCTTTTTGCAAGCAATCTCTTTTTGTCGTGTATTTTTTGATTTCTTTTTCTTAATATACCTAGCATGGCCACAAAACTTGCATTCTCTACTCGCAACATCATCTTTCTAGTACAACATACAACCATTAAAACAAACATTTATCTTTTGTACCGGTAATCCAAGGCCTTTAACCATTTTCTTCATTTGGTAAAAGTCGTCTAAAGCATTATTTTGAGGAGGAAGTGCCGTTTTCATCAACTACACAAATTTATCTATAGTAGTTTCAGATAGGTTGTCTTCGAACTTAATACTCAACATTCTATCAGTCATTGATAGCTGTGAATGGTTTGTACAACCTTTGTACAGTAGGCTATCAACAACCTTCAACATGTCATAGAACATTTGTGCCTCTGGATTGGGATGTTCTTCTACGTCCCTATTTTCCGGCTCATTAAAACTTGGTCTGGCAGCATCAAGAACCATCTCTCGATAATTGTTGTGTGTCGTATGTCTTCTAGAATTATCCACATCATGAGAGGTTTCATGAATAAACAGAATTTGAGGCATTAGAAAGAATGTCTCACCGTGACAGGTCCAATTAAAATAATTAGACACAAATCCGTTCATAACAAGATGATACTTGACCATATCTGGTACCTGAAAATCCTTATTTTTACAAACCCGCACAAGGACACCTAATCCCATAATTTTGTACATTAGTAGACATACTAATAGCGAAATTCACAAATTGTTTCACTCCAGCTATAAATTCTGGACTATGACGGTGTCCACCATTAGATGTCGAATCCATATACATCCAACTACGGTCCTCCATTATAAACACAATATCTGCATATATCAAGTCTTCATAAGTAAATGCATAATAACTTTGAACCTTATGTTTGATGATTTTGAACTTTTTTATGTACTATGTTGTTAATGGCATCTTATCTGAATTTTGTAATGTTCGATTATCAATTGTTTACTGATTGGAAACTAAAAAAGACAATACAAAGAAGCAAAAAACTGGAGAGACTTGATATTTTACAATGAAAAAGGCTTCCGAACATTCTAGCACAACGTAAACAATGAAATTTTACAATAAAAGTTTACAATGAAAGTTTACAAAGAAAGTTTACAATGAAATTTTACAATGATAAAGAATAATGTCAAGGTTAAAGTGTAAGAAACACCAACAAGTTTATTCCAAGCAAAGAAACCTTGGTCCATCATAAATCAAGTTTATTCTAAGCATATTTTCATAATCATTTATGGACATAAACAAATTGAATCCTTAATTTCGAAAAAGAAGAAGAAGAAGAAATGGATAGGAAAATAAACCTAGATGCTATACTTCACAGTGGTGGTGGAGCACCTAATTCAGAGCGGTGGTGGAGGGCCGGCGGAGGTGGATGTCGGAGTTCCGACAGAGGTAGAGGATGGGAGGTGGAGGCGGGGAGGTATTCGGTCGCCCATTAAAAAGTACACATAATTGTTTGTGCCTTTTATTTACCGACCGAGTTGCGACCGCGTAGGCACATTCGGTCGCTATTCGATCGCCCTCAAGAATGCTTAACACTTGTATAAGTTTGACTATTCAAGTTAATGTGTGTGTGTGTGTGTGTCTATATATATATATATATATATATATATATATATATATATATATATATATATATATATATATATATATATATATATATATATATATGTGTGTGTGTGTGTGTGTGTGTGTGTGTGTAATAGTAACTAAAATAGGCAAAAATGTTTCTATATAAAAACCCCGCTATTTTATAAAAAAAAGGAATCCAGGAAAATATACCTACTGAATTGCGATCGCCTACACAATATCGGTCGCTATTTGGTTGCCCAATAGCTACATAGCGACCGAATATCGGCGGGAGAGGGGTGAAGATATCGATCGCTATTCGGTCGCCCAAGTTAAAAAAATTATAAATCCGAAAACCGACATCGTTCAGAATGCGAGTACGAACTAATATGAAAGTTTTAGTAATTATTTGTTTATTAATAATCAATTATTAAAATTTTAACTCCATCACTTAATGATTCACGTAAATGTACTACTTGAAATGTTCTGCTTCGTGTCTATATAGGTGTTTTGTGAATAAGTATAGTTTGACTATTCAAGTTAATGTGTGTGTGTGTGTGTGTATATATATATAATAGTAACTAAAATAGGCAAAATGTTTCTATATAAAACCGCGCTATTTTATAAAAAACAGAATCCGGCAAAATATACCGATTGAATTGCGACCGCCTAGACAATAACGGTTGCTATTCGGTCGCCCAATAGCTAAGTTGCGACCGAATAGCGTTGGGGGTGAAGATATCAGTCGCCCAAGTTGAAAAAAATTATAAATCTGAAAACCGACATCGTGCAGAATGCGAGTACGAACTAATATGAAAGTTTTAGCAATTATTTGTTTATTAATAATAAATTATTAAAATTTTAACTCCATCATTTAATGATTCACGTAAATGTACACACAAATGTACTACTTGAATTGTTCTGCTTCGTGTCTATATAGGTGTTTTGTGAATAAGTATAAGTTTGACTATTCAAGTTAATGTGCATATATATATATATATATATATATATATATATATATATATATATATATGTGTGTGTGTGTGTGTGTGTGTGTGTGTGTGTAATATTAACTAAAATAGGCAAAATGTTTCTATATAAAACCCCGATATTTTATAAAAAACGGAATCCGGGAAAATATACCGACCGAATTGCGACCTCCTAGACAATAATGGTCGCTATTCGGTCACCCAATAGCTACGTAGCAATCGAATAGAGACGGGAGTGAAGATATCGGTCACCAAACCCTAACCTATAACCTAACATGGTCGCTAGTCGGTCGTTTTAATCCAGTATGTCATAGACAGAATGCTTAAAACACAGTATACACCCTGCCACAATTCAACAGAAAACAGGCTAAAATAAATTCAATACCAGCAAAAAACTTAACTAGTTCACCATTACACAAATAACATAAGTAATACAATAGTGATAACGCAAAAACAAACATACAATAGTTCAATATTTTACCAAAAAAACATAACAAAAGTTGAATAATATACAAAAAAAAACTACAATATCTAATGACGTCTCAATACATCATCTACAACTAAGGGATCATCGTCATAATATGAATCTAACTCATCGTTATCTAAATTGCTCAATCTAGCTTCTAGCTCAGCGGGACTTAATATAACGTCCTTATTTGAAAACATATCAAATAAGGTACTAGATAATGCCTTATTTCTCTTATTTTCCCTCCGCGCATATTCTCTGTCTTTATCTTCAAATTTCATCTTCCAATTTTCGTTCAGTTTTGTGGTTCTATTTTTGAATAAGAGACCGACTGGCTACCTCCTTTCATTGACTTAACAACATCGGAGAAGGAACCGAGTCCTGAACTCGTCCCTTTTTTAACCCTCCCACTGCTTCAGCAGAGAGCGTAATCTGAGTCGGCAAATCAGGAAGAGGCTGGCCTGTTTGAGTAGCTTGGGTTGCGGCGTTGTCATAAACAGAAAGGAACACTCACTGTAAAATAAAATGTAAGGTTACAGATAAATGCAAGTAAGTAACTAATCTAAAAAAAGAAAAACCAATATGAAATACTTACAGATAGGTCTCTAGAATCGTCATCAACATATTCCCCTTTCTTCGAGCTGGCATGGTGTTGATGACACCAATCGTAGCTATCTGGGAATGGGATTGAATGTCCCACCTCTTTTTCCTGTTTACAAAAAGCATTTAAACATTAAATACGTAAATAAAACACAAAATTTTAATGAATTTGAAAAATAATACAATTACCAATCTCTGGTGATGCTGAATGTGGCTAAGGGAACCACCTGTATGCTTCATTGGGCCTTTGCCGTCCCTCCCCTCCTTTCGGTTTATTGATTCCTGTTTAGACTTGGCTTCAAATTCCGGAGTTGCCCAATACGTTTTAAGTCTGTCCAAATCATTGTCAGAAACCCATTTGGGCTTCTTATCATTTTTTCGATGGTCACTCATGATACCGTTGAGTCTCCTCTTAAGTATCGTGTGCCAACCTCTCTTGACGCCCTCCTCATGCTCAGGAGCCAATCGATAACTTTTCTGTTTTTTGAAATAATGTTAGATAATTAAAATTGATAGACTTGTAAATTCATTAAAATTGATACACTTACCGTAAACTCTTCCCACCACATATTTTCTTCGTCCATGGGAACATCCTTTAGGGTGCCATATGCTCCTTTGAAACGGCCTTGGAATATACCGGTAATGGCGGCGAAGCAGCTAGAGCTCAATCTAAAACTATAATAGCCGCGACAAAATTCAATTAGAGATTATAATGATTATAAGAATTTTAATTAACTTGATTTATAAAGGAGATAAGTTTTAAATTAACTTAAGTGTCATAAGTAGGCTGCAGGAGAATCCGAGTATCTAGTGCAATCGGCTCTCCACCAGTACTGGTATCAGTCGCAGTCTTTGGGACAGCAGACTAGTGAGTCGTTGAGCCTCTTACAGGCGTAGACTCGGTGGGCCGAGATACTGTACATCAACAGACTGTGACGGAGGTGTCATACCGGTCACAGGGGCAGATGACGATGTCGACTGCAAACCAGATGATTAACCTGGCTGAGAGGTAGAGGTAGCAGACTCTAGAGTCTGACTAAATGGTAAGAATGATCGGATATTTTTCTTTGGAGACATCTCTGAAATATAGATTAAGCGGATTAAAAAGTAGCAATTTAACTATTTTCTAACTATGAATCGGTCGCTATTTAACTCGTTATCTAACTATGCATCGGTCTCTTTTTACCTATATATATATATATATATATATATATATATATATATATATATATATATATATATATATATATATATATATATATCACTTGTCACACTTTAATAAAATCAACTCTTAAGGAAAATTGCAACTCTTGTTAGAACAAAAGAAAAATTTGCTTAAGGAGGGAAAAATCTGCCTAAGTAATTCAGGGGCAAATTTCTACTTCAACAAGAACTTGAGATGATCATGAAATGCAACTCAATAAAATGGAAAGAGTAAGAGCAGATCAAGTTCTTTCAGAAAAATATTGTTATAGAGAAAAGAAGAAGACAAATCGAGTACTTTCAGAAAAATACCTCATATTTTTTTAGTATGATGTCCCGAGTTTCATTAAGCCACAAAATATGATGCCGCAGAAATCGAGAAAAGTACTCAAAGCTGCTAATGCATACTAGGAAGTGTTCAGTTGACTTCTAAGTTTCTTTCTAAAAGTGTAGTTAATGATAGTAGGAAGTGTTCAGTTGACTTATGCAAGCAAAAATCAGAAGCAAAAAACAGAAGCAAAAATCAAAAGCAAATTAAAACAGAAGCATCAAACAAAAGTATTAATTGTTGTGAACATCAAACAAGAAGCATCAAGCTATATGTTAGCCCTAAGGGCGATCGAACTCGGTTTTTGATAATGGACAAACACTTGATGTTGTGTCTAATGTTTATATCTTTGTGATAGAATATCGGAACATATATTGGAAGCTCTAAGTACTTCAATCAAGCCATGATGAAGATTCAAAGTCATAGCATTCAAGGCTCATCTATCAAGATTGAAGATTGAAGACTTAGGTTTGGTTAGTTTAGCTTTGTCGTCATTAGTCGTTATCTTATATAGCTCTAACCAAAGCTCTCATGAACATAAGCTTTACACTCAAGTCTTGCATTCACACAAACACGTTTTCAAAAGGCTTAAGTTTCAAAAAGATCTTTACATGTGTTCTTATCCAAAAAGCCTTTGTTTTCATAGATAAGTCTTTTAGAAAAGTTTTCCAAGTGTTCTTACTTGTTACCTTTTAGGAAAACCTTTTAGACTTCAAAAGACTTAAAAAGATTTCAAAATGTGTGAAAAATCAGCTTGGAAATTCGGTCAACCGAGCTCAAGCTCGGATCAACCGAGCACAAACAGAATGTTGGTCTGGCTCACTTCGATCGACCGAAGTCTATGGTAGGTCGACCGAACCTGGTTTCGGTCATCCGAGGTGGTCAGTTCGGTCCACCGAACTCTGTTTTTACTAGCCGTTTTTTGACCGTTGGAAACTCGTTTTTCAGCCATATTTGAAATGTATATATACTCCAAAGCTAGAGAAACATTCCAAGACTTGTATATCAAAGTTTCATTGATTTCTTATCAAGTCAAAACACTTACAAAGCAAAAACACTTGATCTCCATGATCTAAATCATTCAAAGGTGTTCTTTCAAAAAGCAAGACAAAGAGTGGAATTCATATGCTCTAAAGAGCCAACAATTCTTGTGCTTCAAAGGTATACATTCTCACTTATAAGAATGATCAATCTTTGTATTTAAACAATTCATTCCCTTTCTAAGTGATTGGGTAATTCTTGTAAAAGTCCTACTTTGTGTGGGCAATTTGTAAAGTCCTACTTTGTGTGGGCAAGCTCTTAGTGAGTTTATCTAGTGTGGTTGTGTTGTAAAACTCTTAGTGAGTTAGCCACAAGTGTAAACATTCTTCTTAGTGAAGTTGTTTGAAATCCTTGGGTGCGGCTCAAGGTAGTGGATGTAGATTCTAAGTGAATCGAACCACTCTAAATCCTTTGTCTTGTTATTGGGTTTTACTTTTCTTTTGTTCATCTTGTTCAAACTCCCACTTGCATTGCAAAGTTTTAAAAAAGTTAGCAAGTTTAGTTAAAACCCAATTCACCCCCCTCTTGTGTTTTACACTATATTTTTAACTGAAGCATCAAACAGATGCATCAAATTTACACTTCAAACAAGAAAAGAAATTTACACATCAAATTAACTGAAGCATCAAACATGAATCTTCTCAAGCATAAAAAATTCACATTCAATGAATTTTTACAATACAAACAAGAAAAAAAATACTGAAATTGATCACCACTTGTAGTTAATTAATTAAGGCTTAAGATTATAAAGAAATGTAACAGCGCAACATATAGAAAATAAGAAAAATGAAATGGACAGTGGTGAACCTTGTTTAAAAACTAGCTCTATACAGTGGTGAATCAAAAATCACGTTAGAGGTGGCGGGATGGAGGAAAATCAGTTAATTCCCTCTTCAAATGTACCTTCAAAAAAGAGAGAAAAAAATTCAATTAAGATTAACTGTGGCAGTTAAAGAATTAGAAAAATTAGATTTTTTTTAAAAAAAAAAAAAAAAACTAACCTTTACATGGAGGTTTGGGGTGGAGGGTGCCTCGGTGGAGGTGGCGAGATGAATTTTGGAGTTTGAGAAATGAGATTTTGGGTATTTTGTGATTAGGACAATAGCTTTAAGTGCCGGGATGGAAATGGCGAGATGGAGGTGCCGGGGCTGCGTCGTCGCGAGGTGTCAATTGGGATTTAGGTATTTTTAAGGAAGAAGAAGTTTGCTTCCTTATATTTTTTTGACAAAACATTCTTTAAAACGACGTCGTTTTAGTACTTCCGACATATATTCGGTCATTACTATCCGTCGGTATTCGGTCGTTCCATTCGGTCGGTATTAGATCGTTAAAGGACACAAAACGACGTCGTTTTGTGTCATTCATTTATTACTGTATAAATATACTCTGTTATGTATTCCGTTTGGAGCAGTCGTTAACTTCCGTCGGTATTCAGTCGTTATATAGTCCGTTGATAAACGATCGTTAATTTTCATCGGTATTCGGTCGTTAAAGGTGAACAAAATGACGTCATTTTAATTTGGTCAGCAGGACCGATATGGCCGACGTCGTGGCAAAGGAATAACGACTGTTAGGTTTTCGGTTTCCCATCGGTCGTTATTCCGTCGTTAATTTTGTGACCTACAATTTCAGTCGCTAAATTCGGTTTCTATTTAACTATTTTCTTGTAGTGTTACAACAAAATAATTGTCCTGACACTTGTTGCGTTTTCTTAGTCAATATGATGGAATATTGGGAAGGTCACATAACACTGTATTGTTTTAACACTTGGCCGACTGTCGAGTATGATGCCGAAAAAAGGAAACACGTTCCTTCGAACCTGATGAATCAGCCAGATAATATCATACTAGAATGCCGCAAACAACAGGAAGTAAATTTTCATGGGAAGTGGAAATGGATTATTGTAATACTGCTATTGAAAGATATTATGAATGGTTACAATCCTGGAATTTGAATGATTTTAATATATATATATATATATATATATATATATATATATATATATATATATATAGCTCTTTTGTTATTTGGATTAATTGTGAACAATGTATATATATAATATGTGAATTAATTTAATAACTAATAGCTATATGACTAATAGTTATTATATGAAAATGCAGTAAATTCAGAAAAGCCAATTTTGTGTGCATAACAGATGTTGGTAATGTACGTAATAGTTATAAGATCTATTATGAATAGCTGTTCAAAAACTTAAATTTCAAACCGAGTTTAACAATTGGAAATAAAACATACACTTCTATGATAGCATTATAATAATAGTTCTAAGCATAATATCACTGCTATTAAAACTCATACAATTTATTCATAAGTATAAACTTCATTTTTATAAAACAAATATTGTTTAGTCTCAATATTTCCATTCCATGTATATAATAACTATAAGCTGTATACACAATTATATTAAAGGCTATGCAAAACTATTACAACTGGAATATATACTTGTTCAAATCTCCAATCCATCACAATGTAAGTGAAATGTTATTTTCATCAGACAATAATCAGTCCCATCTAGAGCGTCTTCATTTAATGTGGCCTTTACCCTCTGCTTGTGCAACGTCATCTGACTTTTAAGCCTCTTCTTTGATCTATTAGGGTTGGGTCTTTCTTTCAAATGTATCATAGTTTGATCAACCAATGTACCGTTGTTGGAACTTGTGAACTCATGGACACGTGTTCTGATTCACAACGAGTTATTCAACTTGTTTGCAAATAACATCAATTTGACTATTAACGAGTTTGTACGCCGCATCATTTTAACTAACAGATGTAGCTAACATCACCATTCTTCCACAAAGTTTCCGGTACCTTTCTCCATAATCAGACGGTATTTCATCAACCCTCGAAATACCAGAAACCTCCCCACTCTTGGCATGTTTGGTCCACCTACACATTACGTAATGTTATGAAAGTTCCCTAAATTGGGTATGACTACCAAAAGAACCAATAACTGTCATGACCCTTAGAGCATGTCGACAAAGTCGCCAAAATGTTTCAAACAAATGACACGAGCATTCAATAATTACACCCGAAACATCAACCATTACAGTTCTTTCATTGAGTTTCTGTTGTAAACCACCGAAAATATATATACTTGAAAACTATAAAAACCTTCTTCCCACACATGTCCTTGGATGGACATTCATCTAATATGTATGACATTGACTGGTGATACTGCAAAAAAAGAAGAAAATGAAACAGTTTTATAAGCAAACACAAGCAGGGATAATAGCTATAAGACCCTTGGCTTACCACTATTACATTAATGATAATAGTTGTAAGGGAAATCATTAAAGAGAGTCGTTACCTCCTCTTGCCACTTTGCAAATATAGTCGGAGTATACGTTGCAGTTGCACTGATGGCAAGGTGACAATGATAGATGTTTTTATTTGGCACTTTGTCTCTTGCATCTTATTCCCTTTCACACTAGACGTCGAGCATTCTATTAAAGTGGTTGAAAAACTTAACAAGATTGTGATCCGGTTTTAAATAACCTCTTAAAATACCGTTACAAGACTCACTAAGCAGAGTTGACACCATACCAGCGGTGAAATGCTGTCTAACACAGGAAGATGACCATTTTTTCCGAAAGCGATGAATCCACAAGACCCAACTTCGCTCTCTTCACTCGAAAAACATTCTTTAATCATCTCATCCCATACATAGTTGAACTCATCCTCATCATCCACATTGTACCTTAAGTAATACAATTTCGTCTTGAACTCATTTGTGCACAAGGTAATAAGTTATTTTGAGCGTTTTCACGTATATGTCATGTACACGCACTACAAGAAAAACTGTGTAACAGAGACGGACATTTCCATCTCTAATTCGTCGCTAAACTCATATTAGCGACCGATTCACGACCGAATTACGTGGTCGAGTAATTTTCGTCGCTAATTAAATTACCGACGGAAAGTTTAGGGACCGAATATGCGGTGGCTATTTGCCGACAAAATACCGACTGAATGGTCAACATTGTTGACTTGACTGGTTAACGACCGAATACCCACGGAATGTTTAGGGACCGAATATGCGGTGGCTATTTTTCGACCGAATACCGACCGAATGGTCAACATTGTTGACTTTCGACTTTGACTGGTTAACGACCAAATACCGACGGAAAGTCTAGGGACCGAATATTCGGTTTCTATTTTCCGACCGAGTGTAGGTCGCTCTTTGCCGACCGAATACCGACCGAGAGGTCAACATTGTTGACTTTCGACTTTGACTGGTTAACGACCGAATACCAACGGACAGTCTAGAGACAGAATGTACGGGCGCTATGTACCGATCGAATATTCCGTCGCTATGTGCAGTCGTATACCGACCGAATAGTCAACATTGTTGACTTTTGACTGTTTCGGTCGTTAATACGCCCAAAAATACAAACCAGAAACAATATTATTAATAAGATCCCAAATAGCAAAAATAATCAATGAACCCAAAAATAACATTACATAGCCAATTATCTTACTAAAAAACACAAGTTTACACTTCTCATTTACATTACAACACTCACAATCAAAGTGTGCACTTCTAATTACATTACAACACTCACAATCAAAGTGTGCACTTCTCATTACATGACAACACTCACAATCAAGTCCACACTTTGCATTACAACACTCACAATCAAAATGTGCACTTCTCATTACATTAAATACTCACAATCAAAGTGCAAACTTCGAATTACAACACTCACAATCAAAGTGTGCACATTACATTACAAAACTCACAATCAAAGCGCACACTTTGAATTATCAAAACTGACAATCAAAGTGTGCACTTCTCAAAAACTCCTTGATGTCATTCATATGTATATCCTTGGAAATGCATGACAATAAAATTATTTTATGACAATAAAATTACTACTTTGAATTACTACTTTATGATCAAGAATCAAATTATTTTATGATCAAGAATCAAATTATTTTATGACAATAAAATTACTACTTTGAATTATGTTAAAAAGTTATACAATATGACAATTAATTTATGGTAATAAAGTACAAAAAAAACCGACAAATATTACACACCTTCAATGTGGAATTCCAAGAAGCGAGAAAATCTTAATCATTCTAAATCATCATCCGACATAAATTTATCATCTTCTTCAGAATTGTCACCATCCGACATAATTTCATCATCATCGTCATCATCTTCATGAACACGGCTCGTACCTGCCACAAGTACAACTTCAATTTCCCCTGACCGGTGTGCAAGTTGACCAACCTCAGTAATAATTTGATTAATGCGATTGGTCTCCTCCTCGCGTACTTCGTCCTGATACGGTACCGGAACACCAGGAACGTCAAATAGACGTGGTTTGGAACGACATACAGCCAACCAATCAGCCCTAGATGTTGTCTTACTACCCGGATAATGTGTGTAGTCACCTTGTTGACATTGGGAAGCAAATACAAATGGATCGTAACCCTGGTAGGTTCTTTTCCTATGAATTTCTACAAGTTTATATTGAGGATGCACTCTTAAACCTCGATTTGGAGTAGAATCAAACCAGTCGCATTTGAAAAGAATTATTTTTTGGTCAAGTAGTCCAGCAAGTTGAACCTCAATTACTTGCTTCAACTCACCGTAATAATCTCTTTTAACCCATACCCCGGTGTTTGTCGTTCCTTTTCCATCGTTGTGGGCTTTTGTGTGAAATCTATAACCGTTAACAAAGTAACCGGTGTATGACATCACTCTCCTTGACGGGCCCCAAGACAGATTTTTCAACAAACTTTCGGAATGTTCCTGAAGGCTATGTATCTGTTGAGAACAACAAAAGTTAAATTACTTTAATTATGCATTCTTAAGACAAGTACATTTCTACACAATACCAACTTACTTACATGATTTCCAAACCATTTGGAAAAATCATTATAAACCCGACTTTGAAGTTCTTCCTCCGTTATCTGCGGGGTTTGGTCATGTACTTCACTGACAAATTTCCTGAGTTACAAATTAAATGACAATATTATTATTTGACCACTTTTAATTATATAACAAAAATGAAGCAATAGATAGGTTTACTTACTGAAGATATGGTTCGACCTCTTCACAATTCATTAGGATATAATTCATGGCTGTTTTATAATCTTTATCAGATAATATAATCTTTTTTTTTTCCAAATGATCTTCCGGGTAAGTTGCAAATTGATAATACATCTGGTCCGCTAATCTCGTCTTCAACCATCATTTTTCCCAATGGTTGTAACTCTCGTTCTCACGTGGGGTTCGAAATAATAGCTAAAGAATGTAGCAGCTTCTTCGACCAAGTATGCATTGCAAATTGACCCCTCAACTCTGGCCTTATTCTTTATCTTCTTTTTCAGATGGTGCAGGTATCTATTTAAAGCATATGTAGTTAATCACAGTGTAAATACGTACATGAAAAATAAAAATGAAGTTGAGATAACTTAAGACATTGGTTGTTACCTCTCGAACGGGTACATCCACCTAAATTGTACCGGGCCACCAACATTGGCTTCGTACGGAAGGTGAATCGGCAAGTTTTCCATCACATCAAAAAATCCCGGAGGAAATATTCTCTCTAACTTGCACAATAAAATAGCGATAGTGTCATCCAATTCTTGCATATGCGCCACACTCAACTTTGAGGAACACAAATCTCTATAGAACAGACTTAGTTCAGCCAAGGGTCCCCAAACATTTTTCGGTAGTACTTCTCTAAGTGCTATAGGGATAAGTCTCTCCATAAATACATGAGAATCGTGACTCTTCATTCCAGACTTTTTTAACTCTTTCATATCAACGCATTGCGCCAAATTCGAAATTCATCCACAATAAATAGAAATTCATCCACAAGCTCAAAAGTTAGGACACAGTTTTCCTGGAGAGTACGAGTATCTAGTGTAGCCGCTCTGGTATCAGTCGCCGTCTCCGGGACAACAGACTGGTGAGTTGCTGAGCCTCATACAGACGTAGACTCGGTGTGCGGTACTACCGCAGACGTATCCCGAGATACGTTTACGTCCTAGCAACAACCTAGCTCTACAATAACAAGAATGCCAAGAAAGATACAAGCAAACAGATCCATATTGTCTAATACAATTTCCTCTTATGGATAAAATCAAAGAACTGCTATATTACTAAAAACTACTTGGAATCCATAAGTTAATAAGAGGGGTTGAGCTAAAGCTAATATATTAAAATCATTACCTACATTCCCAATTTAACATAACTGAGACCCCAAAATGCATAAAAGAAAATTCAAGCCAAGAGCAACAGAAGCATTTGGCAACAAATTCTTTAGAATTTTCAGTAAAAACATCCCAACTTGATAGTTGATGGTCTATCTTTGCTTACATTCTTTATATTCATGCTAATGCTTTTAAGTCCATGGTAATAGTGAGCTAACAAAAGGAAATATATATATCACATGTCATACTTTAATCAAAATCAATAACACATACTAAAAAATCACTTTGACCCCAACTATTTTCTTTTTTACAAATAATTCATTTTTTATGAAACTCAAAATAAAAATATCAAACAAAAATTCCATCTAATCCTACGTAGCTAGTGGGATATACATGGTCAATTTTATCACGAAAATGTAGTGAGAAGAAAGGATGGACATGCCTAAAATTTGAAAAACATGGCTTCATATATTATGAACAAGATATTAATAAAAACTACTATTCTGTTCAATAAACAGATATGCATGAACAAGAAAATAATTGAAGAAGATACAACCAGACTTACACTTGAGTATAATGGAAAAACAGAAGCACAAATCAGAAGCAAAAAACAGAGAAAACTACAACAATCCCTCCAAATCCCCACATACCTCAAGAAAGCCGAAATCCCACAAAAAAAAAAAAAAAACAAAAGCACATATCAGAAGCAAAAACAGAGAAAACTACAACAATCCTTCCAAATCTCCCTACATATCTCACCACAAGAAAGCCAAAATCCCACAAAAACAAAAACTGAAAAAATAAAGAGGAAAAAGTACCTTTAAGTGAAGAAATCTCTGAGGAAAAGAGAAGATTCCGATGGAGTTTTAGAGTGAAATTTGAAAATTGGAATTTTGGGGGTCGCCTGCATTGTTAATTTGCAGAACAGATATTAATTTCAGAAAAAAAAATTGAAAATGAAGGAATAAATTCAGTTAACCCTATATATACTTGCCTTTTGAACGAACCTTTAATGGAGGTGGCGGTGGAAGAATGGAGGAATGGTGGGATAACAATAATTAATAATAATAAATTAGTAAATAAATAGAAGAAAAAGAGATTTACCTCGGTGGTGGTCAGAGGTGACTGAACGGCGGTGGTCAGCGGCGTGTCGGTGGCAGCAGGGAAAATCTGAAAAGGAAACAAATCATAAGAATAATAATAATAGAGATACAAAACAGAAAAATAAATAAAACAGAAAATAAAAAAGAAAAAGGAAAGTTAAAATGCTTACCTTGTCGCCGGAGAAGACTAAGGGCAGCGGCGGCAAGGACAAAGAAGGAGAAGAGAATAAGAGAGGAACGGAGAAGAAGAAGAAGAGAGGAAAGAGAATTTTGGTTGGTTTCAGAAGATTTGAAATGGGGAGTGGAGGGGGAAGGAAGGAGACGGTGGAGTGGTCGCGGTCATCTAAAGGATAAGGAGAGTAGCGACGAGGGTTTCGACGTTATTTCCTTATATATATATATATATATATATATATATATATATATATATATATATATATATATATATATATATATATATATATTATATTTTAAGAAATCCAACACTGAAAAGAGCGTCGTTTTGTTACGTTTTGGTCGTTATTCAGTCGTTAACTATTCCGTCGATATTCGGTCGTTAAATATTCCGTTGGTATTCGGTCGTTACATTCCGTCGATATTCGGTCGTAATATATTCCGTCGGTAAACGGTCGTTAATATCCGTCGGTATTCGGTCGTTAAGGCGTTTCAATTTGGTCAATGGGACCGAAATGGCTGACGGAATAACGACTTATTTGTTTTAGGTTTCTATTCGGTTGGTATTCCGTCGTTAAATTTGTTCTGTCGTTATTTAACTGTTTTCTTGTAGTGACAATGCATGAAATGTGTTCGTTAGTACATTCTTTATGGCAGCAGCAATTGCAGCATCTTGGCCAGTGAATATAGTTGTAGGTTCCTTACCGAACATACATTTCACAAATGTTCTGAACAGTCACTCAAAAGACCCAATGGTCTCAAAAGACCCAATAGTCTCATCATAAAGAAGTTAAGCTAAAAAAATATAGCATTACTGGTGATGGTTGAACCCAACATACAAGGCTGGGAAAACATTATTAAAACAGTGTGCTACACCTGTAACATACATTTATTATAGCTATTAAATGTAATTGATATCACTATAAAGTAAATAAATAATAGCTATTACACACATTGGTCTTTAAGATCAGGGACGAAGAAAAAAATTGTATTTTGGGGGCGAAAAGCTGCAACAGTATGACGTCCTACCTATAAAAACTGCAAATAAAAAATTTGGGGGGAGGGGAGGGCGAACTTGATAAAAAAAAATTTGTACTACATACAAAAATTACTATATCTAGAAGTATTTTTAAAAATCTCAGGGTCTGCTTTCAGTTATTCCATTCTTTTTTTAAAATGTTTATCTATTTGCGAATTAAATTTTGTATTTTTAAAGTTATTTTCAATATTTACCTATTGGACGATAATTTTTGTTGGTCCTGAATGTTGTGTCAAGAGTGATGGAATCACCAAACAAACTGTAATCCATCTTCATTCTTCAATCAGCCCAGAAAATATTAACAATTTTATCATCGTCATCAAACTCGATATCATAATAGAATGAAGGGTTTTGATATGCTTCACAACGAAAATACTGCAACAATGTTGCACCATCACCATCACAATCACCAAAAGCCATTGCATTACGTCTTCTCTTAGCCAAGTGATTTTTCAAATCAACTTTGACAAATCCTAAATCATCCTTACCCCCAGCATACATTGACATAACATTATAAGATGACATTGACCGTAAAAGAATTCCAACATTGTTATTAATATCAGCTACCATTCCTTGAATATTACTAATGTTCCTATTTGATTTCAATAACTGACTATACTCCGGGGGATGCAAAGGATGATTATGCTCTTTGACCCATTTTGTATCTTCGTAAACACGCCTAATTTGGTTGAACTCAACAAATAATTCAGCCTTACAACCAACCCTAACCTCAGCGTGACTACGTTGACGAATATCACTTACAAATGAATCAGTAAGTGCGGGTTTCTGGTGAATCAGTAAGTGCGGGTTTCTGGTTCTTTGGATCAAGATTACTATATTTTCTATACCCCTCTTTATTGCAAACATAACTAGCATAGCTCATAACCGTATTGTCTTTACGCAACGGCTTCATATAATTTTTTCTAATGGTAAAACCCAAACCATGACTATAATCTGAATAAAAAGAACGTGTCTCTGATAGAGTATCAAATTCTGGATGTTTATAATATTCAGCATCATCATAAAAGTTATTTTCCGATGCCTCATTAGAAAATCCTTCAAAATCAGTTCAAAATATTAAATATTAAATATAATATCCGAGAACTCTGATACATAACTATTAGATAAGAACATAATAACTATGTTACACATAGATAACAGTAGTAAATGGCCAAACAAATATTCATAATCAAGAAAATATACAATTCTGCAAAACTAACGATATAATTAATATAATACACCTATTTACATAAAACATAACAAGAATAACAATTGTTTAAACATAAAAAAACTTACCACCAACTGATCTGATCTGGTACAACAATTCAATCAGAGAATATATATGATTTTCATCATCACTATTTTCGACCTAAAATTGAAAGGACAAAGACAACATCATAAATATATTAAATGTAAATACTATGTCATATAATTACAAGAACAATAGTTATTATACCGCGATAACATTAACATCATCATTACTGCTTGGAATTGAATCAAAACCACTGTGATTTTCCAAAGAACCATCTATGGAATCAGAAACAAGAATGGATTGACTAGCAAGCAATTCGGTGAAGGAAATTGGTAGTTTCCAACTATCGATAATTGAATTATCCATTGAATGATTAAAAAAAATTGAAAAAAGAAAAGAAAATGAAAGGAAGAACCAGAGAGTTTAGGGTTTTTTTGGTGTATTGAAACGCACGATTAGCGTGATTGTGAGGAATGATAGGCATGATGCTGAATTGGATTGAAAATTCCGGTATTTTCTGACCCAAATTGCGTTTGGGATTGCTCAAATCGCGCAAAATCAATCACAAAAAGAATTCTAGCGCGGGAACAGGGGGAGTTTAAAAACAGATCCAGTGTGGCGCGCTTCTTTGAAAGCAGTACTACTTGATGGCCACTAGATCTAAAAGGCGCAGATCCAACGAGCCATCAAGCATTGCTTGAACATGCTGAAAATCGCCTTGAACAACATTGTAGCCAAATGCTCCCACAAGACCGGTCCTATATTAAAATTTCGGTTCAGTATGGACCGAAATTTTGAGATTTTCAGTGGACTCCACTGTACGCTTGCAGTGTCCAATTGAGTATGGTTAGTTGGGGGGAAAGATAGGTGGGAGGAAATGGCCAAGATAATTTGAGATTTGCTAGATTTGGAACGAAATATGTAAATTAAATTAATTTAATTGAGTGATGATTACAGCATTAATATTTTCGGTTTGTGATAGGTATATGATATCTATGTATATGATCTAATCCAATTAGGATTTAATATATTCCTTGACTAGTTAAGAAAATTTTACATTTTTTACGATTTTAATAACTTCTAAGATGTCTTCAGTTTATGAACTTACATTTGCAAATCTGAAATCTGATTAATTAAGATACGATCACTTGAGTTTTTTTTATGTTACAGTCGTCCTTCTTGAGTGTTTTTTTCCCTTTTTGTGATTATTTTCGCGGGAATTTAGTGTGTAGAGTTCTTCCTTATTGAGAAATGGAAAATATTTTTTAATAAAGTTCAATATTCTTTTTGTCTTTTCCCAAAAATCGTGTTTGAATCTTCACTTCATTATGTTTTTTAATATAAAAAAATTATTATTATCAAGACGGGAGTGTTAAACTCAAACTTATCATTTAAGAGTAAAAGTGTTAGCCAACTATGTGAACCTTCCTCGACAACTTCACTTCTGTTTTGTTTTCTCATTTAAGGTGATCTTAGAAGATAGTGTTCAAACTCCCCATCCCCTTCCTACTAAATAGTAGTACTCTCAATTAGTTTTTACACTCTTTTTTCATATTCAAATTATTCTTAAATTTTTATTTAGCAAAAAATAATAATTTATTCTTAAATTTACACATCATAAAACTTATTACCAAATTAATATCTGACAATAAGATGAAAACATGAATTTTCACTGTTTGAAAAAGGAGTACCATGACAAAAGTTGAAGCCTCCAAATCAATAAATAAGGGTTCCAAATCAATATGAAACTTTTTTCAAAGTATTTTTCTTCAAGATTCAAAACAAAGAAGTTGGATTTGTCTCAGATCTTCACAGATCTAGACTATTTTTCTACGTTTCTAGGAGGATTCTTTCAACCCGGACTTGATTTGGGCCCTTTATCATCTTTCTACATCTTTCCGAGGCAATTTGTAGGACGGTTGATACGCCCATGGTCCTATAAATTGTCGATCCCTAAGGAAGATGTTGAAAGTGATATTCTCCTGTCTATGTGGTTCAAGGATTGCGGAGAAGATGTTGCGAAGAAGAAGATTATGTATTTGTTTAGCTTACTAGTTTTTATCTTAGTATTTCCTAACCAACCAAGTTTTCTTGGGTATGGTTTTTGTCTGTTATCATGGTTTTTTAAATCATTGTATAACTTTTATTTTCTTGTATTTTCAGATTTTCCTTTGATTGTAATGGCTTCGGCTATTTTGTGATTAATGGAAAATTTATTATTTAGCAAAAAAAAAAAATAATAAGGATTCCATTCTTATCGAATGTAAATTTTCATTTTCAGAGAAAATCACTCTATATATAGCTAAACATTTTTTACTTTTCTATTTTTGTTAGTAAATTTTTATTTTTATTTTTTTCTGTGCATAAACTATTTTTGAACTACTGCCGCGCAAATCAAGGGTCTGTAAATGTGTCAAGCTGTTTAACAAATGCCAATAGAAAGGCAAAAGATCCCTAACGAACCATTCATCATATCTCAATCCCAAATATCTCAAGTGGATAAGCTTCCCTAGCACATGAGTTAAGTTGAAATAGTTATCACCTACACTATCAAGGGTAAATTGCAAGACTCGCAACATCTTGCAGTTTATAGGAAGGGATATGAGAGCTGCCAAGTTTACCCTTCATTTCGTATAATCTATCATGAGCATTCGAGTGTGCTTTGTCATTTCCTTTTCTTGCAGTAAATATACAAGAGCAGATATGGTAATAACATGAATGACAAGTCTGTGAATGTTGTTGGACCAAGATGATGGAGAAGATGATGCCCTCATTTCATTGCCATGCCTATTGGGAATATCAATGACCCTCATAAAGTTTTCCTCTTCCGCCTTGAGTAAGCATAAATCACTCATAAGGTCATGAAACAGACAAGATAAATACCTTTTTCTTCTACTTATGGGTAATTTTGCAGGTTCAACCAGAACCATACACCGCACGGCTAATTCACCCAAGACAGATTCAACATCGTCCATCGTTGGCACGAAACCTTCCGCCAACCATAGTTGGCACATTGTCTCTGCATCTATCTCAGAGTCTTCGGGATAACTACCAAAATAGAGGAAGAAGAGTTTCAACTGATATGGCAAATCATTGTAACTCAAAGCTAGTATCTCTGCTACTTTTCCTGATTGTTGAAATATTTTCCCTTTTCCCTTTCCTAGGTAGGAATGAATATTCTGATACTCAATCTCCCACTCGCTTACAGTATATTTAGTTGCAAGAATGCCTCCAAGAACAGCCACAGCTATAGGAAGACCACCACATTGCTCTGCCACTTTCCGCCCTATTTCTTCCATTCTCTTGATGTCTTTATTACCTGTTCAACAAAGCGAGTAAAGTTATGTACGATATTGCCATACTAATCCTACTTTTAGGGTTAGAGATGGACCTAAGTTACCAAGTGTTTTAATTAGAAACTTTGGAAGAAGAAAGTATGAATTAATTTTCGCAAAAACCAATACTGCATCATATTTCTTAAATTAGTAATTGAACAAGAGTTAGCATTATCTAAAATAAAGTTACCACATACTAGCTTCATTTTCCCAAAAAAAAAAAAACTAATAATCACGTAGGCCTTGTTTTCATAGGTTTGAAGTGACTGCTTTAGCTTTTAGTTTAAAATAAGTTACCATTGAGACATGTTTCAATTTATCTCTTTGCCTCGACTTTAGCTTAAAGAGAGAGATTATAAAAAGTAGTGTTGTCAATCGTGGATGGTAGATAATGGCGACAAGCCAACAAAAAAAAATGCCATAACGTTATGGCAGGCACTATAACGGCTTATAGCAGACACAATAAAATATGCAAAATATGTATAAAACACTGCATAATGTAATAAAAAGCAAAAAAAAAAAAAAAAAATCATGAACCAAACAAATAACTCAAAAGTCATAGTGTCATGGCGGCGCCATTGCATATATCGGTGGCTGCAAAAACCACAATGCCATAGCCATTGCGTATACTGGTGGCTGCAAAAACCACCATGCCATAGTGTCATGGCAGCGCCATGGGTGCCATTTGACAACACTGATAAAGAGTAACCCAAGGGATGTCAACTTCCACTTTTGTTTTTCATTTTTCTGTCACCTTCTTAAAAGCAGTTGTTCTCACACATAGAAAGAGTTGTTTTCTAGAATCATTTTCAGCTGCATAGTCGAAAAAGCTAAAGTAACTAAGAACAAGGACTAAGTGATACAATGGATTATAGATACCAACATAGTATAACTAAACAAGCAAAAAAAGGACAAGTTGTCTCCAATTCATTGTGTGTAACTTTTTTTTATTGGAATGCATATGTTGTGTCATTTTTAATCTGAGAAAAGAAAGGGGCCAAGGTGATAATGCCACAAAAATATACTAGAAATGTTTGCACCATTACCGACAGATAGAGAATTAGAATTAGGCATAATGTTGGAGACAAAAGGTACATAAGATAATGATCAAGGTACAATAAATATAATTCATGAACCATTTCGGTTGAACCAATTGTTTTCAGCTTCATATGATCTTAAATACGACAAAAGTTATAACGAAGAGAGACAGATAAATTTGGGTCTTGAAGTAGTTGCCCAAGAGATAACAAATTAAAAGAGAATGAAGGACAAATAATACGTTTGATAGAATAAGATTAAAGTTTAAAGTAATTGAACCAACATGAGTTGCATAAGTAAAGGAACCAGTGGGAAGACGAATGAGGGTATGGGGTAAAGAGTGATAAGATGTAAAAGAAATGAATGAACATGAAATATGGTAACTCCAGAATCAATAATCCATTGCATCATAGGTGGTAAACACTTGTTACCTGAATTAAAAAATGATGTAGTATCCGGCGGCAGAGAAACAACATTTATTGAAACTCGTGGTGGCTGAACTGCAATATCAGTAATCTGTTGTGACTGAAAAGTAGAACTGAAAAACCATGGAGATTGGACAATTTTTTTTACAGCACAGTGACCACCAAATCGGACCGTGGAACCGCCATTATTGTCGTTATCGAGGGATAGACTAGCAAAATACATTACGACTAAAAAAAATTATATGAAAGAAACAACTTATATGAGTCAGATAATGAGAATAGAAGGAGAATAAAAGTGCGGAAAACTTCAAAAGCTTTGCTCTGATACCATTAAGATATATGAATAATGGAAAAATTATGTAAAAGAAAGAATGTCTTTCATTGATTGTGAAATGTTTACAATACATCACATATATATACATCTTTACATTACATGATTAATAAAATGGAAGGAAATAAATATATACTATTTACAATCAATTAAATGAGAGATTTGCTCTCTTCATTATGGTCTGAATTGGCTCCCTGATTGGTTCCATTAGTATCTGTAACACTTGGGATCTTGTTCCTTGTGACTCAAACAATAATTAATGTCCGGTTCGAGTTTGACAACACATCTTGCAGATAGCAATTTTTGTTTAACCAATGGAAATTTATCAGAGCCCTCAACATAAATATTGTATTTGATGGATGCGTATTTTAGGCTTTCTGAAGTAGATATGTAATCCGCAATTGTTCCAAGATTATCAATGTCAGAACACATACTCACAATAAATACTCGAAGATTATCAAGTTTGAACAGATCATGTACCACATAAGTTGAATCGTGGAAATTTTCAAGTATCTCTAGCTTGCTCAATCTATCTAGTCGCTGTTTTCTACGAGACATTAAGTATGTACTTAGTCTAGGAGGCAGATACAGGTACTTCAATTCTCTCATATTTCCTATGTAACCTGGAAAGCACCTAAACACACAGCCGCATAAATCAAGGGTCTGTAAATGTGTCAAGCTGTTTAACAAATGCCAGTAGAAAGGCAAAAGACCCACCCCAACGAACAATTCGTCATATCTCAATCCCAAATATCTCAAGTGGATAAGCTTCCCTAGAACATGAGTCAAGTTGAAATAGTTATTACCTACACTATCAAGGCTTAATTGCAAGACTCGCAACATCTTGCAGTTTATAGGAAGGGATATGAGAGCTGCCAAGTTTACCCTTCCTTCCGTATAATCTATCTTGAGCATTCGAGTGTGCTTTGTCATTTCCTTTTCTTGCAGTAAATATATAGGAGCAGATATGGTATTAACATGAATGACAAGTCTGTGAATGTTGTTGGACCAAGATGATGAAGAATATGATGCCCTCATTTCATTGCCATGCCTATCGGGAATATCAATGACCCTCATAAAGTTTTCCTCTTCTGCCTTGAGTAAGCATAAATCGCGCATAAGGTCATGAAGCCGACATGATAAATACCTTTTTCTTCTACTTATGGGGAATTTTGCAGGTTCAACTAGAACCATACACCGCACGGCTAATTCACCCAAGACAGATTCAGCATCGTCCATCGTTGGCACGAAACCTTCCGCCAACCATAGTTGGCACATTGTCTCTGCATCTATCTCAGAGTCTTCGGGATAACTACCAAAATAGAGGAAGAAGAGTTTCAACTGATATGGCAAATCATTGTAACTCAAAGCTATTATCTCTGCTACTTTTCCTGATTGTTGAAATATTTTCCCTTTTCCCTTTCCTAGGTAGGAATGAATATTCTGATACTCAATCTCCCACTCGCTTACAGTATATTTAGTTGCAAGAATGCCTCCAAGAACAGCCACAGCTATAGGAAGACCACCACATTGCTCTGCCACTTTCCGCCCTATTTCTTCCATTCTCTTGATGTCTTTATTACCTGTTCAACAAAGCGAGTAAAGTTATGTACGATATTGCCATACTAATCCTACTTTTAGGGTTAGAGATGGACCTAAGTTACCAAGTGTTTTAATTAGAAACTTTGGAAGAAGAAAGTATGAATTAATTTTCGCAAAAACCAATACTGCATCATATTTCCTTCTATGCATTTAAATTAGTAATTGACCAAAAGTTAGCATTATCTAAAATAAAGTTACCACATACTAGCTTCATTTTCCCAAAAAAAAAAAACTAATAATCACGTAGGCCTTGTTTTCATAGGTTTGAAGTGACTGCTTTAGCTTTTAGTTTAAAATAAGTTACCATTGAGACATGTTTCAATTTCTCTCTTTGCCTCGACTTTAGCTTAAAGAGAGAGATTATAAAAAGTAGTGTTGTCAATCGTGGATGGTAGATAATGGCGACAAGCCATCAAAAAAAAATGCCATAACGTTATGGCAGGCACCATAACGGCTTATAGCAGACACAATAAAATATGCAAAATATGTATAAAACACTGCATAATGTAATAAAAAGCAAAAAAAAAAACCATGAATAAAAAAAAACTCAAAAGTACCATTACGTATATGGTTTTAAAGAAGTACCTTCAGCATATCTTCTTCTTAATGCTTTCTTCCGCAGCAACTCCCAGCTTTCATCGTCACTTAGAAATCGCAATGGGTGATGAAAACCATTTGGGTCAATGTATAATGCGACATCTTCGTTGCGAGTAGTAACTAGTATGTTACTTCCCTGGTCTTCGAGAATGAAGGCATGTTTGATGGCTTCCCAAGCATCTGTCGCCCATATGTCATCAAGGACAAAAAGGCACCTCTTTTCTTGTTGGACTTTACGAAGTTCTCTAACTAGCTCATCGTTTCTCCAATTCCGAATTTCTTCTCTCTTCTCTGGCATGAGTTTAATCAGTATTCCTTGCAAAATATCGTTTGCTTCCCACTGTTGTGATACAAAAACCCATGCACGACCACTAAAACAACGCGACACAGTTCCATGGTTATATACACGGTTAGCAACAGTGGTCTTGCCTAAACCACCCATCCCATAGATGGAAACAACTCTGTGTTTCTTATTCACCAGTTGCTCCACCAACATTTTTGCATCACTCTCTAAACCCACAAAATCCTCTTCCTCAAGGTAGGAATATGTTCGCCTAATCCACTTCTGTTGTTGTTTTAAACTCGAGCTTTCTTTGTTTAAGATATTAGCTCTTATGCCATGATCTTCAAATTTTTTATTGATAGTCGAGACCTTAGTCGTAAGACTTCGGATCTCAACACCAACTTTATGCCGTATAGACCATTCATTGAGGAAGCAAGCGTACCTTTTGGGTGCATTAGCAATGCCGTCTCCTCTTCTCAGAGATCCAATTCTGAGAGAAAACTTATCAAGCACATTGTCTGCTTCATAAGCAAGTTCTCTACTTTGTGAAATCCAATCCTTGATTACAGCAGCCTCGTGTTGCTTTGGCTCGCAATCTCTCACCAAGGCATGCATCGTCTTTAGCTCCGTCTCTAGTTGTTGAACATCATCATGAACACCTTGTAAAAGATTAACTTCTTTTATCAACAAATTGCTAATATTTTGCAATATGAAAGATATAGCAGGTTCAGCTAATTGAGACATGCCTAAATGGTATAGTAATATGACATGATCAAGGCCAATTATATATAATAGGAATCCATATACTTTGCTTGTAAACAACAAGATTCCAATTGTGGAACCACAATTTTGCATCTTAACATGTCGTAACTTTGTATTATGCGAGGTAATCATAACAAGTTATTCCTTAGAATTACTTGGAAACAAGATATTGTCTAAGTTGGGGTTAGAATCGTTTTGTTTTGAGTTTCGTAAAAGTTAAATTAATTGTAAGAAGATACGACATCTTGCATTTCATTAGGAAAACTAGAAAATTTCAACAGAGAAGCAGTGGATATAACCACTTTTCCATACCTGATCATCTTCGAAAACATTTCATCTAGTTGAAGCTTAAGGTTCTCCATATTAGATTCATTCCATATCAACTCCATCGGATTCGGAATCTGAATATTGGCTACCAAGCAAAATCCCATTCTTCACTAGCCCGCCCCCATCACAAAAGTAGAAGAAGGAAAAAAAAACGAGGGATTAGAAGAAAAGAATAAATCTTTAGCTTCAACATTTCCCTTCAACACAAATTATTTATTAAAATGCAATCAAAATCTTAACTTTAAATTGGATTTGTCCTGCTCTTTTGGTTAGTTACAAAAAGGAACTTCAAATTATGAGTTTTTGTCTATCCTTATAAACTATTCATTTCGTCCCAAATTGATTGAATGTCCACATTTGACTACAGATTTACATTAGAATTACGAAGAGTACTTTCTTCTTGAGGGGTTCAAATCCTCTGTGACACTCCTAATTATAGTCGTGTTAACACCTAAAGTTTATCGATTTATCCATAAGATTTACCCTTTTTAACCATGTTTACACCTTAAAGTTTATCGATTTACGCTTAGTGTTTACCCATTTTAGCATAAATATCACAAGAAATGTCACAGAGGATCCCGTGTGGTTCTTGAGTAAGTTACCACAGTACGGTTTGGATCATGTTACCTAAACTAAAATAGATAAACCTTATGAGGTAAATAGATAATTTTTAGGCATATACATACTATAATTAAAAATGTCACATGCAGTGTCACAGACAATTTCGTATCACCACAATATCCTTAAATATAAGAGACACATGTGTTAGTGAGCTTGAGGTTATTTATGGGAATTTAGGAAGAAAATATATCTAATTTAAAAAAAAGTAAACATTCATTTTAAAACAAATTAAAAATAGAAAATAAATTTTCATTTTGGAACGTAGAGCGTTTAAGTTGCAGTTCGTATCATAATTTCGTAAATAATTTTGAGGACACAACTAGAATAAGTATCTATTTTAAAATAATCTCAATTTTCTTATATGTGAACAAGTTGCGAGATCATCAAACGATTATTGGATCGTAAATGTGAATAAGTTGAGGTTATATATGAGACTTCAAAGGAGAATATATATCTATTTTTTTTTTAAAAAAAGGTACACATTCATTTTAAAATAAATTAAAATTATTTTATTTTATTTTATTTTCAGACAGAGAGAGTTTAAGTTTGTTACAGTTAAGACCCCATAACGTATCTTAATTTCGAAAATTAGTTTTGAGGACCGAACTAGAAAATGTTTCTATATTAAAATCATCTCAATTTTCGTAAATGTGAACAAGTTGCGAGATCATCAAGCGATCACTTAATCTGTGGGAGCAACTCTCTCCTTGGGTTCAATACTTAGAATCGACAATTGTTAGGTGAGTTTTTTGAATTTATGCCAGGTGAACTTAAAGGTGGAAGTGACTTGAACTGGTTTGTGAGATTTGATACGATAATTGACTTGACGAGCTCAACTCGCGAGCAAAATTATTTTAATTAACTGATAACTCATAAATTTATCTATATTTTCTTCTACTTTAGTAATTTTGAGCATAAAAAAGTATTTACATATTGAGTTTTGAGCTTAGAATGGTATAATTCTCACTTCTTTGTGTTTGCATTTATAGGGGCAAAATAGTCTTTTGAAGGATAAAAGTGAACCGACTTACAGAATAAGAAAGAAGCTGTTGGAATTGAAGATATGACCTTTACTGACTAGAAGAGTTCTGGTGTACTTCAACTACTTTAAAGAATCTTGAAGAGTTGTATTTTATGTCAACTACTTTAAAGGAGTGTGGAGAGTTTTAATCTATGTCAGTTACCTTAAGCTAGCATGTTTCTATTTCTATAAATACTTTTTAATGGAGTTAGAAAAAGATATTCAGTCATCATTAGATTATTCTCTAGGTTTTAGTTTTTCTCTAGAATTAACCCTCTTCTATAGTTAATTTTTATAGTTCTTTTATTTACAAATTTCGTAGACAAGATTCAAGCTTTGATGGTTGAAGTACTTTTGAAGATTATTTTGATTTCAAGTTTGAGACTTTATTTGAATCTAGGGATGTTTTCTTAACCCTCTTCTATAGTTAATTTTTATAGTTCTTTTGTGTGATTAACTACCACTCAAATTGTCTTTACATTAATTTGGAAGATTTGCGACAGTTGACATTGTTAATTAGGTTAAATAATCTGAACATAAATTGCATGCAAGATAGACATATACTTGTATGGTTTGTGCAATCTTTATGATTTCATATGTTTAATGCGTTTTTATGGGTTAAAATCAACATAGAAATATAGTTGGTTTATTCATGAGAATAGGTTTGATAAACCTTGAAAGATGTTATTAGATATAATTGGAATCGATCGATTAATGAAACATACCTTAGAATAACAGATTGTTAGGATAATATATTTATTAATTTAGTGAATTCATGTGCCTTAGATCTTTCTCTTATCAAACTTCTGGTTCAAGTTATTTGTTTTATGTTAGTTAATTAATTTAGTTTAATTAAATCATCATCAACCATCGGATTTATTTTACTTGCTTTTGATCATTGTAGAATTATTTACTTAGGAATTAATTAATCATTATTTCTCTGTGGGATCGACCTTGACTACTACATCATCGACCTAGTATACTTCCTAGTATAGATTTTACGTATAAAGTTTTTGGCGCCGTTGCCGGGGAATATTTGATTAATTTTATTTCTTTGTGATTTTAATTTTACCTTGGTCTTCATTTAATTTAATTTAATTTTTTTAGACATGGAAACAACATTCGAGGTGGTTTCCAAGTTGGCAGAATTGAGAAATCAAGTTAGCCTCTTCATGAATAAAAAAGGCAACCAAAACAATTTCGGATATCCACAATACTAGGAAGCATATTATATGGGAGCTAAGAGGCAATGCATGTCTCAATGTAATGATCCTTACTCCAACACTTATCATCTGGGGTGGAGGCAACACTCAAATCTTTCATGGATGGATCAAGATACTCAACAGCAAAATATGGCTCTTCCACAACAGTCTCCTCCAACACAAGAAAGGACACCTCAATATGAGGAAACTTTGATTCAATACTTAAAAAAGTTGGAGGCTAAGATAGACCTATTTGCTCGTACAAGTTAAGCTTCTATCAACGACTTGGAGATTCAATTTGGTCAATGTGCTAAAAAATTAAAAGATATAGCCCAGAGATACTTCCTAGTGACATAGAGAAGAATCTCGTGGAGAGAGCTCATGCAGTGACCCTCGGGTGCGGAAATCAAATCCAATCAGTGGAAAAACCTAAAGAAGTTCAAAAGGAAAGGAATGGAGACGATAAAGCAATAGATTCTTCCAAGGAGGATGAGCCAAGAGAGGGAGACTCTCAACCTTATATTCCTTCTCCACCTTATGTTTCTCCTATTCCTATTCCTTTTCCCTAAAGACTTAAAAGTAATATATCGATAAACAATTCTTTAAGTTTTTGGATTATTTAAAAAGTTGTATATTAACATTCCTTTTGCAGAGGCTTTGGAGCAAATGCCGAGGTACGCGAAATTCATGAAGGAGATGCTAACAAACAAGCGTAAGCTCGACGATTGTGAGACAATAATGCTTACGGAGGAGTGCTCTGCCGTTATGAAAAGGAAGTTGCCCCAGAAATTGAAAGATCCAGGGAGTTTTTCGATTCCTTGCACTATTGGGCAATTAAATTTTAATAAGGCGTTATGTGATTTAGGTGCTAGCATTAATTTAATGCCTTTGTCTATTTCTAAAAATTTGGGGCTAGGTAAGGTGAAACCTACTAACATGACATTGCAACTAGCAGATAGGTCTATAATTTATCCTTGTGGTATAATTGAAGATGTTCTTGTTAAAGTGGATAAATTTATTTTTCCTGCTGACTTTGTAGTTGTGGATATTGATGAGGATAGAGAGGTGCCCCTCATTCTTGGCAGACATTTTCTTGCTACTAGTAGAGCTTTGATAGATGTTTAACTATGAAAGGTTACTCGTAGGGTTGAAGACGAGGAGGTTGTTTTTAATATGTATAAGACGATGAAAGTTTCTACAAGGAGTGATTCTTGTTGTCTTGTTAATTCTAATACTTCTCTTGCACATGATTTTAAAGATAATTTGACTCACTCATAAGCCTCTTGAGTTTATTCTGCAGGAAGGGATTGAAAAAGAAGAGAGTAAGGAGGATACAATGGAGAACGTTTCTCATCCTAATACACATCCTCCTTATCCGTCTTGAAAAAAAGAACAATTTGAGGATTTAGGAAAAAAGCTTACGAGGACCAGTGTCATCTGCCGAGAAGCCGCCGCCATTTGATTTCAATTTTATTCCTTCTCAATCTCAATTTAAATATACTTGTTTTGAAGGTTCATCTGATTTGTTTGTACTTAATTCTTCATATTTTTCAGGTGTAACAAAAACTTGGAGTTGAGTGAGTTTGGTGGACTTCCAATTGGAACTCACGAGAACGGCGATCAAAAGTGTAAAGAGGGGCTGAAATTGCTCCATTACAAGAGGATTCACAATGAGCATCAAAGCGGACATAAATTTGGTGAACAATTTGACAATTTCAAAGTGCCCTACAATCTTTGGCATTCTCCCTAAATCCTTCATCAAGTAATGCGTCAATAAATAAAAAGTGGACGACGCTACTCCATAATACGATAATTTTTATTATCTTTCTTGGTTTGCATCCAAAATGCACGTGTGGCAATCTCACGTTAAAAGAGCAATCGTTTTTTTAATTTTTATTATCTATTTATTTTATTTTATTTTTTAAAAAGAAAGAAAAAAAATTTATTAATAATTTTTCTGAAAAAAATCGTTTTTGAGAAACCATGGCTGGATTTTCGAACCAGCCTTGGTATCTCCTTGATTTTATGAATAAAATTGGGCAGTGGCCAATCCTTTTAATTCCATCCATGGAATTCAAATCCATCCCTGGATTGGGCATTTTATTAATAAATAATA
The DNA here is from genome assembly GCA_026122235.1 of Vinca minor. Taxonomy (NCBI): domain Eukaryota; kingdom Viridiplantae; phylum Streptophyta; class Magnoliopsida; order Gentianales; family Apocynaceae; genus Vinca; species Vinca minor. Next base: position 6,535,255 of record JAOCZM010000026.1, read on the forward strand.
AAAAAACATTATTTGCCCAAACCTGCACACACACCCAATCCTCCACCGCCCCTGCCCGTCCCTTCTTTTTCTCTCTTATCCCCTTTTCCTTTTCTCACCACCCAACCCCTTTTTCATTTTCCTTTTCAACACCCAATCCCTCCTTCCATATTACTTGTATTTCATTTTATTTTTTTCCTTTTTATATATTTTTTATTTTTATTGTTTATTTTCTTTTTTACCAAAATCCATTAATCATTGAAGATTCACATTCACGAGACGAAGACGGATTAGGTGGTCGAGGGAGTCATGGCCCGAGGAGCCGTGAGGCCACTTATCCTCGTTCCCACTTTAACCAGGGCATTATTATTCTCTCCCTTTTATCGTTTGCTCTTTATTTTCACATTTAGGACAATGTTCAGTTTAAGTGTGGGGGAGTTAGATTGTTTGTGTATTATTTACCTTTAGTGCTTTATTTTATTTGTTTTCCTTAGGTTTATTTGATATTTTTTAGTAGTTTTGCATATTATTAGAAAAATAAAAAATCCAAAAACATCATAAAAAGAAAAAGTAAAAAATAATAATTGTGGATACGTTAATTTTAACAACTTTAAGCATTATTCTCCATGATTTCCAATCTTTGACTCGTGGCACTAGAAAAATTAGAAAATTAAAGAGAGAAAAATGTTTTTGAGTGATTATCTTGTGTCTATGTATATGTGATTAGACTTTGAGACCTTTTAAGATCACCCTTGTTTGGTTGTTGATTCGATTTATGGTTACCCAATACACTACACAACTCTTGACACTAAATATATCGTTTTAAAGGACGACTAGGTAATTCTTTTAATTAAAAAAAAATGCGACAAAATGTCGAATGTTTGTTTTCGGGTTTTACTCCGCTGCTCTTGGTTATAAATAAGTTGAAAAAGAAAAAAAAACAATCAACACACTAAGAGTATGAGTATGCGAAATGAGCACACCATTAAGCGAGTGATAAGAAAGTTCACACTCCTTGGTGCCCGCAATAAAAAGTATAAATTGGGTTTTACTCCACTGGTCTTCAAAAATGGAAGATTATGAGTATGCGGAATTAGCACGCCAATAAGCGAGTGATAAGAAAGTTCACACTCCTTGGTGCACTACGAGTCCCAATGAAAACTTTGTAAATTTGAATGTGGTAAAGGAATTAAATGATTTTACTCAGTCTTACTTTAATTCTATATATTCGTGAGTCAAAATAAAAGCACATTGCACAAGGGTACCTATAGATTGAATTGTAACAAAAAGAGGTGTGAAAGATAAAAGTATGTTTGTCTAGTTCTTAATACAAGCTTTTTGAATGCATACTTTTCATGAAATAATAATGAGAGATTGAGTGAATTACTTTATACTATTTCGTTACTCATATTTGTGGCACTTGTTATATTTGAATGATTGGAGATTAATATTTGAGTTGTTAAACTTGCTGATTCCAGGGTTTCTTTCTACTTGTTCTTGAGGAGTTTTGTCTGTCGTTCTTACCTTGTGTTTAAATTGCTTGAGGACAAGCAAATTTTAAGTTGGAGGAATTTGATAACTCGTAAATTTATCTATATTTTCTTCTACTTTAATAGTAATTTTGAGTTTCAAAAAGTATTTACATATTGAGTTTTGAGCTTAGAATGGTATAATCCTCACTTGTTTGTGTTTGCATTTATAGGGGCAAAATAGTCTTTTGAAGGATAAAAGTGAACCGACTTGCAGAATAAGAAAGAAGCTGCTGGAATTTAAGGTATGGCCTTTACGGAGTAGAAGAGTTCTGGTGTACTTCAACTACTTTAAAGAATCTTGAAGAGTTGTATTTTATGTCAACTACTTTAAAGGAGTGTGGAGAGTTTTAATCTATGTCAGTTACCTTAAGCTAGCAGGTTTCTATTTCTATAAATACACTCTTTAATAGTTTTAGGAAAAGATATTCAGTCCTCATTAGATTATTCTTTAGGTTTTAGTTTTTCTCTAGAATTAACCCTCTTGTAGAGTTAATTTTTATAGTTCTTTTATTTACAAAATTCATAGACAAGATTCAAACTTTGATGGTTGAAGTACTTTTGAAGATTATTTTGATTTCAAGTTCGAGACTTTATTTGAATCCAGGGATGTTTTCTTATATTCTCTCTTTTAATTTGTTATTGAATTTCTTCACTAGTATGAGCTAAATATTTATTCTAAGGCCATGATGTAGCTACATTAATTTTATATATTATTCTTGTGATTTTGTTATTCGATAAGTGTTGTGGAATTAATTTTTTATTATTGTTCTTAATGCTTTTGTGTGATTAGATACCACTCAAATTGTCTTTACATTAATTTGAAAGATTTGCGACAGCTGACCTTGTTAATTAGGTTAAATAATCTGAACATAATTTGCATGTAAGATAGACGTATACTGGTATGGTTTGTGTGATCTTTATGATTTCATATGTTTAATGCGTTTTTATGTGTTAAAATCAACATAGAAATATATTTGGTTTATTCATGGTAATAGGTTTGATAAGTCTTGAAAGAGGTTATCAGATATAATTGGAATCGATCGATTAATGAAACACACTCTAGAATAACAGATTGTTAGGATAATATATTTATTAATTTAGTGAATTCATGTGCCTTAGATCTTTTTCTTATCAAACTTCTGGTTCAAGTTATTTGTTTAATGTTAGTTTGTAAAACACAAGAGGGAGGGGGGGGGGGGGGGGATGAATTGGGTTTTAATCAATCTTGGAAACTTTTTCTATTCTTTGCAATGCTAGTGTAAGTTTGAGCAAGATGAATAAAAGCAATGCAAAACCCAACAACAAGACAAAGGATTTATAGTGGTTCGACTCACTCGGAATCTACATCCACTACCTTGAGCCGCACCCAAGGATTTTAAACAACTTCACTAAGAAGAATGTTTACACTTGTGGCTAACTCACTAAGAGTTTTACAACACAACCACACTACAAAAACTCACTAAGAGCTTGATTGCCCACACAAAGTAGGACTTAACAATTTGCCCACACAAAGTAGGACTTTACAATTTGCCCACACAAAGTAGGACTTTTACAACAATAACCCAATCACTTAGAAAGGGAATTAAGAAAGTTTAAAGAACAAGGTTTTTCACTCTTCTAAGTGAAAGATATATACCTTTGAAGTACATCAATTATAGCTCTTTGAACATATGAAATTCACTCTTTGTCTTGCTTTTGAAATAACACCTTTGAATGATTTAGATCATGGAAAATAAGTGTTTTTGCTTTGAAGGTGTTTAGACTTGATAAGATATGAATGTTTATTGTATGTCCAAGTCATGGAGTGATTCTCAGCTTTAGAGTATTTATACTTTTCAAAATATGCTGAAAAATCGACTCTGCAACGGTCATATAACGGCTAGAACTCGCAGAATTTGGTTGACCGAAAAACAACCTCGGATGACCGAAGCCAGGGTCGGTTTACCGAAGCCCTAGGTCGGTCGACCGAACCAATGCATAGGGCGACCGAACTCATCCCTTGGTCAACCGAAGCCAATCAATCAAACTCTCTGTTTCTCTTCGGTTGATCCAAGCTTGAGCTCGGTTGACCGAACTTTTCTGAGCCTGAGAGATGTTGATTTTTCACACGTTTTAAAATCTTTTGAAGTCTAAAAGGTTTTCCCAAAAGGTAACAAGTAAGAACATTTGGAAAACCATTTTAAAGTACTTAGACTTTGAAAACAAAGGCTTTTGAGATATGAACTCATGTAAGGAACGTTTTGAAACTTAGCCTTTTGAAAACGTGTTTATGATGCATGCAAGACTAGAGTGTAGAGCTTATGTTCATGAGAGCTTTGGTTAGAGCTTTATAAGATAACGACTTATGACGACAAAGCTAAACTAACCAAACCTAAGTCTTCAATCTTCAATCTTGATAAATGAGCCTTGCATAACTTAGAATCTTGATACCAATGGCTTGATTGAAGTACTTAGAGCTTCCATAATGAGTTCCGATATTCTATCACAAAGATTAAGATCATTAGACACAACATCAAAAGTTTGTCCAATATCAAAAACTGAGTTTGTTCGCCCTTAGGGCTTACAATCTCCCCCTTTTTTATTATGACAAACTTTTATGTAATAAGATAGAATATGGACAAAATTAAAAACAAGGAAGCATGGAAAAAAGTTAAAGATCAATTAAGAGCAATGACTAGTGCTTTAAAAGATAAAACCAATGAAGATGCTACGACGGTGTGACAGTTTGCCTTGGAACTTCCGGAGAGATGATAGATATAGTTTAAAAACTGTTGTTATTACTAATGTCTTTTTAAAAAAAGAAAAAAGAAAAAGAAACATGAGGCGAGTCTTCCTGATTTGTGGCTGGTCGAGTAATCATCTACGCGGGGCGGGGATTGGGTATGGAGATACCCCTATCTGCTCCATTCTCATCCCAATAACCAATATTTTGAAACCCGGCCTGGACATCAAATCGGAAATGTTATTGGGTCAAGTGTTAATGGCAAAACGAGTGGACATACCATTATCAACTCGTGACGTTATAAATATTTAAAAATCAATTCACTAATTTAACCAATTTATATTCATTATTTATCGAAATAGCTTATAAGTTACAAATGAGTTTGACCAAATTAAATAAAAAGTTCAAACACCAAAATTGACGCAATATAATCTTAAACAAATTATTAATTTAGCCTAAATCACACATATAAACTACTCAATTGTATTACAATTTTCTAAAAATAATTTTTTCTTATTAATTTCAAAACACTGCCGGAACTCTAAAACTCAGAATGGATTACTGGCTCGTCCGGGTGGGTCAATTGAGTTTGTAAAAGAAAACGTTTTTATACACTATTGGGTTTGATGTGTAATTCGAACCGTTTTAAAAATCAAATAACCGAATTACTGGTCCGACTAGTCGGGTCGGGTGGTTGAGTTTCAAAACCATGGCAGTAACAATTAAGAATAAGAAAAATGGAGGTACTTTATAATTAAAAAAAACTCTCTCCAAATTCACCATATGGCATTTTCTCTTTGTAAAATTGACAACTTTCTAAAAAAACGCTTCATTACAAATGTTTTGTAACAAAAAGAATCAGATGGTTGACAAATCTCCTTCACACCACACAAAAAAAGGTTTATAGTGACGAAAATATGTCGTCACGAAAGGCAGTAATTCATTTCGAAAGTCCTTTTCTGATGAGATTTTTTCATCACTAAATCGTCACGAAATAACTTTCACTAAAGGATTTTCTTGACGAATCAAGCGTTTCTTGGTTTGATCATTCGTGACGAAGCAACTACTTTTCGTGACGAAGTGAAATTTTCGTCAAGAAAGATCTGGAAAAAAATGATTTTTTTCAATAGAAAAATTGGCATTTTGAAATGTATTGTGGAGCGGCCGTAACCCTTCCCCTAGACCCGCCACTGGAAACGGGTATATTATGACCATTTTCTTAATGAAATGCAAGTTTGTGCATCTTGTTACAAATAATTTAACTTTTATGAAATTCAAAACAAAACGGTTCTAACCCCACCTTAGAGAATATCTTGTTTCCAAGCAATTCTAAGGAATAACTTCTTATGATTACCTCACATAATACAAAGCTAGGACATGCAAATATGCAAAATTGTGGTTCCACAATTGGAATATTGTTGTTTACAAGCAAAGTATATGGATTCTTATTATATTTAATTGGCCTTGATCATGTCTTATTACAATACCCATTCAGGCATGGCTCAATTAGCTGACCTGCTATATGTTGGAGAAAATTGGTTTGCTCAAAGAAATAAAGTGTTGTGAGAACATTTTTGAGCCAATATTATTATATGTTACATCGCTCGATTTTGAATGTTATTGCGATTATTACGAAGTGTGTTGCGCAAGCTTCACGATGATATATAACCTGAGAGAAACCCAATTAATGGTGTGAATGATAAATTGGTATAAAGTGTGGTGATTGACATGTGGTAAATGGGTTTTAAACCCACATCCCACATGGGAAACCTATGGAAGTAAAAATCACTTTATAAGGAAAAGTGGTTTACATAGGTTTAAATTGTCTTATTAATATTACGCCCCTTGTGAGAACCTCGTCCAGGATTCAATCCAAAAAACCAGTAATGTTTTTTTAATTGTTTCCTCTTTCTGTATAATTCTGATATAATACTAGTGTATTATTTTTCCTATTTTGTCTTCTATTTCTGGAACTGGTTGTTTAATACTATTATGATCAATAGTTAAAAACAGTAGCTATATTTAATTTTCAGTAAAACATAAAATATTCAACACTATATCTTTTCTATTGAAAAATATTAGCAATTTGTTGATCAAAGAAGTTAATCTTTTACAAGGTGTTCGCGATGATGTTCAACAGCTAGAGACAGAGCTAAAGATGATGCATGCCTTGTTGAGAGATTGCGGACTACATATCTGCTTCAGCAGTGGCGGAGTCAGGAATTTGTCATAGGGGGCAGATTTCTTACTGAAATTTTTTTGGTGGGGCCAAATACAACATTTATAAGAAAATATCACAACAAAAAAAAAAAAAATTCCATCGAAAATTCGTCGTTTCCGAAAATGTTGAGGGCGGCGCCCCCCCTCCCCCTAATAGCTCCGCCACTATGCTTCAGACAACCTAAATTTCGCCATTTTTTGGCCATATCCAAACTAACATAAGGGCTCTTCATGACAAGATTAAATTTCAACCTCAGACCAATGTTACTATCCACAATAGTAAAAAAGCTCAATCTAACTTGGAAGACTTTTTGAATAAAGAATCTATTATGTAGAGGAGAAAGCTAAATGTTTGGTTTCAAGAAGGGGATGCTAGTACAAAATTCTTTCACTTGTCTTCCATTATCCATAGGAGGAATAATGTCATTGATAATATCCTTAACTGTGAGGGCAATCCTGTCAGTGGATGGAAAAACATTGGTTCCCTTTTTGGGGATTATTTTTCGGAGATGTTCAAATCTGCCTGCCCTAATTTCCTTGTTGATATCTTGAGGACATCATCGTCCCCAATATCACTAATATGTAGAATGAATCATTTGTGACATCCCTTGTGCTATTACTATTAAGAATACAGCTTTTGCCATGAACAATGATAAAAGTTTGGGCCTTGATGGGATGTCACCGTCATTCTATAAGACTTATTGGTATATTATATCTGATAAGGTTACTAAGGCGGTTCAACATTTTTTTCATTTATGAACACATTTTTAAATCTCTTAATTATAACTTAATTGCCCTCATCCCTAAAAATGTTAATGATCATAAAGTTAATCACTTTAGACCTATTATTCTTTGTAATCTGATTTACAAAGTTATTATCAAAATAATTGCGTCTAGACTTTAGCCTTTGTTGGAAAGAATCATCTGCCCGGCTTAGGCTACTTTTATTCCCAACCAGCATTGACAATATAGTAGTTTCGACTCGAACGCTTGTAAACGCGAGGATCGATAGGAACGATAGGAAGATTCTACAAAATTATTTAAATAACATTCCATGATAATTTATGTCAATTCAAAATAGGATTGAGATTCTTTCAGATCAAACTTTCATAAGAGTACAAAGAATAAGAGAGTTAACCAATCTTAATTATTGATTAAAGTTTAAACACATCGTCATCGTGGGAAATGAACAGAGGGGATAACGTTGCAATTAGCCAAATATAGCAATGGAGTTTGGACTCGGGATAACTCGACCTTAATTCTCCAACTTGATAATGGACCATTCCACAACCATAGAAGTCTTCGGGGGGACTGAAGCCCAATTCTCAAGCATTTTCTAGTCACCACGCTAACGGATCACGAGGCCCATTCACGCCTTAGAAAACTGCAATAAGCATGACTCTATTGTGTTAGGTGACAAAAATCTCCGGGCAACTGCCACCTCCCGCCCCTTGTCTTCGTCCCCAGATGTAAGGAAAATGGCAAGGTCATTGGACTTTTTAACCGGTAAAGATGTTCTGTTGCATTCACTCTTTTATTAATAAGATATTGTCATTTGTTAAACTCTAAATTAAAAAATTTATAATCTGAAAGAAATGGTGCAACTCGTAAGAAAACAAATGAGTACGTGACAATCATCTATTAGTCAAACATAAATTCAGACACGGAATATTTCTTCCCTTGTTAATTTACCTTGTTGATGGATTCCACACCACTCTTTGCCATTAATAAATGCATATGAAGAACAAGAGCAAACGATGGGGCTCCTCCCCCGCTCTAATGCCAAAGTCAATAACGACTTGATAGAGAAAAAAAATTAAAGATTGAAAAAAAAAATATGTAGAGATTCAAAGGAGTAATGTTCTTATAAGATTGATACTCCAAAATATGGTAGGAATTGGGAATAAATAGTCATTTTGGTCACTAATCTTTTTTCGTCCTGCCACTTTGGTCAAAAATGAGTTTTTTTTAACCTTTTTCATCACTAAAGTTTTTTAATTCAGCCATTTTGGCCAAAATGAGTTTTTTTAACTTTTTTTGTCACCAAATTTTTTTTTATTCTGCCATTTTGGTCACTTGAGTTTTTTCGGTCTTCCATTTTGGTCAAAAACTTAAGTGACCAAAATGACAAAACTAAAAAACTTTAGTGACCAAAATGGCAGACTGAAAAAATTTTGGTGACAAAAAAAGTTAAAAAAACTCATTTTGGCCAAAATGGCTGAATTAAAAAACTTTAGTGATGAAAAAAGTTAAAAAACTCATTTTTGACCAAAGTGGCAGGACGAAAAAAAGTTAGTGACCAAAATGGCTATTTATTCTAGGAATTGGCATCTCTCCTAGGATTGTAAGGCACCACGCCAAATGCTGGGTCACTCGGGCATGAAGTCATTTTTGTAGTACTGATTCCACATTTGGGAGTGGGACGAGACCTACCTGCAAATTAGGTTCCGTCCCAACTCATATCATGTCAGAGGGCTGGCAGTCCTACAAAAGCAGCTTTATCTTAGATTTTTTCCAAAATACATGATGGCTTTTTTACGTCGGCTACTAGGTGTATTGGGCCAAAAAGAAAAAAAACGGGTTAGAGGTCGGATCACCATACCAAATTTATTATACGTAGTTATATTAGCGTGTAACATTTTACTAAATTCTAAAATTATACGAGTATTACAAGAGAGGCTTCTATATGATGTTGATGCATGAAGGTAGCACAATAGTATAACATCATGATTCACTTATTTGAACTTGTACATTTGCTCATCATCCAAATGAATATAAATATGACTAAATATCATCTAAAATCCCACTAGCTCTATCTTTTGCATTATTAATCACTTGGAAAGAGCTTGTAACCTTACATTTATAAAGTTTTTTTTCTCAACAGTTTTAAGTTTTCTAGTCTTTAGAACTGTGTGGGTATCATATTACAGAAAATTTTAAGTTTTTTTCTTGTGGGTATTGATCCTCATAGAAAGAAAAACTTTTGGGACCCAATAATGTTTGACCATTTGGCACAATCATTGAAATATTTTATAATTTCATTTGTATGATCTCATCATTTAAGTGCATCCACTGTTTGAGTAGGCAAATTTATTGGGGAATCTTTGCTTTACAATTCATAATCATGTTGGTACTAGTACGAAAAATTCTGATATAGACCTGAGTTATATGTGGGGTTGTGGATCACTTGATCCACAATCAATCACATCACCTGTTTTGATTAAAATAAAATAAAAACGCCTCAAAAAGCCCACCAAAAGGGGGAGTATTTTTATTATTTTAATCAAAACTGTGATGTGGCTGAATGTGGACCAATGGTAGTCCAGGTCTATATCAGAATTGTTCAAATAGTACAATTCATAATCATGTTGGAACCAGTGGGGGCATGGCCTACCTACGGTCGTAGGTTCGATACCTCTCCAAACATGGAGTATGCTTTAATGTCTCTTTCTAGGATTATCTCCTCCTCCTGTAAGGCAATTCTCTTTCTTCGCTCATGGGGCAATCGTGCAGCCAGGGCCGGCTCAAACATATCCGAGGCCCTGTGCCGAAAAAAAAATTGGGGCCCTGAATTTTAGGCTTAGTATATATATATAAACAAAAAAAAAAATTTGGGCCCCGAATTTTAGGCTAAGTATATATATATAAACAAAAAAAAAATTGGGGCCCCAGATTTTTGGGAGGGCCCTCTCATGGTCGCTTCATCTCGCACTCCCCTATTAGCTAAGACTTTGGTGTATGGTAAAAAGAGTTTGAGCAACAAATTGAAAAACATCAAGATCTTCAATTTTTTTAACTAATAATTATATACAAATTAAGTAATTTTTTAAAAAATTTGGGGGCCCCTGCAAAATGTGAGGCCCTGGTTCGGATGTCACCTGGACACCCTTGGAGCCGAGCTCACGTGCGACGTGCGTAAGACGCGGTTATGGTGTTGAGGATTTGTGCGAACACATTGCGTCTATCTATATTAAATTTAATGGTGAAAAAATACTTGCTTTTTTAAGTACATATTTACAGTTGAAAATAGCTATTTTATGACAAACATAGTTATTTTGTAATTTTTCAATCTTAATAGTTGAACGATTCAACTTGAAGTACGAAAATTTATCTGCGAGTGTATAATAAATTATATTATCACATTGTGATCCTTCCATTAGTGCCATATATAGTTGCCATAATTGGTTAAAAATCTAATCTATGGACCCAATTTCAATATCCAAAACAAAGTCTCTCCATAATTTTATTATTTATAATTTTATTAAAACAAAACCACCAAGTTGGCGGGAATGCTCGAATTTTCTATCAGAAATTAATTGAGTTTTAGTTTCTTCTTAGGCCTAGCTTCCAAATTTGAGTTGAATTTCTGCAACTCTAATATATTTTCTTATTATTTTGCTTACACTGCCGCCAGTATTTCACCGAACCGTGTTTTTGCTTTGAACAAAGAGACGAAAAACGTAATAGAAACCTTCTTTCGGATCATTTCCAAAATCCCACTCTCCATAATTTTATTATCTATATATCAGGTAATTTCTTGGGCGAATTACGGAACTTTTGGGGTGATTAGATTCGGCGTGCGTCGAAGAAAATCTTAATTGTCTTATTCTGCAAGGTGTTTCGATGTACTCTTCGCACCGGTAAGTGAGGCAAATATTTTCTTGAAGACACGTACGCTTTGATTGTCTCGTATTTGAAATTACTCTTCTAATATACGTATTTTTCAAATTTACTGCTTTCAAATCATATTACTGATACATGTTTATTTTATATTTTTGACTAATTTACTGTTATAGATTTATTTAGTCTTGCCGAATTTATGTTATTAATATATGTTAGTGGTCCTAATTGAGAATAATATTACTTAAATTTGTCTGATATATACTAATTTTTCTTACAGGATCCCAAAAAATTTCAGTATTAAAATCGCCCATCCTACTTTGATGTTTCTATCATATTGGGGTACTTTGAAGAAACATCATAATCTACTTATTCAAACAAAGCCATTCAAGCATGGCTTCCTCAAAATATCAGTAAAAATATATAAAGAGAAATCCCTATTAGTAGCATATATCTATTTACGTATTTCATTAAATAGTTTTATCTTTTTATTAGGCTGTTTTTAGCTGCATTTTGTTACGGGTCACTATAAATATCCAATTAATGAATCCGGACACTATTCAGGTCAAAGTGGAAACACGTGCCGTGCACACGTGATAGCAGTTACGGGTAAGGGTATTTTTGTCCATCGTGAAAGCGAGTCTATGGGGCAACCCCACCCCACCCCCACCCCCTCCGTCCATCTCCATCCTCCAACACCACCAACAGCCACTTCCACTTCCACCATCGCCAGACCTCCATTTCCGCCACCACCGAACACCATAAACAAATTCATAATATGGTCTTCTCTTAATTTTTTTGCCGTCACGGGTCATTTAAATAATTCATATGCTAATATTTTTAATTTTCTGGGATCGTAATATTTTTTTCCTGGTTCAAAGATTTCTGATACTTAGACGCACATTTGATCGATCATCTGATATATTCTGCAAAAAGAGACTTATATTCATACAAGCAGTAACAACAATAACAACAAGAAACCGGAGAAAGAATATGGAGTATTATGTTTCCAATTGATTGAACTTGACAAATTGATTTGCTGAAGAAAGGCTACTCTCCAGTAGCGAATATTTTCTCTCATTTTCTTATTTCAGAAGATTCTGAACAAAAAAACAAATAAATAGAATCAAAGCGTTGAGGTCTGCTTCTTTGTTGCACAGTCAGAGCGTTGAACAACCCTTGAGTTTTGAATTTCTCAATTTTGCTTTAAATTAGTGGATAAGGAAGAAATGGTAATTTGGGTAGTCTTATTCGGATATTCGAACGGGTTGTCCCGGATCCACTAATAATTTTAGACAAAAATACCCTTCACTATATCACGTGTGCATGATATGTGTCTTTATTTTGGTCTGAAAAGTGACCGGATTCACTAATTGAATATTTATAGTGGCTTCCGTAAAAAGATGCTACTAGAAATAGCCTAATAAAAAGTTACTGCTATATATCAAAATACATAAATAGATATAAGATACTAATAAGGGGTTTCTCAATATATGAAATATAATATATGAAATGAAAAAAGGAAATTGAAGCATGATGCAGTTCTAGAAAGGAAAAGAGATTGAAGTATGATGGTTCACTTCACCTAGAACCGTGGTCTTGCAATAGACCTCCTATAAATCTATCGTGGGAAAATTCAATTCTATTATCGTTTTTTTTAGACTGACTCTACAACTCTCTCACATTAATTAAGCAAATTCTACATGTAAATATGGACTCCGTTAATTCATGTGAGTGGATGTGGGAGCCAATCCCACAAGTACATTTATAGGATTGAATAATCCCTAATTGTACATATACCTAAATTGACTATTATTATATAAAAAAAAGGGCTTTAATGAAAATCGTATCATGCCATATTTATTAATCAAGGATGTCAATGGGGCAAATCGGACGAGTCTAATCTGCTCCAAAAAAGCTAAATAGATCCAGTCCGGCTCCAGTGCGGAACCCCCAAAGTTCCGCACCTGCGGAACCATCCTAGCCGTCGGATGGAATTTTGAACGGTCCAGATCTGGAGAGAGAAAAGTTGCGGCTGACAATAAAAAAAAATATATATATATTATATAATAAAAGGGTACATATGTAATTTTACAAATAAATGATTAGTTATCAGGAGAGAGAGAAAAGTTGCAGTTTGAACAAAACACATGTTCTTCTTTAGAGAACACATGTTTTTTGTTAGAGTTTCTAACCAAAAACATGTGTTCTCAAAGAAGAACATGTGTTTTTGTTCAGCCGCAACTTTTCTCTCTCCTCCTCGGGAACAAAAAGTAACACGCAACCGTCACATCGATTGGGTTACCGAAGAGGAGAGAGAAAAGTTGTGGCTGAACAAAAACACATGTTCCTGGTTAGAGAAAACATGTTTTTGGTTAGAGAACATTCTCTAACAAAAAACATGTGTTCTCTAAAGAATAACATTTGTTTTTGTTCAGGCGCAACTTTTCTCTCTCCTCGGAAACAAAAAGTAACACGCAAAGTTTATCCCTAAAATACCTCTATTTTGATACAGTCGTTGGATCAAAAAGTATAAAATCCAACGGCTGGGATCGTGGCCCGCACCGTACGGAATTTTGAGGGTCCGCACTAGAGCCACGACGAAATAGATCGAGTCAACTAGTCACTGATAAAATTACCATCCTATTATTAATAGAGCTTATGCTATATGACTTGGTTTTCTCATTACATTAGATACTACGGTGAAAAAAAAGGATTCTGTCGCAACATTAAAGCCCCCAATTAAATACTACTTCCTCCATTCCTAAATGTAACATGTTTAGGACACTTTAAAAAAAATTAAAAAATTTTAAACAAACAGTAATTTTTTCTACCACAATTCCAATAATAACCTTACTTTCTCCATCTCTTTTACTTTTCCAATAAAAGACATGTCGAGGGTATAATTGGAATAAATTGTTGACACCTACTAAGAGACATATAAATGACAATTAATTTGAATACATACATATCTCTTAAATGACAATTAAATGGGAATGGAGGGAGTATAGTAGAGATGGCGTAATAATAATTATAACTAGTTCGATTATGGACTATGGTGTATTTAATTTTTAATTTCAAATCAACAAATTTTCAAAGAAAATTCTAAGAGTGTATTTGGATTAGTTTTTAGAATGAGAATTTTGGCTCGTAAATTGACCAAGCAAATTATTTGTAAAAGGAGATGTGTGACTCAAAATGAAAATTTATGTTGGAGTTTGAAATGATATTAAAACACAAAAGATCCACAAACTTTTCTTCATAAAAAACCCTATATATTATTGCATTATTAGTATATAAGAAATACAATTATTAAAAATGTAATTATTTAAAGGATCATGTTAGGGTCATGAAATTAATGGTCTAATCTCAACGGGAAATTATAAACGATATCTATTTTTAGTAGTACTTTATTAAAACATTGAATACTTGCAATTAAAATCTCTTTCGTCATGCTTTCATTTTTTCTTTCATTCGTTGATAGAAAGTTAACCTATGAATGATGATCTCTTTGTGTCTATACTGCTACTGGAACTGTTTCGTGGGGGGAAAAATAAAAAATTGGAAGAAAACACGATAAAAATATTTTCTTTTGGGATCATAAATTAATTCTTAGAGAACTTTACTAGCCTTTTAGATGAGGGTTGTCATGTGTTTTACGTATCAACGTGTTGGATAACAGATAATATAAAATACGAAATAAAAATGATATAAGAATATTGATTATACAGTTCAGTTTATTAGTTGTACGGTCATGAATTTATTTGTCCCTTTTTTTTTTTTTTTTGGTAAATTCTAAATTATTTATATACTTTCTAAATAAAAAGGTATAACAGTGATGGATTTTCCCACCACACTCCTTACTTTGAATGTTCGAGAGTGATAAAAATAGAGAGAGAAATGAAAATAGAATTACGTTGATAATAAAAATTAAATAAGATTATAATTGACACTTTATCATATTATACTATATAATTTAGTAAAATTTTAATTTTCGTATAAAATTCAAAGTATTATGGATAAATATTTTGGTATGGAGAGAGTATTTGATTAAGCTGTAACAACAAGTGATCATTATGGTTCAGATTAATACTTTCATAATTAAAATTGAACATTTAATTTGAAAAAAAATGGTAGGTAGTACTTCACTAAGGGGGGAAAAAGGAGGGAGAATTATTATTTGCCTTTAATTTTATCGAAGTATCTAATTGGATCAAAATAGAAAAGATTATCTTGGACGGATGCAGCTGGCATTTTCAAGGAATTATAATCTCTCTATATATGAAGAAGCTCAGCCAGCCGTTCCATGTCACCATAAACCTTTAATATAGGAGTTAGCTAATACGTATGGTCAATAGAAATAGACGTCTATTCATAAAAAGAAAAAGAAAAAAATTGAAATAGACGTCTTTGAATTGTCATAGAATTTTTTATAAAAAAAAACAAATATTGATTAGCAAAGTGGAAATATACCAAATTCTTTGTTATGTAAAGCATGCTTTTCATAATAAAGGCAATAAGAAAGTACACATGATCATCTGTAACACTTAATTATTGTGATACTTTTTGAAATACTTATAATTATAATTATATTTACATATATAATTTATCGAGTTTATTCTTAAAATTTACCTATTTTAAATTATATTATATAAATGTTAATGAAACTGTAACAGAGATCCGAACCGATAAGAAAGTCATTTAGATAAAGATGATCATCATCAACATAAGTAAAGCTAAACCAGGATCGGCCCAAGCATTGATGCAGGCGGTGCAACCGCACAGGACCTCCTCTCAAGGGGAGCCCCAAAATTTTCAAGTATAACCTCTTTATATGTTAAATCCAACCCAAATATCCAAGCTACCATGTAGCTATCTATGTCCATTACTCGAATTATTAGCCATTTTTGTCACCAATGTTGTTTGAAACAGCCACTTTTATCCTTTTTTCAAATAAAATTCTAAAAAAAATCAAAATTGATAATGTGGCAAAAAGCTATCATAATACCTCTCTCATGCGAGGGTAAAACCTGGGAAACTTATTGTATGAATGGCGGTGACTGGATCCGAACTCGACATCAGTGGGGTCGAGGACGATTCTAGAAAGTAGCGAAATTTTTAAAAAATACTACATATGGTAAATTTTAGTAAATTTTATATGTAGTTTGGAGTATTTTATCAAGTTCGCTCTCTCCAAAAATTTTTTTTTGTATTTTGTCTAACAATATACAGAGCATAAAAAATGATCTGAGAATGAGATGTCTCGTGGAAGGAATTGAGACTTGAGAGTTGAGAGACAAGACTATTTTTTTATTGAGAGCAACTCAGTAAAATATCTCGCGAAAGCTGGGGAAAAAAAAATTCATCGGGGTCAAATGACCCTCAGTGACCCTTACCCGCATCCGTCACCGATGAATGGCTATAAGTTTCAGCTTTTACCCCTCGCAAGAGAGAGGTATTATGATAGCTTTTTGCCACATTATCAATTTTGATGTTTTTTTAGAATTTTATTTGAAAAAAGGATAAAAGTGGCTGTTTCAAACAACATTGGTGACAAAAATGGCTGAAAAAAGTTAAAAAGGATAAAAGTGGCTGTTTCAAACTACATTGGTGACAAAAATGGCTAATAATTCTCCATTACTCCAATAGTCCAACTATTATTGACGATTTTGCATCCACCAATGCACGAAGAAAGCATATTTTGTAGTTTTATAATGTCATATTTCGTTTATTTTAAAAATTGTAACAAATTGAAATTTTGAAAATGTTAATGTTCATACGAAATGTCCCATTTTTAGTTTTCGCACAGGGCCCCCGAAATGTCAGGACCGGCCCTGAGCTAAACTATACTTAATCAAGATTTGGCTGGTTAACACTCTGTATAAATGTATACAGTACCTTCAATTCAAAGTAAAAAAAGAAATAATCTTGCTTTTCAATATCATTAATGAGTGCCTAGCTGCCACAGTCTGTGTCTACTTACCCGAATACGACCTATGTCTCAAAGCGGTAGGAATCTTGGGTCCAGATTCGTTGTTTCATTATTTATCCAACTAATAAGAAATTGATATATTTTAATTTTTTAATTAAAAAATTTATAACTTAAAAAATTAGTGAAACTCATAAAAAAAAAAGTAGAGTTAAACTCATAAAAAAAAAAAGTAGAGTTAATAGCTATTTATGGCACTAAACTATTTATGAATTTCTTTTTATGGCACTAAACTATTTTTTTATCTAAATATATCACTCATCAATTTGAGTTTATCAAAATATATACGCCCACCAAATTTTGGGGTGTTTTTCGGCCAAAATATTGCACGTGACTTTCACTTGAAAGGACCACACACTGGAATACTGCTTTCACTTAAACACTATATCCAAATAATGAAAGTTACGTGCAATATTTTGGCCAGAAAGCGCCCAAAAATTTGGTGGGTGTATATATTTTGATAAACGCAAATAGATGAGTGATATATTTAGATAAAAAAATAGTTTAATACCATAAAAAGAAATCTGTAAATAGTTTAGTGACATAAATAGCTATTAACTCTAAAAAAAGTAAATACATATCAATTAACTATTCGTGAGACAAAAGGTAGGAAAAAAATATAAAATGAGAAAAGAAGATTTTTAGCCATCGCACAGTATTCGCAAGTCGCAAACAACTATATTGTATAAAATGTTGGGGTTTGGCCTTAGACTAACACTGAATTTGCATAATGGGCCAACCATGACATCCGATTTTGGGGGACAAACAAATTTGGCTACAACAGATTCCTCAAGGCAGACATGGCCATTTTTTACGCACCTAACAACGTTAGCCCAGAATCCGTTATGGAATGCCCTAAAATTCATGAGACCCTTCTTCTTTCTCCCTTCCTCCATTACTTCCTTGTGTTTTTTTAGCAGAAAAAAATAGCCGCTTCCCACCACCGTGCAAATTCACCCTTCCCACCACTATGCAGCACCACACTCCGATCACCGGTAACCGGACACACCACAGTCGCATCCCCTTCTCTCTCTCCTCTCTAAAAAAAAGGTATAACCCAAACTTTTGAAATATTGTGTATTTTTTAGTATTATGTGATATTGTTTATTTTTGTGAATATTGTAACTAATTTTGGAATATTGTGTTATAATTGGAATATTTGATATTTTTTGTGAATATAAATATAGTGTTTTTTTGGGATAAATTGTGATTTTCCTGACAATGTAATTGATTTTCTGATAATGTCATTGTTTATTTGTTTATATGTATAGATGTCTAATGTACGTGCTACACCTGCTTCTGTCCATCACGGACCTTTAGATACTAGGATACCTCATTAACCAAACAGCGGGATCATAGGTTGTTAAGTATTTGACACAGTTTAGCTAGATTATCTTATCTTTGTAGTTAATTATATTTAAGATTTTTCGTTAAATTTATGTATGTTTATTTTATGCTTCAGTTTATGTGATTACCATACCCGCCCCTGCTATTGATGTCTCGGCTGCTCGGGATTTAAATTTTTAGCTAAATGTGTGTGCCGAGTCCAACAAACATGCTTTGATATTGTGGAGTATCATCTGCCTGATCGAGTCATGAGGAAATTTGGGTATCAATAGACGGCACCAGATGAGACAGGGACGCATGGTTTGGTTGAGGGTAAAGACGTCCGCGTGTTTGGATTTGTGGCGAGTAAGAAATGAGCCATTGTTCACAAAAAGTATATATAGAGCAGTGGGATAAACGATTAGAGCGCACCGTCGAGGGTATTACTGTGATTGGTAATGTTTTTGTACCTAGCAATGAGTACATTGCATCGTACAAGAACATTATCGTCCTTCTTATTAGCAACCCCCGGAATCTGGACACTTCGCACCTTTCCCGGGTATTTCAACCAAATGTTTTAGCGGATCAAATTCTGGTTAGTTGTATTTTCTTTTGTACTACATTTTCATATTTTACTTTTTTCATATAGTTTCTTATTTTGTTTTGTTGTTTGGTATTTTTTATTACAGGCTGCGGGGGCAACGTAAAATGCTATATACCTTCCTGAAAGCCGTGGGTACAATCCGTGACCGGGGGATGAAGCCAGGAATTTGGTGTTGGGGGGCGAAACTGCGTAGAACTACAGAGCTTAAGTGATACAACGGCAAAAAAAATCTTGGGGGGCAATAAAAATGGCAAACAAAATCTTGGGGGACAAAACTGATAAAAATTTTCAAAATACATATAAAATTTCGATAAATTGTAGTATTTTTAAAAAATCTCTGGGGGCGCCTGCCCCCCTGTCTTAGCCCCTGCGTGAACCCTAGTCCAAAAGTCTGATCACCTGGGTGACCCACCTGATGACACAAACCTTCGAGGCTGCTAGGAGGGCACTCTCGTGCAAACCACGCTTATCCAACATTTCAGAGGCAGTAATAGAGCTATCATTGATATTTCCCCGACAACATGTATGAGGTAGGAGTCAAGTTGGAAGGCAGGGTGGGCGTCGGTCTCGCGGGATACATACACCCATTATGAGTCCATTCATCGGACGCAGCCGGGTGGAGAGATTCGTGGACTTTGGGACGCTATGATCCCTCCTTCTTAGGATCAGCCAGATTGGGGTGATACACAGACTCAGACTGATCCTCCTCCTCCCTAGCCTTAGAATCAGACGGATCTTTCTCAAGCTCAAACACACTAGACCCAAGGCATTGGGGGAGTTGACGGACCCATGTGCTGGTTTCATGTTTCCCAACAACTTCGACTGAGTCTGGTTTAGCAACTCAATTCGGCGATCCGAGTGCGTCTTCATAGGGAATGCAAACTGATCCTCTGCCTGAGGGGCCCTCGTACTCTCTTGGACTTGATCAGACACAAACTTGAGAAGCCTGTTTTTATAGACCAAAAAACATTCAGTTCGAAGACACACCTGAAGGTAGTGTGATAAAAACAAGAAATGGGGGAACATAATGGCTGAGGTCGAACCCAAAAAGAAAGGATTCTTGGACACCGATCGAGCAGCAGAGAAGACGTTGAATTTTTACTTGTATTTTTCTTTTTCAGTATTTTTTTTATATGTTAGATATATTGAATTTATGTTTTTAGCGTTGTTTTTTAGGTTGATGAATTAACTTTAGTATTTATGTTATTGAGCGTATTGTTTTATGGTGAAATATTAACTACATTATTGATGTTAATCTTATTGAAGTGTGTTAGTACAATTTTACACTGTTATTGATTTTGAATCGCGTTGAATTGGACTTATGAATTCTAGGCAAAAAAATTTTTTTGTCACATTTTAAATGCCTAGACATTGCCAGTCCAGGACGGTTTGTTTAATTCTTGGCAAAAAAAATTTTAAATTTAAGTGATGCTGGGACTGGTCACTACCAATGCATAACAGATTCCCCAAATTGTGGAATCCGTTCGATTGACGTGGCAAGGCGCGCCAATAATTGCCACATCAACCCAGAATAGATTTCACAAATTCGTTGTGGACCCAAAACGAATTTGGGGAATCCGTTATGGTAAAAAAGTTGCTCATAAAAATTCGGATGCCATAGTTAACCCATTATGTCAAATCATGTCTAGTCTAAGACCAATCCCTAAAATGTTCTCATAGTCATCTTACGTGGGTTAGAGATTCATATTCACCATCAGTACTCTAGCTCTATGTCATACTCGCGGCTCTAATTATGAAATCATTATGTCACGGTCGTGCTCTTACACTTAAAACACGACATATGAGAATAATAACATCTATAATTACCTGCTTATAGACGTCTTATTTATACCATAATGGATATCTCAATTCTCACGGTGGCATGAGCATTTGACCCATGATTATATACAATATTGCATACTTATCCATATAGGAGAGTGAGGCGGCGAGAACTCTGATTTAGGCGAGTGGGTGCGGCAAGAAGGGGTGAGAATTTTTAAAGTTTTGAATGTTGAAGAAAAAGAATTAGAGAATCTTTCGAGTAAGTCAAAATTTATTTTCGGAAATTTATTTTTAACTAACATGACAAAGCGTGAGAAACATTGTGCATGAATGTAAGGATTCTCTAAATCCGTATTTACCTTGAAGAGGGATCCGAGGAATCCATGGGTATATAAGAGACCACTACGGTGTCTGAGTTGGGGGGGTGGAACTGGGCATTTGTTAAAATACTTAGGGTGAGATGTAGGCTTTTAGAGATGGATTGAATATGGCATCCAACATAAACATAGATAAACTGGATGTTGAGTTGGATGATATAGTAGTCATTAATCTCCTCAAACATGTGGACATTGCATCTCACTCTCTTTCTAATCTTATTTTTTACTGCAGGGAACTGCTGAAGAAGTTCAGAGAGGTCTGGATTAAGCACATCCACAGAGAAGCTAATGTCTGTGCTGATAATCTTGCTAAGAATGAAGCACTTTTGGATTCGTCTGTTTTTATTACTTTTCTTTCACTCCCTTTGTTAACCATATAATGGCAGGGAATGCCCGTGAGGCGATTTTTGAGAGATTAGTTGGTAGCAATGTAATCTCTGATATTGTGGCTCATTTTGATAAATATTAGTTGGACTATATTTCACCCAAAAAAAAATTAACTAAAAAATATTGTGCCCAAAATAATAAAAGATATATATGGAATTTCATACCAAAAGTTGGTCATTCTAATCAATTCCTCCCTAATTGTGGTAGTTTACGTTGATTTCAAGAGACCCGGCTCAAACTTATCTCTTTTTGTGTGCAAAATGATCGGGTAGAATAAAATTTGTTAAAAGAAAAGTGGGATATTATATATTTTTTTGATGAATAGTGAGATATTATATTGTGCAAATATTTTATATATATATGAATAAAGGATTGTTCATTACTAATAAAATGGCCGGGCTATTACAACCTGAAAAGTTCCCACACTTTTTCTCTAATACAATAGAAGAGAAGAGTTGAGAAATGAAGAAAGGCAAACAAGACAGAAAATAAAAGTTATACAAGGTAACGGATAATAACCCACACGTCAAGAGGTGGGAAGCAACTAAAACTACTATTAAAAATTTAACAAACAAACAAAAGACAAGTGAGATATTATATTCAAAACATATAATACGCTTCTTGAGCTTAGAATTGGAAAAAACGTAATGTTCTTAGCTAGTCGTTTTGAAGTGTTCCCATTGAGTCATTTTTTATTGTGATATTTAAGTATTTTCATTTATAAAATAAAAAGGAACAGTGTGCAAAAAAATGAATTACAAATATCATTTCCCTTGATTATTCTCAAAGCATGTTGGTCATTAATCTTACAATAATTATTCATCGTTTCTTAAGGATTTTGGCTCCTTTCTTGTACTTAGAATACTGCAGAGGTCTTTAAAACAATATAAGGGTGACAATTTTGTCAAATCAAAATATTCAAGTTGGAAATTACTAACATAATGACCTATATTACCATATGAAAATATCTTCACTAAGCCATCAACATGAAAAAGTAGTGGAATTAAAAAGTCTCGGATTGGATACAAGAGATATCTTGTAAAGCCTTTTTCTTTTAGAATCATTTCTAAGGGTGTTAACGGGTTCGAGCAGGCTCGAATCCGGCTCACATAAATCGAAAAAAATATAAGTGTGAGCTTAATATTTAAACCCGAATAAGAATAATATTATTAATATATATATATATATATATATATATATATATATATATATATATAATAATAATAATACTAAATAAAAAGAAGAAAACCTATAAAATCCGTTTCTCTTATTTTAGTCTATATAAAGATTTTTGTCTACGTTGTATGTAGGTTCTTTAACTTTTGACCTTTGTATGTATTTATCTTTTTATTAGTTTATTTTACTACAAAAATTGAGTATCATTGTATTAGTATTATTATGTATATTTGTATTCTTGTCAGAATTTAGTTTCAATGCTCATTGTATTATATTATTCTTGTTACAAGATTTTTGGTTTTTTGCTAATATAAATTTAGCTCGTGAGAATGTGAACTCAATGTTTGTGAGTTTTTTCGGGTTGAGCGTGAGCTGAGTTTTCCAATTTTTATGTGAGCTGAGCGTAAGCTAAGCCAAGCTCGACTCACATAACTCGATTGACACCCTAAATTCATTTCATTATAGATAATGTGTATAATAATTGTAGAGAGAAAAATGCATTACTCTCTATGAGCATATGAATACGTATTAAACTTAGCATCTTATGCAAAAAGAACCATGTGTGCCTCCTACTAAAATTCACGCTTAAATCTTTTCAAAAACATTGTCCAATCTCATTGCTATTTCATGAACCAAAAGTAAATGGATTACAACACAGCATCGACTATATGGCAAAAAAAAAAAAAAAAATCTGTCCCCCTTCTGTCATGTTCCCTTTTCTCACGAATAGATGTTTGTTATTTGTTCACTTTTTCCTACATATTTCACTATTTCTCTTCGGTATTATTTTTTAATTAAAAATTAACACGTATCAATTTTTTATTAGTGAAATAAGAAATGAGACATCGAATGAGGATAGATGATTTCTAACCCTACTATATGCACTATTTTGTTTTTATTACAATACTTTACTTGGGGAATATAATAAGGTTTATATTGTAAACATTTAGTAGAAGAAAGATACACGAAAGGTTAGTTTATGCAAGAGAGATCGCATTAGTGGAAGAATATTTATAGTTTGGGGGGAGAAAAAAAAGGTACAAATAAAATGGAAAGATGACGTAGAAAATCCTGTAGTTTTTATTTTTTCAGATTTCTTAGAAATGGGGAGCTTATGAATGGGTAATGCAATGTCATAATATGTCATGAATGCCATTTTTAATTTATCTTTTTTGGAATTTTTTTTATTTTATTATGTTGGCTTTAACTAGGGAAGGTGTTAATATTGCTGGCTAATGACCTTTGTTGCTAATTGAGGGACACATTTCTCATGGGAAAAAACCAACAACAAAGGCCACCATTTTTATTTTAACAACTAGGGAAGGTGTTAATATTGCTGGCTAATGACCTTTGTTGCTAACTGAGGGACACATTTCTCATGGAAAAAAACCAACAACAAAGGCCACCATTTTTATTTTTTGACCTAATTAAGCTGAAGGGGCAGAAGACTGCCTTATCCCTCCATTTTATACATTGTGACTCTCGTGCGGAACGCTTTAAGTTTCGTACGTATGTGTTCTACTATGAGAATCTCTGAATACCTATTTTTGTCTTTTTAAAATATGTCTTTTTAAAGAAGAACAAGTGTTCTGAATCCTTAAGAGAAGAACAAGTGTTATTCCTTCTAAAAAATAACTTGTATCTGTTAAATTTGTATATGACGATCGAGATTTTATTCCGCACGTATCAATGTTGTTAAAATCCCGATTTAAATCGTAACGATTTTACGATTCTACGGAAGGAAAACGATTTGAATCGGAAGTAAAATCGAAATCTGGTAGAATCGGAGTGTAAAATCGTAAAATTTTTACGATTTTATGATTTTACCGATTCCACAAATTTGCTATTTCCAGGCAGATTTCGGCTATTTTCAGACAGAAATTTGCTATTTCTAGGCATATTTCAACTATTTTCAGACATAAATTGGCTATTATCAGGCGGATTTCAATTACTCGTTAATAAGGTCAAAATTATTTGTTCAGTTCTCTAAGTTTCGTATTTTAATAACATCTTGGTGTTCATATTTGTTGCTTATTTACAGAATCGGTGGTCTGATATTTTTGTGGTTTATTTTATTTTGATGTTTTGAAATATTTATAAGTTAAAAATTATGTTTTGTAGCGTTTTTGTATTTTTAAAAAATTTGTGAAATTATGTTTTATGAATTTTCGCATATTGTTAAACCATATGAAATGATTTATATGTTAATTATTGTTATTTATATATAAAATATATATTTTATTTTTTTGGTAAGATTTTACGATTCGTAAAATCCCGATTTTACAATTTTTTACCCCTCCACCGATTCTACGTAGAATCCCGATTTTACGATTTTTTACCCCTACACCGATTCTACGTAGAATCCCGATTTTAACAACCTTGGCACGTATAGAACAAAAAGATGTTCTATATCTTAGCCGTGAGCCATTTAATTGGGCACTTCTTGCATTCTAGAATGTCTTGATGTCCCATAAACCCATTGCAAGTTTTTTGTCTTTCATTTTTATGCTTCATGATATATACATTTATCTGGCTAAAAATTAATGCAATGTTCACCCATTTATTTCTCTAGCCACCTGGTTTCCATGTTTAAAGGTAGCCCCTTTGCAACTAAATATAGGATCCAAGTATGATGATGACGAATGTTTTTTAATTAGTAAGATGCATAGGGATGACATGAAAGCGGGTGGAGCGGAGATTTTGGTCTTCATCCCGATTACGGCTCCTTGATCTGATTCTCATTTTTAGTCCAGCTTTGCTATTGGGAATGGATGAGAATCATATTCTCGAATTAAGCGAGACTCATCCCCACCTAAGGAAAATATGAGATATTATTTTTTTTCAAATTCCTGCGTTCGATTAGCTCGACAAGAGAAAATTAGTGAACTTTTGACAAAAATCTACTAAATATATACAATCTTTAAAAAAGAACACAAAATTATAAACAAAAAGTATTTAATAGGTGTTAAACAAAATAACACCATCTAAAAATATACTCCCTCCATTCGTAAATATAAGACTCTTTAGACAATTTGAGAAAATTAAGGAAGTTGTCCATTCCACCTAAACTTGCAATACTACCCCATCCTCCCTCTCTTTCTCTCTCACTTCTATATTATAAAGAAAGGAAAATGTTGAGGGTATAATTGAAATGAATTGTTGACACTTAACAAAAGAACCTTAAACGACAATTAATTTGGACTCCTAGATTTCTCCTAAACGACAATTAATAAGGAATGGAGGGAGTACTAGTTTACTCCCTAAAAAAGGGATTTTTCTGATGTGGACCAGATCCACATGGACCTTATGGTCCAGAATTAGCCACGGCATTACATAGTTGTCTCTCTCCAATTTTGTAGTGATGTGGCCAGTTCTGTATCACATGGTCCAATGGATATGGTGCATATCAGAACTATCCCTAAAAAAGACGGGTTCCTAAAAGTTTACAGGAATGATGAGTCTCCAAAGAGTTTGAGAAGCGTCTTTCCAAATTTGATGTCATTTTTTGTATTTTTATATATTTTATGTATTTTTTATTTATATTTAATATTTTAGACGAGAAAGATGTGACGAGCCACAAAATTTATCCATGTCTCCGCCCCATCCCTTACCCCACTGCTCAAGGGTTCCAAATCATACCTACCATTAAAATAATTAATTCCTAGTTTGTGCTCTCTTCCTAAGAAGATCTTACTGATCTTAGTGGAGGAACACATGAAGGGGAAGAAAACATTTTTTTTTTTTTTTTTTGGTAAATTAGGCGATATTATTAAAAGATAGAGTACATGGAAACAGAAAGTACAGAAAGGGAAAGTACAGAAAGAAAATACATTGAAAGGAAATTAACTAGTTCTAATAAATTTTCTCCCATCCTTGTCTTGTAACCAAGCCTGATAAGCAAAATCTGGAATAAGTCGGAAAATAAGGTTATCAATCCATGGATGGGAGCTTCCATACTTTGCAAGTGCATCAGCCACTTGATTCGATTCCCTGAAAATGTGTGTCAGTGTGTATTCCTTGAGCCTCGATAACAGGAATCTGCAGTCACATATAATGTTGGAATATAAAATGTTCTCATTAGTTTGAAACATTGATAATATAGCTTGAGAGTCGATGTTGATTTCAAGGTTTAAAAACCCATATTGAATGGCTAGTGATAGTCCTTTATGAAGTGCAAGCAATTCAGCTTCATTATTTGTGGTGTATTTGAAATTTAGACTGAATCCCAAAATCCAGTTTCCATTGGAATCCCTAAAAATGCCACCCCCACCTCCTTGTGAATTGTTTGGTAAATATGATCCATCAGTATTAAGTTTAATGAAATTTAAGTGAGGAGGTGTCCAAGAACATGAGGTAAGCTTTTGTTTCTTTTGAAGAAAGAATAAGTTGTTGGCATATGAAAATTGTATGCTTTTATTAAGAATATTATTTGGGATAACAGGCGCATAAGTGTTACGGAAGATTTTATTGTTTCGTTCAATCCATAATTGCCAGCATGCAAAAGAAAAGATAACATTCCATGGAATGTTGGAGGCATGTATGAATTTCGATGTAAGATTTAGTTTTAGCCAAGTAGGAAACTCGCAAGATTTAAAAAGTTGAGTGCGGATATTAAAGGAAACTAAATCAGCCATATGATACCAGAAAATTCTTGCTCTTGTACAATCACGTAATATATGTTCTGAGTTTTCCGGAATAGTTAAGCAATGCCAACAATATGCATGAGGAACAATATTTCTTTTAAATAAAAGTTGACAATGGGGTAAGCGATCATGGAGACATAACCAAATAAAAAATTTAATTTTTGGTAAAATTTTAAGTTTTCATAACCAGGCAAAGTTATACATTTGTAAATGTGGTGTCGAAGAACAAATTTGTAAATAGGCGGATTGAACAATAAATTTGCCTGAGGATGACAATGTCCAAATTGCCTGATCATTTGTTCTTGTATATATAGGCAGAGTTGTTGAATGTATAAGAGATTGAATTTCTTGTGGCAGAGTAAAAGATAGATTCTCTATATTAAGTTTATCATTGAACCAAATGTCCTTAAGAGAAAGACAATTTTCATTTTGAGATAATGGTCCATGGATTAAGGAACGTAAAGAAAAAGATGAAATCCAGTTATCATTCCAGAAAGATATTCTATCACCTGTGCCTATTTGCCATTTAAGATGTGATGTACAAAAAGACCAGCCTGTAACAATATTTTTCCATATAGGGGAAGGTGAAGAATGAGAAAATTTAGCATTTGTAAGAGAGAAAAAACCATTTTTTAGATACTTAAGTCGAATGATTTGTGCCCAAAGAGAAGTATTATGACTTATAAAACAACGCCAAGCTAAACTAGCTGAGAGTGCCAGATTATGATCTCTTGTTTTATGAATTTGTAATCCTCTCAGATTGTAAGGTAAACAGACTGTAGACCATTTTATTAAATGCAATTTATGTTTTTCTGGGGTTGAACCCCATAAGAAATTACGATCGATTGAGTCAAACTCGATGACAAAGCTTTGAAGGTAGATAGAATAATTGCATCAAATGAGAAGGAATGGCAGAGAGGACCGACTTAATAAGAGTGATTCTGCCAGAATAAGAAAGAAATTTTGTTTTCCAGGATGATAGCTTGTTACGTAAATTATCTAAGAGGAATTGGAAATCCCTAGTTTTTAAAGAAGGGGAATGTAAAGGATAACCTAAATATTTTCCAAAATCATTTGCTCGTTTCATGTTGAAATAGTTACAAATATTACTAGCTAATGTGGGTTGTATATTTCGCGAGAAGATTATTTGAGATTTATTATAGTTTATTTTTTGGCCAGAAATAAGGCAAAAATGCTCGAGTACGTTTAAGATTGTTTCACTTGTTTTAAAATTAGTCCTACCCAAAAGAATTATGTCATCTGCAAACATAAGGTGGGTGAGATTTGGACAGTTTTTTGATACCTTGATAGGAGTCCATAATGCGTTATCTACTGCTTGATTAATTTTTAAAGATAGATATTCTAAGCTTAGGATAAATAAATATGGAGATAGTGGATCGCCCTGGCGTAAACCTCTACTGGGAAAGAAAAAGGGCGATGGTCCGCCATTTATTAGGATAGCCAAAGAAGATGTGGTAACGCAACTCATGATGAGTTTAATTGGGAATTGGAAAAAATTAAGCATATTATAAATGAATGACCATTCTAATCTATCAAATGCTTTCTCGAGGTCAATTTTGATAGCCATATTTGATGTTTTGCCTTTTTTAAGATTGTAAGAGTGTAAAATCTCCTGGGCAATTAAAGCATTGTCACATGCTCTTCTATTAGGCAAAAAACTACTTTGATTTGGACTAATTACTTCATTTAATATTGGTCTAATTCGGTTAACTATAATTTTTGTTATGATTTTATAAGAGGTATTGCAAAGACTGATAGGCCTAAATTGAGAAATACTCTCAGCTTTCTGGAATTTAGGGATTAAACAAATAAATGTTTGATTAATTTCTTTAGGAATGAGGCTATTTTGAAAAGATTGAGTAATCAGATTGTGTAGAGATGAAATAGTTTGTATATTGAACATTTGAAAGAAGATAGGGTGAAGTCCATCAGGACCTGGAGCTTTATAAGGTTGGAAGGATTTTATGGCTGAATTAATTTCATCAATGGAAGGAACGGAGTCTAAATTGTATGGCATTATGAAATTATTATGATTATAAAGTGGACAATTCGAAAGGGATTTATATTGCCAATAGCTGGAAGTATGGTCAGACGTATAAATGTTTTGGAAATGATTAATAATATGGCTAGAAATCTCATGTGGATTAGTAATCCAATTTCCTCCATTATCTTTTAATGTTACAATTTTATTTCTGCGGCGACGATTTAGAGTTGAGATGTGAAAGAACTTTGTATTATGGTCACCGTCTTGAAGCCATTGTATTCGGGATTTTAATTTCCAAAATTCATTTTCATCTTTTAATATTTCCAAGTACTCATTCTCTAATTGGCATTGCAAATTACTAAGGAATGTACTTGAATGTTGATTTAAAGTTTTTTGTATGCCATGCAGGCGTGCCATTAATATTTTTTTTTTCTTAAAAATATTTCCAAAGAATGTTTTATTCCAGATTATAGCTTGATTTTGGAAATGATGTAATGTATGGATATAATCTGTATGATTTTCCCAGGTTGTGTTGACTAATGAATGAAAACTAGGGTTTGATAACCAAATTGTTTCAAGGCGAAAAGGAGGTTTAGGTCTGATTGGAGTTGTAGTAGTTAATAACAGAGGGCAATGATAAGATAATATATAAGGTAAATGTTGAACAATACTATCAGGAAAAATACTAAGCCATGCAGGGTTACACATAAATCTATCTAATCTTTCATAAATTATATTACTTCTAGTTTTACTTTTATTTGTCCAAGTATATGATTGTCCTTTAAACCCTAAGTCGAGCATATTACAGTCATTGATCATTGATAAAAATTCATTGACTCGAGAATTATTTATAGGGTTACCTCCAAATTTCTCAACTTGGCTAGTAACTTCATTAAAATCACCTAATAATAACCAAGGTCCATTTGCATGCATGGCTACTTTACGTAAATTATTCCATAAAATGCGTTTATTATTTAAAGCACAGCTAGAGTAAATTGCAGAGAGTAAAAAAGTAATATTTGGATTGCGTACCGTAACTAGTAGATGCATTTCCTGAGATGTACTGGAAGTTATTTCAACATCGACGTTAGGGTTCCATAAAACTAAAATCCCTCCAGAGTTTCCAGTTGATTCAACACATTTGAAATTTGTGTAGTGCATTGCTATCATGAGGGATTCCGCACCAGGACGATCCAGTTTTGTTTCAGTTAGAATAATAAGATTTGGACTATGAAAAGCAACCATATCCCTCAAGAGTGACTGAAATTCCAAACCATTGGCACCTCTACAATTCCATAGAAAAATGATCATTGGATGATGAGGTTGAGGGTGGTTCATCGTGGATATATGAAGGGATTGTTGAAGCTGATTCGCCAGCTGAAGATCCAAGCTCGGCTCCAGTGGGGGAGGATGGTATGTGGGCACTATGACAATCGCATATTCGGTCTCCTGTAATTGGTAAGTCACCAGACGAGTTCCTATGGAGAATTTTGTCACATGAGGATGGAAGGAAAGAACATAACATTTCTTGAGTGAGTTTTTCATGACCTTTATTATTGGATTTTCCTTTATTCTTTCTAATTCCAAGAATCGTTCCAAGATTGGTTCCTCTTCCAGAAGATTCATTGGTAATAGATTTTGGTGGTCGACCACGTCTTCTTGATTGCTGTCCGGTGATGAGGGAGTCTCCAGGAGAGGTGGTTGCTGCAGTAGTGCTCTCTCTCTCTCTCTCTCTCTCTATATATATATATATATATATATATATATATATATAATATATATATATATATATATATATTCTTTCCGTCACCACCTCTATCATCACTATTCAAAACAACCTCTCAACAATTTCTAAATTCTCTAGGGCCCCTCATTTTCCTTTCTGGTTTGCGAGAAAACTAATACTTTTATTAGATATTTACATTCTGGCCATGAATCTACACACGTGTTTCCCTGCACACAAAAAAGAAGGAAAAAAACTACTATAGTAACTTTTTGGTGATTCATGTTCAAACGGAATGCGATTAATTCAGTGAAATATGATGCAAAGTAATTATCATGAGCATGCCTTAGGGGAAATCAAGTTAGGCGGGCATCAACTAACTACATGAACACAACATCTATTATATACTAGTAACATTTTTCACAACGAAAGTAGAGTATTTAATTTTTTTTTTTTTTTTATTATCAAAAGGGTAAATGTTTAGGACTTAGAAATTCTATGTGGGGAGAAAGGGAGCGAGGTGTATTTTTATAAAATAATTCTAAAAAAATATGACATTTAAAAAAATATTAAGGACAATCTCCTCTCCCTGCCCCATTAGATCTGGGGCTATATAAGATGATGATTATTTTGTTGCATCATAAAAAAAGAGTTTGTCTAACATGCGTTACATGACACATGTTAGTTAAATATGAAAAAATAAACTACATTCATATAAAAAATCTAAACGCTAAAACAAATGAGAGAACCCTACAAGAAATAGGAAACGCATACTTAAAAAAAAATCACAAAAGATTTTGTTAGTAGATTATTAGAGAGATTACCAGTAGCTTCATTTTACTCCAATAAAAAATTGCAACGCCGCTTATTGAGTTGGTATAGGTAATAATTCATTTTCACTTTTTCCTTGATGGAACAACATGAAAAATGTTCAAAATGATCTTTTTCTTTAATTATAAGTATATTTTTCATTGCAATTGGATGGTTTTATTATTTGTGTTGCCACAATATACTCCCTCCATCTCAAATCCAATGCCATATTATTATTTTATTTTGTCCCAAAATAAACGTCCAACCTCTTAATATATATTTTATTTCTAAACTACCATAACCAACCTCTCACGTTTAAGGATTTTAAACTCTACTAACACATGGAGGCAAAATCGCTTAATTGATCCTTTACGTGTGAGATATATGATTGGCTTAATGGTTGTTTGACAAAAAAATATGTTGAAATGTCTGAAATACCCTTAAAAAGATACCTCACTTGTGAGGCATATGATTGGCTTGACGGTAGTTTGGCAAAAAAATTGATGGATGCCCTTTATTAGTTGGTCGTAAAAACATTATGGATCGTAAAAGTACAAATCAAACGAAAGGAATTTTAAACACAAACTCAAAATACGTAAATGAATAATTATGCAATTTTTCCAACACATGAATGCTCCACTAAACTCTTTAATTGAGGAGTTTATAATAACTTACATATGATCAAACTAATCTTCTTAATATTTGTGTAATATTAAATGTGTACATAATTTGAGATTTAGACGGAACTAAAAAGTTTTAGATTATAAGTATTGGATTGATGGATAATGAATGAAGAAAGAAAGACCAAACGTGTGGGAAACTTCCAGAATGCTTGATCCGATATGGACGAAAAGTAGCAAAATGTATGGTAACATAATATTTGTCTATATAAGCTCAAGAATAAATATGAGGAAATGAATCTGAGTATGGTTGATACTA
The DNA here is from genome assembly GCA_026122235.1 of Vinca minor. Taxonomy (NCBI): domain Eukaryota; kingdom Viridiplantae; phylum Streptophyta; class Magnoliopsida; order Gentianales; family Apocynaceae; genus Vinca; species Vinca minor. The sequence goes on from JAOCZM010000026.1 coordinate 6,568,089, forward strand.
GGTTAGTCTATTAGTAGCCAACTATAGAGTAATCATCACGTTCCAATGTCTGCGAGTCTGAAGGGTGACTTATAGTTGTACATTAATTATGATCTCTTACTTAAGACCCGTAATTATATAACACATAATCTTTTTTTATTTATCTCATGTGAAATGGAATATTGCATTCACCTCCTTTAAAACATTATCATCCTCGCTAGGCGCATGCTACCACATTTTCAAAGCGCAATTTATAAATTACCTATTTGACAACCGCAGTCAATATGCCAAAATTGATATCATTAGATGATGGTGAATGCTAAAATACGTTTATATATATATATATATATATATATATATATATATATATATATATATAGCATATCATTTTTCCTTATGTATCTCATGTGGGATAGGGATGACAATACTCCCCTTGTCCAACATTAAATATCCCATATCAAATTTCACACTAATTAAGAAAAATGTTAGTTTCTTTAAGTTGTGAAAAACACTATGTGTACATAATTTTTTTTTGCTTCTCTTTTTACTAATAAATTTTTATTTTAATCGTTTTTATCCTTAAACTATTTTCGAACTACTGTTTTTATTAAATTGGTGCAAAAATAGTATTTTTTTTGCCACTTTTGATCACATATTTTTCACATGTCACCAGCTTTTAAGAGTATTTCTGTTAATTTAATTTCTTAAAAACTAAAAAGGTGGAAGAAAATTACAAATTTTACGTTAATTTGATAAAAGTAATAGTTATAAATAGTTTATCGATATAAAAAGTTAAAATAAAAATTTATAAGCAGATGTGTTCATCAACATATCCGAATCGGAAAAGATAAGACAGATAATTGTAGTGGTACTATAAAAAGGGAATATTCTGTGGTTCAGAAACTTTTACACAAAAAGAATGATTCTCATTTGCATCAGCAGTGCCAGTCCGGCTCCTATGCAGAACAGCTTTTTTTCTGCATGTACGGAACAATTCTAGCCGTCGGATGAGATTTTGAACGGTCCAGATCTGGAGAGAAAAAAGTTGTGACTAGACTTAAAAAATTAAAAAAATTCTCTCTCCAGATCTGAACCGTTACAAAATCTCATCCGACTGCTGAGATCGTGTCCCGCAGTGCGGAACAAAAAGCTATTCCGCATAGGAACCGGGAACAGTGGGATCTGGTTCATTGACATGACCGAAATATTCTAGTACTACCTCTGTACTTAAATATGAGATTTTCATTATATATTGCGAAAATTAAAAAAATATAAATTAAAATATTTTTATAATCAAAATATCAATATTACTGTATTAAATATAATTATTGATATAAAAGTATTATTTAAGTGAATAATATTAATATTTTTACCTTTTTAAATTTCACAATATGTAATAGAAGTCTTATATTTTGGAATGGAGGAAGTATTAGTTAACCTAGTCATATTCTGCTCCGGAACGTTCAAAGTTTTAACAGGCAAAATAATCACAGTCGGCCCGTAAAAAAAGAATTTGATGTTTAAGATTTTTGAGAGAACATGTGTTTTTAAGACATGTTGTTAATTTCCTACAAAAAAAAAGTTAATTGTTTGACTCTAGCCGGAACGAGGTTAAGTTCCGCAAGTGAGGGATTTAACTTCGTCTGTCAGATTAAAATTTTGACGGTTAAGATTAATTTAAAATAAAAATATGTCATTATTTTACGCATTTGTCGTGTTTTTTAAAGATACCTGTCTTATGTTTTGTGTCTAAAAACACTTGTACAGAGGCATTCCATACGTAATAATTTTTTACTGTTCCGTATAAGATCCATACTGGTTGTTAACATGTGTTTCTTAAAAATATCAACGGTCACGATTTTTTTCGCACATGCGAAACTTAAAGGGTTGCATACTAGAGCAATGGTGATAGGTAACCATAAATCAACTTGGATTTTACTATTATGGTACTTCTGAGCAACAATGCACATTTTTTTTTTTTTGAAGCCCAAAAGGGCGTTGCCCTAGAAGGGGAGAGAGTAGCTCCAGAAGGGGAGAGAGAATACCTTAGAAAGGGAGATTGTAGCGTACCCTATACCTGGGGAGGGTATTGCCTCACCAGAGGAGGAGTTGTCTAGCCTCACCAGAGGAGGAGGACTTGCCCTAAAAAGGGAGAATATTATTGCCCTAAGAAGTGAGATACATGAATCGAACTTGAGACCTAAGCCCCAAGTGAAGAAAGCCTTACTCACTTGGCCATCCGATTCCTATAAGACACATTTGAATAACCAGCTATCACTGCTTTGCACGTCCATGGTTTTATTAGTACTTTTTATTAGCTAAGCTAATAAATTACTCACTCAATCTATTTGATTTTAGAAAATTAGTTTTATTAAAAGTAAGTTGTCATAATACAACTCATTCATTGATGCTAATTATTGGTAAAATTAATAAATTAGTGAAACTTACCTCCATTAAATATAGGAGGTTAATTATGAAAATTAAATGACAAATTATATCTATTTTGATAAAAGCGAACATTCAATTTTGAATAAACTAAAATAGAAATAAGACATTCAATTTCAGACGAAGTAGGGGGAAAATCAATTGAGTCAATTCGTGAGTAGCTTATTATTCGACTCGATATTTGGCTCAATAAACTCAACTCATGAGTTAAATGAGCGATACATAAGGCAATTTTTTCATACTTTAGCTGATATTTTTTTAACTCGAATGGAGCTCTAATTGAGCTGAGCCCAAACAGTTCGATAAGAAACTACTCCCTTCCCTTCCCCTCAACTTTTCCGTTCTACCAAACAAAGTCTTAACCAATGCAAATGAAGTTTTTTTTTTCTTTTTTTATTGGTGGAATATGTATATGAACTTTTGGTTTTTCTGTTTTGGTCGAAAATGATTATCCTTTTTATGCTGATATAATCGGAATTCATTGTCCATAATTTCACACATTATGAAGATCGATATTTATAGAAATTCAAATATTTTATATTTTCTCATACATTTCAGGAATTAAGCCTCCTCAATCTCGAGTTGATGGGAATCGGGTAGCTCAAGTGGTAAAGCTACCTGAGATTCCCATACCTACCTTTTATTGGGGCAAATAATTTCTCCTCTTTGTGAGGTTAAAAATTCCCTCCCCAGGCGTGGGGCATGCTACAATCTCCCTATCTAGGGTACCCGCTCTCTCCCCTTCTGGGGCAATCGCCCAACGGGCGTAAAAAAAAAAATAATAATAAAAATCTCGAGTTGGATACTCAATCATGATCTTGTTTGTGTACCATAGAAATTATAATAGTGATTTGTATTGGTACCGATCAGGGACGAATCTAAAAATTTGCCGTTGGGGGCGAAAACTACAACAATATACCGAATTACATATAAAAACTGCAAAAACAAATATTGGGGGACGAATTTGATAAAATATTCCGAACTACATATAAAATTTACTATATCTAATAGTATTTTTAAAAATCTTGGGGGCGACTACCACCCCCGCCCCCATTGTCTTCGTCCCTGGTACCGATGTTTTGTCTTAATTCTTTGTTAATTTTCTCTCTCATTATTAAGAAATTATAATTGTTAATTTTTTAATTAGAAATTTATAATCTAAAAGAAATTCTATAATTCTTAAGAGAAAGTGAATATGTGACAATCATCAATTAGTTGGATAATGAATATACTAAGGGGTGTATTCAATCCGAATTTTAAAAGATTTTAACTGATTTTCAAAAGTCTAAGATTCTGCTGACTTTATGGATTATTTTAACTCTATGCAGAGTCTACGTAGATTATATCAGATTCTATTAGATTGATTTATCAGGATTTCTTTTGATTTATAAAGTTTATAGATTATTTGAATAACACAAAAAAATAAAGAAAAGACTGATTCGGTGGTGTATTATACAGATCCAACGGTATTGAATTTCCAAAGTCAACATATGTTTATCAATCCTTTTTTTTTTGAATTAAATCATTTTGTCAAAAATTTAAAAAGTTTGGTGATGGTCTTTGAATTTTTTTTTTGATAACGTAACTGCGGCTTTTTTTGATTTATTTGATCAAGGTTTGTATAATTTATTTACTGATATTTTTTTCTTTGGCTTAATTAAGATATGTTTTGTGATGGTTTTGTTTGTACTCTTTTTTCCCTTTGATTTTCTCTTTCATAGAAATGAAATCCATGTTTGAAAAATAGAAATTTGTGGTTAAATAGAGAAGAAACTGTTTGCTTTCTTTAATTTCTATTTTAAGATAATCAAGAAAAAAAATTTTTTGGATATTATGACAATATATTGTTTTGGGAAATAAACATTTTATATTTAGTTTTCTAATGATGTGAAAATTTGCCTCATATTTTTTGAGTTTGGATATTTCTTTATTTTACTTTTAAAGAAATGTGATCATACAAAATTTGTAATCTTAGATAAAATTATTAAAGACTTTTAATTTTAATTTTAGTGAGAGAAACTCAGAATTTTAAGGAAAAATAAGAGATTTCTCAATACTCATTTAGGTGTAAAAATCATCAAAATACTTCATTTAATGGAATCTATGAAAATTTATAAAGCTTTGAATAACTCTAAATTTTAATCAACTTTTTCAACTTGCATTTCTGGCCTTCGCAGGCAGTCTAGCAGTTCTTCTGTTAATTCTTCTTCCTTTTGCCTCTCTCTGCCTTTTAGTTTTAACACAATTCAACATTGTTTCTCATAAATTGATTCTTCAACTCATAAATTATGCATTTTATTTTACTTTGTATAAGAAAATGAACAGTTACTTCGAAACACTTTATTTTTTGTTTAATAATAATCTTTCAATCTCTTAATTTGAAGTTTTGACATGATCGACATGGTTTTTATATATAAAAAACCTCTCCAATTAACCTGATCTTTTTTTATTGGAGAATTAATTAGTTATGTTATTACTGTTGTAAAATTCAACATACAGTCCATCTTTAGCTTACGTAGTAAATTTGTGGACAAAATTTAGCTTCCCCAGACAATTTTCTCCATATAAGCTAAAGACAATTTCATGGAGACGGCCAATGTTTCACTTTAAAAAAAAAAACGACCTATTGGAGAGCTTTTTTTTTAATTTTTTATTTATAAAAACCTGAACAATTATATCAAAATCTCTCTTTATCTTCGTTGGTCTTCCACAACGTTTCCTTTTCTTTTTTATTTTGTTTTTTACATATTTTTCGTCTTCTCCATTTCCATAGGTTTTGTTCATGTTACAGTCGTCCTTCTTGAGTTTTTTTCCCATTTTGTGATTATTTTCACGGGAATTTATAAGTCCGTAGAATTCTTCCTTGTTGAGAGATGGAAAATATTTTTTTAATAAAGTTCAATATTCTTTTTTGCCTTTTCCCGAAAATCACGTATGAATATTCACTTCATTATGTATTTTTTTAATTTTATATTATTATGACTGCAGCTATATCTAATAGTATTTTTTTAAAATCTCGGGGTATCCCCGCAGAATCGTCCCTGAATTTGGCAAAGAACTGGAAGAACTTGTGGGCTAGAAATGGAAATCCCAGATAAAGAAAATCCCAATACAGAAGAATTTTTAAGATTACAGGAAACCACTCTCCAAGAACATGGATTAGAGTCATTTCTAACATTAGTCCATGGAAAAGATGAAGTAGTATCATTCTGAATAATTTGGTAAAGCCTAGTCATGGTGTTTATCTGGTTTGAAGGTAGTTGAGATGAAACCATGTACAGAAAACAGAAAAAGATGAAGATAGAAAGTAGAAAATTGAAGTGCACATACCTGATGAACATTTTTTTAGGAGTTCTGATATGGACAATGTGGTTCATAACTGGCCATATCACTAAAAAATGAGGAGAGAGACAATTTTGTAGTGATGTTGTCAAGTTTTTTACATGTGAACCTGGTCCATATCAGTAAAATTCTTTTTTTAAGGGTTTTTTTAAGAAAATTTTCAAGATCAATTGTGCAGTTTGCAAATTTGGAGAGATTTTGAAGTGAATTCTTTATATTTGGGGAAGAAGATGAAAGTTAGGGCTTTTAATGTATGAGGGAAATTTTTTTTGGATATTTTTTCCGTTAAAATTTTTCACATGTGCCTTGCACGTGATGGTTTTGGGCTTTTATTTTTTGCCGGAATCCTTAATTTGACAATCAGAGCGAAAAAGTAAAATTGTTAGGCTATTTAGGCTATTTAGGCTTTTTATAAAATTTAATGCTATTTTGAGAAAAATAAAAAATGTTGATATATATATATATATATATATATATATATCGGTTTTCTCAAATCTAAATTAAAATAGGCAAATTTTAGGGTGAATTGATAAACTCTAAGTGTGAACACAATAATAATTATAAATGTTATCGAGAATCTCATGTGCAATTAGTAGGTCGGGAGTTCGAGTCATATCGGAGAGAAGGTGGGAAACCACTATTGATCCTCCTTAAAAAAAAATGGTATATCACTTCTAATTTAGAACAATATGTGCTGAGCTCGACATTTTCTACGTACCTCCAGTGGCGGAGCTTACAAGGGGCAGGGAGGGGGGCCAGAATTTTCAATTTTTTTATATACTAGGTAAATATATTTAACGGTTCAGAATAGTAGAGCTATTTTTTTAAATGCCCCCCCCCAAAGAATTTTTAATTTTTTTATATACTTGAGTGAAGGCCCAATTTTTTGAGTGATTTATGCGTTTCAGATTGATTTTTGATGATGATATTGATGATAAATTCTCTAATTTAATTAAACCCTAAGACCTAAATCTTTTTCGGGTCATTAAATTCATCCAATTTTTGCACCAAACAGTTTGTAACTGTGATGATATTAATGACTTCAAAAACTTCAATCAAATCTTCAAAAATCGGGGTAGAAAACTCATTTGATGAGTTTATGAAGAATCATATTTTTCTTCCGGGGGCCCCCGGACCCCCGCCCGCTAACGGGCTAGCGGGGACCGCCGTCTGTGTTCCGCTGACCTAAGACTTTGTATATGTATTCGTTACCGTATTTTAATTCTTGATTTTCTTACTCATGGGACCAAAGGAATAAGGTTGGTCTACGTATTTTGAAGTATAATTCGTGACAATAGTCTATGCAAAAATAGTCAAGTTTTTCTTCATTTTATAATTTTTTTTTGTCATTTTTTTTAAAAAATTAGTTTATTTTTCTTTTCGAATATAAGTGTCGTTTAAATTAAAATTTTCTAATAAAATATATAATTCTACCTCAAATATATCATTTTACGCCGTAAGCAAATTTTAGTTCGGCCCCCCTAAATTCAAATCCTGGCTCCGCCACTGCGTACCTCCATAATAACACAAATTAAAAATAATTAAAAAACAATTTAGAAAATTTTCACAAAACGACACCGTTGGAATATTTTTTTAGATCTGTCCATTTCTTCTGAGAAAAAACTATAGTTTTAATGTACTAACAAAAGAAAAGCCACCATTCATCTACTTGTCTGTAATGTACTTGGGTTCTGACTTTTACCATAGCACTCAATATATCAACGGAAAAATATGTATGTCCGAGTGATATTCTCATATCGCTCTATTACTCATAATTTACTATTTGTGAGTGGAATTGAAGGGAACAAAACGACAAAAGAATTTATATCCTCATTCTTTATCTCGTTCTGTATTATTTTAAAAAAAAATTCATGTGTTAATTTATTTCATTGAGTGTATTACTATTTTTTTAGATTATAGTCTTTTAATTAAAAAATAACACGTGTCAATTTTTTTATTGATGGGATATAGAACGAGACACATGAAGAAGACATACATTTCTTACCCGAAAACGTGACAAATTATGAGTAATCGGGACAAATATGAAAACACCAATTGGGGATAGACGATTTTCCCCATTATATCCCTCCCCCTATATATGTCACCTTTTGAAGGCCCTTATACCTCTAACCCCTCTCCCCACTCCTTTTCTTCTTATTTTTCTTGTTCTTCTCTTTTATTCATTTTCTTCTGAAATAATAGGGGTATAATGGTCAAGTTTTCAAAACAACTTGAAGCTCAATTAATCCCAGAATGGAAAGATGCATTTGTTAACTACTGGCAACTTAAAAAACACATCAAGAAAATCAAACTTTCAAGAACTTCTAAACATGTACCCGAAATCTCCTGCGATCTTGGACGATCCATTTTCGACCCTTTCCGTCTTGTTTTCAGCAAAATCTACGACAAATTTCATAATGCCAACGAAAAACCCGAGATTATCCAGGTAAAACATTTTTGCGTTGTTTAAGAATAATTTTAAGATTCTTTATTTTAGTTTAGTATTCTTATTCTTATTGTTTTTTACTAGTACTATGGAACTTGAATTGTGGCTAAAGAGTTGCAAGTTTAATAGGGTTTAACGGGTGAAAATCATCAGTACATGTGTATGTTCTCATTTGTGTCCCCAGTCACTCAGAATTTGTCATGCGGATATTTTTTCTAATTATATATACACATGGTGAATTGTGAGTAGTTGGGCACAAAATTAAAAATATACACAAGTACAGACGATTATTTGCCGATTTTAACGTGTAAATCGCCTGTCCAATATATGTAACCACCAATTAAATTCGCAAATGAAAACTTACACGCAGATAGATAATTTTTTGCCGGTTTTAACTTAACGGAAATTAGATCCTTTAATGATCTAGTGTTTTTACATAGTAGCCATGGAAAATTTAGAAAAATTAAAATTAACCTCTTTAATTTTCAGGCAAAAGTTTTCTTATTATAAACACCTTTTATGGGTGCTTTGTATTGTTGTCCACTGCCAATAGTATCCCCATATTATTATCCCTCTTTGTTGGTATTTTTTCCCGGAGCTTCGTATAAAAATATTCTTCATATTTTTTGTGTGAGCCCATCCCTCCCCGCATGAGATATGTTTAAAAATGTTTAACTGATATATAAGCATTAGTTTAAATATTCACTATCACTTCGGATATTCATTTTGGAATATAGATTCAATTGTTAAGTAAATGGCCGTAAATACATCACAAGGTCCATATACTAGTGGGGAGATGTCCTGCCCATAACCAAGAGGTTGTGGGTTCAATACGCAACTCACACAAAAGGGAAGAATTTAATTTTCTGTTCTTTGTTTCCCTTGTGTGGGTTCTTCTACTCCCCTTCATGGGACACCCGCTAGCCGGGCTTCTACTACTCCTCCTCATGGGCACCCGCTCAGCCGGACTTCTATCCGCCATACATGGGCTCCTCCAAATAAATTTAAAAAAAAAAGTGGTCGTAAATACTGTCAAACTCATGGGTAATCTCTGTGACCCCTTGAGCACGGAACGTGACATTTTTTCTATTTCTTTTTATTTTTTGCATTAGTACATGCACTAAAACTAACTTTAAATCTCTGATATACTAATGATATTCTAATATTCAAAGTAATATGATTACTTCAGCTTTATGAATTCACTTTTGTCCAATAATACTGTTAGATCAATGTCATGATCCGAAGTCCTAGAAAATTTTATGGATAAACGTTAATAAGAAAATGTTTGAGCCCTCAATAATAAAATTTCGCAGTTAGTTCAAAAAAAATGTTTGATTGAATCCAAACACTTTTCAATTCTTACCTTTAAATGATTAATTTTGTTTATACATTTCAACACGATTGTAATGACTTTATATCATGATAATTCCGTGAGGAAGAGAAACAGATATAACAACCTAAAAAAAAGTGATTGGTCATTGTTGGAAAAAGGACACTAAAAAAGGGAAATATTTGACGTCTATGAAACTTTCTATTTGTAGGTAAACCGCAAAATCAGTGAAGAAGAAGATGGTAATGAAGAAGAAGTTTATCAAACTGAGATGTTACAACTGTTTTCAGAAGAAGATGAGGTCATTATCGCAAAACAAAATCTTGTTTGTTATTTTAGTTAGAGAAAATATAAATATATTTGTATAAACTATTTTCACTTTTTTAAAAAGATTAATTTTCTTTTTCTATCAGTATATTATATTTAATTTTTTTGGTACTTAAGTTATTTTCGAACTACTGTTTTTATCAAATTAATGTATAACGGGTGGTTTTTGCTTACTTCTAATCACTTGTTCGGTACATATCTCCAATGTTAAGGATTTAAATTGACATAAATACCTTAAAACTGACAAACATGTCTATAACACATGTTCAAAAGTAACAAAAATACTAATTTTACTATAATTTGACAAAAACAGTAGTTAAAAAATAATTTAGAGACAGAAAGAGATAAAATAAAAATTTGCTGATAAAAAAATAGAAAATCAAAAATAATTTATGTACAAAACTTTCTCAATAAATAGTTATATGAAAATTCCTTGTATTTATAGACTGATGCAATGAGTCGCGTTTTTTTTTGCCTTTTTGCATGTTGTAGGTGAAATCGTTCTTTGAAACATTGGATGATGAGCTTAACAAAGTGAATATTTTTACAAGACCAATGAAACCGAGTTTCTTGAAAGGGGAGAGATTTTGAAAAAGCAACTTAACATTTTGAAGGACCTTAAGCAAGTTCTTAATGACCGGCGCCGGAAGTGCTTCGGATCGAGGTCCGGCAGTGGATTTTTCTCCCGGTCGAACTCCGGTAAGTTAATTTCTAGTATACAACATATTCATTTTTTTGTGATTCGCCACCTTCCATATATACATGGTGAATCCAGCAACTTTTATTTTTTTTATTTTTTTTTTTTTTTTTTTACGCCACGATGGGCAATTGCCCCACATTGGGGAGAGAGAACACTTATGTAAGGGAGAATAAAATTTATTGCACGCAGGCGGAGGGTATCGAACTCGAGACCTCTCGGTCACTGGCTGGCCAATTCCCCACTGGACTATTGGCCTCTTCGATTGAATCCAGCAACTTGATAGACATAAATGTATATTATACGGTACAATAAAAATATTTAATAATTTTTTTAAGCGAGACTTAAGATTTAAAAAAAAAATCTTTTGAAAAAAGAAAAAAAGTTAAAAGTGAAAAACGTAATTTTAAAAAATATTGATGCGGTCGCTACTCATGGGATCCGCCCATTCCATATATGACTATACTACCATACCACTACTTTTGCATTAAGAATCGTTTGTCCTTATTTTGTGAGTCTAGCTCCTTGTCACATTAATAAGAAATTGACATGTGTTAATTTTTTAATCTAAAAAGTTATAAACTAAAATTAACATATGATAATTTTGTATGGATAAAGTAGGGAACGGGATAAAGAACGGGGATTGACACGATTTTTTCCCTACTTTTGTTGAGAAGTTTTATCTTGGTAGGTGAGTAAGTTTAAAATTTACATCCAAGTCAATGAATACAATACATGTAGGCCAAAGTGCAAATTTATAAGAAAAATAATTGACTTTTTAGTCTACATATATTGTATTTATTGGCTTGCATGTAAGTTTTAAATTACTTACCTACCAAAATAAAATTTCTCACTTTTGTATGGAGATTTTGTGTTGGTGGGTGGCAATTTTGGTAGGTGGGATTATCATGTGTGACCATTTAAAAAGTGCACCAAATAGATTGTTGCAATTCTTGGTCAGACACATTAAATTCTTAGACTCTGAGTCAAAAATCACTAAGACAATCTTTATTCATTATGGAATGACAACCACTCTAGATCCTCTAAATATTTGTGTTGCCTAACTTTTCTACTATAGAAAAATATCATAGAGTTTATGCTTTAAAATTTATCTTTTATGATCTATTATTAAATAATTAAAGTTCTATGATGAAAATATTATAGGGGAATGTTATTAGAAAGTACTCCCTCCATTCCTAAATATAAGACTCTTTAGATAATTTGAGAAAATTAAGGAAAGTTGTCATTTTCACCTCAACTTCCAATATTACCCCACCTTCCCTCTCTCTCACTAATACATTATAAAGAAAAGAAAGGAAAATATTGAGGGTATAATTGAAATAAATTGTTGACAACTAATAAAAGAACCTTAAACGACAATTAATTTGGATACCTAGATATCTCCTAAACGACAATTAATAGGGAATGGAGGGAGTATATTGTTATCTCATTCTCAAATTGAATATCCATATTTCTCATTCTCAAATTGAATATCCATATTTTTATGATTTTTAATTTTTTGACGTCACGATCCTTACAAGAGGAGAAGGAGAACCCTAGAAAGGGAGACAAATTAAATCTTACCTCATGCACTATTTAAATGGTCACACATGGTTCTTTCTCAAAGGAAATGCCTTGGTGGATCTCAATTTATCTCAAAATTAAGAAGACACGTATAGATAAATCATTCTAATGATTAGACTAGGGATGGTATTTTCATCGTTGAGAATTGTTTCTCAATATTCTTATTTATTTTTATAATAAAAAAAAATATTTAATTTAAGACGAAAATGTATCTTTTAAAGCATGAATTTCTAAGCCTGAACGAAAATCGTATCAATTTATCTTTCCACATTTTCCTAAAAGTTGAGTGTAGTCTTTATGTGAAATAGACTGGTGCTTTTTTGCCCTTTCTGTCTTACCTATATCCTGCAGCAAAAAATACATGTTTATTTCTTGACTAGTTTTAATTTGTTAATTTCATCTCCTAATAAAGTTTGCTAACACAATTTAATGTTATTGGGGTTCGAATCCGGATCTTCTATTGTACACTCTTTCTCATGATTCCTTTGTCCTTTGTCCTTTAATCTACTATGTGAGTCGTACAAAAAAAATATATAATTTATAAGAAAAGAAAACTCTAAAGAAAAAAGTGAAATATGTGACAATTTGTTTTTTTTGTGAAACGAAGTGAAAGACATTACAGAAAAATAAGGCATAGTTTTTAATATATATATATACTAGAAATATATGGAGTGAAAAGATAGAAAATTAAATGTCATAAGAACATATTTTTTTTTATTTCTTATTATATGTCACTTTAAAAAATTAAAGAAACATTTAATAAGAGTAAATGTTTAAAAGTTAAATATGAAGCTATCGAGAGAAGTGACAATTAATTTCAAACGGTTAGAATCTAATTAAGAAATCCTAATTTTGGCTTTTTGATCTCTAATTTCTATCCCAAAAAAAAAATATTGCAGAGAGTGATTATTGTGAAAGTCCGACGGCAGTCACAGAAACATCACAAACAGATGAAGTAATTGGAGCATTAGAAAAAAATGGAATAAATTTCATAAACTCAGCTACAAGAGTAAAGACTAAAAAAAGGAATAACAAATGGAAAACCTAAGATGGCAATGAGGATTGATATTCCGACAACACCACCAACAAGAACAATTGCAGCCGTAACTTCATTGCTTTGGGAAGATTTAGTGAACAATCCTAAGAAAGAAGGTCATGAATTTATCAATAGGAAGAAGATCCAATGTGCTGAAAAAATGATTAGAGGTGCTTTTGTTGAACTCTATAGAGGTCTTGGCTTGCTAAAAACGTACAGGTTTGTGTACATATCCGTTTCGTACTAATTTTTTCTGTCCTGATTTCCTTTTTTGTTTGTCTCGAATTGTATGTCATCTGCTTTTTACCTTTACTTGTGAACTCGCTCACGGTTATAGTGCAGAACGCTGTTTTTTCAGTATATATATAGAACATGTTTCGGACATTATTACTTGTTTTTGGACAGATGTTAAATCTCATTTAACAAGTGTTCTCTCGTTACAGATACATGTTATAAGGTTGTCTCTCGCTATAAACACCTGTTCTTAGGCATGTATAACACATGTCTTATGTATGGGAAAATCGGTTGTTCCTATACAAGTCCCCATACATGTCTTCACCATTTCTTCAAATTTCATATACACATGAAAAATTGTGAGTGGTTTAGGATAGACATGAGGACATATATGTGGACCGACTATTGTTTGTCTTTTATGTAACAGGTGTCTGAAAATCAAAACATGTGTCCTCCAAAAAAAATCTTAGACCGTTAATTTTTTTTTAATCCAACGATTTAGAATGACCAAAATTGTTCTTTATATACTAAATATGTGACCTTTCATCAAATAATTGTTAGTTTAAAAACCCTTTGTCAAAGTAAACTCGGAAGCACTAGACTAAATTCCCAAGTCGTCAATATAAAAGGCTCATTTTACACCTTAATTAGTTGAATGGAAATTTGATTTTTTTTGAAGAGAATTTAATAGGGTTATTTTCGACATTTCAGCATATTTTTTTGCACAAAAATTAACAAAACCTTAATTATGGTGAAGATCTGAACTAGACCAAATAACATGAGATAGAGGGAATACTTATTTATTTTATCTTCTATTAATTGGATAAATGTACACATTACTTGAACGTAACGCAAATTTATTTCTATCTTTGTATACCTATTTTAGTTTCTGCTGATTTATCCCCAAATCCCATTAATTTTTGCATTTTCTAATGAATTTACTACTTTTGGCAGCTCCCTAAACATGGTGGCTTTTGTGAAGATCCTCAAAAAATTTGACAAGGTAAGGAAATTAAAAGAGAAACTTGAACATTTTCTGATATTTTGTTATTAGATCTATTTTTGGTTAAAAAATAGTCTTTCTTGATGATTTCTTTTAGGTATGGGAAATGATAGGTTTTAAGTCGATTCTCAACCCCCACATCTTACCTTACAACAATTAGCTTATCCCTCCCTATAAAATTGAAAAAAATAAATCAATAAACAATTTTCAAAATAAGAATAAATTGGAAAAGAGCTGTAACTAAGTAACAAAATAATTTAATCTATCAAGACCATAATATTCATCGATTTTGGATCTAGTGCAGAATATTTTTCGGTTATTGAATGAGATGATTTGATGGGCGAATTTTTTTTTGTTAAACGAACACCTACTTGCACGCGTAATAGTGTTCATAATTGTAAGAAAGAACTGAATATGCGAAAAAACACTTATTCTGCACTGGATCCGGATTGGATTCAACCCCTCCAATATTGTGCACGAAAATTTGCTCCTTTTTTTTTCTTGTATGGAACATGTGACATGTCCTATAGAAGCAGTACTGCCAAAAAAAATGTTATTCTTTTAACTACAACTTTCTAAACTTCTCTCACATGAAGAATGTGAGTCCCCTTACTTTTGCTGAAGCATCCTCGATCATTTGAATAAACTTCCAAGTATTTTTTTTTTCTTTTGGGTGCAAAAATCTAATTTCAATAGAAATGGAATGATATATTTCAATAGAAAGAAAAGAGAAAAAAAAAAGTACATTTTTATTTTAACATTTTCAGTTGAATTCCATTGTCTCTTTTAACAAAACAGGTTGCAAATCAGCAGGCATCAGCATCTTACCTTAAAGAAGTCAAGAAATCCCATTTCATCAGCTCTGATAAGGTAATCTCTTGTTTCATACTGCCTCCTCCGTTCTATAACATAAGTAGTTTAGTACATGTACCGAAATTTAATGAATCAAAAAATAAAGTATTTGTGAAACTTTCTTTTCCCAGAAACAAGAATGTTACTTGTGAAACACGCAAGAATTCATGTAGGACTTACCAGAAAGAATATCTCATTTTTTAGAGAAAAATCTTTAGTTCTCTCCTTATATTTGTTAATATATTTATATTATGATCTTGTTAGTTACAACAAAACTCGTATACACCGGTCCGGCTATTGTGCGGAACGCACCAAAATTTAGTTCATTATTGAATAATTTTCGTCGTTTTGGGATGTTTGATCAAAATTTTAAACGGTACAAGATTTTTTTGCGGGACACCCGTTGTTATTTTCAGACACCTGTTCTGTAAGACAGGTGTTACATGACTAAGGATAAGTGTTCATTAGAATAAAACACATGTTGTAACTTTAGGGCATGTGTTCATAAGAAGAGAATACATGTTGTATTAGATTTAACATCTATCAAAAAACATGATATACATGTTCAAAAAGTATTCCATATATATTGAATTTAAGGTGTCACGCACTATAACCGAGGCGCGTATACACAAAATCTAATTATGTTTCATACACTACTATAATAAATCTCCTTTCTCTCACCCACTAAAAAATGCCTTTTTAATTACTCAATTCATTCAATAATATAAGTCGTTTAGGATATGCAGTGAAAAATAAGGTACTTTATTAGGTAAAATATCAACATTACTCTTTTAAATAGAATTAGTCGTATACAAATCTTATTTAAGAGAGTAATATTGATTTTATTACTAACAAAATACCTTACTTTTTACTTCGTATCTTAAACGATTTATATTATAAAATGGGCAGTAATTATTTAGTGGTGCTTAGTTTTTCCAATAATGGATATTGTACATTATTTAAATTTATATATTTGTGATATGTGCAGGTGGTAAGGTTAATGGATGAAGTGGAAGCTGCATTCATAGAGCACTTTGTCAACAATGACAGAAAAAAGGCCATGAAATTCTTAAGTCCACAACAAAACAAAGAGTCTCACATGATCACCTTTTTTGTTGGTAATTATTTTTTCCATCCCCTTTTATCTCGGCTAAGAATTCTCTATCCCCAACTTGTGTAAACATGCATGTACCATCAATAAAAAAATTAACACGTGTTAATTTTTAAATTAAGAAATCTATAACCTAAAAGAAATAGTAGAACCTATAAGGAAAATATATTTTCTCTATCCACGTGGCAAATTTTGAGTGGTGAGTACATGCATGGTATAAAAGTTGGGTACAGACGATTCTTTGCCTTTTTATCTCTTGCCTCTCTGAAATATAATTATATATTTCATCTAAAAAAAGAAAAAATAAATATATGGTGTAACTGTATTGAGTCTGGTTTGGGTTTAAGACTCAATCTGGAATTAAAATTCTTTTTGAATTGACATGAAACCTTAAGCACTAATCCATAAAGAATTTTTTATTGTAATATTGTTAAAATAAAGTTTATATAATTAGAAGTGTTAGACAAAGTATTACAAATGAAGCAGGTATTTTGATAAATATTTAATGTTTTATGTTGTGGTCATTGCAGGTTTGTTTACAGGTTGTTTTGTAACGTTATTTAGTGTATATGCAATTTTGGCACATTTGAATGGCATGTTTTCGCCTAGGTCAGAAGCAGGTTATATGGAAACTGTTTACCCTGTTTTCAGGTATCGTTTTTCTCACTTTTTTCCAATGTTTCATGTGTTTTTTATAAAATTCCAAAGATTAGAAAAGCTATTGTTGTTTGTTATTTTATTGTTATCATTCATAATGAATCCACGTGTGAGTATAGTTCAACTTGTCTCACATTTAATTTTAAGGGCTTCTCTATAATAAAATTACGAGTGCTTCATCTAGAAAGAGACTTTATATCGCAACATTGAATTTATCTTGTGCATATTCCTACTAGATTAGTTAGGTTAATTTTCAAATATTGAATTTGGTCTACCAAAAATTTCACATAGTATTTTTTTTTTTTTTTTTTTGAAAAGGCACATAATTGGTACTTTATTTAGGCCTATTTTGGGCCACACATGAATGATCATATACAACTTTTTCGAGTATGTAAAAATATTTATTTTGTTAACCAATGTATTTAATTAGTTGGGCTTCAACTACTAATCCAAAACATTTTAGCCCAACTCACAAATCCGTATATTATTTACATTTGAACATTTTGATTAATTTTATCTTGCTCGATGCATAAATTTAAAATTTGTATTCAAACCAATTAGAGCAATACACATGGACTAAAAATGCTAATTCAGTGGAAAGATAATTGATTTTTTGTTCCACGTAAATTGTACTCGTTAATCTGAGTATAAGTTTTAAAATTTTCTCATGTAACAAGATAAAACCACTTCAATAACTTGAATTTATGCAACTATAATATTGCTAACTTTTATAAGTTGTATTGACTTGCAGCATGTTTGCTTTGCTAAGTTTGCACTTGTTCATGTATGGGTGTAACCTATTACTTTGGAAGAACACAAGGATAAACTACAACTTCATCTTTGAATTCAAACCAAACACGGCCTTAAAATCCAGAGATGCGTTCCTCATTTGCACCTCTGTTATGACTGCAATTGTTGGGGCAATGGTCATCCACTTAATCCTACTCTCTACTGGCCTCCCACCACATAAAGTAGATGTCATTCCTGGAATTCTTCTCTTGGTTAGTCCATCAATTTCTACTTATACTGCCTCGTTCTCAGTTACTTAAAATAAGTTGGTTTTTTCAATTTTTTTTATTACTCTATAACTTTATAATTTTATCTTAAATAAGTTAGAAATAACTTATTTTTGAGACACATCGGATCTTCTATGACATCTTATTTGACACTTTCTACGATATTTCTAAACGTAGTCATGTTCACATCTAGAATTTATAGATTCATATCTAAGTTTACTTATTTTAGTTTAGCTTATATAAATTAACGTTTCCGTGATCAAAATGTCACATAGAGAGAGTGTCAAAGAGAATTTGAACAACTTTTAAAGAGGGATTTGGTTTACGGTGTTGAGGCTTAGGGACTTTTTCTCAACGCAATTAATGCATCTCGGCCGTTGATTTTATATAGAAGACATTGGGAAATAGCTATTTTTATAAAAATAATTATTTTTAAAACTCAACTGTCGAATCAAACTCCGCAAACTTTCATCTTTTGAGAAGCTACTCTTGAGGAGCTTTTGCTTATGATGTTAAAAATAAGAATATTATTTTAGTTTTTAAAAACACTTTTTTCAGCGACTTAAAAAAAAAAAAATTCAATGGTAGAGAAAATAGGACCATTTATTTTTAGGGTAGTGATTATTAGATCAAAAATTTGGGATCAAATTTAAATTAAGAAGGCATAATATCACATTAAATTCTAACAGTCGTTTTTATTTTATACTCTTTTGATCCTTATTTGATCCAAATTTTTTAATCAACAATCATTATTGTTATTTTGATGTGATAACATTGTTGTAACATTTGCTGATTTGGAAATTGCAATTTTTTTCAGTTCTTTGTTACCTTGCTGATTTGTCCAGTAAACATCTTCTATCGTCCAACCCGTTACTACTTCATCAAAGTGATACGAAACATAGTCTGCTCTCCGTTTTATAAGGTATATATCTCAAGATAATATTAAACAATTCAAACAATACAACTATCTCAGCAAAAACCAATAATTGAATACCAAATTATGCAGGTTTTGTTGGTAGATTTCTTCATGGCTGATCAACTTACCAGCCAGGTAAACCTTCTCTTCCAAAGTGCTTTAACTAATCTTGGCCTATTTCTGAACATTCTCTCTGTAACATTTTCTGTTACATAAAATTTTATTCATATATACTAAGCCATTAAAAATAAATTTGAATTTAAATACTCCTTCAGTCCGCATTTGAAGGTATTATTTTGACTTTAGCTAAAATTTAATGATTATCTTTGACTTTGAATACAATCGAAAATTTGCTTTGAAATTTTAGCTTAATTTAGAAATGAGACATTCAATTTCAAACATCACAACAATGAAAATGAGACTTTCAAATTCGGACGAAATGAGTACTATAATAGAAATGTTATAGAAGATGTTACATAGATCAATAGGATCAAAATGATTTCTTGATAGCTTTATAGAAACATTGTTTCAGTGCACATAAATGTTTCTGGATGCTGAATGAAAGATGCATGATAATGTGCAAATAAATCAAAATAGTTTTTGAGTCTGTCTTCCCTGATACCTTTTGACTTTATTTTGATGGTATGCACTGGCGGAGGTACAGTGGGGCCTGGCGGGGCACGTGCCCCACCAGTTTTTCCAAAAAAAAATTATTTTTTATTTTTTATAGTTTTAGTTTTGTTTTTGTAACACCTCGTCCCGTGAACATTTTGAATCACTTTACGATTTAAAATTAGATTTTTAGTTCCTGAATTGTAGGAATGACACCACTTATATCTTAACAATTTTGGTTAAAATTTTAACAAGCTTAGGGGTTAGGAAGTTTTGAGATATGTTAATCTTTGAATTTAGTTCATGTTCTTTCTTAAATATTCTATATTTTTATTATTTTATAAATTAACACACTTTCTGTGATTTTTCATTTTTCTTACAGTTTTTCCCATAGCATCAAAATTTGTTGTATATTTCATCCTGCCACACTTACGTATATATATTCGAAAAAGCACTTTGTATCCCCTTGAAATTCTCTTGACATCATTTACAGGTAATTGTATATTATTGTTCATAGAAATTGTCATAGAAACCAACTACCTTTGCTACTTCATGAATTAACTGATGTTTTAAAATGGCACTAATAGATCTCCCTTATATCTACTTGTTTTCTTCTAATTTCTGATTTAATCTTCTTCCTGAATATCTGGTAATCGTATTACTATGATGGATGAGCAGTGGCGAAGCCCAAGGGGCTCGAACATTTTCAGAAACGACAAATTTTTTATAGGGAAAATTATTTTTCGTGATATTTCCTTATAAATATTGTATTTCGCCCCTTAAAAAATTTGCCCCCCAAAGAAAAATTCCTGGCTCCGCCACTAATGGTATGGTTTCGTACCAAACATGACGATATATGGGGACTACTGTTTTAGTGGTATTTTGTGAGCAGACACTTTCTGCATTCATTGTCAAATGTTAGGTTAGTCTTTAATCCATATGCTTCAGTATTATTCTGTAAGCAGTCACTTTGTATATTTATTGCAAAAGGTTAAGTGTGTCTCATATCTATTTATGCTCGTACTCCAATTATTGAGGATTTAATTGGTTATATTATTGTTGTTATTTATAGAAACATTGTTCTCTTTATCCACACACAAAAACTAATATCTTGCAATATGACATATTCATTTACAGATCCCATTGCTGAGACACATGGAATCAACAGCTTGCTATTTTGTTGCTGGAAGTTTCAAAACACACCGATATGCAACTTGCAAATCTGGAAGGCTATATAGGGAACTTGCCTATGTTATCTCTTTTGCACCATATTATTGGCGTGCTATGCAGGTATATTTACACATACCTTTACCTACCCGTATTTGTATATCTTGATAAGGTTCTGGTTAAATATGAAATTTCACGTCGAGTGTCTAAGGAATATCCAAATCACTTATAAACTAATGAGTTAACATCTTTTATATTGTCAATTGATTTTGAAAGGATATGGAGATCCATTAGCTAATTTTCACGTAGTATCCGAGTGAGCCCTTAGGCGAGATGTGTGAGTTCGTAATGCCCAAATGAGTTCTAGTTGTCCATGTACGACCCAAGTAGGCTCACTTGAAATATAAAGTTCTACATCGAGTGTCTAAGTAAGATATAAATCACTTTTAAACTCGTGGAGTGCCTATAGTGAAACGGCAAAAAATCCTCTGTCCCCGTCCGTGTATGTCCCCGTGTCCCCAACCAATCACAATTCACCGTGTGTATATATAATTGAAACAAATATTTATATAGTAAATTCTGATTGGTTAGGGACACGGGGACATACACGGGCGGGGACAGAGGATTTTCACCCAAGTGAAACTCAATAAAAAAAATCTTGTTGGCCCTATATAACTGAAGATATAAAAAAAAAAAAAAATTAAATAAAAACTCTATCCAATCACAATTTGGATTTGGGACTCAAACTAAGTGTAATAGCGCGACAGGGTACAATATTAGTGGATACTTATATCATGTACATTATGTACTTTTTACTCTATGGTGGACATATGCATTATAAGGTGCTCTAACATCTATATACATTAATTGTCTACAACATACAATATATGATGTACTTTTATACTATTAAGTGATAAGTACATTGTGTCGTGCACCAATAGGACACAACCAGTGGCGTAGCATTCTGAGGCTTCCCCAAGAATTTTTAGTTTTTTTATATACTAGGTATATATCATCCAACTATGAGATTTTTTTTTTTATATACTAGGTATACATCATCCAAGCCCCCCCACAACCCAAAATTTTTTGTAAAAAATTATTACTAGTGTGTATTTTCATATGCAATTTTATATAAATTTTTAATACATTAGCGAATTTTAGTTCAGGCCCCCTAATTTTATTTCCTGCCTTCACCACTAGACACAGCAATTGAAAATCCAAATGTTGCGCCCTTAAATACAACAAAAATTGACAACGTTTTTTCTTTTGTTCTCCAAAAATGTAGTGTGCAAGGCGATGGTTCGACGAATGTGATGTAAACCACCTGGCTAACTTGGGAAAGTATGTGTCAGCAATGGTAGCAGCAGGAGCAAGAATTACATATGCTAGGCAGCCAAATAACTTTTGGTTCATCATAGTATTGGTGACTTCAGTTTTAGCGACCCTTTATCAATTGTACTGGGATTTTGTCAAGGACTGGGGATTTCTCAAACCAAAATCCAAGAACCCTTGGCTTAGAGATGATCTAATTCTCAAGAACAAATGTATCTACTACATATCCATTGTAAGTTCCCTCCCCTTTTTATTACCCGTCGCCCCCCAACATTTTTTAAACTGCAAACTTTTCTGTATAAAAGATATTCCGTCTATTACGAATTAAATGTTTTTATTTCTATTTAATTATTTTCAAAATAAATGTTCACTTTCTCAAATGCATATAGTTTCTCTTTTAACTTTTATAACTAACCTTATATATTTAAGGAATGTAAGTTTCACTAGCTTATGAGTCCGGCTATTAATATTGATGAATGTTGATATTATAGTAACTCAATTTTAGTTATACTACTCAATAATTACCGTGGGAGTCGCAATGTGAACTTGGAGATGGATGGAGTATCATTTTCAACGAAAAAAACATTTCAAAACCCCGCTCCCTCAAAAGCAATTTAAAAATTTATTAAAATATATGTCTTCTTATATTTTGTTTCCTCGTCGGTGTACAAGTTACGAGTCAGCCACCGTTCCTCACTTGGCATCATGGATTGGAAATAATCAGGCATGGACCGGTCACATAATTTGATGCAGGACCCACCTGAATTGAGGCGAGACCTACCTTACAGGTGGGTCATGCCTCAAATTACGTGAGAGGGATGTGAGACATGTCCCATTGGGACCGGTCCACACAAGAGCTTCCCCATGGATTGATTTTATTGTTTTTTTTTTTTCTAAACACATAAGACCTGATTGTGACAGGCGATAAGTTTTGATTTGGATTTACATCTTTGTCCCCTAATATATCTGATTGCTTTAAAATAAATAATTGCAGGCATTTAATATTGTGTTAAGAGTAGCTTGGGTGGAAACGGTAATGAGATTCAACAACATTGGAATGCTTGAGTCAAGGTTGCTTGAATTTTTGCTGGCTTCATTAGAGGTCATTCGCCGCGGCCACTGGAACTTCTATAGGTACCAAAACAAATAACCATTAGTAACACATTTTAACTATTAGCCATATACTCCCTCTGTCCCAAATTATCTGTTCACTTTTTATTTTTAGTACGGGAATTAAGGTTTTATTGAATTTCATAATAGAATATAGTAAAATGTCAAACATTGCCATATTTAATTTTAGGTCTAATTTAATTATATCTTCTTTTCTCTCTATTTTCTCTCTCAACATTGAATGTACGGTATGATTGGAAAAATCATCGTGAACTCTTTATTTAGAATGTGGACGGTTAATTTGAGACCAATTAAAAATAAAATATGGATAGATAATTTGGGACGGAAGGAGTTTAGCAAAAAAATTATTTTTTGTACTCAGTGCTCAAGGCTCTTGCATCGGTATAATTTGAGACAGGTCACGCGACTTTAAAGGTTCGAACCCGTGACTTGATAAATAATAAGTAGACACGTGATCATCGAGTGCACGTTTTTCTAGCCATATAGAAAATTTACTCGAGAAATTATTAACTAACTATATTTAAATGATTATGCAGATTGGAGAATGAGCATTTGAGCAATGTTGGAAAATACAGAGCAGTAAAAACAGTTCCATTACCGTTCGGCGAGACAGATTCAGATTGACAAAATTGTCCTTATCAAAGGTTAAATTGTACATAGCTCCAAAGACAAGTTTAACATGAAGAGCTCAAGCAAAAAATTTACCATAAAACCAGAAATTAGAGGGGATTTTTGCACATTTTACTGTGGAGTCATCAAAGGACCAAACTGTCATTGATCAAAAGTATTAGCAAATTAAAAAGAGCATATAAAAGGCTCCACATGTGAGGAAGAAAGCATTGGGGCAATAGTGTTTCATCTGTTCAATGGGCAATTTGGGCATTTCATAACTTCAATTCTACTGCTAAAGTATATCACATAAAAATATTCTTGCTAATGATTATCAATTAATGTGGTTCGAAGAGAGATTACTTTGTGTATTAATGAAATTTTCTATTATTGGATTTAAATAAAGAGTAATGTGTTAAGTTGTAGTCAATTGATTGGTTAAATTTGAAGTAAAATGGTAAAAACACCGTGTAGTCCTTCATAACAACAATGGTGAATAATGTTTAATTTGAGTTTTCAGCCAATTTTACTTAGTCGAAAAGCATTTCTCATTAAAAGACACATTGCTGCAGTTATATACCACAATGACACATTTCTCATAAAAGAAAATTTTCCTTGTATAGTTGCCATATACAAAATATTTCTTTAATAACTATAATCTAAGTCGTCCAATCAATCAATTACGATAATGACAGAAATATTATTTATAAGCGTCTAACTGTAACTCAAAGAATTAATTTTAGTTTATTTCATAGTTTATTAGTACCGTAAGGGCTTCAGTGCGGAACAAACTTTTGATTGTCGCATGTAAAATTTGACGGTTGAAATTATTTACCAAAAAACACATATTCAATTCTTTCGAACAAGAGATCACTGCAATATTTCCAACTGTTAAATATTCCACATCGACTAGTTTGGGTGCATATTTGCTGCTTATATGACTTGAGCAATCCTCCCCTCTTAAGTTACCCTTTGAGGATAGGAATCGGGTAGCCCAAGTGGTAAGGCTACCCGGCCACGGGACGGAGGTCCCGTGGTCGATTCCCGTATCTCCCCTTATGGGGCAAATAAATTCTCCTCCTTGTGAGGCTAAATTCCCTCCCCAGGCATGGGGCATGCTACAATCTCCCTATCTAAGGTACTCTACGCTCTTCCCCTTCGGGGGCAATCGCCTTCGGGCGTCAAAAAAAAAAAGTTACCCTTTGAGGGATTCAGTAAAAGTCCCTAGTTTTTTTTTAACACAAACAGGAAGGAATCTCAAACTTGTCAGCAGCCTTAAGAACATCCAACAAAGCGGAAACTGTTGATGCACTCAGTGTGTTGCTCACGATAAAATTCAAGAGATCCATCGAATTTTTGTTTTGAAAGTTATTATGAATAAATATATATATTTTTTTTTAAAGGAGGATCGATAGTGTCCCCATTTTCCCTCCAGCATGACTCGAACTCTCGACCTAGCGGTTGGAAGTGAAGCGTCTTACCGCCTGAGGTGCGCTTCGTTGTCTATTATGAATAAATATTGCATATACATAAAACCCCATATTATTTGAAGCAATTATATGGCTAAATGAATCATTTTCTTACAAATCTAGAGTCTAGACAAAGTTCTTGTTCCTAACTATATCTGCTATCTTCTTAGAAAGACAATATGCAGTTGATTGGATAGTGATCATAGGATTTACACCAACAGCACTAGGTAGAACACTTGCATCACAAACAAATAGTCCTTCTGCTTCCCAACTCTCTCCATTTTCGTCTATCGCGCTTTCTTTTTCGTTTCTACCCATTCTACAACTCCCCATTTGATGTGCAGAACTATAAGTTGTCCAATTCTCTACTAATGATTTCGGCCCTTCTGCTGCTGTTACTGAATCAAGAAACTCTTCCACTTCTTTCTCGCTCGCGCCTTTGCATTTCAACTTAAGTCCATTGCTTTGCTGAGTTCCTACTTCAGCAGCTCCTGCTGCTATTAGTATCCTTAAGGCTTGTCTTAGTCCCGCCTTCATGTTTTCTTTATCGATTGCATCAAAATTGTAGCTTACCCTTCCTTCGGTCCTGATTTCCCCCGATCCTCTGTCTCTGATCATAGAAAAAACATGAGCAGTTCTTGCATATTTCAACATTCTTTCTTTGTGGCCAACGCCCGATTCCCAAGGGCATAGCGCTGCAAATTGTCCCGGTCCTAAGATAGCGGTTTCTATGATGGCTCTTACATTAGAATCGTCTTTTCCCACTTTGTGTACTGACGTTATAATCCCTCCCTCGTAGATTCTTCCTTCGAGATCTGATTCGGGTTCTGGAAAGTACCCCCACGCCATTAGTACCGGATGCAGATGAAGATTCCTGCCTATGTTCCGATTTGTTAAACCACTTGAAACCATTAGAGGAGGTGTTAATAGAGATCCACAAGCTGAAATTGTTGATTTAGCTTCAATGTAGAATCTCTTTTTTATGTCTTCGTTTATACTTTTTGCGATTACTCCTAAGCATTTCTTCCCCCTTCTTAATCTACTACCAATTTCATTCTTTTGCAGGACAAATTTCTCGGCTTTGCATCCGGATATGATCACTGCACCAGCAGCCACAGCATCAACCAGCCATGTTGTATCCGTTCCTTTCTTATCTCCCTTTCTGCAGCCATAGTTGCACGAGCCACAATAATGATCTTCGGATGAGTTTCTTGGCACGCGATCAGCTACAAGTCCGAGTTTTTGACACCCTTTACGGAGAATCTTGTTCTGGAATCCCTCTTTAACACATTTCTCTGTCACACCGATTCTTTCAGACACTATATCCATAGCAGAAAGATACTCTTGACTTCCAAAAAGCCGAAGATTATGATCCTCGGACCATTCTTGAATCACAGACAAAGGCGTTCTGATGCAGGCGGACCAATTAACAGCAGATCCACCACCTACTGTTGATCCTGCTAAGATCATAAGCTTCCCATCCAGAGTCGAAAATATCCCTCCCGATTCATATAGTTCATTGATTGAGGGGCCTTCAATTGAAGAATAATCTGACTTGGTGAAGTAATTTCCTTTCTCAATGACAACAACTTTAAGGCCAGAATTCGCAAGAACAGCTGCTGCAACGCCTCCCCCACAACCCGAGCCAACGATAACTACATCACATTCGATCTTATATAGGTTTTCAACATGATCTTCTGTGACTTTTAGGCCTTTTTGTGAAAGGGAACTTAGAATGGTTGATTCAGTTTCATGGATTATCTCTACCATTCCTTTCTCAAGTGGTTTTTCCTCTGTTATCTTTATTGAATTCTCGACGTTTTCTAGATGATAATCTATCGCCTCCCAAGTCGGATTTTTTGCATTTTCACCTACCTGTGAAAGAACAAAAGATTACTTAGATCAGTTTCCTTAAGACAAAATAGTTTGATTTTTGTTATTAGCTCAAGAGTTTTGAATGCAGAACTTCTTAATGTCTCGAGTTTGACACGTTGTCGGATATAAGTATAGATAGAAAAGCAGAGTTTACATTAAATAAGACCATTTGCAAATACTATTAAGCACAATGATGTAAACCTATTTGCAATTTCAAGAATATTCATATCTTTCTACTAATTGGATAAGAAATGGTACCCAATACAAAATAATAATAAATAATTACTTAATTAAGGGAGACCAGAAATCATGATAACATGCACTTTCCTTTTTTAGGGGGATTGGTATACAAAAAGGGGCAAAAAATCCTCTGTCCCGTTTATGTCCCCATCCCTATCTCCAGCCAATCACAATTCAACATGTGTATATATAATTAGAAAAAATATTTGTATAGTAAATTCTGATTAATTGGGGACAGGGATAGGAACAGGAATAGGGACAAAAGATTTTCACCCACAAAAAGGTGTGATTATTGTTGGGGGGCAAAAACAAGGACAAAGCAAACAAAAGATTCATAAGTTAATTATTGATTAATGGGGACCATATATTATTAGTAGTTGAAAGAAAAATTAGTTTCCCATAAGTAAGTAAACCATAGAAGTGACTTTATAATAATAGAGATGGAGTTGCACCATCCTTGCCTACCATTATCTTGACAAGTCTAACCCTTAAAATTCTACTTGCTATGATAGAGACTTCTTAACTATAGGTTATAATTGCTTATATTTATGATAAATACACAAGAATTGAAAGAAAATTTGTCTTTTTTTTTTCCTTCAATTATTATCTAAGCAAACAACTTGGGTGAATTCATCAATTTCTTTATATGTTAAAGGTGAATTATAATTATTTTTTTTAAACAATGGGGTTGGATGTAATTATATAAAAGTTTAGGAGGTATCTACCGTTGTTGTAGCCCTAAATCGTAGGCTTTGTTTGGTTCGCCAAAGGGGGAGGGAGACAGGGACGAAGTTAGAAATTTAGCGTTGGGGGCGAAAAACTGCAACCGTATGCCAAACAACATATAAAAACTGTAAAAAAAAAAATAATAAATTATCGGGGGCGAATTTGATCAAATATTCTGAATTATATATAAAATTTACTACATCTAATACTATTTTTTGAAATCTCAGAGTCGCCACCCCTTATCTTCGTCCCTGGAGGAAGAGCGGGAAATGCACCACTTACTTCCCCCAAGGGAAAGGAAGAGTGAAGCATTGAATTGAATATACACCCATTGTGTTTTGTTGGAGTTTTTTTTTTTTTTTTTTTTTTTTTTTGAACTCACAAGAGCAGGATAAGAGGAGGAAGAGATAACCCTAGAAAGGGAGACAATTTAAAGCATGCCCCATGCGCGGGGAGGGTATCGAACCCACTACCTCGAGGTCGTGGGAGGCCGTTACTCCACTGGGATAAGGACCTTGTGATATGTTTTGTTGGAGTTGGAGGGAAGTAAATTGAGAAAATTTTATTATTTAACTATATAACTTTACTTACTAAATGGACTATTATACTATTATTTCAATAGAAAAATGAGTTGGGTGAGAACAACAATGAAGAAATTGAGAGGAGTTATCCAATTATAATTCTGATTAGCCAAAACTAAATTAGTAATGGTGATCCATTCACATGACTCTCAAGAATGGTCAATGCTTAAGTAAGAGGAAAATGTATAGCAACCTAAGATTTTTTTTTTTTTAAGTAAAATAATTAGCAAATGATATCCAAGATATAGAAAATCTGTAAACAAATCATAATATTAATTTTTGTACTATTTTTATGCATCATCGTTGTTGACTTGGACTACCTATTCAAACCTGTCCTTTCAAAGGCTCTATTACATTAATTTCTTTTGTAAAAATTATATAAAAAGACATATTCTGAATTTTTTAATTTACGTTTTAGAATTTGTTTTATATTAATGATATTATTACACACGTAATGATATGATGGGTTTAAATTCTTAAAATTTATTTTAAATTAATATTATTAATGCAAATAAAATAATATAATTAGTGCAATAAAAATGATATAAAAAAAATAAAAGGGACCAAAGACACGTGCATTACACATGTCAATCACACATACCAAAACGGGTGAAAATCCTCCCGTCAAAGTTACGTGTATGTCTCAAGTGTCCCCTAACCAATCGAATTTACTTATATAAATATTTGTTTCAATTATATATACACATGGTGAATTGTGATTGGTTGACACGGGGACATACACGAATAGGGACAGAAGATTTTTTGCCTACCAAAACGGCCAAAGAGCATAAAACGACACATTTCTCTCACAAAACGGGAAAAAATCAAGATTTGATTATTAATAAAAAGATATTTATTATATTCCATCTCAAATTAAATTTCAAATTATTATCTATTTTGTATAGAAAAAAAAATGTATTTTAATTCCGGAGTATCAATCTTGACCATGGGGGTGCACATGTTCATCACAAAAAGGAAAAGAAGTACAGAATCATACTTGATAAGAATTCATTTTTATATTATTATTATTGCTAAGTTACTTGATAAGAATTTTATATTTTACACATGTATCTTATTCATCAAATTATATCTATCTTTTCTTTATCCGAATTAATTTTTAAAGATGAAAAATAAAAGAAAGACCACATCTCAACATTGCATTATGTAAGATTATTAAAAAAAAATAGAAAAAAAATAATACTCCATCTATTTTTCGTCCCAAATTAAAAGTTAAATGTGTGCATTCAATTTAGAACTGACGGAATAATATTTAATGAAAATTGTATACCAACCAATAAGGAGAATTTTTACCAGAGTGAAGAATGTGTAAAGGCAGAGGAATTTGAGGAGAACAAATGGGAGCCTGACTGGTGTTAAATATTTGTGCTTGAACCATTTCTGAATTACTTTTTCTCTGTTATGAACTGAAATATTGGAGAACTTGTTAATATATGGCCATTTTTCACCAAAACAAAGAACCCCACAAATCAACAAAGTCCCAATTCTAGTTGAAAGAAGTTTCAAAAGCAGTTTGACCAAAATCACCCCTTCCAAGAATGCTCTCCTAGTTAGAAGCTCCGCAACCTGCATTAAAAATTACAGTCCGATTAAATAATAGTCTAGCAGTCGAGTACTTATAAAAAATTTATATCTCTTTCTAACTGAATTCTTGTTGTGGGGGGTGGGGGGGAATTTTACCTCGTCCGGGATAGGATATTGAGAGCCAGAAGCATCGAAGAAAGATTGGATCGCGATATTCGTTTGAGCATCTTTTGCAAGAGAATTGAAGGGTAGAGAAGGGATGAAAGTCTCACATATGGTTGATAGAGTTTCCAAGTCTGATGAAGAAAATCCATGACTGTATTTAGTTTCTCTTCTTCCTCCTTTAAGCAAAGGATGGCAATTTTCTCCCATTTTGACCAGAAAAAAAATTAATAAAAAAATGTGACCAAGAAAAACAAATTTCTTGAAGAAGAATAGATCAGTTTCAATATATAAAGGATGACAGGGATTTTAATTAAAGCTATAACGAAAGGTTATGGAATGAATCTTTATTTATAGCCTGCTTTCAAGTCTTTTAGTCTAACGCCCCACTTTGGTCATTATTAAAATAAGTGTTACCAAATAAATACGTAATACATTTATTAAATACATTATAAATACCTCCTCCCAAGAAATACCCCACTTTCCTCAAAAAAAAAAAAAAAAAAAAAATTACCCCACTTGATTGTTTTCTTTATTTAATTAAAACAAAATTCAATTCAACATGTCCAACTTGATTTTTGATAAGCCAATTTGGGGGGTCTAGGTCAGATATACGTAGTAGTATATCATTATTATCTACTAACCAATTTAACTAAATTTTGAGAAATTTGGTTTTTTTTTAAATAAGGTCTGGTCGGATTTTGATGTTTATGTAAAGAAAATATTTTTTTGGAAGTTTCTTCTCAATTAAGATTTCGACTATCAAATAAAATGCATTAATTGGGTTGATAAGATAGAGGTGTACATTGCGACGAAACTAAGAAAAAAATAATCACGCAAACAAAAGATTTTTTGTCTACCATTTAATACACATCATATTTGAACGTGTCATTTCGTGTGACACTTTCTGCATTATTCTAATAAGATTATATCATATTCACACATTAATTATATATTTTGTACAAACATGTGGTTTATCTTCTATAATTAAAGTGATATAGGAAGTGATAGCAGACCGAACATAATTTGATAAAAGAATGTAACTATAATGAAGGATACCTAATAATCAAGGGCTGACCCATGTAATTATTTTGCTAAGATGTCAATTGGGACTTTGATTTCTTGAGTGGTTGATGATTAAATGCTAAAGTAAATTACTTGGCACCAATTCTGGAATTGCTTGGATAATGAAAATCGGATTGAAACTCTGCCAAACGGGTCAACACCCCTCCAAGATGTCCTCAGACGTTTTGTTGCTAGATTAGAAGGCAGCCTCAAAGATTTTTGAAATTTATTAGAAAAAATACAGATAGCTTCAGTTTCTTCACTTCAATTCATCCACTCAAATGCTAACGCTAATGTAGTTTTCAAACGGCCCAAGTAATAATATTTACTGTCCCGAAAAAACACTTATGGGTTGAAAATAAGTTTCCCTGAACGAGCTTTATTATGTGCATAGAAAAGGGTGAAATTCGTCTATTCTCCTCGTTTATATCTCTATTCATGTTCCCAACCAATCAAATTTTGATATTTATAATTTTTTTTTAATTATATATACACATGGTGAATTGTGATTGGTCAAATACAGACATACATGGAAACATATGATTTTTTGCCATAGAAAGTGCTTAAAATTCCGTGCAAATAAACCTACTTGGCTGCGGGTTGAGAAAGTCAATAATAAAATTTGACACTTTGAAGGGGTTTCATTAGCTTTTGGCTTACCTAGAGAGTTCTAAACTAACTTGGTGCTTGGTAGAGTTAACTAAACAAGTGGTAGTTGACTTATCTAGTGGTAAAATAACTCGTAATCTGTTCGTCCCAAATTAACTGTTTATATTTTATTTTTTTTGTTTATCTAAAATTAAGTGTTTACTTTCTAATTAAAGTATGTAGTAATGACATTTTTTCCAAATTTACCCTTCTTTCAACTCCTCATTGAATATTCTTAATTAATTAAAATTATCACTTTCCAACACATATTTAAGAGGTGGTTGGAGGTTGTGTGCGAGGAAGGAGAGAGAAATATAAAGGAGATTAATAAAATTAATGAGGGTATTTTAAATTTTTGTTTATATTTTACTAACAAAATTTTAATATCCGTGCATTTGTTAAGGTGGTCAGATAATTTGAAAGGAAAATGATTTACTATTAGAATTTTGGGGATAGAAACCCTAAACCCCCAAATTGAGGGTGTTAAATGACTATTTTATCCCCTATTGGTATAAGGGATTCACCCAACTATAAGGGCAAAAAGGTCCGAAAAACTATTTTAGCCAATCTTTTATCCAATAATTCTAATAGCCTAGCAAGGTCCAATTTGAAATTGAACAAGTAATAAAATTCTCCGAATGTTCTTTTAGCTGTAAATTTTCAATCATAATAAATATTCTTTTGTGCTCATATCTGAAGTCTAAATTATTTTTTATTTCCAACTTTCATAAACGAACTCCAAGTCAAAAATGCGGCTTCAAGTGGATTCCAAGGGTAGCATTGAAAATATAATTGTAACTATGAAGAGTGACCTCTCTTGGCAAATACTATGAGAAAAAGTAAACATAGAAAGTTTGTTTTTGGAAGTCAAAGCAAACAAACCAGCTAATGGTGCATTTGACCACTATCTTAACTTTAAATTTTTTAATTTTAATCACACATTTCTTCTTATAAATAATTTAATTCTTATAAAATTTTAGAATTAAAATGCTATCCAGTTTCAGGTTTAGTAACACTTGTGCAACGCATGCTATCAATGAGTAAAATCTTAATTGTTAAGCAATAGATCAAGATAAAAATATGATATCTGAAATTTCTATCGATCTTATCAATTTCTAATATGATGCTTAAATAGATGATTTTATTCTTATTCGACTAGCTAGATATAGATCTATCAAGAGGAATTAGTAGTTATGTGATTTTTCTTTACTTTTTTTTATGAATAAACAGTCATTTTTTACTAAACAAAAGAAGTCAAAGCAGACCATTAAAAATAGATTATCATCGAAATTTATTCAACTCGCCATTAAAAAAAGGAAAATAAACATATTCAAATCTACAAAGGTATCCTCAAGTGGATGTATAAATCACCAAGCATGAGTTATGACATAATTCAAAAGAATAAAAATGTCATATTCAATTTAAGTTGCGGCACAAAGAATAATTTTTTTCTTTTCAAATTGTAAATAAATAGATTATATTTTTCAATATCTTAAATTTTACTGGCTGCGGTTTTATGGATGTAAAATTGTGTAATATAAGTCAATGAAAACATGTATCAAAAATTAAAGAAGCAAAAATCAAGATCAGGGCCGGCCCGAGCCTTATTTAGGGTGGTGTAACCGCACAGAGGGGGGCCCCAAAATTTTCAAGTATAACCTATTTATATATTAAGCCCAGTCCAAATATCCAAGAGAGAAGCTAAAAAATATAGATATTGATACTATTATTGACGATTTTGCCTCCACCAATGCTTGAAGAAAGCATATTTTGTACTTTTATAATGTCATATTTCGTTTATTTTAAAAATTGTAACAAGTTGAAAATGTTAATGTTCATACGAATGACCCTATTTTTAGTTTTCGCACAGGGCCCCCGAAATGTCAGGACCGGCCCTGATCAAGATAGTTTGTTAGTTAAAATATCAATATTACTCTCTTAAATGGAATTAGTGGTATATAGGTCTTATTTAAGAGATTAATATTGATATTTTGCCTTTTGTTTTCTTAATTTTTGCTACATTTCTAAACGAATTATATTATGAAATAGAGGGAGTAATATTGATATTTTGACTAACAAAATATTTTGATTTATGTTACGTGTCATGAACGACGTATATTATGGAATGAATGGAGTAGTGTCGTATTTTTTCTTCCATAAAAAAAAAAAGGAAAAAAAAGAAGAAGAAGAAAAGTATCATGTTTTTCCCTGTTTTGCCAGAAAAAGTTGTAGCATTTGATTTGAAATGGACATTTAGAACAAATCAGAAATAGTGATCAAAACCAACTATTTGCTGGAATTACGATAAAACCAGAAACTTGTGATACATTCTTCTATAAATCATTAATTTAGATAGGATATTTGAAAATGAATATATGTTCATATAGCTTACTCCAATCTTTAGGGACTAAAATTTAATTATTGTTAAATTTGAAAATGAATATATGAGATTGCAACAAAGATGACTTCTATATTTTTTGTCATGGACTATTGGTGTTCGGTCGACATTTTGTGGACATACTAATTTGAGTCGATTATTAATTAGGATTAATTTAGTATTGACTCTCCCAACAATTTAATTTCCATTTTCAGAGTTTGAATCCAAAATTTTTATTTAAGGGAGATTCAATTTTCACAACTTGATTCAACATGTTTCGTATGTTAACTTCTCTTTACTTACCTATCACTAAATTTCCATTTATTTTTCGAATTAAGATATTTCATCCATATAAATATAGAAAAGGTTACACAAATAGGTAAAATATATCTATAGTTACAAAGAAAGTAGCACATTTTCATGAATTCAAAACATGCATGTAAAGTACCACATTTCATGACAAATAACAAACACGCTCAATTCATTCATTTAGTGTCTCTTTAGTCATCCTTATACGAGTAGTTTATCTTGGTAGGTGAGTAAGTTTAAAACTTATATCCCAACCAATTAATATAATACACATAAGTCAAAAATGCAAATTCACCGGAAAGAGAACTGACTTTTTATCATATGTGTAATACACTCATTGGTTTGAGTACAAGTTTTAAACTTACTCATCTAACCAGATAAAACTTATCATCCTTAAACAGCAAGGGCACGATAAATTTAACTTTTTTTTTAAAAACTTCTCATCCTTGTACGGCAAGGGCACGATAAATTTAACTTTTACCTTCATTAAACCGCAATGTTTCATTTAGGAAGTGAGGAGGAGATTAAACACATGACTTCTACGTCATGAGACATCAGTCTTAACTCTTAACCACTACATTAATGTTTTTTCGGTAAATTCTAAATATTAAATATTATGATAATAAGTATTATACACTGGTATATATATATATATAAGAGGAAATGAGTTTTTCACTGAACAAGCGCAAACCAGCAGAGACATTAGTCCTCATTGAGACATGTCTCTTAGACCAGTGTATAATACTTATTATCATAATATTTAATATTTAGAATTTACCGAAAAAACATTAATTTAGTGGTATATATATATATATATATATATATATATATATATATATATATATATATATATATATATATATATATATATTCATTTTGTATTTGGGCATTTCAGATCCAATAGTAACTTTTTATGTAATGGTTTATTTTTTTGTTATTTTTACGTAAAAATCTCTTTATTAAATTATACTTATTTAAAAATTTCGCATATAATTTCCAAAATGATTGAGACGACTATGTATATAATACTCATGATGGTGATAAGTTGCATTATTCGCAAAATAAAAATGTTACAAATGAATATAATACATTAGCTATTCATAAAAAATAAAAATAAAAAACATTAGCTGCTAAATATTGATTAACATAATAGATAGGGGTGTCAATCGAGCTATGTGAGCTGAGCTTGGCATAGCTCACGCTCAGCTCACATAAAAATTCAAAAGCTCACGCTCAGGCTCAGCCCGGAAAAGCTCATAAACCTTAAGCTCACGCTCAGCTCACATTTTAACACGAGCTTCCCAAGCTCACTTATATTAGCGAAGAAAACAAAAATCCTGTTTCAAGAATAGCATAATTCAATGAGCTTTAAAACTAAATTTGGACAAGAATACACAAAAAGAAGCAAAAGTTTCAGAATTGTTTGATATGCTAATAAAAGGAGTCTTATATAAAAAAAACAAAAAAACAAAAAACAAGAGAATCCATGCACTTAAAATTTTAACAAATGTAAAATTTGCAAATTTCAAAAGATTGAATTAATTCCATTGTTGGTGGCAATTTCAATTTTGACAATCCCAATGAATTCTTCTACATCATCTCACTTTTTGTTGTGATTCATCCCAATGTATTTTGTACCGTGTTTTCCCACGCTGTCTTTTCCTGTTTTCTCTCTTCCTTTAACTTTTGTACATGTCTCTCTCCTATTGTAAGACTCCTTTTTTAATATAATCTCTTTTCTACCAAAAAAAAAAGATTATTGAGTTAATCCACACATTATAATTATAATGTATATACGTTTTTTTTTTAAATTAGTATTATTATTATATATATAATATTTTAATTATATTAATCTTATTCGGGTTCGAGCTTTTTTCGGGCTCAGCGGGATCAAGCTCACGCTCAGCTCACATAAGAAGCGAGCTTGAATATTAAGCTCACGCTCACATTACCTCAGCTCAAGCTCACATTTTTTCGAGCTATGTGAGCCGGGTTCGGGCCGGCCCGAACCCGTTGACACCCCTAATAATAGATAAAGGTATATTGATTAGAAGGATAGATAAACAAATATTTCAAGAAGCAATCTTCCTGCCAAAACTAAAAAGTCTATAACTTGCAATCTCTTTACAATATGACTTTCAAATTCCCAATCTACATCGGGCAGATCTACGGGACATGACGATACTTCACAACCAATGCATTCATCAAATTGAAAGTGGAATCTGCATTTATCAAATTCAAAGTGAATTTATTTTTTAAAACATTATGATGTGATTAAATTTTTGGATTAGTATTGATAGGTAAACGATTTGCATGAGATCAATTTCTAAATTTCGTTATAAATCAATAGTTCAAACCGCACTCAAGATAGTGCATTTCCCATTTTTATAGCACCACCCAAGGAAAACTCAATGTGGATCCAGTGTTGACGAGTTTTTGTCAACACATGCAGACACAATCTCAATTGTTGGATCAGATGATATGAAGGCTAAGTCATATAGTTGTTCTTAAACAACTAAAATAAATCAATGGTTATTGAGGAAAGACAATAAGTTTGTGACTATTCCTGAACAGCTATCATATTATTTATCAGCCATTGAATAAAAAATTATTGATCAAAATTGTCTAACAGCATTCACAATAACCTCTGTCAGCATCAGAAACAACTCGGGGAAAACCACATCTAGCATTGATAAGTCGGATATTCAAAAAGCTTCTACTGCTCGACAAATACACAGGAAACATAATGCTTCAACTTCTTTTATTGTCATTTTATAGCTTAAGGATGATTAAACAACTTGTAAATACTGAAATTTTTACATCATTAAAAACCCAAATACTGTTGCAATACATAGAAACATTGTTCTACCATATCACACATACAATGTTTTAAAACAAAAATCATAATTTAAGGATTCCAGGAACCACAAACATTTACCTGCTAATCTATGACAAGTATCTCCAGAGAGCAGGACGGTCTCTTGATACAAGAAGAACACGAGAAGCTAAGTAGTCGAATGATGGTGAATACAAGTCATCTGGTCCGATGACCTCTCTCACATTTTGCGTATTGTGACAGTCCGTGGTGCTGGATTGCGATCCATCATCATTCAGGGCATCGAAGACAAAGAGCCCGAGTCCATTAACTCCCATGACAAGTCCTGAATTTCCCCAAACTTGCGTTATTGCAGTGAAATGAGAGTGGGCATTTGATTCTGGCAACACAAAGGTGCTATGTAGCCTTTGTTTGCGCAAGGAGAATTGTTGGATTTGTGAGCCGTATTTCTTTTTCCCGGCTGATTTTAAATTAGTGCCACCGAGAAATACAGAATCTCCACGGGAGAAAACAGATTGCACAGCAAGTCCAACTTTTGGGATCTTCATACCTATACCAGTTGGATGACGAAAATCTAGTACATTAATTGAATCTGAGGTGCAGAAAACTCCATCATGCCCTTCTGCTTCCGATGAACTTACTCTGCATATAAAGTCCAGAAAACAATTAAGGGCACTTTCTTTAACACCATCAGCATTCAGCAGGCAGATTTTATGGAAACTTTGATATCAAGTAAAATTGAATGTAGTATAGGGTTCCCCATGATTGCACAAACAAACTGAAGTTTTAAAGGTTTATAGAAATTTAAGACAAGTTTAACCCAGCACATAAATATTCCAGAGCAAAAAAAATTAATAAAACTATAGGAACGTATACAGTTGAGAAATACCTCTGTCTTACTCCTCCACCCAATTCGGCATCAGTGTTATTCACATGAAGAGCAACAATTTTGCGGGTAGGCGAAGAGATAGATAGCAAAGCTTGAGGATTAAGAGAGCTAACATCCCAAAGGGAAATAGCTTCCTGTTCAGCAACAACTACCTTTCCTCTATTCCTCCACTGCAAAGGGCTCGAGTGATCCATTCCTAATACTGGTTTTTGCAACTCCCATTTAAGGATATCCTCTCCATCACGAATATCGTAAATTTTTATCTCTCTCTGACAACTAGCTGCAGACACAATAAGTGGTCCACAAGGTCTATACCACCATTGTTGGTTTTCTGGCAACATGCTAGCTGCAGACATATTTATTCGGTAAGTAGTATTGGTCGGCAGGGGGGCAAGGGCAGTTCTGACAGTAGGGACTCCATTTTCAGTGTGAAAAGCTCGTACATCCTTCGTATAAAAATCCCACGAGCAAAAGCCAGAAACCATGGAATCACCAGCAGATGCAGCAACAACATATCTACCAGAGCAACCATCAGCACTGGGAGCACGAATTAACCAACAGTCTCTCCACATATTTGGAGAAATCCCATTTGGAGGCTTGTAAAGAGCCTTTTCCTGCAATCCAAGAAAAAGAGAAAACAATTCATCATTTGGAAGTATAGCTCATGATGTCACTGAATTAATGCAATCCTTGAGCAGCAGCTGCAGAGATGAAATTTCAGCCACAGCTCGGCAAAGGACGGCAAATTTAATGTACATATGATCAGCTCTTATTCTCGAACAAAAAAAAGAGTTGCAATCAGTTGAATCAATTTTTCAAAATATCTATGTTCTCCACAGCTATTGAGGAGTCTGTACATGCTATTGCAGGTCAAGTTATACACACAGGGATGGCTTTATGTTTAGAGATCTAAGGCTAGCCCTTTGATAAACGCTACTAAAATTTAGACAGCATGAATCTTTCTCCCATTCAACCATTTAAGATAATTTGTAAATTATGGCTTGAAATTACAAGTGTGCAATAACTGCATGGCCAAAAAACACAGATACTATTGGCATTTTGTCAAAGAATATGGCTGAACTATAAAGCCCGACAAAAGCAGCAAGTACGCTCGGTAACATAGACAAATCATGTTCTAGTTTAAGGATGTGAACAGTTAAAAAGTTGCATAAACATCAAAAAAGTATTTCCATCCTACAACTATCATAAATAAATTAAAACTCTAACACGGTAAAATTTGGAGCATAGTTCGTAAGAGTTTACGGATACTGGACTGGTTGATAATAAAGTCATGTCCTCATGTAGATATCAGAGATTTAACTATATTTAACTGAAGAATATGTGACAACATAGAAAAGAATACCTCCTCACTGAAATGGTATGACTGAAATGGTATGATTCCGCTAACAAGAAAAGTAGACATTTTAATTGAGATTTGAGGGTAAATAAATTGCGTACCATGGCCAAGGAGATGGACGTAAATGTCAGAAAGGCAAAGCAATGAAGAAACAATAAACCACTGAAGATCAGATTCTAAATACATGCATATTTCAAGTAAGAAAAACAAATCTACACTGGTAACATATTTGCAATTAAAACCCAACTTTTCTTTCCACATTTTCCAGGTCCTAGTTTCAAGCATCCCAAAAAAACTAAAATAGCAATAAGACTAATTGGGCCGAAACAAGATATCATGTCAAGTTTTCTCAATATGACACGTTTGGGATATGCACTGCACTATGCTATAGAGGTGTATAAATATAGCAAAAGACAGTCGTTCAATAATTTCACAGATGCACATTTCTCAGGAAAAACACTTCCGAGAGGAAGGTAAAAAGTCAACATGACGAAGTTCTGTAGGCAATAAGTGACATTACATACCTCACTATTAGCAATGTCATAGAAGGAACAAGAACCATCATCATGAGCAAGAAGAGCTGATTCTCCCTCAGACACAAACCATCCCCCTGTTGTGGTCCTATGTCCAATCTCATTCAACTGATATAAGTAACTATCTTCTGATTCGTCTTCAATTTCAATGTCTGGCTGGTTCTCTTGATCATCAAACTCATCAAGCCTTTCATCTGCCATTAATGCAAGATCAATACCTTTTCCATTTAAAAAGTTCAGAACGGAATTATGTTTATGTGCAGCTGAAGTTACATCACTATCCATTTCTTGAACCTCAGAGATCTCCGAAACAACAGCAACACTTCTCATAGTCTCTCCAGAATTCTCCTTACACAGAGAAGCCAAGAACTCCGAATCAATAGGGCTCGCGTGGTTAACATCTGACTGTTCTTCCACTTTTGATTCGACATCTGCTTTAACAACTTCAGTTTCACGACTATGAGCACTTCCTGAGGACGGTTTCAGTGAAGTTCTATCCCTCAGCAATTTATCATGTGGAAATAATCTCGCTTCTAGTTCTTCTGCATTTAGACCGCTGACTAAACTTTTCGCATCAGCTGCATTTTTCTTAAGCATCCCATCATCAACTTCACCATTTATTATCAAACTATCCTTTGCATCTCTACAGTTACTGACATTACCCATTGCCTTCTCAATCCCTGAAATCTTTTCTTGAATATTCGACAATATCACCTTAGAAGTATCGGGATTGTTCATATCCAGCATCTCCTTCGTCCTCTTGATGTCCGATGAAATCCTCTTCACCTTTCCTTCCAAAAAGGCAAGTTTCTCGTGAAGCTTACTTGGATACTTACCATTCGCCCGCAAACAGCCCTTTTCATCCTCATTTCCACATTTCCCCTTCAAAACCTCCGATTTATTGCCCATTTTGGTCTCTTTCACACTTAAGTCACTCTCTTTCTCTTTCAACATCCTTGCAGAGGTATTCAATTTATTTGCAGTTAGCGACTCCTTTACACTAAATTCACTGACATCTTTTGCCTTCCCCATCTCTTTAACCATCTTAAAGTCCTTCACCCTCAATTCACCTGCTTTGTCCATCAATTCCAAATCTTTTTCACCCAATTCAACACTCTTTCCCGTAAAAGCCCCAATTTTTATATTGCCTTTCAAATTAGGGTTTTTAAGAGAATCCCTCAACTTTAATTCTGTTGAATTATTTACTAAATTAACCTCCTTTTTCTCACAAATTTTCTTCGAATTCTTCGAAACCAATTTACCGATATCAGATTTCTCAATTACCTTAGAATTCGCTGTCTTTTGATACAGAGAAGAAACCCTAGAAGCTCTAGGATTTGAAGAACACCTATTGAACTGAGATGGACTAGGGCTCCTACCTCTTGGCACGGATTGCGTAGCCGCAGCCGCCGAAGATGTCGACCACCGGGCACGTGGCTCCGCACGTGACTCCCCTCTACTCCCGAACTCATTTGTAGCAGAAGACTTATCAATTCTAGGCATAGCTTTCAAGACTGGCTTTTGAGATATGGACTCTGTCGCTGCCGCCGTTGCCGTCCGACCCCTAGATGTCGGCCTCGGATTCTCTTTTCCGGTGGGTCTCTTAAGGCATTCTCTTCCACCGGAAACTGCCGGTCCGGCGGTGATCTTGGTTCCGCCGCCTCCACCGCGTTCTTTTAGCCGGCGAACCGATGATGCCATGGATGTATAGGATTTTGTGTGCGGGTTTTTAGGGTTTGGTGCAGTTTGTTTTCAATGAGGCAAATGGTGGATTTGAGGGGTTTGTGTGTGTGAGGATTTTAAGGTTTAGGGAGGGATATGTGTGTGTTTTGGCGGGAATGTGTATAAAATTTCGGAATTTTGAATTTTGAAACTTGACGTCTTGATTAGATTTTTTGTTCTTTTCTAAATTTAAAAGGAAAAGATAAATTGGTAGATTTTGTTCCGAAAAATTGCTATATATTTACATCAACTATTTCAACTTTTCTTAAAATAGCATAAACTTTAAATTAAACTCTAAATAGCACAATATTTTTACGGGGCATTGCATTGGCCTGGCCCAACTTTTCTATTTCGGTCATGACATGGCACCCGAAAATGGTGGACAAACATTTTTGTCCAGGACGGATGTCCCACTAATAGAAATTAGTCCCACTTCCGTCCCGGGTTGAGGACGGAAGTCGCACTTCCGTCCTGGCTGACGTGGCGATTTTCCTCACGCGCCTTGCCACGTCAGCCAGGACGAAAGTGGGACTTCCGTCCTCAACCCGGGACGGAAGTGGGACTAATTTCTATTAGTGGGACTTCCGTACCCTGGTAACCCTGTATACTAAAATCATAACAAATTTCTATTAAAGCCTCCTCGTATTCGGCTGGCCATTCTCTAGCAAAATCAACATCCCTGAATTTGTTACGCATTTCTTTTTGTATAAATTCGGGAAAGTTGGCCATTATTCAGGATAGGGTTTTTGTACAAACAAATTTTTGAAAAGCTAGTATTAAGGAGGATAGGGTTTTTATGGGTTTGAGAAGATTGTGGAGAGGTTTGGAGGGGTATTTATAGATGGGTGGGAAATTGTAAAATTAATTTTCTTATTGGACAAATCTCTGAAAACCGGTCATAAATGCGCACGAAATTTCCAAAACCGTTCGGAAATTTTGCATGGTCAAAAAAGCAAAAGTGAGAAGTGACTACAAGCTGCAAATTGGCTGGAACATGAGGACGGAAGTGGCAATTCCGTCCTCAAAGTCACGGGACCAAGTTAGGGTTTTTGTAGGGTTGTTTTCTGCTGGATGAGGACGGAAGTCCCACTTCTGTCCTGGGTTAAGGACGGAAGTCCCACTTCCGTCCTGACTGACATGGCAAGACGCGTGGGGAAAACCGCCACGACTGGACGGAAGGTCCTGGCTGGAAGTGGGACTTCCGTCCTGGACAAAAATGTTTGTCCACCATTTTCGTGTGCCATGTCATGACCAAAATAGAAAAGCTGGGCCAAGGCCATGCAATGCCCCATTTTTACGCGGCTGCTCTGTTTATCAAAATAGCGTTTCAGGCGAAAATTCAGGCTAAAAAAGCCACATGGCTCCGAGGTTTGGGGGTAAAAATGTCATTTTCAAACCATCACTTCTCCCAACCTTAAAAGATAAGAAAAACCTTATTCTTCATCTTCTTCATCCTTTTTTTCCATAATTTCTTCAAATCTTTATGTCCAAAACTTGTCTTTCTTCCTAATTAGTCTTCCAATCTATTGATATATCCAATAAATCAATAACATAAGACGAATTTCCTCTCAAATTAGGACATAATAACATGTCTTCTTCAAGTTCAAGATCATCAAGAGTCATTAATGGATCCAATAATCAACCCAATTTTTACAAATGTGATGTAGTGGGGAGAAGGACAATCTATCGTCCATTATAATATAATTTTTGTATTCGTTTATTTTTAGAACAACATTTTTGTATTCGTTTCATTGAGTATTATTAACTACGTACAATATCAATGATACAAGTATAAACAAATATACTTATACTAATTTTTGTGTTCACGTTATTAAGTTATTACTATATCAATGATGATGCATCTTTAAATATGTATTACACTAATTTTATATTTTACTCTTTTCGTCCTAAATTATTTGTCACATTTGCAAAAATTGGGTTGATTCTTGAATCCATTAATGGGTCTTGATGATCTTGAGCTTGAAGAAGATATGTTATTATGTCCTAATTTGAGAGGAAATTCGTCTTATGTGATTGATTTATTGGATATATCAATGGATTGGAAGACTAATTAGGAAGAAAGACAAGTTTTGGACATAAAGATTTGAAGAAATTATGGAAAAAGGGAT
This sequence comes from Vinca minor, assembly GCA_026122235.1. Taxonomy (NCBI): domain Eukaryota; kingdom Viridiplantae; phylum Streptophyta; class Magnoliopsida; order Gentianales; family Apocynaceae; genus Vinca; species Vinca minor. Next base: position 6,612,375 of record JAOCZM010000026.1, read on the forward strand.
GAAGAATAGGGTTGTTTCTTATCTTTTAACGTTGGGAGAGGTGATGGTTTGAAAATGACATTTTTACCCCAAACCTCGAAGCCGTGTGCCTTGCACATGGCTTTTTAGCCTGAATTTTCACCTGAAATGATATTTTGACAAACAGAGCAGCCGCGTAAAAATGTTGTGCTATTTAGGGCTTAATTTAAAGTTTATGCTATTTAGAAAAAAGTAAAAATAGTTGATGTACATATATAGTGATTTTCTCTTTTGTTCCGTACATAATTTTGAACTTATTGCAACGCCACTAATCATTATTTTTTGATATTTTTACTTTTAAACAATTTTTAATTTGCATATAAGGTTCTATCGTCTAAAACGGTGACGGTCAAATTAAATTGAGGAAAAACAATTGAGTCGACTCATTATTTTTCAATCCTTTTGTCCTTAAACAATTTTTAATTTGTATACAAGATCTTTTTTTTAAAAAAAATGACGATCAACTAAAATTAGAGAAAAACAATCGAGTCAATGGAAATAAATGTGAGAGAGTGGGAATTTGGAAGCTTCTTTCGCTGCTTAAAGAGGCCTTGATGCATTGAAATTTTAATATCGTAAAATTAAATTGTTTGTTATAAACGATGTTGGTCAAAATGAAAATTTTACATTGATTTTTGGATGAAAATAGTGAACAAATGCAGAAGAAAATGGGAAGAAATGTGAGAGACAAAAGTCAAGATAGCGGGACTTAGCCTGGTTTTAGCTTTTGAATAGTTGATTTGTGGTCGAGAATAATGGTTCAAAATATTATATTGTAATCTTGGATATTAAAAACAAAGCTTTGCTCTATCAACATGTAGAGTGGCGGGTGACTCAGCTCGTCTCAGTCTGCCCAGGCGGATCGGGGTGTCACATTTGATATCAGAGTGGTAAGATTCCAAAACTAGTGGGTATCCACTAGACTTGAAGATGATCAAAGTTCACATTTAGTAAATCGTAAGTTGGATCTGTGTTGTAAATTAGCTTATCAATTGCGAGGACGTAATCTTTTTTAAGGGAGTAAGAGGGTAACAACTGGAATTTTTATTAAAAGACAAGGGTGTTAGGAAAGATGGGCTACAATAGCCTGTAATCATCATAATGTTAATAAAATGTCTAACAACAGTAAGATAAGATACGGATTTTTAGTGAAATATAAAACAACTATTAATACAATACATGTTAGATTAAGACACAAACTTAACAACTGTTAGTTTCAGACTAAGCAAAACTTGGATTCTAGTATGGGACTTTTTTTTTGAATAAAGATTCTAGTATTGGACATAATCTTGCAAAATATTTTAAATCCAAGTAAATCACTTTTACATATAATAAAGTGATTCCCACTCCCATATGCAACCAATGTGGGATATTATCCTACTAGTTTAACTTCTATTTTCCAACCAGTTGAGAAATTTTTTTTCTAATTCAAATTTAATCTCCGTTTCCATCAAGGGAAATGATTGTTAGCTAAGCCCTATTAGCTAAAAATTGAGTCAAAATTGGTCAACGGGACAAAAATGTCCTTGCAGTATTTTTTTTATAAAAAAAAAGGAGCCCAAAACTAAAAAAAAAAAAATCAGCCCAAAAGTACTTTTGAGGCTTTGTCAGACGCAATAAAGTTGAACTGCGGCTACGGTGTGGAACATTAAATGTTCTGCATAGTGCATAACAAATAGTGGTCGTCGGATCAAGAATCTAATGGATGAGATTATTTGGGTGAGATAATTAAAAAAAAATTAACTCCCACAATCTCAAATGATCTCAGTCGTCAGATTCTTGATCCGACGATCACTATTTGTTTCGCACAGTGAAGAACATACCGGGTTGCAAAAACTGAAGAGAAACACAATCAAGAGAAGTGATTGTGGCCAGTGATGAAGAATTCGTCAACTGTCTGGATTATTCTCTAGGGTTAATTTGGATCGCTAATGTGGCAAAACAATTGTCACTTAACAACCCTAAGTCCACATATTATACATATTTATATACCTCAAGTCCCTATAAAAATATTATTTGCAACCATAAATACATAAATTATATTACTTTTAGGTCCCTAATGTTATAAAACTTTAAAAATTAAACTCACATAGTATATTTCCATTTCACATATTAACGCACAAGTTTCTAATTAAATCTTTTAAATTCATAATTTGACCCAAAAATCATGAAATTAACTTTTTAGAAATTATAATTAGACCCCTAACTAATAACATATTCATTGTAATAATAACAAATTCATAGTAATAATAAGTGATTGTTATATAATGGAATATATATAACCTTGGAAGTTTACTTTCACAATTGCATAGTACTAATAAGTGATTGACGTATATAGAAGTATAACGAACTTTGCATGTGTACTATTAGAGTTTCATAGTACTAACAAAAAATAGATTACTTACAACGCTTTCATATTAGTTTCATATTACTAATAGTCTACAAACCCTCTTATAACATTGAAATTGATTTACATTGTTAGCTTGTTAAGAGTAATGTTATAACGTCAAGACATACTTACACTGTTAGCTTCTAAAATTTTCATAGTACCAATAGTTGTTCACTATTTCTAATTTCGGTGATTAATTTTACTAAGTTTGCCTTATATAGAACTATAACGAACCTTGCATGTTTACTTTAACGAATTTGTAGTACTAATAAGTGATCGCCTTATATAGAACTATAACGAACCTTACATGTTTACTTTAACAATTTCATAGTATTAACAAGTGATCGCCTTATATAGAATTATTACGAACTTTACATGTTTACTTTAACGAATTTATAGTACTAATAAGTGATCGCCTTATATAGAAATATAATGAACCTTACACGTTTACTTTAATGAATTCATAGTATTAACAAGTGACCGGCTTATATAAAATTATAACGAACTTTACATGCTTACTTTAACAAATTCATAACATTATTCATCGAAGCTTTGTTATTTAAATTCGTTTTCATTTAAATTGCGCTAAAATTCGTTTTTGGGTTTCATCCTCTTTCCCAACATGTTCATATTTGGACATATTAATCATATTAATCTTTAAGACTGAAATCTTCTATCCCGTTTGATATTCCATTTCATATTTTCACAAATATTAAATTAAAAATATTAATTTGATTACAAAAAAAAAATTAATTTTTGCTTCCTTAATTTTCGCTACAAAATATAACTCATAATAAAAACAAAACAAAAAATTTATCGCAACAGACATGTAATTCGTGTTCAAATCTACACAAATTTAACATTTTGATTCAGAAAATCAAAATTAACCATAAATATCTAAATGCAAAAACAGATCTGACGATATGAATACTTAATCACATTTAGAAAATTCATCCATGGCTGCTGGAGTTGCCACCGAGAGAATCAAAGGCAAGGTAGATGTGTTTAATTCCGAAAAAGTAAATAAATTACTTCTTAGATATACTCTTTCCTCCAGCCATCCATGTCAGAAAAAGTAAACCCCTTTCTTTCTTCAACCACACTCACATTTCTCTTCATTTTTGAAATTCAACTCAACTTTTTTTTTTTTTTTTTGTTAACTCTAGAGAAATTATTACTTTGTTCAAAGAAGAAAATTTGTGGATTCCTTGGAAATTTGTGGGTTCCTTGAAAATTATTACTTTGTTCAAAGAAGAAAATAACAGTGTTAAAAAATAAATGTGTTAAAAAAATAGTGTTAGACTGATTATAAAATGTTTTGAAATACAAATTTTTTTCAGTTTCAAAGAAATTTTTTCCCAGTTTCAACGTAATTTTTCCCAATTTTGTATCATCTTATACAAATGTTTCATTGTTAGAATTCATTCATTAATGAAGCGAGAACTTGTATTTTGCAACTTTGGTAGAGTTGTCAAGGTAGGGTGGTTTTGTTAAGGTAGGGTAGAGTTGTTAGCGTAGGGTACCGTTTGGAGGATTTAGGTAGGATTGGATGTTGAATTTAAAATAAATAAATAAATAAATATATATATATATATATATATGAGAGAGAGAGAGAGAGAGAGAGAGAGAGAGAGAGAGAGAGAGAGAGAGGTACATTAAACATTTTAATTATCTAATTTGGAGTTTTAGCTACCTAGCACTTCCCTTCCAACAAAGGGTAATAGTCATTTTACATCCTATAAAATAAAATAAAATTCTTAGAGAACAAGTTTGAGTAAACTGCAAGTATTAGGAAATTAAAAAAAAAAAATTAGGTGGCCTCCAGGCAAACGTGATCACCAAGTAGTAATAATAAAATAATAAAAAAATTGTTTTTTTATTTAATTAGTCCTCACACCTGACATTCTCCTATAATCCTTGGTCACCCTCCAACCCTTTCACCTATAACGGGTTTTGGTCATCTCATAATTTTATCGTGATATGTGCAGCTTTCCTTTCTTTTGCAACATCAGTGATGCAGCTTTTTATATCATGGTTTTGAAGGCAGTACATTTTTGTAACAGTATTAAGTACGGAAAATTTTAAGGTAGAGCTGCTTTTTTTTGGACTGACCCACAATCTTCTCATATGAGTACATATACATTCTAAGGTAGAGCTGCAAGATAGGCTCCGGCTCAACTCATGTGAGAAGGCTGTGGGCTAGTCCACAAGGACAGCTCCACACCCGAGTGACCCATTAAGTACATATTAGGAATGGCAATGGGGTAGGTCGGGGCAGATTTCTGAGGATCCGTCCCCGACTCGTGCTTTTTTTTTGCCGCCCCTACCTGACCCGTGACCCGCAACAGGGCAAGACTGCTCGCCCCATGCCCCGCCCCGTGCGAATCGGATCAAAACCCGCCCCGCCCCGTTCTGTTTTTTCGAAGAAAAAAAAGTCAAATTATTCTCAAAAAATTAAACAAGAATCTGCAAATCCCCAAATCTGCAAATTTTTCAAACCAATTCCCAAATCTGCAAGATTCTGCACAAATAAACAAAAGCACCCAAAAGAAAGGAGAGCAGAGGAGAGCTGGAGAAAAGGAGGAGGAGAGGACATCCGGAGAGGAGATGAGAAGAGGAGGAGAGCAGGAGAGGAGGAGGAGAGGAGAGGAGAGCCAGAGAAGAGGAGGAGAGCGGAGGAGGAGAGGAGAGGAGGAGCCGGAGAAGAGGAGGGGCGAGGAAGAAAGAAATGCTTTTAGGGCTAGGTAGATAAGATTATATATACCTAGGACTGAAATGGTAATTAAAATATTAGCACATAAAACCCTATAAAAATTATTATGTTACGGATCAGGACGGGTCGGGTCAGGGCAACCACCATATCCAAATCTGATCCGTGACCCTTCCCGACCCGACCTGACCTGACCCCTTCTCAGTACGGGGCGGGGCGGAGCTGCCCCAGACATGAACGGATCGGAGCGGGATGGCGGGTCACGGGTCAAATTGCCATCCCTAGTACATATACATGTATTCATCTCATTATTTGTTGGTTGTAAAGTGCTATACAATCTGTTGGCCAACCTTGATTGATGATGATCCTAGGAATTAAGGTGCTGACCAAAAAAAAACCTTGATTGATGCGCTTTTCATTGTAAAAATGTACCTTTTTGCATTAAGTTTGAGATTCTGAATCTATAAAATGTGATTGAATATACTCTTTATCATTCATGACTCCGACTATAATAATTTTTGTAATATTTTATATTTCAGAAATTAATGCATATGGTTTATCTTTTAAATTTTGGGATGTATAAATAAAAAATTCCATAATAGAAATATTATAGAGGATCTAAACCGGTCTAAATATAAAATTTTACCACATATTCCAAAATGAAATTGTATCCAATTGAAGGATTAAAGTGAAATGAAAATGGAGAGGTTTGGTGTTTATTAGCTTCAAGTAGTGATGAAGAGAGAAAATACAAAGTAATGTAATGTATAAATGTACTAGGTTTGATCCTCGCGCGATGCGCGGTTGTATTTCTAATTTGTATCTCTTTTGATGATGTCGTACATGTTTTTTAGCTTGCATGTTTCTTAGAGATATAACTGAAACTGAAAAACATGTTAATATGTCTCAAAATAATTTAGATAAGATGTAATAATTATACTTTTTTATTCATATACTTGCTAATCCATTCTTTTTGTCTAAGAACAAAACCATCATCAATATTATTTTTTTCTTCTAGAAAACAAATAGCCTTCATATTTTATATTTGTTCTTCTAGAAAACAAATAGCCCTTCTTTTTGGTTTCTCGAGAAAGTCAAAAGTTACTTTCTTAGAGAAATTAAAAAACCATTTTTTGAAAGATTATTTTTTATTTAAATAGTCATTATAGTTTGTTGTTTATAATATGAAAAGTCATTTCTTTGAAAAAAGAATGGTTTTTTTAAACCTAATGTTTTTATTGTTATAGAATATCAAGAGTCTTTCATTACTGATCTTTTCTTTTTCTTTTTTAGTTGATCAAATCCAATTTTTCTTTTTTCATATTTAAGTTGTTGATTCTTAACTTTTTCATATTTTTTTTCCATCAAGAAGATTATTTTGTTTCTTCCTCGTTTTTATTCAGTAATCATTGTATTGTTTTACATTCTTTACATTTTCTTCTGCAGTCATGTTAACGTGTAATCATGATAAAAAAACATTTCCGACTAATCTTCCACAAATAATTTATATAGAAATTTTATATAAAATATTAATTTTATTTTAAAAAAATTCATTCAACTTTTTCATTTAAAAAGAATCAACAATAAATAAATATAATTACTATAATAAAAGTTACAAAACTCTTCTACTTCATACATTAATATAACTAATGAACTAAATAAATATAATTACTATAATAAAAGTTACAAAACTCTTCTACTTCATTCATTAATATAACTAATGAACTTTATAAATATGTAGTTGTAGCCATTAGCTATAGAAATCTTCTCAAGTTTTTATCTCCATAACAACTTAAAATTAGAGTTGAAGATTATAGCTCATGGAGAAGTAATTTGAAAGATTAAATTAATGATAAAGTTGCCACATGAAAGTTTCTAATTGGTCCACATTCCCACAAAATGCCACATGTCACATCATGAAGTTTCTACCTCAACTTTGCCTAACTTTATGTATTATAGATTTATTTAGCAAAAAGAAAAAGTATAATGCATATAATGTATGAGTTTGGTAGAGTGTTTATTCAAGTTTCTTTAATATACCTCATATCGATGACATTTTATGGTTCTTGAAATTTAAAATGCACAATTCTTGTTTTATTCAAGTAATGTTGCATTGCTAGTAAGTCAAACACTTTTAAAAACAAGATTAAGGGTGTGCTTGGACAAGGTTTGGCTTGAGACTGGTTTGGTTTGGTTTCACTTTTGGAAGGAAATGCCCAAAATTTGACCACTTAAAATAGGCGGGAAACATTCAAATTCAAATTTTTTTTTCAAATAATCGTCCAAATTCAAATTTTGGCCTCAAAATTTTGGAATTTGAACATCTCCCGATAATTTTAGAGAAAAATTTTTGGAATTGAACGATTATTTAAAGAAAAAAATTTGAATTTGAATGTTTCCCGCCTATTTTAAGTGGTCAAATTTTGGGCATTTCCCTCCAAAAGTGAGACCAAACCAAACCAGTCTCAAGCCAAACCTTATCCAAGCACACCCTAAATATCTTTTCAGTTTTTAGTAGAGATTGTTTATTTTGTACGTTTTATTATTTTTATTTTATTCTCGTTAGAGATAAACGCTACTTGGTAGATCAATTTGTCTCAATTAATTAAAAAAAAAAAAACACAAAAGTATAAAATGACGCGAATGATCTTCCTATAAAGGGCGAAAGTTTCTTTACTGTTTTTTAGACAATCATGCCTCTCCTTTTGCTCCAAGCCTCCAACTAGTTGCAGAAATTTGCTCCATGAAAGCATCTTCGTTCTATAAAATGGTCCTTTTAGAAATAAGAAAAATAGGACGAAATGAAAGAAAAAAACAAGAATTAAAACATAAATTTCAAGAGAAATACATTTTAAAAAACAAACAGAGAAAAGGCTCTATAATTAAAACTGGGCTGACCCGATTCACACACGTGAACCACCCAAGTTCACGAGTAACAGTAGCCCGTAGGGTCCGAAATTGAAAGTACAAACAAAAAAACTAGCTGTTGGGGGAGAAGTAACGGATACTCTCTGTTTCTTTTGAATTTCCATTTCTCAATCAATATCGCTTTTCCATTCATCAATCTCCCTATCCTCTCTCTCTGCCTTCCTTTCTCAATTCTGCAAACTGGGATCTTCTGCTACTTCTAGAAAACTTCAAAATCTTGAAGTTTCTGTTGTGGGTTTCAGGAAAAAATTCGTGGTTTTCCGAATCTTTAAGTTTCTAGAGAGGGTTTCAAAAAAATTCAAAGAAAATTTCCTGGTTTTCCCCCCTTCTTTTCTAGATGCAATGGCGCCTACACCGTCATCAAAGAATCAATCTTTTTTGACGCCATCATCGAAATCAAACCAATCCCATTTCTCCAAAACCCCCAATTCCAAGCACAAATTGAATTTCAACCTTTCTAAGCCTTCCCCTAATCCGAATTCTTCCGCCAAAGAAATTAACAATCATCATCCCCCGGCGGAGCATCCAGTTGAAGTAATTGGGAGAATTCGGGAAATTCAAGATCAGAAAAAGAATCCAATTTCTTCATCAGCCCTGCACATCAACCCAGATTCCCAATCTTTAAGAGTAAAGACTGAATTTGGGTACAGGGATTTTACTCTTGACGGGGTTTCTTTGTCTGAAAATGAGGATCTTGAGGAATTTTACAAGAAATTCATTGAATCAAGGATCAATGGTGTGAAATTGGGGGCAAAATGTACTATCATGATGTATGGCCCAACGGGTTCGGGGAAGAGTCACACCATGTTTGGATGTGCAAAGCAGAAGGGGATTGTGTATAGATCACTTAAGGACATCTTGGGGGAGGGGGAAGATCTTAGGACATCTGTGTTGGTAACAGTTTTGGAGATTTATAATGAAGAAATTTATGATTTGTTGTCTACTAATAACAGTGGAGGGTTTAGTCTTGGTTGGCCAAAAGGTGGAAGTGCTTCAAAGGTATGAATTTTTCTGTTTTCTTGAACTATTTTTGAGTAGTAATTAATTAATTTAGTTGGAGTATATTGATATTTGATCTTATATGTTGAAGATATATAGAAGTTATGGTTTCTTTTTTGGAGTTTCATGTTTCTGCTTTCTAGAATTATTAGGATCCAGAGGGGGATTAGGGATATATCCAAAGCTTCATAAGATAGCATTCATGGAATGAAAATGAATAATATTTTCTTAACCATATGTTACGGTCTTTTATGGTGCCCATAAATGCTCTGGATGTTGAAGGAAAGAAGCACTTTAATGTGCATATAAATCAAAATGGTTGTCGAGTCTGTCTTCTCTTATATGCCTTTTGACTTCGATTTGAGGGCATGATTACGTAGCAAACGTGACAATATAGGGGCTATTGTTTCGGTGGTATTTTAAGGTTAGGTCAGTCTCCAACCCATCTATTTCAGTGGTATCTTAGGGCAGCTACTTTGTGCATTTATTGCTAAATGTTAGGTCTGTCTCTTGTCCATTCCCACCCATAACCCCAATACGCCTATAACTCCAATTATTGGGGATTTAGTGGGTTATATTGTTGTTGCGGTTTTTTGTTGAATACAAGTCTGTGAAGAGGGAAAACTTTATTTCAAGCTGATTGCATATTAGATTTTTATATTTCTATGCCAATGAATCATCATTTAGTAATTATTTGGAAAATTTAACAAAGTGTGTTCTAGTTTGTGGTAACTTCATTTAGTAGTATTGAACTACTTGTTCAACAGTTAGGACCAAACTGCAAAAATTTCTAGCAAATTATCAACAATACAAAATGTTGTTGTTATCTGCCTGCTGATGATGGAAATGATACTGAAATTGTTATTTAAATATGGGGAAAAATTAATGTTATCAATGGTTTTTACTTGACATGTCACAGGTTAAGTTGGAGGTTATGGGAAAGAAGGCTAAAAATGCAACTTTTATTGCTGGACATGAAGCTACAAAGATATCAAAAGAGATAGAAAAAGTTGAGAAGCGCAGGATCATTAAAAGTACACTATGTAACGAGAGAAGTTCTCGAAGCCACTGCATTGTATGCTCATACTTGAATACATTAATTAAATTTAATTCTTTATTGTTTTCGGTTCATATGAGGATGGACCCCTTTTGCTGTTCTATTTCCAGGGTTGGCTACATTTAACCGTTTTTCGGTTCATATGAGGATGTACCTCTCACTGAGACACGTTTCCTTTTTTACGCGTTTTTTGCAGATAATTCTTGATGTCCCTAATGTTGGAGGGCAGCTTATGCTTGTAGACATGGCAGGTTCTGAAAATATTGAACAAGCCGGTCAAAATGGATTTGAAGCAAAAATGCAGGTAGGGATTTTATAAAGTCCCCTTGTATATTTCTTGGATGTTTCAGTAATCTGTCCGAGTAAACTAAGGTTGTTTCCTTATATAACTGCAGACAGCGAAAATTAACCAAGGGAATACAGCCCTGAAGCGAGTTGTCGAGTCAATTGCAAATGGTGATTCTCATGTACCATTTAGAGATAGCAAGTTGACCATGCTTCTTCAGGTACACATTCTTGGTTTCTATCTGAAATTCCGTTGTAGACTTTGTTTCTTAGCGCTACCTTTAGTGTACGGTTCTTAATGATTTGAAGCGTTGTTTCCAGGATTCTTTCGAGGACAGCAAGTCAAAAATCTTAATGATACTATGTGCCAGCCCTGATCCAAAGGAGCTACACAAGACAATCTCCACTTTAGAGTATGGGGCGAAGGCAAAGTGTATAGTCCGAGGTCCTAATACCCCGATAAAGGATAGAGCTAGTGAAGATTCTTCTGCAGTCATTTTGGGGTCTAGGATTGCAGCTATGGATCAATTTATTTGCAAACTACAAATGGAGAAGAGGCTTCGGGAGAAAGAACGCAATCAGGCAAACGAAGAGCTTCAGAAGAAAGAGAAAGAACTTTCCGAACTAAGGGCTAAACTTGCACAGGTCGAAGGAAAGGGAGTCGAAAAAAGTGAAGAAAATATCGATTCAAAGGCAGATGAATGGACTCTGGAACTAAAATCCAAATTGGAGAAGAAGATTCAAGAATGTCAGAAAATAGCCGATGAATTTGCTGAAAAGGAAAGGAAGATGGAGGAAAGGACATTTCAACAGCAACAGGAGCTCGAAATGCTTAGACAGCGCTTGGAGGAGATCGAGTCTCAGCTATCGAATTCATCAAGGGTAGGAGGTGGATCTGTGGACATGGAAGGAAGCAGTTTTATGAGAAAACTTTTGGAGAGTTGTACTGAAGATTCCGGGATGGTAAAATCCATGGATTTGGATAGGTCATTCGACTTGGATGCTGGAAAACGAGAAGTTCTTGTATATAAAGCAGGAATCAACAATGGCCAGACTACTATTTCAGGGTTTGAAAACAGAAAGAGTTCAGAATCTGTAGAAGAATATGATGTGGTAATTCCAAACTTTTCGAACAAATCACCCTTGAGCACTGTATTTGAAGAGGAGGACGAGGAAGAAGATAATAATAGTGGAGATGACCGAGAAAAGTTCTCAGACGAAGAAGAAGTGCAGAAAGAGGTCATAGAAGAAAAGAAAGGGTGTTTTAGTAGTACCCCGGTTGATGTATCTAACAGCAGCAGGCGAACGAGGATACAGAATATATTTACTTTGTGTGGAAACTACAGGGAGCTGACTCAAAAGTCCGAGAACATCGATCCTCTTTCCGCCATTTCAACCCCTGAAAATGGTGACCTCAAGAGTTCAGTTGAGAAACGTGTTGATATCATCGATACAAAGGAAAACGATTACCCTTCTGCTACAAATGAAAAGGCAGGTGATGGTGTGAATGTATATGTGAAATGGGAAGCTTCAAATGAAAATCCAGGGAAGTTTATCACCACTCTAAAGGTGATCAAAGATTCAACACTTGCTGATCTCCGGAAGCTCATAGAAATACATCTCGGGGTAGATAATAATCAAGCTTTCTCTTTCCTTGTTCTTGGGGTATGATTTTCTTGCTTATATTTGATCAAATATTCCAGTTTTACATTTGAAATTTAACACGGGTTGTCATGTAATATAATATAGGATCCTTCTGGTGCTCCGGTTCCTAGAGAAAAGGAGGCGACCGCATTGACGACAATGCTGCCTATTTGCAACAACCATCTTGGTGGTCACCTGGCTTGTCTGCGCCCGGGGAAAGGCATCAAGCAGATCTCTCATCTTCCTTTCAGTTCACTAGAGAATAAGCTGCCAGTGACTCCGATTACAACTGCTGCTACAAAGAATGTTGGTTATCTTTCACCGGAATTACCTGAACACCTCAACTCAACGCCTTTCATTACAGTACACAGACACTAGATTCTGTTACTAGTAAGCAGAATACTCTTGCGCGTGTTGATGAGTAGTACATACGCGGTGTGTCTGAATGGAAGAGTTTGTATATTTTTTGTTGGGATTTGAATATTTTTGTTCATAATCATTGAATGGAATTCTTGCTTTATCCCCCATGGAAATGAATCTTAGGAGTGCAAATTAGAAACTAGAAAATAATTTGTTTACTTTCAAAAGATACTAAGAAGTTCAAATTTGCATAGATCAACTGAGAAAAGAGATAATTACATGCCCATTTTGTCATACCCAGTGTCCCTTGATAACCGGACAGTGCGTCATATACCAATGAGACACCAAACTCTCAAACATAAATACTAAATTCCCAAAATAACTTTCATTACAATACTTTAAATGCAAAAAGTTCAGGGTATCACACATTTAAATGCAAGTTTAAATGGGCATACCCTTGCGGGTAACTGGTCATGCGAGTATTGGCGGGTTGCAGTCAAACATGCCAGCTTTTATTTTTTATTTTTTTATTATTAGTGTTAGGTAGGGATTAATAAGGTTATTGAGAAGATGATGAGGATGAATAAACATTATCTAAAATGGTTTCAAATAATACTTCTAATGTTCATGATTTAGATTAATAGATGGAGAATAATATTAAAAAGTAGTATCTATTTTTGGAATTATTAGCCAAATTTGTCCCCAAAGAAGTTGAGCTTAGCCAGTTTAATCCTTTTTCTTTTTCTTTTTTAACTTTTCACATCCCCAATGTATTTTCAAACAGCCACTTTCATCCCCAATATATTTTCAAACAGCCACTTTAAAAAGGATGAAAATGGCTGTTTGAAAATACATTGGGGATGAAAATGGCTGTTTGAAAATACATTAGGGATGTGAAAAGTGAAAAAGGATGAAAGTGGCTGTTTGAAAATACATTGGGGATGTGAAAAGTTAAAAAAGAAAAAGAAAAAGGATGAAACTGGCTAAGCGCAACTTCTTTGAGGACAAAAATGGCTAATAATTCTCTATTTTTGGTTGCTTTGACTTCAGCAATATGTTTGTTAATTTTGTACCGTTATCTTGAATTATTCTTGAAATTGTGGACTTTGATTTGATTGTTTTTTTTATAACTATTTTGGATATCGTGAAATTTGATTTGATTGTTCTTGAACTATTTTGCATTTTTATTTCCTTTCTACAGGACTATAAACCGTAGGTGAATGAGAAAAAATTGCATTTTGTTAATTTTGATCTGTTTTTTTTAAAAAAAAAATTAATAATAAGGGTTGTGGACATGTCCATCTGCCCACAGGCATTCGGCGGGAGTACGAACATTCTTTTGATGACCCGTTAAAAAAGCGGGAATGCCCGTCTATCCTTATTTAAAACATGCCCATAAAGGAGCGGGACAGAAAGAACGGACATACCTGTTTTGATAGTATTGTACCTGTTACGACTTCTAGTCCTACCTTCGACCTCCCTTATTGCGGTAAAGGTGATTTGAGACAAAATATTAATTTTTCAAATATATATTAATCTTAATTTATCTGCCTATTTAATTTTCAAATTTAAAAATTTTCACATAGACATTGTCAGGAAGCTAAAATTTAGTTAATTAATTGATTAAATTGGTGGCAAAATGATAAATAGTTGGGTGAATACCTTATTCCAACAGGATGAATAATGTTTAATTTAAATTTTTAACCAATTATAGCCAATTTTACTTGGGAAAATGATTTTCGGCTAAGACTTAGCCAATTAATTGGCTAAAAACCCAAATTGAGAAGATAAATTGTCTGTTATACCCCTCTATATAAATATAAATTTATTTATTTTATTTATATTTTGAATATCTAAATGTCTAATATACCCCTATCCCACTATCCTACCCTACACCCTCAATATCACCAAAGTTGTTTTACTTAAATTTGTAGTTCAACAACTTCATCAAAATTATTCAGCAAAAAAAATACCTCATCAATCTCAATCTTGGTCTTGAAACGAAACCTATGAACACATCAAGAAATTCTTAAAATTGTGAATGAAAAAATGGCTAAAACCTTTTAAAATTAGAATGAAATCGTGGCTAAGACTGCAACACATCTTTAAGATGAGCAAGTTTTAAAAATGAATGAACATCTAAAGGATAAGTGAAAATTTAAGATACATGAAACTGTAATTTTTACTGGAAATTTTTAGACACATGAGCTCATCAAAGTGCAAAATATATTAAGACACGTGAAATTGAAAATGTTTTTCTGGAAAAATTTCGCACTTCTGAAAATAAGTTCAGTATTCTTTCGGAATTTTTTTTGCAGAATAAGATCATTAAGACTCAAGGAAAAAATTGCATAATAAGTTCATTGTTATTTCTGTTAAAATTTTGCAGAATAAGATTAGTCTGAACATTAAGACATTTCAGGAATAATTTTGCCCTGTAAGCTTAGTCTCAAAAAATTAGGAACCAACCAAAATTAAAAAGCCTTGATAATTCATTGATCTCACAAAGATATAAACAACATAGAATACTTGATTAATAATTTCATTGATTGATGTTACATCTTAAATGGAATTGAACAATCCGAAGCAGTACTAACTGCCAGAATTACAATACCAAAAGTAAGCTGAAAAAGAAAAAAATATATAAAAAGCTACCAAAAGCAAGGAAATGAAACTGCATACTTTAAGAAAAACAAAAAAGTCTTGGCCCCACAATTGCACAACTTGAACAACGGGCTAAAATCCTAAAACTTCCAACATTGAACTTTCAAACTTTAACCTTCAAACTTGGCTTTGCAACACTACTTGAAAGAAACCACAACCTATAGTCCACCACTAGCACCACCAAAACTGGGTCCACAACAAAAACCAACATCCCCTAACCCTGTCGGTCCCCCTCCCTAACAAGTAGCCTCGTCCCCAGTCTCATAGCCTGAGGACGCGGACGAGAGGCTAAGTGTTAAAATAGGTGTGGCAATCCACCCTGAATCCGACACAGAATCAATATTAATAGGGTTTTCAGGCGTTCCTTGTTCAATTGAAGCAAAATTCGGAGTGGGAGATGGAGGTGAGGGCGGAGGACATGGTTGGGGGACACCACGAATCACTGGTGGTGGTGTGACAAGACATGCCGGTGTACCCAATAATACGTGAGTACGGTTGGTTGATGTGGTGGGAAAACAACTTGGCCAAAGTCTGCTGCGTGGTGGGATTGAAGGTGGTGCACTCTATGAATAGTTCAGCTGCTCATTCCTCTCAAGGACTTCCAGGATTCGATTAGCATTGACTAGGCTTGGGGTTCTCCTAACACAAGCTCTCAATCTCCTAAAACCAAAGGTTTCCACTAACATTTTCAGAGTTGCCCTAAGTTTACTCTATCCATGCTAATGAAGGAATCATCTCCACCGAAATTTGGAGAAGGTGAAATCCTTGATCTTTTTGTAGAAGCCATTTGAGAGATTTGTTTGAGTTATTTGATGTTTGCTAAGTAACAACATATTAGCCAATTATGTATTTATAGTAAGAACCTTCAAACAAACCTCACACCAGCTAAATTTAATGGAGTAAATACTTGAAAGACTGATTTGATGTTGCCGGAGTAGTGGTTTTTGTTTTGTGTTAGAGAGAGTAAGAACATTAAGAAGGAGGAAGAAATATTTAGGGTAGTCTTTGACTTGTAGGGAAAGGCGGCTTAGAATAGAAATCATTACTTTTGACAATGGGAAATGAAATGATTATCTATTACTCAGAATAGTTCATCTTTTTCAGTCTATGGAGTACCCACTATTCCCAACAAAGCTATTAAAAACATTGGAAATGATGACCCCAACATCCAAGATAGTACTCCTTTACTCAGCCCCAAAATGTCAAAAAAAAACTTTTGCTTTCAAGTTTAATACAGGTCGCAGGATTATAAATCTTACTACTGTTATTACTTAGAATTTATTGGGTTCAATAATTTTCTCAATGGAACAATATGAGCCGTCTGATTGAACTATCCAACGGCCACCATTTGGTATGCAAGTTGCCTTTAGTATAATATTATACACATTGGACAATATTGGCATTCGGAGTGGTCATGTCACTTAACACATTTGCACTCCCAATACACGCAAACGGTCTTGTCCATTTGTTGTCCCAATGCACGCCCCCAGTCAACCCTATTAAATTCTTCTCAGGGTGTATTACTTCGTTTGTCTCCTACTTGCCACAATAAGTAGGAAAATGAAGTTTTTTTGGCTTTCTTAGAGATTTTTATTTTATTTTAAAAAATATTTCCCTAAAAAAATATTATTCTACTAATTTTATTTTTCTTAAAAATGTTTGTTTTTAATAAAATATTAAAATATAATATTACTCTTTTAAATATATTTTATATATCATTCATTCAATTTAAGAAAAATAATATTGATAATGTCATTAAAAAACATATTAAATGGTTTCTTAAACATGTAATTAAAAATTTATAAATTTATAAAAAATTAACGTCTGTGATTATTTAGTATTTATTGGGTTAAAATATTTTCGTATAATGACTATCAAAAACCAATCTGAGCTGTCCGATAGATTACTCCAACGACAGAAGTTAATAAGTAAGGAGCATTAAATATAGAGTTGTGCACCACACTCTGATTGCAGTACATCGACACTTACCATTGCTATCCCAATACACGTTGTCAGGTTATTTATTCCCCCAATACACGCCAAGTCTTCCAATCAACCCGTATTAATGTCTTCTTGGAAGCTGGAATTTCTATACTATTTCAAACAATAGATAGTTAAGTTTGTGTAACCCAACAATGGCAGGATGTTGGTTAAATTGGCATTGGCATTCTCATCGAGTTATTGTTTCTTTATGAAACCATGGATCAAATCTATCCACCAACCAAATTTATTTTTTGTTTAATTTAATTGGGTTTTTTTTTTAATAATTTCTTATTAATGAATATTATTATTTTTAATGCATTTGTAATTGTACGATTTGTTAAATAAACTATACAAATCAATATTCAACATATAATTTTCCAACGATTTGTAATTATTATTAAATCGCAAGATTTATAATCAAACATACATCGTATAATTAATCAAACAATAATACTACACCATTATGAATCGTATAATTACTATCAACACAATATTAGTTATATGAATGTTTAACATAACGTTTCCATCGTCGACTTAGTTTAATAATGAAATAATAATATTACACCATTATGACTTCTATAATTACCATCAACACAATATTAGTTATATGAATGTTTAACATAACGTTTCCATCGTCGACTTAGTGTAATAATCAAAAAATAATATTACACCATTAGGAATCGTATAATTACTATCAACAAAATATTAGTTATATGAATGTTTAACATAATGTTTCCATCGTCGACTTAGTTTAATAATGAAACAATAATATTACACCATTATGACTTCTATAATTACCATCAACACAATATTAGTTATATGAATGTTTAACATAACGTTTCCATCGTCGACTTAGTGTAATAATCAAAAAATAATACTACACCATTATGAATCGTATAATTACTATCAACACAATATTAGTTATATGAATGTTTAACATAACGTTTCCATCGTCGACTTAATTTAATAATGAAACAATAATATTACACCATTATGACTTCTATAATTACCATCAACACAATATTAGTTATATGAATGTTTAACATAACGTTTCCATCGTTGACTTAGTGTAATAATAAAAAAATAATACTACACCATTATGAATCGTATAATTACTATCAACACAATATTAGTTATATGAATGTTTAACATAACGTTTCCATCGTCGACTTAATTTAATAATGAAACAATAATGGTACACCATTATGACTTCTATAATTACCATCAACATAGTTTTAGTTATAAGAATGTTTAACATAATGTTAAGGTATTAATACACTACAATTGCTTGAAATAAAATTCGAAATTAGTATGTAATTGAAGTAATTATAGTGCAATCAAACTATACAATAATATTTAGGGGTCTGATTGCAACGAAAAACTTAAAACAAAGGTCTTAAAAATTCTAATTTTTTTACCATTTGGACATAGTTGTAATTACCTTTAGGATTAAAGGGGGTTTCAATTTAGATATTTTACTGGACCTAGGGTTGCAATTTTTACAAATTATTAATAGCCATGTCATCGATCCGGATATACCCTAGTGGTTTATCCAGACCGTTCATGTCAACAACATCCAACAGACGGCCATTAATTGTTAGTCATAAATTAAATATATTCCATTGTATGCTTGCTCTATTCCATTCTATTGCTTCTTGTTCAGTTGTATAACATTTTGTCTGGTTTTACATCTTCTTTCCTTTCATTTCCATTCCATTGAAATGTCAACTTCATCTTTTAACAACAATCAAAATAGTAATCGCGGTCAATCAAACGTTATACTTTGTCACTATGATTATCATGCACTTCTCATAACCGCCCAAACAGAAAGGAATAGGGGTATAAAATTCCTTGGTTGTCACTTTTTCAAGGTAAAGAGGTAGAACTTGTATGACATCCATACTCTCTAGTACTTCTAATATTTGAAAGTTATTGACCAATTTTTTTTATTATATTTTGGTAGGACATGAATGTCAGATGTAATTTCTTTTGGTGGCTTGAGGATGAATACGAAAGATCCATACTAGTAACTGGAGGAGGAATGAAATTGTTACAAACAGAACTAGCAACCTTGAAGGAAGAAGTGAAGAAACTTCAACAACTACTTCAAAAAAAGAATAAGCGTTCACACATTATTCTTTTATTTTTTTCTATTTTAATGTTCATGTGTATTTTAGTTTTACTTAAATGATTTTAAGTCTTCTTGTTTTCAAGGTTTCTGTTAATTTGCTAATCATGGATGGAAAAACCTATGACTTTATCTTACTCTTCGAAAGAAGGTATTATATTTTTTTTTGTACTTATTATGTGTAATTATTGTTCACAAATTCCCAAACTATCTGGGATTTGGGTGTATATTTTAGCCAAAACTGCACGCCAAATGAAACCAGCATTAATGGATAAGGTAATGTGAAACGTTGCCTTGTAAACCTCTCGAATACCTCCTCTTTTATTTCTCATTCCCCGGCATCTTCTATATAAGTGATCTGAATTGAGATAATTCATTCACTTCAAATTCTCCAACATTTCATTTCTTTAACTAAAATATGGCACTCCAATATGCAAATCCAGTGTACAAGAAATGCGATATGGTGGAAATAATAGGATACCAGCCTGACTATATAGGCTCCTACTACACCGCCCAAATCATAGCTCCGCTGGAAGATGATAAATTTCTAGTACAGTATGAGAAAATTTTTTCCCGATTCCAAGAACACCCTCTACTGGAAATTGTTGACCAACGCTACATTAGGCTGCCGCCACCAACACCAGACCGGAACGCGTCTTTTGCAATGGGTGAAGAGGTGAATGTGTTTGATTTTATTGTTGGTTATAAACCCCGTTACAATCTCTTCTTTGTTGGGTTTCCCCACCATCCTGGCCAAATTGGGGATTATTCTATGTCAGTGATTCGCAAACACGTGTGAATTGCCATGGAATTTCATGCTGGATCAGTGGAGATGTGTTTTGTCTTTTTCATATTTTTCTAGTACTGTTTAAATGTTTTTTGGAACTGAACTGTTTTGTTCTTGAACTCGGTTTGTTTAACTAGTTAATGATGTGTTATGTTCTTGGTATTTTATTATTTTATTTTATATTGTTTTTTTTTTTTGTCTGTTTTTAGTATGCCTTTTCATATAACTTTTTTTATTCTTGAACTGTATACTAATACTGTTTCCTTAATTATTGTGTTGTTTTTTGCCTATTTTTTGTATGACTTTTCACATTACTTGTGATCTTTGGACTGGAAACAAGAGCAGCAGAGAAGAGATACTAAGCTTATTGGGGAGATGGGTATACTGTAGCTGCTAAAGAGGAATGAACATGGGTGTTTGTAAGCAGATTGGCGACAATTTGTTATACTACTGAGGCCAAGAGTGCATTATTGGCCATTGAATTAGCTAGTAAACTTAAGTTATTTTATAATCTCGTCTACATATAAGTTTAGTGATATGGGAGACTGTAATACTTATTTTATTTATATTATTTTTCATCATTTTACTTAAAAAAACAATAATAATTGTTACCCAGAAATAAAAACTTTTTATTTAAGATTAGACTTCCTACAGTCGTTCAACAATTTCAAAAATATTATCTCTGTTCAAATTAAAATACTCATGGTGAACTCTTAATGTAGAGATGTTGTAATCTTGAGTTTTAGTTGGATAGTTTGGAAACCCCGTGATTTTTGTCCCGGTTCATGTCCAATTACTTCTATTTTGTCCCCAATGTCATAATCAGGATAAAGGAATTCAAAACAGATACTGCTGCTGCTTGAACTTGACTGATATCTAACCTATATAAGTAGTCACTGCCTACCACCAACACGTATCCCAAAAAGTTGAACAGTCTCCAACCCTTCAGTTACTCAAATTCTCAAGAAATTCAAAAGACTATACACCCCCAAATTCAAATACTCATTAATTTTTGTAATTAATGTTTTTACTTGTCAAATCCCACCAACCCAGCCAATGAATCAATTTGATATCAAGAGTCTATAGAGGCATTATTCGGTTATGAAATTTCAAATGAAATTAAAACAAAAATTTAACTTAAATTATTTTTTCATACATCATAACCCAGATCAAACAGCCAATTTCCGTTTACACAACAAAAAGTATGGTGAACTCTTATTTTTGAAATGTGGTAGTCGCTATCTTGGTCCGGGTACCCGGGGAAAGAGATTTTGTAAAAATCTTCAGATTTGCACTTTTTAACATACCCATGCCACCAACCGCCATGAGTGTTGACATCCACTTCTTGTTTTTTCCTTAAGGGTTCTAGTGGAACAGATGGTATATGGGGACGGATCCAATTGAACGCCAGAACTTCCTCCAAAGGGCCTGATTTTTCTTCTTTTTTTAGGGTTGAGTAACGGACGGTATACTTGTTGTTTGGAAGCTTCGCAGTGATGGAACCACGGTAAAATGAACTGTACAGTCCGTCTTCATGGCCGATGATTTCAATCTTATCACCAACATTGTAATTTGGATAAAGGAAGACAAAATTGTTGTTGGCCCTCGCCATGTCAATTGAACTGTTATAAA
This sequence comes from Vinca minor, assembly GCA_026122235.1. Lineage (NCBI taxonomy): Eukaryota > Viridiplantae > Streptophyta > Magnoliopsida > Gentianales > Apocynaceae > Vinca > Vinca minor. The sequence goes on from JAOCZM010000026.1 coordinate 6,633,959, forward strand.
GATGAAAATAAATAATTAACCAAACCGAACATTTTACTGGAGAAGATGAAAGGAAGATACTCGGACAATGACTTTGATGCACTGCAATTTCAAACTAAAAACACTATGAAAATGTTAGACAACCAAATCCTATATTAATACCCACTACCCACCCTTATCAACGGTCCAATCCCAAGAAAGACAAAACATGACTTTGTTTCCAACATCTCGAAACCGCAAGAAATTTAATGTCTGAATTGAAATACAGTGAGATAAGAAAAATTGTCCAACAATCAAGTACAATTGAAAAAAACTAAGTTTCATGAAATGAAAATGCAATGCAGTAGAAAATTCAAACGGTTCACCACCATCATGTTGTTTATGATTAGGATTCCTACAATTAAAAAAACACAAATTATGTTAGTATGAGGTTTAAATTAAAAAATAAATATTAAAACAAAAAAGAATTAGTGCAAGTGTAATACTTATGTTGTTGGTAATGCCACCATAGGTGCTTCTGAATGTCCTAAAGTTCATTCATCGACGGAGCGACCACCTCTTTGAACGCGGTTCCCACGAACACCTCGCCCACGACCCCTACCTCGATTAAAATTTTCTATTCGTCATCTTAATCTGTTTGTCCGAGGACACCCGCGTGTCCGCGTTACTCTAGGATTTTGTACTGTAACTTCTAAGGAATGCTCACCTGAGGGAGAATTTGAAATGTCTTCGGGAAATGGATTTTCAACTTCACTGGATTTGTTCAACTCTTCATAGGTGTACTCTAAGAACAATTTCATCAATTCAAATCTTGATGCACAAGATATAGATAATTCAACATTTTTATTAAAAAGCGACTCCAATTCCTTGAACCTTTTGTACTCCGGTGTTACTTGGGGGTATCCATCATCGTTAAACATTAAAATATGTTTTCGAAACACATCTTTTCTCCACCTCTTCAACAAATATTTTTCAGGAACAATATCAATTTTTTTAGACACAAAACTCTGGGTATGTGTGCACACAACAAACCTTTTAACTCAAACTTTCTGCAATTGCACTTCAGTATACATCATTCTGGCCTATACATCACTGTAAAAATAAATTCTTTGATGTAATGAAAAGTTGTCAATGACGTCTCAATTACCAGACATTTTTCATATCCGCTCTCTCTTCAATCGAAATCTTGATCGCCCTCCTCATGCGGTTCATCTGTCTCCGAGTCCGTGACCAATTGACAATTCAACATTCTTTTAATCTCCAACTGAAACTCTTCAAACAAATCATTGATATATACTTTCTGAAATTGACTCTTCCACGTATAACCTGAAATGCAGTTTACCAGATATTCTTGGACTTGAACTCTGCTGCAGCTTCATTCTCAATCTTATTTTTTATTGCAATTTCAAATTGCTCCACAAATTGCTTCAAAGTGCTCGATGAGTGCACGTAACCATCAAAGAAAGCGTGCATACCCTCGCTCTTTTGAGTTGAATACATTCCACCCTAAAAAATATGATTGAGATAGATAGGAACCCACATTTTTTTTTTCGGCAAACAATTTCAACAACCACTGATTACCGTGCAAATTATATTTTTCAAGAAATGATTCCCAATTCCTAACAAAAATGGCTTTACTAACACTCCCGTATACAACGGTTTTAAACTCTTTTTTGACAAGGGCATGGTATTCAACCCCCTTGAACTTTTTAGGCAATTTTGATAGTATATGCCATATGCAATACCTACGAATGGTTGTAGGAAACTCAGCAGTAAGGGCATTCCCTACACTATCACACTGATCACTCATAACAACAACGGGGGTCTTCCCCCCCATAACATCTAACCATGTCCTAAAAAACCACCTATATGTAGCCGTATCTTCTTGGGATGTAAGTGATGAACCCAACAAAATGGATTGTCCATGATGATTAATTTCGACAATACAAACAAACGACAACTTATACCGGTTAACTAAATATGTGGAATCTACACTAACAACATCACAAAATTGCTCATACGCTGCTCTACTGTGTGGGTGAACCCAAAATACACTGTCAAGTCTACCCTCTTCGTCAATTCGGACAGAGTGAAAAAAATACGAATTTTTCCTTTGCATTCTCATAAACATTTGATAAATACAATCTGCATCCCCTTACCTAATCCTTCTCTCCTATTTCTGTCAATATAGTTCCGGACATCCTTGATCTGGAAAGGTAAATTTTCTGGACCACCGGCATCAACTTCTAACATCCTTGCGCTTTTACAAGGTCTAATTCCAACCTTATCATTAGACTTCAATCTCCGTTTAACTTCCGACGAAATTTTTCGATGAGCCCTCATGAATCTCGACATTGATGGATTTAGATCGTGATTGTGAGTATCAATTATTTTTGAAACTTCCCACATTCCATTAAAGCGTAAAATTGCACTAAGCTGTGCAGGATAGTCGATTCTCATGGTACGCTTGAGATCGTGACCGTTCCGACCTCTATCGCAACATATTGTAGTATACTTTCTAATATCAGAATTTTTACCTTTAGATCCACATTTGTGAACAACACTAAAACCCTTTTTTTTTTTTTTGCGTATTCGAGATAACTTAGAAATAGATCATATAGGCTTGGAAAAAATAAACCAATTTTTATTGTTTCACCAGAATCTGTAGTTTCTTCATTAAGTAGTTGTTCACCACCAACTACATCTTCTCCAGTTGCAATATGCACATCAAAATTTTCATAGCTTCCGGAAGCATCCATAGCTAGAGGAATTGTTGCATGCTCACCAAAAATAATTAAATCCTCGTTCCTTTCGCCATTAAATCTTGAACTCATATTTAACAAAAAAAATTAAAGCTTATGGATCAATGTTTTTTAACTATACAGATGTTAAGGAAATTGAAAAGTAAAAACCAAAATTTTTGCAGTGTTGTAAACAAATTGAAAGGAATAAGAACGAAAACAAAAGAAAATTTTGGGCTGCAAAGATGTAAATGAAAAGAGCAAAAAATTTGCAAAGGATGGAGAAAATGTTTGTGGGGTGTAATGGAAGCTTTATAGCTATGTTCACTTTGAAACTTGACACAAAAATCAATGACCTTATTATTGATTTTTTTTTCTCTCGGTTTCAGTAGACATATCAGGGTTATAATTGTAATTTTGATCCTTTTTTTTCATATTGAAAAGACACTTCAGGAGCATTATTGTCCTCTTAATTAATTTTGATCAAATTTAATCGATTTTTAATTAATTTAGCTTAGTCACCTAGCATCACTCTTTTACTTAATGGTTAAGCTTTTTTCCTTTTCGAATACCACAACTGGAGTGTCTCTTTTATTAGAAGTTGAAAGCCCAAAGTCTCTAGTTTGCTGTTTCACCTTCCTCTCAACTAGGGAATTCCAGACGCCTTTTTTGTTTTTTGTTTCCCAGGAAATTTAACACCAATTTTTTTTTACTTTTAATGGATTCCAAGGTCGAAAATCACCGATCAGGACGGCAAGATAACAAGGAAGAAGAAAAGGTCACCTCTTTTCCGTTTTTTTCTTCTTTTATTACAGCCAAAATTTCATTTTGGAAATATATGTATCCATTTTTCCATTTGAAATCTTTTTTTATGATTGTTTCCTTGTTTTATTATTATTTTGACTATTTTACGTTAAGGGTTTTGTTTAAGGACTTTGTTAGGCTAATAGAATTATTGGCTAAAAGATTGACTAAAATAGTTTTTTTTTGACCTTTTTGCCTTATAGTTGGGTGAATCCCTTATACCAACAGGGGTAAGATAGTCATTTAACACTCTCAATTTGGGAGTTTATGGTTTCTATCCCAAAATTCTAGGGGTAAATCATTTTCTTTTGTTTAATTATTTCTAGCCATCCTGAAAATGCTTAGGCTGAATTTTCTTATGTAAAGCTTTTTTTATGTTCTTGGCTTAGAGATTAATGGATAATACTCCTCAATTTCATATAATATAAGTTGTTTAGGATAAATAGCAAAAGTAAAGAAGAAAAAAATAATGTATTTTATGATAGATTCCAAGTTTTCACCTCTGTACTCGCGTAAAATTTAATGTTTCAACTATAATAACTACAAACATTTGATTTACTGGGTTCTTGGAGCAGTGAAACATGTATAGAACATTATGAGGTAGCAATCTTTTCTAGTTTTTGTAATAGGGTAAGATTTAATTCTTGAAAAGGAAAAAGAATCATTGTTCTAACTAAATTGAGAATAAGAGTAGGCTGTTTTAAGTAAGTTTGCTAATTTTTCAATTCAAAATGTAGCAGGTGTTTGTGAGAAACCCTTAAATATTGGAACCTTTTGCATCTAGTTGAATTACTTGTAGCCATTTTCAACAACAACAATAACATAATTCATCAAGTCACCAATAATTGGGGTATGGGTTGGGGAGAGATAGGAGACATACATAACTTTTGGCAATAAATGCACAAAGTGGCTGCTCTTAGAATACCACTGAAATAAGATGATTGAAGATTGACATAACCTTTAGCAATTAATGATGCACAAAGTGGTTGCTCACAAAATACCACTGAAATAATAGCTTCTATAACGTCATATTTGCTACGGAATCATGCCATATACCGTCACTTTTACTACGAAATCATGCCCTAAAATCAAAGCCAAAAGACATCAGAGAAGGCAAACCCATAAACCATTTTGATTTATATTGCCCTGTTAAATTAGTAAAATAGCTACTTTCATGGCCACAGTTTAAGTAATCCTCATGCATGTTGGGATCCCTTTATTTTTTTATGTATGAATTTGTGTTTTGTATACAGCCATTGAGGTGGGGGAACATTTGAGCATTAGTTATGGAGTTGAATATGAATCATATTCTAAAGAGTCTTGTTTTTATTTTTTCCTCTTCTATTTCTCTACAGCTAAACTTATATTTCAAGGTTATCAAAACTGTTGCTATGGAAGTAAAGAAATCAGAGACTGTAAGAGATGTAAAAGCAATGATGAAAGAACAGGAAGATATACCAGAATGTGTTCAGCAAATCTTTTTCAGTGGTGATCGCCTTCAAGATGACAAAAAGCTGGTTGATTATGGCATTCAGCAGAATTCCACTCTTAAGATTTTTGTCCAGAATTCGGCGCCATTGAGACTAAACATCAAAATTTCACCTTATGAGAAAAAATTCATTGTGGTTGAAGCGAATGCATATGACACTATCCAGAACGTAAAATCTTTGATCAGTGCAAAAGAAGGAATTAATTCTAATAGTTTCAGCCTAATTAAGGCCGGGAAGACACTTGAAGGTGACAAGACATTAGCCTCTCTTAATATTCACGGAGGGGAATCAACAACGCTTCACATAGTTACTAAGCCGAGGAATATGTTGCCAATCTCTGTGAAAATGCCAAGTGGAGTAATGGTGAAGATAGAAGTGAATTTGTTGCAAAAGGTTCGCGATATCAAAACTTTAGTCGAAAGCATGGTTGGTTTCTCTGTCGATGATATGAGGCTAACTTATGATGGGAAGGAACTCGAGGATTCAGAGGCCTTACATCGTTACAATTTTAAAGAAGAACCCGTCTTGGAGATGTCGCCCCAACCTCGAGCGTTTCAGATATTCATTAAGCCTGGGTATGGCAAAACAACAACTCTTGATGTTTGGGGAGAGGACTTGGTAAAGAATGTGAAGGATAAGATTGTACAGAAGCTAAAATTGCCAGCTCATGTCCATTATCTTCTTGTGTTTGAAGGGAAAGCTTTAAGCGATGATCGAAATTTGGCTAGTTACAACATCCAGAAGAATTCTAACTTGATTTCGTCTCTTCGGGTCATCTCAGACTGAAACGCAATGATGAACTTTGAAATCAAAGATAGTTTTTGGGGAACATTCAAACTTTCTTGAAAGGGTAGATGATGGAATTGAACTCAGACAAGAATATTATATAGTTATTGGTCTAGTTTTATTCACTTTTGCTGTTCATAACTCTGCTGATTCATGAAACAACTATGTTAGGCAAATTATGATGACAGAAAAACTAGTTAGATGTATAATGTTTGTGTCTCCATTTGGTATTGGTTGTTTTATGGTAAAAATTTTGCAATGGATTATTTGCAGGCTTGGTTGTGATTTCTTTACTCAACTTAGTAATGGAATTTATATTTGTCCATTTAGAAATACTATAAAGGGATGATGGAGAGAAAGGTTAGTAATGGAAAGAAGTTTAAGGTAATAGATCCTTGAATTGAAGAAGACCCATTTGTATTTAAATGTTTACCAATGAATATGAATTCTAGATCCTTGAATTGAAGAAGACCCATTTGTATAGACAAAGAGAGAGGTTCCTCAATCATATAACCGTCTTTGTAAGATTGACTCTATAATCCCCTCATATAAATTGGGCAGAACCTACATATGTAGGCGAGAGAAATGGTATTGAATGTGAGGATTTTTTTCTAATATGAATCACGGTCTAGATTTATCCACACCAGCATAAATCTTTCTCTCTTTTGATGCGAATAAATTTAGGCAACGTGATTCATATCAGAATTAACCGGAATGTGAGGGATAGGAGAGAGAAGATTGGAGAAATAGTTTGAATAGATTATAAAAGAAAATATTGGAGAGATAAATATTTTAATAATAGAAGCTAGTGTTGACTAGAAGGATAGCTTAGTGCCCTTTGGTTGGGAAAATTTCAAGGTATAGTCGCCATTGTGGGACTGGTCCCACAGTTCTCTAACATTAATTGAGGCGGGATCTACTTTACAGGTAGGCCACATCCCAATTTATGTGAAATGACCGTGGGACCAGTCCTACAAGAGCGTATCAATGCTCGAGTGACCCCTTTGGTGGATCGTGCTGGATGCTGAAACCAACATTTGTATCTCAAACGCTGTTTTCAGAGCGTTTGGCATACGAAACAGTTAAACGTTAGGATCCGTTTAACAACGAAATCATCTTTAGCTTTAGCGATTTAAAAAGCTAGTAATCCTAACTTTTTTCGAAACGATGTAAAAGAAGGCTAGTGCTATTAGTACAAGTGTTGACTCAGAATCATAGATTTTAAATTCGACATAATTTCTTAATAACAATATTTTTTTCTCTTTTCTTTTCTTTTTTTTAAAAATGTCGTGGAAGGATAGATGGTACTGAAATCAAATTAGGAAATTAAAATAATTATTTTGAATAGGAGGGAGTATTTCTTATTTCAAAATTTACTTGGGAAAAGCAATCCCATCCCTATAAAAGAAAAAAGAAAAAAGAAAAAAGAAAAAAGAAAAAAGAAAAAAAATTACTAAAGACAGGAAGAGTTCACAAATTGTGATTAATCCAAAATTTGCACATTACCCTCAAAATCATGAATCATAGTAAAAAATGTACTAAACTTAATTTCATCATTATTCTTCTGATAAATGGTTGGGACAAAAAGTGAAAAAGTTTAATAAATAGCTATTTAGGTTACTGAAATTTTGAGCACTTGGTCATTTTTGATTAATTATATCACCGCTAGTATATATATGTGGCTAAAAATTACTTTTTGTGATGATTTTCGGTTAAATTAGACACGTGTTGATCATGTGATTAAGATAACACCTATTATATAAAATGTAACACTTTTCTAAAAATCTGTAATACTTGTTAAATAAATGTAAAAAAAAAAAATACTGACACTTTTTATTTTGCAGTATAGTCGCGGCGGAAACAAAGTAGGTGTTCAACAAAAGCTATACACAAAATTCTTGTTTATTTATACTATTAACTATTCATAGGCCATTCTCAAGTGTGTAACATTTTCTGAGATGAGAAAAGCCATTTGGTACATTGTATTTATTGTTCCAAATAAATTGTATTTATTCATTTTTAATAGAAGCATTCAAGTTCATGATAAATAGACAAGTTTCTCGTTGGGATAAGCATCGAAAGCGGCTAATTTTTGTTACTTGCACCCTTTCACCACTGCTTCACTCTTGATTGTTTTCACTCTACTCACAGCATAATACTATATCAATGGTGCCTGACTTCATTTCAAAAATGAAAATCATCACGTTGAAAGGAATTGAAAAGGAGACTACGATTTTTTATGAGGCGGATGTTCAAAGTGGTTTGGTGGGTGAGAGTGCCTCGATTGTTGGCCGTTTCGTGAGCATTACCGATCATCTCCCCCGCTATTTCCACATCCTATTGAATCATGCGTGAGACTGTGCAAAGGTAACGTACCAAAAAATTGGATTCAATACCTACTGTTTTTTCTTCCTAATAAAAAATTATACAGATTGTGTCCTAAACACCGGCCATTGGTGTTTTGATAATGTAATGCTAGTGGTTAAACGTATAAAACCAGGTACACCTATTATTGATGCACTCTTTGCTACATGACAATTTTGGTTACAGTTACAGTTTGAGTCGCATATCTTTCTAACAACAGAGATGGCTACCAAATCAGCAAAAGATTTTGATACTTGCATTATGGTGCAAATCCGTGAGATGGCTGATGGACTGAGATTTTACCGCTTCAGAGCAAATTTAGATGTTACCATCCCTCCCCGGCGAGTACTCCGAGCCAAAGCACCAAAAATTGGAACGTTTGATGGTTGTTTCCGCTATGAACGACTACCCGACTTTTGCAACCATTATAGAAAATTGGACCATCTGCTGATAGCGTGTCCGGAATTGCCTCCCGTAGTCCACAGTGTAGACCCAAGAAAACTTCGAATTTGATTTGATGTTTCATGCTTCGAAGGAAATGAAGTCAAAATCGGTTGAATTTGTTCACCTCAATGTGTCTGACCCCCCTGTACCAGCAATTCAAATGGAAAATCAGGAGATTGGAAATAAAAGCATCTCAACAATTCTACCTGGTGATAAACTTGTATTAGATGGGGATTCTATTGAATTTGTATTAGAAGACCCGGTGTACTTTATTTTGCCGAGAACAACGTTTTTCCCTTGCTCCCTGGTCGTTCCAGTGACCCGTCTTCATCGCAGCCGCCATTAATTTCCCTTCATCTCCGAAATCCAAGAGGCGTTTGACAGGTAAGTGCTTCCCTAAATGTGCTTCCCTTAACCAATGTCGTCCATTTTTCCTTTTCCTTTGATGTTGTATCCACCCAAGCCCCTCTCAATTTCTTTTGCAAATTCAGTAGAATCCCCATCAAATAGAATTTTATCACCAGGTACAATTGTTGAGATTCTTTCATTTCCAATCCCATGATTCTCAATTTGAATTTATTGTACAGAGGGGTAGCCGCATTGAGGTGAACAAATTCATCCGATTTTGACGTCATTCCTAGAATTTATTGGGTTCAATAATTTTCTCAATGGAACAATATGAGCCGTCTGATTGAACTATCCAACGGCCACCATTTGGTATGCAAGTTGCCTTTAGTATAATATTATACACATTGGACAATATTGGCATTCGGAGTGGTCATGTCACTTAACACATTTGCACTCCCAATACACGCAAACGGTCTTGTCCATTTGTTGTCCCAATGCACGCCCCCAGTCAACCCTATTAAATTCTTCTCAGGGTGTATTACTTCGTTTGTCTCCTACTTGCCACAATAAGTAGGAAAATGAAGTTTTTTTGGCTTTCTTAGAGATTTTTATTTTATTTTAAAAAATATTTCCCTAAAAAAATATTATTCTACTAATTTTATTTTTCTTAAAAATGTTTGTTTTTAATAAAATATTAAAATATAATATTACTCTTTTAAATATATTTTATATATCATTCATTCAATTTAAGAAAAATAATATTGATAATGTCATTAAAAAACATATTAAATGGTTTCTTAAACATGTAATTAAAAATTTATAAATTTATAAAAAATTAACGTCTGTGATTATTTAGTATTTATTGGGTTAAAATATTTTCGTATAATGACTATCAAAAACCAATCTGAGCAGTCCGATAGATTACTCCAACGACAGAAGTTAATAAGTAAGGAGCATTAAATATAGAGTTGTGCACCACACTCTGATTGCAGTACATCGGCACTTACCATTGCTATCCCAATACACGTTGTCAGGTTATTTATTCCCCCAATACACGCCAAGTCTTCCAATCAACCCGTATTAATGTCTTCTTGGAAGCTGGAATTTCTATACTATTTCAAACAATAGATAGTTAAGTTTGTGTAACCCAACAATGGCAGGATGTTGGTTAAATTGGCATTGGCATTCTCATCGAGTTATTGTTTCTTTATGAAACCATGGATCAAATCTATCCACCAACCAAATTTATTTTTTGTTTAATTTAATTGGGTTTTTTTTTAATAATTTCTTATTAATGAATATTATTATTTTTAATGCATTTGTAATTGTACGATTTGTTAAATAAACTATACAAATCAATATTCAACATATAATTTTCCAACGATTTGTAATTATTATTAAATCGCAAGATTTATAATCAAACATACATCGTATAATTAATCAAACAATAATACTACACCATTATGAATCGTATAATTACTATCAACACAATATTAGTTATATGAATGTTTAACATAACGTTTCCATCGTCGACTTAGTTTAATAATGAAATAATAATATTACACCATTATGACTTCTATAATTACCATCAACACAATATTAGTTATATGAATGTTTAACATAACGTTTCCATCGTCGACTTAGTGTAATAATCAAAAAATAATATTACACCATTAGGAATCGTATAATTACTATCAACAAAATATTAGTTATATGAATGTTTAACATAATGTTTCCATCGTCGACTTAGTTTAATAATGAAACAATAATATTACACCATTATGACTTCTATAATTACCATCAACACAATATTAGTTATATGAATGTTTAACATAACGTTTCCATCGTCGACTTAGTGTAATAATCAAAAAATAATACTACACCATTATGAATCGTATAATTACTATCAACACAATATTAGTTATATGAATGTTTAACATAACGTTTCCATCGTCGACTTAATTTAATAATGAAACAATAATATTACACCATTATGACTTCTATAATTACCATCAACACAATATTAGTTATATGAATGTTTAACATAACGTTTCCATCGTTGACTTAGTGTAATAATAAAAAAATAATACTACACCATTATGAATCGTATAATTACTATCAACACAATATTAGTTATATGAATGTTTAACATAACGTTTCCATCGTCGACTTAGTTTAATAATGAAACAATAATGGTACACCATTATGACTTCTATAATTACCATCAACATAGTTTTAGTTATAAGAATGTTTAACATAATGTTAAGGTATTAATACACTATAATTGCTTGAAATAAAATTCGAAATTAGTATTTAATTGAAGTAATTATAGTGCAATCAAACTATACAATAATATTTAGGGGTCTGATTGCAATGAAAAACTTAAAACAAGAGTCTTAAAAATTCTAATTTTTTTTACCATTTGGACATAGTTGTAATTACCTTTAGGACTAAAGGGTTTCAATTTAGATATTTTACTTGGACCTAGGGGTTGCAATTTTTACAAATTATTAATAGCCATGTCATCGATCCCGGATATACCCTAGTGGTTTATCCGGACCGTTATCCGGACCGTTCATGTCAACAACATCCAACGGACGGCCATTAATTGTTAGTCATAAACTAAATATATTCCATTGTATGATTGCTCTATTCCATTCCATTGCTTCTTGTTCAGTTGTATAACATTTTGTCCGGTTTTACATCTTCTTTCCTTTCATTTCCATTCCATTGAAATGTCAACTTCATCTTTTAACAACAATCAAAATAGTAATCGCGGTCAATCAAACGTTATACTTTGTCACTATGATTATCATGCACTTCTCATAACCGCCCAAACAGAAAGGAATAGGGGTATAAAATTCCTTGGTTGTCACTTTTTCAAGGTAAAGAGGTAGAACTTGTATGACATCCATACTCTCTAGTACTTCTAATATTTGAAAGTTATTGACCAATTTTTTTTATTATATTTTGGTAGGACATGAATGTCAGATGTAATTTCTTTTGGTGGCTTGAGGATGAATACGAAAGATCCATACTAGTAACTGGAGGAGGAATGAAATTGTTACAAACAGAACTAGCAACCTTGAAGGAAGAAGTGAAGAAACTTCAACAACTACTTCAAAAAAAGAATAAGCGTTCACACATTATTCTTTTATTTTTTTCTATTTTAATGTTCATGTGTATTTTAGTTTTACTTAAATGATTTTAAGTCTTCTTGTTTTCAAGGTTTCTGTTAATTTGCTAATCATGGATGGAAAAACCTATGACTTTATCTTACTCTTCGAAAGAAGGTATTATATTTTTTTTTGTACTTATTATGTGTAATTATTGTTCACAAATTCCCAAACTATCTGGGATTTGGGTGTATATTTTAGCCAAAACTGCACGCCAAATGAAACCAGCATTAATGGATAAGGTAATGTGAAACGTTGCCTTGTAAACCTCTCGAATACCTCCTCTTTTATTTCTCATTCCCCGGCATCTTCTATATAAGTGATCTGAATTGAGATAATTCATTCACTTCAAATTCTCCAACATTTCATTTCTTTAACTAAAATATGGCACTCCAATATGCAAATCCAGTGTACAAGAAATGCGATATGGTGGAAATAATAGGATACCAGCCTGACTATATAGGCTCCTACTACACCGCCCAAATCATAGCTCCGCTGGAAGATGATAAATTTCTAGTACAGTATGAGAAAATTTTTCCTGATTCCAAGAACACCCCTCTACTGGAAATTGTTGACCAACGCTACATTAGGCTGCCGCCACCAACACCAGACCGGAACGCGTCTTTTGCAATGGGTGAAGAGGTGAATGTGTTTGATTTTATTGTTGGTTATAAACCCCGTTACAATCTCTTCTTTGTTGGGTTTCCCCACCATCCTGGCCAAATTGGGGATTATTCTATGTCAGTGATTCGCAAACACGTGTGAATTGCCATGGAATTTCATGCTGGATCAGTGGAGATGTGTTTTGTCTTTTTCATATTTTTCTAGTACTGTTTAAATGTTTTTTGGAACTGAACTGTTTTGTTCTTGAACTCGGTTTGTTTAACTAGTTAATGATGTGTTATGTTCTTGGTATTTTATTATTTTATTTTATATTGTTTTTTTTTTTTGTCTGTTTTTAGTATGCCTTTTCATATAACTTTTTTTATTCTTGAACTGTATACTAATACTGTTTCCTTAATTATTGTGTTGTTTTTTGCCTATTTTTTGTATGACTTTTCACATTACTTGTGATCTTTGGACTGGAAACAAGAGCAGCAGAGAAGAGATACTAAGCTTATTGGGGAGATGGGTATACCTGTAGTCTGCTAAAGAGGAATGAACATGGGTGTTTGTAAGCAGATTGGCGACAATTTGTTATACTACTGAGGCCAAGAGTGCATTATTGGCCATTGAATTAGCTAGTAAACTTAAGTTATTTTATAATCTCGTCTACATATAAGTTTAGTGATATGAGAGACTGTAATACTTATTTTATTTATATTATTTTTTCATCATTTTACTTAAAAAAACAATAATAATTGTTACCCGAAATAAAAACTTTTTATTTAAGATTAGACTTCCTACAGTCGTTCAACAATTTCAAAAATATTATCTCTGTTCAAATTAAAATACTCATGGTGAACTCTTAATGTAGAGATGTTGTAATCTTGAGTTTTAGTTGGATAGTTTGGAAACCCCGTGATTTTTGTCCCGGTTCATGTCCAATTACTTCTATTTTGTCCCCAATGTCATAATCAGGATAAAGGAATTCAAAACAGATACTGCTGCTGCTTGAACTTGACTGATATCTAACCTATATAAGTAGTCACTGCCTACCACCAACACGTATCCCAAAAAAGTTGAACAGCTTCCAACCCTTCGACCACTCAAATTCTCAAGAAATTCAAAAGACTATACACCCCCCAAATTCAAATACTCATTAATTTTTTGTAATTAATGTTTTTACTTGTCAAATCCCACCAACCCAGCCAATGAATCAATTTGATATCAAGAGTCTATAGAGGCATTATTCGGTTCTGAAATTTCAAATGAAATTAAAACAAAAATTTAACTTAAATTATTTTTTCATACATCATAACCCAGATCAAACAACCAATTTCCGTTTACACAACAAAAAGTATGGTGAACTCTTATTTTTGAAATGTGGTAGTCGCTATCTTAGTCCGGTTACCTGGGAAAGGAGATTTTGTAAAAATCTTCAGATTTGCACTTTTTAACATACCCATGCCACCAACCGCCATGAGTGTTGACATCCACTTCTTGCTTTTCCCATAAGATTTATAGTGGAACAGATGGTGGACGGGGACGAATCCAACTGAACGCCAGAACCTCCTCCAAAGGGCCTGATTTTTCGTCATTTTTTTGGGTTGAGTAACGGATGGTATACTTGTTGTTTGGAAGCTTCGCAGTGATGGAACCACGGTAAAATGAATTGTACAGTCCGTCTTCATTGCCGATGATTTCAATCTTATCACCAACATTGTAATCTGGATAAGGGAAGACAGAATTGTTATTGGCCCTCGCCATGTCAATTGAACTGTTATAAAAATGAAAATAAATAATTAACCAAACCGAACATTTTACTGGAGAAGATGAAAGGAAGATACTCGGACAATGACTTTGATGCACTGCAATTTCAAACTAAAAACACTATGAAAATGTTAGACAACCAAATCCTATATTAATACCCACTACCCACCCTTATCAACGGTCCAATCCCAAGAAAGACAAAACATGACTTTGTTTCCAACATCTCGAAACCGCAAGAAATTTAATGTCTGAATTGAAATACAGTGAGATAAGAAAAATTGTCCAACAATCAAGTACAATTGAAAAAAACTAAGTTTCATGAAATGAAAATGCAATGCAGTAGAAAATTCAAACGGTTCACCACCATCATGTTGTTTATGATTAGGATTCCTACAATTAAAAAAACACAAATTATGTTAGTATGAGGTTTAAATTAAAAAATAAATATTAAAACAAAAAAGAATTAGTGCAAGTGTAATACTTATGTTGTTGGTAATGCCACCATAGGTGCTTCTGAATGTCCTAAAGTTCATTCATCGCCGGAGCGACCACCTCTTTGAACGCGGTTCCCACGAACACCTCGCCCACGACCCCTACCTCGATTAAAATTTTCTATTCGTCATCTTAATCTGTTTGTCCGAGGACACCCGCGTGTCCGCGTTACTCTAGGATTTTGTACTGTAACTTCTAAGGAATGCTCACCTGAGGGAGAATTTGAAATGTCTTCGGGAAATGGATTTTCAACTTCACTGGATTTGTTCAACTCTTCATAGGTGTACTCTAAGAACAATTTCATCAATTCAAATCTTGATGCACAAGATATAGATAATTCAACATTTTTATTAAAAAGCGACTCCAATTCCTTGAACCTTTTGTACTCCGGTGTTACTTGGGGGTATCCATCATCGTTAAACATTAAAATATGTTTTCGAAACACATCTTTTCTCCACCTCTTCAACAAATATTTTTCAGGAACAATATCAATTTTTTTTAGACACAAAACTCTGAGTATGTGTGCACACAACAAACCTTTTGACTCAAACTTTCTGCAATTGCACTTCAGTATACATCCTTCTAGCCTATACATCACTGTGAAAATAAATTCTTTGATGTAATGAAAAGTTGTTAATGACGCCTCAATTACTGGACATTTTTTCATATCCGCTCTCTCTTCAATCGAAATCTTGATCGCCCTCCTCATGCGGTTCATCCGTCTCCCGAGTCCGTGACCAATTGACAATTCAACATTCTTTTAATCTCCAATCGAAACTCTTCAAACAAATCATTGATATATACTTTCGAAATTGACTCTTCCACGTATAACCCGAAATGCGGGTTTACCGGATATTCTTGGACTTGAACTCGCTGCAGCTTCATTCTCAATCTTATTTTTTTATTGCAATTTCAAATTGCTCCACAAATTGCTTCAAAGTGCTCGATGAGTGCACGTAACCATCAAAGAAAGTGTGCATACCCTCGCTCATTTGAGTTGAATACATTCCATCCCAAAAAATATGATTGAGATAGATAGGAACCCACATTTTTTTTTCCGCAAACAATTTCAACAACCACTGATTACCGAGCAAATTATAATTTTCAAGAAATGATTCCCAATTCCTAACAAAAATGGCTTTACTAACACTCTCGTATACAACAGTTTTAAACTCTTTTTTGACAAGGGCATGGTATTCAACCCTTTGAACTTTTCAGGCAATTTTGATAGTATATGCCATATGCAATACCTACGAATGGTTGTAGGAAACTCAGCAGTAAGGGCATTCCCTACACTATCACACTGATCACTCATAACAACAACGGGGGTCTTCCCCCCCATAACATCTAACCATGTCCTAAAAAACCACCTATATGTAGCCGTATCTTCTTGGGATGTAAGTGATGAACCCAACAAAATGGATTGTCCATGATGATTAATTTCGACAATACAAACAAACGACAACTTATACCGGTTAACTAAATATGTGGAATCTACACTAACAACATCACAAAATTGCTCATACGCTGCTCTACTGTGTGGGTGAACCCAAAATACACTGTCAAGTCTACCCTCTTCGTCAATTCGGACAGAGTGAAAAAAATACGAATTTTTCCTTTGCATTCTCATAAACATTTGATAAATACAATCTGCATCCCCTTACCTAATCCTTCTCTCCTATTTCTGTCAATATAGTTCCGGACATCCTTGATCTGGAAAGGTAAATTTTCTGGACCACCGGCATCAACTTCTAACATCCTTGCGCTTTTACAAGGTCTAATTCCAACCTTATCATTAGACTTCAATCTCCGTTTAACTTCCGACGAAATTTTTCGATGAGCCCTCATGAATCTCGACATTGATGGATTTAGATCGTGATTGTGAGTATCAATTATTTTTGAAACTTCCCACATTCCATTAAAGCGTAAAATTGCACTAAACTGTGCAGGACAGTCGATTCTCTTGGTACGCTTGAGATCGTGACCGTTCCGACCTCCATCTCAACATATTGTAGTATACTTTCTAATATCATAATTTTTACCTTTAGATCCACATTTGTGAACAACACTAAAACCCCTCTTTTTTGCGTATTCGAGATAACATAGAAATAGATCATATAGGCTTGGAAAAAATAAACCAATTTTTATTGTTTCACCAGAATCTGTAGTTTCTTCATTAAGTAGTTGTTCACCACCAACTACATCTTCTCCAGTTGCAATATGCACATCAAAATTTTCATAGCTTCCGGAAGCATCCATAGCTAGAGGAATTGTTGCATGCTCACCAAAAATAATTAAATCCTCGTTCCTTTCGCCATTAAATCTTGAACTCATATTTAACAAAAAAAATTAAAGCTTATGGATCAATGTTTTTTAACTATACAGATGTTAAGGAAATTGAAAAGTAAAAACCAAAATTTTTGCAGTGTTGTAAACAAATTGAAAGGAATAAGAACGAAAACAAAAGAAAATTTTGGGCTGCAAAGATGTAAATGAAAAGAGCAAAAAATTTGCAAAGGATGGAGAAAATGTTTGTGGGGTGTAATGGAAGCTTTATAGCTATGTTCACTTTGAAACTTGACACAAAAATCAATGACCTTATTATTGATTTTTTTTCTCTCGGTTTCAGTAGACATATCAGGGTTATAATTGTAATTTTGATCCTTTTTTTTCATATTGAAAAGACACTTCAGGAGCATTATTGTCCTGTTAATTAATTTTGATCAAATTTAATCGATTTTTAATTAATTTAGCTTAGTCACCTAGCATCACTCTTTTACTTAATGGTTAAGCTTTTTTCCTTTTCGAATACCACAACTGGAGTGTCTCTTTTATTAGAAGTTGAAAGCCCAAAGTCTCTAGTTTGCTGTTTCACCTTCCTCTCAACTAGGGAATTCCAGACGCCTTTTTTGTTTTTTGTTTCCCAGGAAATTTAACACCAATTTTTTTTTACTTTTAATGGATTCCAAGGTCGAAAATCACCGATCAGGACGGCAAGATAACAAGGAAGAAGAAAAGGTCACCTCTTTTCCGTTTTTTTCTTCTTTTATTACAGCCAAAATTTCATTTTGGAAATATATGTATCCATTTTTCCATTTGAAATCTTTTTTTATGATTGTTTCCTTGTTTTATTATTATTTTGACTATTTTACGTTAAGGGTTTTGTTTAAGGACTTTGTTAGGCTAATAGAATTATTGGCTAAAAGATTGACTAAAATAATTTTTTTTTTGACCTTTTTGCCTTATAGTTGGGTGAATCCCTTATACCAACAGGGGTAAGATAGTCATTTAACACTCTCAATTTGGGAGTTTATGGTTTCTATCCCAAAATTCTAGGGGTAAATCATTTTCTTTTGTTTAATTATTTCTAGCCATCCTGAAAATGCTTAGGCTGAATTTTCTTATGTAAAGCTTTTTTTATGTTCTTGGCTTAGAGATTAATGGATAATACTCCCTCAATTTCATATAATATAAGTTGTTTAGGATAAATAGCAAAAGTAAAGAAGAAAAAATAATGTATTTTATGATAGATTCCAAGTTTTCACCTCTGTACTCGCGTAAAATTTAATGTTTCAACTATAATAACTACAAACATTTGATTTACTGGGTTCTTGGAGCAGTGAAACATGTATAGAACATTATGAGGTAGCAATCTTTTCTAGTTTTTGTAATAGGGTAAGATTTAATTCTTGAAAAGGAAAAAGAATCATTGTTCTAACTAAATTGAGAATAAGAGTAGGCTGTTTTAAGTAAGTTTGCTAATTTTTCAATTCAAAATGTAGCAGGTGTTTGTGAGAAACCCTTAAATATTGGAACCTTTTGCATCTAGTTGAATTACTTGTAGCCATTTTCAACAACAACAATAACATAATTCATCAAGTCACCAATAATTGGGGTATGGGTTGGGGAGAGATAGGAGACATACATAACTTTTGGCAATAAATGCACAAAGTGGCTGCTCTTAGAATACCACTGAAATAAGATGATTGAAGATTGACATAACCTTTAGCAATTAATGATGCACAAAGTGGTTGCTCACAAAATACCACTGAAATAATAGCTTCTATAACGTCATATTTGCTACGGAATCATGCCATATACCGTCACTTTTACTACGAAATCATGCCCTAAAATCAAAGCCAAAAGACATCAGAGAAGGCAAACCCATAAACCATTTTGATTTATATTGCCCTGTTAAATTAGTAAAATAGCTACTTTCATGGCCACAGTTTAAGTAATCCTCATGCATGTTGGGATCCCTTTATTTTTTTATGTATGAATTTGTGTTTTGTATACAGCCATTGAGGTGGGGGAACATTTGAGCATTAGTTATGGAGTTGAATATGAATCATATTCTAAAGAGTCTTGTTTTTATTTTGTCCTCTTCTATTTCTCTACAGCTAAACTTATATTTCAAGGTTATCAAAACTGTTGCTATGGAAGTAAAGAAATCAGAGACTGTAAGAGATGTAAAAGCAATGATGAAAGAACAGGAAGATATATCAGAATGTGTTCAGCAAATCTTTTTCAGTGGCGATCGCCTTCAAGATGACAAAAAGCTGGTTGATTATGGCATTCAGCAGAATTCCACTCTTAAGATTTTTGTCCAGAATTCGGCGCCACTGAGACTAAACATCAAAATTTCACCTTATGAGAAAAAATTCATTGTGGTTGAAGCGAATGCATATGACACTATCCAGAACGTAAAATCTTTGATCAGTGCAAAAGAAGGAATTAATTCTGATAGTTTCAGCCTAATTAAGGCCGGGAAGACACTTGAAGGTGATAAGACATTAGCCTCTCTTAATATTCACGGAGGGGAATCAACAACGCTTCACATAGTTACTAAGCCGAGGAATATGTTGCCGATCTCTGTGAAAATGCCGAGTGGAGTAATGGTGAAGATAGAAGTGAATTTGTTGCAAAAGGTTCGCGATATCAAAACTTTAGTCGAAAGCATGGTTGGTTTCTCTGTCGATGATATGAGGCTAACTTATGATGGGAAGGAACTCGAGGATTCAGAGGCCTTACATCGTTACAATTTTAAAGAAGAACCCGTCTTGGAGATGTCGCCCCAACCTCGAGCGTTTCAGATATTCATTAAGCCTGGGTATGGCAAAACAACAACTCTTGATGTTTGGGGAGAGGACTTGGTAAAGAATGTGAAGGATAAGATTGTACAGAAGCTAAAATTGCCAGCTCATGTCCATTATCTTCTTGTGTTTGAAGGGAAAGCTTTAAGCGATGATCGAAATTTGGCTAGTTACAACATCCAGAAGAATTCTAACTTGATTTCGTCTCTTCGGGTCATCTCAGACGAAACGCAATGATGAACTTTGAAATCAAAGATAGTTTTTGGGGAACATTCAAACTTTCTTGAAAGGGTAGATGATGGAATTGAACTCAGACAAGAATATTATATAGTTATTGGTCTAGTTTTATTCACTTTTGCTGTTCATAACTCTGCTGATTCATGAAACAACTATGTTAGGCAAATTATGATGACAGAAAAACTAGTTAGATGTATAATGTTTGTGTCTCCATTTGGTATTGGTTGTTTTATGGTAAAATTTTGCAATGGATTATTTGCAGGCTTGGTTGTGATTTCTTTACTCAACTTAGTAATGGAATTTATATTTGTCCATTTAGAAATACTATAAAGGGATGATGGAGAGAAAGGTTAGTAATGGAAAGAAGTTTAAGGTAATAGATCCTTGAATTGAAGAAGACCCATTTGTATTTAAATGTTTACCAATGAATATGAATTCTAGATCCTTGAATTGAAGAAGACCCATTTGTATAGACAAAGAGAGAGGTTCCTCAATCATATAACCGTCTTTGTAAGATTGACTCTATAATCCCCTCATATAAATTGGGCAGAACCTACATATGTAGGCGAGAGAAATGGTATTGAATGTGAGGATTTTTTCTAATATGAATCACGGTCTAGATTTATCCACACCAGCATAAATCTTTCTCTCTTTTGATGCGAATAAATTTAGGCAACGTGATTCATATCAGAATTAACCGGAATGTGAGGGATAGGAGAGAGAAGATTGGAGAAATAGTTTGAATAGATTATAAAAGAAAATATTGGAGAGATAAATATTTTAATAATAGAAGCTAGTGTTGACTAGAAGGATAGCTCAGTGCCCTTTGGTGGGGAAAATTCTGTGGGATTAGTCCCACAGTTCTCTAACATTAGTTGAGGTGAGACATACTTTGTAGGTAGGCCACATCCCAATTTATATGAGATGGCTGTCAGGCCCGGCTCCAAGGGTGTCCAAGGTGACATCCGGAACCGGGCCTCACATTTACAGGGGCCCCAAATTTTTTAAAAAATTACTTAATTAGTATATAATTATTAGTTAAAAAAATTGAAGATCTTGATGTTTTACAATTTGTTGCTCAAAATTTTTTTTACCATACACTAGTGCCGGTTAATAGGGGATGCGAGATGAGCGACCGCAGAGGGCCCCCTAAAATCCGAGGCCCCAATTTTGTTTATATATATACTTAGCCTAAAATTCGGGGCCCCAATTTTTTTTGTTTATATATATATATATATATATATATATATATATATATATATATATATATATATATATATACTTAGCCTAAAATTCTGGGGTTCCAATTTTTTTTTCTAGCATGAGGGCCTCGGATATGTTTGAGACGGGCTCGATGGGTCATGGGATCGATCCCTACAAGAGCGTATCAATGCTCGAGTGACCCCTTTGGTGGAGGAAATATCTCGATATGGGACGGGTCCATTTGGATCATGTGGTTCAGATTTAGCTACATTCCCGCAAAATGATGAGAGAGAAGGAAATGTAGTGATGTGGCGAATCTGGATCGTATGATCCAGGTGAACCCTGGTCCCATGACGTAATAGACCTTTGGTGGATCGCGTTGGATCGTCGAAACCAACATTTGTATCTCAAACGCTGTTTCCGGAGCGTTTGGCATACTGAAACATGATTAAACGTTAGGATGATGGTACGTTTGACAACGAAATCATCTTTAGCTTTAGCGATTTAAAAAGCTAGTAATCCTAACTTTTTTCGAAACGATGTAAAAGAAGGCTAGTGCTATTAGTACAAGTGTTGACTCAGAATCATAGATTTTAAATTCGACATAATTTCTTAATAACAATATTTTTTTCTCTTTTCTTTTCTTTTTTTTTAAAAATGTCGTGGAAGGATAGATGGTACTGAAATCAAATTAGGAAATTAAAATAATTATTTTGAATAGGAGGGAGTATTTCTTATTTCAAAATTTACTTGGGAAAAGCAATCCCATCCCTATAAAAGAAAAAAGAAAAAAGAAAAAAGAAAAAAGAAAAAAGAAAAAAAATTACTAAAGACAGGAAGAGTTCACAAATTGTGATTAATCCAAAATTTGCACATTACCCTCAAAATCATGAATCATAGTAAAAAATGTACTAAACTTAATTTCATCATTATTCTTCTGATAAATGGTTGGGACAAAAAGTGAAAAAGTTTAATAAATAGCTATTTAGGTTACTGAAATTTTGAGCACTTGGTCATTTTTGATTAATTATATCACCGCTAGTATATATATGTGGCTAAAAATTACTTTTTGTGATGATTTTCGGTTAAATTAGACACGTGTTGATCATGTGATTAAGATAACACCTATTATATAAAAATGTAACACTTTTCTAAAAATCAGTAATACTTGTTAAATAAATGTAAAAAAAAATATCGACACTTTTTTATTTTTGCGAGTATAGTCAGCGTGGAAACAAAGTAGGTGTTCAACAAAAGCTATACACAAAATTCTTGTTTATTTATACTATTAACTATTCATAGGCCATTCTCAAGTGTGTAACATTTTCTGAGATGAGAAAAGCCATTTGGTACATTGTATTTATTGTTCCAAATAAATTGTATTTATTCATTTTTAATAGAAGCATTCAAGTTCATGATAAATAGACAAGTTTCTCGTTGGGATAAGCATCGAAAGCGGCTAATTTTTGTTACTTGCACCCTTTCACCACTGCTTCACTCTTGATTGTTTTCACTCTACTCACAGCATAATACTATATCAATGGTGCCTGACTTCATTTCAAAAATGAAAATCATCACGTTGAAAGGAATTGAAAAGGAGACTACGATTTTTTATGAGGCGGATGTTCAAAGTGGTTTGGTGGGTGAGAGTGCCTCGATTGTTGGCCGTTTCGTGAGCATTACCGATCACCTCCTCCCGCTATTTTCACATCCTATTGAATCATGCGTGAGACTGTGCAAAGGTAACGTACCAAAAAATTGGATTCAATACCTACTGTTTTTCCTTCCTAATAAAAAATGATACAGATCGTGTCATAAACACCGGCCATTGGTGTTTTGATAATGTAATGCTAGTGGTTAAATGTATAGAACCAAGTACACCTATTATTGATGCACTCTTTGCTACATGACAATTTTGGTTACAGTTACAGTTTGAGTCGCATATCTTTCTAACAACAGAGATGGCTACCAAATTAGCAAAAGATTTTGATACTTGCATTATGGTGCAAATCCGTGAGATGGCTGATGGACTGAGATTTTACCGCTTCAGAGCAAATTTAGATGTTACCATCCCTCTCCGGCGAGTATTCCGAGCCAAAGCACCAAAAATTGGAACGTTTGATGGTTGTTTCCGCTATGAACGACTACCCGACTTTTGCAACCATTATAGAAAATTGGACCATCTGCTGATAGCGTGTCCGGAATTGCCTCCCGTAGTCCACAGTGTAGACCCAAGAAAACTTCGAATTTGATTTGATGTTTCATGCTTCGAAGGAAATGAAGTCAAAATCGGTTGAATTTGTTCACCTCAATGTGTCTGACCCCCCTGTACCAGCAATTCAAATGGAAAATCAGGAGATTGGAAATAAAAGCATCTCAACAATTCTACCTGGTGATAAACTTGTATTAGATGGGGATTCTATTGAATTTGTATTAGAAGACCCGGTGTACTTTATTTTGCCGAGAACAACGTTTTTCCCTTGCTCCCTGGTCGTTCCAGTGACCCGTCTTCATCGCAGCCGCCATTAATTTCCCTTCATCTCCGAAATCCAAGAGGCGTTTGACAGGTAAGTGCTTCCCTAAATGTGCTTCCCTTAACCAATGTCGTCCATTTTTCCTTTTCCTTTGATGTTGTATCCACCCAAGCCCCTCTCAATTTCTTTTGCAAATTCAGTAGAATCCCCATCAAATAGAATTTTATCACCAGGTACAATTGTTGAGATTCTTTCATTTCCAATCCCATGATTCTCAATTTGAATTTATTGTACAGAGGGGTAGCCGCATTGAGGTGAACAAATTCATCCGATTTTGACGTCATTCCTAGATCAAATTCGAAGTTTTCTCGGTCTACACGGCTGACTCCTAGAGGCAATTCCGGACACTCTATCGGCACATATCCAATTTCCCATAATGGTTGCAAAAGCCGGGGAGTCGTTCATAGCGGAAACAGCCATCAAACGTTCCAATATTTGGTGATTAGGCTCGGAGTACTCGCCGGAGAGGGATGGTAACATCTAGATTTTCTCTGAAGCGGTAAAATATCAGTCCATCAGCCATCTCACGGATTTGCATCATAATGCAGGTATCAAAACCCTTTGCTAATTTGGTAGCCATCTATTTTGTTAGAAAGATATGCGGCTCAAAATGTAATTGGAACCAAAATTGGCATGTAGCAAAGAGTACATCAGTTATAATCGTATCTGGTTCTATACGTTTAACCACTAGCAGTACATTGTCAAAACACCGACACCAAGGGCCAGTGTTTAGGACACGATATGTATCATTTTTCACTATGAAGGAAAAACTGGTAGGTATTGAATCTAATTTTTTTAATACGTTACCTTTGCAGTCTCATGCATGATTCAATAGAATGTGCAAATAGCGGGGGAATGCTCACGAAACGGCCAACAATCGAGGCACTATCACCCACCAAACCACCTTCAACATCCGCCTCATAAAAAACCGTATCCTTTTCAATTACTTTCAGCATAATGGTTTTCATTTTTGAAATCAAGTCGGACACCATTGGTATAGTATTATGTTGAGTAGAGTAAAAACAATAAAGAGTGAAGTAGGGGTGAAAGGGTGCGAGTAACAAAAATTAGCAGCTTTTGAAACTTATAAAAAAGGCTTTCGCCGAGAGAAGCCTAAGGTTTTTAGGTATCCAGAGAAATACTCCGACTTTGTCGGAGGATGATTTACGGGAGTGATGAGGATGTAATGCTGGGATTGCTGTAATTCATGATAATTTCCATGATACAAGGAGATACTGCTGTTTCTCCTCCTTGTCTTGCATCCATATTTTTATTTGCTCCTTGATTCCCTTGGAGGATTTCTGCATAAAGGAAAGTTTAGGGAGAGAATCGTGCTTTAAAAGCATGAGAAAAGCATTTCTTGTAATGCTAGAGGGAATCCTGGAGACCCCAAAGAGAAACTTGTCTATTTATCATGAACTTGAATGCTTCTATTATTTGTATTTATCCTAAAAATCAAGCTCTCTTTGAATAGAGTCCGTGTGGAATGAAACTTCAAATATTAAATCACGTAGAACTTGATTTGGGTTTAAAACTAGTGTGAGACTGAAACCAGGAATCTCAGACCGAGACACAATCCAATCATACATTAAAAATATCAACATAAATTTCTTTTTTTCTTTTCTTTTTTGAAAGGAATATAAAATTTGATTGAAAATCTAAAAGTAATGAAATCCAAGTAACTGATTTTTATATCATGGTGTTGTCTATGACAATAAAAGGGCTCATCATTCTGAGCCAGCTTAAGAATAGTGTATAACATTGGAAGATACGAAAACTAGACTAATAAAAAAAACCAAATATATAAAAATGTCAGTACCCAGTGCACAAGGCTCCCGCATCTGGTCTGGCAACATTGTACTCAAAAGCTTCCAATAACTTTGGAAATGAGTACGATACCCGACCCATTTGGGGCTTATATATGAAGGCCGCGAGTCAATATATATGCCCCAATTAGGTAGAATATTGTATACTCACTAGGGGTGTTAACGGTATAGATTGAGACAATTTACTTTACGTTTCAGAAGCTTTAATGCCCCATTCTGCAATCTATGTTACTCGGATTCGAGTACGGGTATGTATTTAGGTGTCGGTACTTAAATATGTAAAACAAAGTGTGTGATCGATATTGACCAGATCCGGTAAGTACGCCTATACACATACCCATGTCGTGTCGTGTCGACATGGGTACATTATACATAAACGAAGGGTCCGAGTAACATAGTCTGCAATAGCAGTAGAAACTACCTATGGAGTTGGCCCGGATGACTCTTTCTGCAACCAAGAGCTACTTTTCACCAGATAGTGTGTATAACATTAGTATTCATCCAAGAATGTGTAAAGCATCTCATCTTTCTTTGATTTTTTTCGGCTAAGCAAAGCCTTGAGAAGGTGTTTGCTCTTGCTTTGATGTTCGATTTCTTTTGCGATGTCTCGTTCAGCAGGAAGCCGCATTGATATTGATTTTCTCGCCTCCAGAAGATACTGTCGAATGAACGAATGAGAGAAAAAATGGTTAACATTAATGATTCCAACATCTGGAGGAACAAACAAAATGAATTTGGATTTTTTTTTGTTTCTTAAAGCTAGTATATCAATGCAAGATTCATACTCTTACCTGTCTTCCTCCAGTGGAAGGGTTCGGAGCGGTTGGTCGACTTGGATTTGGAGTCGTTGGCCGGCTCGGAGTTGGTGTTGTTTTCCGGGATTTCTTCGGGGTTGTTGGACGGGATTTCTTGGGTGTAGTAGGCCGACTAGAAAGAGATGCAGTGCGCAGAAGAGGAAACCGATATGGTGAAACTGTTCGTTTATCTGCATCAGCATATTTCTTCATGAATCAGTAAGAGGAGAAAGGATCTTTTGTCAAATGCATAGGGAAGAAAAGAAAAATAAATCGGCAGAGACCTAAAATGCTGCCCGAGGATGATAAATTAACGGGTTGCTGAGCAAGTTGTGGTGAAGGTGATGGAGATTTTCCTTTGCTGCAAAATACGCAACTAAACATAATTACAATCCGGTGAAATGAGTATATACCAAGTAGATAAAAATAGTTGCGATGGAAACCTAACCTGATTGTGGGCAATGGAGTTTCTCCAGTTGTTACGCGAACAGCTATAAAAAATAAGTCATGTTAGGGTTACGGCATTCAAAATGAAATATACGATAAATAAAAAACGCGAAAGAGTTGTACCTCTCCTAAATTCATGCCAATCATCTTCATCCACCAGGCTGCACCCCGAGTACCTTGGCGTTGTATCATTAATAGCATGCGTGCTTTCTCCAACTGAATCAAGAAGGTGGAAGATTTGTTAGCGATTATTAGGTCTTGATTAATGAGACCAAATAACAAAAAATGAGGAATATAAATTCATGAAACTTTATAAAAGAATTTATTTGCCTGGTAAAATGTATCTTTTATGGTACTTTGGGGTATTTATCACCAGTGATTGCTGAGAGAGGCCCTCGCGGTCAATATAGTCCTTGCAAGTCCTAAGTCTCTGAGAAAGTACATAAACGGAGCAAATATTAACAGCTTTGTTTTTCATTTTCCGCTATAGTTTTACAGGGGGAGAACGATGACATCAAATAAGACTAATTCACTGATGAGAAATGATTAATTCGATTCGTTAGAAACCCGATATCAAGCAGCGAATTAAGAGACTAATTTGATCTAGAGGTTTATGGGACTTTGAACAACAAACTAAGACCAGGATTACCTGTTCAACGCAAGACACTCGTAGCTCAGTTTCCGAAACTTCATCAACTTTTTCATCCACAAGATCACCGACTTTGTACGAGACAGAGCCCAAATGGTCAACAGTATTTACAAGTGCCTTGATGGTATACTCTTTCAAAGTATTCACCACTCTGTAATGCAGGATCTTTCACACTCGGTTTAAAACAAATTCAATAATGACAAAACGAGTACACAAAAATACTTCATGTGAAAGTAACTCACATCTGTTTTTGGTCATCATTGGTATACGTTAACTCAAAATATTCAGCTGCCGAGTACAATTGCCTTCTCAGATTCTTTAGATCCTATAGAGGAAAGCACCAACACAACATAAGAGATAACACACATCAGCCGTTTTACTTTTACAATTTATTTGTGTGGAAACGAGCAAAGTGGACTGCTGACTCGTTTTTGAAGATAATTTCTTAGTTTTGAACTAGGAAACAAATCAATATGCAAGTACACATAAAACAAAGGGGCATTTTCTACAAGGCTCGCGACTCTCTAATTTGAGGCGCGCCTGAGATTTTGAGGCACTATTCCTTGAGCCTCACGCCTTAACAACACTGTTTTCGGAAAACTACCAGGAATCAACATTCAAGCAGGGAAACAGAAAATCACCTTAAGACTATCGGAGAAGAGCAAGCTGTGCTCCATAGAGACCTCATTATAATCGGCTGGTTCCCGAGGGAGCGGAATTGGTGCAGCTGAAGTTAATGTCTCCATTGAGGAGTAAACTTTAACTGAAAAAGACCCTTATTCTGCAATACAACACCAAACAATAAACCCATAGAACAAATTGCAATCTTGTAATTGTAGTTTTACAGTTAAAAATGGGAGAGAGAAAAAAAGGAGAAAATCTGCAGCAGAATCTACTTTCTTTTTTTGAATTATTTTTCCCTATTAGGCTACATTAGACATTCAAAATCAAATTCCACTCCTAAAAACCAGTCAGTAGATAAAAGGGCATCCTAGACAGATAAACAAAAAGAAATTAGAGTGTCAGGGATAGAACTTTCAGTGTCTCTACTAATCATTATGACAAACTTTCATAATATAAGTAGTTTAGGACATGCATAAAAAATTAAGGAAGTACACAACAAGATATTTTGTTAGTTAAAATATCAATATTACTCTATTAAATAGGATTTGTACACCACTAATTCTATTTAAGACAATTAACAGAGTAATAATCATATTTTGACTAACAAACTATCTTTTTTTTGCTTCCTTAATTTTCGTAAAATATCCTAAACGACTTATATTATGGAATTGAGGTAATAATAAACTAAAGAACAGGAATTTCCAAAAGCCAATCTTGTCTAAACCTTAACAATGAAGCTAATAACTACTACACTTTCAGTTCCTTAACAAAGAATATTCTTTGCATAAAGCAAAAATGACACACTCATCTCAGTTACCTCAAAAACACAGAAAAAGCAGCAATATTTCCTTCAAACCCTCTAATTGCTAAGTTAAGAAAACCAAATGCAACATAAAAGAGAAGCTTTTAGAACATAAAATTCAAATTTCAGTGGTTTTCAAGAAACCTAAAACTAACCCCAGAACATAAAATCACAGAAAAAGCAGCAATCTTTCTTTAAAACCCTCTAATTACTATGTTAATACAACCAAATGCAACATACAAAAGAAGCTTTTAGAACATAAAGTTCAAATTTCAGTGGTTTTCAAGAAAGATAAAAACTAACCCCAGAACTTCAAAATGCCGAATTCTCAGTCACTCTGTCATAAACAAAGCAGTAATGAAGAAATTAAGGCAAACCCAAGTTCAAAAATGCCGTCAAAACTGAAGAAAGAATGTGAATTTAAAGGAAGGAAAAATTATAAATAAATAGGCACATTTTTTAACGGATAGGGGACAAATGCGGGTTGGTTTCAAGAATTTTGACTAAAGAAAAGGTGGATAATGAAAGAGACAACTAATGATTTGGTTTTTGGGATATTACACGAAGAAAGGAAAAATCCCAGGAAGGGAAAAACTTGAACAAGAAGGAGAGATTGGAGAGATGGCAGGGAAAACAAAAGGATTTGGAAGCAGAAAATTGAGAGTCGTGAATTGAAATTTGAAACTGTTTGGCTAAAGATTTTGCGGTCAGACTATTTGTGCAGGACGGTACAAATTAAGTATTACTGAACAATTTTGATCATTCTATTGATTAGAGTTAAAAAAATTAACGATTTAATATTTTTTTACATTGACATTTCACATTTGTTGTGATTTTTAAACATTTACTATGTAAAGCAAGTGTTAAATGCTAAAAGACATATTATTAGAACATATGTTCATAGAGAGAATATTTATTGTATGAGATTTAACAACTACTCTCTATTTTCACCCAAAAAAAAAGTTCATTAAAAAAAAAAACAATTACTCTCTACGATTCAAAATATAAGTATTTTTTTAGGTGTTATTTTTTATTACAAAATAAAAATATTTTTATAAGAATTGTGCATTTATTAACTAATTTACTGCTACATTATTTTCTCACTGTATTTATTTTAGTCAAAATGTATAGTTTCCACACAACTCTATATCAATTTCTTTATTTTTTGGAGTGTTAATTAGGGACATTTTAGTCATTTTGGTTAATGTTTTAATTTGTATGAAAACTCTTATAAAATACTTATATTTTGAATCGAGGGAGTATATAACAGTCCGGCTCCTATACGGAACATATTTTTTCAATATATACAGAACACCTCAAAACATGTGCTTTTAATTTTAAAACACTTGTTTTAACTTAAAAACAAGTATTCGCGCGAACAGTTGTTCTGAAAATCAGAAATTATTTTTTTAAATTAATCTTAATAGTCAAAATTTTAATCCAACGGATAAAAAAGGTTATGCGCGTGCGGAACTTTTCCTTTTCACCACTGAAGCCGTGGTGAGTATATAAAATCATGCAACATTTATCAAAAAAATATTTCACATTATTGCATTTAATACGTTCAATACTGTAACCGTGACGAAAGATTTTATTGTTGTTTATAATCATTACGAGAGCTTCGTTTGGCACAATCTCGAGTCCCAAAAAACCGTCCCGGCTCCTATGCGGAACAGCTTTTTGTTCCGCACTGCGGGACAAAATCTCAGCCGTCGGATGAGATTTTCTAACGGTTCAGATCTGGAGAGAGAAATTTTTTTTTTTTTAAGTCCAGCCGTTCAAAATCTCATCCGACGGTTGAGATTGTTCCGCACGTGCGAAAAAAAATCTGTTCCGCATAGGAACCGGACTGCCAAAAAACACCCCCACTTGGAACAATTTTTGTTCCCTTGTCTTCAAGGAGTTTTTATTTTTATTTTTCTTTATTTAAAAAAATTTATTAAAAGATATAGAATCAAAACTATTACTATCTCTCTCTATATATATAACCTTCATTACATTTATGAAAATTAAGAAATAAATAATGAAGATATTTTTGTAGTTAAAATATTAATATTACTTTTTTAAATAGAATTAGTGGTATACAAATCATATTTAAGAAAATAATATTGGTATTTTAATTAAAAAAATATCTTTCTTTTTGTTTTCTTAATTTTCGTAACATGTAATAAAAGTATTATATTTAAGAATGGAGGGAGTATTTCACAATGAAAATGTTACAAGTGATTGAGTGGGTAATCTTTCTTGGCTATGAATTTGTATTTGAATAGCATTGAAATGTGCTGAATTCGACAATCCAAATACAAGTCAAAATTGCCTTTGCGAGGTTATATATTAATTGTGTAGATTTATTTTTCTTCTGAGGAAATCAATTAGTGTTAGTTGGGCATTTTTCAATAGCAGGAGCAAAGAACGTCCATATTACCCTTATATGAGGTGTTTGTAGTACTACTTTTCAGCAAATGCTATATCATATTTCTAAAGTAACACTGTGTAATATAGGAGCACTGCGCTAGTTGGGGGTAAGTCTGGCATGGAGCCGGACCCATCCTCTCATATAAATTTAGACAGGACCCACCTACAGGGTAGGTCCCGCAGGTCAATCAGGTGGGTCATCCCTAATTTATGTGAGAAGAGTGTGCTGCATCCATGCCGAATTTTTCCCGCTAGTTGCATGCTGAGTTTTCATAGGGTTACTTGGAAAAATTTCATGATAAAGCCCCTATTGTGGACTGTACCTAGGGACGATTCTAGGGGCGTTAAAAATACTACTACATACTTTTGTCATTTTTCGCCCCTCCAAAAAATATTTCCTAGCTTCATCCATGATTGTACCCACAACTCTATCACATAAGTTGAGGCGGGATTCACTTTACTCATGTAGACCCCGTTCCAATTCATGTGAGAGATTGTGGAGCCAATCCTACAAGGACGGCTTCATACCCAAGTAACTTACTTGGGGAGAGTTGTAGATTCAGTCAAACATCCACTTTCAAAGATATCCAATGTGGATGCTCGTTCCATTCAAAACTTAGAATTTGTTAGTTGGTGTTATTTCGTTTAACTTTTATTAAATATTTTTTTCTTACAATTATGTCTTCTGTTTTAAAAAGTTGTATATACTTGACAGAATTTTATTAAAGTTCACTTAATTTCTCTAGTCGAAACTGATTGAAAGTTAGAATTTAAAAGAAAAAAAAATCTACGCCTTTCTCAAGTTGGGTTCGACACCCACTTAATTTGAAAATGGGATCTCCGTCCATCTCCAATGACAAATCTAAACCAAGAATAGGGATTAGATGAAGGAAGTGAAGGTCATAACTGAAGATCATGGTCTCGCCCCCACCACCCTATTGTCATCCTTACTCTTATTGTCAAAGTGCTTTGCAACAGAGTATTCAGTGGAGCAGTATGCTAGTGGAACACTACGTTCTTGTAGAGCTACTTTGAATTTAAAAATAGTTGCTGATTTGTCGAGCACTTCATCTTTTATGCAAATACTCATAACTCATAAGGGATGAGATTCATAAAAATAAATTGATGTGTAAAGGCCAGGGGCCCAATGACGGAGCTTCATGAGGGCAACCCTCCAACATTTTCAGAAACGACGAATTTTTTAGCGGAATTTTTTGTGTGTGATATTTTCTTATAAATGTTGTATTTGACCCCCTAAAAATTTCCGGTAAGAAATTCGCCCTCTATAACAAATTTCTGGCTCTCCCCACTGCCGAGGGAATGAGATTTCATAGAATGTTAGAGAAAAGCTTTTATATTGAAGTAATAATTCTAGTTCAGAAATCAGAAGAAGAAAAAAAAAATTCATTTCTTTAGCACTTAAAAGTTAAGTCAATAAATTAAAGGAACATTTCTTTTGCATAAAAAAAAAATAAAAATAAATTAAAGGAACATTTTCAGTGTTGAAGTAGACCCACTGAAGAAAAATAAATTGAGAAACTAAGTATCCAATTATTGTAGATTTGCACTCTTATAATGGACTCCATCTCCACCATTCACGCCATCCATTTCCTTTTTAATTTTTAATTATTCTCTAATCGCGGCTTCATCATACTCCACCTTCCGGCCAAATTTGGACAGATCACTGCATGTCTCATCCTTTAGAATACAATCCGAATTCTCCGTAACACTCCTTAAGATATTCTATGACATTTCTAATTATATAGTAATATCGGAGCACTTTACTAGTGGCATGCTGAGTTTTCATATGAATAAGAATTAAGAGTTTATGTAATTAAAATGTTACAGGAAGTATCTTAGAGAATTTAAACAGTTTGAAATCTTTTTAATGCTTAAAATTCAAATTTATTTATTATATATTTAGTAGTATAATCTTGGTTTCATACTTGAATTATGAGGAAAATATTGCAGTATCCGTCTCTATAAATTTTGACACTAACAATACATTAGTTACATATTCAATGTTTTTCAGTACATATTAGTGTCCGAGTTTTTGTAACTTTGCACAACACCTATCAAAGTATTTTGATTCACAACGAAATTATCACACACCTTAGAGAAGTTTGTACTTAACGACAGGTTTTAAGTAGAGCTAATCCAGCAATAATAACATCAAGGAATAGTAGAGCTTAAGAAGAAATTATCACCTACTTATAAAATATTTGCATAGTCATTGTACCGAAAACTCATTTACTATATTAATACATGATATAATTTTTTAATGTACGTGGTTCGTAACTATTATAGTATTTTCCAAATAAGAACGTAATGTTTTTTTGAAAAGAAAAAAAAAAGAGAAAAAAGTGAATCAACATAAACTCCAGAAGGTCAATTTTGATCATGAAGCTTTCATACTGTCCAAACCAACACTTGCCTGCAAAAATAAAAACCATATCATTAGTCCACAATGACCTAGTTCTGTGTACTACTTTATTTGTTTCTTGATCTTCTTTTTGGCTCATGGTATTTATTTTGCAATGTCAAAATACATTAAATGTTTTTTTTTCCAAAAGAAATGATGAAGGAAAAATGTAAAGCATCTTACCAAAAATTTATGAATCTCTCGAAGAATAGGTGAAAACGTTGTACAAAATTGTTCAATATCTCGATACACATGATCTGAATTCCCTATAACCTCCATGAACTTTTTCCTATCTGGTACAAGCTTCATAGCAACCTTTGATTCCACAAAAATTCATATTAAGTAGTTAGAGACATATAGTTTATATGTTTGGATTAAATGATGCTGGAAAAGTTCCATAGAAAATTAATCACTGCGGTCCCACCCAATACACCAATGGATTAAGTTGTACCCATACTGGATCAAGCATTATAGGCTGGCTCGCATAATACACCCACATAAGTTGTGAGTCCTACAGCCCCAATAGAATTTTGAACTCGCAATGCTCAAAGTGAGGGCTAGTGGGTTAACCGCTGATCCACCATATTGGTGGTTATGGCAGAAAGTATACTAGGCCCAACTGTATGATGTGTTATGGATAGAAACTTATGATTCAAAAGAAGTATATGTGAGGAAAGACTATGATCAATGTATAAAGATTGCCGTATCTGGAGATTCAATGTGATAACACGAAGAATGAAGAATCGGGCTACGAAAATGTTGTTATATTTTGATCATGTATTTATCATTGAATCATGTAAGAGAACCAGAAATACCATAAAACTTGAACTGGCGAGCCATCCATGCCATTTTTTCAAGGTCTTGCTGTAGGAATCGTTACAGGCTTGTGCAGATGTCCAATCTTGATGCTCAGCTAGATTGTGGAATAGTTCCACTATGAAATCCATTGCTCTGCAACATTATAGATTAATGTTACCACAAGTTTTACACTACTTAGGTAAAAAGAAAACAAAATTCTGTAGGTATAGAGAAGATCTAAATAAGATACAGACTTCGAAAACAACTTCAATTGTACATTACAAGATGAAAATATCAGAAAGTGTCATTTGTTCCATTCTTATCCTCCCTATTATCAAATACTAGATTGTACATAACTAGATTTTGTTTCCTATTATCAAATATTTAGGGGTGGGGGTGGGGGGTGGATTTTCGGAACATTGGCTGCAGTGATAGAAGATTTCTGTTAGATAAACAACTTGTGAATGCCATAAAGGACTTAAAAGTGCCAAAAAATACAAACGGCCTTGTTCTCATGCTTGATTTCTTAAAGTAATGAAACTGAAGCTCGTAATAGCAAGAACCTTGTCAACCAAAGGAGTCCATTAGTGCAGCTGGATGAGGATTTAGCCGTCTTTGTTTCAACTTCGCATTGTACGATGCTGTATAAGTAGTTGAATCTAGTTGTATTCGAATTATATTTTGATTCCAATCTCTGCAGATAAGTAAAACAAAAAATGTGTAGATCATTGTCAAAATCAGAGGGGGTGCTACCTAAGAACACTTAAAAATAACAACGATAACCAAAAAATAATCAAATTATCTCATTTGTCCTATAGGTATACTAATGCTTTTCAGAATCCAAAAATTCTCCATCCATTTACAGATCATGACATCCCAAGCTAGTAAGCATTTATCCGAGATAAAACTAAAGAAATTCTCACCGATACGTTACCACTTATGTCCGATTTAACGATAGCCATAGCCGCGCCAAATTTATCTAGCATACAAAAAATAAAAAATTTTGAGACGAAAATATACCAATTGAGCATAAGGATCAAGAAATTGACTAAAAATATCAAACTGGAAAAAGCATATCAGAAAATTTAATAAAGATTGATTCAAAATGAAGATAAACCTAGAATAGGCAAGATGAGTTTGCACACATTTAGGAAAGGTTTTGTGAGCAATTCTCCTTGTTCTGACCTCACATCCTTCATTCCTTCCAATGCAGGTGTAAATGCACTTCCTTCCATTTTTTTCCAATATTATCCTTCAACTATATCACGAAAAAGGTAGCAATTATTGGATATAGAACGAATTAAACAGAATATCCACAACAAAATGAACAAATGACAGAGGAGAAAATGAATTGTGCAATATAATTAATCCAATGGCAAAAATAGTCTAAAATCTAACCAATACTAATTTTAAACTCAGATTCAGATCATTAGGTCCATTTATCAAACACATTATCTGCATCCCATGTTAAACCAGAAATTACAGTGCCAAAAGGAAAATTTTCACTTAAAGTTTCTAAATTTCTTTTCAAGAAAACAAAACAGAAAAATAAAAGAGTGAAGATCAAAATGAAAGGACCTGATTTGAATTGATGGGATTTACAAAGAAAATATAAACTTCTTGTGGAACAAAAAAAATGTGGGATTAACCTATATTAGGAAATAAATATTCAAATTATTAAAATTATAAATTGGACGTGAGAGAAAATGAATAGGTTGTTCTCACGTCTAACTGAATTTCAATTTACCGCCATTTCCGTTGTATTAATGGAAGATTCTTGGACGTGATCGCTTATAACAAAGTAAAAAAGGTGCACACTTTTTGCTATTTTGGTGGACGACAAAAGTTGAGAACCAAAGTTTCATAGAGGTAGTAGTTGTTCACTATTCATCAAAAAAAAAATAAATAGTAGTACTTGTTCATTAAACTATTGAAGCTTTGCGGTTTTATCATCTAATTATTTTTTTGACTAAATATATCATCTTAATATTTGTGTCAACGCCACCCTTGTTCGCGGTGATTTCTGTGCAATTAAGATATTTGTTGGGATGTTACTGAAAATACAAGGGTAATAAAAGAAAAATCACACTGAACTTACTTAACTATCTCTTAACCCAAAACTTAATTGTGAGTCAAAATTCGATACGTAACTCGGATTAAGTAAATTTAAAGTGATTTTACTTTTCTATTCTTGTATTTTCAATCACATGTTCACACATGTTTAATTGGGTCGGAAATCGTCGTGAAAAGTGGTGGCGTTTTATACTTAGTCAAAAGCAAATAATAGTGTGATATATTGCGCCACGGCTCTAGTGTGTAACGAGGTGCGAAACTTTTCTCGTTAGTTGGATTAAAATTTTGACGGTTAAGATTGATTTAAAAAAAACATGTTCTGATACTCAGAACACCTGTTCTATTTTTATAGCGTTGAACGCCTATTTTTAAGCTCAAAACATTTGTTTTTGAATCTCATAATACCTGTTTTAAGCTCAAAACACCATTTTTTTAATCTCAAAACACCTGTTCTGTTCGGAGGCATTCCGTATATACTGAAAAAAACTGTTCCGCATAGGATCTGAACTGGATATATTTAGTCAAAAAAAAATTAGGTGACAAAACCGCAAAATGTAAATAGTTTAGTAATGAAACTAGCTATTAACTCAAGTTTCTGAATAATACAAAACCAAAATCTTATTTGAATAATTAGATTTAAGTTTTTCAAGAGATAATATTATTTTCTCACCTCAACACAAAAAAAAAAATTCTTGCAAATTGTTACATTCCTCAAAAGACCTTGGAGTTGGGTGGGGGTACTTAAGGGCATTCTTGACAATTGTTTTGGTAGCATCACCACCAAGATCAATATTTCAAATATCAGCCAAACTAATAAGATAAAGAAGAACATCAGACAATTCTTCACCAATATGCTATTTATCTGATTCTTCCAAATTTGGCAACCCTTTATCAACCTCTCCTCTCCATTGGAATATCTCTGATAATTCCCCTACTTCACCAACCTAGAGTTAGTGGAGTATTTAAATCGCATGATGTGCATTAGTCAGAGGATATTATAAATTGTTTGTACATCACTACTATCAGGGTCGCCTCGAACAATATTAAACCGGGTACTAGTTATTAAAGTTCGGCTCTAATTTTTTTTTAAAGTATAAATTATAAAAAGTGTCAAAATATAATATGATTTTCGAATTCCAAAATCAAAGCAGACTATAGTAGTCATGAAAAGATCCTTAATATTAATGTCTATTACTCTCTCTTCCACCACCTTAATTTCTTCTTCTCCCATTTCTTCAATTCAACTAATGCCTCTCTCTAGGTAGAAATATTCGGTTCCCGTTCGGTGTCACATTCCCTGATCACACTAATAAAAAATTGACATGTGTTTTTTAATTAAAAAGTTATAACTTAAAAAAATAGTGAAACTTGTAAGGAAAAAAGTGAACACGTGACACATATCTATTTGTGGGACAGAGAATGGGACACGTAGAATTATTTTCCCTCTCTCTACAAAGAAAAAAATATTGCGCTCTCGAGCAATTTAAAGATCTTTTCAAGGAGTAAAACTTTGATTTAAAAAATAAATAAATTGGAGATTGGAAATGAAAAAGTAGCTCTAAAGTGAGAAAACTTTGATCTTTTTTTTATCATTAAGATGTGTTTTTATTATAAATTACATGAGAATCTCACATTAGACAACTCATGCAAAATGGCCAACTTTTACCTTCCTAGCTTATAATCCTCAATAAAAAAGAGAATATTATTCTCTTTCATTTCATGAACCATCTTCCTTAGATTTCTCTTTACCTTTTCGGTTTATACTCATTTTGAAAATATGGCTACAATTTGTTAGGTCTATTCACATTGAATTAATCCAGAAAACTTGGTTTAGGATTATCTGTTTCACATTTTAAATCTCTTTTAAAAGAAAAGAAATATTGATATGTGATAACTTAATAATAACGGGATAAAAAATATGATAAACGATTCAAAATGAGGAAACATTTTGAACCATGAATTTTTCTTTCAACTAGTTAGTAGTTACCATTGTATTTCCAAATGTGAAGCAATTGAGGGGTAACATTGTCCAAAACAATGTTTGTGGAAAATGGAAAAAGAAGGTCAGGTCCTACCCCGGGAGTCGAACCCAGGTCGCTGGATTCAAAGTCCAGAGTGCTAACCACTACACCATAGAACCAATTCAACAAACAACTGATTGATGATTGTAAAGGATTTTATTATTAGTATATTTAATGAACTCTTTATATAAATTTGACAAGTTTTTTTGGGCCAAGAAATTTAAGAGTTTTAATAACTTTTTGGTTTTGTTCGAATTCTCTTTCACACTCTTTGTGACAATTTAATTAATGAAAACTTTTATTTATATAACTTAAATTAAAATGAGTAAACTTTAAATGTAAATTAATAAAATTTAGATGTAAATATAACTATAATTAAAAATATCGCATAGAAAATCTAACCTTCCTTTGGTTGGCCAAGGAATTCAATAAAAAGCCTAAATGTATGTTGGAAGGCTAATGTGCTTTGCTGAATTGGACTTTGATTTATATTTATTGACCATAATTAATAGCCAAATTTGTTATTTGCGCTTAGTCAGTTTCATAAATTTTTACTTTTTTTTTTAATTATTTGAATATGTTAAAAAATATGTTTTAAGTAGGTAATTCCTAACTAATAACTTTCAATACTCCCCCTCAAATTGGAGTGTGATATCGAGAACTCAACTTGCAAATAAGATAATTAAATTACCCTTACCCTTAACTCAAAGTTGTGGTTTAACACGTCGGTGAGTTGCTCATTTGTTCCCACATGACAAGTAACAAGTGTTCCATCTTAAACCTTTTTCACGAAATAAATGACAATTTATCTTGATATGCTTAGTTCTTCCATGAAAGACTTTATTGGCCACAATGTGGAGCACCGACTGTCACAATACAACTTAGCGAGCACCAAAGTTACTCCAAGAGACTTGAACAACTCACTTAACCAAACTAGTTCACTTGTTGCATTGGTCATAGCTATGTATTCGGCTTCACTTGAAGATCGAGTAACAACTTGTTGCTTCTTGAATCGCCAAGAAATATGAGTGTTTCCTAATTGAACAAAGTACAATGTAACATAGCTCCTAGTTATGGGGCAAACGGCCCAATCAAAATCACAATAAGCCACTAGTATTTCATTGGGATTGAAAAATTCTTCTTCCCAAATTGCCCTTAATATAACGAACAACTCAAAGTGAAGCATCCCAATATGTTTCCCTTAAATTCTGCATGAACTGGCTATGCTTATGGACTGCAGTTCTGGTAAGTTAAAAGAAGAAAGTTCAACATCTGAACTCAGTTACAAAATTTTGACTTTGAGGTTAGGTATTTGTGTGTGATTTTGGGAAAAAGAAATTATGTTGCAAGACCAAGAGTTCTTTACAATCATCTAAACCTTATGATGTTCAATGCCTAGGCCTAATCACAATTTATCTCTATAGAAGCTTTCCAAGCTATCCCTAACAGGACCTTGCTCCCCAACTCTGTGGGACAACTTTTGTAACATAGTTTTTATATACTTTCTTCCTTCCGGCTGACGCCACAAAGCGCGGAGGATTTCAGGAGGAACGAGGGGTGCAGGCTGAGCCAGCAATCGCCGACCATCTACTTGAATCTCATTCAGTCTAAGGATATACAAACAAGCCAAGTAAGAAACACGGATGATAAATAGTTCATAGCCAGCCACAAACGGAGCACAGGAGGAGAGGAGGAACCACAACATAAGCGAACCCCTTCCCTAACGGGAGCCATGTGCACTTATGTGTAGTTTTTCACTCGCATCATGCCCCGATGTGGAATTCCCCGAGCGGGACCTTGGCCAGGAGAAATAATTCATCAATGTCAAGGAATGAGAGAGCAGAAATTACCTGTTTAAGATGTTTAACATGTTAGGCCACTCGGCAACCCTGTACTGCACATCTAAGAGACTTTTCG
The DNA here is from genome assembly GCA_026122235.1 of Vinca minor. Lineage (NCBI taxonomy): Eukaryota > Viridiplantae > Streptophyta > Magnoliopsida > Gentianales > Apocynaceae > Vinca > Vinca minor. Next base: position 6,674,811 of record JAOCZM010000026.1, read on the forward strand.
CATCTTATTCTTGTTTTTCTAACTTTGCCAACAGACTTACACGCGTTAATAACATCGCGTAGTGCTATTGACTTGAATGAAATTCTCACAACTGTTGTTCGCGGTATGTCAATCCGAGAAATCAACAATTGTTTACCCAGAACATCAATGGAAAGTTTTGCAAGAGCTGTTTCTTTATCCTCTTCTGTCTGCAAATGACAATTCATGCATAAATTCTAAGATTATATAAGATAGATGAAATTTTGGATGTACTTTTGTTTTTATTTAGAAGTTAGAACAAACATCAAAGATATAATCATCTTTTTTCACTTTAAGTTTGTGACCATATCTATATTTAATAAGAAGACGGTGTTTTCAAAGAGAGAAAACTAATGGTTTCTTCTCATCTTTCTCTCTAATCCTCAAATCTCATGTCAAAAAAATTCCAACATTGTCCAGGAAGGTACGGTGAAAACTCATAACTCATGGATTAAACACAAGATTTTTTAGTCAAAAGGATTAAAGTATCAATGAAAAGAGAAGCAGAAAGCGCAAGCCGAGTGTCAACTCAGATTGCACGAAACAACTAACCTCAAATTCCACAAAAGCAACAGAATTTGATGAACCGAAGAAAAATCCAGTTATGTTGCTGCGACAGAATGCTAGAGCTCCTTCTATATGGCTTGAACTAATGTCATGTCTCAACTTGCTGATCATAACCGTCCGGGTGGGATTCTTTACTAATGCAGCTGGAACGTTTGGATCGCCAATCAGACTGGGAATGGAGATTCTATTAGACGTATCTTCATTCAAATCGGCAGCTTCCACGATTCCAGAAGACAAATCAGTTTTCTCCAGAGCTTTTCTTAGACCTTCTCTTGTCTGGAAATAAAAACAATAATGAGAGGTAGTCATCTAAAAGACAAGAATACGATCAAGATTATGTTGCATTGCTTCCTTCAAGATAACATGATTAACTCAGTAGATACCAAGGCTGCAAACGTAATTCTATATATAAAATGTGTCTTCCTTTTCATTGTTGAGAAAATCGCTATATATGTGTGTGTGTATGTGCGCGCGCGCATAAACAATTTATGATTTTATCTTTCTGTCCGTACACTTTTATTAAGCGTTTCCTAAACATAAACTATTTTCTTGTTGCTCTCTTTGTCAAATTAGTGATCAGATAGTGGTTTCCAGCAAATACTGGTCACGCATTTTGCACGCGTGGATAACTATAAGCAAGTCAATGGACAAATTTACCCTTAAATCCGTCCACCACATGCAAAATGTGAGACCAAATATCGCCAGAAACCGTCGCCTAATCACTAATTTGGAAAATATAGACACTCGAAAATAGTTTATAGATAGGAAACACTTGAATAAAATTTTACAAACAGAAAGAGAAAATCAAAATTGTTTATGCAAATATATAGAGCTCTCCTCTTTCATTGTTCTACGGAAAAATAAAAACAACAAAAGCAGGAGGAAATTTTACCATTCAACAAATTAGTTTCCACTCACCTTGAAATAAACATAAGCAGCTTGATAAAACGCCCCTTCAACATTAGAAATCTCAACCTTCGAAATATCACCACAATCCTGAAAGACACTATATATTCCACTCTCTTTCACATTTTTCAAAAAATTTACCACTGCTTTGTTTTGATCTGATTCTTTGGATGGTAAGTAGTTCTCCGTGATTTCATTAGACTGTTTTTGGTTAGTCAAATGTGGCTTCAACAAGTCGGGGGCAGCAAATTCTGGATAGCTTTCTGTATCATTTTCAATATTCAAATTTGCAGATGATATGTTTATAAGCCCATCATTGTCAAATTTTCCACGATTTACGCTTCCGTCTGAATGCCTCCTTCCTTTCTTTCCGACGCCCTGGAAACTACTAGGTAACTCAGTCCTCCCACTTAGGCTTCTATGGATACTTCCATCATTTTTTATAGTTGTACTCTCATGAGGTTTAGTAGTGGATCGTTGAGGTAGCTTCTTGAGGCAGTCAATTAAATGTTTTATTTCAAAACTTTTAGCCCCGTCTTTCTCGTTATACTCTTCTAAATGCCCCATGAAGCTTGGTGTGTCTAGATCGCTCTTTCTACCCTTCATCGCCTTTGAGGTGTGGTTACACGTCTCATTCATGTCTTCTAAGCTCTCGTTCTTCTTGGCAGTAGTAGCAAATGGCTCCTCAATTTTAGAGGCAATACTTTGTGATTCACTGGAAATTGTTGTTTCCTCTTCAGGTGGATGGTTTTCATATTCAGAGTTAACTTGCATTTTACTCGGTGATCCACTAGACGAAAAGAGATGATTGGAAGATAACTGGTTCACTTGTGAATTTCTCCGTCTTTCGAGCCAAAATGTGTCTGACTGCAAGCCCTCCAGCAGCTGTCCATTCTTGGATTCAGCTTTTGCCTCATCATTCTTGTTGTTTCTAAAAAGGTTAGCTAGGCCACTAAACGAACTTCTATCCGAAGCAGATTTATGAGTCATATCGGAACATAAATTCAGAATGCTGCAAGTCAATTCCTTAGTTTCTTGCTGAGGTCCATCTCCATTACCATTCACTTTATCATGCCCTAAGTCAGGTAATTTTTCAGAATTTAATAACAGATCCATGCCTGAACTTTCAGGCATGTTCGAGTGTACTTCATTTTGTAGCACGCGCCCATTCTCTAACTGAAGCTGCAAACTATCTGAACCCGTATTTAATTCCATTGTGCCCTCTGTCGGGCTATTATTCACAAGAGGCATTTTGTTTGTCGATACATATTTCTCATTTCCAGAAACATTTCTTGCAGAATTTGCTGAAGAATCAACTGTGATATTGGAAGATGACTCTACTGGTGAACTGATTGCAGCATGTCTAGTGTTTTCATCCGTACTCTGAGGAATAACTGCAAAGTTTGTGTCGGCTCCTGAATCAGGTGGGTCCCCAAGATTGTAGTTAGAAGCCGTGGGAGTCAATGAAGAAGCTGAATCAATTAGGCCATGATCACTCTCCAGTTGAGGTCCTACCGTCAACTTTGCTTTTATGCTTTCAAGAGTTTCTTTCACAGTGTACCATGATCCTCCCACTTCATTTCGGATAAGCGTTGCCTTAGGGTAGATCCCTGGGTTTCTCTCCATATACCTAACAATCAAATTTATGGAAGGGAGCTTCAGAAACCAAACAAGAATTTTGCAATAAAAAGAATAATATTTAAAAAGAGACCTCGAAGAAAACCATAATGCCGCGAACCAAACAAAGTCAACCCCACCCCCTCCCCAAAACAAAAAGAGGCTTATTACATTATAACTTTTTCAAAAAAAATTAAATAATCATTACTCCCTTCGTCCCAATTTAAATGTCCACTTTCCTATAACTTCCAATTCTCTAACTGTACATAGACTGTTACCGTAAAAGACACTATTATGTCCTGATGTGGATTCTAGTTATCCCGACGAAACACAAACCTTTTATGGCTTTTGTGATAGCATTAATTTGCATGAACCTCTAACCTTTGGAATGGTTCAACAGAATATTTGGTACCTCTTACACCATATTTCTTTATTTTTTTAATTCACTATAACCCAAAAGGTTATATTGTGAGTCACGAAAAGTACCTATGAAGGCTCCATCACAGCTTATGGCACTAAAGGTTGATAGGCATTTCCTGCTTGAACAACGAATGAGGTTTCAAATGTGATAATTAACTCCAGCAGAACTTGCACTAGTATTATTTGTTTCAATTTTTGCATTCTCACTAATAAATCAACACTAATTTCTTATACAAAAATCTGCTCAGGACATAGTTCATTCACCTAAGAACAAGTATTTTGAAAAGAAAAAAGTATATGGTTCTAAATTCTAATATTCAATTAAAGTGCCAACACTGGGGTTTATTTTGCAAGTTTTCAACTTATATCTGCATGGAAAAGACAACCCTGCTGCTTCCTACCATCCATACTCTTGAAGCCCCTCAATCGAACTATCTAATGTAACTCAAATTGCACGGTTGTGGCTATACTTAGACAGCAGTTCCAAGTTATAACCACATAAAACTCATAAATATATTCTAGAAAGATCACGGCGTCGGCAGTTATATTCAAGAAACATATAACACCTCATAGGTTCAATTTGCTCGGCATATTCTTCTTATCCGACTCAGACGCAGAGCTTCCGGACCTACTGTAATCATCCATTCTTGGCACTTAAGACACGGTATATCACCATTGGATTCAACTTTCAATTCACTCCCCACTGTTTTACATCTTAACTTATATAAAATGCCAGTATACTCGTCTGCCCTAATAGATTCTTCCATAAACTTTCAGGGTTTAAGAGATTACAAGTAGGAGATAAATTAATTTACAACATCCCATCAATGTACTATCAACATAAAACCATTTCTTGGTTTTATTAGCATAAATAAGTAAATAACATAAAATGCATAATTTATTCTGAATTTTAGCATTAGAGGGTTTTGAAAAATAGAAGACCTTACTTCTTAACAAATGTCTCCACTGCCTCAGCTCTTTGCTCTTTTGCCATACTTGATTTCTTCAAATTTGATCGCTTTTCACTCTCAGTATCCGGAATTGATTGTGATGATGAGAACCTTCTTACTACCCTTTTAAACTCTACAAAAAAAATTCAATAACTCATCAAGAATTGATAAAAAAAATTAATTAAAAAAAAAGTACAAAATCTCTACACAAAATTAACAAAAAAAAAAACAATTTTTGGAGAAATATAATTGAAAAGAACAGATTTTGAGAAATGGGTTCTTTTAATCTTACCATTTCTATGAAGAAATGAGCTTGATCTTTGTTGTAGAAGATGAAAGAGTGCCATATTTTGCACTCTGTAACTTGGGGCAGTGAGTGAGTGAGTGAGTGAGTGAGAAGAAGAGAGGGTTTTAGGTGGGTTTTAGGTGGAAATTAAATTAGTGACCCTTTGGCTGAAATTACTTTGGGAAGAAGGAAAAACTTCTTTGGAGAAAAACAATTTCATAGTTGGATTATTTAATTTGACCTTTTAAGAATTGTCAATGTAAAAAATTATAATTTGTATTTGATCCCTGATTCAGATTTATAAAGACGCGCTTATTAAAAAAAAATGGTATTATAAGTTATAATATATTTTTGAAAAGAAGTATTATAATATATTTGGGAGAAATATACAATTTAGAAGGAAAAAAGAAAATTAAAGAAAATGAAAACCCGGATATGAAATTGGTGATGAGGGTCTAAATCATTGGTACCGTGGATTCAACGAAGGAAAATAACAATCTTTTACAAAGGAGCTATTTTGTAATGTTCAATCTCCAGTGTTGAATTGTTTAATACGGTGATTGAAATTTCGTTCACATGTTCAAAAAAAACATCATCAACATTTTAATTTTTCAAATTTCTTTTCAAGATAGTTATTCAATAAAAAATAATTACTTTTTGTGTGATGACTTATATTATTCAAAAAATTTATCTATTGCTATATTGTATATTGTGGTAGGAGATATAAAGTATGGTAAAGTATCTCCGATTCTAAGCTCTCAAAATCTCAATTCTAGTTTCTTATATTTTTAAGGGGTGAATTTTATTTTGGTCCCTGTAAATGACTTGCAGTGTCAAGTTTGTCCCTACAATTTCAGAAATATAAAGTATATCCGCTTCTAAGCTCTCAAAATCTCAATTCTAGTTTCTCATATTTTTAAGGGATGAATTTCATTTTGGTCCCTGCAAATGGCTTGCAGTGTCAAGTTTGTCCCTACAATTTCAGAAATATCAAAATCATCCCTAGAAACGGCTCATAATGTCAAGTTCGTCCCTGAAATTTAATAATGTCAGCCTCGTCCCTAGAAATGGCCATCCAATTCCAAAAAAGTCCTTGTATCGTTGACTAACTCTATGCTAACAAAGACTAAGTGAAAATTGAATTTTTTTCGTAAACGAAATTCAAAACCGATTATATTGAAACAAGAATCAAACTGAAAAATATATATAGAAAAACTTCTACAAATCGCAACATCACTTGGTATGGAGGTTGACATTTTTTAAATTTCAGGGACGAACTTGACACTACGAGCCATTTCTAGGGACAAGGTTGACATTTCTGTAATTTCAGGGACAAACTTGACACCCCAAGCCATTTACAGGTACGAATTTGACATTGTGAGCCATTTTTAGAGACGATTTTGACATTTCTAAAATTGCAGGGACGAAATTGACACTAGAAGCCATTTACAGGGTCCAAAATGAAATTCACCATATTTTTAAGTTTTATGTAATAAGTTGAATGTAAAAAAAATAATTGGTCTTATCTGGTTAACTTTTTTAAAATAAAAAAAAATAGAAAAAAATTAGAGTTGTTAATTTTGTTACTTATATGTAAATATGAGTCAGAGTTAGTTTTTAACTCTCTCTTCGATCTAAAACAGGAAGGAAGACAGAATTTTTAGGTCGAAAACAAAAAATTGTAACAGTATGCCGAACTACATATAAAAACTGTAAAAAGATGTTGAGAGCAAATTTGACCAAATATTCCGAACTACATATAAAATTTTACTATATTTTTTACACGTTTCATATTTTTGTCTCATCTCCTTCCCCTTTCTTTCTAAGCTAATGCAGCAAATCCCTTAGCTGCATTGCTTTTCTGTAAAATATTTGATTATTTTTCTTTTAAATTAATGATTTTTAAAACAGATTTCTCCAATTATTGGGGATTGATTTGGACGTAAAACTTCTAACTAATGGATATAGGAAATTGAAGTAACTATGATTTGTTTAATATTCTCATATATATTCCTACAATAGTAAGATCATGACATAATATATTTTGAAAATTTAATTATGGGTTCTTTAGCTCTGACGAGATTGTAGTTGGTGGTCAAAGAAACTAGATAAGTAGGAGTGCGATTTTACATTGAATTTTATTTCATTCATCCCAAGATTCTATATCATATTAGATCAAACACAATCAAGATCCAATCCAAACACACCATATTTTTGTACAATTGATTCTTCATCAAAGAGTAAATGATGGATGCTAGCAAGAACTTTATGTGTTTGAAGGGCTTCTCATGGTGTATTTGAACCATTTTATGTTTTCACATCTCCTTTTACAAACTACTTGACTTTTTAAGATATTAAACATAATATTTTTTGAATTAAGCACTATCTAATCCATTGTAAGGATTTTATTTGAAAATTTATATATTTTGCTGTCCAAAACAGAACTCTGCAGCGTTAGAATGTTTTTTTTTTTTTTTTTTTTTAGCCTCACCAGAGGAGGAGAATTATTGCCCCACTAAGGGGAGATACAGGAATTGAACACGGGACCTCTCGGCCCATGTCCGGATAGCCTTACCACTTGAACTACCCGATTCCTATTGCAGCGTTAAAATGTTTATATTGTAGTTTTTAACCATTCAAAAGTTATAGTTTTATGGATGATTAGTGATCGATAATTATCAAGACCATTGTGTTTCATACGCACAGTAGTGGCAATTTAATTCGTATATAAACATTATTAGTTGGAATTCTTAAATCAAACTTACTATTATTTAGGAAAATATTTAGTTTTGGTAATTATTAGTTTGATTGTAATAGCTCGCTTTAGTCGTATTTTATTCAAATTATATTTCCTTGATATTTTAGAGATTCTATTAGGGTTTGACTCCTATATAAATAATAAGAGAGTTGTCTACATATTTGGTGTGCCTTTTAGGGTGGTCTGGAGTAGAATTGTGGCGTGGTTAGAATCTTTGATCCTTACATATTTGAGAGTTGTTGTATAGAATAGTGTCTGCTCCTCTCCGTAGTATTATTGTGAGATTTGATCTCTGTGTTTGTACTTGACCATCACTCACCACCAAATTGTTTATTTAAATATATGTGTTTCCGCATTTAAAATTTTTTACAATTGGTATAAGAGCTAGATAATTTTTGTCTTTGATGGCAAAAATAATTTTGATATGTGGCGACACAACATATGCAAAATTATTTTGAAAATCTTCAACTTTGGGAAGAAGGTTTTAAAGAATCTCGTCCCGACAAGCAATTGACTGATGAAGATGAGAAAAGGAGGTGGGAAAACATATTTGTAAGAAACCGCCTCAATACTACGGTAGCATTAGATGTTGTAAGAAAATTTGTTTATGTTGAATCGGCAAAGGAGATTTGGAATTATTTGATTGCTCCTTATGGAGATAATTGTGATAATATTAGTGTTGAAAATTTAATTGAAGAGGAAGTGTCGAAGGAGGAAGAGTGTGATGAGAAGGGAAACAACAACTAGATGTTTCATGTGGTGTATAAAATTATTGAGGTGGATGATGTGGTAGACATTGGTTTACTGCATGATGTGGATGACCAAAGAAACGAGAATGGAAATTAGCCTATTTAGTCCCACAGTAATTTTAGTTTAGCCCGTATAGTCCCTAATGTTTAATTTCAGCCTGTAACGTCCCCCAAAAATTTTCATTTTGCCCGTATAGTCCCCAATGTTTAATTTCAACCTATAAAGTTCCTTATCTATTTACGGGCTGCATATAGAGGTTCCACCACCTCTTCTGCGGTGGAAATAAGGGCAGCCCCAAATTCATGTCATCCACGTGCTTAATGAGCGAGGGAATAATTATTAGTTTCAATCAATAAAATTTACAAAATACAAAAAATCAGTATAAAAATGGAGGAACCCATTTGCCCTAAGTCCTCCGCATAAGAGGTGGTGGAACCTCTATATGCACCTCGTAAATAGATAAGGAACTTTACAGGTTGAAATTAAACATTGGGGACTATACGAGCTAAACAAAAATTTCTAGGGGACTTTACAGGCTGAATGAAATTTTTTGGGAGACTTTACATGCTGAAATTAAACATTGAAGACTATAGGGCTAAATAAAAATTTCTGGGGGACGAAATAGGCTAATTTCCCTTTTATATTTAAAGTTCAATAACAATTTTTTTTTTTTGGGTTAGTAGTTTGGGCGCTGGGCCCGGTGTCGAACTCAGGACCTCTCGGTCATAAGCGAAGGGGAGCCCCATTGGGCTACGACCTTCTTGACAAAGTTCAATTACTTTAATAAATATAAATTAGCAATTATATATTTGGAAATTTGATTGCTTTTCCCAACAATAGACTTTGTTTTCTTCAATTTCTTTATAAATGTTTTTCCTTTTACTATATGTTATGATTCCCGCGCATAGCACGGGTCATTAGACTAGTAGTCTATATATTACATAAGGTGTTTTCAGTTTTTGATCTCTATGAAGCTCTCGAGTCCTCAGTCTAATAAACATAAATTTATTAGACTAGTAGTCTATATATTACATAAGGTGTTTTCAGTTTTTGATCTCTATGAAGCTCTCGAGTCCTCAGTCTAGTAATAAACATAAATTTAGAATTTGTACTTCATTGAAAAGGTTTTGATTGGTTGGACAACTCTTTATCCATTAATATTAAAAATATAGTTTGACATCTTTGACTTATTCAACTTAAAATTGAGTTTGATATTTTTGTTATTACTCCTATGATAATCATTAATGAGTTTGTTAGACTAGGCCTCCCTGAAAAATAAATTACTTATTCAAATTAAATTGAGTTTGATATTTTTGTTACTCCTATGATAATGATTAATGAGGTTGTTAGACTAGGCCTCCCTGAAAAATAAATGTTGAACAACACTCACTCACTGAAAATAAGAATTGGACTAAATTGGAGAATAGGGAAAATTCCGCACTTTGCGGAACAATCTGGGGACCGTCGGATGATAGCTTTGAACGATCCAGATTTGGAAAGAGAAAAGTTTTTATTTTTTAATTTTTAAGTTCAGCCGCAACTTTTCTCTCTCCAAATCTAGGCCGTTCAAACTATCATCCGACGGTCCAAATTGTTCCGCAAAGTGCGAAATTTTCCCTGTTCCGCATAGGAGCCGGACTGAAATTGGAGAACTACTAAAGCTGCAAGTGATATGGAAGGTCTTCATGAGTCATGACAACTAAATAGTAACTACTCATTTATGCTTAGTAGATATGAAGTCATTAACCTATAGTGAAGCTAATTTTGCACATATTTGACCTGACTAATTCAGTTAATCTAGAATAGAGTGTGCATACGCTTTTTTGTATTTTAGGGGGTGGGGGAAATAGGTTTGGTCCATCAAACTTCTTCCTCATATTAGAGGTGTAGTTTACTTATTTTACTCCTTTTAAAATAAACCTCTTATAAATGATGAAATAGACTATCAACCATTAAATTATTAGCTCCAAAGTTAATTTCCAAGTGATATAGCTCTTTTCTTTATAATGTACATATCATATTGATTATGTAATTTTTATTGAACCACTTGCACTCTTAATTTTTATTAACAAATCCCACTCTTGAAATGTACCCTTCATATCACTCGCATTTTTTAACTCATTAATAAATTATTGTCATGTGTTCATTTTTTTTTATTTACAAATTTTACTACTTTTTAGGTTATATAGTTTGTTTAAATTAAAAATTGATATAGATCAGTTATTTATTGATGAGATACAAAATGTAACTGAACGAGACATAAAATCTTACCGCTTTCCAATGGCTAACTTGAAGATGTCTCATTAATTACCAATATATAATATGCCTTCTTAGTTCTTACACATATCATCTGAGGAGTTGGTTGTCCATTTTAACAAAAACGAGTTCTTTAGTGTTGACGCAATATGCAGCAAAAATAATAATAATAATAATAATAATAATAATAATAATAATAATACAATTCACTTCTGTTTTTCATTTTAATTACTGTCATGTTTCAAAATATAAAGTATTTTTATTATTTTTATTTTTCAAGACTTTTGGCATTTTTGTCAATTTTAGTGATTATTTTTCTCTAGGAATCATCACATATAAATCTAATTTCTTTATTCTCTATTATGGTGGTCCAATTACTAAAGGATACAATACGAAAATATCATTAATTTTTTATTCTTTAACATATCGCAAAAATGTTAAAACACCTTTTAAAATACAAAGAGTATTAATATTTATATTAATTTAGTAAGCTCAGTGGTAAAGTACTTCTTTTTTCAGACCGATAAGTCTCGAGTTCGATGTTAATTAAGTGTGAAGCATTATGTCGTGGACCTGGGCCACCAAGTGATCATGGACCACTTGGTCCACATTCAGCCACATCACAGTTTTGATTAAAATAATAAAAACAGATGAGGCCTTATAATAATTTTTTTTTTTTATAAATCAAATGAGGTGATGTGGTTAATTCTGGACCAAGTGGTCCACAATCCCCACATATAGCCCAGGTCTATATCAGAATTTTCCATTAAGTGTGTATGCCTATTCCCTTCCCCTTTCCCGCCTTCCACATACTCTGGGTGAAAATCGTCTGTCCCCGTGTATGTCCCCTTTTCTTATACCCAACCAATCGGAATTCGTTTTGTGAAATTGTGATTGATTGGGTATAGAAACGAGTATATAAACGGGGACAGATGATTTTTTGCCACATACTCCTCACCCCTGCCTTAAATTTTTCCAGTAGGATAATTAAATATCATAACAATGCATAATTAATACTTTTCCTTAAATTTCCTTCCTAAAAATAGGACAAACATTAAAAAGTCCTATTACATTTACACCACCTTTTGACTTCAAATTAAACTTCACAACAGCACAAGCATATAAATGACAGTATTTTTTTCTCACCTTTCCTACTCATTCAAACATAGTTTTTAAAAAAATTAATTGAATTTTCCACCTTCTTATTATTACCTTGTTATAATCTTCATCCATTACCAGCAAACAAGATAGTTTTTGAAAAAAATAAAATAAAAATTCCATCAACTTTCAGTTACAAAAAATAAGAACATGGCATTCAAGAGTCTTCCTCTAAAGCTCAAGGTAAATACTTTCTTTTTACATATAGATTTCTTTTTCTTTTACGTAGCATAGACAGAACTAGAGAAATTTTAAAACGCTGTATTTTTTTTTATATAAATTAAAAAAATGTCATTAAAAAATTTAGCTTTTACCACCTCAAAAAATATGTAAAATTTTTTTAACTACGCCCCCAACTTCAAGATTCTGGTTCCGTCCATAAAATGAGTAAAAAGTTAAAAACAACTATAAAATTTTTAATCAATTTTCTTTATGGAAAAACAGATATTTGGGCTGAGAAAATATCTAATTGGAGTTGGTGGAAATGAGAGAAATAGAAAGTCAGAGAATAATGGGAAGAAGTCATCATGGATGATGCCTGTTTCTCATGGATATCATGTTGTGGAGGATTGTTCTTTTGGTTCATTTGGATCAAGTGTTCAATTGGATAAAGTTGTGGCTCAAAGGGAACAAATTGAAGATCATGAATTTTGGTTCTTTGGAGTTTTTGATTCAACAACTGGTGATGGAGTTAGCAAGTACCTGCAAACACATTTGTTTGACAAGAAACTCAATGTGGTAATAATATTTATGTCTTTTTTGTCTTAGTAACCTTAAGATTATTACATTACATCCAGGACAAAGTCAGGTATTTGGCGTTGGGGCGAAAACTACAACAGTATGTCAAACTACATATAAAAACTTCAAAAAAAGTGTTGGGGCGAATTTGATAAAATATTCTGAACTACATATAAAATTTACTATATCTAATAGTATTTTTAGAAATCTCGGGGGCGACTGCCACCCCACCCCTGTCTTTGTCCCTGATTACATCCCTTTGATGCATAAGTCAAATCCTTAATAAAAAAAAATATAATAATTGGAATAAATGTTGGACCTTCTTAGCTAGTATTGGTAAGTTCAGTAGTGAAAACAATAGGCATGACAATTTCAATGATACGAAGGCAGAAACTTTATGTCAATAAGGCAAGTTTTATATAAGTATATGAGTAAGAAATTTAATTATCATTCTAAAAATTGTTTAATTTTTTAGTGTTCAGCCCTTTAATTGTCATCTAGTACTGATAGTTGTTGTAGTCATAAGAGTAAGGAAAATGTGCCAATGAGGCATTGGTTTAGTGGCCAAAGCGGAGGCCTCATAACGTAGAGGTCATGAGTTCGAATCCCTTCCGCTTATGAAAATTATAAAATTATGTATCTTGATTGCTACTAGACTGCATTGCACTAACTGTCTTAGCCTGACGTACCTTATTGGAAAAAAAATTAATAATTATGAATTGCGATTGAACATATATGACGTCATTTTTGGGGTTTTAATTTGGAACCCTTTAATCTTAATTATGTTGCTTTTGTAATGGTTTTAGTCGCAAATGGGAAGTAGAAGCAAAGAAACAATAAGAAAGGCACATTTGAATGCAAGGCCTAAAGTGAAAGAAGCAGAGGAGGAGACATGGAAATTTGGATCAGCAACAGCAATTGTTATCAATGGTGAGAAACTAGTAATAGCTAATATGGGTGATATAAAGTGGTTCTTTGTAGAGATGGAAAACCTTATCAAATCAATAGAAAGCAACAACAACCAGTTAGAAGACATTGGTCTTGTAGATTCATCCCAGGTTTGGACAATTTCTTGATAGAATCTTTTGGCAAACAATCCTCTGTACTCGTGTGTACCCACTCCATGTACCCAACCACTCATAATTCACCATGTGTATATATATAATTAGAAGAAAATATCCACATGGAGAATTCTGAGTAGTTGGGCACAAAAACGGGAACATAACACGGGTACAAACCATTTTCACCCGGATCTTTTATGATAAGATTTGAAAATTCCTCGAAAAACGTTATTCTTCTAAGTTATAATATGGATAATTTCGATATGGGTAGTCAAGCAGGTAGAGCTCTAGTCCACTTTGCACAAAGAATCCCGCCACGTCGCTTCTCAATTTTTTTCGATTATGCTTAAAATACAAAAAAGATTGTTCTGATATGGACACAGTTAAAAGTAAAAAAATTGTATAAATTTGTCACATCACTATAAAATGAGGAGAGAGACAAATTTTTACTTTTAACTGTGTCCATACCAGAACAATCTTTTTTGTATTTTAATCATGATCGATAGAAAAAAAATTTTTTTTAGTGAGCGGCATGTGCCGATGTTTGCAAGTAGACTGCGCTCTACCTGTCACTCTCATCCATATCAGAATTTTCCTTATAATATTGGTTTATTCGTGATTTGATGGCGGATTAGGGGCTCTTCGAAAGGTTAAAATCCGACTAGTAAATCAAGATTCTGGTAATGCAAGGGTAACAAAACCTTATAAGGGTTCGGAAGTAGCCGTTGGATGTGAAAGAATAGATTCAGACACAGAGTTTGTAATCTTGGGAAGCATTGGCATTTGGGAGGTAAAAAGCAAAAACTAGAATTAACAGTTCTTTTTTTACTTCTGAATGGTAAAAAAAATTAAAATTTGGTGTTTTATTTCTTTTATATATATATATATAGGGTGTATTTGAAGGTCGTGCTTGGCGCGCGATGGTCAAGTGATTACTTGCTATCCGCTAGGTCACGGGTTCGAACTTCTGAAATAGCTTGTTTATGAAAAACACAAGGTTAAGGCTGCGTACAATGGGATCTTTCCCAAACTCTGACTGATGCGGGAGCCTTGTGTACTGTATACGACCTTTTATTTTATTTTATTTTATTAATTGGGTGTATTTTGTGTTTGGACAGGTGATGAAGCATCAAGAGGCTGTTAACCTGATAAGGCATATAGAAGATCCACAAGAAGCTGCTGAGTGCTTAGCAAAAGAGGCTTTGATTAGAAGGAGCAAGAAAAATATATCTTGCTTGATCATTAGATTTGATTGAATGAATTAAGCTGTAATTTTTTACATTGTTCCATTTAGCCAATTCCCTGGCAAAGCTGTTTGTTGCAAGGAGTTAAAAATCCTTAGTGTTTCTTTGAAATTAAATTTTATTCAATAAACCTTTACCCCAGAAAATTTATGCAATCACATTGGTCTGTTTATTTGCAGAATTTAAAAAAAAAAAAAAAATAGAAATTTTTGTTATTTTTCAAACTTCTTTTTCATCCGAAAGTTTGTTATTAATATTAATCAGATCTTTGTTGGTTACACAATAGTTATAGGGAAAATAATCGTAAGTACCGTGTATGTAACATTCCTTTACCCCAACTACTCACAATTTACCATGTATATACATTACAGTGGGGTATGATGGGGCACTTGCCCCACCAGCCTTTCCCCAAATTAAAAAGAAAGATTGTTTTTGTAGTTTTAGTTTTGTTTTTGTAACACTCTGTCCAGTGAGCATTTTTTAGTGTACCTATTTTGAATCAGTTTTCGATTTAAAATTATATTTTGTGGTTCGTGAACTATATGAATAACATCACTTATATCTTAACAAGTTTGGTTAAAATTTTAACAAGTTTAAGTGTGTAAAGGGGTTGATGTCATTTAAAAAAAAATTAACAAACTTAAGTGTAGAAATTTGAAATCATGTGAAATTTTTACTACATGGTGATTATCAAATATATTGGTAATGGTTTGTTTTCTATTTTTGTTGATGAATCTCGTGCCCCTCCTATCTTTAAAAGTCTGCATCCGTCATTTTGTGTATATATAATTAGAAAAAATATTCACATGTCAAATTCTGAGTGATTGGGCACATGAATGAGAAGATAAACGGGTACGGATGATTTTCACCCTAGTTATAGTTATACCATATAAATTGTTGGTCCGACTACGGTGATGAAAGACGGATTTCCGGAATTCGTTCTCAAAACCCTAAAAAAATTCAATTTTTGTATGTGTAAAGTTATTTTCAAAATGTTAGAGTTTGATAGGGTTTCTAAGGGTTATTAGGGTTTTTGAGATTTATTAGTTTGTCTTAGGTTTTCTTAGGTCTTTTAGGGTTTGTTAGGGTTACTTAGATTTTGTGTAAAAAATTTAAAGTAAACACATGCAAATACGAGAACAAAACCGGGAAACAGTTTGTGAAACAAAATCATACAATTTATTAATGTGATTTTTTTTTTTTTTTAATGTGATTCATTAATACATGAAATTGATTTTACCTAATACAACTAAAAACCCATCGGGAGCTACTTTCCGGGAGACATTGAATCAACTTGATGGGGCAAGTTTTACGGTTGGGGCCAAGTTCTTGACATTACTCACACTTTTTCTGGTCTGTTTGGGAATTGTTCTTTGTGTCCATCCCCATTATGAATCTTCTCCAGGTTTTGGACATTTCATGTTTGGTGGATAGTGAACCATATAAAATGGTGAAGGTCTCCAATGACCCTCGTCAGGTACCGGAATGAAGATGAACTCGTATGTCTTCTTGTAGTTCTCCATTGGATAAACCAACGAAATAAAAATCCGTTGCATCCAAATTTATGTGTCTCCCAACAACGATATGTGAGCAATGTGTAGAGTAATTGGATAATTTCTCATACAAACAACTATACTTGGACAAAACCACTTTGTATCTCTTCTCCCATTGGCCTGCACCCCGCCTTGGTGAAATCACAATGTATATACCTTGTACTTTAGAATAAGTGGTAACAACGAAAGGGCAAGATTTATGCTCGTACGCTCGTCATTGGTCCCAAACCCTTTTAGGGAACGAGGTTAGATAGTTCATTAAGTCCTCCCTGCGAATATTATAATAATGCACAAGTTTACAGATATATGATTTCCATCATTGCTTTCAGCGACAAAATTCTCGATTGTTTTAAAACGCTATTAAGGAATTTTGAAAAGTTGGTTGTCATACATCCGTAGCGTTTTCCTCTGTCATAGGCTAGTGTCCAAAGCTCTTTGTTGTATTGGCACACCCAATTATATGTATTAATGTCCTTATGCTTGACGATATCCAACAAAAGGTCACATTTTAATTTCTTTTTTTGGTGTGGTTACCCGCCCACAGAGATTTTTAAGCTCCTTATTCTTGAAATGTCGCATTTTAATTTCTAGAATTCGTCTTCTAAGATTCCGGATAAGATTTTACGACCCCCAAATACTACAAGTGATAAGTTTTTTGGATTTCGTTAGGATAAGATGATTTCTAGAATACGTCTTCTAAGATTACGGATCAAATTTGTTGACCTTCTATTTATACAAACCAAAATTTTTTATGCCAATAACATCCAAAATTCTCTCTACTACCAAGCTCTATCTAACCTTCCACCTCACCTCACTCTCAAAACTAAATATTCACAATGAGCAGACATAGTTTTAAAATTCCAGTTTCCTCGTTAACATCCGAAAAAATGGTAATATCTCATGTTTTCAAGATGTTTTTTCCCCTTGTTATATGTTATCATTTCTCTTACAGAAATTTTATTGTACAGCATATACCAACAAGGTTCATGAAGTGAGTGGAGGAAATTGGGATCGAGGTACCATGTAGTTTCTATCTAAAGTACATCATTGGTAATCAATGGTGTGTCTAACAAAAAAAACAGGCTCAATACTACTTCGACTGCGATTTACAACAATTTCTGGTTGAAAACAATGTTCAATCCACTCATACGATACACTTTATACCTTTGTTCAGCAACTTACTAGATATTTATATTAAGGGACGATTCAAATAATAAAGATACAAAAAATTTTTTTTTGTCAAGTTCAAATAATAAAAAATGATGAAGGAAAACTTCTCGCAAACAACTCAACTTCACTAGGAAGAAAAATTATACTTTTACTTTGGCTAAAAAGAAATAAGTAGAAATCAATTTTGACGATGTTGAGAAAATAGTATAATTCATGACGTTTTAGCTTTTGAAAATACAATACGGTAAATAAAAGAAACTCATTACATCATTAATCTAACCCAAAAAAAAAACGTATGTGAAGCAAGAAATATTATCCCCAAATTAAAAGGAATTTTTTTTAGGCATTAGCAACACACATCATAAGAACCTCAATTTGATCTTCATAGCGATGAGATCTGGTGATGATGATAGCAAATTATACGACGATTTTTTTTCTCATTTCCTTTTCCCCGAGCCAATTGTCAGTAGCTCGAAACTTCTAAGGGTTTCATCGCGGTTGCTTCTTGTACCAGCAACTCGCATGAAAGATGACGACTTGGATTCAAATCCGGGCTGGACTCTTTGTGTTGTCAAGAGACGGCCAGTGCCTGAGCCTAGCCGGCTGGTACGATTTTCACTAGGTTCGCCTGAGGAGCTTGGTCGGCTGCTTGACATAACAGCCCTCTTTGAACTACTACCGGTCCGATTCAGACGTCTTTCAGAATCCGCTTGCTTAAACAGTACAAAATATAAAGGCAACGATAAGAAGGTCCAGTCGCGAAATTAGAAGAAGCATTTCTACGTAATACGTCTATAACGGATTTAACAAGAATGTCTCGTTAAAAATTGGGAAAAGAAGCCAAGTTGATTCTTACCACATCCTTGGATGATGGAACATCGTCTGAAGATCTGTGCCTCATTGGATCTCCGTGCAGACCAGCACCCGAACTCCTTCGAGTAAATGTCTCAACTGTACCAGAGACTCTATCACGAGTTTCTTGTCTCACTGGAAAGCGCAAATATAAAATCATCAGCATTCTAATCTTTTCTGGAGAATAAACTTGATATGTCGTATAGAAAATAAGAAAATCTTTGTAAGCCCGAACAAACCTGGGTTCTTCTCTACTCTTTCCAAAGATGGTCCTCCGTTCAGAGGCAATCTCCCCATTGGCTGCTGAACAAGGATAAACAATATAAGATATACAAACTATACTAAACATAAAGCATAAAACGTAAATCGGTAAGCAAAACAAAGATGATACCCGTCCTCTTGAACTTGAGGCAATCTGTGGGTACTTTAATATGGTCCAGTCGAAGACATAGTCAAACTGATAACCTGCAATAATCACAACAGTTATCATCATATGATGTAGAAACGAGAATGAGGTCAAGATGAACTAAAAGGAGTTAACATTCAGTCGGTAACAAAAAGAGAAAATTATTGAGGAAAGTTAACAATTGGCTTACCTTCCCGAATGAACAAGTCTCGGAAAAGTCTTTTGAGGTAAGAATAGTCTGGCTTGTCATCAAACCGCAGTGATCGACAATAATGAAAGTAGGATATGAATTCTGATGGATAAGATTTGCAGAGCACCTACAAGCAATAGAACTTGTCAATTATGTTCATGCACCATGAATGTAGTTGAGACGATTATTAGACAATTCACTACTTCTGTATAGCAGAAGAAAATATTATGTTCAATCCCGCCTCAAAATGTCAGGGGAAACAAAGGATGCATAAGAGCGTGGATAAAGGATCCCAAAAATCTTTTCCGAGAAAAATATAAGCCAAAAAGGTCATTCCTTCATGCGAGTGTGAAACACATAATTCAGGATTTAGTAATTGTGCTTCACCTTTTTTCTATGTAACACATAAATTTGAATTGGAATTTCAAGTACCTCAATTGGCGTTAACATTTTCTTCTCACTAATTTTGTCATATTTCTGCTTCTTGGTTCCAGCTTTCAGCCCCTGCCATGGGAGGCTAAAATAGACAAATCAAATATATGAATCAGATTCATGATAAGTAACAATGGGGGAATGAAAAGATGAGAACTAAGGCATCTCTAACTCACCTTCCTCTGAGAAAGTACATGAGTACATAGCCAAGAGACTCCAAATCATCCCTTCTGCTCTGCTCTGCAAGGGAAAAAGGAAAACATTAATAGGAACTACTTTTTCAAACAAATTATTTAAGAAAGATCCTTGTTCAAACACAAGTTGCAGGCTCCCCTCAACCCGGAAAAATAAAATAAAAAAAATAGAGACAAGCCAGATGACTCACCAACTCCAAGATGCGTATTCACACTTGCATAACGAGCTGTGCCTGTAAGATTTTTGTTCTCCCTGTAAAAGATAAATGGACAGAGGTGGGAAACAAGAAAATTGGGAGGCAAAACAAATGTAAAAGATGAACCCTCGTTCCAGGAAAGAATTGCATTCACATGAACACAAACACAACTCAAGAAAATCAGGGGAACAGATATAATTTCTTGACAACAAAGAAATAAATTTGATTGCAATCTAGCGTTCCCAAAAGCAGCTTCACTACAGCTAAAATTTTCCCATCATTATAGCTCATTTTATAAAAACAAGTGCACGTGGCCGTTGACCAAGAGCAAACAGCCATATAATAGATAAAACATAATCTTATCAATGTGAAAAGTTCCCGCAACTTGCTGAGTATGAAGTTTGGACCACTCTTTTCTTCCTTTTTCTTTCTTCCTCCTTAGGGGAGGGAGGGGGAGGGAAGAACGAACAATTGATCAGTTTTTTAATCGGTTCAACAAAGTTTTTTATGCACCTTAAAGTTTCTGGTAGAATGCCGGCAAGTTGGTTAGTAAAATGTATCCCCTAAGAGTAGAATTTTAGTATAACAATAACAACATAAAGATATCCCAGCCAATACAGGAAGACAACCACATTATACTTCTCAATAACAAATAAATTCCCACGCAATACCTGTAAGTTATGTGTTTATGTGTTTTGAGGTCTCTATACTTTTTCGCCAGGCCAAAGTCAATGATGTATACCTGTTAAAAAGCATAACGAACAAATAAACTGAGGTGAACTTGCAGATGACATATAAACATGTTGAGTCTAAATCACTCACAGGTGAAACATGCAGATAACTTATAAACATGTTGAAGTTAAAATCACCAAGAAAAAGGTCACGGGAAACAGAGAAAAATGGGGGACTATGAAATGTACGTGTGAATGTTCCGTGACCATGACCATGACCATCTCTAGCAGGAAAAGGTGAAAACTTGTTAATCAACAAATAGAAGGTCATAAGAGTGTCACGATATTACATATAGTCATGAAACTTTTCATCATTAGTCTGGTGAGTATAAAATATTTGTGACAAGGCAACATAATAATTCCCAAGGGGGTATATCTGGTAACTGTTCTACCGCTCACGTCAAACCAAAAAATGGATCACATCCAAAGGCTGTAGATCACTAGGAAAAATAGAGGTAGAGAATTTCAGCTTCTACGAGAGTATAAAATTCCCTATACATAAAGAATCAACATAAATTTATATCTAAACTACTCAGCCCCTGTTTCACAGGACTCCACACGATCACTCATATGCTTTATGATTTATTATTAAGAAAACCAAGTTATGTTTATAGTCAAACCAACCAACACAGTGTAGCATAAACTAACATTACGGAACTGATTCTCAAGGAGAAATGAGTCATCTTCTGCAGGCAATCACGTTTATCAGGTTATTAGAAAAACTAAAAGTAAAAATAGCGCGAAATTCAAATGGCTACTGGCTAGTATATACATTTGCGCATGATATTCCTGAAAAGAAGAGTCCCTGAGGGCATCTATAAGTAGAACTTATCGTCATGAATAAGACTATATTTTTGTGTCAATTTGTTAACAGACATAAGTACCTAATATTTGAAGAAAGCTTGAACAATCATACAAGCTAATTAGTCGGACGAATGTAACAGCTACTATTTGTGATATGCCTCATTTTGCAATACTGGAACTTCCTTCTCTTGGCAATAGATATAATCTATAATTTACATTGGTTATTGTATGCATTGTACTTCTGAAGTCACAATATCCATATATTCCCAAGTCCAATACACGGAATAGTGTTCATACATCCAAGTACATCCCCCCCCCCAAACCAAAAAAAAACCTCCCCATCCCAAGAAAAAGGAACACAAGCGCATTGATTTCATGCTCGATTATCAGGTCAAGCAAACATCATAACAAATTCAAAAGATCAAATAGTAGAACCTAATATGGAGAACCAAGTGCCAATAAGCACCAAAGCGTCATGAATATCGTAAGCATCAAAAGAACACTGGCATAAGAAACCAACCTGATTTGCTTTGCGCCCTAAACCCATTAAAAAGTTGTCTGGCTTAATATCGCGGTGAAGAAACCCTCTAGAATGCATGTATTCAACTCTATTAATCTGCATAAACAGAAGAGCTAAGTATAGCAGCAAGAAGCAAATGAAACTATTCCGTATGAAGTAAGTTACTTACTACTTGATCTGCAATCATCAAAACTGTTTTCAAGCTGAACTTTCTATTGCAATAGTTAAACAAATCTTCTAAGCTTGGTCCAAGAAGATCAATAACCATTGCACTGTATTCGCCTTCAACTGCGAACCATTTAAGGTGGGGAACCCCAGCTTCACGAAACAAAAGGTAGAATCAGAAAACTTAACATAACTTTTTAACTACTAAGTAGAGACCGGAAGAGAGAACTTTAATACGCACTTCCTCCCTGAAGAAGCAAGTACACCTTTGATTCATAGTGAAGCTGTGGATGCTTAGTTTTAAGTGGTTCCTGAAGAGCAGAAGGCAGTTTAACAAATGACAAGTATAAACAAAACGAATACCAGCGTGACAAAATCATGAAATACTGAAACAAACTAAAGAGACAACTCGCAAGTAAAATTCTTTATAACAGTTGGGGCAAATACAACATACGGATACTCAGAAGTTTCAGTATGAAATCCATTAGAAAACCTTAAACTAAATTCAGTAACTTATCAGGTAAAATATCAACAACCCAATGTGTTATACAAAGAGACTACATGTTTCGTTGCCTTGATAACCAAAAGTTGCACCTATTTTGAGACAAAATAGATTGTCTTTTCAAGTAAAATCCATAGAAAGCCAAATTTAATATTTTTTTCCAAAAAATAAACTCACAAGTTTCACAGCAACTTCATCCCCAGTTTGTACATTAACTCCTGAAACACAATTAAAATTTCATGAGAATCATTAAAGAAAAATCACAGCTAACACTACCAATAACATAACACATTAAATCCCCAATAATTGGGGTATGGTCAAGGGATGGATAGGAGACAGTCCTAAACTTTGGCAATAAATACACAAAGTCGTTAAAATAGATAAACAAGAAACTAGAAAACCAGAATTACCCAGATAAAGCTCTCCAAACGATCCGCTACCAATCTTTCTCCCAAGCTTAAACTTGCCACCAATGACATGATCCATAACTAAAATCTCCAGTCAATATTACCCTTTGCCACAAATCTTTTTTCCTTAAATGTTCTTTTCTTGATAACAATTAACAAAAATTGTTCAGTACCTCTTGATTTCACAGTTTATATTGGAACCCAATTGACCCAACAAAGCTCAAATCTTTAAATCAGCCTTAGATCCACCAAAAGCTTTCAAAAAAAAAAAACCTCCAAGAAAGACCCTTTCTTTAGCTACCCAACAAAAAAACCAATTCTTGAAATATGAAACTTTGGATTTCAAGAATTCATAAAAAAATTACAAATAAAATCTCCTTAATATATATGGGAAAAAAAGATGTTAATTTTCTTCAATCTTAAAAAAATGAAGAAAAAAAGTCAGCCCTTTATTAGAATCTACATGATGGGAAGGAGAGGGCACAGTTCATCAAATCTTGGAAATTAACCAAAGGGAAAAAAAACCCAGTTCGGTTTTGCATTAGGAAACAAAAAAGATAAAGAATTTATTGTGTTAAGGGAGAAAAAAAAAGAAGATACTAAAAAGATTAGTATGAGGGATTAAAGATAAATAAAACAAAATTGCAGATGAAAAAATTAGGGCAAGAAAGAGAAAGAGAAATCTAAAGAAACGAAATCGTCGGGGAAATTATTTGGGAATAGAATCTGAAAAGGGATCTGTGTAAGAAAAAATGGAAACTCAAGAGAGAAGAAAAATTTAAGGGAAAAGAGATGATGATGAGAAGAAAAGGAAATATGGAATGTGCCTATACTTGGAAATATAGCTGTATTGCTATTATCTTCTTTTATTAATTCTTTTTTTTTTTGTTGTTGTTAAATAGTACTCCTCCATATTTAATTATAAAACTTTAATTATATGTTGTGAAAATTATAATTTTTTTTAATCAAAATATAAAATTTACTCTTTTAAATAAAAATTAATGATATACAAGTCATATTTAAGTATAATAATATTTGTATTTTAATTAACAAAATATCTTATTTTTTCTTCTTTAATTTTTGCAACATGTAATGAAAGTTTTATATCATAGAATGGAGGGAGTATCATTTTTTTATTCTAATAAATTCCTTTTTCCCTATTCTATGGGATTCATTATTTTCTTTTATTGAGGGGAGGAGCTATTATCTTAATTTTTATTTTTTAATTTGTATTTAAATATTATTAACTCGACTAAAGATTGGGATCTGGAAGGCAATTTGGTTGACCACATAAGAATTTATGTAAATATGTAACATTGTTATTCTCTTAAAAACTAAATACAAGAGTCTTAACACAAATTTTTAGCGAGAGGTCTCAAATGTTACATATGATAGCTTAGTTAGTAAAATATTTTTTAGTAGGATTATAGATCTTTTAGTATATTTTATTTATTTTTTATTGGAATGAAATCTAAATATAATTGCCAACTGAAGAAAGTTGCACTAGAAGAGTTACAGTGTAACTCTATCATAAATAAATAAAAGTTGCTAGTAACATCTATCAAAAGAAAATATATTGGCCTAAATACCCGTGTTATGCACATATATCATATAAGTCAAAAGAAATATTAAAGGGAAAAGAGAATATGTTAATTGTATTTGCATATAAATGCTAAGAGAAGAGGGAAAACCCATAATTTCATTTATCATATTATAATCCTCATGAACCTCATTAAAAAGTCTTGCATAGGAATAGGGATTTTTTCTTCTAGACAGAAAAAAGAAAACATGAAATTTCAACATTGTAGTTGAACATCTAATCCTTAGACTTAAATTACTTAAGAGAAATTAGCTATTTGTAGCATGTATCTATTTACGGATTTCCATTAATGTCATCATCTTTTTATTAGGCTAAAAACAGCTCTATCTTTTTACGGGCCGCTAAAAGTGTCCAATTAGTGAATCCGGCCAATTTTCAGGCAAACAATGATCGGAGTGAAGGGCAAAAATGTCAATTCCCCTCTTCCTTCTTCCTCTCATCTTCATCATCAACTCCTCCACCCTCCATCACCGCTGCCCTCCACCCTCCACCACCCTCCCTCCACCACCACCACCCCCAAAGAACCCATCTCCATCCTCCACCACCACCCCCAAAGAAACCATTTCCATCATCCTCCACCACCCTCCCCCACCCTCCCCTCCACCACCACCACCACCCCCCAAAGAACCCATTTCCATCCTCCACCACCACCCCCAAAGAAACCATTTCCATCATCCTCCACCACCCTCCCCTCCACCACCACCACCCCAAAGAACCTATTTCCGTCATCCTCCACCACCCTCCACCACCACCACCCCCAAAGAACCCATTTCCGTCATCCTCCACCCTCCACCTCCATTGATTTATTCCCTTTCAACTATATCCATTTTTGAATTTTCCAACCAAACTTTGATTTGTTCTTTGGAGGGTGGAGGATGACGGAAATGGGTTCTTTGGGGGTGGTGGAGGGTGGAGGGCGGCGGTGGTGGAGTGGAGGGTGGAGGGCGGAGGAGTTGATGATGAAGATGGGAGGAAGAAGGAAGAGGGGAATTGACATTTTTGCCCTTCACTCCGATCATTTTTGGCCTGAAAAGTGGCCGGATTCACTAATTGGACACTTTTAGCGGCCCGTAAAAAGATAGGGCTGTTTTTAGCCTAATAAAAAGATAATGACATTAATAGAAATCCGTAAATAGATACATGCTACAAATAGCTAATTTCTCATTACTTAATCTCCATTAATGTACCATTAATCCAAAAACTAATGCAAATAACATATTACACAAATTTTTATTTATATTACCTAAACTAAAATAGATAAACCTTTGGGGTAAATTCAGAAACTCTATGTGTGAATATAATTATAAATATAAATATCACAGAGAATGTTATAGAAGATCCGTTGTGCCCTCTAAGACTTTTTCATTTTTTCTTCTTTTGCTCCTCAATTTTGATTTTGTGTATATAATCGAGACTTATTTTCATATATGATTTGTATTATTTTTTTAGTCAAGATGTTACATTTCTTGTTACTCATAATAACATATTTAGAGGATGAGGCATTGAGGGGTAACTCCCCAATATGTTTTGAAATGTTACATTTTTTTTGTGGGAAAAGTTTGCTCTTTTATCAAATTTCTTTGTAATATTGCATTTCTCTGATATTAATCTTTGATATCCATCCCACATGAAATATGTAAGAAAATATGAAGTGCTATATAAAATGAATTTAAATACTTTTAGTCATCTCGAAATATCTATTTTAGCATAACCAATCATTTTTCTATGATATTATTATTCATAAAATAATAATAATAATAACCCCAATTATCTGTTAGACACTAGGATGCATCAAAATTGTGCTGTTTTTTTTTTTGCTACAAAAAAGTTTGGGTGAGTTCGACTCCGGGCACTACTACGGGTCAGTGCAGGCCCTAAGGACCATATGTCGCTTATAAGGGTACTTACAGATCACCCACCAACACACCCCTCACGTCGACAGCGGAAATTGTACACTTGACTTTTATAAGAACGTGTCAAATAATATTGGACTTAAATAATTTTTGTCGTTTCGAGATATCTATTTTGGCATAACTAATTATTTTTCTATGATATTAACCAATTATCGGTTAGTTATTCATAATAATAAAAAATAAAAAAAAAAAAAAAAACCCCCAATTATCTGTTAGACACTAGGATGCATCAAAATTATGCTGTTTTTGCTGCAAAAAAGTTTAGGTGGGTTCGACTCCGATCATTATCACGGGTTAGGACAGGCCCTAGGGATCATATGTCGTTTACAAGGGTACTTACAGATCACCCACCAACACACTCCCTCATGCCGGCAGCGAAAATTGTACACTTAACTTTTGTAAGAACGTGTTAAATTTTTACCAACTGAACTAACTTGTGTCGGTGTTCTGTTTTTGTCGTCTGGTCAAGTTATGATCAAACCACAGGCCATGACAATGCTTGTGTACCAAACACCTTTTATAATACTACTATTAGTTTAATTAAATGTTTTCAATTTAGCAAATGTAACAATTAAATAATAAAAAAAAACAATATAAAAATCAAGATCATCACTGATTTGGCAGTAGCCAACTTTGTCTCATCTTAAAAGCCACTGCTTATGACCATCTTTGAGGAGTAGAGGTAGACCACTTGGGAAATAAACATGACACTTATCTATAAATCTTCTAATGTACAGGAATAATTCTGATATGGATCTACCCTACCACTTGGTCCTGGACCACTTGATTTATATTCAGCCACATCATAGTTTTGATTAAAATAATAAAAACAAGTGGGGCCTTATGAGAATTTTTTTTTTAATCAAAAGAGGTGATCTGGTTAATTCTATACCAAGTGCTAGGCCAGGTATATATCAGAATTTTCCAATGTACAGCCATTTTTTGAGATAATAATGATTACTTTATTTACTTTCTCCACTCATAAATTATCATGGGATTTCTTCTTTTTCTCTTTCTTAAGAAAAGGAAATAGATTCATGCACAAGATAGAAGCCTTATATGTACATCATTTTTAGGATTTTTTTTAATGAGATAATTTCGTTTATACCGTGCACATAAATGTTCTAAATATTAAATGAAAAAATAATGGTAATGTGCATTTTGAGAGTATCAAAGTGATTCTCCAGGATTATTGAGATGCTTTTATTTTGTTCCGCTGACAAGCCGAAAAAGTACCAAGTTGGACTAATTTGAAAACATGGGGTTGTGGATACTGTTGTACAAACATCAGATGCTGGATTGGAAGAACTATGCTAGAAAATCTCTTTAGACGTGAGTCACGTTACATAGACTTGTCTAGTACCTTTTTTTTACCTTCTCGTGTGATTTACAAATTATAGCATGAGACGGAAGTTCACCTGGTAGGCATTTTTAGAGGGGTTCAGGAGAGGGGGGGGTTAAATTTCAGTGGTCCATATCTAGGATGGTTGATATCACCTGCCACCAAACAAGAAACATATAAAGAGTGGGTGACCCAAATGACCAAAGGATTGTCAATTCATTCCTACTTGATTCAATCATAAACATAAATCAATTGAAAATAAATTCCCTAACACCATCTTTATACCTAATTAGCATAAATAGTAACTTTTTATAGTCTATTTTTAACACCAACAATTTACGGGCTGCTACGTTTGTCAAATTAACAAATCCGGACAAAGTAAAGCAATTTCGACTAAACCATTGCCATACCCCACCGTTCTTGCCCCGAAATATATGACTAAACCAATTTCGATTTTTTCTTTGAACCTTGATGAGAAGAGAATAAAATGGGTTATATTTTTCCCTAATTCGCAGCTTCATTAGAATGAAATGGGTTAGATTTTGCCCTAATTCGCAGCTTTTTTGTTGAAGTGGGGAAGAAGATGAACTCTTTTAGGATTTTAAATGAGGGGAACCTTTAAATATTGTAGGAATGGACAATTTTGCCCTTTGCTCCGACCTCATGTGTGTCTCACGTGTTCACCTTTGGCCTGAATTTTGGCCGGATTCGTTAATTTTACAAACGTAGCAGCCCATAAATTGTTGGTATTAAAAATAGCCTAAAAAAGTTGTTATTTATACTAGTTAGATATAAAGATGGTGTCAAATATAGGGGATTTCTCATCAATTGAATCCTCTAGTCTCAAAACTATTGTCCTTTTCTTCTTTCTTAGGCATTTCAAAGGAATATAATATGGGAAAATGATTTTCGGCTAAGCAAAATTGACTAAAATTGGGTTAAAATCCCAAATTAAACACTATTCACCCTGTTGGTATAAGAGATTCACCCACTTATTTACCATTTTGCCACCAATTTAGTTAATTAATTGACTAAGACTTAGCCACCTAGCACTACTCATATGACCCAAACACTGATTGTGAAACTAGAATATGTTTCTTTATTAATAACTCTTTATATGTTTCTATCTATATTACCCTTTTATCTTGATGAAACTGACCAAAACCAGAACTAGGGTTAAAATATTATGAGTTTTTTAGAATACAAAACTGACCTAGAAATCATACTATAATACAATGCCAAATTCAATGTCTTCTGCTTTCTGCTTGAAGATTGAGAATGCTTTATTCCTTCACTTTATCTGCTATATAAAAGACAACAAAGCAGACATCACACCAGAATCAGGTTTTATATATATATATATATATATATATATATATATATATATATATATATATATATATATATATATATATATATATAAATTATCCAAATTTATGAGAACATGAGACCTAAATTTATGTGCCTAATAGTTATGATATGTATCAACATGATATTGTCTTTTGCCACCCAGCCTTCTCCTTTGTAGGAACAACCAGTTTTGGAGAGAAAGTTCAAAACCACAGGGTAAGAAGACCAAGGAGTAAACAAGACCAGCCACAGAACATGCAGAAACAATAAAGAGAATTTGGCAATATCCAGAGGCCTACCTTCATTAACATTTATTAACAATCATTGACTTGATGAATATCCATCAAGCTTGGAAAACATCCAAATATAAACAGAAATCGAAAGAGAAGGTCGGAAAACTGAAATCTAAACAACCACCAGAAAACAAAGATTTTTTCTCCCTTCTGTCCATTGGCAGAAAAAGAAGAACAACATGAACAAGTCTTACCCAAATAATAATAATAATAGATCACAGAACAAATAAGTTCAGAAGACAGGAACCACCTTGAGGAGATTTTATGGAAAACTTACTTTCTCTTTCTGAATGTTCTCTGGAGAAGCCTTTCAACTGTTCTTTATTGGTGTCCTCCCCAACATTTTAATACAGTTACATGTTTGATGTTCTCATGTAACTGACATCCTCTACGGAGGGCGCCGTAAAGGGATCCAGTTCAGGAGCCTGGACACCCATTTGTTTTTCCTGAATGTATATGTGGGGAACTGTCCCGCCCAACTTAGTCTTTAACAGAATACATCAATGCGCTCCCACTATTTAGGACTGAAGCCCTAAAGTGACTTTCTTTCTTATAAACGAAATTGACAAATTTCAAAATATTTTTAGCCAATAACATATAAATTTGTCATTTTTTAGTGGTCTATGTTCAAAACTAAGGCCCCAATGCAGAAAAGCATGATTTAAACCTAAACTTCATTGAGTACTAACTCATTCCTGAAATTCACAGTTTTACAAGATAAGATGAACATCTCGGAACTCTTTTTAGTATGCGAGTGGCTGAAAACCCCTGATGTTGAATTAGCCAGAGATGGCTGGGAAGATTCCCAGTGCTGTATATATGACAACTCTGTAGACTGTAGCTATAGCTTTTTGTTTGAGGGTAAATCAGAAGTATCTTCAGGATATCAAGGTCAATTATGCACCAGAAGCAAAATCGGGTAAAAAGCGATTCAATGGTAGCTTAGGAAAATTTTCCTTTGACCCGGTTTGCTGATATAGTAGAGGCTTGGATGTACTTCAATATGCTGACACATCCCAACTCAAGAAAGGACTTTTCACATCCTCAGAATCCAATAGAAGTAGGTAAGGAAAGTACATGGCATTTTACTCTTGATTGCCAATCAGACACAATCACTGATCTGACAGTTCTCACCAATAATCTCCACATGAGCAATTTCCATCCTTGAAATGATGAAAACGGGTATTATCTCTGACAATTATCTCTCTTCCGAGAACCTCTGATATGAACTTTGTGACAGTATGGCAATCCACACAGACACGAAGATTCTTTGTCACACGAATCGTTGTCCCAGCAGGAGTACTTATAATACCAAATGCAATTGCAAGCCTTTCACTATGAGCACAAAGTGAATATTGCTTTTGTTCCTCATCAACATCGTGCAGAACCCCACTTGTGTCAGGAACATAACCTTCACGTTGTATTCGTTCTAAGATATCTTTTAGTGCCTCATTTATCTGCTCATAAAGTGGATGGGAGTCGTCTCCTGCTACGAAAGCATGCAACCTGTTCTTAACTTCAACCCAGCTGCAGGCTGGTTGCTTTCTCAGGCCTTTCTTCGTCACAGTTTTTCTTAGTTTTGCAGACTCTTTCCACCTTCCAGCAGCACCATACATATTTGACAAGAGGGTATAAGCACTTGTATAATCGGGATCGATTGAAAATATTTCTTTGGCAACCTTTTCAGCCAATTCAACATTCTTGTGAACTCGGCAGGCAGACAATAGTGAGGACCAAACACTACCTGTTGGTTTTATATGCATGCTAGAGATAAATTTGTAAGCTTCCTCTAATCTTCCTGCTCGACCTAGAAGATCTGCAATAGCAGCATAATGTTCTAATGCTGGAATAATTCGATAATCTAGTGTCATACTGTTAAAATATTTCCAACCTTCATTAAGCCATCCGGAATGGCTACAAGCAGTCAAAACTGCCACCATAACCACAGGGTTAGGTTTCTCTCCTGAGGCCTCCATTTTCTCAAACAATGAGATGGCCTCATGAGCACGTCCATGCATTGCATAACCCATAATCATGGCCGTCCATGAAACTGAATCATGTACTTCCATGTTATCAAAAATGAGCCGAGCAATCTTTAGATTCCCACATTTGGAATACATATCCACCAATGCGCTAGCTATATACATATTCTCATAAAATCCTGCTCTAGTGATGTATCCATGGAGCTGCTTACCTAAATGTAGAGTAGTTAAATGAGCACAAGCTGGCATTATACTTGAAAACGAATGTTCCACGGGCTTAATATCTGTCCTTATCATCTGCCTAAACAATTTCAAGCCTTCATCAAACATGCCATTCTGAACAGACGCTGCTATTACGGAATTCCATGAAACAGCATCACGTTGAGGTAAGGAACAAAACAACTTGTACCCATCCTCTACCCGATTACAATTGGCATACATATCTATCAAACTACTTCCAATAAAGAAATCCCCGTCAAACCTATTTCTAATGGCAAATCCATGAATCTCCTTGCCTTTCAACACATCAACATATTTAGCAAACATAGGAAGCACAGAAGAAAGCGTAAAAGAATCTGGCTTCAGATCACCATATCCCATTTCCCTTAACATATTTAGAGCCTCCTCGTGCCTCCCATTTTGTAAATTTCCAGAAATAACTGTATTCCAAGATACAATGTCTCTAATAGGCATTTCTTCGAAAACCTTCCTCACACTATCTATTCCCAAGTACCCCAACCCTGTCCTTGCTTGCACATTACCTACAAAGTTCAATCCTTTCGTGTTATTATCGAAATCAACTGCCCCAAGAATGAATTTCTCCTCACATTCACTAGAATAATCAGCACTTGTCAGTTCACTTTTCAAAGAATTAATACCCTTCTTTGGTTCAGTAATTTCATCAAACACCTTCGACCCACCACCCCAAAATTGCAATTTCGCATACATATTCATGAGTGCATTACCTGTATAAAGATCACAACCAAACCCAAGTCTAATAACGCAACCATGGACACTCTCACCAACCCTTAAATCTCTCAAATAAGCACAAGCTTTCAAAATAGAAGGGAACACATTCTTATCAGGGATTTTCCCAACAGCCCTCATTTCATTGAAAGAAATCAAGGAATTCACAAACAGTCCAGATGAAGAATAGCATTTGATAATTGATTTCCATGCTTTAGTGGGTTGGGGTGAATCAATGGATTTGAAAATAGTTAAAGATTCGTTTAAAAGGTTGAAATTAGAGTAAAGGGAAATGACTATAGTATTAAAAGTAGCAGAATTTGGGGATATAGTTCTAATTACCTGAGCATGGAGTTGTTTGGCATGGGATTTTGTTCTGATTAAACCTTGATTTTCTAAGTAGGTTCTGAGTAGAGTTTGATGGCAAGTGTTCATGGGTTCTTCTTGATTTTTTCTTCCCGCTAAATTGCTGCACTATGCTCTTGAGTACAAGAGTATTGGTTATTTAAGTGCGCACTAAGTAAATCTCGTCTCAAAAAATTATTTGCTAATCACTCACGAGAGTAAGTAACATTAGACAAGTTATGTGATGCGGTTATAGTTGCTTGGTGTTCCATGTAACATTCTAACATTCCATATAATAGTAATTTATGTCTGATTTTTTAACGCATAACTTCCAATACATGTTAATAAAGATTAAGTTATTTTATATCGTATTATAAATTTCTTATTCTTTTAGGATTTCCCCTTTTTGATATACTTAACTTATCCTATATAATCTATTTAATCTAAATTAATATGTGCCCTAACAAACCCATTTTTGTCTAGAGTCTATCTTTTGGAACTTTGAATTATCTGATATCACTTAATGATATACAATGAATTTGTTGTTAAAAAAAAAGAGTATCTTTTGAAATTTTGAATGATCTTATACATATGATATATGATTAAAAATTTCTATATTGAAAATATTATAATGAGTGATTTACAAGAAGTGTTACATAGATCTGGACATAAGGTTTGAATTTATCGGAAAATATATATCTTAGATATTGAAAGATTGAATTATTATGAATTTGTAATGGTGGGAAATCCCTAATTTGCCAATTGAACTATTAGCACGAGTTTTTTTTTAATTACTTATGCTTTCTTACTACGAGGGGAAAGGCTCGAAGTTCTACGAAACCGTCCTTTCAGCATTGAAGGACAAAGCATATGTTTCACAATCTGCATTAAATGCTGTCTAGAAGCTCAACAAAGCAGTCTGGTTCCTATGCAGAATAGCTTTTTTTCCGTACATGCGGAACAATCTCAGCCGTCGGATGATATTTTGAACGGTCCAGATCTGGAAAGAGAAAAGTTGCGGCTGGACTTAAAAAATAAAAAATAAAAAATTTTCTCTCTCCAGATCTGGACCGTTAGAAAATCTCATTCGACGGCTGAGATCGTGTCCCGCAGTACGAAACAAAAGCTATTCCGCATAGGAGCCGGGACGTCAACAAAGACAGCATCCGTAACTTAATATGGAGTACTATATAACATGTGCCTAAATATTTTCAGTCACATCGGAATATTAATTTTGGCAGAGCGAGTTCGGTTGCCAAAAAGTAGTCATGGTGCTGCTAGGTCCAAGTGTTACACACTCGGGCACGAAACGTAACATTTTATGGTATCAAAACACGGTAACAAGCGGACGTGCGGGAGCTAAGTGATGCACTGTACAGGGTGAGAGCCACCTTTAAAATCCCACACACTTGGCTGATCTTGGGCTAAGTAGGGGCGCCTAACAAGGACGCTATAGAATCCCGCACACTTGACTGATATTGGGCTAAGTAGGATCGCCTAACAAGTACGCTATAGAATCCCGCACACTTTGCTAATGGCGCGTAATGAGGACGCTATAGAATCCTGCACACTTGGTTAGTCTTGGGATATTAGGGGAACCTAGCGAGGACAATATGACTTTAAGGAAGGGTGAATGCAGTACCCATCCCACATGAGATAAATTAGATAAGTAAGGAAAGATGAAGTTATATATAACATGAGCTTAAATACTCTCTGTCACCTCGAGATATCCATTTTGGCATAACGAGTTCTATTGTCAAGTAAATGATTATGGGTGCTGCCTCCAGGCCATGTGTCCGCAGCCGCATGCGTGACATAACCGTCATAACTAGAATTCCATATACAAAATCATTACAGACCACAGTAGCAGTGATAAATCATGTTTCCAAATCATTAGCAGTTTTAATAAGCCATTAGAAATATACTCGAGAGTTGCATTATCTACTTTCGTAAGAAAATATGGCTCTTAATACTAAAACATCCAGAGACTATTGCCGCTGCAGTTCTCAGTCATCCTCTCTCTCCGGTGGAAGACCACACGGCAAAAGCATTTTCTGCAGACATACACAGGAACAGAAGCAAATTCCGTTAGTAATAAGATACCATAAAACTGCAAAGATTATTGATTAGTTTTCACAAGGTTCCTCGAGATCCCCAACCTAAAATAAACATAACAAAACATTTACCGGAGTGATTCTAGGTTTCATACAATAGAAATAATACTCGGGACCCCATATAATATTCCTTAAAAGAACAGATGAGCCACTGGGATGCAATTGTAGATTAATCGCAACTAATATTCAGCAATTTTTTTTTCACAGCACATGACTGCATCAATAGAAAGAAATAATTATCTATAATACAAGTTCCATGCCTTTTTCCGATCAAATCTTTCCAGACCTCAACACATACTGAATGTAAGAATAAACTATTCGATGGTGTATTTTGCTTCACCATTTTAATAACTTTTTGAACTTTTAATGTCATCTTGCTAAAGACTATTTAGAATGCAAAAGACAATGGACTCTGGATCGTCTAGTACATCTTCTAGTACACTGTCTAGTACACCAATAATATTATCACACATTGAATTATGTGATTAGTCCAAGCCCATAAATTCACTCTCGATCAATGATGTTAATACATGTGATGATGTTAATACATGTGAAGCAATATCATTTGTGTACTAGAGAGTGTACTAGAAGATCCAGAGTCGAGACAATCAAGTCAGACCCTCAATAGCAGCAGAAGCAACCTCCTCAATTACAAAGCACAATTTTTATTCCTTAGAAAAGAGAATCAGTTAAAAGTACGTCCAAACAAGTTTTGATGGGCTGGCAATAAGAACGTGCAAGGTCCATTTGAAGAAGTTAAGATAAATCAATAAAAGAGAGAGCATCAGACTCGAGGATTTAGAAATCACATAGCATCAAACTTGAAATTGTTATTGGGGAGCTATAGAAGAAATTTAATCACTAAAGGAATGCATTTGAACTGTGAGAACACAGCTTGCAATTGTGCATATACAAAAAGGAAAAGGAAAACTTCGGTGAAGCAGTTAACAGGAAAACCCTCATGAAAGTTGCAGACATGTAAACACAAATCATTTTATTCAGAACTAAATGCCTCCCCAATTCTTGTAAAGCAAATTAGAAACACTTAGCTTCATAAGCTCCAAACTCAATTGAAATTTCAATATAAATCAAGAAATCTTCAACTCCAAAAGCTACTAGGTTTGAAAAGTGGTATTTTACCTGCATGAAATTGTATCTCTCTCGGCCAACCGACTCATTCTCAGCCAGAGCAAAATAGGCCAGCACAGGGTAATGCCCAATATACGAGGCATAACTGTCCCTCTGGATATTCACTGCCCATTCACTACACCAGAAACAGAAAATTAGATACCAAAATTATCAAACAACATAACAAACAACAACAACAACAACAAACAATAACATAACCCATTAAGTCCCCAATAATTTGGGGGTATGCGCGGCCGCGCTGGGATGGATAGGAAACAAAACTAATCTTTGGCATTAAATGCACCAAGTGGCTATATGGGAATCCTGCCCCAGTGGAAAAGGTAGGGTGACCCTGGCCTCTTGGTCCAGGGTCGATTCCTGTATATCCCCCCTCCCCCTCCCCCTCCCCTGCACCACCCCATTAAAAATAAAAATGCACCAAGTGGCTGCTCTCATAATACCACGAAAACAGATGGAATGAAGACTTAGCTAACCTTTAGCAATAAATGCACAAAGTGGTTGCTCACAGCATACCATTGAAACAGTAGTCCCCTGTAGTTTGCTATGGAATCATGCCCCCAAATCAAAGCCAAAGGCATCACAGAAGACAGACCCAATAACCATTTTAATTTATGTGCACATTATCAAACATAAACAAAGAAAAAAAATACAAAATCTACATTGAATGCGAGGGAAAGAAAACAAAATTTCGAACCCTAAAACAATAAAAAAATGAATAAATAACTTACAATCGGTTCAAATCAGCATGTCCAGTGCCGACATACTTAGCTTGCAAATGCTCAAGCTGTGAATTTATGTTAAATCTATCACTTGCCTGCAATGAGAAACACCCCCAAAAAAATCAAAATTCAGTTTCATACACAAATAAATCAAGTATTTAGGGTTTAGGGGAAATTGAGGGAATTTTTAGGCTATAAAGATCGAATATTTCACCAAAAAAAATTAGATTTTAAAAGAGATTTTACAAACGTATAAGAATTCAATCAGTGATTTTGGTAAAAAAGAAAATTGAGAAGCATAAATTTGAATTCTTTCTTACCTGCATTTTTTGTTTATTTCAGTTCGTGGATACGCAACAGGAAAGGTCGGTTCTTAAATGAATTATAACCTCTATTTTCGTTTTTGGTTGGGTATATATATAGCAGGCCAAACACGTCATAATATAATATTTTATTCTTGTCTTTTAAGAGGGATTTTATTTAGGAAAATAAATTTCTTTGCGTCAACTCTTTTTTGGTTTCTCATTCAATGTTCAAGTCTGACATGATTGACTAATCTGAATCGGGTACTGCAGAGGTTCAAAAAAGGGCGACTCTTACAACATCAATAACTCTATATAAATTATATTGGTCGTGGTTCGAACTTTGGTCATATTTAAGGGAGGAGTAGTCCTCATCCACTCCATCACAACTGATTTTGATTCTTTGCATAGCTTGATTATTTTGGAACGACACATAATGCATTCATTTCAATTTTCCCCATTATTCTCACCAAAATAAAATAAAAATAAAATTTTCCCCCATCATTTATGAATTTTAATTGAGGAAATAGTCTTTCTTGTCCTCTAATTATTTACGAATTTCTAATTTTTAATTTTGCCCATATAATATTTTTGGATCTAATTTTACTCGCATACTATTTTTAATGTGTTATTTGTTCCATACACAACGGAATTCGGCTATTATAAAGCGATTTTGATGGGTAAAGTAGTCTAAGCAAAAATAACATTAGAGTTAATTCTAAATAACACTCAAAATTAGAGTTCACACTAAGGCACCCCAAACATAGTTCAAGATCAACAGGGTGTGCAGGATTCTAAAGGTGGTTCCCACACTGTTTGATGTAGAACTTAGTTCTTACACGTTCGTCTGGTCACCGTGCATATACCATAATATCACGCCTCGTGCCAACGGGTTCGAAACGCGACTCCTTGGCCTGGCAACACCCACGACCATCTATTTGACGACTTAACTCACTATGCCAAAATGGATACTCGTGGTGATAATAAATACTTATGCTCATGTTTATATACTAGTCAAACTTTTCAAACTTATCCCACGTATGAGATGGGGTTTACAAAACATATCACAATTTTGACAGTCAAACCTTTGTTTTTTTTTTTTTTTTGCATAAAAGGGCCCGTTAAACGGTTTGAATCTTTTGGAACAATTTCAATAACATTTTAATTATAAAATTTTTTATTTATATAAGTTATAATAAAATGAATAAACCCTAGAAGTGAATGAATATACGTCAGGTGTGAGTAAAACTAACTAAAAATGTCGGTGTCATGGAGCATCGGTGTGATAAGTTAAGTAGATTCACGTATATAATTGTTGCTTACAACATTCTCTTACAAACCCTAGTACTTGTCCCTTAACCAGACCAGACCGTCTCAATAATTATTGAGACGGTCTGGTTAAGGGACAAGAACTTTACAACATTTTCTGATATCCAGTTACTAAAGTTCTTGTCCCTTAACCAGACCGTCTCAATAATTTTGGGACTCTGTGCTGATTTTTTTAAAATAAGACCCTATATAACCCAAAAAAAAAATGAACTTTCCTGAACGAGAACATATGATAAAAAAAAAATCATTATAATTGTATCATAGTTTTTGTTCTTCAAAATATACTCAAACGTTATGGAGTATAGAGAACGAGAATAAAGTAATGCTATTTGATTGGTGGTAGCCAAGTGAAAATATAAAGAAATAAAATTGATGTGATAAGGGAAAGAAATAATTATGTAAATAAGATTAATCATCGGAGTTGATCATGATTTAGTTAGAAAAATATTATAAATCAACATATTGATAATTGATTATTCAACGCGAGAGGTCCAAATCTAAAAATATTACATAGGTTTTTTAAATTGATATATATATATATATATATATATATAAACAAAATATTCAGGACCCCAGATTTTTTGAGGCCCTGTACAGTCGAACATCTCACACTCCCTATTTGCCGCCTTGCCCCTAACATCTAGAAGGGCTTTCAGAACTCTTGATGCAGTAAGAGCATCTCCAGTGCATATATGATGTGGTATATATATTAATGAGCATATGTAGTCCATGTATCAAGAACAATGGAAAGATACTGTAAAAATATTAAATATTTACAGAATGGCACAATTTAAAGGAAGAAATAGATATTGGGAGCCTAAAATTTGAAGATTGTACTTGCCACTGAAAACTGGTATTGCCTATCACTACCCTGTATTAGTGAAGGTAATTACAAGAGCTGACTATTTCAATGTCTCTATAACTTGGCGAAAGAAATTACAATATTTGATTACCATAAAAAAGAATTGAATTATATACTACTTTCTGTAAATAAAATTTACACAGACCAAAGATCAAAGCCGAGTCGAGCAAATTACAAACCAAGAAGGAGAAGGAAAAAAAAACCTTCATAATGATACTTACACTTTTGGGTGCACATAGATGAAAATACCTGTTTAAATTTAGTTACCAAGGGTCATCTTATGTGTTTATGCACGAGTTAGTAAGGCCCGCGATTCTCCTGGGATCCTCCCGGTTTAGATACTTCGAATCGCGAAGGCAACATATTGAGAAAGCTTCCTTGACCCGGTTGTTCAGAAGCAGACTCCGATTCCTCGCCTGTGACATTAAAAACCAAAAGATGGATCACAATGGACCAATTTTTACTTTTGCATGTTTCTTTGTGATAAAAAAAAACTTATTCGGGATATTGAGGGTTTGTTGAACATAATAAGGTTGAAGAAAACAGCTAGATCAATCATAAAGGGACATAATATGCACACAGAACATAAATAATATCAAGGAAAGAGAGAAGAAAGGAAAGAGAGAAGAAAACTTACTGAAGAGTGATTTTACGGTAGGTCTCTTCGGTTTGTTGCTCTTCTTCTTTAATTCAGCTGACAACAAAAGCCCATTGAACAACTCAATCATACACATGAAAGTTATATAGGTACGAGAACACAAAAAGGTAATTTCCCAGTCCATGTAAAGACAACTTTATCCTTATAGGAGAAATTGCAGATAAACAACGAATGAAAACATAAAGGAAGAAGCTAAATACCGATTCCAGGAACTTCATGCTCATTCACAATTTCAAAATTCTTGTATGTGTAGCCCATAAAGTTGACATCCTTTGATGAAAGCATCTGCAGTAAGAAGGGGGAAATAAGGAACTGAAACAAATATGACCAACACAAAGTACAATATCAAAGGAAATACGCTTTTTCAGACAGCCCTATCTTATGTACACGAGGAATTCCATTAACAAATTTGCTCCAAGACACTACGCAAAGATATGCAATTCAAGCAAATCTTCGAGTAATGGGTAGAGCAACTGAAAACCAAAGTTTTCCATTAACTGCTTTGCCTCGTTAGCAAAGTTCCACGTTAGAGAAGTCAACTAGCATTAATTTTCCCTCTTCCTTTACAGTGGTTGGCTAGAATTTTCCTTCATTTTCTCCAATATCACTTTTGTAAACAGGAATTCACCTAAGAAAAGCAAAATATTTAGGGATTTGAATGTCAAAGGTTCATACCTAATCAGATAAGTTATATTAAAACATCAATATCGTGTTCATCACATCAATTTCCCCTGAAATTTCACATGAACTCTCTAGTCTCTAGGAGAGATGAACACTTCTTAAAAGGGCAAAAGTTTCAGGTTCTGTCATCAGACATAGTGCATTCCTAGACTAAATCATCAGAAGCCACAAATGAAGTCTCAGAGAAACAGTCGAAACAAGATAGTATTTGGCAATGACAGCAATAAAGTTTTGAATGGATAAACACTCAATGATAGTAGGAAAGGGAGCCTCATGGACCAACCTTCCTCCATGGACCAGATTTTGCTGATGTTGGGACTTGATTGTCAGTCTGCAACAAACAACAAAATCTTTTACATAAGAAAATGTTAAAGGAAACAGGGGAAGTGAAAACATCAGATAAGAGATCTTGTCCACCTCTTCAAACTTCTCAAAGTTTTGTGTATCCAACTCATCATTAACCTCAGGAATGAATGCAGCTTTAATTAGATACAACTTGTCCCACTCAATACCTCTGAACCATTGGTGGGCCTGAAAATGGTAAAATAACAATGCTCACAGTGGCATTCTTACCAATCACATATGAAATTTTACGTGGAAGAATGCAAAACCTTTATTTCATCAGCGCCTTTAGTTCCAAGCCTCTGTTCCACGTTACACAACAGTTTGCTGATAAGATCTTTTGCTTCAGGAGATAGCTTTGCCTCTTCTGGAAATTTTAGATGTGTTCTCCAATTTACTATCTGCAACTCAGAGGGAAGAAAACAAATTACCATCATACAGAAACAGATCAACTGGAAGCAGAAAGATACTAGAAAAGACAAAAAGCTATCCACCATGAGCACACCGACAAAGATATGAAA
The DNA here is from genome assembly GCA_026122235.1 of Vinca minor. Classification (NCBI taxonomy): domain Eukaryota; kingdom Viridiplantae; phylum Streptophyta; class Magnoliopsida; order Gentianales; family Apocynaceae; genus Vinca; species Vinca minor. Next base: position 6,716,131 of record JAOCZM010000026.1, read on the forward strand.
CAATGTTAAAAAGCACGGGAATAACTTGATTACTGAAATTATTCCTGGAGTTATTCGCATGAGCGAATTATTGAAATTGCCAACGTAATTCAGAAAAAGATGGTCTTAACAGGTGATAATGATGGCCAATGAGGACATCATTGTAATGGATTATACAATTCTTTGTAGTACCTAAGATAAACTTCAGCACATAAAGCACTTCTGGAGCTTTCGTAATCATACTTCAGGTTTAGGGGGCTTTAAGTTCCTAGCTTGGAAGGTAGAATCTCAAAATGACAATACAATAATATTAGAACAACAAACTGACTACAAAAATCTTGAAGAAAGCTACCTCACGTTTGCCAAACGTGAGGAACCCTCAAAACGCCCCTGGACAAGATTTTGACCCATTTGCGGTGCTCTATTGATTTTTTTTTACCCAAACAGATCAATTGCTCTACTAATCATGACAAACATTGACTATTACCTTCCTACAAGTAGCCATGGGTTCATCCGAGTAGAATGGAGGATATCCAACAAGCATCTCATACATGATAGCACCAAGAGACCACCTGCGAAACATACGAAGAATCAAATAATCGCATTAGTATTTGATAGATTATCTTATTCTGAAAGGGTTAAGAGCGTATAAGGAAGATACAAACCAGTCACACTCCATTCCGTATCCCTTCTTCAGCAAAACTTCGGGAGCAATATAATCAGGCGTACCAACAGTTGAATAGGCCTACAACATCAAATTGTACAAAGAAAAACTCAAGAACAGTTTAACATAATTCTAAAAATCCAGTATGAGACAAAGAAACAGCAAATATATCTGCAGACTAACTCCTCTGGTGTAAAAGAAAGGAGCAGATAATTTATCCACATATTAAAGTTTGTAAATTGCTATGAATTTTCCAAAGAATAACACAATGAAACCATACTCCTGATATAGTTGCCAGGATGGAAAGCACATGGAAACAACATTTTAAACTAAATTGATTATATAGGAGTAAATCACAAGAAAACGATTAGACAGACCCATGGAAAAAATTTCAAAAGCAATCATACATTACTAGGAGAGAAAACGATTGGCAACTGACACATCATAAAAATGCTCAAAATGAGTGCCTGCTTGCAATAGACACTTGTCTCGCCGTTACAATTTTTACAAGCATTTAAAGTTAACAAATACGAGCAAATTCATAATGAAAGATACATCAAGAATATAGACCGAGAGAGGGAGAAGGAATAGAAGGAAAACAGTAGTGGAACAACCAGTCCACAAAGCCATTAATTAATTATTTCTTTTTTTCTTTCTTCTATTTTTTTTAGGTGCGTGTGTGTGGGGGGATGCTGAACGGTTCAAGTTTGATGGGGTGTCGAAATAGTGTTGCCGGAAAGTTACAGCAGAGAGCTTACAAGCATCCTCCTGTTCCTCTGCCAATGCTGAAGCTGCTCTTGTTGAGTCCGCTTTGGTGCTGCTGGCCGCCCATCACTTTGAAGAGCACCACTAAGATTATTTTTTACTGAAAAATCCTTTTCATGAAGATTGCTACAGTCTAGTGGCTTACATAATCCAAAATCTGACAATTTCATATGCCCACTTCTGTCAAGGAGCAAGTTATCGGGCTTGATATCTCTACAAAGATGTAAGTGAACCATTTAGTCCTAATGTAAGACTTGGCTTTCATCTTCGGACATGAGAAACATTTCTAAATAGAAATACTTTTACGAACCTGTGGATATAATTGTGTTTGTGGATGGACTCAATTGCAAGAACTGTTTCCCCGACATAAAATCGAGCCTCATCTTCAGTCAATGTATCCTTTCTCATTAGCAAAGTCATCATATCCCCTCCAGGTAAATATTCCATGATAAGATAAAGATACTCCTCATCTTGGAAAGAACAATAAAGTTTCACGATGCAGTTGCTATCAACCTCAGCAAGGAGATTCCTTTCTGCTTTAACATGTTCAACCTGAAAAAAATGGAACATCAGGGGAAAATCCTACAAGCAACAAGATTAATGCAAGTTAATGACTTTCTACCTGGCCTCTACGAAGCATTTCTGATTTCTTAAGCTTTTTCATGGCATATACATGACCAGTAGTCTTTTCTCTACAAATCCTAACCTGTAAACACGAAAAGGCATAACTTGTTGCATCAAATAAGAAAATTGTTATTCAGAAAAAATAAAATAATAATACTAATAAGAAAATTGTTTATCATAATTTCATCATGTGAAGTTTAGCTTGTTTAGTTGGGCTTAAAACAAAAAAAAAGAAAAAGAAAAAATATAATACACAATAATCACTGAATAGATACGCATGGAAACAGTAAAGGAAAAGTTATACTCGAGGCTGAGCTCTTTGAGCCCTTCATCCCAAAATGTGCACCCAAAACAAGACCTTGTGCCCAAAAGACTTCAGTTCACCAGAAAAGATACTCTTCCTGGAGAGAGAGAGAGAGAGAGAGAGGAGGAGGATGTGATTCCAGTGCACAGTGGACAATACTACTCGCCACATCCTTTCTTTCCTCTCTTAAGAAAAAATATAAAATGTCTCAGCTTCAGTGACCTCACCAGAAATCATGCAAAATATTCACACGGTGAATCCCTAGATACAAGCACCAATCAAGCATAGTAAATGATATTTGTTCTGGAGAACTAATAGAAAAGATCTTCCATTTCACAAACTAAACAACAAAAACAGCATGAAGTCTTTAGAAACCAGCTCTGTTCAGGGAACGTAATATTTTATGGGGCAAAAAGAATTACTGAATCCTCATCATCCCTTGCCTACTTTATTAGTACCGCGATGTTAAAAGAGTTGTCAGTGCCACACAGAAAAAGATGAACAATGAAAAATTTCATACCTCGCCAAATGCACCCTTTCCTATCATCGTCAGCGGCTCAAAATCATCGGCACCCATTTTATGCCTCTGAAGGCGCATATATTCAGTTTCCTTCTTTTCCAGGTGCTTTAGTAGGTTACTCTGCTCCTCTTCAGTTACATCCGCATCAGCTAATTTCTTTTCAAGCACATGACGTCTGTATTGAAAAAGAATAAAAGATGTTAACTTTCCTCATGCAATAGATAAGAAACTTCAGTTTCAAAATAATAATAATAATAATAATGATAATAATAATAATAATAATAATAACATAATGATAAACAATTAAAAACACATAAGAGCACAGCATCACGCGACAAGATGTTTATCAAGTTGTATTTTTGTACTATGCAAAAACAACACAGAAAGAGAACCAACATACCAAGAATAGATGATACATTAGTTCTAGCGTACAACATAAGTAATGCACAACAAGACAAATCAGCAGAGTTGCAACCAAATATGTGGGAAAAATCTTTAGACAAACAAAATGTCTAATACAAAGTAACACATGAGAAGTATACACCCAGCAAATGCGCAGTAGGTTATTTATCCAACACTCCAACTGCAGCTTGAAAGTCCTCAACTAATGAAAGCAAAAGTTCAGAGCATTTTATGCAACATTTAATGGTACCCACTAAGCAAACACAGAATTTTTTTCCTGTGCACATGAAATATGCACCATCCCGAAACTAAACGAAATATTTTTAAGACAAATTTGGCTCCGTTACTTTGGGGCATCTCTGAAAGGAAAGTATATTAGTGAGCACAGAGTAATATTAGATTTAGGAACTTAAATATAATTAATTAAACAAGTCAGGAGACGGTGCTTCCGCGCCGAAGTGAACAGAAAGACCTTCAATACCGAAAAAATAGATCATTTTTCACACTAAAGAAAAGGGTACATTGCAGAGGTATGATAAACAACATTAATAAACTTTTCACGCAAAATAGGATTTAACAAATCAGAGTAACATCCCTAGCTTCCCTTCCCTACTTTCCATTACCTAGTGAAAATGGATAATACAAAAAACTTATACAAAATGACAGAGGCACGATACAAATTCAGTCACTCTTCTCTTATAGATATATTTTGTACTATTCTTCATTACAAGCAAAGAATATATCCGTGCGTCTATAAAATGCAACCAAGAGTACAAAACAGAATAATATTGGTGAAGAAAATTCATCTCCGATAATGCTCCCAATGGAGGATCTCCTAATGCGTGATTCATTGACACATACATCTTGTTAATTTCCAAAAATGTGTTTTACAAAGCAAAGCAGAAATTACTTGTTAGTAGAAATACACACTCCTCCACAATTTTATCTAATTACATATCATTATATACAATTTTCTTAATGATTTTATTCTCATACTATCGACATGTTAATATTGTGCCTTTTCTTGTTCGTGCACATTTTTGTCATTGTAGATACCTACACTCCAACACGTAATTTCTTACGCAATTAATTTTCTAGAATCATTCGTTTAAGAAAGAAACAGAAAAGCTACTATCCACGATCATGGTAAATTCGATCTTTTCTACCGTCTTTGGTACTTGCAAAAGAATCTCATTTTGTTAATCATGAAATAAATCAATGGTACAGGATATTTCTTTTTATAGAACAAGGAATCCTTCAAATATAATTCAGATGCACGAATTAAGCCTTGTCTTTTACTACAGATTACCAAGTATAAATTACATTATACGTTCCACTTTCAAGGTTGCTTAGATTGTTTTCCCCCGGGGGGAGGGGGAGTGATTATGAGCAGGGCTGGGCAAAAGGAAAATCATCGGAAAACTGTTGCCAGCATTTGTTTGGGACCTGAGAGTATTCTTGACTGAAGTAGATATGGCATTGTTCAATTGATGCTAGGGCTGTTAATAAGCACTTGATGATTAGTTTCTTGTGGCAATAAAGTACTACAAAACAGGTAAGGAAAAAGGGAATTCAATGCAAAGGTGTAAGATAAAAGTCTACCAAATTGCTAGGCAACTGTACAACAAACCACCAGACCACGCAGGTGACAAGATGATGCAATACAGACTTGGTATTTTAAAGTTGTTACACTAACATGTTAATGACCACCAAATGGGTAGAAAAGCTTGCCACACGTGCACAATAGACACAGAATTTTATAGGTACATTTGCATCAGGACCGAGAAAATTGTATCGTCAGCGTTGACCATCTTTCTAATCAATTTTCTATTTTATGAATAACATTTTAAGAAGTTCAAAAGTCTATGATCCATGCTTTAGTTCTATTTTGAACTTAAGGCGAAAACATTTGAGCAGAAAGATGGTATGTATCGTGCCAGATCTCAAGCAACTAAGGCATGATAAACATATCATTGAATAATCAAAATCCCCACAGTTATCATTTGACTTCACAAGCTACCCGCAAATCTGTTCATCAGATGCAAGATTTATCTCGACCTCAGATTCTTTTAAGTAATCGAAGAAACGATATAATAACTTCAAATGAAGAAAGAAGGAGAGGGTTATCTCAGTACATTCTCGGCTTATTTAAAGAAAAGGAAACAGGCCCCTAGACTTGGGTATTCAACCTCCGCTGTACCAATTGGGCTGATAATGCACCAAGGGGTTCCATGAAGTGAAGAGCGAAAGGTATATGCTTCTGGGAAGCACCGCAACGGCCCATGATACATCTAAACTATAAGGAAACTTGATCCATTCCAGCATCTATTAGACAAGCCACTACATTTTGGGAGGCACCAGCAGAATAATTTAGATATACACACAACAATTGTCTTCAAACAAACAATACAAAACCATAGATTTTCAGCTATTAGACAAAAATATTGTTACTGTAATCAGCAGAAAGACTGTACTATAGGTTGGTTAAGAATGTTACAGAACCTAATCAACAGCCAATTAAACTAAAACAAAAGTTTTATAGAAGTTATTTCTCATCAAAAATCAAAGAAATGAGAAGCCCAAATTGTCAGTCATATTTTCGCTTAAAGAAAAAATAAATAAATAAACAAAAGTAGGGTACTAACTGTTTTGAAGCAAATGTATGAATTGTCAAAACCAAACCATTGAAAGGTATAAAAAGACAGTTTGCTACAATTGTCAATAAAACATAACATAAACCCATACCGCTCCCTCCTCTCATGAAGACTCTTCATTTGTTCTTTGTAATGATTTTCAATATACTGCTTAGCAGCAGCAGCCTTCTGCTTTGTAGCGTTTGAAGGCATCTCTTCATTGGACAACACTTTTGCTCCTTCTTTTCCATTAGTTGTCGGTTCCTTCTTTTTTGATGGCTTGGGCTTATCCTTTGGTCGTGATTTCCCAAACAAACGCCTTAAGGCCTCCATCTGCTTAACTCAACAAATCCTTTTTTTTCAGGTCAGAACTAAATGAAAACATTAACCGCTATAAATCCACACTCCCAAATATATGTCCTTCTTCAACACCAAGATTCCAATACATCAACTCTAAATCACAATCTCCAAATGCACCTCTTAACACATGAATATTCTGCAGTAAGAAACAAAATAAAGACACTAATCAAGGAAGCATATCAATCTTTCCTGAATAGTTATAAAAGAATTAGTTGGTAATAATAAGATTGAACAATTACAGCGACAGCTATGAGTTTTTAGCCTTTTTCTTTATACTATCAAGATTTCAATTAAAACACCTGTTTGTAAATAATATTCCTGAAAATAAATGATTTTTATGATGGTGATTTTCTCCTTATAAAAGTTTTCTACCTTTTTCTTCATTGAATTTTTTACAAATGAACTAGCAAAGAAATCACCTGATTGCCTCTGTGGATAAAAAGGAAACAAAATCTGAACTCCTTTATTCCGTTTATAATTAGAGCTCACTTAACATGTAAAGCAGTAATTTTTCAAAAATAAATAAATAAATTTTCAAATATCACGGATAACGAAATAACTCAATTGACACAATGCATCAATTAATATCCTAACTCAATTTTCGGATTCACTAAAAAAGGCCGTACCCAGTGCACAAATATCCCACGTCAACAAGGTCTGGGTAAGGCATTCGCTAAAGTTGTACACAGTGCACAAGGATCCCTAGGGTCTGGGGAAGGTCCAATGTAAGCAGTCTTACCCTTATTTTTTTGCATATAGAGGCTGTTTCCGATTAGCTAAATTCTTAAAAAAAACAGTTCCAAAAATCATAAAACTTTACACCAATTGAGTGCCACATTGACCTTAAAATTAACAAACGAAAAATTCAGTTTTAACCAAAATTCACATATAAAATTGAATTGAATTGATGTGTGAAAAGATAAATCACCTGATCCAATCAGCCATAAAAAATAACCTTTCTTATTAAAAAGAAGAAGATTAAGAAAAAACAAAAGACCCAAAATTCCACTGATTCTTGACCGTCCTCAACTGTATTGCTTCGATTTTACGCATATAAACCCAAAAATTCCATAAATGTATATATAAAGATTGAGAAAGGAAACAGAGTGAATTAGAGGAATACCAAGTGAATTTCCGGTAAAGATTCAGTAAAAGTGAGAACTTTGAGCAGAGAGAATTTACAAAACCCTAGAAATAAATTTCACAAAAAAGAGGGATTTGAGTAGTTTAGGTGAAGAGGAAGAAGACTGATGATGTTTGTTGTGAAGCAGTGATGAGACCACTTTGTTATGCTTCTACACAAAAAAAGACGATACCCACACACACGGAAGGGTCCACCTCCAAATTCAACAAGAATTGCATAGAATGTAAATCAAGGTGATGTTGTCTAAAATCACAAGAAGTCACCTCATATTAGAGGATTGAAACTTAGACATTGTGGTTGCACTTTATTGTGCTATGGTGGGCATTATTCACCCATTCACACTTTTTTAGTTTTACTTTTTCTTTGTCAAAAAAAACAAAATGACTCTCTTTAATTTTTAAGTTTTGTAAAAAAAATAATTTGCTAAACAAATTCGATTTCATTAATCACAAATAAAGTAGAGCCATTACAATCAATAAAAAATCTGAAAGTACAGAAAGTAAAAGTTATACAATGATTTGAAAAATCACGATAACAGACAAAAGACACATCCAAGAAAACTTGGATGGTTAGGAAAAAAACTAGACAAATAAACAAATACATAATCTTCTTCTTCAAAGCATCTTCATCGCCATTCTTGAACCACAAGGACAGGAGAATATCACTTTCAACATCTTCCTTAGGAGTCGACAATTTATAGGACCATGGGCGTATCAACCGTCCTACAAATTGCCTCGGGAAATGTAGAAAGTTGATAAAGGGCCCAGATCAAGTCCGGGTTGAACGAATCCTCCTAGAAACATAGAAAAAAAGTCTAGATCTGTGAAGATCTGAGACTCATCTAACCTAGAAACATAGAAAAAAATAAAAAAAGTTTGTTATCTAGAAATATTAACTTATTTAACCCCTCTATTAACCATGCAGCTTTTTTTTTTTTCTTTCTTTATGGGTTGGAGATACGGGAATTGACCCCAAAGTCTTATTTTGGGATGGAAAACCTTTTCCACTGATCTTTCATGATTCCCATATTAACCATGCAGTTAATGGTTTGATTTCTACTCATAAAAATTGAGCGCATTTAATGGTCATTTAACTCTTCATAGGGTCCAATAACACTCCCATTTTTTTCATTTTTAATACTCTCTCTTCTCTCTTTGTTATTTTTCATTAATTTTCTCTCTCATCCCAAAATCTCCTCCTTTCTCCCCAAAATACTTCTATCACCAAATATAGCCCCACAGCCGCCCACTGCCCCTAAAATTGTTTGACCCTAAATGTATTCGAAATTTGTCATTTCTAGATGAAACCATATTTGGACTTAGATTTTCACAATCTTTGACAAAATACTGAAATAGCAGTCATGACCGGAACATTTTTTTCACGACTGCTATTTCAGTATGTTAGTAATATTCTCAAAGCAGATTTTCTCCTGCCAAGACAATTTGACTTTAAATGACCAATTTACCCTTTTGGTTAACATTAATCTCTCTCAATTAATTTATCTCTCCAATATTTTCTTTCCTAATATATTCACACTCAATCTTTAATTTTATATCTTATCCAAAAAATCAACCCACAACCTCACCATTATATTATTCCCTAATCTATTTCACTCAATCTCTAATTTTCTCTTTTATAATAGTAGTAATTCACAAAAAAAAAAAAAAAACAAATACACTATAAATTCTTTTTACTCGAGTAGGTGGAGAAAATAATCAAAGTCGTATTGCTCAAACACTATTATTGTACAATTGTTTTTCTTTCTTATTAGTTGTAATGAATGAGAACCTTAAATCATGAATTTCTTTTGGTTTATATCATTTATTTTTTTACTTGTGAAATTCTAACATTATGAAAGAGAGAAAAATTAAAGATTGAGTGTGAATAGATTATTGAATAAAATATTGGAGATATCGTGGCTGATATTTGATATATGAGAGAGCAAGTTAGAGATTGATTGTATATAAATTATGGATAAATTATGGAAGAAAATATTAGATAGAGAAATTAATTGTGAGAGGTTAATAATGACCAAAATGGTATCTTGGTCATTTGAAGACAAATTGTCTTGGCAGGAGGAAATCTGTCTTGACAATATCACTAGCCATTTCAGTATTTTGTCAAAGATTGTGAAAATCTAAGTCCAAATATGACGTGTGGAATAATTAATAGATGTCTGATAATAAATTGGACGGCCGAAATCATTTTACTTAAAATATTATAAATAATAAGTATTTTAAGCCAAATGATCTCAGCCGTCCGATTTTTTATCCGACTGCTATTAATTGTTCTACAATGTAGCCTTATCGTTTTTTTCCTGCGTCATTAGCATTGTAGATCAATTATCTATAATATCTTGACGAAATTTGTTATTCCCTTATTAACATTTTCCTTTATGGGAATCAGGTTGGCCTGGTGGTAAGGTCCTTCCTTCACAGGGGTAAGACCCGTGATCGATTCCCATACCACCCCCACCCCCCGTAAAAAAAAAAAAAAAACATTTTCCTTTTTTTCAATAATTTTTCTCTGTTTTCTAATATTTTTTAGACAATCTACTAAATCGTTGATACGCTCATGATCTTGTAGACAAAAAATTATCTCACGCAAATAATCTCAACCGTCAAATTCTTTATCTGACGGTCACATTTGTTTCGCACTGTGCATACCATTTAGTTTTCTGCACCATAGCCAAATTGCACATTCACATAATAGTTTCATAAAGTATCAAACTCATGAAATCACTGCCGAAGTGAAAAATGGATTTGAGTTTTAACTCTGATTCTCAAAAGAAATCTCAAGTGGGGAGGAGGATTGTTCAAGGCACAAACTTTATATATTACAAATATATTCACGATTTAGTCAATGTGGGATTCTCAACATACCCCGCTCATGATTTAGTCGATGTGGGGCCAATATCGAACTAGGTAACTATGATTTAATGTTAAAAATAAACATGAACATAACTCCAATCCCCAAAAATACCTCAAGAGATGGAGCATTCATTCATTTAAAGCCTGTTTTTTTTCTTCAAAATGTCCCCGAATTCGGTCATATGGTTCTATTCCGTCCAGATTTAACAGCGAAATTTTATGGAAGATGCAACATTAATACTTCAAAAAATGTTAGGATCAAGAACTTTGAATTTTTCAATTTAAATTCAAAAATCAAAATTATAAAAATTTAGGAGTCGTGAACACATTTTACCTTTAAACGAAGATTTGTTTGCTTACAAAAAATGGAGGGGACATGGGAAAGATATGGAGGGTCATTTGATATGATAAAAGGAGTGTTTTACATTTAGCTCAAATATTTATTTGCTCTTTCTTGACAAAACACAAATTGTCAACTAATGCAAGCCTTGCTCCAAAGAGCTATCTATATTCGGAGCAATGAGAAAATTGCAAGAAAAATTTAAGAAAAGGCATATCTTGAATTTTCTCAAGCTAAACATTAGACATTCACAAGATGCAATTGACTTTCTTTGAAGTGAATGCAAATTTGGCAATAGGCAAGAAAAAGAAAAAAAAGAAAAAAATCCCTTCCAAGTTAATTATTTGGTTTTATGTGGTTTCAACGGTTGGGAATAAGAAACAATCTTGGTTGATGTAGTTGGTTCGAAATCTTTGCTCTTTAAGAGAGGTCGGGAGATCGATCCTCACTCACGTATGTAGTCGTCACTTTGACTAGCACTTTACTCCTTTGTGGGCCGATCCGGTGCGAACGAGGGATTAGTTTGTTAATATGAACTCTAAAAAATTGGAGTCAGCTAGAACATCTTGTATTCGATTAGCATTAGCATGTTTTATACCAAAATAAAGATGGGGCAAAATTTTACATAATTCTTTGAAGGTAGTAGGAAATAAATTTTTGTTAGTAATAATCTTTTTGAAATTTTCATAATTTATAAAATAAAATAAAAAGTAATTTTTAAAACCGTGAGGCAAACGCCACTATTGCCTCCTAATTACGTCCTGGTTCTTGACCTAGATAGAAATACACGAAAATGATTTATGCAAGATTGATGTATTTTCCACTTTAGAAATTAGTGTGGACAAGATTAAGAGTTTGAGTCACTGTAAAAACGACTTTTATTGCATTATTGTTCAAATCTTCAACAAATTAGTTGTGTGAAATATCGAATTCGGAAAAAAAAAATAGAGTTCATTATACTTATAATGATTATAGTATTTGTTTTGGTATGAAGATCGAGACAGGGAAAGTCGGCGTAGGGGCGGCTGACATGTGAGTCTGTCGCATGCTCCTCTCACATAAATTTAGAAAGGGACCCACCTGTAGAGTGAGGTCATGAGCCTCAATGCCTCATGAGTGCATCGTAAGGTCCCGTCCCCATGAGAATTTTCCAGATCGAGCACCTTGTTTTTCCATTAATTAATATTGATGTCCACTAATTTCTCGTTTATTTTTCTTTTTCCTTTTGTACCAAGGAAGAAGAGGATCAAGATTCTTCTCTCTCTTTCTTCTTTCTTAAAAGGTACAACCATCTAAAACCTAGACTAATCAAAACGCTTTTTACTTTTTTATGATTTGAGTTTGTAATTCAATTTGAGACTTGAATTTTCTTTGATTGAGTTTGAAAATGAAAATATTAAATCACATAAAATTTGGTTTGATTTTTTAAATTAGTTTAAGACTGATATCAGTAATCTCAAAACGAGGCACAATTTAATCAGACCCTTCGAAGTTTTCAGTTTCAGTGTGATGCATGGACGAATTTTGGGCAGGGAGATTTTAAAAATAACATTTTATCTTTTGTAAATTTTTAAAAAATAAAAATATTACTAATAAAATAACTTACAACCCAACAAATTGCGTAGAATTTGTTTCTCGCACATAAAACATCTAGCTTTTCCCCTGATGGGATGTATGTATTTCTCTTACCGTGGATAATGAAAATTTTACTTTAGTATTAGAGGACATAAGTACTGTACTTGAAATTAGAAGTGTTGTGTGAATTACACTTATAATCAAGGATGAAGGGAGGAATTTGGTGTTGGGGGCGAAATTGGTAAAAAAAATTCAAAAATCTTGGGGGCGATAAAAAAGGCAAAAAAAAAAAATTCTTGGGGGGTCGAAATTGATAAAATTTTCCAAAATACACATAAAATTTCGATAAATAGTAGTATTTTTAAAAATCTTTCCCGCCCCCGCCCCCTGTCTTCGTCCCTGCTTATAACGGTTGGTAAATGGCACCTAAACCCTTCATTTCCATTTGAAGAAGTCAAATACATGTGCAGATGTGCTCTATAAGCATGTGATATTCTTTTAGAATGGGTCAAAAGTCATTATCCCACTTTATCAGATTTTCCTCAACAAATCTGATATATGACCATATCATCATTCTAACGTCTTTTTTAATCCTACAAATACCAAAGCTTCTGAGTGAATTATCATACTACTAGACAACTTTTCTTCTACTCCATTTCTTCTGTAAAAATTGTAAGGATTTGTTCATCGTTTAAGTGTGTTAGATTGCAAGTTTTAAATTCTCTATCATAAGTGTACGTGTTTGCGGATTGGCTGTATTAATTTTGGGAGCAGATCGGCTTTTTATATTTCAATTTCTAATAAGTAAATAATAAGGATATATTAGTCTTTTTACTCTAACTTTTATTATTTTTAGGAATTTTTTAATTTATGTGAAAAATTCAAATGTTACATCACTTTTGGATGAAGGTAGTAGTAGTTTAGTTGTTGACTTTTTATGTGGAAAGAAATTCAAAAATCAAGACTTTTTGTTTGGTTCTAAGAATGAAAAAAATAAAGGTGAAGAAAAGTGAGATGATCAAGAAAACGCGGTTGTTGAGCTGGATGATTGAATAATACAACAAATAAATCATTCATAAAAAAAAAAATTAATACAACAAATTAATCATAGTACTTATAATAGAAATCAGTTTAATCTTTCTACTTTTTTTTTTCAAATATATGTTATTTTTAATTTTTAAAAAATATTTTTCTAGAATACACTATACTTATACTGTGGAATACAGAGAAAAAAAAAAGATAAGCTAGTAATTTATATTTAAAAAGTATAATAGTAAAAAAAATTTATTGTCTCATCATTCCTTAATTTATACTATTAAAGTACCTAAAGTTAGAAGGACCTATCTATTATGAAACAAGTGACTTGACTAGGTGAGTAATAATATAGTGTTTAATTAAAATATGATTCTAAAAGTGACATTTTTTTTTTTACCTAAAAGTGACACTAAAACTTCTAAGGATGTGAATTACTCTCTTGTACTAACAAAAAACCTTTTTGAAGGAACATATAATATTATTAATTTATATCAGAAATTACATCAGAGAGATGAAATTTTGAGGAATCCCTACCTTTGAACTAACAATAACTAAATTTAAAATTTTCAAAGAAGAGAAAATGAAAAAACCAAGATTTGATTGTTTAAACATGGTGATAAAACTCTGCTCATGTCTCTTTCTGATCATTCCTACAATGGATCTTTTGTCCGTATCGTGTATTATCAGGGACACACACGATGTTAGTTTAAAAGTCATTATACTTCGATGGGTTAAATACATTTTTTTTTTTTGAAAATTTACTGGGCAAAAATATAAAATTAATAGAATATAAGGGTAAATAAAAAAATTGCACCATAAAAAAACATTGATTTCAAAAAAAATTGGGGAGAGAACCCTAGCAACCATATAGGTCCACCACGGTGTCTTATCTTCTGACCAATTTATAAATAATTGTCAAATGCCACACTTTCTTTGTATGATTTTATCATATATTTTTTTTAGGTTTTAGATTTTTTAGAGAAAAAAATTGGCACTTAACAACTTGTTATTAGTAAAATAAAAATAAGATACAAACACGAGACAAAGATTTGTTCTGTTCCATTATTAATTTATGTCATTGTGTTACTTATTGGATTACTTTTCTTCAATTCTTTTTTGTTTAATATTGGGAACTTTCGAAGTCCCTCTTTTAAAAAAGTTTACATACATGAAAAAGACATTCTCACAAAATTGTATGAAACTTCTACATTTTGATACTCTTTGATCACTCTATTGAGGGTGAAAATCGTCTCTACTCGTCTGTGTACTCATTTATGTGTCCAACCAATAAAAATTTATCATGTGATCATTTTTTAATTATATATACACATGGTAAATTGTGGTTGGTTGGGCACATAAATAGGTACACAGACGGATACAGATGATTAGCTAAGGAATAGGCTAACACAACTGTTGCATTGCTTCTAAATTATAATTATAGATTATGTTTCGAGACCTTTTTCCCGGATGATAAAAATAAAAAATTAAATAAAAATAGAAGTGTACATTCTTCTCTATTTCTCATTGAATGTGTCACAGTCAAATAGTAAAAATAGAATATCCTACAAAAATGTTTAAATAGTATTTTATAATAATTTTATGTCAATTCAAAATTAAACTGCGATTATTTCAAATAAAACTTTCATAAGAGGATGAGAAATAAGAGAGGTAGTCAATCTTGATTTTTTTATTGAAGTTGAAAGTCGACAACACCGCCGTGAAAAACGAAAAGATGACGAAGTTGAGAGAAGTGAGGAGTTGAATCCATCCAGATTCTTTTATTCGATCAAACAAATATTAAATATGTACTGAATTTTAGGTGTTGGTAACGGTACTGAATTTAAAGATAAGATATATTGATTGGAGGGTAGCAGTGCCCACATAGATAAGCAACTCGAGTAATGTGGGGATGCCCTTAAATTAAGGTATCATTTGGGGACCATTGCTAAAGCAGTTTGGTTGATAATAAAGGAAAAGGAAAGGTTTGAAGTTTTGCTTTTGACATTTTCTCTCAACTTTGATAATTTGTCCCTGAAATTTATTTATTCAACCTAATCCTACCAATCAAAGAGGCTAATAGCCCAGTGGGGCATTGGTCGGCCCGTGACCGAGAGGTCTTGGGTTCGATACCCTCCGCCAGCGTTGCGGTAAGTTTTATTTTACCTTATCTAGGTGTTCTCTCTCCCCATTGTGGGGCTGTTCTATCTCCCCAATGTGGGGTAATCGCCCATCGTGGCGTCAAAAAAAAAAAAGAAAAAGAAAAAAAACCTAATCCTACCAAATTCCTATATGAAAATGTTAATATTTTAATCTTGATTTACTTCAATTAAGGGAACAATAATTGCTAGCACTCTCTCTTAGTTCATTCATTCATTATTTTAGTCATAAAGATTGAACCCCTAAATTATTTAAACTATTAGTAAGGCCTCCTATCACTTAGTTATTAGCTCAATAGCACGCAATTAAGAGAATGTCTATGGTTTTTTCATTGGATAACGGCATAACGCTAGACGGCTAAATGTTTACCAATTAATTAGATAAATTTGAGAGTAAAAATGTAAAATATCATAAAAAAATATTTCTACAGACAAGGGGGACAATAATATTTTATTTCTATTTTATCATAGTATTTGATTTCTATTTTAACAATTTCATCCTCATTTCAGCCAATTTTTATTCGAGTTTTTATAACCACAAAATATTTCCCTTTTTTTCTTTTTCTTTTTCTTTTTATTGGGACAAATGAAGAGAATTTTGTTTCACAGAAATCGAAATCGAGACACTTTGATGCTAGTAAACAACGGTTACCATTTAGCCAAACTACTTGTCCAAGGAGCTCCCGGCTCCTATGCGGGACACCTTTTGTTCCGTATGGTGCGGGACACGCTCCCAGCCGTCGGATGAGATTTTTTAACGGTTCAGATCTGGAGAGAGAAAATTTTTTATTTTTTAAGTCAGCCGCAACTTTTCTCTCTCCATATCTGGACCGTTAAAAATCCCATCCGACGGCTGGGATTGCTCCGCACGTGCGAACTTTGGCTGTTCCGCATAGGAGCCGGACTGGTCCAAGGAAGTGTAGGTGAAAATCGTCTGTTCCCGTGTATATTTCTATGTATGTATATAACCAATCAAAATTGCTATGTGAATATTTCTTTCAATTATATATACATACATGACGAATTGTGATTGGTCGGGTACATAAATGTGGACATATGCGGAGACAAGTGATTTTTTGCTGAAAGTGTATGCTCTTGTGCACTGTGGCTCCACTGCAGAACATGGTAAGTTCCGCACGAGCAGGACTTACCCTCGTAAGTAAACTTAAAATTTTGACGGTTAAAATTGATTTAAAACAGACATTTATCATAATTTTATGACATTTCTTATGTTTTTTAATGATACATGTCAGTGTTTTTGTTTCTTAGAACAGCACAAATTTCGCATACTACACGGATTGGGTCTTGTGTGAAACAGTAATTCACATTCACCGGAAAACGGGACAATATTTAACATTTGAATACCAAGAGAAATTCAACATGTAATCAACTAATGTAGACATTCAAGCCAATATTATGACTTTTTTTTTTAATAGGTTATGACTTTTATTCTGGATAAAATTTCTTCTTTCTCATTCCCTTATTTATTTATTTATACCCTTTTTTATTTTTAAATTGAGGGAATACGATTCGATTCCGCAACATGTGAGTTGAATGTCACACTATATTGTCAACTACTCTGGCGAGTGTTGATATTTTTTAATACTCTTAAGTACAAGTATTAGATCATCCAACTTGTGGGAACCTTTGTTTCTAGGAACACCATAGTGGGAACTAATGGATACCCATGCAGAAGATGTCCAAGCATGTTAGTGATTATAGGGTACCCTAGACATTCCCATGTGCCCCTATAATTTTGAAAACAAACAATGTGCAAACTTCATAACCAAATTTCATGCTGGCTTTTGGTCATTACACATGACTAGTTGACACACTCTTGTAAAGTCAACATGCATGATCCTCAGTTTTTCCATAGTTAGAAAGGAAAACAAGAGCATAATATGAAGAAAATAAGAGCCCACAACAGAATTTGATACTTTTAATAGATTTATCAGCTTCTAGACAGGATTTTAGAAGTGACTTCAAACACGTATTGTCAGTATTTACTTCTCACACTTACGACCGGCTCTTGTGCCTACGAGTTAAAGAACACAATTTATAAGTCTGGCATCATCTATGACCATATGAATAAAGCTCAATTACATTTTTATATGGAGTGATTAGTAAGGCAGTCAAACCCGTGAGTTGACTCGTAGAATCGTATCCTACTTGTTTTTAGGGGTCTTACGTATTAGATCCTGAGTAGGATCAGTGTAAACTCGTGGGATCAGACTCATGAATGTAGAATCGTCTGATCCGTTCGAGTTAGCTATTTTCCTTTCGGGTCGGGTTGGCTAAAACACGACCTGAAAATTAAAAAAAAAAAATGATTTTTCATTTTAAACAAAAACAAAAAATTGTTTATCAATTCAAACTCAACGATTCAATCTTCTCTGTTCAATTTTATGACTTCTTCGATCTTCTCAAAGCTCTTCAATATTAAATTGCCAACCAATTTCTTCTCTTCCTCGATCAATTCCAATTTTCATTTTTGCCTCGTGTTTTTTTTCTTCCTATTTCCGAGCTCTCCTCTACCATCGCCTGAAACAACAAAAAGTAATTTGAAACCTAAAGTATAATTTGATTGATTTAGTTATTTAATCAAATAACCAATGTTAGAATCATTTTTATTAAATTTAGATTGCTTCTGTTTGCAATGCCCGAGTAGATTCATTTTTTATTTTTCCTTGTAAGAATTTTAATAAGAAAAATTGAGTTTCAGAATTTGGGACACATAACAAAATACCATTTTCTCATAGCTCTTTCATTGATGAATATTTACTTAATACAAGCAAATATCATAATATTCTGAAAATTTTCAGATTTCATCTACATGAGTCAGGAAAGTACTGAAATTAATTAGTATTTTTTTTAAATTAAGTAGAATTTACGATTCGAGTTACAATCTTTACGATCCTTCACGTTATTCCGATAGTACGTAGGATCTCGATTTTGATTAACTTGTTAATTGAAATAGAATTAGATTGGGCTATTCAAACAATTAACTTTATTAAAGTTTGAGGTAAAGGCATCCATTCCCATGGAGACAAATAGGGGAAAGTGTATAATGGGTTCCGGAGCTCCAGGAGCCTTGCCCCAAGCGAATTAAGGCATTGCCATAATTAGACGAAGGGTTTGATACCTTGAAGCCAACACTTTGTCGCATATTTGCAAGAATTTATACCGAGTCAGCCATAAAACACACAGATCATAACTCGATTAGTTGGACAAAAACAAAATAAATAACTTCGACGATTTCAATAGATCTTCTAGCTTAAATCTTTGTGAAGTTGCACAGAAATCATTTCCAAATGTACCAGAGTACTGAATTTACTGAAATCATCAAATCTGATGATAACTAAACTGCAAAGCAAAGAAATCATCAACCAAGAGTTTCCCTACAAAATGAACACATTAATCTACAAAATAACTTATTAACTATAAAGAAATTGGCAGTAGCTATCTGAATCATCAAAATTTATAAATATCTATATGCCTTCTCAGCTATAAAATCAAGATCATAATAATAAAAAAAAAGGGGGTGGGGGGGGGGCATAAAACATCACATAATGCTACAGAATAAAGCCGATCCTCCAAGATCTCAGGAAACGTTTCTTGAATCCAAAGAAAATGGAGAAAACGTCGATTGGAGTGGAGAAGACTCTATTTGGCTTTTACTCTGTATCTCTGAAACTTTCGCTTGTCAGCCACAGCTTCTTTTGGACAACTAATACAACCTCGTCGTTGTCGGGTTCTCCATCGGAAGTGGAGTCGGATGTTCCAACTGCTTCCCAGTGCAAAGCGCCCAAGTACTTCTTTACAAAGTCGACAACATGTTGTTTATCGCGGATTATAACAAAGCCAGATGGCCTGAGCATGCGATCCATCTCGAGCAACAGATCCTCACCACTGCAACCCTTCTTCTCAATGTCGGAAAATACAGTCCAAGCATGTAGCAAATCGTAAGTCCTGGGGTATGTCGAGAAGGCTTCACACCTGTAGATTGAATCAAAATCCCAAATTTACCATCTTTGTAAAGATTGAAGTGTCATATCGTACTAATGTTGGATTGATTCACAAATCAGGGCATGACGATTTATCATGCGATTAAATTTAAAGCAGATGTCATTTTTATCTCCTCTTCTTTTGGGGGAGGGGATGAAGCGTTAGATTACCCACAATAGTACCAGCAGGCAAAACTACAAGACCATGAACTTCGAAAAAAGGGGGTTGGGGGAGGGGAAACGAAACAAAGATGAGAAGCCCAATCACCGACATACCAGCTCATAACCGCACCAATCAGGCCTCGATCATATATGAGCTTGAGCGTGTTGGGACCATCTTCAGGAACAACATTCATAACCCAGACGTCCTTATCCTTTAGAGCAGCTCCAAAAGAGCCCAAATTAGCCTTCATGTCCATCACATTCCTCAGGGTATCAGATGAAATCTTTGGACTCAAGAGATTCCAGTAATTTTCAACTCTTCGTCGCCAAAGTTGCTGAAGCACAAGACAAGAAATCAAACCGCATATTTTTAATAATTAAAATTTCATAAGGGCACTAAAATGTGCATGTGCAAGCAGCAAATTAACAGATTAACCAAGGTAAGGTAGAGTATCTTTATTTACCGTGTCCTTTTCCCACATATCATTTGAATAGCCAAAATCAGCAAGGCGAGGCGGCGGAGAAGTAAGTCGGGCTGGCCAAGGAGCAAGTCCACCACCCTGATTCTTGTGGTCATCTGATAATAAAAAGAAGAATTCACAAATGACTTTAGTGTTAAGGCCAAAACGCATAGATTTTAATTTCATTGGCCATGTTCCCAAAGTTCAGTTCAATTGCATATAGATCTCAGAACAAGTAATAAAAAAAATAACATAACCCTTTAAGTCCCCCATAATTGGGGTATGGGCGGGAGTGGATAGGAGACGGACAAAAAATTTAGCAATAAATGCACAAAGTGGCTGATCCTAGAATACAATCGAAACAAATGAATAACGCATTCATATCTCAAGGTCATACAAGTTCCACGGGAGGCAATAGTATCTAGCATGAACATCTTGAGCTCATATGTTGGTTATTGAAGGCCACAAACAAGTTACAAAATATAACCGAAATTTTGAGCTCATATAAGATTACTTACGGTCAGAATAAGGTGTTATGCAAGCTTCCATATTCACACCCCACACTGCATCAGGATTGTCATCAGATCGGCACAGAGGTGGTTGAGTATCTGGTTCTCGATTCAGGTAACAGTCATTTGTTAAAGGTTTTTCCCAAATGACAGTTTGGTTCCTTTTTGCAGCTATTTTCCAACACATACGCTCCACAAGTGCACTCATTTGCCTCCATATTCTTAGATCTTCTTCATCTTGTGCATATGCTTCAGGAGACGAGTACGCAAAGTAACCTCCAGGCCTGAGGACTCTGTCCAGCTCGAGGAGAAGGATACCGTCCCTCTGCAGCCAATCAATTCTACATCGAGAACAGTGGGCAAATTCAAAGGATCTGCTTGGATATGGAAGCCGTTTAGTCCCAAGAACACCAAGATATGCCGGAATTCCTCTTTCTAAGGCAAACTGTATCTGATTCTGATGCACATCGTTAGGTGCTAGTGACATAGTAATAATGTCGGATGCCAGAAGATAACCTCCAAAACTTGCAACACCGCAACCAACGTCGAGAACTGTGCGTAACCTTCCCTCATTATTCAAGTTATTTTTTGAAAAGTTGAGCATCTGCAACAAAAATTAGTATGAGAACGATCAAAATCGAACCTTCTTATTTGCCATTTCCACATGTTATACTTAAAACATAGAATACTGCTCGTTAAAATCCAAGAAAACCTACATTTGCAATTGAAGCAATATACTTATCAGCTCCATAGTGAAAATGTGTCCCGCCTCCAGGAAAGTTTATTTTGTCGCCCTTCACAACCATCCAGTTCTGGTCAGACTTTTCATGTGCAAGATGAGTATGAGGTATGTTTGCTTTCCAAACTTCGTCTCTACTTTTTGGCCACTTAATTGGGATCTGTCTCGGATGAAAGAAAAAAGTATAATCAGATCTTAACCATGTCTACATTGTTGTGTATAATGAAAAATTTCAACACATTCCGTTTTTTCTAACCTTATAACCTGGAGGGGGAGGAATCAAGCAATTGTACCGCCTTTCAGGCAGAGGGCAGTTCCTTTCATAGTGCTCCATTACAGCTAGATCCAACTTTAGCCTCATTTGATATATGAGATGTCGATCAAGACATGGAATTAACTCTGAATGTCGATCATCACAAACCTACAAAATAAAACCAAAGTATAAAAATAGAGCATCGGTCATTAAACAACTTGAATAGAAGAACAATTAGTTTATTTCCTATACATTTGCTTTATTAAAATATAAACACTCACAGGAAAACTCTTTGGGATAATTCCATCCTCTCCATCATCCAGCACCAAATTAGAACCATCCTCGTGCTTGCTGCCAAGATCCCCATCTTCATCTCCACCAAGATAAGTACTCCCGAGTATCTTCAATGATCTGCTTCCATACTCCAGGGCCGACTCTCCATTGCCCTTAGAACCAAAATATACATAGAGGAAAATAAGGATAATGGCCACTATAGCCACAGAAGTGAACAAGCGTTTCTTGTGCGACCCATCTGGCCTCCCTCTCATAATTTATGCAACTTCAGTGTCCTATAACCAACTTACGGCTTCTCCCTACGACTTGGGTCTAAGAGATTATAGAGTAGATGTATAGCTGGATCAACCGGTTGGTGCTTCCGCAATACACTGATTGAACAACCCTGCAGTGAGATCAAACTATGCTTCAGGTACAACGTGGTACAGGAAAAAGGTAACTAATATCAATAGGCAGAAATAATATATTAACGAGGTAACCTATTAACGAGTATCTACAAGTAATATACAAGTATGTAGCACTTCTAGGGAAGTTATTCTTACACATTTTCCAAGAAAATGAAACTTTTTAAATCATATAAATAAGTAAAAAAGGTTTTCTTGATGGCAGTTTCCAGTAGAGAAGATCACCATATAAAGTTCCAATAAGACCATCAGACGCAGTATTGACTATACAGTTAAGGCCTTAAACAAAGTCAGTAACAGTACAAAGATTATTACTCCCTCCATTCCATAATATAAGTTATTTATGACATGTAGCGAAAATTAAGGTAGCAAAAAAAAATGTGTTTTTTTAATCAAAATATCAATATTACTCTCTTAAATAGATTTAGTGGTATACAACTTTTGTTTTTTTTTTTGCTTCCTTAATTTTCCCTACGTGTGACTTATATTATGGAAAGAAGGGAGTAGTAGATTGTAATGAGATTGTACTAGTGTGCCATTCAAAACTCCCACAATTGCATCAATAAAACAATAAAAACAAATTGCAGATTCAAGCTCAACTACGAAACTCCAATAGAGAATTATGCAAAATATAATCATGATCGAAAAAATGCTCTCTCTTATTAAAATATCAAACTTGCATGATAAAATAAAAAACCCATCTCCAAACCAGCATAAATTTGTGATCTTTACAACAAATTAAGCAATCACAACAGAAAAAGAACAAGCCTGATGAATCACCGAGTCATAACAAACAGATCTAAAGTACCCTTAGTAAGCACTACCGACACACACTGAAAATCAACAAGAACCCCCACCCCCACAATTTGATCTTGAATTCTTGAAAAATAACAAGCTTGAATGCAAGAATTAATCCCATTAAAAAAATTAAAGAATCAAAACATTCAATAACTAAAAATTCAAATCAGATCCAAAAAAAATTCCAATAATTAAACGAAGATTTATTAAAGAAACACTCACTGACTAATACAATTGCTGGATTTGTGATAGATCTGAAGTGGGATTGATAATGATAATGAAAGGAAATGAAATTCAAGAATGATAGGTGGATTTGTTTCAGTATGTGTGTGTTCTTATGTGAAAGAGGAAGCGGGGTGTGAGTAGTAATATAGCGAGAGCGAAAGACAGAGCGGGTGTACAGAATAAAGAGCTAACCATGGTAGAAAAAATAAACCGTTATCACTTTTTGCGGTAATTTATGATCAAATTAGACATGTATCGAGCATGTGACTGAAAATAAATGGGTAAAAAAGTAAAATCAATCTAAATTTACTTAAGTCCCTTTTAACCCAAAGTTAATTGTGTGTCAAAATTCAATCAGTGACATGAATTGAGTGAGTTTAGAGTGATTTACTTTTCTATCCCTCTATTTTCAGTCACATACTCGACCCATGTCTAATTTGGCGTAAATTACCGCGAAAAGTGATGACGGTTTATTTTTAGCCAAACACAAATACCAGGGTAATATTTTTAGACAAAATTAATTGTGTGACAAAAATCGCAAAATATAAATAGTTTAGTAACTAAAATAACTATTAACAAACTTGACTTTCATAATTTCTCTATACTACCAACAATTTTGGTGTTTCAGTATGAACCGTATGACCTCATGCTCGATGATTTAGTGTAGAACGGAATTTTATTTTGTGTGCGCTATAAAACTGACAGTTAAGAACACGTGTTTTAATTAAGAATAAGTGTTTTTAGTAGTCAGATAAAGATTTGACTACTGTCACTATTTCTTCACCTGAACGCAAATATTTGTTCTGCACTAGAATCATGCTAGGCTAGGAACACGTATTCTGAGATGGCTCAGAATAGGTATTTTTAGGACGTCGTATCTTCAATCTGATGACTATCAGTTGTTTCGCATGTACAAACGAATATCTATTCAGAACCAAAGGAGGACTAATAGGCTAACGACACATTACTTCGAAGCACCTTTTTCTCAGTAAGTACTTATAAATTTAAATCGTTGATTTTTGGGTTGAAGGTTGAACATTCATTTTTTTAAATAACTATTTTACTTCAAAATAATTATTCATACCAAATAAATCTAATAAATGTGATGCTATTTTTAATCTAATTTGTCGAATTGTGTTAATCTAACAAGTGATAATCAATTTGCATATATTTAAAAAAGAATTTCTCAGCACCTTAATTTACCAAATGGACCCAGGATGAGATAGTCTATAGGATAAAGTTTCTATTTAAAATGTGGCACACTACCCACCCACCCCATCCATTTTGTTGACACCCCCTCTCCCTCATTTTTTTAAAAAAAGAATCTCTCTCCTCTTAAATTCTCTCTACCATCTCTAGATTAAAACTTGCTGCCACCGAAAATCGTACCACCGCCGCCGCCGGAAGCAAGATTCCAGCCAAAATTTAATTTAATTTTTTTTTTTTTTTGCATTTTTGAGTTAATAGGACTAGATCTACCACAAAATATCAATTTAAAAAAATTTGGAGCAAAAAAAAATTCTGACTAGATTTCGACTAAATGGACTCCGACGATTGCAGTTATTTGAAAGACATTGATTTTGAGGTAAATACTTCCCTATACATTTCTCGTTATTTTAACAATATTTATTTTTTTCGGTAAAAAAAACATGTTTAAATTGAAAAAAAAGTGGGAAAAAATTCACCGGAGGGAGAAATCTGGATTGGACATGATTCTATGCAGAAACCACCACATGCTGACGTTAGCATGCAGTGGATGACATCACCGTTTGTTGACGCGCATGCGGTGACGTCATCCACTGCAGATTTTTATTATTATTTTTTTAAAAAAAAATTTACCCGCATGCAAATTTACATGCGGTGACATCACCTACCGCGTGTAAATCTGAACGCGGGTGAAAAAAAAGTCCCAATTTTTTTTTCTTTTTCCAGGGGCCAAAATTGCCAAAAAAAAATATATATTTTTTTTAAAAAAAATGGACTGCATGCGGGCTGCCACATCACCGCATGCTGGTCAACAAACGGTGACGTGGTGCGGTCTATTTTTTTTAAAAAAAATAGTTTAATTTGTGTTTTATGAGTATTGCAACAAAAAACAATTGCAAAAAAAATTCTAAGTATTTTCTTTGTATTTAGGTTTCAACAATTAGGTTTTTTTGCAGTAATATTAATACATCTAAATAAAGTTTTGATATAATACAAAGCGAATAAAAAATTCGATACATGTCTAAGAAAATTATGCGTCTTCATCCTCATGTGCTTGATCTGACTGGTGTACTCGCCGCACATTTTCTTTTATTACTGCACACACATGACCATAATCTCCAGGAAATGTGCCATTTTGAAAATCCGATAAAGATAATGATAGTGCTGTAATAGCATCGACGAACTGTAAATCAAACAAATAAAAAATTAACATTTCAAAAAATAAACTATAATGTATATTGTTAGAAAATTATCAATTTAATACCTGTTGGTTCCTTATTCTTTTAGGAACCCCACGAACTAGGGGTGGTTGAAATTCTCAGGTGAGTACGTGACCAATACCATTCAAGATAACCGGATCTAGTATAATTTTAAGTTAAATAAATATTATTTAATTCAAAATATTTCAGATCTACCTATTTTTACGTGAATTTTTCAAAATTTGAAAAAGTAAAACTTGCATTGTGTTAAGTTGTGATATGATTTTGACGTTGGGTCTTAAGAAAAAGTTGACGAGGCCGACGTTTGCAACAAGATGATGGTCTCCAAAAAAAATTTGGCGGAATTCCAGCCACTGCAGTCCGGCATGTTTAAAATTGACTAGTTTTACGAGAGAAGAAGTGTGCTGACTGATTTTGTTAAAGTATTGGTGCATTGTTGTTTTTCTTTTTCTTTTTTTAAACTTGTACTCATGCATCATTAGTTATTGGTCAATGCAGAATATGCGAGCCAAGTATTTAAATAGGTAAACCACTATGGGAATGACCTGCCCCAGAATACGGGCAGCCATTTTCATCTTTCTGTCCAAAACTTATAAAAAAGACGTTAAAGCTGGTGACGTGGCTTGACCGTGGAGAAGTTTTCTCTCTCCTCCAAGGGCATTTCTGGTATGCTGCATCTTCACCCTAACCCTTCTTCTTCAACCCACCGTCTCCCAACCCCACCCATTTTCCCTTTCTCTCTCCCCCTCTCTAATATCTTCCACCACAACCCCCCTTCTTCTCCAATTCCTCTACAAGATCAAAGACCCTAAAGAAGCTAAATCTTGGCTCAAATCCAACGTCTAGCCCTTCTTACCGACAACCAAAATCACCACTATCGCAGTCATAAACGAAGTCTTACACCGGAGACGTCGATGAAGCCGGAGCTACACCGAAGAATGCCAAGAAATACAATGGGAATTTGCTGAAGCTAATAGCTGATAAAAAGGGTACTCCTATGAGGCCAAATAGTAATACCTCAAGTGGTTCTGGAAGTGGGTCCACTACTGGGCCCTCCTCATCAACGTCATCTCCTCCGGCAGGTTCTTCCACCGGCTACCTCTCCAAGAAGAACAAGAAGTAGAGAAATGATCATTATGGCTTTGAATAATCAAAATTGAAAGAATTAATGATGTCTCCACCGCCACCGCCATCCCTCGTAATCTTTTTCTCTGCTACTTCTTCCAAAGATTTTTCAGATAAATCCCAAAAAAATTCAAAATTTCAGAAACACCATTAATAAGCAAAAAATGTTTTAACTTTTGGGATTCTATGGAAGTCTAAAACTCATTAAAAAAAACAATTTTTTTCCTTTCTTTAACGCAAAATGGGGTAAATAATAGAGGAAAGCTTATATCTGATCCATCAATCAATCTGAACTTGATCTCTAGCTGATCTTGACTTGATACAGACATTTCTTCTATTACCTTGAATAACTCTGGATTTTTTTTTCTTTTTTTGCCAAGTAAAATAACTTTGGATTATTAAAACCCAGAGAATCTTAAATAGGTTCTTGAATAATAAAACAAAATCTCCTGTACCCCAATAATATCCTTGTATGCTAAGAATTTAGTAAACTTGTTTAAGGACTGATTTACATGATAAGAACGGTTTTAGGACTAAAAAAATTTAAAAAAACTTGAGGACTAACATAGACAATTCAAAATAGTTTGACTGAAATGGCCAAGTTCCAAAAAGAAAACAAATTGGGGGAAGAGGAAAACAAAAAACAAACCTTCGAGTCAGAAGTCATGACTAACCAGTGAAAAATAAATATTAATCAAAAGAGAGTATAAATGTACCGCAAAATCGTGCTGGACTATGAACACTACATGTAAACACAAAACCTGAGTTTACATCAGTATTGATAATTCTTTCGATGCAGGCTTTCCATAAAGATCGTTCAATGGTGCATTATGCACACAGAACGAGTTACAGAACATAAACGAAAAGTTGAGGGAAATATCAAAATTTCTATCAGAAATCCTAAGTTTACTGGATATTTTATCAAGGACCATTAACAATGAACAATAAAAGCTATCAATCGCATGATAAGTCATCAGAAAAAAAGACTAGACCGAGCTTATGGCAAGTCAATAATATTCACATAACCACAAAATTAAATCATTGCAGCAGATTACCTTCAACTAAGGAACAGCTTCTTGCTTCTTGATCCTGCACAAGAAGACCTCCCGTTCATTGTTTATGCCCTTAAGAACCTTAGCTTCAAACGTTTTCAAACCCTCCTTAGGATCTTCAGCGGTGAATGTTAAGAGAAACATGAGACCCCGAGAAGGTTGTTCAACCATCCACTCAACATCAGCCAACCTGAACTCTTTACCCTAACACAAAGTACAAGTTTTTTATTGTAATAATTAGTAAAACACAATATAACAAGCATGAAAAGGCAATACAATCAGAAAATAAGATCGTTAGGAAAAAATGTTTTCAAAATAAACATAATATATACAGGGCTCACTTACGTTTCCGGTGTTGAAGTGCTTTATAGCCATATCGGACAACTCATTGGCATAGCGGTTGAAGAGAGGAGAATCCTTAAAGTTGAAAACGGGTCGAAGAAATGCATTGAAACATGAACCGGGAAACACCTTCACTCCGAATCCCTACCATATATGTATAATATTTCTCATTAAATTACTAATAATAATAAAAGGAAAGAATAATAAAGGTGAAATATGTCCATAAAATTCTGAGAATTACCTCGGTGTCCTCAATCTGTTTATAGTACAGTTTCCATAGATCCCAATCCACCTTATTTTCTTTGGCTCCATCCGGGATGTAATCTGAATCTGGATCTAGATCATTTGTGCCGAATAATTTGATGTTGTTAAGTGTTTCCTCAGGAATTAAGCCTTCATATTCCTTCCACCATTCAGTAGGCGGACGACGTCGAAACTGCAGTCTCCCTCTTCTCTTCTGACAATCTTCTTCTTCCTCTTCTTCAGAATCATCATCTTCTTCTTCAGAATCCTCGTCTTCTTCCTCTTCTTCAGAATCATCATCTTCTTCTTCAGAATCCTCGTCTTCTTCCTCTTCTTCAGAATCCTCATCTTCTTCCTCTTCGAGCTTGCTAGTTTCCATCTCGTCAGATCTG
This sequence comes from Vinca minor, assembly GCA_026122235.1. NCBI lineage: Eukaryota > Viridiplantae > Streptophyta > Magnoliopsida > Gentianales > Apocynaceae > Vinca > Vinca minor. Next base: position 6,744,931 of record JAOCZM010000026.1, read on the forward strand.
TTTGCTCCTTCAATCTTCTGTTTCTTCTCAGGCGGTGACGGTGGTGGCGTATTATGTCCTTCTTCGACTCCAGGTAAGATCGCTCCGATTTCAGACATCTTTACTTCAGAGTATTTCTTTCAGACGAAACCCTATAAGGAAGAAACCTAGAAATTCAAAAGAGGAATTTGGGATAATGTTTCGGTATCATATCGGGTCCTCGTACTTATTATGTATAGCCAATTGTAGAAGTGTTGTTAATATACGTATTACACCCCTCTATTATGAACTCGAATTTCACATGAAAGATATTTAGGAAAACGGTATTATATTATGTGTCTCAGAATTTCAAAACTCAATTTCTCCAATTAAAATTGTAACATGAAAATAATAGAAAAAAGAATATACTAGGACCTCGGTGAACTCGAATAATTTAAATTCAGCAACACTGATTATTTAATTCAATAACTTAATCGATCAAATAAAAGTTTAGAGTTTTAAATTACTTTTTCGTTGTTCCAAATTATGGAGGAGGAGGACGAAGACAAAGAAAAATAGAGGCAAAGTTTAAAATTAGAATCGATCGAGGAAGATAATAAACTGGTCGACAATTGAAAATGTATGAGAAGATTGAAGAAAGAAGCAGTTAAAAATATGGGATGCTTGCCCCAGTGGAAATGGTAAGCATGACCCTGGGTTTCGGCCCAGGATCGAATCCTGTATACCCCCTTCTCCCCCCACCCCCCCCCCCCGGTAAAAAAAAAAAAACAGCAGTTAAAAATAATAGAAATTATCTATATCTTCGAGAAAGAAAGAATAGTTTGTCCCCAATTAATAGTTATGACAAACATTGCGACATCAGTTGGACCGACAATTTTTTTTTTCCCTCGATTTTGTGGGAGTTGATATAACACATTAAATTTTGTCTGTTGTTGCAGCATGTGTATTTTTTTTTTTCTTTCTTTCTTTCTACATGTTCTTAGGGGCTGGGGCATTTTTATTTGTTGAACCAAAAAATTGCAGAAGGAAGGAGTAGTAATACAAATAATACTTAAAAGGTCTCCTTTTGCCCTTACACTTTAACCAAATATACTCAGTTAAATTACAATAACAGCAAAAAAAAACCAAGAAAATGGTATTTTCCCCTCCCAAATTATCTTAACAGTTGTACCGAGGTGTCAAAATCTGCAAAATTACGATGAATATAGCTCAGCAAGATCTGCTGAAAATTCCTTCTTAATTGCCTCTCTCCCTTTTGAAAAATTTCGATATAGGGACTCTGCTTTCTGAGTAGGGGGACGTAGATCACTAGCTCACTAATCAACCACATCCCCTCTTTTCGATTAAAAAACAATAAAAATGCCTCAAACAATGCATCGAAAAGGGGAATATTTTTTATTATTTTAATCAAAAGCGTGATGCTGGTGAATGTGGGACCAAGTGGTCCCATGTCCCACTGTAGAGGCCTGGTCCCACGTATGCAATTGATCCCTTTTGAACTCTCTTTTAAGCTTTAGAGCTGCGGTGACAAGACCGGATTCTGGAGTCCATGGCTCGGGAAGTAGTTTAATCCTTGCTGGGATCAAGCCGTGCAACCTTTGCTGCCTGTAGCCGAAAGATATACGAGTCTATTCAGTTCCAAATATATTTATGGGCGAGAGTAAGTTTAAAAAAAAAATACTCCTTAAAATTTGCAAAAAGCCAAACATTTTGGGGACGGGAGAAAATGGCTAAAAAGTCTTATATAATGAAACGGAGTCAGTAATACTTCTATTGTTGCTGAAGTCCAAAATCAAAGATAAAGTAGCTTCACAAGTGAACCCTGTACTTCTTTCACTGTTTCTTGCCTTCGGCACAAGTCTGCAAAGTCCTCGTATTCGATTCCCAGTCTTCCACAGTGGCTTGGGGAGCCACAACTAGAGCAACACAAAAACTATAGAAAGAATCCGCATGCAACATAATATTATCGACATATGGGCTAACAATTGGCGCAGCCTCAACCTGCATCGAAAAGAATGGACATTTAGAAAGCAATCGAATTAAAAATAAAATATTTGAAGTAAAGAGCTAACGGATACTTTTAGATCTCGTACCTTTCCTAGAGAGACATACTCTCCATGCTGCAGTTTCACAATATCCTTTTTACGATCAATTATCTCTAAGCAACCATCATCATGAAACTGTCCAATATCCCCTGCATAAAACCACCTCATACCTCTTTCATCAACCTGCGCGAGCAGGAAGGTTCAGTGATTATCTTAATATCTTCTCATTAATAATATGAGTAACCTCAAAGTTGAGACTTCCTTAGTTTTCTCTTCATTTTTGAAATACCCAAGTGTCACATAACGACAATTTCTCCACGAGGCATTGGAGAATCATTTGTCAAATATCCTCCTTCAGGCCAATCAATTAACTAAATTGAAAAAGATAAAATTATTTTAGAAAAACAATTGTTCACTGTTTTTTTTATTATCAAGAATCATACTAAATCAAAGATAGTACACACTAGACATACAGAAAGTAACATAATGCAGTCTGAATTAATCAAAATTCAAGTGAATAAATCACTCATACTAATGAATTACCTTAATAAATGAACACGGCAATGGAGCACCAACACGACCAACAGATGTATCATCTGCTTCACTGAAGGTTCCTCCAGCGCAGGTCTCAGTGAGACCGTACCCTTGGCCTATTGGAGAACTGAAAGTAAAGGTGTTAAATTGTAAATATAAATGGGCAAGGCAAGTAACAAATGGAAAAAGAGACGTAACATCTTCCAACATTTGAAAGAAATTAGATACTTGACGGTCCATGAGGGAATTTTTTTGTTAAACATTGTGTTTTTCTTCCATACGACCACAATGTAAGGATCATCATAGTAAGACCGTATAGATTTGAAGAGTTATACAGTTATTAGCTTAAGTTTATCAACCACACTAACCCAAGACATATGTTGATTTTTTTTTTTTTTTTTTGTCAGCACCTTAATTCTCTCCTAGAGAATTTTATTTGCCTCACGTAGGAGGCGGGTGTCGAACCTGGACCTCCCGGTCGTAGGTCAAGGCTTGCCCCACTGGGCCACGGCCTTCTTGACCAAGACATATGTTGATGAATCTTTGAGTATCACCGGAAAGAGGAGCTCCTCCAGATAGTATAAAACGGATACGACCACCCAAAATTGCTTTTATTTTTCTGAAGACCAGAAAGTTCCATAGGAGCCTTTCCAAACCCCATGCACCAAACCAACTTCCATTAACAGCATATAATGTACGAGCGTATGCCAAATTAAACAATTTCTTAGCGATTCCACCTTTAGCATCTACCTGAAGTTTTACCAGAGAAATTAAGTAATTAACTCGTGAAAGAATAAAAGAAAAAGAGTATAATTTCTTTTATCTTATGACTGAAGATTTTGCAAACCTTCTTGCGCGCACCATCTCGAACTCGATCAAGAATTGCTGGGACGGCTGCCATAAGACTTGGTCTCAACATGGAGGCATCTCCCTTTGTTCCTTTCTTGATCTTATTTGAAGTATCAGTAAGAGTCAAAGGAGAGCCATATCCAATTGAACTTCCAATGGCTGCCATTATATTCTGAAGTAAAAACAAAACTCTCTCCCATTAGTTAGAATAATCTGTTAATTAGCACCCGAAAACAACGGCATTAAACCATCCCAGTTACCAACAAAACTGAGGTTACCAATAAGAATCTACCTCAGCAGCCAGTTCAAGAATATGGGCAAGAGGTAGATATGCCAGGTAAATGTCCTTGCTTCCGAGGTCAGGAACAATGGTCATTACAGCAGAACCTGCCGCTAAAACATTGCGACGAGTCATCATCACACCCTGCAAAGCAAAAAGAAAATTACTGCTATTTTATTTGAATTAACTAATAAGCACGACAATGACTACTTGCAAGTTGTTCAATGTTCAGAAGTCCTAACCCATGCATAAAGAAATACAAAATAATGGCCTAGTAATCATATATTTTGTGCAGAAACAGAAAACAAAAGTATCATTTTTGCTTTCATGTTTATGGCTGAAGTTAGAAACGCTGTTTTGGTGAAAAACAGAAAGGGAAAGCTAGTGTGCTTTCCTGGCTTCAAAATCTTTCAGATTAAATTAGAGAAAGTCAAACTGGAAAAGTTTTTCACTTTCTCTAAAGTTCTTCAACCGAGTCCTTGAGGACCACAAAGATAAGAAAATTGTACCCTTATAGAAGGTATTGCTATTGGTAAAAAGACTTATGAGTTTCCTAGATCTCCATACACGACATAAACAGATAAAAAAAACTAACCTTCGGCAAACCACTGGTGTACATAATCACAGCAACATCAGCAGCAAGAGGTAAATCTGGTTCAACAGGAATTTCTTGACCAAGGCTTTTCACATCAGAGAAAGATGTGACAGTCCAGTTAAACCCCCCCAACAACTGCTGCATTTGATGGAAGCTCGTCATCCATGCTTATTATTCGTTTTACTGTGTCAAGCTGACCACCTATATCCATAAGCTTCTTGTCTCTTTCACCACAAATAACAGTTGTAGCCTCTGTCTGACAAACACATTGGACTTCAGGGAATGAATACTAAGATGCAAGAAATAGCAGTTTCCGTTGAAGAATGATAACCATGGTGAAGGATAAAATATACCAAAATTACTACTAGCGGACAAGGAAGACAAGTAGCAGTAGAGAGAAGAGAAGACCCACCACTCCACAGCTTCTGAAACTTCAATTACTTGACTCCTTAAGTTATAGAACATTATGTTCGGACTCGGACATGCTTTGCCCTTAGAGCCCTCAAAATTTGTTAGTATTGTTGTACTACCTCCTTCCGCCAAAATTTTATTTTTCCAAATTTAGTCGTGTATTTTATGTTCGAAACAGCAAATGCTGCTCAAAATTCAGTTTATGCTGTGAATTCAGTTTATATGCTGCTGCAAATTTTGGTTGATAAGACTAATACAGCAATCAAGTGGAAGCAGGGGTTAATTCAGTTTATATGAGATCGATAACTTTAGGAACTGCAATTTCCAGGTCTGACAATCTAGAATTAACTATTAAGTATAAAGAGAGAGTGATAGACCTCATTTAGCGAATGTCATAAGGCCTCTTCCCCCAAAGATGCATAGATCGTAACAACAGTCACATTTCGCCTGAAACAACCCTGGTTGAAGAACACCTCAATTATTCTATTGATAACAAAGTTAAAAAAATTAGAAACAAAAATGTCTTCATAGTCATTTGCAAATAGTAACCATGGATGATAAAATAAGAATTGCACAGTCCGCCTGAGCAGGAAGGTTCTTATAAAATTTAACCAGTGAAACAAGATTATACCTGCAGGGCAATGAACCACTCCTCACGTGTATCAGCAAAGATAGCTGCACGCTCCCCCTTCCATGCCCAAGTTGCGCTAAACCCGAAGCAAAATTGCACGCAGCTTCAAAGGTTTGACCATAGGTCAACCACTCGTAATCTCCCAAATGAACCTTCTCGAATGATCTTCCATCCTCGGATTTTCCAAACTCTTTTGAAATAAGTTGTCTTGTTCCTAATAACTTCTTCTCAAAATACAGCTTACATGATTGCTCAAAAAGCTCTGCTAGAGTGGTGACCCCTTCCCAAGCTGAAGAGATAAAAAACATAAAGTTCATTACATTACACAGTACAGTACATCACGTGGAGCAAAAATCAGCAGATAAACAATGCATGGGCTAAACCCCGCACTCAAGAATAAAAAAAACAAATAATAAAAACAATAATGACACTACTAGAATGATAATACCAGACATCGGAACTAAGTTGGAATACAACTGACATGATTGATTAAAAAGGACTAATCATTTAGCCCCAAAAACTAAACCTGCATAACTTCATAATTTTCAAAACATCCCAACATAATGATTAAATTTCCCCCAAAAACATCAAGCACCACACACACCATCATCACCCCCAAATCCCTAACCACCACCAGACAAAATAACACAGCAAAAGCCCACCACCACCACCACCTCTCTCCCCCCTTATCTCCATTCTTCACCCTCCGAAAGACTACCCTCATCCCCGGTCTCATAGCTCGAGGACCCGGAAGATAGGCTAAGTACTCGGTCGGGTGTTGCCGCCCCACTAGAATCCGAACCGGAATCAATAGTTATTGGAAATTCAGGACTCCCTTGAACAGGGGAAACAAAGTTCCTCGTCGGTGATGGTGGAGGCGGTGGAGGACAGGGTTGGGGAACCAAGATGGTGCGTGGTGGAGTCACATACTCAGTCGGAGTAGAGTTGGATGGAAAACAAGAAGGCCATAACATTTTCTTTGCAGGAACAGGTAAAGACCAATAGTAATTTAGTGCCTCAGTTCTTTCAAGATCACTTCCTATTCGAATTGGTGAGGCTAGAGTTTCGTACAGTGCAAGCTCTAAGATGATGGGCTCCAAAATGTTGTGCCAACATCCCAAAATAAGAGTAACATTTGGGACTTTAATTTTTTTCCCAAAATAAAGGTAACGTTTGGATTATCAATGAGAATTTAATGATCTTTTATCATTTTCACACTCTTTTTACTTTTCTTTTAAACACAATTTCAATTTTCAAGCTATAGTTAATGAGGATATATTAGTCTCTTTTAGCTTTAACTTATATTGTTTTAAAAAATTAAGATTAATGTGAAATAGTCAAAAGTTAACCTTATTTAGGGATGGAGAGGGTACTATTTTTAATCTATTAAATTGACTTAATGAATTTCGTTCGTCGGATTGCACATCATGTGGCTTATATTATTTGTGTGTATCAATCGGAGCTGTTGGTTTATTAATCCGACATCTAACGTTAACTATGCACGGTATTGTAAACATTTTTCCGCACCTCTCTTTTACCGAAAATGTCTCGGTATGGGCAGTGGTAATTCATTAATTTTCAGATTTTCGTATCCCAATACACGCAATTACCCCAGTCCCAAATTTCAATCTGACATTTCACTAATACATGCAAGAGACTCCATTTTCAATTGTTATTAAATTTGGGATGAAAAGTCTCCAAACTTCCATCTTGGAATACGGAAATGTCGTGTCAATTTCTTTTTGTGGCCCGTATACACGCACCGAAACATGGACGCGTGTTTAATTATTCTCGAAAGTTAAGCGGGTCAGATTATATTAAGTAATATTATTGTGTCTCTCAACACAATAGGTTGAGTTTGTTAGGTTGGCAGGGATCCTCATATTGATTTGTAAGGGAAAGAGTTCGAATCATTCTACTCACTATGTAGTTTATAATATTATTATTATTTTTATGTTCGTTAAATGATTTTTTGTTGTGTGTACAAAAATATTGCATTAACAACACCCAATAAAATGGTATGTAACTAGTTATATTAGTGTTTAACATAACGTTTTCAACATAGTGTATGTATTGTGACATTCCTATCGATACTATACATAAATGATTAATAAAACATTTAAGTTTTCGTTTTTCGGTTCTACTAAGTGGATTACAATGACGACTATATTATTGTAATCAAAATTAATATTATGTAATATTTTATTATAGCCAATCTTAATAAAATTGAGCTTAGCCAAACATCATTTCACCAATTGTAAACTTTACATACACTGTAGTGGATTATAACATCGACTTAGTGTTGTACTACTTTAATATAGTTTGATTAAACTATGATAATCTAAGATGAATACTAAAAATTTTAACTTACATACTAAATTTGAGTGATTAATGAATTGCTATAGATATACTAACTAAAGTTTGTTTGATAAAGTCGACATTGCTATATTTTGTTTGTATAACGATACATTGTCGATGTGAATATACACTATAGTGTAAGAGCATTATGTTTAACAATATTACTAAACTATAGTGTATAGTCACATCGACTAATATATACTACAATGTATCATTAAACAAACAAAATATAGCAATGCCGACTTTATCAAACAAACTTTAGTTAATATATCTATAGCAATGTACTAATCAATCAAATTTATCGTACAAGTTAAAATTTTAGTATTCATCTTAGATTATCATAGTTTAATCAAACTATATTAAAGTATGTAGGGATCCGAATGTAAAAATGAAAACTTAAAAGTAAATCTTAAATAATTATCCTGTAAAACTGCTAGACCTATTTGTAATTAATTTTAGGACTAAAAGGGTTTCAATTTATATATTGTATTGGACCCAGGGTTGTAATTTATACAAAATATGAATCGCCATGTCATCGATCCGAATCTACCCTATAGGGTAATCTTGACCGTTGGTCATAATGCATCCGACGGTTATTTTAATTTTACGGCCACACAAAAACAACTAAATCAAGAGCTACTCTTACTATTTCTCATTCTCATTACCTCTAACTCTAACATAGCTTTCCCTTACATTTTACTTTCTTTTCTAAAGGTTAGTCTCCAACATTCCCTCCATCAAATGTCAAGTTCATATTTAAACAATGGAGTTAGGACTCGTGGGCAGTACAATGTTTTGCGTTGTCACTGTGATTATCTAGCCCTTCTCATAACTGCCCAAACGGAAAAGAATAGAGGGAAAAAATATTTCGGTTGTCATTTTTTCAAGGTAAACAAGAATGAATACCAGTTTGATGTCATTTTAGTACTTGACTTTTATATTGACAGTTTTTTGGTAATTTATAGGACATGAATGCCAGATGTAATTTTTTTAGGTGGCATGAGGATGAATATGAAAGATCTATAGTTTATTCTGGAGGAGGAATGAAATGGTTACAATCAGAACTTGCAGCGGTGAAACACGAACTCGAGCATGTTCGCCAAAATGTTCAACAAAAGAATAAGCGTTCAAAACTTATTTTTTTTTTTGTTTCTTTTAATTAATGTGTATTTTAATTCTTCTTAATGGATGTTTGTTGACTTGAACATTCTATTAATCTTTTGTTTTTTGTAATCTGTGTACGAGTATGAATCGAATATGCCATTAGACTATCGGTGTATATCTTTACTCCTTCAGTCTCTATTAATGCTTTTGCTTCAGTTAAGTTTCCCATACTGGTTGTTTTTGTTAATAATGTTAAACTTTGTACAAATTTTTATAATAAATATGTTTAGAAATGGTTGTAGGCATTCAAATAGTGAAATATTAAAATATTATTATCAAAGATACACTGGTAGTCAACACAAACATAATTTATTATTAATTTAATAACCCTTACTCAGATCAAATTCCCAATTTCCGTTCACACATATATACTTATGATGAACCCTTAATTCACTAATGTTGTAATCGCTACTTTGATCAGGATAATTAGAGAATTTGACTCTGTAAATATTATCGGACTTGCACTTTGATATAATCCCATACCACATACCGCCCTCGTAATACACGTCCACTTATTGATATTTCAAATAGGATTTTTTCTCAATGTAGGGTGGACATGGACGGATCCAATTGAATGTCAAAACTTCCTCTAGAAGTGCATTGTCATCGTCATTTGTTAGGGTGGTGTAACAGACCAGATATTTGTTGTTGTTGTTGTTTGGATGCTCTCCAATGATGGTTCCATGGAAAAATGAATGGTAAAAACCTTTTTCATGTCCAATTATTTCAACTCTATCACCGATATTGTACTGTGGAATTGGTAATTCAACAGTTGCGCTTGAACTAGCCATTTGAATTGTAAAATATTTTTAGGAAAATAAATATATTAGGAAAATTTAACAAATAAACAATAATATAATAGGAAAAGAAATTAAAGGTTGAAGAAGTTGAAGATCGTTACCAGAAATTGGATGAACTTGAAATAGTTGTGCAAAAATGGGATTTCCCTGTTTTCTTTGCAATGAGGTGATGTGATGTGATAATACCCCTTATAAATACCTACCACCTACCCGCATTACCTTACGTTCCCCCATCTCCTTCTGGTCAAAAGTCACATGGGTTGGAGACCCAACTCAGTTAATGGCAGCTTTTCAAATTCTTGGTAAATGAAAAGTCACCAACTTTCAAAGAAACTTATCTTCTGTTCATACCCATAAATCTTGTATCTATTTAAGTGAATGAAATCTCCTAATTTTTCATCACAAATTTTATTAACAACTGAAAAAATGTCCAATTTTGAAGAACTTTCATTGTTTAATATTGGTGACAAGGTGGAAGTTATCGGAAATGATCCAGATTATCTCGGCTCATACTATTGTGCTGAAATAATTTGTCCTATTCAAGGAAGTCCAAAATTTGTGGTTCAATATGAACACTTGTAAATGACTCGAAAAACAAACCTCTAATAGAGGTGGTTGAGCACAAGTTCATAAGGCCATTGCCACCAGCAGAGAGGGCAATGTCATTTTCAATAGGTGAATATGTTGATGTATATTGGGAGAATGGTTGGTGGTTCGGTTTTATTGTTGAATTTAAACAATGGAAAAATGTCTATGTTGTTGGATTTCCGAACTATCCTGCACAAGTTAGTGATTTTTACATGTCAGAGATTAGTCAGCATCAAGATTATGTGAAGAAGAATTAAATTTGGGTATGGATCAAATAAGAATATTTTTTCAGGTTTTTAGTGTTGTGAATGATGAATATTTAACAATGTATTAAGAGAACAATGAACGTTATGTAGTTTGTTTTCCAAGAACAAAATCTGAATTTTTTTTTTTTGGGTAATGACATACTGTCACTTTCTTCACACAGTGAAACCTTGGATAAAACACCCATTTAATGCGATTCTTGACTTTTCCAATTCCACCACCCACCGCCAAAAAAAGGGTTATACAGTTCTACTTCTACTTTTTATGAGACGGTTCAATAGGTTGGTGATAAGAAAAACTATATAGTCCGAAATTTAAAATAAATATAGCATCCAGAATCCACCCTTTATACAGTACAATTATTATGAACGTCGGAGAAAAAAAACGATCTAAAACAATGATAATGATCTTTAAATAAAAACAAAAGTTAATTAATATCCATAATCCAACACAAATTAAACTGTAACAAAAATGTCCAGTAGTAGTTCAGAAAGACAGAAACAAGCAACAATACTATTCTAAATACCAACGAAAATTAACACATACATAAGAGTAGTGAACTCTTATTTTGGATATGTGGTAGTCGGAATCAAGATGTGGATAACCTGGGAACGAGATTGTGTACATGTTTTTAGATTTTTTTTTTACCTCTCCGTGCCACCAAGCGTCTAGATCATTTACATCAACTTCTTCTGTTTTGGAGTAGATTGATTTTTGAATCTTCGGTGGACGGGGACGGATCCACATCCAGGATACAATCTCTGTCAGAGGCATCTTCAGGTTTGTCAGGTTTGTTGTAAGGGTGGAATAGCGGACACAGTTGTGGTGGTTATGCATCTTGGCAATTACGGTCCCTCTGAAAAAGGAACCGTAAAGTCCCTTTTCATGTCCCAAGGTTTCGAATGTGGGATAAGGGAACTCAAAATCAGGGAATGGATTTGACATTTGTACTGCACTGAAATTAAATGTTAAAAAAACTAATTAGTACTGTAATCAGTAAATAATATTAGGAGTAATAAACATAACAGAAACCAAATCGGAGAACATGAATAGAGACGATGAGTAGCAGATTAAATCAGAGAAAAAAGAAAGGTTTACTGGAGAAGATGGATAAACTATTTGATGCCTGAATCAATTGAAATATTAGGTTAGCATTGATCCACCAATAAATAGCCACTCTACAACCCTTCATCTGCCCATCAGCCGCCCTTAGGATATATCACTCATAATTATTATCGCCTCTTGATTATCTCACTCATTATGACTTATCCAAAACCCTCTCCCAAACCCTATAAAAATTACATGCTTTGGTAGATTCATCAACTTTAAATAAGTAAATATTGCATGGGAAATTTACCTCATATTTATCCAACCATTTTGATGAGGAAAAGTACAAAAATATTGCAGTTTAGAGAGAAATTGGAAGAAGAATGGTTTTGAAGGTTGAAATAATAGATTTTGTATAAAGATGTAGGTAGTTTTAGGAAAAAAAAATTAAATAAAGAAATATTTTCTGACTTTTCATCAATAGACTTTGAAAATGTAGGTGTATAGCTATCAGCTTTTGTCCCTATGCTAGGCCTATTTCAATTTTAACAAAATTCCTTTTATTTTTTTAAAGTTAAAAAAACACTTCAGGGGCAAAATAGTCTGTTGATCAATTTTGACCTAATTTAGCCAATTTTTAACTAATTAGGCTTAGACAAAGATCATTTCCCAACTTATAAAAAGCATAAACATGGTACTTATGAAACTTGCTATTAGAATCCAACTGTTACCCTACCAGCCAAGGAGAACATGCCTAAAAGCTCAATATGTCTACCTAAGCTAGAAGTTGATTGGAACCCATATATGTAGTTACAGACGAAGTCGAGATTTTTATGTTAGAGCGAAAAACTGTAACAATATATTGAACTACATATAAAAATTGTAAAAAAAATATTGGGAAAAATTTGATCAAATATTTTAAATTACATATAAAATTTATTATATTTAATAGTATTTTTAAAAATCCCAGGCAGACCTTTGTCCCTGCATGTAGTCTTTGTCATTTTATGTGATGCCTTCCTTTTGATTGTATATTTGTGACTGTGACAAGTATCCATAATTTAAATTATTCTATTTTGAATTTATTTCACACAAAAATATCTCCTTGCATAAACTATTCTTATATTAATAAGGTTAACTTGTAATTACACTAGTTAAAATGAATATTATCCATCGAGCTATAAGTTCTAGATTTAATTTATATTTATCTTTTTTTAAAGGGAGTTTTTGATGTATTTCTAAAAAAAAATCTTTGGTCTATTTTTAAATGTGTTGAAATGGTATGAATTCAATTGCCATAAACAGAAAAGGAAAAAAAAATGATATTTCAATTTTTTTATTATCATAGACACATATTTTTATTTAAAAAACACTAAAATCAAATATTCCTCCAATTTCATAATAGAGGTTCTTCTAAGGAGATGGGGATATTATTATACCTAAGTCTAAATTTTCTAATGAAGTTAATTAATATTATTCCAATGAGAAAATTTTCTATGCTACTGCTAGAGCAACCAAAACAAAGTTGAACCAAATAAACTAAAAGGAAAAAATATTTATTATTTATGTCATATCATATTTGCTAGAATAACCTAACCGGTGCTAATTGAAAATTAAAAAGAAATCCAAGTTCTGATCTAAAAATTGATGTGGTTATTCTTGAAGTGTACGGGCACAAGAACTATAACAATCAAATAAATCATATATTATAAATACATTAATTTAAGTAATATTTTAATTAAATTAGTTACCAAATAAATTATGGTATATTATAAAATAAAAATTAATTAATAGGTAGATGTTTTGAAAAAAATAAGTTACAAAATAATTCGTCATATAAAATGAAACTAATTTCATAAATTAATTATATCAAATAAAATTGTGAAAAAAGTAATAAATTTTAAAAGGAAAACGATTTCTTAATTAATAAGCATTGTTAAAAAAAAGTTCTTCAACGAAGTTGAAAAAATAATAATAATAACTCGGACAAAAAAATGTAAATTTATAAAAACATACAGAGCATGCACCCTACCAAGTATATTATAAATTAGTCTTGTGCTTATAAATTGATTATCAGTACTACATTAATAATAATATAATCACAAAACATGAATTTCTGTTAAGTGCAAAGTGCATTCACCCTAACCAGTACTATGTAAAGAGAGAGGCAGAACTAAGGACTAAGGAACCATCCCACTCTTCAATTTCCCACCATATATAAGCTTAACACACACCCGAATACAATAGAGGAAAAGAGATACAAAACACTACCTCTATTCCAAAATTGAATGTCAATTTTCATATGCAAAATTAATAGGAAAGTTGGCATTCAATTTAGGACAGAGTTTAGGGATGGCAATAAGGCCGGGTGAGGGAAGATACCATGATCTCCAACCCCAGCCCCACCTCTTCCATCGTATCCCCATCCCGACTCAGCCCCATCACTGGGATGGATGGGCATCCCATCCCAACTCAGGTGGAGGCCCACCCCCAACTGGGGAAAATCGAGATTTTTTTCCCCAAATTCCCACTTTCATCCCAGTGGAGGCTCAACATCGACTAGAAAAAATAGTGAATTTTTAATAAAAACTCCCAAATAGAACCTTGAAAAAAATGATATATAATTGTAAAATAAAATATTTAATGACTGTAAAATGAAACAGTATAATCTAAATTGATACTAGTTTGCTCACTAAATGATATTAGTTTGTAGACACCACTCATTTGCTACCCAACAATATAATATAGATCACTTTGCAAGACATGCGACCTCTTCTCAAGAACCAAGAAGTCGAAAAACTTGTTGGTTTATTTGATTGCTTCTCATTTTTTGAATTGTATTCATTAAACAAGTTAATGCAAGACTTTTTTAACTTTCTCAATCCTATTAGGAGATTCAACATCACCATATATTTTACGAGGAGGAATCCCAGAAAGAATTTGATTCACGCGATCTTCTCCAAATTATACATCTATTTTATTTTTTAGGTATTTTATACTCTTTATATTTAGTTTTTTAGACGGGGCCATACGAGACCGGGCAGGGTGAACCGGGATGGGGGCGGGATATTATTTCACCCCCTCCGACCCTGGCCCCGCTACATGAGCCAAATTCATCCCCAACCCCATCCCCACCCTAACTTAAACAGAGGAATCCCGTCCCAACCGAATTGGCCGATCCGGATCTTCAATTCACCTGTCTCATACTCTCATTGCCATCCCTAAGTCTGAGCTGAGTAATACTTTGGCCCAGCCCAAAAGAACCAATTTGCTGCTCAATTTTGTCCAAGTGCATCTAAAAAGAAGCCAAAACATTCAATATGCAACAAAATATTGGTTCATAATTGAATAGTTCGTTAGGTTTTTCTTAGTATGTATCTTTATTATAATATTAATAAAATCTTCTTCTACCAAAAAAAAATTGTTGGTTCATCTGTCCCCAACTGCAATATTGACCAACCATGTTTGCTATTTAATACATTCCCCCCTTAAGTTCAATCCGAATATGGAACAGCAAAAAATCTGCACACAAGAATTGCATGAAAACAGGTGTACTGAGCTCAGGACAAGTATCATGCACGACAGGTGTCGTATATCAAGACAGATATCCCATTTTAAATCAATATTGACCGTAAAAATTTAATCTGACGGACGAGTAGTTTCACTGGAGCCACATCGCCTTAAGTTTACTGATGGGCCAATCACTGCTATATATATATATATATATATATATATATATATATATATATATAAAAAACTGTTCTGGACATGAAATCCATTCAATCACTGCATATATACAAGAAAATTTAAAATCTCTATAGCACACATAACAATAGGAAAG
This sequence comes from Vinca minor, assembly GCA_026122235.1. NCBI lineage: Eukaryota > Viridiplantae > Streptophyta > Magnoliopsida > Gentianales > Apocynaceae > Vinca > Vinca minor. The sequence continues at coordinate 6,760,317 of JAOCZM010000026.1, forward strand.
CGAAAAAAATCATGACCAAATAATTCTCTGCTTGAGTTGTAAGTCATTGTTTCAGAAACATAGACAGATGCAGATATATATACCACAAGCTTAACTGATATTTATCTTGGGCAGTAACACGCCATAAAAAAGGAATACGATTGTAGCCGTCACTCGGTCCCCTTGATTTCAATCTGCAAATGACAAGAAAACTTTTAATTATGAAATCGTTCAGTTATGATATTATCCAATGTATAGCTGAACAGTGAACTGTTTATATACGAAGAGATGAAAACTCACCATTTATAACGGGCATCATGGGAGCTTTGTACAATTAAACAGCGTAAAGCCGAACAACTTGATCTATCTTGGCACGACAAACTGGGCAACCCCATTTTTTGGCCTTGATTTCGTTGAGACAAGTCATGCATCCAGCCATATGACCACATGGGATACATGCTCCCTCAACCGGAGCATCCAGGCATATAACACAAGATGAAGAATCGCCGGCTCTAGCATCTGATGTCTCTAAAGGAGGTTGAGATAAATCAAGAGGTGTAGCGTCAATTTGTGGATAGTGAATTGGGCCATCAGCATTTATAACTTCATCTGCAATTGGAGCTGATGGGACGGAGGCCAGGACTGAGTTCTCAAGTGTTGTTGTTTGGACATAACTAGGACTCGCTTCTTGGATATTGTGTCCGGTACTCTTTCCCTTCTTGGGAGAAGATGCCCCTGGGACATGGTTGCCTGGTTCCGTAGCAACTTCTACAAAATTTGCGATACTGCTGGATGTTCCAGCTCCAGATCCGGATACCGGGGGAATACCAAGGTGAGACGGTCTTTCTTGTGCAGTAGCTTGAATGGAGGCATTGAGTGCCATAGCTAATTCCATATCTTCTTGAGTTGGTGGAGCCGTTGCTGGAGTAACAGGGACTTGAGGATTAAAAGGGAATGTTGGATGCACAACCTGAAGTTGTAAAACAGCAAATCATAATCCATGTGAAATCCTAAATAGCCATACTTTTTTGTTTATAGTCTAATTTATCCTGGATCGGCCCAATCGCCCACATAGAGGAACAAATATGAGGGGAAAGCAGGGACGAAGCCAGGAATTTGGCGTTTGGGGGGCGAAAACTGCAACAGTATGTTGAACCACATATAAAAACTGCAAAAAAAATGTTTGGGTTGGTGGGTGGGGGCGAATTTGATAAAATATTCCGAACTACATATAAAATTTACTATAATCTAATAGTATTTTTAGAAATCTCGGCGGGGCGACTGCCACCCGCGCCCCCTCTGTCTTCGTCCCCTGGGGAAAGAAAAAAGAAATAGACATCTAAACTGCAACATTAGCACAACCGGGGAAATATCTATGCTGAGAAAAGAAGATCATACAAAAAACTTATGCTTCTCGTGTCAAAATTGCATTTGTCTTTCTGAGCCAATATAGGGACTACCCCGGGAAAAAGGGACAGCAAAGGTATTTAGGCCCACGAAAAAACAACACAACGAAAGGAGAACGAAATAACTGACCTGAGGGAATCCCTTTGCAGGCATTGCAAAACCACTGCAACTGTTGCTTATTGCTTTCACTAGCAGCTGCGAGTTTGATACGTGTCCCTGTATTGAGGAAATGGCAATCTTTGAGTAAATCCAGTTATCAAGTGTCTATATGTATAATCAATGTTTTATCTCCCCTAGATCCAACTACAAGATTTGAATTATGGCACTACAACGTTCAGCTGGTTTTATATATGCACTCTAATTTTGAGGCAAATATATGGGGGCGAGACTAAAATCCCACAAAAGATGAATAAGTACAGCATTCAAGAGTACACTAATAGCAAACTAAATTAACAACAGAAATTTAATGGAAGTGATTTTGAAAATCCAACAGAAATATGGTGACAGTTGATGGATCTTTGCTAGAAAAGCTCGGTGTACCATTCTACTTGGACACCAGACACCTAATTCATGCCAAGTAATGAAACACCAGACACCAGTTGATGGATCTTTGCTAGAAAAGCTCGGTGTACCATTCCACTTAAATTTCCTAATTCATGCCAAGTAATGAAACACCAGACACCTAAGGTTCCTAGCGTGGAAAGTCCTATCCTATAGTTTCCACAACCTCCCTATAGTTATAAAATGCCTATTTGGTTCTAGGCCAAAATTTGAATATACTTACGCCTAGCCACTTGAGAGTATTTAATACCTCGCCGCCTCCTCCAGCGTCTTGGGACTAAGCAGAAGATAAAAATCAATTATCTATCTATCAACATGCGATAATAAATACATGTAGTTTTAGCATATAAAGAACTTACTTGTGGAATGATCAGATATGATGACGGTAGGATCAGGTTGGTTAAAGTTTGGTTCGTCCATATTGGCCTTCCACAGTGCAACAATTGTGCGAGGTTGAGCATCCTGTCATGATCACGTCACAATTTCAATTAAGCACAGGAAGTATATATTTATTAGCAGCTGAAATCCATTTAAATCTAAATAATGGATATAAGGAAAGGATTTTTTCTTTTTCCCTTCCCTTTTTTTCTGGGGTGGATTGGGAGAGCACGGGGACAATGGCTGGCCTTCTATTAAACTACCCCCTTTCTCAAAGAGTTCTTCCACTTCAACCAAAATAAGAAAGAGTGCAAAAGATCCGAACAGATGCACATAAAAGAGGGATGCATGTGCTACATTTCGCTTAGTTTACATTTTAATTATAAATACTCAAAATCAGAAATGTTTGTTCCCCTACATTTTCAATGTCAGAATATTTAATAAAATGGACGTGTAAAGTTCCACTTGGAAAATATTCAGGTATGAACCGAAAAAAGGAAGTAGGACATTCAATTGGAATAGATAGACTAATTTCGAACTACATACTATATGAAAGAGCCTAAGTGAATACAAGAAAAGAAGAAAGTGAAGTGATGATACAATATGCTAGCCTATGCAAAAAGAACATAAACAAATTTCATTTAAGAGATACTAATAGATATGAACGTACCTGCATACTTGTATATAATGCAAGCTCCAATTTAAAAGGCTTTCGAAGATTCCTTGAGCCACATGGTAGAACAACCACCCATCTGGGAAGTAATTAAATATAACTTAGATTTTCTACCATACTCTTGTAAAAATAATATAAGTTTGTAAAAACCGTACTTAAAATCCAAAAAAAGGGTATCCCTGAACTATAAGATATAACCACTTCGAGGGACAGACAATAATTAACAACTATGGTATGTTGGGCTTGAATACAACGTATGTAAAAGTTCAAGTCCCTTTCCTGAATTGAGCCCATAACATTATCTTTTGTCCAAATCATAGGAGGAAAAAAAGAAAAGAGTCCCACCTTTAAATCACAATGCATCACCCTAGCTACAAAGCATGGGAAACCACAAAACAAATCGGTGGGTAATAATAGGAAATACCATGCCAAAATCAATATGCATGTTCTTTCTTAAGACAGCGTATCTCTCAACTATTAATAGCATTAACCAAAAAGACCGAATAGAAAAGCAATATGTTTCAAGTGACTTTTTTTTACTGGAATCACAATGATGGAAGTAAAATGATTGTTGAACTCACACTTTCCGTGAAAGCAGTTGGGGAGCAAGTAGTTCTAGAAAGCCTGGGCCATACAGCTCTCGCAGCCAACCAGAGAATAAGCATAGGTGGGCCTGGGTAGAATTGCATGAACAAAAAGCAAGAGCAATGGAAAAAAATTAGAATATATAAACAACACTGTCATTTTTCACAAGGAGAATTATGAAAGAGAGGCAATCTGACATCATATAACAATTTAAAGAAGCAAGTCTACCTCTATTGCACGAACGACGTTGCTATATCCTTTACCTCTAGCAATATCAAGAGGGGTTTGACAGTCATCATTCATCAGCAGTGCATTTGCTGAAATTCCACAATAAATCAAATTGTCAACGAAAAAATTGAAAAAGGACCAAAAATGAAATTGAACACGGTACGTCTGTGCTATTTCAGTAATTTAATCAATAAAACAGAAGATATACACACCTCCATTAGATAGAAGTAATTTAACAGTTTGGTCAAGGCCTCTTTTGGCAGCATGATGCAAAGGAGTCCCGGCATGACGACCTAAACAAATTAACTTCAAGGGTTAAAGAGCCTTCTTACGGTACCATAACAAAGATAGCTAGCTCTGAATAATATAAAGAACAGAAAGGAAGCCAAGTGATCTATCAGCTCAGCTCATAAGAACCAAAACCAAAACTGAGAGAATGCGTTACCTGGACGATAAGCATTGATATTGGCACCCAATTCTATTAAAGTTTTCGCAACATTATAAAGCTCAGGGTTCATACAAGCTGCAATTAGCGGAGTCTTCATTTCCTTATCAATCCACTGCAACCAAAACCCTTCGTTAAAGGTTGTGAATTCTAGTTTACAGAAAGTAACTAACTAAATAACTATAGCTTAAAAAAAAAGGTCGTACCCAGTGCACAAGCCTCCCACATAAGGGTTTGGGGAAGGTTCCAATGTACGCAGTCTTACCCTTATTTTTTCTAATAAAGAGGTTGTTTTCGAGGGATTGAACCCGTTACCTAACTGGATATCAAGTAAACACTTGACCATCGCGTATAACAGGACCTTCAAATAACTATAGCTTCACCGAACAATTATTTTACCATTTCTGTAACAATTTTCATTTCCTATTTCAAAATAATGATACAGTCAAAACAACCTCTTCTTCTGTTTCTTTTACCTCTTTGCTTTTTTCTTAATTAGGTACAATTTGGGGGGGAGGGGTGGGGGGGGGGGGGTAATAAAAGGTATCTTCTTTCACAACAAGGATTATTTCACCGGAATAAAAATGCAATCTTTTTATAAAATAAATGAAACCCACATAAAAATCAATTGCAAAAATTGAAAATTAAGCTCAATTAGGGGAGAATTACCTCAAGGCCAGCGCCATCTGTGCGAAGAGCTTTGATACCCTCAACATTACCATAATTCACTTGCTGGTACAACAATTCATCTTTTGATTGCTGTTGCCCCATTATTGATTTTCAGCCTTCTTTTCTCAACAAAAAATCTTGAAAGAAAATGTACAAAATCTCCTCAAAATTCCCCAAGAAGATTTTCTGGGGAGAAATTTGAGAAGATGGCACGGGGAAAAAATGGTTATATTATCACCAATGCGTGTGGGGCCTTGATGAAGTAAGAAAAAAAGTCACTTGACTTTTATTTTTTTATTTTTTTCAGTTTTCTGGATTAAAAAAAAGGCAAATGTGGGGGATCTTTATCATAAATAGGATCATTTAGTATATATAATGAAAATTAAGAAAGTAAAAAAAAATTTTTACTTAAAATATCAACATTAATTTTTTTAAATAAAATTAGTAATATATAAGTTATATTTAAAAGAGTAATATTAATATTTTGACTAATAAAACAATTTCTGATTCAATCTTTTTTTCTTCCAATAACGTTTCATCACAAGTCTCCTCACATTCTCTTCGCGTATATAAATAGCAAGATATGCCTCAGTGTATTGAAAGTTTCCAAACTCTACAATAGTGCATATAAGTTTTTAACAAATTTTAGTTTAATTGATAGGGTTTGAAATTTAGATTTTTGTCTCAAATTTATTAAAGTTTGTGAGAGAATATGTGAGACTACAGTTGCTTCTGGATTAATTTTTCGTTTAAGAATTTTTATCTCGGTGATTAAAAAATTAATTTTATGTGAAAGAGGTGTGTTTGCCCAAATTTAGAATTACGGATAGATGAATTTTAGAATCACTACTTCTCTCGCAATGGTGAACAAAACTTTAAAAAAGAAAAAAAAAAATATTTGTCTGAAATTGAATGTCTGATTTAAAAAAATTAATAAATGAAAATTTTAATTCGAGATGGAGGAGTAAAAACTTAACTCTTTCATTCAAGTGAAAAGTCAAATGCACCCTTAATTACTCTCTCCGTCCCAAATTATCTGTCCACTTTATATTTTGCACAGAGATTAAGATTTCATCAAATTCTATAGTGGAATATGGTAAAAGGTCAAACATGACCCTATTTAATGTTAGTCATAATTTAATTCTACTTTCTCTTCTCTCTATATTCTTCTCTCTCCAACATTTAATGTAAGGGGTAGTATTGGAAAAATCACCATTAATGAACCCTTTATTTAGAAAGTGGATAAATAATTTGGGATAAATTAAAAAAGAAATATGGACAAATAATTTGAGACGGAGGGAGTAAAACTTAACAAAGAAGAAACCAATTATTGCTTATGTAAGTAATTGAATGAAAATTTCCAGTCGCTTTCTTAAATGTATTCATGTGGTTGTGGAGACAAGTTATTGAATAATAAGAAATCCAATAATTGCATCGCTGTTGGTTGATTCATTTTTCCTTTTTATTTTCTTTTTTCACGTATTCAATCTACTATATTTAAGAACAGTGTCAATTATTATGGATATCAAAATAAGGACATAACGTTTAAGCGAATTGAGTTTTGATTGAAATCAAATTTTGTAGGGAATTTGGTTATATCATCGGTGATGACTCTATCATACTGTCATACTTTCATTAAAAATTGTCGGATATTTCATTCTTCTTCATTTGATATGTAACTTAATGATGATGAGACAAAGAGTACCGCAAATCACTCAAAGATAGATAATAAACCAGTTTAGTCAAGGTAGGGTATAAATGTGGATATTGCATTTCTTGAAGAGTTAATCACTATTTATTCTCTTCAGCTATGTTTCAAACACATTTTAGCTGCTATAAATATCCCCCAACAATTTACGGGGTGTCATTAGTGCCCAAAAGTGGCGGAATCCAACGAGAGGGAGCGGCGTTGCACATGTGCAGCCCACACATGCGAAAGTGCAGGGGAAAAATAATCCACCCAATGTATTTATTATTTTTCTCAATTTTATTATTTTTATCACATTTTCTCCCTCAACCCCTCCGCCTCCCTCTGCGTTTTCCTTTTTCCCTTCCACCTCCCTTACCGCTGACCACTGGCGGAGCCAAGGGGGGGCCTAGGGGGCAAGTGCCCCCCAGTTTTTTCCAAAAAAAAAAAAAAAATTTTAAATAATTGTAGTATTGTTTTTATAACACCTCGTCCCGTGAACAGTTCGAATCACTTTACGATTTAAAATTAGATTTTTTAGTTCGTGAATTATAGGAATCACATGGTCCATATCACAATCACATTGTTTTTGTAATATCTTATCCCGTGAACATTGTTTATTGTAACAAGTTTAAGTGTGTAAGAGACTATAATATTTATTTAATAAAAAAAAATTACTATTAGAAAATGGTGAACAAAAGTGTGTATAACTTTAATTTATAACTCTAGGTAACCCCTTTAATGCTTCTTCAATGAAAATGAGGCAAATTTATATGATTCAAGATTTAAGTTGGAAAATTTTTCTTGATGCAATTTTTTTTTTTAAGTTTATGAAACACTGATCAGTAGAGTGAAAAGACTATATTGTCCCCCTCCCAGTTGGTCCCTCAAGCAATAAAAGAACGGTTCTCTCACACTGAAGGAGCCAAGGGGCCACTTTTTTCCAAATAATAGTTTTAGTTTTGTTTTTATAACACCTCGTCCCGTAAACATTGTTTATTGTACTCATTTTGAATCACTTTACGATTAAAAATTAGATTATTTAATTCGTGAATTATAGGAATGACACCACTTATATCTTATTAATTTTGGTTAAAATGTGTATAAATCTAGTCGATAAGATTTCATCAAAAAAAAAAAAATTTTGGCTCCGCCAATATTTATATGCTTTTATGAATTTATTTTGTCAATGTTAATTTTGCCCCCCCAAAGAAAATTTTCTGTCTCCGCCATTGCCGCTGACACCCAGCATTGGAATCCCAAATTGTGATAAAAAATAATAAAATACAATGGGTTGACTATTTTGCCCTGCACTTTCGCATGTGTGCCGCCCCCCAACTCGCTAGATTCTGTCACTTTTGGACACTAATGACACCCCGTAAATTGTTGTGGACATTTATAGCACCTAAAATTTCTGAGAGGTAACAATTGTTTTTTAAACATAAATAGTGATTAATTCTTTTTTGAATAATGTGTTCTTAAGATTTATGCAATGAATATCTCTCACAATTAACAAAAGGTAAGCTTCACACACTGTTACCTTTCTCTGCATTGTAAAAGCATACCTTTCTTATTCATATTATTGAAAGCATTTCCATGTCAAAAGTACCCGAATTTCCTGACCAAAACCTACGAGGATTGAATGACGAATAGCAAAACTAGGAAGCTTCTTCCTACCTAATATAGTCCTGCATTTTTATCCCAAATTGTGATAAAAAATAATAAAATACAATGGGTTGACTATTTTGCCCTGCACTTTCGCATGTGTGCCGCCCCCCAACATCAAGAAAAATACATAGTTTTTTTCTTTTTTTCCCCTGTAAATTTGTTCTATCATAGTTAAGATAGCAGCTTATTACTCTTCCCCCAAAAAATGAAAAAGATAGCAACTTATTACCTCTGAATATATAAATGTACATTTCACAGAGACGAGAAACTGATAATGTTGACTTTTTTATATAAAATGAATAAGAAAGTGAACATTCAATTCTGAACGGAGAGACTACTTTCTATTGATCACTAAACTATACCAAAGAGAAAAGTTCAAAAACTGAAGGCAAAAGGTAAGCTTCACACTATGTTACCTTTCTCTGTATTGTAAAAGCATACCTTTCTTATTCATACTATTGAAAGCATTTCCATGTCAAAAGTATCCGAATTTCCTGACCAAAACCTACGATGATTGAATGACGAATAGCAAAGCTAGGAAGCTTCTTCCTACCTAATATAGTCCTGCATTTTTATTAAACGAAACTAAAAGAAATCCTACTACGATTATTCAGCTTCATTGTTTTCTACCGGGAGTGCTGGTGGAGTTTCTGATGATTCAGATGCTGCAGAACTTGCTTTTTCCGGGGCACACTCGCTCAGCAACCTGTCTTTGTTTTGGCACCACCATTCTATGGCCTGGTGGATGTCAAATCTTCTTTTACTGTAAAAGAAGATCGGAATGAGAAACTTGTGAAGAAAGCACAGCAAGAAGAAAACGAGTTAACAAGGAAACGTTTCCTTTTGTAGATGTCCAAGAGACTATGTTATTCTCTATGCTTGATGAATTTATGAGAAAACGCTTCCTTTCATCGAACTCGAGACCTCTCGATCTGATAAAGAGCATCTTTACCAACTAAGCTAATGTCTTGACTTGGCTCAGTAAGTGAAGTAATTAAGAAGTATGCACGTGTTTGGACAAGATAAGAAATTTCAACAAAGGGAAACAAAAGACAAATTATTGAAATACCTGAATCGAACTCTCTTGAACATCTTGATTCCATTTGTAAGTTGAAGCAATGTTACATAAACACCTGGTTCAAACTGTTCGATAACCACACGTTCAAGTTTAGGTGATCCCAATACACTCTCTCTTATATCAGATGAAGATTCCAGATTATATTCATTAGCAGTTTCAGATATATCCACAATATTATTTTTTGTCTTCTCTGCAGATTCACCGAATGAGGAAGCTTGATCAGTCAGGTAAGGAAGCATTTCTTCAGGTTCTTGTGGCCGAAGTTTATTCAGAAGAGATTCAATTTCATCATTAATGAATCTGAAGGCTTCCAACTCCGACATGTCAGAAGGGAGCTTCTCCATTACTTCTTTCAACTAAGTAAAATAAGGAAACACGAAGATACAATTGTAAATGCACTGATGTTGCCAAAATATTCCACTTGAGGATTCTTAATCGTCGATCTATTTCGCATTAGAGTTTAATCATTTAGAGCTATGTCGAGAAAATAGTATAACTCATGTCAAAAAAGGCTACCATAGTTGATGCACCACTTCTATCTCCCCTTGCCCCGATAATTTTATTTTTTAAAAATAGTATAATTCTGACAGGAAATAAAATGAAAATCTCCAAGTTAATGAGAGGAGATAAATATAAATTTGATGAAGATGAAGCATGAACATTACCTGATCGATGATGCACTTCATCATCATAGCTTTATGCATTTCTTCTTCTTGGAATCCACTCTTTTTCTCTAAACTTTTAAGCTAAAGACATATATAGAAAATGAAATTTTTTTATCCTTAGTACTTCAAAGTTTTGGTACTCTAATTTGGTTTGAAGGGAAAAGGAAAAACAACGGGAAAAAAATAAAAGGGAAAGGGAAAACATACCTGGTTTTGCAGTATGCATACTTCTCGATTCAAAAGTTCATTTGAATTCTTTATTCTATAGACAACACCCCTTGGAAATACTGGAGCAACAGAGCGCGGAGGACTAGGTTTAGTCGTCATAATAGGCTTAAGAACATCTTCAAGAGCACTAAGCAAACTTGGAAACCTAACTCCTCCTAGTTGCGAGAATGATGGAAATTCTGCTGCTATAGTAACCATAGAATAAGAGTTGGGTTGGATCCGAGGCTTTGCTGATCTCACCTCATGGTATTTAATTGGTTCCATGGTCGTGGAAAGCGGAACTTTTGAACTCCTTGCCTTCCCCGTGTCTAGCCTAGTACTACAATCAAGTTTACGAATCGAAGAGGTTCCCCTTCCACTTAAAGCGGATACAGTTTTGGCTTCCACAGCCTTTTTTAGTTTGAAGCAATTGTCATCGACACTATGTGGTTTTCCAGGAGTTGGAGCTAATGCCACTTTTAGTGCATTTTTAAACAATTTCCACAGAGTAACAATTATACAAGGTTGAGTATCCTGTCATAGAACAGGTCGCAATTTCAATTAAGTGCAGGAAACAAATATTTATTCGCAGCTGGAAGCCATTTAAATCTAAATAATGGCTATAAGAAATATAAAAGGCGATATTTACAATGGAAGTGGAAAATACCACTTGGAAAAGATGGACTAATTTCGAAACTACATATTCCAGAATTACTATATCAAAGAGCCTAAGCCAGTACAAGAACATGAGAAAATGAAGTGATGGTAAAAATAGCGAATCCTAAGCAAAAAGAACGTATAAAATTTCATTAAAAGAAATATTGTTATATATAAAGGTACCTCCTCCATAAGAAGATTCTTTGGGCCAGGGTGTAGAACAGCCAGCCATCTAGAAATTATTAAAAAGAAAGTTAGATTTTTCACCAAATCGGGTGTACTAGGAAATATCTTGCCAAAATCAATCTACACGTTTCTTTCTTGAGATAATCTTTTTATTGCTATTAGCATTAACCATAGAAAAGTCATATGTTCCGAAGTGACTGTTTTTTACTAGGATCAAAATGCTTGAAGTAAAATGATTGTTGAACTCACAGTTCCTGTGATCCAAGTAATTCCGGAAAGTCTGGTCCATAAATCCCTCGTATCCAACCACGGAGATGGGACTTAGCAGTATTACATAAACAAAAAGCAAGAACCGTGGAAAAATTAGAAGATATAAATAACATATAGAAGGATTGTGAATCAAGGGAAATCTAACAAAGATATCATTTAGAGAGAGAACGTACCTCGATTATACTAATGACATTGCTGTCTCCTTTACTTTTAGCGATGTCAAGAGGGGTTTGATACTCATCATTCATCACTAGTGCGTTTGCTGAAGCACCGGGAAAAAATCCAAATTGTTATAGAAGGCGGGAAGAGCAAAAATGAGTATCTTATTTCTGAAACTTAGTTACTTTGTACTATTTCAGTAATATAATCAATAAATAAAACAAGAAATATATGCACCTCCATTTGATAGAAGTAAAATAACAGTTCGCCAGAGACCTCTTTCTGCAGCGTGGTGCAAAGGAGTTCCAGCACGACGACCTAAATAAATTAATTTGATGAATTAATAGCCGTTTTTTAAACTTCTATAACAAAGATTAACAATTTTGTATCTGAAATTAGATTAATGCAAAAGGTTTGAATAATAGAAAGGAAGCAGAGTAGACGTATGCATGAACTGCAACCGTGAATGTATCAGCTCATAAGAACCCAAACCACAACTTATAATTCTAAATTAAATTAGCTCAGGAGACAAAAAAGTAAGTCGAAAATTAGCACGGTCCCCGGTCCTGTCCAAGTCCACAACAGACTCGCTTTAAACAGACCAGACCGGACTTAGTCCATTTTTTGTGGACCTTAAAATGATAAGTTCATACTCAGTCCACTTATACAATTATATATGTACATTAATAAATATAACCTGGAAGGCTGGAACGTTAAAAAAGGCCACCATAATACTATTATATAATAATATATGGATATATATAACCTGTAAGTAGGACATATAAAAAAAAAATCAACAAAAATTATAAGATTCATAACCTTAACCTTAAAGAAAACACTCATGCAAAAACAAAAAAAATAGATGGGAATTTTTTTGAAAAAAAAAAATATATATATATATATATATTATTTTGTGCGGTCCGGTCCAAGTACTGCCCACAAAGTTGTTCAAACGGACCTGGACCCAAAACACCCGCTTCTACATGGAATTAAAATATAAACTACTACAAGTTTAGTCCATATAGAATGGACCGGTACCGGTAGAACTTTAAGTCCATTTGACAGTGATACTGAAAATTATAGAAACAAAGAGTTGGCAAGAACTGAGAGAATGTCATTACCTGGACGATAAGCATTGACATTGGCCCCTAATTTTATCAAAGTTTTTGCTACATCATAAAGCTTAGGGTCCATGCAAGCTGCAATTAGCGGAGTCTTCCCTTCCTTATCAATCCACTGCCACCAAAACCATTCATTAACAGTTGCAATTTCTACTTCTAGTTTAAAGAAATTAACTGTACCTTTACCAAACTGTTATTTTCCATTTCTAAAACAATTCTCATTTCTCATTTTCTCAATTAAGTATATAGCAAATAGTAAATAATTATTCTGTCGCAAAAGTAGTTTTCTTGTACTATTTTTTTGACGAATAGTTTTTTCAGCCACAAAAGAAATTTCACGTGCTATAAGTGTATTTTCGCATTATGACTAAGGTAGAAATAACATATCAATCTACTTTAGTGTAGAAAGTGCACCGAAAAACTATTTGTGACAAAAATTACTTCTTTGGCCGAAATAATAACATATTCACCGGAATAAAAATGCAATCTTTTTCCAAAATAAAAGAAACCCACATAATAATCAATTGCAAAAATTGAAAAACTAAACTCAATCACAAGTATTCCTTATATAAAAAAAAATCAGTATTAAATTGAAGAATTACCTCAAGACCAGCGCCATCTTTGCGAAGAGCTTTAATACCTTTAACACTACTAAAATTCACTAGCTGGTAAAGCAATTCATCTTTTGATTGATGTTGCCCCATAATTGATTGATTCTTTTTTTGTCAAATAGTAAGAGATAATTGATGCAGAAATAGTTAAAATAGCAGCAAAATTGCATATTTATAGCCTCCATATTCGTGGACTACACAGAGATCTCAGCAACTGAACAGAGAAGTAGTTGAGAAAATACGTTAGAATCGGGATTGCGTTCATTAATTTAAAAAAAAAGATTGAGCCTAATCCGAAGAGTTCCACAGCTATAAGACTCCTTAATAAGTTAAATTGGGAGATGCGTCTGATTTATTAGATTTACTGCACATTAATCCTTCACAAAAAGATTATTTCTGCATACGGGATGGAGAGTGCATGTAGTCGATTCTAGATATCTTCCCTTATAGAGCGAAATAAATTCTCCTCCTCGTGAGGGCTAAATTCCCTCCACTGAGGCATGAGGCGTCGCTACAATCTCACTATCTAGAGTGCTCTCCGCTCTTTCTCTTCGGGAGACGATCGCGCCGGGCGTAAAAAGAACTTCTAATTTATGAGTGAAGAAAATGTTAGTACAATATTACTCGTATCATGATAAATTTGTCAATAGAGATATATTCGGGATACTCAAAATTCATTAATAGTGCATGCTAAGCTTGGACAAGGCCATGTATAAGACTCGCACAACCAACTTACATTTTACTGTAAATTTCAGCTAAGTAAGTAAGTGTCATACTAACTACAACTGCACAAATATTGGGAAAAAAACATAAGATAAAATCTTATTCTTTTAGTTAAAAAAAAAAAAAAGAATTTGGTATACAAACAACATAATTTGTGCCTATAGATTTAGGGATCGACTATTGATACTCTAATTTTTTTGTGATTGACACTGAGGAGGGTGTATTCAATTAGGATTTTTAAAAACTATTTATGCATAAATAAATCCAGCGAATTTTAAAAGACTATCTAAGATTTGAAAAGAATGTAATGACTTATAATATTTTTTTTTAAAGATTTGTATACTCAGGATTCTTATGTTCGGATTTTAAAGATTTATATCATAAGAATTTATAAGATTTGAAAGGATTACAATGACTTTTTATTTGTACGATGCTAACCAACCAACTTAGTTGGATGATGAAGAATGTCTAGTTCAATGATGCACAACTCAGGAACAAACTTTACAATCCAAACTTTTCAAATAATGGTGGAATTTATCCTTCCCAAAGGTTTTATGATAGGTATAAGGTTACTAGGTTGCGGACACTTGGTTCAAATAATGGAATGAAGCCATAAACATAAAGGCAATACAAGTCAATTGGTTAAAGTTGTGGTCAATAAAAGTCAATTGGTTACCGAATTACTGATCGAATTCAAATTCAATTCGCAATTCGAATTCAATAATTCAGTGTAAATTCGGTAATTCAGTTACATCCCAATTTGATTTGGTAAAAAATGGGACGAAATCGGTTTGACTATAATTGAATTCGGCCTGACCGAATTTGAATTCATTTTTTCATAATTTTTTAATTTTATTATATAGTTAATATATATAAAGTAAATAGACCATAAATATTGTTATTTTGGCAGTTTTGCTATTAATAATTCCGTGTAAATATGGTTGAATTAAACGATGACTAATTTATTATTTCGATTATTTTTTTCTGAATTTCTTGTTTGTTTTGATTTTGGTTTTTTCTTGATGTTCAATTAGAGTTTTCTTGTGAAATCGGTCAATTTGGCAAAAAAACGAATTCCGAATTCGCCAATTCGGTCAATTCAAAATCGGTAATTCTGAATTCGAATCCAAATTGGGTCTGTTTTTAGGTTCTAAAAAAGTTGAAAACCCCGAATTCAAATGACCGAATTGGCGAATTCGAATTCGGTACTCACCACTACTTGCATTAGCAATAACATAAACGGGATCAAATGGAATGGAACAATAAATAAAAGCAAACATTAAAAGTAACAAGAGTCAATGAAAAAGATAACAAATAAACAAATCATGAAAATCCCACTAAAAAGTCTTATGGGTTAGGGTGAGATTTTTTAAAGGGTTTGGTATTTATACTTTTCACTAAAAAATCCCACAAATTCCTAATTAAAAAAAAAAATCCATCGAAATTTGAAAGTTTTTTAATACCAAAAGACTTTTTGTTACTTGTTTAAAGTCCCGATTGAATATCATTGGATTTGAAAATCATTTTTAAAAAATTCTAATATTCCTGATTGAATACCACATGACTTATTTAGATTACTTAAAAGTCTTAATTGAATACCACAAGACTTATTTATCTCAAAATAGTCTTTTAAAATCCCAATTGAATACACCCCTTAAATCATGTCTTTTTTTACTCCTTATGGACAACAAAACCCTTTTTCTACATTCATTAATATTTAATTTGTTTTTTATTTTTATAAAATCCATTTTACGTGTCATATTAGTTTCTTGATTTTACTAATTTTGTATTACATGAAGTTTCTTATTTAATAAGTAGATCTTGATTATAAAGAATTTTGAAGCATAGCATAAAACATGAAAAATTCCCTATGGGACGGTCTTTGTGGGTATCTGTGAGACATGAAGGCCTGCGGGACCTACTCTGCATGTGAGTCCTGTCTCAAATTATGTAAGAGGAGTGTGAGGCCGTACCCACAAGAGCCGCCCCATGCCAGACTTTCCCCATAAAACAATAGTATTTCTTTACATATTGTTAGACTCTTCAGTTTCAATTCCAACTCAAGGCGGATAAGAAGAAGGGGTGAAGGTTCTCTAAAAGGGGAAGCTCTTGTGTGGACCGGTCCCAATGAGACATGGCCCACACCCCTCTCACATTGTGGGCCATGTCCTATTGGGACTTGTCCATGCCAGATTTTTTCCTCTAAAATGACCTCACAAAGCAGTTTAATAATAAAAAAGAAAGAAATTCTTAACATGTGGCACTTCTTGATGGATCTGGTCCATGAGTGAGACCGTGGACCAGGTCCGCCTAAGAATTTCTCCTTGAGTATTAAGAAATTAATGATAATTGATGCACTTTCATGACAGTGAAATTCTTGAATGTTAGCAGTAATTTCTTTATTAATCATTTTCTAAACAAATTGATTAAGGTTTGGTTACATTAGACTCATATTTACTATGGCATGTGACGATGCATGTACGGAATCATGTGGTGCATCCTCAATAAAAATAATTACTTTTTTTTATTGTCATATAACAACTTGATGAATAGTCAAAAGATATGTGTGATTATGACTCATTGAAACTCTGCATCTTCTAGTAAATTGTCAAGTCTACTCCGGCCCAATGAGATAACTCAAAAAGTTACTCCCTCCATTCCATGATATAAGTCGTTTAGGATAGTTAGCGAAAATTAAGGAAACAAAAAAAAACAAGTATTTTATTAGTCAAAATATCAATATTACTCTTTTAAACAGGACTTGTATACCACTAATTCTATTTAATGGTGATATTTTGACAAAAAGAACATCGTATTTTTTCTTTTTTAATTTTCGCTACATATTTTAAACGACTTATATTATGAAATTGATGAGTATTTGATTGAGCATACATTGAGTACTATGAGCTGCAAAAGGTAACTCGGAATTTAAGGAGGACAAGAAAATATTGCACCATTGAGTAAAATAAGCTGCAAAAAGCTTTACAGAAGAAATATTGTTGTATGTTCTATTGGATTTCTCATCTACTGTACAGCTTCAATGATCACTAAACTATGCTTAAAATGTGGGGTGGCTTCTGGTCTAAGACAAGTCCTCCCACCTGGTTGGGCCGCTGGATCACCTTGATCCAAATTCTCTATCGGACTGGAGAGTGGGAGTCTTTGGGTGTGGGTAACGTCTTTTTGTGCACAAACTATGCTTAAAATGTTAAAAGCAAACAAAAAATGACAGTAAACTGAAGTCAAAAGGTAAGGTTCATACTATGTTGAAGCCTTTCTTGCAATTATACCATGGGAAGCATTTCCATGTCAAAGTATCCGAAAAACGTCAGAATTTCCTGACCTCTGAAGGGGGGAAAAAAAGCCTACGAGGATTGAATCTCGAATAGCACAACTAGGAAACTTCCTACCTAATATTGTCCTGCATTTTGATTAAACCAAACTAAAAGAAATCCTACTAAGATTCTTCAGCTTCGTCTTTTCCTCCCGGGGTTGCTGGTGGAGTTTCAAATGTTTCACCTGTTGCAGAATTCGACGATTCATCTGGTGCAGAATTCGACGATTCGTCTGGTGCAGAATTCGACGATTCGCCAGGTCCCAAATTCGATGATTCGTCTGGTGCAGAATTTGATTGTTCACCAGGTCCAGAATTCGATGATTCACCTGGTGCAGAATTTGATGATTCGCCTGGTCCAGAATTCGACGATTCCCCTGGCGTAAAATTTGCTTTTGCTGGGGCGTACTTTCTCAGCAACCTGCTTTGGTTTTTCTTCCACCATTCATTGGCCTGCTGCTCGACAAACCTTCTTTTACTGTAAAACGAGATTGGAACAGGAACATGTGAAAGAGGACCATAGACGAAATCCCGGGAGGGTGGGGTGGGGGGGTCTTTGAAAGTTGCTTAATATAGGCTTTCAGTCACTTTTCCTTTAAATTCACCTCCCAATATTATACAAAAGCAAAGTACTTTTAAGTTCAGAGAAGAGAGCCCATCAATGAATACGGAGAAAGGAAAAAGAAAATCTATAGGATTTCGTGGTACAGAATACAAATTAACATCAAGCCACCTTGCCAAAGTCCTCTTAATCTTCTATATATGATGCCGGTGGACAGTGGCGGAGCCAGGAATTTGTCACGGGGGCGAATTTCTTGCTGAATATTTTTAGGGGGGGCCAAATACAACATTTATAAGAAAATATCCTTAATAGCTCCGCCACTGCCGGTGGAACTGGGAGAAATCAAATAATTCTAATCTATTAGAAAACTATAAGAAATTATTCAAAACCAAGATTTATCCATTCATTCATCAAACAATACTTTGAACAATAGTAAAAGGCTTTTGCGGTAAAATATAATCTCCAATTACTCCAATGAAATAATAAAATAAAAAAACTCCATCCACTAAAGTTATTTAGTTACAGTTGCATCTTCTAAAATTGAAGCACTTAAAATTCTCTTCTTCCTTGTCTAAGAGCATCGGGTCAGTTATTCGAGAAAAGAAAAGGTTTCATTCTTATGTTACACATTCCCAAAAAGATATGATGTTTAGGAATATCTTTTTAGTGGTTAGAGATTACGATACCGAAAGAACTACAACTGATGTTAATTGAAATCCTCCTAAGAAGTCCGCGTGTGTTTAGACAAGATAAGACATTTCAACCAAGAGAAGAAAGATTGTAAAAAATACCTGAATTTAACTCTCTTGAAGACCTTAGTTCCATTTGCAAGTTGAAGCAATGTTACATAAACACCTGGTTCAAACTGTTCAATAACCTCACCTGCATGTTTAGGTGATCCTGGTACACTTTCTGCACTTTCTCTTGTACCGGATGAAGATGCCAGATTATATTCATTTGGAGTTTCAGACTGTAAACTATCCAGAATATTATTTTCTTTCCTCTCAGCAGATTCACCGGATGAGGAAACTTGATCAGGCAGTGTTTCTTCAGGTTCTTGAGGACCAAGTTTATTCAGAAGAGAATCAATTTCATCATTAATGGATTTGAAGGCTTCCAACTCCGAGATGACAGACGGTAACTGCTCCGTTACTTCTTTCAACTATGTAAAATAAGGAAACACGAAGATACACTTGTAAATGCACTGATCTTGCCAAAATACTCCACTTAAGGATTCTTAGTCATTTGGCAGAATCAAGCATAAAATTTTCATAGAAAGGAAAAATTACGTTGAATCTGAGTAACACTTGCAATGAGAAAGTAATAGAGTAATACGATCCATTTTGGCTTTAGAATTTAATCATTTAGGACTATGTCATAAAGTAGTACAATTGATGTCAAAGAAGGCTAACGCAGTCGGCGCAACACTTTTGACTCGGAACAATAGCTCCCGGGTTCAACCCCTGCCCCAATAATTTTACTTTATTATTATTTTTTAAAAGTAGTATTATTCTCTTAGGCTTTAAAATTAATCATTTTGAACTATGTTGTAGTAACAGAAGCCAAAATCATTTCATTCAGTCATTCAGCACTGGTAGGGCTGGAAATGAGTTGAGCCGGCTCGTGAGTAGCTCACGATTCGATTCGATATTCGGCTCAACGAGCTCAGCTCATAAGCTAAATGAGCGATACATGAGCCCAGATTTTTGGCTCATCTAAAATATGAGTCGAGCTTGAGTTAAGTAGAGTTCGACTCATTTGTCTCATGAGTAGCTCGGTATATATATATATATATATATATATATATATATATATATATATATATATATATATATATATATATATATATACACACATGGAGTGGACTGTAAAAAAAAGAAGTAACCCATAAAAGTTTCTATACAACAAAACTCTAGTTGTGCATAACATTAAGTATGCTGTAAAAAATTGAAGTAGCACATAAAAAAGCCGCACATGACATCTTCTGAAGTCAAGGCAAAACAAATAACCAAAACCCTACAAATTTTTGGAGTATTGATATATTATAATTAGTAGAGACATATTAAACTTCTATTATATGTTATTGTGTTAAGAAAATCTCTTGATTTATTTTGTATTGGTTTGATATTAAACTCATATTATAAGTCATCGTTTTAAAAAAAAAATTGTAGATAAATGAGTTGAGCTGCTCGTGAGCTCATGAAAGTTGCTTCGTGAGCTACTCGATGAGTTGAGCTTGAGCTGAGAAAATTAGCTCACATCAAATATGAGCTGAGCTATGAGCTGGGCAAAATTAGTGTGAGCTGAGCCTGAGCTAGCTTCGGCTCAGCTCAGCTCAGCTCATTTCCACCCCTAAGCACTGGTGACACACCCTTCAAAATATCAACACTAAACCCAACCAAAGCATCCACTAATTCTTGGATCAACTACATAGGCTCCTTTTCTCCATTTTTCATGAACAAACGGGACTAGAATAGTATTTGCTGCTTGTATTCCTACATAAATTTTATAAATATAAATAAAAAAAAATATATATATATATATATATATATATATATATATATATATATATATAATGACTTCAGCTGTTATTTTTTCTGTTGTTTTCGGAAGACATTAACCTCTCAACTTAGTTAACTAATCTGAGATTTAATATAACCATTTTTTAAAGGAAATACAATGAAAATCCCAAGTTAAAGAGACGAGAGAAATACAAATTTGATGATGATGAAGCATGAACATTACCTGATCTTTAATACACTTCGTGGCTTTCATTACCATGTCACAGTCTGATGATCTGACTGCAGCCAATGCATTAGCTTCTTGGACTTTCTTCTTTTGTTTCTGCAATTCTCCTTCTTGAATTTCATTCCTCTGCTTTAAACTTTTAATCTAAATACATATAGAAAAGGAAATCTTTTATGCTTAGTACTTAAAAAAATTCCGTGCTCCAATTTGGTTTGGAAAAAACACATATCATACCTGGTTTTGCAGTTTAGATACTTCTAGATTCAAAAGTTCATTTGTTTTCTTTAAACTATCAATGAGACCCCCTGAAAATACTGGAGTCACAGAACGCGGAGGACTAGGTCTCCGTGAATATGGTGAAGCAGATCTAGAGTTTGGCTGAGATATTGGGAGTGACGACGTCGACGGCTGAGGTTGAGGTGTAGCCGTCATAACGGGCTTAAGAGCATATTGAAGAGCACTAAGCGAACTTGGAAACGCGATATCTTTTAGTTGTAAGAGTGATGGAACTTGTGCTGCTCTTACCATAGCATAGGAATCCGCTTGGATACCAGGGTTTGCTGATCTCACCTCCAGATACTTAACCGGTTCCATGCTGGTGGAAAGTAAAATTCTTGAACCCCTCGTCTCCCCCCGGTCTAACCTCGTACTACCGTCAAGTGGACGAACAGAGGCAGTTCCCCGTCTACTTAAAGTGGAGGAAGTTCCCGCTTCTGCAGCCTTTTTTAGTTTCAAATAGCAATTATCACACACTCTATGTGGTTTTCCAGGAGTTGGAGCTAATGCTGCTTTTAGAGCCTTTTTGGAACTGCACGAATGGCAATGTACGAGGCCACAGTTATAGCAGTGATGTCTTTTCCGAGTAAAACCAAATGCTTGCCTGCAACCTGTGCAAAGAGATTGATCTGCTCCCGACACCCATTTATGGATGCATATGCTTGAGGTATAATTCGAGCCACATGCTATAGTCTTCACGTGCTTGTCTTTTAGTCCTTCGACAAGTGTAGGAATCCTACGGTCATCAGAATCTCCGTGTCCTAATCTTCCGTTGGCACCTTTTCCCCAGGTAAACACTTCATTTCTTGATGTTAGAACTACAACATGAAATGCACCACACCCTATTTCTTCGACAAATTCTCCAACCAATCTATCTTGTACAAGGCAGGGTAATCTTCCATCAGACTGGGGATTTCCCAGCTGACCACATGAATTACTTCCCATAGTGAAGACGTGACCTGACGTTGTAAGGCCAACCGTAGTGTTATGGCCGCATGCTATCTGATAGAAGTTGTAGTCAATAAGTGCAGGAACACAGTTCGGAAGCAAATAAGTCTCTTTGTTTCCTTGACCTAACCTATACTTGTCACCATCACCCCAAGTGAATAACTTTCTCGAAGGAATTGCACCCGACTGGTTCGTGACCTCTACAATTGCAGCAGTGTGCCATACTCCACATGCAACTTTGATAGTCTTTAGTCCACTCAGTAACTGAACTTCTTTAGGATATGGAACGCTTTCGCGATCGCCATGACCTAAAACTCCAAATGATCCATCACCAAATGTAAATAGTTTCCCATTTGAAGTTGCCAGTGCTGAATGCCACGATCCGCATGCAACTGATAAAACATGAAGGCCTTCAAGGTGACCTGAAAGTCTTTTCGGCATCCAGTGGCTAACATCATTCCCGTGTCCAAGAAGTCCGGCATTATGGATGCCATCACCCCATGTGAATACATCCCCGGACGTAGATACAGCACACGTGTGATACTCGCCACATGCAACAAAATCAACATTTGTAATGGCTAGATATTCAACAAGATGAGGACGACTGAAGTCCTTTTCAATCCCGTGACCAAGCCTTCCCCCCGATTCCTCTCCCCATGTGAAGACCTCGCCTTGCTTTGTAACCAGAGCAACATGTCGTACACCACATGCAATTTGGTGAACATCAAGAACTACATTTGACTCCAAAGGTTTCGGAGTTAGTACATCAGCTCTTATAGGAATTGGATTCCCATATCTATCGGTTAATAATCCATCAGACCAAATCTCCCCCCAGACGTAAACATCACCGAGTGATTCTATGTCATCGGGGCCGGATCCTGCACTTGAGCAACTAGGAGTGCTTGAGACACTAATACGGAAACCATCTCCACCGCCTGTCCTTACTTGCATATTTGCACTTTCATAACCCACATCTGAGCTTGGAGAAGTTAAATCAACGGAAGCTCTGCCACGACAGATACTTGTAGCAAAATCTAGATTTGAAACAAATGGGCGGTCGTTCTGAATGAGATCACTATCAGTATCATATAGCTGGAAAGACAATGGCTGAATCACAAATATGGCAAATAATTGAAGAAACTATTATCCATACAAATATTTATCAAGCATCGAAAGAAAATGAATCTCATGCTATGTTGCAGAGAGTTTTATACTTTTACTAATATCTATTTTAACAAAAGGTAATTCCTTTCCATGTAATCATGAACTGAAATTTTATAGGCATTCAAGATGATTGAGACCAGTATAATCTCACTAGAGAATCTACACATAGACAATCAAATAAATGATATTTGAAGTTTACCGAATCTTAAAAGATGGCAGTAGTTATAAGCAGCATCAAGATGAAACATGCAAAAGGTGTTTTATGCCAACATTAATAGTTTGATTAAATCAATAATAAGTTGTTGACCAGACAAATCAGATTTCCTCATTACATGGTTAATTATGGTATAAGAGTTCCAGCAACAAGCGCGGGAAAGCATCGCAGAAAACATTGTCGAACAAAATGCAGGATGAATAAGTCTAGTTTGGCAAACATTTAGAGGTAGAGCTCAGTGGCTGCTTATCAAGGACAATTTTCCTCACGGTCAAAACGAAGTGGATTCCGAGAAAAATGCATACATTGAGAACAAAAAACTTAAATATATATTGCTCAATACATAAAGCATATTTGCAGGCATGACTAATTTTGCATGCAACTGATATTGCAAACTATATAAGGGAAACAGGTAATTATTCAGAAAATGAAAATTACATCAGAGATATCACTTCGGGTTCGTCTACTTCGACCTTGGCCACTTGAAGTTAAAGCCTTAAGGCCAGCAATCCACGCCTCAGCTTCAGCTTTATCTTTGCAAATCTGAGAGGTACAGAAAGATCAGTTCAACATTATTCCCGACAGATTGCTGCAGAAAAGATTAAAAAACTGGCATACCCAATACAGGGGTGCTTTTTCCTTCTTTTTTTTTGGTTTTTGTTTTTCCGTTTTTCCTAGTTATGGAAAACATAGGAGCTGTTTCTGCTGCTCCTAGACTTGGAAAAAAATGTACGAGTTATTATTACTCACCAGATCTAGAGATCTTTCACCATTGTTATATACGAGAGAAAATGACAAGTACTCCTTTTCTGGGCGCAAATATCTTCTAAATACAGGCTGTATAAACATGGTGGCAAGAAAAACAAAGTTCATTGTCATTGTATCTTGCACATTAATGAAGAGACATTTATGGTAGAATTATAAGAAAAAGAAGGATACATGAACTTTCAAAATATAATCATCAATCACCCCAGAAAAATGTTCTAACACTAACGGTTCTTTGGCCAGGGATAAGTCGTTGGACAGAAGATAACTTCAGATTCCTTTCCGACCCATGTGAGTACCAGATTAGTGTTGTTTCATCCTGAAAATATTATTAAAATCATAAGAGTTTGTAAAGCTAAGTAATGTGTAATATGCGTAATTAATTATGCAACAGTTATTTTATCTAGGAAGCAAGTCTAAAGTGCTCCTGCAAAAACCGTATCAAACAATTTCCAAATGCAGTCAAACATATAATATCCTAATCTTAAAAGATGGAAAAATGCAATCACTTACTGGAGAAACTCTGAATGGGCAAAATTTAGGTTTCCCCTTTCTGCTATACTTGATTAGTTGAGTACCTTTCTTCAAAGCAACGAGTGCCTTCAAAAGCAAAAGGCAAAGAAAGTTAAAGACACCAAGCACATTCATATATCTTTGACAAGAAGATGGTGAAACCACGAAACTTGAAAGATGGAGAACCTATCCTAAACACGAACCAGCAGCATAAATCACAGATCAAATAAAAACATATTTACAACAAAAATCACTTGTCTTTGCCTGTCAATACAATTCTATTAGAGATTCTAGAAAAAAATATTTTAAAAGAAAAATATGATGAATATGGACAATTCTTTCTGATAGAAAATAAAATCCTTTAAATATTTTAAGATCTACCCTAACATCTAGTTCACACTTACAACAGAAAAGGCAAAATTTTGTTAATAGGATCATCGTTGAAACTTCAGCCAAACATTATGCCCATTTTCTTAGTTTCGTTTCATATCTTTCCTACATAGATAACAAAAAAATGTTATCTATATCTTCCATTAGTCCAATTGAAAATATAGTATGATTTGTCATTGGCAAAAAAATATTTCTCCAATATCACTACGTAAACTCATCTAAGTTCTGCAACTTTCATATGACAACTAGCTCCCAAAAAACCTAATCTAGCTCCCTCAGCTACTCATATTATGTACCCCAAGTGCATATTGTCTAATTGCACGAAAGCTGCAATCTTTTCTAAAACATTTATAAAAAAAAAAGCATAAATATATTTTCTCATTAATTTTTTCTTCCCCACTGGTTTTAACCTCTTAGTGTTTGCAAGAAACTAGTGCAAGCATCCTCCAACGTACGTGCACGACAAAAGAACCAAAAGCTATCAGTCTTAAGATATTGATAGTCCTAAGATTACAATTACTTTAAGAGAAAACTCCAAATTTTTGGCACTAAACAAAGTTCCCAAATTCCAGTCATATCCATTTTGTAATGAATTAGTATATATTAAGATGTGAAAATTAATCAACTCAGAATAGTGATACAAGTTGTATCTTTATCCTAACAGACATTTTGTCAAACACTTGCTATGCATCAAATGTTCATATTCATATTGAAAATTTTAAAAAGGGGGAAGTGAAAAAATACCTGCTCAATGTCACGATCAGGATTGCCATAACTAGCAGGATCTGCCATTCCATCTGAAACAATTCTTGGGCAGCCACCACAGAACCGTCCTTTTCGAAACCATCCGCATAGTCTTCTTCTTCATAGATAATGCCAATGCCAATACAATAGCTTTTTCCTAATTTGACCTATCATCAACTTCCTCAATAACCCCCTTTCCCCTCTTATTCACACCCTGCCACCACAAAACTTCAGCTCCAAATAAAAAAAAAATTCTTTGATTTCAACTAGGAAAAAAAATGCATCCTTTTGGTAAAATTCAAGAAAATTAGTGATCCAAGTATCAAATTCAACCAAAATTAGCCCAGAATTTATGAAATCATGTTGAATGATTGAAGTTATTAAAAGGGTTTCTTCCAGTTTTAGGACATTAGAATAGATCAGAATGAAGAAAGAGGAAGAAAAGAGAGAGAATGAAGAAAGAGAAAAATGAACAAAAGTTGAGGAGAATGTTTGCAGAACAACAGAGTTGGGCACCGGTTTTGGCGCGCTTATTTGGCCTTCATAACCACCTTAAAAATGCTTCTCAAATTTATTTTAAAAAAAAAAACTATATTGAACTATTATAATCTTTTTTTAACACGTGGAGAAAATTAAAATAGCCAATATTTTTTATTAATTAGCATAATAATACTATTCTATCCATTCCATAATAAAAGTCTTAGAACATGTAGCAAATATTAAGGAAACAAAAATCGAGATACTTTGTTAGTCAATGTAAAATATTAATATTACTCTTTTAAATAAAAACGTGTATACTAATGATTCTATTTAAGAGAGTAATATTAATATTTTGACAAAAAAAGTACCTTCTTTTTTTATTTCTTTAATTTTCTCTACATGCCCTAAGTAAATTTTATTATCGAGAGTAGTAATGATAATTTTCCAGGCCAAAAAGATTTACTAATAATCCTTTCATATTCTTTTTAGGAAATATCTGATATGGACCGGGTCCATGTGGACCATGTGGTCCAGATTTGGCCACATCCCTGCAGAATGAGGAGAGAGAAGAAAATGCAGTGATATGGCCAAATCTGGACCGTATGGTCCAATAGACCTGATCCATGACAGAATAGACCTTCTTTTTAAGGGTAATGCAAAGTTTCATTAAGTGAGAAAATTAGCTGCAATAATGGCAACAATTACACAAGGAGGAAAGGAATACTCCAAATAGAGTTTTTTTTCCATTTATTATAAAGATTATTGTTTATTGGATAGTCTTTTGAGATCCACAAAAAATTTACCAGTGTACAAGTTAGTCTGAAATAACAATATGATTTATTTTTACTTTAATAGTGTTTCATCTCATATCAGAACACAAAATTTGAAGTTTTAGATCCAATTTTCTCCTAAATATAATTTAAACTTTTACAAAACTCATTGTTTTTCCAAACTAAATACTATACAACTATACCCAACAACAGTCAATTACTTGTATTATCATAGCTAAATGCTTTTTTGGTATATTTTTGGTATATATATATATATATATACAAAACATGAGATTTCAATATGATTTTGAGGACCATCAAAATATAACACAAAAAAATGTAACCCAATGAAATAAATGTTTATAGACGAAATCGGTAACGAATTGTTGGGGGGAAAGGAAAAAAACATGCATTATTGTGCAAAACCATGTAAAATTCAATGAAGAAAGTATCTAGGACACATGGAATCACCATACTTGTATACTACTCTCCCGTAACAAATTGAATATCCACTTTCCTATTCGTGTTAAATAAAAAATAAAAAAGTAGACATTTAATTTGAAATAGAGAAAATAATAAGTTATGAGAAAATTGCACCATGTGCAAACAAATTGAAGCTTGAACCCCAGCTAAACCTATAGTTTGCCCTTTCTACCACCTTACTAGGATCATTCATCAGCAGTCCAGCACTTCACCGAGGGGAAATGCATGCAAGTAACTCTGAGAAACACATTATTTCTTAAAGGATAGCTGGATCTTTGTATCTCTTGAAAACACTCTCAATATCAGTCATTACTTCAGTTGGCAAAGGTCGTTCGACTGACAAAACTGCATCGATGTCTTCTTTTAATTGGTCCACTGAAGTAGCACCTATAATTGAACTCGTTACAAATGGTCGGTCTCGGACAAATGCAAGAGCTAATTCTGTAAGGGTTAGCCCATGTTTCTTGGCTACTTCAAGATATTCTACTGTTGCTTCCTGGAATTCACACAAATATATAGGTATCAGCTAGGACTCTCAAACGGCGCTGTGTTCATCTCATGTGAAAATGCAATGCAACATTCGCAATGAAAAATGCCACAAAATGGAATTAAGAAAATAGGTAATAGTATAATTTTGCTACCCAAGAGTTGCACAGCTTATTACTTGGGATATTTCACCATGTTTGAATATGAGCATGCAAGTATAAGCATAATAAATGCAGACATTTTAGGGTTTCGGACGCAAATTTGACCGTAATTTTGATTACTATCACTCTGATTGAAAATGTCATAGGTGTTATATAAAATGTACTACATGCATTTTTCAGTATTTCCAACATATGCAAAGATGTGATGCGTTAAGAGTGATAGCCATTTTCTACTTAAGAAAGCAAAAACTAAACATAAATGTCATAGGTGTTATATAAAATGTACTACATGCATTTTTCAGTATTTTCAACATATGCAAAGATGTGAAGCGTTAAGAGTGATATCCATTTTCTACTTAAGAAAGCAAAAACTAAACATACCCTTGCAATGGATGTATTGTATCTATCCATGTACCGTGGGAAAAGTTTTAACCTTCCTTTCTTTGCAGCTTCAGAATCAAGATCTAAGTACTTCCCGGTCAGCGATCCACCGGCCAGAGGGGAATATGCGAGTAAACCGATGTTACAGTTGTTTGGATGGCATACTTCAACAAGATCAACTACAAAGCACCAAATTAAACCTATAAGCTTGATGACAAACCTTAGATTCGTCAAAAGCTTAAGCTGTGTCAGAGAGTAGTGGCATTTAATATAATAACAATGGGCTAAGCTTGTTAAAATATAATAACGATGTCACAAATTTGAACTTAATGATAGATGACCAAAAAAACTTCTCCGGAAGTTAGTATCTTAAAGCACTGTTCTTTCAATAGTGTAAGGGTATCTTATTTGAAGAGCCAAAAGCATTTTTCAATTTTAATTTTTGATATCAATTCCAAGCTAAAACTTTTTTTTTAACCCCCCCCCCTCCCTCCCTCCCACCCAGGAGGATCAATAGTGGATCCCCACTTATCCTCCAGCATAACTCGAACTCCCGACCTACCGGTTGGAAGATTGCTTAATGGAATCCTCGAGCGGTTGATAGGGACATAAGAGAACTTACTTTCAAATCTACATCTAAATAAAATACTGTAGCTGTTTTGAATGCTGACAATCTTTGGTAGCCCTTGATCTTTAGCCGCATGAACAAATTCCATTACTCCATATGAAGTTTCATTTGAAACACCAATGTAGCGTACCTGGAAAGATTTTTCAAAATGCGCCTTCAGAAAACAGCTGGAGAATATACCAGCAAATGAGGGATATAAGGGAAGTTAACATATTAAGGGTTTTGAACTGCTTTCTTTGGTTCCGATTCACGTAAATTATTTCTAGAAGTAGGAATGGTGGAAATCATGGTCTTCAAGTTATAATCATTTAAAAGAAAAATATAATCTCTGGTTTTTGTATTGCTGGAAAACTACCTAGACACTCGTGAACAAGATCATTCATTCAACAATATCACTGCTGGAAAAAAGTCTTCTTAAAGAAGAAGAAAAATAATTAAACGCATGTTCGGCCATGATTATATCCAAGTCTTTCAGAGGATCTTTGTTAATATCATGTTTTGAGTATAAAAGATATAAAAAGGGGATATCCTCCTAAAGATATTTAATTCACAAATTGGATTTCAAGACATTTTGCAATCTACCTGAGTTATTTATGTGGCAAAGTCAGTATTGGGGAAGAGGACAAAAGAAGAAAGATGCACTAAACTTTTTTGCAGTACCTTTCCTTCATCTATGAGTTCCTTAAAGGCCCTTAGTTGTTCAACAATTGGAACACTTGGTCTCCATCCAGAATGATCATAGAAGAACCCTCCAAACAGCGGAACGTAGCG
Organism: Vinca minor; assembly: GCA_026122235.1. Taxonomy (NCBI): domain Eukaryota; kingdom Viridiplantae; phylum Streptophyta; class Magnoliopsida; order Gentianales; family Apocynaceae; genus Vinca; species Vinca minor. The sequence goes on from JAOCZM010000026.1 coordinate 6,790,092, forward strand.
GTCTGGCCTGAAACAAAAGAACACCATAATAAGTGGAGAGAGATTGAGACGGTTGCCGGAAATGAAGGACAGGAATTCAGAATAAATATCAGAGGACATTAAACATCTTTGAGTGGAATTGTGAATGGAACGCTGAGTCGTTTAATTTTTCATCCTTACTGTAAGAATTTATTAAAAGAAACGAGTTCTTGTAGAATTTCTAATCATTCATCTCAGCTTTTCTACGAAGTTCGTCAATGAATCACAAATAAAACAGATACAGAAAGCATAAAAGATATGCGGTTATTTTATTAATTTAATGGGGGAAAAGTATAAACAGATACAAGGCTAGACTCTGAAGATCCCATTGAAGACAAATTGCTATAGTAAAATGGAAAATTTGTTGTCATCTCAATTTTTTAACTATCTCGAGAGGTACTCATGGATATGGCTTATTTATTAAGACCACAGCATAATTACTTCATGATGGCACAAGGTTTCAAAGTCCCTGCAGTGTCCAGGGAAGCAGCCATCTTAAGGTTATATGTCTGCGACTAACTTGTCGAATGCTGTGCTTCTAAGTCGTAAAACACAACAGCATGCAAGTAAATTAAACCCCTTTGAACATTCAGAAAATGTCTAACACTGATAAATAACATTAAAAGGAGCAAACTACATAAAATGATGAATTATGCAGAAATAGGCCTTCGACTAAAATAATGTACAATTGTTGTAGATGTAAGACCTCACCAATGTATTTGCAGTAGATCAATGTAATCAGTATTCAGGCGTTTAAGACTTTTTTCCACGCTTTCCTTTATATTAGCTGCATCAACCCTGACAACCTCTGCATTATCCCGGACATAAGTTGTTCGCTCAGAGTAACCACATACTTTCGTAGCCAGGATGACCTAATCAAGGATTAAATTGACAAATGATATCAGCATTCAACACATTGTTCACAATTGAAGGTTAATTTATCAGTACACTAAGCATGGCTGATCAAAATTCTAAAACCTCCGAGAAAGAAAAAGTCTTAACGCTTATTGATGTTCAGGAGATGAACCACAGAGAGTTCCTCACTCCCTTCATACATATGGGAACCCTTGAAAAGAACATACCCAGGCTCAAGATCTATCCATACTCATAGTTACTAGGAAATTGTGGGTTGGGGGGAGCCACTGAACAGGGGACATGAAAACAACTACTTTTCAAGAAATGAGCAAAGTACCTTGTCACGAGGTTGAGATTTCAACCAGCTAGAAATGTAGAGATCAGTCAGCCCTTGCGTCTCCTTTTTCACAGGAACTGGGTACTTCAAGTAAAAAGAAGCAGCAGAAGTGAGTTTTACAAAATCTTGATGTCGATAGCTGGATAACTAAGAAAGAGATATGAAAAAGGCAACACATAGTTCACTTTTTCCACTTCATTATAATTTCTAAAACAGATACGAAACTCAAGTTTTAAAATAAATGAGTTCCGAATTTAAACGTTAAAAAAAAAAAAACCTCCACTAAATTCCTGAAAGTTTCTTCTATCGAGAAGTATTGGAACTCAAGGCGAAAAATTTCTGAAATACAATTAGCTGATTCATGTCAGTTGCACAGAAACAAGCCTCAAGATCTGGCAAATGCAAGTTCAGCAAAATAATTGAAAAGTGCGTGACCGGTGCATGGATGATTAAGAACTACGTTAAACACAATAAAGCTTACAGAGAATAACAGTGCCAACAAGATATTCTTGAATAACTAGACATATAGTTTTGGATTCGAATGACCGCATTTGTTGTATAAAAGGAAACGTTTATCAGGCGTGAGCGGGTTAATTCTATTTGTAGTACAAAAGCGTGTAATCTTGTCCATCATTTTTGGATGCATACAAGTTAAACTATGTATTCCTTGGTGAATTATTGAGATCATAAGTTTCATCTACCAATGAGGGTAAAGAAATCACCACCATGTTAAAAGTTGCAAGGGAATTGAAAGAGAGCTTACCATTTCTGCAGTATCTAATATATTGATCCCTTGATCAAATGCATAACTCAGAATCTCATGAGCCTCTTTCTCTGTGCTCTGTTCTCCAAACGTCATCTAGAACGCAAACCGATGAATTCTCGTTATCATCATTGAAATACGAAATGAACTTTTTCCTCATTCCTTACTCTTTCTTAGCAAATCAAAATTTCAACTTTTTATAAAACCTTTACAACAACAATAACATAATCCATTAAATTCCCAATAATTGGGGGTATTTGATGGATATGAGACAAACCTAACATTTAATAATAAATACACAAAATGGTTGCTCCCAGAATGCTACTGAAACAGATGAATGAGAGACTGACATAATATTTGGCAATGAATGCACAAAGTTGCTACTAATAGAATACCACTGAAACAATTAATCTCTTATACCGTCACGTTTGCTACGGAATCATTTCCTCAAATCAAAGTCAAAAGACATCAGAGAAGACAGACCCAATAACTATTTTAATTTATGTGCACATAGTCATTACCATACTTCTTTCATTCAGTATCCATATAATTTATTTCCACCTTTTTATAAAACCTTTAAATATGTGATTCTAACAAAAATTTGTAATTCTCTAAGGTCCCATGCATCTAACTAAAACTCAATACTACATATTACTCCTCCTTTTTCAAATTAACTGCCTATTCAAAATTAATTGTCGCTTTAGGACAATACACTCGGATTAAGTAAATGAGTGGTTTGTTTTAAAAATAAATGTCAACTATCTCGACATAAGTACTCTCTCAATTCCATAATATAAGTCATTTAGTACATGTAGCGAAAATTAAGGAAGTAAGAAATTAAACGTTTTTTAATAAAAATATATATATTAATCTCTTAAATAGAATTAGAGGTATACAAGTCCTACTTAGAATAGTAATATCATATTTTAACTAACAAAGTAACTTATTTATTTTTTTTTAATTTTTGCTACATGTCCTAATAGATTTATTATGTGATGTGATGAAGGTAGTATGGTTTTCTTTCTAAATACCATAACTAACCTATGACTCCTAAGAAATTAATCTAATTACTCAAGGTCAAACAACTCTTCTTCTTCTTAATTCTTTTGGTAACTCAAATATGCGGATATTCAATTTGGGACGGAGTGATTATAAAACACACGGAAGAATCGAAAACACTTACAGTACCCATAGTAATTTCGCTGATGTTGAGGTCGGAGTCTCCGAGTTTCCGGTACTGCAATTGTGTTTTCTGTGCGACTTTCGCATTGACGATTACCTTTACCTTCTTCTTCTGATTCTGATTCCGATTCTGATTCTTCCTGTGTGTAAACAAATCGAACTTGTTGGTTGAATATCGTGATGAAGAAAAATGGCGATGAGAGAGATTAAGGGAAGGAACAGAAGAACAGCAACTCCAGGAAGAAGCTGTCGCCATTGTTACGAGATTCACACACAATGTATGGGGTCTGTGTGTGTGACTGAAAATGGAAACGAATGAGGAGCTGTAATTGAACGATAACTGATAACATATGCCATTTTGGCCCGGCAACAAACAAACCCGTCCGCCATGGGCCAAAAATTCACTACATTCGAAATAATTTTTAATGGTTGAATAAAAAATTTGACGGTTCAAATTTTTTTATTGGTGAGAATTTATTGTGTTTTTGTAGTACATGTTGCGTAAAATAGTTGTTAACATGTGTTGCATGCGTTATGACAGATGATAATTATAAGAGAAAATTATTACACATAATGTAAATTTGTTTAAAAACATGTAACACCTACCAAAATAATGAGCAGTATGTACGTGAATTTTTAGTATTTTGAGTCGCGTTCAAAACAAACCTAAAACAAGAAAGTCAATATTAATTTAAGAAAAGTGATATTTGCACTTATCTTTTGGCATTTTACACTATGCTCGCTTCTCTTATATTAGTAAAAAGACTCTAATACTCAAATCTAATAAATTCAAGTCAAACTCAAGAAACAAGGGGAAGGGAGTGCAAGAAAATATATTGGGAGTGCGGATATCATTTCCCTAATTTAAATTTATGTTTTCTGTTTAGGAAAAATTATGCTTATATTATATTCCCCTCCATTTCAGATTGAATGTCTTATTTCTATTTTGTCTAAATATGAATGTCCACTTTCTTCAAATGACTAGACTGTCCCCAAAACTCTTATAAGTTATAACTAAGAGCAAATAGCTTTTTCTGCCACAAAACTAGTTACGAGTGCTATATCTGCCACAAATCACGTTTTCGTGCTATATCTGCCACAAAACTAGTTACAAGTGCTATATCTGCCACAAATCGTTTTTCCGTGCCTTTTCTGCCATGAAACATTTTATGAGTGCTAAAAATGCCACAAAACGAGGGAGGGTGAAGGGAAAAATATGTAAGAGATAAAATTAATTTCAAATAGACCCTAAAATCACATTTTTATATTTAATTGGGTACACAAATTATTTTTTAAAATAATTGACCCCTTCTTTCCAATTTTATCAAAGCCTCCACCACCTTCTTCTTCCTTCTCCTCCCACCTCGAGCCACCGCCGCCACCCAATCTCTAACCCCCCACCCATACCCCCTAAAAATTAACCAAAAATAACAATCCATATGATGAAAGCACTTCTAGATCTATATTTCAGACACATATAACAAATTTCACAAGTGCTTTGCTCCTCTAACGTTTAGAAACTGTTTTACAAAATACATATAAATCAAAGCAATAAGCAAAATGCTAATCAATTTTCACTACATGATTAACCAAGTGCTTTGTTTGCTAAAACCATATTTAAACAAAATACATACCAGTCAAAGTACTAAACAAAATGTAGATTAATTTGCATGACATAATTAACTCTAACATAGATGCTCCGCATCCGAAACCATCGAAATTCTTAAACAAAAAGGACTCTCGCAAAGCAATATGCAAAATGTAGACCAATTTCCTAAGAATATCTAATTGTTCTTAGACATTTTTGCTAGGCTATCACCTTCACCACGCCTCTCCAAATCTTCAAGCTGTCATTTTTTGTCAGATTTGGTACTCTTTGGTATGGGTGGGGGCAGGGATTGGGTAACGGGATGGGAGGTGGTGGTGGTGGCTCGATGTGGGAAAAGAAGAAAGAAGAAGGTAGCGGTGAGAATTTTGGTAAATTTGGGAAGAAGGGTCAAGTATTAAAAATAAAATAAAATTAGGTACCCAATATAACATAAAATTTTGATTTTAGGGTCTAATTGAAATTAATTTGATCTCTTACCTATTTTTCCCTTCACCCTCTCTCTTTTTGTGGCATTTTTAGCACTCATAAAATGTTTCATGGCAAAAAAGGCACGGAAAAACGATTTGTGGCAGATATAGCACTTGTAACTAGTTTTGTGACAGATATAGCACGAAAACGTGATTTGTGGCAGATATAGCACTCGTAACTAATTTTGTGACAGAAAAAGTTATTTCTATAACTAACCTCGTATATTTTAGAGATGAAAACTCCACTAATATATGAGTTCTACTGTTAATATTTGTCTGATAATTTGAGTTTGACTTAGTTTCAACCCATCAAATTATGTAGAAGTAAAAAAAAAAAAAAAAAATGAAGGAATAGGTGAGTTCTACGTGGACAAAGTTTAGATTTGAGACCAAAGTCAAAGGTGTAGTATATATTAATAACATCATACACACTTGTCCCAAAAAGTTTATTTCTCATTCAAAATTACATGTATATTCAATTAGAAAATAACGACAAACAGATAAAAGAAGTTTATTCCTAACGAATAGAGAAAAAATGAAGTTACTTTATCCTTATTTAAGTACTCCCTCCATTCCCTATTAATTGTCGTTTACGAGATATATAGGTATCCAAATTAATTATCGTTTAAGGTTATTTTATTAGTTGTCAACAATTTATTCCAATTATACTCTCAATATTTTCCTTTGTTTATGACAAAGAAGTGAGAGAGAGGGAGGGTGGGGGATAATATTGGAAGTTTAGGTAAAAATGACAACTTCCTTAATTTTCTCAAATTGTCTAAAGAATCTTATATTTAGGAATGGAGGGAGTACTATTTTATTGATTATGTTACTCGTAGTTCGAAGTACGTTAAGGAATAAGGATACTCATCTGCTGTGATTCCTTTTACAAAGGAGGTTGAATTTTCTTTAGCAGACGATAGCATTTGGATTTATAAAATTTTTATTTTGATTTCGTGAAAGTTAAATTATTTGTGAAAAAAATTTAAAATAAAAAATAAAAAATTGTATCCAAATGTACCTCAGTAATTGGCCTCTCTCTCTCTCTCTCTCTCTCTCTCTCTACCTAACCTAACATTTTCTCCATCTTTTGTGTGGAGCAAAATAAATCCATAGTCACCAACACAAGCATACTTAGTTGGTAAGAAATTGATCAATTTTTACTGTCGAGGTGAGAGCTGTATTAGCGAACGATTTTAAGTGCTTGTAAACGACATATGATCAATAGGACATGTTATGTCCCGTGTTGGTGACCCTACCTGAAATATACATATGATTCTTTTTTTTTTTCCTTTTGATATGGTTTTAGTTACTAGTTTTTCCTCTCTTTTCTGACAGTTTAAGATTCACATGCATCAGGCGAGTCAGGAAATTTATCTTATTATAGAATTTGATGAAATTTTATTTTCTGTGAAAAAGATAAAGTGGACAAATAATTTGAAACATAGTGAGTAATTAGTAAGAGAAAATAGCTTAAATGGTCATCAAGCCCTTTAAAAGAAGTAAGTCCTTAAGCAATCTTCATTTTCCAAAACAAGTCCTCATCTATTCTCAGTCCGACTCCTATGCGGAACAGATGTTTTTCAGCACATGCAGAACAATTTTTCAAGGTAAATATATGCGTTTTTTGGTTAAAAACAGGTGTTCTCAAAATCAAAACAAGTATTTTTTTAAAATCAATCTGAGCAATAAAAAATTTAATCCAATGACAGAGAATTTGTCCCGCACATGCGAAATAATTACCCGTTCCATAGAGGAGCTGTGGTGATCTATTCTATCAACCTTTTAGACCCCTTGATCCCCGACCACTCGATCTCTTAAAAAAAAAAAAATTCAAATCTCATCTTTCCGTCACAGTTAAAATACAAAAAATATAACTCTGATATGGACACAGTTAAAAGTAAAAAAAAAATGTCTCTCTCCTTATTCTGTAGTGATATGGACATTTTTTTACTTTTAATTGTATCTATATGAGAGATATATTTTTTGTATTTTAACTGTGATTGAGATATGAGATTTGATTTTTTTTTAAAGAGTAGAGGTGACGTGGCCCATTTCCAGCCAAGTGGACCAGGCCCCTTTGCTGGGCCATATCAGAAATTTCCGGTTATAATTGACTAAATGAAAGGAAAAAGAGGCAAAGACTCAATGTCACTATTACCTAAAGATAGATGTTTAGCATCAAAATCTCATTTCTTGTTAAAAAAGCAAAAATCTCAATAATATTATGAATATTGTGGATGTCTCTTTGCATTTCCATAACATCTCCATTAGTATTATGAATATTATGGATGTCCCTTTGCATTTCCATAACATCTCCATTAATATATTGAATGACTAAAAGACTCTTGGCTTTTCAAGAGACATGACATTCATGATATGTTATTAATTTCCTAGCCTATAAATAGGCATGTATATTTGTTGAGATGATACACACAAGTAATACAATTCTCCTCTTCCTCTTAATCTATTGAGTTTTGTTCAATCTTATTATATATTAATAGTTTCTATTCGAAGTTTCAAAACACGTTATTAGCACGAAACTCTACCGCTACGCTATTCTAATAAGCCAAAAGATTAAGGTACATTTTATTATTTTTATTACTGATTTTGAGAGATTAAGCAAGTAAAAATAAGTCATGAGTATTATCACCATTTTATGGTATTATCATTATTATTGCAATAGAAATATTGAATATTTATTCTGCTGTTTTCATGGTCTTGAGCTATATGTGTAATCCTTGAACCTATTCAGTAATGCTTTAGTTTGCAGGAGTATGATTTCAATTATTTTTTTATGAAATATTTCGTTACTGCCTTCTCCTCCAGATAAAGGTCATAAGATCTGCTGGAATTGGCATGTCTAGGGCTTTGACTGTATACTCTTATAAATGTCCTAAAGCAGAAAAGTTTTTTTTTTCATGGTAAAATATATTATGATTCCTAAAGATTTTAGTAAAGAAAAGAGCTTTAAGCAGTTCTTAGGATTTCAAGATATTGATAAAACTGGTAAAATTAGAAATATAATTCTCCAATCACATTATATTTAAAGTTTCTGTGTTAGAGATGGGAAAGAAAAAAAAACAATTATAATCAGTGAATTATTTACTGCAATATTCATAGAATAGGACCATAGTACCATCACCATTTTAGCATAACTACTGCTTTAGTATCATCCTTGTACTTGCTAAATTTGATTTCTAATCTATACGTTTTGAAGTATTTCTCCACCAACTGAAATAACATTTTGCCTTTGACTAATGTGTTGCGCCTGATGTTGAACAAATTATAATCAACAAATTTTCCCCACAGTGAATGCTAATTTTTAAAATTACTGATGCATTGGAAAATATTGTGAAATATAAATCTGGTTGCATCTAACTCTAGTGATTTGGTAGTCCACAACTTAGAAATTAAATACTTATAGTTGTTATATATTGATGTAACAATTGTTATATTTCTGCTATGCATATTTTATATTCATTTAGCAATATATAATTTTGTAAATTTTCTTGTAATTGGATATATTCCTTGTATAGTTAATAATGTCGAACCTTGAAAAACTTGAATTTGTGGCTCTTGATATTACTGGAAAGAACTATTTATCTTGGGTGTTAGATGCTGAAATTCACCTAGATGCAAAAGGGCTTGGTGATTCCATTAAAGAAGAAAATACGACCACAAGTCAAGATAAGGCCAAAGCTATGATTTTTCTTCGCCATCACCTTCATGAGGGACTTAAGGCTGAATATTTGACTGTTAAAGACCCACAAGTCCTTTGGAGTAATCTAAAAGAAAGATATGATCACCAGAAAACTGTGATACTTCCTAATGCTCGTTATAATTGGATACATTTAAGGCTACAAGATTTTAAATCCGTAAGCGAATATAATTCAGCTATGTTTAGAATTACTTCACAATTGCAGTTATGTGGAGAGAAAATAACTGATGCAGAGATGTTAGAAAAAACATTCTCCACCTTTCATGCAAATAATTTGCTCCTGCAGACACAATATCGTGAAAAGGGTTTTACGAAATATTCTCAACTGATATCTTGTCTCTTTGTGGCTGAGCAAAATAACGAGCTGTTAATAAAAAATCACGAATCTCGACCAACTGGTTCTGCTCCATTCCTTGAAGCGAATGTGACATCCTATAACAGGAAGGAAATAAAAGATAAAGATCATACCATCAACAGTGGTCGTGGTCGTGGTTTTGGTCGAGGGCATGGTCAAGGACATAGCCGAGGTTATGGCCGAGGACGTGGATATGGTCGAGGTCAAGGTGGTCATTTCAAGAAAATATATTCCCACCAGAAGTGGGACTACAAAGATGGTAACAGATATGAGAAAGATAAAACAGACAATGAGTCCAACGTCTGTTATCGTTGTGGTGGAAAAGGTCACTGGTCTCGTTTGTGTCGTACACCAAAACATCTTGTTGAGCTTTATCAGCAAACATTGAAACAAAAGGGAAAAGTAGAAACAAATTTTGTGAGTGAAAATGACAACACACAGGCTAATACAACTCACTTGGAAGCTGCTGATTTCTTCACCACCCCTGAAGAGAATAACTAATCATTAAAAGCTTTATGATCGTTTTTAGCTTATAAATATATATTCATGTTTTATCTTTTACATTCTAAACTTTATGACCGTAGTATGCAATATTATATAATATATAAAGACCTCTTATTTTGAATATTTCTTGTGACATTTATTTTTATTTGTGAAGAATATGAATATCTCTCCAGTTCAGTTAACAACAAATGGTGAAGATTTATGTCTGGTAGACAGTGCAACTACTCATACTATACTTAAAGATAAGAAATATTTTTCTCGATTGATAATGAAAAAGACTAGTGTGAGTACAATATCGGGTAGTACAAAAATTATAGAAGGCTCCGGAAGAGCACATATATTGTTACCTTGGGGAACGAAACTTGAAATAATTGATGCATTATACTCTCCAAAGTCTCAAAGAAATTTGTTGAGTTTTAAGGATATTCGTCATAATGGATATCACATTGAGACAACCAATGAAGGAGATGATGAATACCTTCAAATTACGAGCATATCCCAAGGCACTAAATGCACTTTGGAGAAATTGCCTGCATTCTCCACTAGTTTGTATTACACAAAAATTAATGCAATTGAGTCGAATGCTATAGTAAACCAGAAGTTTACTGATAACTTCATAGTTTGGCATAACTGGCTGGGCCATCCCGGTTCTATAATGATGCGAAAAATAATGGAAAATTCATGTGGACATTCATTGAAGAGCCAACAGATCATTTCTAAGAATTTTTCATGTGTCGCTTGCTCGCAAGGAAAGATGATTATTCGGCCATCACTGGTCAAGATAAATTTTGAATCTATTAATTTTCTAGAACGTATACAAGGAGATATATGTGGGTCAATCCATCCTCCATGTGGACCATTAAGATATTTTATGGTTTTAATTGATGCATCGACTAGATGGTCACATGTATCCTTGTTATCAACCCGCAACCTGGCGTTTGCGAGGTTACTTGCTCAGTTGATAAGACTGCGAGCACAATTTCCAGATTTTCATATCAAGAATATTCGTCTGGATAATGCTGGTGAATTCACTTCTCAGGCCTTCAATGATTATTGCATGTCCATTGGAATAAATGTTGAACATCTTGTAGCACATGTTCATACACAAAACGGTCTTGCAGAATCATTAATTAAACGCCTTCAATTGATTGCTAGACCGTTGCTTATGAAGTCCAAACTACCCATTTCTGCTTGGGGACATGCTATATTACATGCAGAATCATTAATTCGCATAAGGCCAACAAGTTATCATAAGTTCTCCCTATCACAAATGGTTTTTGGTCAGGAACCAAATATTTCCCATATAAAAGTTTTTGGATGTGCAGTATATGTGCCGATTGCTCCATTGCAGCGATCTAAGATGGGTCCTCAAAGGAGGTTGGGAATATATGTTGGATATGAGTCCTCGTCAATAATTAAATATTTAGAACCATCTACGGGGGATTTATTTACGGCTCGTTTTGCTGATTGTCATTTTAACGAGTCAGTTTTTCCAACATTAGGGGGAGAAAATAAAGAGCTGGGAAAAGAAATTACTTGGAATGAAATATCATTGCCTCAGTTTGATCCTCGTACTAAACAATGTGAACTAGAAGTTCAAAAGATAATTCATTTACAAAGTTTAGCAAATCAATTGCCAGATGCATTTACTGACCCGAAAAGAGTAACTAAGTCACATATCCCAGCTATAAATGCTCCAATTAAAATTGATGTCCCAGAAGGACAAACTCAAGCTGCTAGCGAGTCTAACGCACGATTGAAACGTGGTAGACCAATCGGTTCCAAAGATAAGAATCCTCGAAAAAGAAAAGGAGCAATAATTGGTAATGGCCAAATCGAGGAAGCAATAACTTTGGAAGGATCTCCAGAAGAGAATTTAAACATGACAAAAGAAGAGATTCAGGTACCTGAAAATGAAGAGATCTCAACAAATTATGTCAGGTCTGGAATAAAATGGAACCGAAAGCAAATCAACGTCGATGATAATTTTGCATGCAATGTAGCACTTGATATTATGAATAATAATGAGGATCATGAACCAAATCTATTGAAGAATGTCGACAAAGAACTGATTGGCCTAAATGGAAAGAGGCAATTGAGGTAGAATTGAAATCTCTTATAAAAAGAGAAGTATTTGGACCTGTAGTCCGTACACCTGAGGGTGTAAAACCAGTGGGATATAAATGGGTTTTTGTGCAAAAGCAAAATGAAAAGGGAGAGATTTTGAGATATAAAGCACGATTAGTTGCACAAGGGTTCTCAATAAGGCCTGGTATTGATTATGAAGAGACATATTCTCCTGTGGTGGATGCAACTACTTTTAGATTCTTAATGAGTCTGGCGATAAGAGAAGGACTTGACTTACGCCTAATGGATGTAGTCACAGCCTATTTGTATGGCCCACTGGACAACAACATTTATATGAAACTCCCAGAAGGATTTAAACTGCCAGAAGCAGCAAAATCAAGTTCTCGAGAACATTACTCCATTAAATTAAACAGATCTCTTTATGGATTGAAGCAATCTGGGCGCATGTGGTATAATCGCCTTAGTGAGTACTTATTAAGAGAAGGTTACAAGAATGATCCAATTTGCCCATGCATTTTTTTTAAAGAGATTTGGGTCAGGATTTGTAATAATTGCAGTGTATGTTGATGATTTAAATATCATTGGGACTCCTAAAGATATTTTGGCAACAATGGCATACTTGAAGAAAGAATTTGAGATGAAAGACCTCGGAAAGACAAAATTTTGTCTAGGGTTGCAAATTGAGCACAGAAAGAATGGGATACTTGTACATCAAGAAAAATACACAGAAAAGGTACTTAAAAGATTTTACATGGACAAAGCACATCCATTGAGCACCCCAATGGTTGTAAGGTCACTTGATGTGAATAAAGACCCTTTCCGTTCTCGGGAAAATGATGAAGAAATTCTTGGTCCTGAAGTGCCATACTTGAGTGCAATTGGAGCACTAATGTATCTTGCTAGTCATACACGACCCGACATATCATTTTCTGTCAACCTATTGGCAAGGTTTAGTTCATGTCCTACCCGAAGGCATTGGAACGGAATTAAGCATGTACTTCGCTACCTACAAGGTACAAAAGATAAAGGTTTGTTCTTTACTAACCTATCCAAAGAAAATTTAATTGGTTTTGCAGATGCAGGGTACTTATCTAATCCTCATAATGCTCGATCATGTATTCACATATGGTGGAACTGCTATTTCTTGGCGTTCTATGAAACAAACTATTGTAGCAACTTCTTCTAATCATGCTGAAATTTTGGCAATCCATGAACAGGGCCGGTCCTGACATTTTCAGGGCCCGGGGTTAAAATTGAAAATGGGGCCACCTAATATAAACAATAAAAAATTTTATTTACGCTCAACCAAATAGGCGCCAACTCAAGAAATGACATTGAGTAAATTCACTAAAAAAACACAAACGCAATGATTTGATCCCGTGACCTCTTTCATGTTTATCATGCACTCTACCATTGCACTAAAGCTATTTCTTGTCTATAACTTTATACATAATATATATATATATATATATATATATATATATATATATATATATATATATAAAATTAACACTTGGGGGCCCCTTAAAATTCGGGGCCCCCGGGCGGTCGCCCTCTGACTCCCCTCGAGGGCCGGCCCTCGTCCATGAAGCTAGTCGTGAATGTGTCCGGTTAAAATCACGAATTCAAAGACATACGAGAAGATTGTGGTCTATCATCCGGAAAAGAAGCTCCGATAGTTTTGTATGATGATAATGCAAAGCATGCATTGCACAACTCAAAGATGGATACATCAAAGGTGATAGAACAAAACATATCTCACCAAAGTTTTACTTCACTCATGAACTTCAGAGAAATGACGATATAAGTGTTCTACAAATTCGTTCAAGTGAAAATTTGGCAGATTTGTTTACTAAGGCGCTCCCAACTGCTACATTTGAGAAATTAGTTCACAACATTGGCATGCGTCGACTCAAAGATATCAATTGATGTAATCATGAGGGGGAGTAAATGCGCGCTGTACTCTTTTTCCCTTAACCATGGTTTTTCCCACTGGGTTTTCCTGGTAAGGTTTTTAACGAGAGACTCTTGGCTTTTCAAGAGACATGACATTCATGATATGTTATGAATTTCCTAGCCTATAAATAGGCATGTATATTTGTTGAGATGATACACACAAGTAATACAATTCTCCTCTTCCTCTTAATCTATTGAGTTTTGTTCAATCTTATTATATATTAGTAGTTTATATTCGAAGTTTCAAAACAAATAAATAAATAATTTATTATTGTCTTCTAACATTATCGAGGTGGGCCTATCATTGCAATTCTTTTTCTTAATTCCTAAATAATGCTTCTATAATCATATCTTAATTTCTTATTGTATGTTAAAACTCTCAAAGTAGATGAAAGTGAATTAAGAAAAATAATTACAGTAGTCTCCTTAAATTTTAATTCTACCAATAGAAAAGTTAAATTATCGAAATTCTTCTTTATTGGGGAATGAATTGTGTCCGAAGTTTTGTCCCTCTAACAATTACCCATATGGGTTTACGTCGCCACATATATCACGTCTAACAAAGTTACATTAATTAGGACTAAAAAGGTTTTAAAAAACAGTTGACGGACTAGAATACTAAAATAAATATAGGAGAAGAACTAGCTAAGTAATTGTCCTTGAAAAAAATTGATTTCACTGAAAAAGAATGGTAAATTCCGATATAAATTATGTGATTTAGATTTATTGTTTAGTAAAAATGTTATTTTTATTAATGTGGATAAATTTAGAATAAATGAATAATATCATTACACCCCTAAGAAAATTATTTTCCATAAAGAAAATATCACAATAGGTAAATGAATTAACGTCTCACAACAGAAAAAGTAGAATTTCCTACAAACGTCGTCGTCAAAGCAGTTCAAAGATTAAAACGACTTCGTTTCTATCCATTTCAAACTCTACATAAAGATATCCTTCTTCTTCCCTTATCGTCACCTCGCTAGTCACTCCACAGTCTTCACTATTTCTCTCTCTAAACATTTTCAGTCGCTCTCTCTCTCTAAACTCCGATCAGATCACAAAAAAAAAAAAAAAAACAGAAATGAAAGATCCAATTCGTGTCCTCGTAACCGGTGCTGCAGGTATTATAATCTCTACTTGAATCACAAATTTCACGAATTATTTTCCAATCAATCTAGATCTCTGTTTGTTTCTGATTTTTTTTTGAAATTTTGTTTGGACTGAAACTTGTTACGATCGATTGATCTTTGATTATCGGTTTTAGTTTGTATTGTAAGCTTTGATTATAGATCTGTTGATTCGTTTATCCGATTTTTCCAAATCGGATGTGTGTTCATTGATATGCTTAATATGTGTTGTGACCTGAGTGGATGTTTACGGTGATTGATTCTGGTTCTGAGTTAGTTTCGGAAGCTGAGGTTTAAGGAAGGTTTATATTTATAGGAGATATATTTGTGCTACCTATATGTTTATACAGTAATTTATCCATCAATGAGGAATAATTTTGGTGTATGTATACAAATTGTTGTCATTTTTTATTTCCAAAGGGAGATTGTTTTCGTGTTGAAGATGAATTCAAACACTTTCTTATTAGTTCTCTGGCTCATGTATTACACTTCATTTGAAATAGATATTGATCGCGGCAGGTTGAGTTGTTTAGTTTGTTAAAAGTGAAGCTGTTTCTTTTGTTACAAGTTCGTAATCCGTAAATTATGCAATTGTTCCTGATCATGAAGATGAACCGGAATATCAAATTTAGTATGTGTTACTGTGGAAGAGTGGGCGGATGAATTTTTGTCATTGTATTTATGCTTCTGCTGGATGGATCAATGTACTGATAGAAACTTGTTTTTTTTTGTTCCAGGGCAAATTGGATATGCTCTTGTTCCCATGATTGCTAGGGGAGTGATGTTGGGTCCTGATCAACCTGTGATCCTACACATGCTTGATATTCCCCCAGCTGCTGAGGCATTGAATGGAGTTAAGATGGAATTGGTTGACGCTGCTTTTCCTCTACTCAAAGGTTTGCTTGCTGCCTACTGTGAAATTCAAGTGGTCTTTTGAAACCTCAAATCTCATCATTGACTATTGAGTGACCCCATCTCTATTTTACGGTCAACTTGCTAGTAATGAATGAATGGTCAGAAATGATTTATAAACTAGATATTATTGTTCCCTGACCAGGTGTTGTTGCTACAACTGATGTTGCTGAGGCCTGTACTGGTGTTAACATTGCTGTGATGGTTGGTGGGTTCCCAAGGAAAGAGGGAATGGAGAGGAAAGATGTTATGTCAAAGAATGTATCTATCTACAAGTCCCAAGCTTCTGCACTCGAGCAACATGCTGCCCCTAACTGCAAGGTAACTGGGATTAGTTATCTTTTATATCACCATCAACCTTTTATTGAGAGAACAAAATCATTCATTAACTTTTGAAATCAAGTTAGAGTATCATTATTTTATTCCATACATTCTTTTGCTATATGCCTTCTAATAAAAGAAAGGGGATAATTGATTGAGATTAAAAATGACTATGTCGTGTTTCTTCTGAAGATATTTGTATACCGAAGCAGTTTTATCCAAAAAATATTGCTGAAACTGAGTTACGACTTACGACAGGATGTTCTAGATATTTTGAAGACAGTATCCAGATTACTTCTAGTTATTATCCACTGCCTGACATTTGTAGTCTTTTACTCCTGGAAACACAATTGAAAAGTATGACACCAATATTCAAATCCAGTTCATTCAATAGCTCTTATTGGATTGTTGTAGAAGCAAAAAAAAACTCAAGGTTTTGATGTTTCCTTAGTTCCTATTTGTCTTTGAAGTATAATAACTCTTTTATCTATTCTGTGTTTGAATTTGTTTCCAGGTTTTGGTTGTTGCTAACCCCGCCAACACCAATGCGTTGATCCTGAAGGAATTTGCACCATCTATTCCTGCAAACAATGTTACTTGTTTGACTAGATTGGACCACAACAGGGCTCTTGGTCAAATCTCAGAGAGATTAAACGTTGCAGTTAGTGATGTTAAAAACGTCATAATTTGGGGAAATCACTCCTCAACACAGTATCCTGATGTCAACCACGCCACTGTCAAAACACCAGCTGGAGAAAAGCCTGTACGCGAGCTAATTAAAGATGATGAATGGTAAGATATTTTTTATTTTAAAATTCAGGCTTATTTGTTTGGATAGCCTTGACTTCCGCCATGAAGTATCTTTGTTTTTTAGCCAGTTTTACTCACCATCATTCTACTTTTAGGTTGAATGGGGAGTTCATAACTACCGTCCAGCAACGTGGTGCTGCTATTATCAAAGCAAGGAAGCTTTCTAGTGCACTTTCTGCTGCTAGTTCTGCATGCGACCACATTCGTGACTGGGTCCTTGGGACCCCTGAGGTAAATCTTCTAAGTTCCCTAAGTTCATAATAATCCTGGAGCAAAAGACTATCCTTGCCTGACACATGCTTATGTTTGAATGTACATTCCAGGGCACTTGGGTTTCCATGGGTGTGTACTCAGATGGCTCCTACAATGTTCCAGCTGGTCTTATTTACTCTTTCCCAGTTACATGTAAAAATGGAGAATGGACTATTGTTCAAGGTGAGGATATTGATTATTACATACAATTTTTTCGTCAAATTTTGTACGAATGAAATCTTTATCGACAATTATTTGAGTATTAGAGACTGGATAGCAGTTTTAGAATATTGATCAGTAACAAAATTGTTGATGTGTACTAGTTTTCAATTTACGAGTCTGTATTTATTTGTATGTCTCTGCTGTAAGTTTCATTGTTCAATGGGTGATACATCTTGCTAGTCTGGTACTCTAGATTCACTGCTTCACTACTACTAGTACCTTGCTGCACTTGTCTTGTAGGTCATTTGCCTCTGCTTTTCTTCCGCGTGGTTTTGGATTGCATTTAACTGTCACGAACTTATATATTTTAGTTTTTTGGGCGAGTGCCACGAACTTATATTATCTTATACTATGCATTGATTGTCATGTACCAGGACTTCCCATTGACGAGCTCTCAAGAAAGAAGATGGACTTGACAGCAGTAGAGCTCTCCGAGGAAAAAGCTTTGGCATACTCATGTTTCACTTAGATTCTTTTTGTTTACAAATCGGAGCCATGTGTGTGTGTTAAAGAGTAGTAGTTACAGTTTTGAATAATGCCATTGTTCATCGATGACCGAGTTGAGGATAAATACTGATTTTATCTTACTCTTGATGTACTTCTATTTCTAGGTTATGGATCAATTTTGAACACTTCCTTCAATACAGTGGATATTATGGATAATTAATTATTGGTTGTGTTTAGAAATATTTTCCTCTGCTTGTGTTAGACTCTTCAAGGTGAGCCTTTTGTTGGGTGTGACGGGTGGAAATGAGTTTCTTGTTATACTCTGCATGAATCCAACAAATATAAAATTAATTATATTCAAAGTTTCAAAATGGTATTTTGTCATTTGACTTGTAAATTAAACACAACCAACATTTCCTTAAATAGTGTAATTTTTTTCCAGATAAGTAATTTGAGATGGAAGATTATAAATATATGCGATACTTCTATTATTCATTATACTCGATACAACTAACATTTCCTTAAATAGGGTAAAAAATTGTTTTCGGATAAGTAATTTGAGATGGAAAATTATAAAAATATAGATAGTTTTAAGCTACTCAATCCATCTGTTGCGGTCGAAAATCCGATAGAAATTAGGAGGAAGGTAGATGGGTACGCATTTTCCCGACTCGCTCTTCTAGTATATTTTTAGTATATTAATGATAATTATCAAATGTGAAACATCGTGAATCGTTCAAGTCCATAAATCTTCTTTAGTCAATGATGTAAAAAAATGCGTGAAGAGAATTTCATTAGCTTACGAGAAAATGTATTAGAGGATGTACTCACTTCAAAATAAAATTTTCCATTTAGGGGTTTTGTTAACTAATTTGGGCCAGGAAGTCTGGCATTGAGTTTGAAATTTTGATAGTCAGTTGGGCTAGAAAAAGCCCTTTTGAGTATTAAACAATATGCCTTTTATTTAGAATACGGGCATTTTTGGGCTTTGTTTTGTGATGACAATTGACAAATGGTTGAAAAATTAAAAGAGCAAATCACTTTTTTTAAACCTCAACAATTTATGCTTTTGGATTTTTAGACTTAAAGTTTTATTTTATTTAGGTATGGATCTCAACAATTTACGATTAGCTCATTATAGATTTTTTTAAAAATTTCGACAAAAAAGACACCTGAAAGCAAAACGTGGTCGTTTTGCACAAGGGCACAATTGTCCTTACACATTGTACCACCACTTCCTCCTCATCCCCTTCACCCGCCATCACCACCTCCTCTCTCCCCACCATCACCACCTCCTCCTCCTTCCTCCCATCCGCCATCACCACCATAATCTCCTCCATTATTAAAACCCATTTCAAACTTTAAATCAAAACTTGGACAAAGGGCATTAAATCAAAACCCATTCCAAAGAATTAAACATTAAATTCGAAAATAAAAAGAAAAGAAAATCATGGTGGAGGAGGAGGGGATTCTATACAAAGTGGTGGTGGAGGGGTGAATAAGTTTGAGGAGGTGGAGAGTGTACAAAGGGCGGTTGTGGAGATGGAGATGGAGATGGTGATGGTGATGGTGATGATGATTTGGTGGCTGATTTTTGGGAAGAAGAAGGAGATGGTGGTGGAGGAGGAGGGGAAAGAGGAAGAGGTGGTGGAGGGGTGAATAAGTTGGAGGAGGTGGGGAGTGTACAAAGGGCGGTGGTGGAGGAGATGGAGATGGAGATGGTGATGGTGATGGTGATGGTGATTTGGTGGCTGATTTTTGGGAAGAATAAGGAGATGGAGATGGTGATGGTGATTTGGTGGCTGATTTTTGGGAAGAATGAGGAGATGGTGATGGAGGAGGAGGGAAAGGAGGAAGAGGTGGAGCAGATGGTGATGGCGGAGAAGGGTAAGGGTAAGGAGGAGGAGATGATGGTGGTGATGGCGGAGGGGGGAAGGAGGAGGAGGAGGAGGAGAAGGTGGTGGCGGGTGAAGGGGAGGTGGTGACTGATGAAGGAGGTGGAGAGGAAGGTGTAAGGACAATTTTGCCCTTGTGCAAAACGACCACGTTTTGCTTTCAGGTGACTTTTTTGTCGGAATTTTTAAAAAAATCTATAAATACACCATTGGTTTAAAGACTGATGTGTGCTTATTTAAAAAATAAATAAGAGTGATGTATTGCTTAAAATTCTTTCATATCCTAACTAGAAGCCATCAACTTAAGCCCACACAAATGTTTGTTAGAGGTAGTGGCAGTCGTATAACCATGGGCGGAGTGCAATTTAATTTCGGTGTGAAATTTATTTATGTCAACATTATGCGTGCAATCAAATGTCAGTTGTTGAATTACTTTATCAGAGTGGAGGTAGTATCCCTCCCTATACATGAGGCAAGCTTAAAATATCTCCCTTCCTAAAGCTATCTCCTTCTCCTGGGACAATTACCCAGCCGGACTTAAAAAAAAAAAGGGAAAAGAAAAGAGTGGAGGTAGTATTTTATTTTTCTTAAATGCATTGAGTTTCATAAGTGATGTTCTATATCTTTAGCATCTTTTCCACGTTTGATTCCTTAATATGTTTGTCCAAATTCAACAAATGAAGGCTAAAATAAGAAATTTTGACAACATTTTTTGTCTGTTGGTTGGGAGTACACACGTGTGAATGTTTTTGGCTCTCATGATAATGCTGTAAAGGCTTATTCTAAATGCATGTCGGCTTTGCTTGATTTGTACGTACTCCCTCCGTCCCAAATTAAACAGATAATTTGAAACGGAGGGAATACTTGTTATTTAAATCGTAAATCACAAAATACCATTCTTCGTTGCAACTTGTAAGATCTTAATTTATTTTTTTCTTTTTGTGAAAAAAAAAAAACTATATATTGTTTGGACTATGAGCCAAATATAATTCCTTTTTGCTGTATGTTTGGATATAGAAGAATACAATCGTGGAATTACTGACATTTAAAGCGATACGATCTCTCTTTTTAGTTGAGATTTTCAAATATAATTCTCCATTTATATGTAATAAAATTCAAAATTTTTTTTTGAGCGCCCGAAGGCGATTGCCCCCGAAGGGGAAGAGCGGAGAGTACCCTAAATAGGGAAGATTGAAGCATACCCCATGTCTGGGGAGGGAATCTGGCCTCATAAGGAGGAGAATTTATTACCCCACAAGGGGAGATACAGGAATCGACCACGGGACCTCCGTCCCGTGGCCGGGTAGCCTTACCACTTGGGACTACCCGATTCCTATTAAAATTCAAATATTTAGTATCCGAAGAAACAACAAAATCGATTATTATTGTTTTTTCCCCTTGGACCACCTTCACAAAATTGACAATATGAAGTAAAGAAAGAATTACGTAAGATAATCAAATGAATTCATTCTATTCATTGCAATTATTAACATGCAACAATAATCGCTAGCTAACAAATGCATATTTCAAGTTGCAAGATGAACAACACATAAGAAAAAGACTACATAATTTTCAATTTTCACGATCTTCACATTTAGAAAGTTGCACAAAGAAAAGTAATATTAACTAGGTTAGATAGCCAAGATATTTTATCCCCTCTTGCTCATATATTTTCTTAACTTAATTCCTGCAATATATTACAAACAAATTTCCTAGGTCAAATGATGCATTAATCCCCTCTTTCTTTTTCATCACAAAGTACCATTTGATTCATTCATAGGAGGCACTCACCAAGAGGAAAATTAATCATTGTTGCCGACAACAGACGCTCTGGTCTTGACAAAAAGATAACTCGATCATAAAATTCTCAAAATTTCACGAGACCTTTCCCTAAAGTACGATACAAATATCAAAATAGTCCTTCAAAACTCTTGTAATTCTGTTAAATCCCCAGTTCTAATGAATAAATCATACCAAAAATTCATCCCATCATCAAGTCTTGAACCATATGCCTTGACATGATCTTCTTCACTAGGAGATAGTAATGGAAATTGAAATTGAATTTCATCACTAATAAGCATCCCATCATCAATTTCCTTAGCCGATTGATCAATTTTACCATTTTCTCCCGAAACAATTTCTTCCGACCAAAAACTTTCATCAATTTGAGGAAAATACTCTAATGAATCAATTTCTTCACTCTTGATCACCACATTATTATCGCCTAAAATCGCGATATTATTATTATTATTATCAGTCGTTGAATCAGATGAAAATTCACTGGACGAATATTGTGATGAAATCGGGGTACTAATATTCAAAATTGGCTCAATCTTTGGTAATGTAGCAATTTTGGAATCAGAAATATTAATATTTGAGTGACTCTTGGAATATTGAGAAGTCTGATAATTCTTTAATTTTTTCTTCAAATGTGTGTGCCAAATATTTTTAATTTCATTGTCTGTCCTTCCCGGGAGCATAGCTGCAATAGCAGACCATCTGAAAATATGGACAAAAATTGTTGAATTAAATATTTGCTAGAACCGAAAGAATAAACTATGTAGCAATTTAATCAGTGTATATTAAACAATATTAGAAGATATATTAGAAGATCAGGAGTTGAAAGTAATCTATGTTAATATTGTAGAGGGGAATCTTTTGATACAAGTTTTTTGGATTGATCTTCCAACATGGAAGTACAAGAAAGATTAATTGTTTGTTTGTGTGTGTTTTTTTATATTCATGGAATCATGACCTTTCCAAATGCAAAGACAAAATGTGTCTATAGACCTTTTATATTTATTATCATATTCAGCAATGGTGGCTGTCACTATTGTAGTTTTTGTCCAACATTTTTTTTGCAGTTTTTATACGTAGTTCAGAATACTATTGTAATTTTTGTTCCCAACGCCAAATTCTTGACTTCGTCCTGATGCAAAGGCATTGTGATACATGTGAATAATGGCATTATTGTACTGATAATCAAGAGATGACTTTAAGAAAATAATACCAAATGGCCCATTATGCTTTCATGCCTATATGATGAAATGAAACTCTTCAAATTT
Source organism: Vinca minor (assembly GCA_026122235.1). Classification (NCBI taxonomy): domain Eukaryota; kingdom Viridiplantae; phylum Streptophyta; class Magnoliopsida; order Gentianales; family Apocynaceae; genus Vinca; species Vinca minor. The sequence continues at coordinate 6,813,001 of JAOCZM010000026.1, forward strand.
TCAATTCAATGCAATAATTTTCATAGAAATGGAGACAAAAAGTTTGAGGAAAACAAGAAAACATTATACTCCCTCCCATTTACAATATAATATTCACACCTCAAAATTTAAAACTTTTGAGAAAAAATATGTACTCCCTCGATTCAAAATTATCTTTTCCAATTTGTATTTTGCATGAGAATTAAGATTTTATTAAATTCTATAGCAGAATATGGTAAAATGTCAAATATTACCCTATTTAATTTTACTCACAATTTAATACTATCTTCTTTTATCCCTCTATTTTTCTTTCTCCAATATTTAATTTAAGAGGTATGATTGAACAAATTATTATTAATGAGTCATTAGTTAGAAAGTGGATAAATAAAAAAATTACGGACATATAATTTAGGACGGAGAGAGTAATAACGATGAAAAGAGTAGTATGATTACACACCTGTTTCCAAGCATTTCGTGTAACTTAATAATGGTTTCTTCTTCTTCCTTGCTGAAATTTCCCCTCTTAATATCAGGTCTCAAATAATTTGTCCATCGAAGTCTACAACTTTTCCCACATCTTAAAAGACCTATAAAATAAATTGATTAAAATTACAAAAAATCAGCAACAACCCTTGATTCTTTCTCAAGAACTCATATGAAAAACTCAAAAACACACTAAAAGCTGTCCTTTTTATAATTTGGATAGAGGTGTCGAACCCAGAACCTATTATTCTGAGTCAGATAAGCTAGTTTCCTAATGTTCAGGATGGAATGGCGGAATTTTACAAAAAATAAATAGAAAAGTGGACATTCAGGATGAAAATGCAGAAATCATATGCATCTTCATGTGAAATGACCAAAAACTCATGAACAAATCATTGAAGACATAGTAGGAGATTAAGGACTTTGTAGTAAAATTACCAGCTTGCTTAGGAAGTGCCCTCCAATTTGCATGGCCATTTTCATGGATAAAAGAGACCAAAATCTGATCTTCCTCAGGACTCCATGGCCCTTTCTTTAATCCAATTTTCTCACAACATGGAGCTCTAACCATCTTCACAAAAAAAACTTAAAAAAAAAAATCTTTTGCCTTCTTCTTGTGATGATTGAGAAGAAAATGGGATTTAATTTTCTTTTTTTTCTCTCCTTATAATAATTTTTCCTGTATGTTTTTGCAATGGCACTCTTTTCTTTATTGGAGAGCCAAGACTTAAGAGCAAGTGAGAAATAGGCCACCAAAGGGGTATTTATCATCAAAGGTGTTGTGGCCCAGTGGGGTAGGCGTCTGCCCACGACTTTGAGGTCGCGGGTTCGATACCCTCCGCCGACGTGCGGTGTGCTTTAAATTGCTCCCTTTCTAGGGTTGATTTCTCCCCGCTCATAGGGGTTGTTTCTCCCCGCTCATGGGATTCCGCCTTGGGGCGATAAAAAAAAAGGGTATTTATCTTTGAAAATTATCCCAGTGTTTAAAAAAAAAAAAATCGAAAAGTCCAAGGTAGCATCTTAATTCAAAAAGTCTTTACATCTCATAAAGTTAATGTTATTTTTTTAGAATATAATAATGCTAAATCCTTATTTCAAGGTAAGAATTTGTCATGGAGTCAATATTTTCCTTTTTATTTGTTTCTTAATAAATTAAAGAACATGAAGTGGACCCATGTCATGAATCAACCTGTTAATGTTTTTATCATACATCGAAGAGGCCAATAGCCCAGTGGAGCATTGACCGACTTGTGACCTAGAGGTCCCGAGTTTGATACCCTCCTCTTGCGTGCGGTAAGTTTTATTTTACCTTATTTAGTGTGTTCTTTTTCCCTAATCTGGGACTGTTCTCTCTCTTGTGTACTTAATTAAAATGTGATTTGTAGACTGATATGTTTACCAAAAGAAATATCTCTATGTTACACAAATAGTAACGTTTTCAAATTCTATATGTATATACTTAGCAATATTCTATATGTATGACAAGAAAGATTTGATGCATGTATGTACCGTACTGTGTCAATCAGTCTAATTATATAAATTCATAATGTTGAAATGTCTTTCAAGTAAAACGTGGTTTATAAATTATGGATATTGTCAGGGAGTTAAAATTTAGTCAATTAATTGGCTAAATTGATGGCAAAATGATAAATAATTGGGTGAATCCTTATACCAATATGGGGTGAATAATATTTATTTTGAATTTTTAGTCAATTATAACCAAAATTGCTTAGCCGTTAAGTATTTTCCATAAATTATATCTTCGATATCATAAATAATATTAGGATAATTCTGATATGGATCAGGGCCATAGGTAGGGCCCTGGTCCACTTGGCCCTGAATTGACCACGTCGCCCCCCTCCTCCAAAATTTTTTTTCTCGATTCATGATTAAAATACAAAAAAAGATTGTTACGATATGGGACGTAATTAAAAGTAAAAAAAATTGTACAAATTTGTCACATCACTATAAAATGAGGAGAGAGACAATTTTTTACTTTTAACTGTGTTCATATCAAAACAATCTTTTTTATATTTTAACTGTGACTGAGAGAAAAAAATTATTTTTTTTTGGAGGAGAAGCGACGCTATCAATTCAGCGTGAACAGCTGCGCTCTACCCATGGCTCTAGTCCCATATCGAAATTTTCCATAATATTAAGAGTTCTCAAAACAATGTGAGTGAGACGTGATATTAATAACAATAGGCCAGGTTCACCTTACTTTCTCATGGTTTGGAAGGCGAACAATTCTGATATGGATCCCAGCTCTACCAGGCTTAGTACATGGGAAGACTTTAGTCGCATTCAGTACATCACGATTTTGATTAAAATAATAAAAAGCAAGTGGGGCCTTATGAGAATATTTTTTTTTAATCAAAAGAGGTGATGTGGTTGATTGTGGACTAAGTGGTCCACAACCCCACATATAGCCCAGGTCTATATCAGAATTTTCCTTGGAAGGCCTATGAGGCGTCAGCGAATGACGCTACCAGTTGTGGTTATAATATTCTTCTTATGAAAAAGTTCACGTGTTTTTTTTTTTTCTTCTGTTCTAGACTACCATTTTTTTTATTTTAGATTAACAGTGTTTAAAGTTTGACAAGTTTAACTAATTTGTATTGGATTTTGCAGATATTTCAAGAAAAAGCAATTCTCTAAATATTAATAATTCAATAGTTACAGTTTGAATCTTAATCATTTTTAAGCGATGTACAACACACTCCACCATAACTGATGATGATGTTAGTGAATGTTTACGGGGTATTTCTATTCATATGTGCCTTTCTAGTTTTGTTTTGTTTCGTTGTTAATTAGTTTCTTTTATTTATTCTAAAAATAAGGTTTGCTCTTAGTCAAATTTAGGGCGGCTCAAACGTTTTGGGGGCCCTGTGCCAAATTTTAAATTAAGGTCCTATATAATTTTTTTTTTTTAAATTTGGGGCTCCGAATTTTTGACTATATATATAAACAAAAAAAAAAAATTGGGGCCCCGGATTTTTGGCTATATATATACTTAGCAAAAAATTAGAGGCCTCAATTTTTTTTTTGGTATATATATATACAAAAAAAAAAAAATTTTTTTGAGGCCCCGAATTTTTGGAGGCCCTGTGCGATCAATCACTTTGAACTCCCTGTTAGCCGCCACTCAAATTGGACCGCCACAACTTGCTTGCTTTCTGTTTTTGGAGAGAGATCGAGTAATTGAAATTTAGGTTACCGAAGTATGCAAGATAATAAATGTTGATTAACTAACTAAACAACATTTTATTAAACGAAAAAGTTGTAAGTGGCATGAAAATAAAATGAGCAACTAAAGATCTTCAGCGCACATCAAAACAAATAATAATAATAATAAAAGAAAAATGTGCTAGAAAAATTGCAAATATTGGCATGCACGTGATACTGGTCTCGTCGGTTGTTTTCTTACCAAATAAAATAAATAAATGAAAGTTTTGAATTGATTTAAAAGAGAAAAAATCACCTGAAAAAGTAAGCATACTTTTGAAGCTCATTATTCTTACTTAAACCAATATTTTTGTACAGGAAAAAAAAAACAAAATCCCTTTAATTATCTTCTACTGCAAGTGTTCTAACAGTCAAAATTAGCCAAATCCACGTGCATTTGACAGTAATAAGTAGGATTTTCTAGTGAAGATTCCCATACATATAAATTTTCCAAAACTTTGGTAATGTCAATTTACTGATATTTGTGGCAAATAATTGTCTGTACCCGGGAACATATACGGATACAGACGATTTTCACCCAATATTTGTTGATCTTTTATCGTTGGTGTTACGGATACTCATCATGGAGCAAATCAAGAAATAAATCAAGATAATAATCACATGAGAAAATCACTCGATTAATTGATTGTGATTGTTTGATTGTGATTGATTGTAATTGATTAATTGTATATTTCTTTCCTTTATTACATAGATAGGATTAGTATATATAGGTGATGTATTGTAGAGTTTAATTCATTCAATGCAAAAGGAGTTCTTTCTCCCATTTAATCTTTATTCTTTATGCTTTTCTACATGGTATCAGAGCAAACCTTTTGAGGTTTTCCGCACTTTTATTCTTATTCTTTTTTCATTTCGCGGCTTACAAAAGCTATTTCTTATATATATATATATATATATATATATATATTGAGTCGTAATGTCTTCTGCTATTCCATCGCTCGATAGAGGCAATAATGATGGTTCTACAATCCGATTTGGTGGTCACTGTGCTGTAGAAGAATTTGTCCAGTCGCCACGAGTCTCAATAAATGCTGTTTATCTGCCGCCGGATGTTGCTTCTTTTTCAGGTAATAAGTGTGTATCACCTATAATGAATTGGATTATTGACTTTGGAGCTAGTCACCATATTTCATGTTCCTTACAGTTATTTACTTCTTATCGTACTTTATGGTTCTATCCAACTAAATCCTAGTTTAATTCTTTCTAACGTGTTGTATGCTCCCTCATTCTCATTTAATCTGTTATCTATTGGGCAATTACTTTAGAATCCCAATTTACTTGTCTATTTCAAATCTAATTCTTGTGTTATTCAGGATTGCACTAAGCTAAAAATGATAGGATTAGCCACATTCATTAATGGCTTATATATATTGCAGCCCAAATATTGTTCTCCTGTCCCCTTTGTTTCGAACATTCTTACTGACTTAAACTCTTCCTCTCATGTCGCGAAATTCTCTAACACCTCTTTATGGCACTATCGTTTAGGTCATCTTTCCTTTCCCAAATTAAAAATGGCACAACATCTGGATTCCAAAATAAAAATTACACACAATGAACATTGCTCTATTTGCCCCATGGCTAAGCAATCCAAACTTCCATTCCCCCTTAGTAAATCTACTTCTCAAGCGTGCTTTGACTTAATACACGTAGATATTTGGGGACCTTATAAAATCCACACCGTTCACGGCCACCTATATTTTCTCACCATCGTAGATGATTTTAGCCGTTTCACTTGGATTTATTTGATGAAAACAAAGTCTGAGACACGAACCCTTACCCAACACTTTTTCCAATATGTGCTTACCTAATTCCAAAAGACTATTTAAGTAGTGCGTTCAGATAATGGACCCGAATTTCACATGTCTGAATTTTTTACTTCCAAAGGTATCATTCACCAAACCTTTTGCGTAGAAAGTCCTCAACAAAATGGAATCGTCGAATGAAAACATCGTCACATCCTAAATATTGCTCGTTCACTTAAATTCCAATCGCATATGCCTTCCGCTTATTGGGGGTACTTTGTCACTCACGCGGTCTACCTTATAAACATTACCCCTACACCTTTACTACAAAATCAAACTCCTCATATGCTTTTATATAATAAACCACCATCATACTCTCATCTCCGTGTTTTTGGTTGCTTAGCCTATGCCTCATCCCTTTCTGCTCATCGCACAAAATTTGACTCCCGTAGTCGTCCTTCTATTTTCTTAGGCTATCCCGCACACACAAAAGGATACACTCTCCTCGACATTCACTCACGCTCTATTTTCATCTTTCGAGATGTCATCTTTCACGAAAATATATTTCCCCATCCAGAACAATCTCCACTCAATCCTACTTCGACTAATATTCCTTTACCAATTCCTTTCATTAATGATCTTCCTTTCGAACCTCCATCATCACATCCAACTCCCAATCCCATAATCACTCAAACCCCTCATACGCCACCTTTTAATAATCCTCAAAATCCTCCTCTAATTCCACTATCTCGCCTCCTCCCCCCCCCCTCTCCCCCTTCTCCTACTCGGAAATCTTCTAGGATCTCACATACCCCTTAATACCTGGATGATTATTATTGTTATCTCGTACAAGCTTCATCTACTCCCACCATTTCTATCACAAAAACATCTACTCCTCACTCTTTAGAAAAGGTTCATGATTATCAGTCACTATCTCCAGATCACAAATCTTTTGCATTATTAGTTTCTACTCACTTTGTACCTAAGAGCTACAGTCAGGCCGTCAAACATGCAGATTGGCGACAGTCCATGCAAGCGAAAATTGATGCATTGGAGGCCAACAACACTTGGACAATTGTTCCCCTTCCCCCGAATGTTAAGCCCCTCGGGAACAAATGGGTTTACCTGTTAAAATTTAATTCCGATGGTTCTATTGAAAGACCTAAGTCTCGTCTTGTTGTTCAAGGTTTCACACAACAACCGAGGCATAGATTACATTGAGACCTTCTCCCCAAGTAGCAAAAATGACCATCTGTTCGAATTCTTCTTGCTATTGCCTCTGCCAAATGATGGTTTTTGGAGCAGCTTGATATCAACAATGCATATCTTCATGGTGATCTTAATGAGGATATTTATATGCGGCTACCTCCCTGGCTTTTCTTCTCCTCAACTCTGGGCTCGTTTGCAAACTCATAAAATCTTTATATGGTCTCAAGCAGGTGGCCGAGCAATGGAATCACAAATTTACCACGAGTTAGTGTCACAAGGTTTCTCTCAAGCCGTAAGTGATCCTAGTCTTTTCATTCGCATGCAGCGGTTCTCAATTCATTGCTCTCCTCGTTTATGTTGATGATGTTATCCTCACTGGGAACAATTATGATGACATCTCCTCGGTCAAAAAAATCTTGCATAATACTTTCAAAATCAAAGACCTTAGTCATGTCAAGTATTTTCTCGGTATGGAGACTGCTCGATCTAAAGCTGGTCTAAACATTTGTCAACGAAAATATATACATTGGACTTGCTTGAGCAACATGGCTTTCTTGGTTGAAAACCTGCCATTACTCCTATGGATTCTTCCTACCACTGTTCCAAAGATGATTCACCACTCATTCCTGACAACACTCTCTACCGAAGTCTTATTGGCAAGCTTTTATATCTCACTCACACACGGCCGGATATTTCACACGCCGTCCAACAGCTTTCCCAGTTTCTAGATCATCCCACAGAATTGCATCTCAAAGCTGCTCATCGCATTCTACGGTATCTGAAAGGCTCTCCACCCAAAGGTCTTTTTTTCCCTCTTCATCATTATTACACCTTAGTGCTTTCTCTGATTCTGACTGGGCCGGCTGCTCCGACACGAGACGCTCTACAACAGGTTATTGTGTTTTTTTTGGTTCCTTACTTGTATCTTGGAAGTCTAAAAAGCAACCCACTGTTTCTCGAAGCTCTTCCGAGGCGGAATACCGAGCTATTGCCACCACCACTTGTGAGCTACAATGGCTGAAGTACCTCCTCAATGACTTACTTATACCACATTCCCATGCCATACCATTATTTTGCGACAACCAAAGCGCTTTATACCTCACAACCAATCTCGCCTTCCACGAAAGAACCAAACATATTGAAATTGATTGCCACATAGTCCGTGAAAAAACGCAAACTGGCCTTGTTAAACCTTTACCCATTTCGACCCACTTTCAATTGGCTGACATTTTCACCAAAAATCTTGCCTCTCCTAGATTCAACTTTCTAATCCAATCTCTTGGTCTCATTGACATCTTTTCTCCCAAGCCCAGTTTGAGGGGGCGTGTTACGGATACTCATCATGGAGCAAATCAAGAAATCAATCAAGATAATAATCACAGGAGAAAATCACTCGATTAATTGATTGTGATTGATTGTAATTTATTGTAATTGATTAATTGTATATTTCTTTCCTTTATTACATAGATAGGATTAGTATATATAGGTGATGTATTGTAGAGTTTAATTCATTCAATACAAAAGGAGTTCTTTCTCCCATTTAATCTTTATTTTTTATGCTTTTCTACAGTTGGAGTTCTTGTTTAGTTTCCTCCCTTAGTAGAGTAGGGTTCCAAATGTTTAGTTTTGCAACTTTGAGTTTCGTAAAATTTGAATTATTTGTGGGAAGGAAAATATTTTAAAATCTGAAATCTATATCGATTTTATGTCAACGCTAAAAGATACTTCAAGGGGAGGATTAATTGTGCAAGCCCCAAATGATATAAAGAATAAATTTGTTCGCTAATTGTGAGATTATCAACTCTTATCTCTCATACTTAGGGTTGTTAGATCTAGAACGTGAAGAGGTTCAACATTAGATTATGTGACTCAGATACATAATAAAAACAGACTTGGATCTAAAATTTGATAATATGATTTGATATCACTAAACTCTTATTATAATCACTATTGACGTGACTTCAAAATTTGATAATTTTGTTTGTTGAGCATACTTTATTAGGTATTTTAATACTTAATTAGTTAGATTTAAATGATTGATTTAAGGGAAGTTGCTTCCTTTTGATATTCTTATACTTGATTTGTTTAGATTCAAAAGAAGAAAAATGAGATTTTCTGTAACATCCCATTCCTTAAGCATTTGTATGTGTACCCATTTTGTTATAGTTTTTGATTTGATGATCAACTCTATGGTTCGGGAATTATAAGAATGTCACTACTCGTATCGTAAAAAGTGGGCTCCACCTCCAAGTTGAGTAGTTTTCCAAGCCCATTGTATTTAGTGCATGTTTTACACTTGTCAACCAACACTTGCAAATTTGACACTTGTGTTAAGAAAAGACACATGGCTTTTATCACCTCCATTTTTTTAACCAATAGAAATAAGCTAGAACCTCTAAATATATATCATGAAATTGAATCAAAATAAAAGTTTCATTCGCTCTTCACTGTGGCAGTAACTTTGAGGTATGATTTTCATTTTTTTATTTTTTTTTTGTCTTCTTTTTCGTTTTGTTTTTTTTGTTGTTGTTGTTCATTCTTTTCTTTGTTTCGTATTTTAAATTGGGTAGAATTTATTTTGATATTATTTTTTTTTAATTTGGAACATAATAGATAATTATTGTATAAGTTTATTTATTTTTACAATAATTATGGCATTTTTAATCTTTATAGTTTTTGTAAAATTATTAAGTAGATTTGTATTGAATTTCATGAAGTCTTAATAAACCTTTTCTTATAGACAAGTTTAGTAGCCACTGTTATATTTGAGTAAATTATGTTTTCCTGTTTCAATTTTTTATTTTTATTTTTCTCCAAGAACAACCAGTATGCTTTTGTTATATATATGCACTTTATTCTTCAGTCCATTTGGCCGACATCATATTAAGGAAATATTTGCTGGTTTCTTTATTTTTATTCAAAGCTTGAATCCTTTGAATTCTTGATTTTAATAATTTTTGTAATTTTCCCTTCTACTGTAACTTGCTTTGGCCGAAAAATCAAATGTTTTTTTTATGAAGCTCTCGTAATTGAGAGCTTGAGTTGCTGTTGTTTTTGTTTTTATAAGGTTCTGATTTATTATGGATAAAGGCTATAGGTATACACTTCAATGGTTCAGATTTTCTTATACTTAAATTTCTTGCTCCTGTTTCGTTGTTGCCCGAAAATCTCAGTTAATCAATTCATTGCTATTTTATTCAATATCAGATTCAGGGCTACCAAAATAGTTTAATCGTTCATTTGTAATTTTTTTATAATGTCTATCAACCCCTGTAATCGTTTTGTCTCTTGAGCTCTATGGAAATCTCTAATGGTTAATACATGATTTATATGGTTACCGAATTATGATTTGTTTTTTTTTAAAAAAAACTTTTGGATTTGTTTTGAGCAAGTTGCTGAGAATTATTTTGGTGGATTATTTGAAATATTAATGGAGTGAAACAATTGATTGAATTATTAAGCCACTTGGATTTGTAGGAAGCTTTTGTTTAAGTGAAGGGCTTGATAGCACTATCAGGTGAGTTTCGCAACCCGAAACTTACTAAATTTATTGTGCTTATATTATTTTATAAAACGATTATGTTTTGACAAATGAAGCACTTTGGAAAAGTTTTCAAAATGGAAATTATTTATTCTTCAGTATTTGGTTATCTGTCAATTACTTTAAATTGGAGAAGTTATCCAATTTTTTGTGTAAAATGTGCATTAAAATCGCATATGAGCGGTGCTCCGGATAAGAAAATATTATTTTTGAAATAACCTCTTCTTCACAGGTTCGCTTAAACACAAGTAAGTTTCGGAAAATGCTTGATTTAGGAAAACTGCATTGTTTTTGAAACCATGTACATTGTCATGGCATATTTGAGAAAATGTGCATTTGGACTGGCGGACGGGTGAATATTTTTGAATTAGATTTGAATATGATTATTTTGGTTGGCCTTTATGGTGATATTTTCGATTGTGAAAATTGCATTAAAACCCCGTTCCAACCAGCTTTGATTTGGATACGATTCGAAAATGATTTGATAGCCTGAAGCGCTAGTGGATTGCACTGTACATGGCTATTCACCTGTGCTTGGGCCTCTTCTGCTGGCGTGGAACGCATAGACTCTGGATTGTGGTACCACGTGAAAGAGGGCGTAGTATTCGGGGAGGGTTTGGCCCAACTGGTATTGCGTTTATTTGTGTGGAACATCGTTTTGTGGTGTTCGGTTGCTCTGCGGCGAGTCAGGAGGGGCTCGACGTTGGAGTTAGTCACTAGGTGCGGGCTGGTAGGTGCCCCAGATTTCATAGCCTGGTTTTGTGTTTGGAGAGGCATAAGGTATGAAATTCGAGCTCGTACTGGTGTGAGGCTGGTATTGACTTCAGGATCCGTACTCGTTTTCGTTGAGCCTGACTAGGTTTTGAAAAAAATTGGGTCTCGAGGCTGCGCTGACGTGTCTTGATTCGCTCAGACTTTCCGGTTGCGTCTCGACCTTCCATGTGATTTCGCATTTGAGTTTGATACTCAATAGAAAATATTTTTAACTGCATTACACCCAGTTTGATAAAACATTTGCATACACTCATGAAATTATTATTTGAAAAATACACTGGCACACATGCGAATTCACTGAGCTTTTTAGCTCACACGTTTATTTATGTCATATTTCAGATAGTTGGGATAAGGAAGCCACGGTTTGAACACTTTCTTCGAATCAGTAGGGAACGCGTGGATTTCGTCGTATTTTGGTAACTTATATACGAGATTAGTACAACTATGTAACTCTCGGTTTACGCAAGACTGAATAAGTGAAAATGTTTATTGTAATCGGTACTACTTATAAAGTAAATTTATGTAATATTTCCATCTTTGTAAAAATGTGGTATTTCACTATTTTAGTATTTTTAACCTTTATTGACGTAAACTTCTCGTTTTATATGTACTTCTATACAACTATTCTAGTTTGTCTTGTATTCGTTAGTGCCGAGAGGCACGCTGGTACCCTACTCAACCGCAGTGAACCTAGCGGAGGAGTTCGGGGTGTCACATGTGGTATCAGAGCCCTAGGTTTGATACTAGGTCCGAGATAGAAGGATAGAAGGCCATAGACGACTTTTAGAAGCCTATGGACTAACTTTTTATTACTATTATTAGTTATTTGTTTTGATTTAATATATTAGTTATTTGATTAGTGAGTTTGACCATAAGATTTGATTTGTAGGTTACCAGTATGTCAGACCGTGGAGCAGAGCCTCATTCAGGGCATAGGTGGGTAGTGCAGGCAGGCACTATCACGGACCAGGCAGCTGTATCGGGACACTCTTCGTCTTACTCTCTTAGGGTGCTTGACCCTGAGATTCCTCTTGTTCCCCTTGTTGACTTGTCGGATGATGATTCGGTAGATGGCCCGGTGTTAGGCGAGCCGTCTATAGGTGAGATGGAGGAGGATCCTGAGGAAGATCCTTAGGAGGATCCCGATGAGGACCCTGAGGAGATGTTACCAGGCCCTGAGGAGATATTATTAGTTTCTGAGGCGGTGGTGCATACCGGTGCGGATATAGGGATTCCTACTACGGGAGGTATGATGGATTCTGTTGGGCATTACATCTATTCTGACCTTGGATTTCCCTCAAACTATTTGGCCCCACTGTCGCGTGTACTTCACTTTCATCCCTTCCACCACTGGGTGGATCGTCCAGCTCTATTCCGTGCTTCCAGTGTATGGCACATGTGGATTGCATCCAGCGTCGTGATGCTCAGATAGGAGAGCTTCACCGACAGCTATATCTTTCAGATGTTAGACTGAGCACTAATCGTAGTACCGGCTTGCTGAGATAGCGGAAGTTACCCAGGAGCGAGATCGCCTTTTGCTGATACTTCGAGAGTTTGGTAGGAGGAGTAGATCCTTAGCCCAGGAGGTAGACGATCTTATCAGTGCTAGGTCAGGGGCTCCAGATGATGGGTCCAGTAGGGCATGATTTTATATATGTTTGGGTGGGTTGATATTTTGATTTTTTTTGGTATATAGGTTTAGGTAGGCACACTAACCCATCATATATTTTGGATATTTCTGTGACTTGCTGATGTGGCCAATAAGGCCTGGGATTGTACATGATTCCCACATTTTTGTAGTTTATCAGCATGTTGGGGTGTCTTTGACTTGACTCGGTCCTGCTAGACTTACAGAACCATTTTGTACGAAACAGAAACTACATTTTGGTATATATATATAGATGGCGATGTTTCGGGAATGTGATATTGTACTTTAAATTTCTTCTGTTATTATATGTGATACTATATGTTTAATTCGATTTGTATTATTTTAGTTCTGTAAAATACTAATTATGTTAGCTTTAAGAATATTGTTTTTGTTTAGGATGTCATCTCATTCACGAGCTGTCTCACAATCTTTCGAGAATCGCCCTGACAATCCGCAACAATCACCATCTGAACCGCCAGAAGAAAGAACATAGAGACCGGAACCAACTGGCGCCGAGATTTTGGAACAATTCATGGCGCCGAGATTTGTCATGGCTGACTAAATCTTACTACTTTATGTCGACAATCCACATGCTCATAATGCCTAGATAACCAATCTATTCCAAGTATCACATCATATCCCTCCAAATTTAAAACAATTAAATCTCAAGATAGCACTCTATTCCCAACATAAATATCACATCTCGGGTACACTACATCGGACATTCTAGCTTCTCCCATTGGGGTACTAACTATCATTTGGTATTGCATCTTATAGGTGGGTATCGGAATATGCGATGAAAAATGCATGCTCACAAAAGAATGCGAAGATCCAGGATCAATTAGTACCCTAGCTTGGTGAGAAAAGATTCGTAATGTACCTTCCACAACATCTGCTGATCCATCTATTGGCTGCCCATCCAATGCAAATACCTTAGCTCTCACTTGAGGTTTGTTGTTCTTCTGTTCATTGGCTCCTCATCCAACGGGTGGCCTTCCAACTCTTATGGGTGCCTCATTCAGTGCCTCTTTGGGTGCTGGGCAGTTTCCAGCTCGGTGTCCTGGCTTTCCACATTGAAAACATAATCCCAACTTGCGATAACATGACTCAGCAGTGAGTCCTCCAAGTCCGCAATAAGTACAAGTTTCGCGAGGGACATAGATAGGAGTTTGCCGGCTAGTCCTGTCTGATATAAATCTGGTTCGTGCCTTCTTATTATCATTGCCCCTCCAAGGCCCCTTTTCAAATCGCTTAAAAGAACGAGTGTTTGAACTGCTTGGAGTTTTACTTTGTGTCAAGGCTCGATTAGTCATCTCAGTTCGAGTAGCCGCTTCAACTGCTGCTGCAAATCCCATTGGTGGAAGAGGTGCCAAGGCTCGTTGTAGATCCGCTCGCAATCCCTTAACGAATTGTCGAGTCTTGTTTTCTTCAGTGTCGATTAGCCTTAAACAGTATTTAGCCAATCGGTTAAATTTGGCTGTATACTGTGCTACTGTCGTGTCTCCCTGCTTAAGCTGTTGAAATTGATCCTCCCGTTGCTCCCTAATCCAACAGGGAATGTATTCATTCTTGAAAATTCATCCAGGTCCACGTCTCGCCTTTCAAGGTACGAGTTTCAGAGGTTCTCATCCACCAATCCCAAGCAACTCCTCTAAGTCGGAAAACAGCAAATGTCACTCTTTTAACATCATCATATGCTATGCCAACGTGTCATAAATGTCAGTTAATTGTTCCAGGAACAACTCAACTTTAATTTCTTGCTCGGCCTCTGTAAAGAATTCTGGAGGTCGAAATTTAAGAAATCGCTCCAGTGCCTCATCCATGCCAGATAGCGGTACTCGTTCAACCCTTCGGTTTCCTATGGCTGTACCCAAGAGTTCTGTCATCTTAGCCATGAATTGTTCCACAATCTCGGCGCCAGTTGGTTCTGGTATCAATGTTCTTTCTTCTGGTGGCTCAGATGGTGAATGTGGTGGATTGTCAGGGCGATTCTCGGAAGATTGTGAGACAGCTCGTGAATGAGATGCCATCCTAAACAAAAACAATATTCTTAAAGCTAACATAATTTGTATTTTACAGAGCTAAAATAATACAAATCGAATTAAACATATGGTATCACATATAATAACAGAATAAATATAAAGTACAATATCACATACCCGAAACATCGCCATCTATATATATATATATATACCAAAATGTAGTTTCTGTTTCGTACAAAATGGTTCTGTAAGTCTAGCAGGACCGAGTCAAGTCAAAGACACCCCAACATGCTGATAAACTACAAAAATGTGGGAATCATGTACAATCCCAGGCCTTACTGGCCACATCAGCAAGTCACAAAAATATCCAAAATATATGATGGGTTAGTGTGCCTACCTAAACCCATATACCAAAAACAATCTCGCTCCAAACTCTCGAAGTATCAGCAAAAGGCGATCTCACTCCTGAGTAACCTCCGCTAGCTCAACAAGTCAGGTACTACGATCAGTGCTCAGTCTAACATCTGAAAGATATAGCTGTCGGTGAAGCTCTCCTATCTGAGCATCACGACGCTGGATGCAGTCCACATGTGCCATACACTGGAAGCACGGAATAGAGCTGAACGATCCACCCAGTGGTGGAAGGGATGGAAGTGAAGTACACGGCGACAGTGGGGCCAAATAGTCTGAGGAAAATTCAAGGTCAGAATAGATATAATGCCCAACAGAATCCATCATACCTCCCGTAGTAGGAATCCCTATATCCGCACCGGTATGCACCACCGCCTCAGAAACTGATAATATCTCCTCAGGGCCTGGTAACATCTCCTCAGGGTCCTCATCGGGATCCTCCTCAGGATCTTCCTCAGGATCCTCCTCCATCTCACCTATAGATGGCTCGCCTAACACCGGGCCATCTACTGAATCATCATTCGACAAGTCAACAAGGGGAACAGGAGGAATCTCAGGGTCAAGCACCCTAAGAAAGTAAGACGAAGAGTGTCCCGATACAGCTGCCTGGTCCGTGATAGTGCCTGCCTGCACTACCCACTTATGCCCTGAATGAGGCTCTGCTCCACGGTCATTACATACTGGTAACCTACAAATCAAATCTTATGGTCAAACTTACTAATCAATAACTAATATCTTAAAAAGAAACGAATAACTATTAATAGAAATAAGGAAGTTAGCCCACAAGCTTCTCAAAGTCGTCTAGGTATACTAACTTAAACCTGGCTCTGATACCAACTGTGATCCCCCCAACCCCTCCGCTAGGTTCACTGCGGCTGAATAAGGTACCAGCGTGCCTCTCGGCACTAACGAAAACAAAACAAACTAGAGTAGCCGTACGACATATAAAACAAGAAGTTTACGTCAAAAAGGGTTACAATACTAAAGTAGTAAAATGCAACATTTTTACAAGAATGGAAAGGTTACATAAATTATTTCAAAAGTAGTACAGACTACGATAAACATTTTTATTTATTTCGACTCGCATAAACCGAGAGTTACATAGTTGTAATAATCTCATATACAAGAAACCAAAACACGACAAAATCCTCAAGTTCCCTGCTGATTCGAAGAAGGTGTTCAAACCGTGGCTTCCTTATCTCAATTATCTGAAATATGACATAAATAAACGTGTGAGCCAAAAAGCCCAGTGAATTCGCGCGTGTGCCAGTGTATATTTCAAATAATAATTTCATGAGTGTATGCAAATGTTTTATCAAACTGGGTGTAATGCAGTTAAAAATATTTTCTATTGAGTATCAAACTCAAATGCGAAATCACATGGAAGGTCGAGACGCAACAAGAAAGTCTGAGCAAATCAAGACACGTCAGCGCAGCCTCGAGACCCAATTTTTTTCAAAACCTAATCAGGCTCAACGAAAACGAGTATGGATCCTGAAGTCAATACCAGCCTCACACCAGTACGAGCTCGAATTTCATACCTTATGCCTCTCCAAACACAAAACCAGGCTACGAAATCTAGGGCACCTACCAGCCCGCACCTGGTGACTAACTCCAATGTCGAGCCCCTTCTGACTCGCCGTAGAGCAGCCGAACACCACAAAACGATGTTCCACACAAATAAACGCAATATCGGTTGGGCCAAACCCTCACCGAATACTACGCCCCCTTTCACGTGGTACCACAATCCAGAGTCTATGCGTTCCACGCCAGCGGAAGAGGCCCTAGCACAGGTGACCAGCCATGTATAGTGCAATCCACTTATGCTTCAAGCTATCAAATCATTTTCGAATCGTATCCAAATCAAAGCTGGTCGGAACAGGGTTTTTATGCAATTTTCACAATAAAAATGGCAAATACAAAGGCCATAAAACAAGGTCAAAATTCAAACTCAAATTAAAATATCACCCGTCCGCCAGTCCAAATGTAAATATACACAGTTTATCAAATATGCCACGATGATGCACATGTGTTTCCAAAATCATGCAATTTTCACATAACAAAACATTTTTCCGAAACTTACTAGTGTAAGCGATCCTGCGAAAAAGAGTTATTCAAAATCGTATATTCCTAAACGGAGCACCGCTCCTATGCAATTCTGGTAAGAAATCAATTCCAACTATACAGCTTATCTTATCATATGCCAGAAACTTCAACTTCAATCAAAATGAAGAGCTTTCAAAAAGAAACTAAATTTATTACAACATTATATACTAACCTTAGGTAAGGCTTTACAGTACATGTAATATTATATAAATTAAATTTAAGATCTTACATCAATACCAATAGAAATCACAAAGAAATTGCAGGATTTATTAAACAATGGTGTCTCATATTTCTGTGAAGAACACAAGAAGCAAGTAAAATCTACAATAAATTATGAATATACAGGGCATAAATTTGTGGCTAGAAATTTTGGAAAAATGAATAAGTATCTGGGAGCTTATGCTCTCTGTAATACAAAGTGGAATGCATTGAAATGGGGTATTTATATAGCTCTAAGATGATAGCCAAAAGAATCAGTAAATAATAATATACAATAAAGAGAGAAAGACCTAAATGGATAAAATACATATACAATAAAGAGAGAAAGACCAAAAATAGATAAAATTGCAGTGGTCCTCTCGGCCAAAAAGTAAACAGAACCAGAAATGATGACTTTCCAATTAAATAACCAGAGAAAAGAATGAAAAAGAAACGGAAAGCTCATGAATGATGAATTTCTACTTTGGAAACTTTCCAAAAGAGTAATATATCCAAAACGAAATCACTTTTATAAAATATTATGAGTAATGTAAATAGAGTAAGTTTCGGTTTGCGAAACTCACCTGATAGTGCTAGCTAACCACGTCCTTCACGTAATTTCATGTCTGATTAATTATTAACTATTTATGTGAATCCTTCGCTACATGAGCACGACCCAGGAGGAAGATACTAACTCTGAGGGAGACTCCGTAATGGTACAAAAATAATAGGAAATAAAAGATTATTGAACAAGTTAGTAATAATCATCGGAAAAAAAATAAAACCTCAGGAAATTATTTATCCTTTTGGCTTAATAATGAGCAGAAAGTCATGCTTTGCTAGAAAGCACAATATTAGATGAAAATAAAACAAAGAAAACTCATTTTCTGAAACTAAACTAACAATAGCCTTTTTAATCAATTAAAAAAAAAAAAAAAAAACAACCAGAAGAATGTTTCATTTTTTTTTTTTAAAGCTTCATACAATAGCATTTTTCAGAATCTCCCAAAATCCCCTAATTTTTCCATTAATTTTCAGAAAGAAAAATTACACTAAATTTATGTCCATGATTCATCATTCTACCATCTAATGAATGGAAATTCATTTAAATTAAATCTGATACTGGAAAGGAATTAATTATAAAAAGGGATAAATTTAAAATTTTAAGAAGTTAACAATTTGAGAGTTAAGATATCAGAAATTTAGGAAGTTAATCAAACATTTAAATCCTAAGAGCATCAGGAATTTAAAGTAAATAAAGAAAGTAAAATAATAATAATAAAGAAATAGAAAGGACTTACCTCAAAGTACTACTGCTGCAGGAAGAATGAAACGTTTTACTCCCTCCGTCCCAAATTATCTGTCCACTTTGTATTTTGCACGGGAATTAAGGTTTCATCAAATTCTATAGTGGAATATGGTACAATGTCAAACATGACCCTATTTAATATTACTCTAATTTAATTCTACCTCCTCTTCTCTCTATAGCCTTCTCTCTCCAACATTTAATGTAAGGGTTAGAATTGGAAAAACTGTAATTAATGAACCCTTTATTTAGAAAGTGGAAAAATAATTTGGGACAGATTAAAAAGGAAATGTGGACAGTTATTTTGGGACGGAGGGAGTATTTGAAGAGCATTTGCCATTTATATAGAGAGGCTATTCATCAGTCTAGTAAGTGTTTGTTTGACAAGTGTAAAACATGCACTAAATATGGGCTTGGAAAACTACACAACTTTGGAGCCCACTTTTTTTTTTTTTTTTTTTTATAGTTATATATATATATATATATATATATATATATATATATATACTAAAATTAAATTAAAACAAAAATCATACTACACTACCATACTTAGACTTGTCAAATATTTAATTTAACATATTACGATACGAGTAGTGACATTCTTATAATTCCCGAACCATAGAGTTGATCATCAAATCAAAAACTATAACAAAATGGGTACACATACAAATGCTTACGGAATGGGGTGTTACATTTTCAAACTAGAAAATGGTTTCATTTTTATATATTGGATGAGGATAAGAATTTCATGCATTCATTATGCATGATGTTTTAATTCAAAATTATGTGATGTATTACATCAAAGCAAACTATCTATGTTTTTTTTTTTTTTTTTCGATATTCAGATATTAACTCAACAAACCTGGTGAGAAATTGAGTAGGATAAAAATTATATTTCTTTCATGGATAAATTGGAATTTTAGAGAGATCACTTTTACTGAACTTGGCATGTCTGGTTAGGTAGATTAGTCCACATGTCTAGTTTTATATTACAAATATTTCTATTTAATTATTATTGAGTGATAGGAAATTCTCGCGCAGTTATCTCTAGTTTTCTGACGAAAAATTTTATCTTTTTACTTCGATGACAATCTTGATTCAGTAAAATCTCTTGTAATTATCCGAATTTATCAGCTTTTGAGGTTAGTTTATGTTTTGAGGTTAATCAATTAGGAGATAATTTCTATTCGAAGATAATATCGGAGATGGGAATGCAATCGATGAGAGGGAACGAGGATTATAGTGATGAATTGGCAAGGATGCTGGGAGAAAAACATTGTTGGAGGAAGCAATGAAAGTCATTCATTCTTTCATATAAATTCTTCACTCTTCATATTTCTTCATGGTATTTGGGATACTGAAGTAGCTGCCACAGAGATAATAAATTAAATGATAATCAGGAACAAATAATACATTTGACAAAATAAGATTAGAGTTTAAGGTAATAGAACCAATATCAATTGCATAAGTAAAGGAAACAATGGGTAGACGAATGAGACATGGGTAAAGAGTGATAAGATGTAAATAATTTTAACTTGAAATATGGTGAATAGCTACGGAATCAATAATCCAATGCATTATAGATGAGTAAACACTTATTACCTGAATTAAAAAATAAAGCAGCATCTGACGGCATAGAAATAATATTTATTGAAACTCGCGGGGACTAGATTGCAATATCAGTAATCCATTGTGAATAGTAGAATTGGAAAACTATGGGGATTGGACAATTTCTTCCACAACGCGGTGAACACCAAATCGGACCGTGAAACCGCCATTATTACTGTTGTTGAGTGATAGAATAACATAAGACATCACGGCTCAATTTCCCTTTTGATACCACGGCTCAATTTCTTTATTTTTTTCAATTTTTTTTATATAAAAGAAATAACTTGTTCTAATACTATGCTAAAATGAACTTGTGCATAACTCAATCTTTTAAAATGTACCTCAGGATAGGGTAGATAGCACGAGGCATATAATAAGCAATTATTCACCCATATTAGTCGATGTGAGATCTTTAACATTAAATTAAGAGACTACTGTGTTATTATCACGGGTAAATAATCTTGGTTGGGAAATTTTTTACCTATATTTAAGCAAAAATTCAGTTGTTTATAAAGCAAATTTGAGTCTGTCAAACTAGCACTATTTGAATATTTATTATTTGGCATGCTTGATGAAACTTTGTACAAAGCAATCATAAATTGGTGCATTATCAAGTAGTCTTCCATGGGGACCTAATCCAATCTTCATGTTAATTTTTAAGACTTCGTCGAATCATAAAAGGACAATTTTCCACCATCCACTCCATACAACAAATATATTTTGCCATCCGACCTTTTCCTTTTAAAATATTGTAGACACAAAGGAATTCTATAAACTTTCTTGATTATCTTGCGACAAAAAAAAACATCTTCTATCCCGAATTCCTATTTCCATTTTCTATTTCACTAATAAATTATATCATTTATTCACTCTTTTTCTACAGATTTCTAATAAATTATAGATCTTTTAATTGAAAAAATCGACGCATGTTAACTTCTTATTGATAGTACATAAAATAAAATATAAATTGCGAAAAAGATTATTGCTCTTAAAGACAAGGGTGAAAAAAGAAACTTCATTGATCTTCTCGACTTATAGTCAGAAATTCGATAACGAAAATTTGTATCTGCAATGATTTGGAAGCATAGTCGAACATGAAACACAACGGCGGAACCAAGGGGAAGGGAAAGGATCATCCTCAACATTTTGAAAAACGATACATTTTCAATGTGATTTTTTTTTCCCGCCTTCAATGTTTTTTTTTAAAAAACACTACACAAAAATTAACCCCCGACAAGAAATCTTAACTCCATTCCCTAATGAAAACTCGCTTTGATATTAACAGTTTCCTTATTTACATTTCCCATCTTTTCTAATGTGATAAAACTGCTATAGCAAGAATAATAACGCAGGGGCCATCCAACCCGGATCGATTACGAAACACACTTTTTTTTAAACATACAGACCTCGTAAAGAACACTAATTCCTCACGAAGTGCGTAAAGAACAACTATTCTCAACTGATCGGCACGTGCAGACAAAATGGTGCGGTTTTCAAACATACAGACCCGTAAAGAATACTAATTCCTCACGAAGTGCGTGAAGAACAACTATTCTCGACTGATCGGCACGTTCAGACAAAATGGTGCGATTTTCAAACATACAGACCCGTAAAGAATACTAATTCCTCACGAAGTGCTTGAAGAACAGCTATTCTCCACTGATCGGCACACGTGCAAACAAAAGGGTGATTCCTCCGCACCTACCAACACAAGGATGCCCACCTTCCTGTCATCTTTCCCTATTCTGACTTCTCTGCTTGCAGACATTACAAACAAGATCATACAATTGCTATTCTCTACTTAATTTTCTCTCCTTCCTTCTCCTCGAGTATAAATAACCTTAATCTTCACATGCAGAAAATAATTTCTAGAAACAAAGCTCAGATTAAAATTATACACAGGCAATTGCAATCATCAGTATCACACAAGGCCTTCTGCAGGAACTAACATTGAAATATAACAATAAGCCGAGTTGAGCAAGCGAAATTGGGAGCACAAGGTAAGACAGCCAAAACAACCTTAACTTACAGTATCTAACACATGAAACAAGTCATTTGCACGTAGTAGTCACCACCACTATCCTCTATATCTCTTCTCCTCTTCGTCTCCCCCCAACCGATGGCAACCAGTACACATTTATAGGCAGCATAATTCTACGTTAGCATACGAATATCACTATTCCTTGTCAAATTGTAACTTCTTGTTTTCGCATTACCTAGAACCATGACATGTTATCTAAACATCTCTACGTGAAACTATTTAAATTATTGTGGACACTTATAAAATAAACCTACGGTTTGTACCAAGAGAGTGAAACACAAGAAGCGCGAACTGACACATTATCATCAAGCAGGGCCATACACAGAGGTTGTTACTATTGCTCCGGTGTCCACCACCATGTCCGGGGAATATAAATCCACCGAAACCACTGCCACGGCCACGAGCACCACGGCCACGAGCACCACCCCCACCGCCTCCACCCCCACGAGCACCACCACCGCCGCCTTTTGCAAAGACTGTGGCTATGAGGAAGGTGGCTGAAAATACAAGTGCAAGTGCAATTATGAAGGTCCTTTTCATCTTGTTATAGATTTCTGCGATAGGCAAACGAAAGGTAAAAAATTCTGTAATTTATGGAACCAGTATTTTTACTATGATAGAAAAAATCAGAGAAATGTAACTCGCAATATATTTGTGAAAATCAGAAATAATTCATGAGTAATCGAATTTTAACTAAACACAGGTTACGCTTAACAAATGCACATGTAAACAAATAATCAACTCCACTCCACGAGTAATCGAATAAATCCACAAGAATCTAATAAAGTGCATCAATAGTTTCAGACAGTTATACTTTTAAGTGACAAACAATAACAAAATCGTAATGTGAGGACATGAGGCATGAACCAATCCATGAACTTGCTCTTAGACTCTAAATGATTTGGATACTCCATCCCTTCCATAATATAAGTCGTATAGGACATGTAGCAAAAATTAAGGAAGCAAAAAACAAGGTACTTTGTTACTCAAAATATTAATATTACTCTCTTAAATAAAATTAGTGGTATGTTACCTTGGCACAAAAGCCGTACGCCGGTTTAGTAGTTTCTTAACTTACTTCCTTTCTGATGAGTCTAATTATCTCACGAATCTGCAAAGTGGAAAGGGGACAAAAAGAGGAGAATCAGTAACAAAAGTTTCACGCTTTTGCATCTTGAAAATAAAAATAAAAATGAACCCTTAGATACATAAATAAGTTGGAATCTCAAGAATCTTTAGGTATCGCTCAAAATAAGTTTTGAATTGTTAAAGACAGTACAAAAATAATACTAGTTCGTAAGCTACAGATTTCCCCAGTTCTTCTTGCTATACCCATAAATTGTCATTCGAAACATAGAGTGAAAATTCAAACAAGAAATTCCTATCAGAAAAATCAAGAATTTGCAAAGAAAAAAAAACAGGACATTGAACAAGGAATATCTCAAATTCAACAGAGAAAGAAGTGAAAAAACATAAGAAAAAATAAATCTCAAATTCAATCAGGAAGGTGAACTCCGTTAAAAATGCACTTGTGCCCAACTCAATATCTCAAAAAATACCTCAAATGGAGAAAATTGTCCAAGCCACATAAGTAGCATAAGAAGCAAATATGCACAGACTCATAAGTAGCAAATATGCACACAAACTGTTCGATAATTGATCTTTAACCAACCCTTCACGACCAAAGCTGGACATCTGCGCAGTGATTATCAATAGGGCCAATATTGCACTACTTGGCTTTGATACCATATTAAAAATGAATTTAAACATAACTCAATGCCTCAAAGTGTACCTCGAGAGTGGAGAATTACTCAAATCATATAAAGACCAAATATGTACACAAACAAATTAGTTAACAAAGTAAATCAAAGCAAAACACACACACAAAGGGGGGGAAAGGAAAAGAAAAGAAAAGCACATACTTTCATGAACCTGAATCATGAAAAAAAATAAAAGAAGTTTTGGTAGAAATAACATTAGAACTCGTACCCAAGAAATTTAACCAACAAGTTCTTCATAAAAAAGAGATAAAAAATAATTAAAAAAGACCTTCATTTACTAATTTTCAATCCAATTTGAAATTACTCACCTAAAAATTACTGTCGGAAAAGAGATTAAAATAATGAGGAAATCGATTGAAATATGACGCTATAACGCTCGGAAAGAGATTGTAAAAGTAAGAATCGAGGAGGAAAAAGCAGAGGTAATTTGTTGTTGGGAAATGGTAATAATAATAATTGGGTAATGCATATAGGTTTGGATATATAGATATTACTAGTACTCATTGCCATTTTTTAATGGTCTGAAATTTTCCAAAAGGAGCATAAGTTGCTCGATCCTATATGGAGGAAGAAATACTTTCGGTTCCTCCACAATGCCTGTCGGATCGGGTGATGGAGGCTCTAGAGGAGTGTGTATCGTCTTTTTGTGTACAAAAAATACTTTCGGAGTTGGATAGACTTCACCTTCCCCCACAATAGAGTGGGCCCACTTTGCTTAGTTCGACCTCACTGTGCGACATTTGTCCAAGTTCACGTGACTTTTCATGGATATAGCCATATCCAAAAAAAAAATCGACATGGTTCGGGGGTGACAGATTGTGTAGAAAAGACGCATGTTCAAATCTTAACAACTGCAGTATGGAAGTTTCAATCCTCTAATATGGGGGTGACTTCTTGCGGTGGGTTAAAATAAGACATCTCACCAATCGAGTTAATGTGTCACATTAATTTACATCCTCCACAGTTTCTATCAGATTGGGAGATGGGAGCCTATGGGTGTGGGTATATCCTTTGTGTGTAGGAGCCATATTCAAAATAATAATAATAATAAATTGAGTCACAACTCTAAGAGTCTTAGCTCCCCATTATTAGATTAGTGGAGAAGTTAAATTGCAAAATATGTCTCAATTAGGGTTCTATGAGAGTTGTTTATACGTGAACAACGTATAAGGGCCTAATTTATACACTTGACAGTGAATTGAAACTCTCACCTATAAGTGAAGGCATGGTTAGCATAACATTAACTCGTGATGAATTTTTCAATTGAGTTATGTGTCAGAGACATATACACTTGCTTTCTTGCTAATAGGATGTGTGGGCTCACTTTCAATTTGGATAGCAAGAAATGATTCAACACCCGTATTATATAAACACGTGCTTATACATGATTCTATAAATATATCAGTTAGACCATTTAAAAGTTGGCTTCTTGTCTAAAAAAAATTGTCGTAAAGGTTTTTGAGCACTGAAGGCGATTGCTCATCGCACGCTCTACGTCGCTGGGGAGGAAAGATAAGCTCCATGGGGAGGAGAAATTATTTCGCCTCATTATGGAAAGATATAGGAATCGAACATGGGACCTCCGCCCTGTGTTCGTGTAGCCTTACCACTTTTGTTACCCGATTCCTGTATTAAAGATTGAGAAAATGATTTATATGTGAAAGTAGATGTAGAGTTGAAAGTGAAAAAAAAATAAATGTAATGAAGAATGGGTTGGAGTAGTGCACAAAACGACGGAGAAGTCATTTTTGTTCAATACTCTACTAAATCGATTTTGATTGTTGAATAGTTTGATATTACAATCAAGATTAGTATTTTACATAATATATGTAAATTAAAAGATTTAAAATTACAAATTTTTGTGTAAATTATTTAGGAAATTTTTTTTCCTATAGTAACATTTTTTTTTTCTAGTCACAAAAATATTTGTATAGAGAATTTTTACTGTATAGTCTTTTTTTTCCACCGTTATCTCCTTTTCCAAAATGCTTGTCCTTTTGCAAATGGTAAGAATTACTACGTTGCTTTAAAGGGCAAAAAATCCTCTGTCCCGTGTGTGTTCCTAACCAATCACAATTCACCCTGTGTATATATAATTGAAAAAAATAATTATATAGTAAATTCTGATTGGTTGGGACAGAATTAGGGACAGGAATGAGGACAGACAATTTTCACTCGCTTTAAAGCTACATTAACATATGAATATAATTTTCTTATAATTTATTATGCTAGTAAAATTAATTAAAAATGCAATAAAAACAATTTTTTTATCTATTCTTTCTTAGTATATGCAAAATAAAATAAAATATTAAAGGTCTTATATCGTGAAATAAATGAAATACTTTTTAAAACTTATACCATTGTAAAGTTTGAGGATCAGATTTCCATCTTTTCCAGTAAAAGAAGACCATTAGTGCAAATCAAGTAACAACAGAAAATGACAAGGGACTATAGCACAGCTTGCTTAATCACTTCCCGACTATCCATACATTTTAAGTTCAACACTCAGTGTCCACTTTCTCATTAAAATAATAACAATAATACTATCTGTCTTAAATTTATTATTCTATTTCTATTTTAATTTGTTGCAAAATGAATGTTAACTCTCTTTAGTATGGGCCAACCACGAGGGTTCGATTCTCTTTGTGGACTTCGACTCTCGTGAGATTTTCCCGCGATGATAAGATTTATAAGAGCAGTATGGGTCAGACCCTCCCCCGCTAGCAGTCACGCTACGGGCCAACCACATGCCGAGTTCGGATTAGTCACCACGTTGGTGGTGGACACCGGGTGCCCCTCGGGGTTAAAAAAAAAAGTGCCCTTAATTAATACTCCAAAAAATAAAGCAATTAATAGAGAGTTGCATGGAAGTCCACATTCTGTCCAAAATGAATATAGAAAATAAATAATGTAGGGATAATTAGTCAATAAACCCACAATTTTTGTAAAAATACTTATATTTTATAACAAAAAATAACTCCTAAAAAGATTTATACTTTGAATCGGTGGGAGTAACTAAAATCATATATTTAAGGGGATATAAGGCTTTACCATTAGTATTAATGAATAAAGATATTATAGTAATTTACTTTCAGTTAAACTATTCCCCTTAATTATGATGAAAGTTAAACGTAGACATTTAATTTGGAACGGAGGGAGTCCTAATTAAAAACTAACATTGGAAATCTACATTTATGATTAAACAGGCCAAGTTCAAGGATGATGTTACATTGATAATAATACATTACAACAACATGGTACATGTGGAGCTACAAAACACAGATAGAAGGTTGCTGCTATCTCAAACCTATCTCCTGTTCATCTTCCTCATCACCTGACAGCCTCATTTTCTTTACATCTCTTTGTCCATTTCTTCCCTTCTTTGGCTTTCCCCTGAAACAAAACCACATTCTTTATGCATTACACAAATTGGATATAAAACATCCAGTCTTTGAGGTAGCAAGATTTAAATAAATGTTTTATCTCGAAATCAATGGACGAGTAATGAAAATTTTCACCACATTTCCTCAAAATTAACTTACTGTCCATTGATTGCTATACTTCCGGCCTTGAGCCGACCTTGACCAGCATCGGGTTTTCCATCTGTACTCAAAACATATAGAAGCAGAAAGATCAGAATCCATAGCTACCCAGGGAAACATGTACACTTTAGAACCTAGGAAAAGAATCGACCTTCTCGTCCAACTCCAAGCTCTTCCGTCTAAACAAAAACAAATTAAGCACGAAGTTATAAAAGCTTAGAAAGGGAAAAACGCCTCTTACATCCACCAAATGACCAGTAAGTTTTTTTTTTTTTTTTGTTGGGGAGGGGGGTTAGGTTATAATTCTTGTCTTGGGAAAAAAAAAAGAAAAACTTGAGTTATCCATATGTTTTTTTACCATGAGCTTGCTAAATTCTTCTAAAACTATGACTTGCATTATACTATAGAATGAGCTTCAAACTCCAATACTGGTTAATAGCAAAGTTTATTAATTTCCAGATATTTAGGAACAAAGATTTTAAAGAACAACATACTATGTAATTGGTAATAAGATATGCAACATATAAATGCTGTTTGTTAATTGATGAGTTATTTTTTTTCCTAATTATTTATCATTTCAGGAGTGGAGAACGCCATGTGAAGGTGCCCTATTTGTTTGTCCAAGAGAGTATCTTGCACTAAAGATTTTGGAGTTTCTAGTTCAGAAGTAAATATGGAAGAAACTGGTCGGGCAACCAAACTACAATAGAAGCACGACTCGTTCCAAATAAGTTCTCTTTATGGTTCACATCACAGAATAAAAATAATTTTCTTCAAACTTAAATAAGACTACCACTATGTTATACGATAACTTGTGATCATGGCATAAGTTCAATCTTGCAATGTATAAACCATCAAGGTTGTTAACCATAGTTTTAAGTACATATTGCATTTCTCTTTATGGTTCATATCACAGAATAATAATAATTTTCTTCAAATTTAAATAAGACTACCACTATGTTATACGATAACTTGTGATCATGGCATAAGTTCAATCTTGCAATGCATAAACCATCAAGGTTGTTAACCAGAGTTTTAAGCACATATTGCATTCGTGAACTAAACATACCGCTGGTGAAGTAACAGAGGACAATGAGAATACTCTATCCTCTGGCTGGAACTTTTTGGATCTCTTTAGGCTGTCACAAAATGTAGAAATCAATTAGAGCTACACAATCACTGATAAAACATGCCAAAAAAAAAGAAAAAAAAAGAAAAAAAGATAGCAATGTGCCTCGTATTGCGAGAATTATACGAGACCAGGAAAACAGAATTTTTTGTCATAACTTCTTTTTCCCCCCGGGGGGGGGGGGGTTGCAAGGAAGGAAGAGTGCTCAATATAGTGATTAATCCATTCCAATCAGCTATCATCATACTCGCTCTCCTTAATCCCTTATAGTTTCCAGCCAACCACCAGATGTAGGTTCAAATGCAGAAATAGTTTAAGAATATACCTACACAACTATTATGGTAAGAACAAAGAAGTTTGAGAAAAAAATGAAGAAATGCTAACAAGAGAAATTTCTCAATCTTAATTATGCAGGTCATACAAACCAAAGACAAAAGAGGAAAAAAGAAAATATCTATTTTACTGCAGGGCCAGCCTCGATAATTAAAAAAGAAGCCTTATTCCATGTGAAGTTGTTTTAAAACAAGCATATGAATATGACACAAATGTGAGGGCAAGATAGCAGAGGACATCAACATAAGAGTGTAATCTACTACAAGTACATTTAAAAGTTGCATACTTTGATGTGGTTTTGGATGAAGAAAGGAACCCTTCAAAGCCCTTGAAAGCATTTCCAAAATTGCTTGTTTCTTGTAAATAACTTGTCTCTAATTCATAAACCTACAACAACGCCCATAAGCTATGATTCAAAAATCATGAACTTATTCATAAAAGATCAAGCAAAAAACTAGTTAAGAATCAAAACACCAACCGTGTCCACAAATTCGACTAATCATCCAAAATTCACTTCGTGATGCTGGTTAACAAGTGAACAAGCAAAATATACATGCATAAACAACTACTACACAGCTGCCTTAGAAAATCACAAGGATAGTAACCTAAAGACATGATTTCAACTAAAACGGTCAATCTTTCATTACCAGTTCATTATTTACATTTACATACAAAAAAATACATAAAGGATTTGGGGCCGCAACAATTTTGTCCAACTGTTGCGGGCGGTTATTGTTGGGTTAAAGAGCCTAGAGTACTGAACACGGGCCAAATGTTTTGGGGGCTTTTCTGATCATGGGCCATCCACTTAAAATTGTAATTAGAGCTTCGTCTCTTCTTATAAATATCCTACTTATGTAACCTAAATATTGTATCTCTACATAGTGAAATATCATGGCTTGGCAGCGCCCCAAGCGTAGTCAATTCCTTGACGAACTGGGTTAACAATTCCGTGTGTCTTTCTTTATCACTATTAGTGCAGTGTCTGCACTATATTGTGTAGTTTTACACTATTAAGTGCATTTACTATTAAGTGCATTTAGTACTACTCAATTGTATGACCAACCTCCCACAACAATTGAAAAATCCAACTGGTACGGCCCCAAATCCGTACATATAATGCTATCAGCTTGCTTGTATAACACATACACTTGAAACACAAATTTCACCAGACTACAATCCATATAAAATTAACAAATAAAACAAATTCATTTCAACCAAAAACAAAAAAAGCAATAAAAGCACCTGTTTTTCGACATTTAGGAGCTCTTCTTGAAGCTTCTGTCTCTTGCTCACTAAAGATGTAAGCATGGATTTAGGGTTATGAGACCCCCTATGCCCTAAAATTTATCCAATTAAAAAGAAATCAATAATTGCAAACAAATTCCCATCTCCAGAATTAGAAATTGCTAAGAACAAAATCTTAAAATTGCAACCAAAACTGGAAAATGGAAAAAAATTGAAGGTATTTATTTAAAAATTAATCAAAGTAATTACCTTGAATTTCCATTGTCAGCTCTGGAATTAAAGCTCAATTGAAGCGGGGAAAGCAACTGTAATTCAAACTTAGGGCACAAAATCTTTATGGCTTTTATCTATCTGATGATAGAGTAACTGATTATTGTTTTATATATTTACTCTTTTACCCTTCATTTTTATTTTATAGTTTTATCTAATCAAATTTAGTACTTTAATTATTGACTAACGGTGATGAACATGGAATTAAAATGCAACTATCCTTAATAAAATGGAAAAATAAAATAAGACAAAAACAATATCTCATTGAATATGTATGACAAGGCAAATCAATGAATACACTGTAACTAATATATTAATGCAATAATAAGTGTTATAATAGGAATATATTGGTCATTTGTGTCTATTAAAGTATCAATTTAATAATTTAATTATTGACTAACGGTGTTGAGACTTTACTGGTTTATTTTGGACATGGAATTAAAATGCAACTATCCTTTAATAAAATAAACATTTAAAGCACAAGTGTGATGCCAAAAAATCAAAATAAAAAAATTGAAGGGCAATATTGTCATTACAAAAAAGGCCAACGCGTGTCCAACAAATCAGTGCGTACAAATGAAGCCACTGTATCACTAGACAAAAACAAAATAATATTTTGTCGGTCATAAATTGAGTATTTTATTTTTATTTTACTTCATTTTAAAATGAATGTTTATTTTTTTTTATAATTATTATATTTCTCTTTTGACTCACATAATCTCCTATATTTAAAATAAGCGGGTTTCAATGACTTATGAGTCATGCCATTATTAGTATCAAATAAATGAGGATATATTAAATCAAATCATTTTCTTAAACTAGAATAAAAGTTAAATGTGAATATTTAATTTGAGATAAAAAATACTCCCTCCATTCCCTATTAATTGTCGTTTAGGAGATATCTAGGTATCCAAATTAATTGTCGTTTAAGGTTATTTTATTAGTTGTCAACAATTTATTTCAATTATACCCTCAACATTTTCCTTTTTTTTCTTTATGATGTATTAGTGAGAGAGAGGGAAGGTGGGGGTAATATTGGAAATTTATGTGAAAATGACAACTTCCTTAATTTTCTCAAATTGTCTAAAGAGTCTTATATTTAGGAATGGAGGGAGTACTCAACAACATTTAAATAATTTAAAATTGAATGTTTTATTTTCAAATTCAATCAAAATATTAATATTATTTTCTTAAATAAATTTAAAAAAATAATATTAATATTTTAACTAAAAAATATTTATTTTTTATTTTATTAATTTACGCTACGTATTCTAAATTATATTTCGGGATTAAAGGAGTATTCACTCAAATTGGATCTCCTTTCTCTTTTTTTCCTTTATTATTTTTTGTACGGTGGCTGCCTTTTGTTCTCTATTTTCTCTGTATTATTCTTTTGTCAAAAAACAAACAGCCCCCAATTACTCACAGCTCTCAGCAGCAGCCATGTCTTTCAGAGGAGTAAGATTCACTTTTTGCATTATTATTTTATTAGTTTTTATTCCTTTCCATTTTCTTGATCCTTTGTGAATCTATCAATTTTCAATTTCTTGCATGCTACAAAATCTTAATCTGTATCCGATTTATGTGTAGAATTTTTATTCTTTTTATTTTTCTGCTTTAAAATTTTTCTCTAATCTCGACTTTTGATCGCAAAGAGCAGCAGAAAGATATGAATCATATAATGCTTTTAAGTTCTGCATCCTTTGTTTTCTTGATCTGGGTTTCTATGAAATCTTGAATTTTCGGGTTTAAATTTTACTTTTTACCTTTTGTTTGGATTCATAGTATTTGCACATAAATCAAAATGATTATTGGGTCTGCCTTCTCTATAACCTTTTGGCTTTGATTTGAGGACATGATTCCGTAGAAAGCGTGACGATATAGGTTATGTCAGTATTTGATCCATCTGTTTTAGTGGTAGTGGTATTCTGCGAGCAGTCACCTTGTGCATTTATTGTCAAAGTTTAGGTCTGTCTAGGCGTCTACTATCCCTCCCCGCTCATACCCCAATTATTGGGGAACTTAATGAGTTATGTTATGGTTGCATTTTGAGTATTTATTTGGATGTTTCTCTTGTATTTACGTGGTATTTATTGATGGTCTTTTTTAAATGGGAATTCTGGAGTTGTGTTACTAGGAGTCATATTGGGATACTAAGATTATTTAATTGAAGAATTTGATCTAATGTAAATTCTTGCTCCTTTCTCTAATTTCACAAGTGTAGTTCTGCTATTAAATGTGTATATAATGGATGCTTATTTCAGGGTCTCGGTGGAAAGGATAAAACTTTGTGTGGTTTTAGTAATGTTTAGTTGCTTTCACATTTTGGTCGTTATGACATCAGAAATAGCATTTGTATTCATTCATTTGCTCTTCTATGCATAGACGGAACTAGAAATTTGAATCTTAGGGGTGGGGAATCTATAAGGGAGCTTCCGGAAAAATATATTGGGAAGCGAACTAAAAGACAAGTGACTATAAAAGCCTACAAAATCAGTAACTTTAAAAAATGTTGCGGGGGATTGGGGGTTCTGCCACCCGCCCCGCTTGGTTCTATCTATGCTTCTATATATACATAGTACCATCAAGTTGAGGCTTAAGTCTTAAATCATAACTGCTGAATATGCTAAAATTTATAAAACTTGAGTGCCCCTTTTCTTTTTTTGTTTTTATTATTCCTTTGTTGGTTGAGCTCAAAGTTTCGGATTGTTTAGCTTTAAGACATTGTACATGAGTGTCTTCTTCCTGATATTTTTGTTTCTGTTTTTACATCTATCAGGGTTAGGCAATTAGGTACACCAAATATGGTCTTTATAAGATTCCTAGTCCAAATGATTAAGTTTGGTGAATATCCAGTCGATTCTGTTATTTTATTGTTTGATGGCTGTTAAAAATATTTTTTTATGAATATTTTTAACTTCTGTTATGTTTCCGTTTTCTGTTTGGACAAGAACTTATACATTTTGTTAATATTTCAGACAAATGCGTCATCCGGCATGGGTGTCGCTGATCATAGCAAAAGCACATTTATGGAGCTGCAAAGGAAGAAAGTGCACCGCTATGTGATTTTTAAGATTGATGAGAAGAAAAAAGAGGTGGTGGTTGAAAAGACTGGAAGCCCATCTGAAAGCTATGAAGATTTCACTGCATCTCTGCCTGACAATGATTGCCGATATGCAGTCTACGACTATGATTTTGTAACTTCTGAGAACTGTAAAAAGAGCAAGATCTTCTTTATAGCATGGTCAGTTTTCTTTACTTTTGGTATTCTCATTGTTTGACTTGTGCAATTTTATGCGGTGACAAAAAGCAAGGTTTTTTAATACTTTATGACGCGCTTTAGCATTTTGCAAATATATGTAGGATTGCTTTCTTCATAGATGGTACCCGAACTTTGCCTTTCTGTAGAGGGTGGTGTTGGGGTTGGGGGGGTTTGGGGGGGGAGAGAGGATCTATAGGAGGAGTTTTGAAAAAATAATTTTGGAGGGCTAATTTAGAAAATGAGTGACTAAAAGCCTAGAAAATCAATACCTATAAAGCAATCTTCAAAATGTCAGAGGTGCCCTCCCCCCCCGAATTCAGTTGAGAGATATTCACACAATACAAGATCACAACATTGTATATATTTTGGCCCCTCCACATCTTTGATCCTGCATCCTCCTCTGCATAAATTGATATACCGTTCTTGACTTCATCAACTAGTTGTATTCAAAAGGAGTATTAGTTTCTTTATTTGTTCCGTAATTTAATTTGTTTGTGAGTATATTTCTCAGAGTGGAATAATAGTTTTAGTAAGAACATCAGTAAACCACGAGGCTTGCTTGAATTAGGTTTTGTAAACCTGTGTTACCGAATTATCAGATGCTCAGTCTTTCAAGTGTCTGTCAATCTTTTTCAGTTAGTCTTTTTATACATCTAGCTCAGTCCTACAATTTACCTAAACACAAGTTATTTTCTTGGAGTTATTTAGTATAGTTTATCTTTGTCAGCATACTTTGACCGAGGAACAAGGAAATTTGATGTCATACTGATGTTCTTTTTCTCTTAAATCAGGTCTCCCGCTGTTTCCCGAATTCGCGCAAAAATGCTCTACGCCACATCCAAGGATAGGTTCAGAAGGGAGCTGGCAGGAATTCATTATGAGATACAAGCGACTGATCCAACTGAAATGGAGCTCGAAGTTCTCCAAGAGCGCGCTAATTAAACCATTGTTATCTATCTTGCTCCTACCTAATCATTAACCGAAAAAAGCGGCATCTTGGTTCAAATATTAGGCTGTCCAGGAACCTGTTTCTGGCACACAAAACAGATATATATGGTTTTAGTCATAAATAATTTTGTTCCTGGGAAGGCTGATTAGGAGCTCTTGCACTCAAAAGTGTTCCAACTTTTGGGGTTATGAGGCATCTTTAATGATGATTCCCAGATGAAAAAGTGGTTTGGTTATGATATGGATTCTGATTATAAAGTTAAAATCAATTATCGTATAATGTATCTTGTTATATCTGTGATAATGTTTTGCTTATTTAATTTAGTGGTGACAATGACATACCAACTACCGACTTGAGTGGGCTATATCCCTATCCAATTATGGAGCCGATACATTTTTTTTCTTCAATATGCACTAATACGATTTCAATCGTTGTTTTTTTTTAATTTTACAGTTTTTTTTTTACGCCCGTTGGGCGATGCCCCATGAGCGGGGAGATAGAACTGCCTCACTAGAGGAGGAGAGAGTAATCCTAGAAAGGAAGTCAAATTAAAGCATGTCCCATGTGCGGGAAGAATATCGAACCCACGACCACCCTTGCCCCACTGGACTAAGCAACCTTTGAAAATACTTATTCTTCAACTGAAAATAGTTGCTTTAAAAAATAATTAGGAATATGATGTTATATTATATCTCTCTGGCGTTTGTGCACCCAAAGGTAATGTTCCGACTCATGTTTTGATTGGTATCGAGTTGTGCCTATTTAGGGTGTGCTTAGTTTGTGTTTGAGTTTGGTCTGGTTTGAAACTCATATCCAGACCCAAACTAGCTTTGTATTGAGCCTGAGAATGAAATCTGAAGTGTTAAATCATCCCCAGACCAAATCCCGGACTCAATCCAAAGCTGATTTGGGTATGAGTTTGAGTCTCAAACCAGACCAAACCCAAATCAGACTCAATCAAAACACACCCTTATTTCTGACTAGGTGATGCCACATAATAGAAATATATTTTTTGTTCACCCCGAAGGGTACTCGATGTTTACCGTCGGCGTGGTGATTAATTCAGGTCTAAACTATAATTGGCTAGTAGCATGACTGCTAGCGGGGAAGGCCGGTCATAATAGAAATATATTTTTTGTTCACCCCAAAGGGTACTCGATGTTCACCGTCAATGTGGTGACTAATTCGGGTCTTACCTATAATTGGCTCGTAACATGACTGCTGGCGGGGAAGGCTGGTCATACTACTCTTTTTAGATGGTATATTCACCGAAAAAATCGAGATATAACAACTTCAATCAGTTATCCGAAAATTCAAAGTTGTTTTCAAAAACAATTTGATAACGGGTTTGAGTAGTGAGTCAACGAGGGTAGACCACACGGCATGGAGACAGGATAGACTCGAGAACTTACTGATAAGATGTTATGGAACATTGTATGCTTTTGTCCTCGAGAATTAATTTTTTTTTAGATATTTCGAGAAAAATGAATTCGTTATTAAATTATAAAATAAAAATTCTGTCTGAAAAGTAAAAGAAACGTATTTGAGATGGCTATGACATTGCCTTATGATGTTGTGGTGAAATCTAGAATCTTTAGTATATAAGAACCGGATTGGTACAAGTTTTTCCTGACAAGTTTGCTTTTGATTGGCTCATCAAAATTCTACTAAAAATAATGCGTTTGTTGTCATCCCCACCATCAAATGGGTTCGACTATCGTGCTGAATAAGAAAAAAATTAATTATGTTTATGCAAGATTTATTTTTACCTTTTTTTGTAAATAAAAAATTTGAGTGGGTTTGACTCCGGTCACTACCTTAGGCATTATAAATCGCTTATAAAGTATTTACAGATCACCCACCAACACAGTTCTCACGTCTAGGGTGAGCATAAAATTTGAATTGGCCAATTCAGTCATTTGAATTCGATTTTTTCATACATAAAAAAAATTGATCGAATTCGAATTGACCAAATTGGTGAATTCGAAATTCATTTTTGACCGAATTGGAGCAGATTCAGTTATGAGCTGTATATATTTATTATATAATAATAATATTATTAATATTATTATAATACTATATATATTTATTATATAATATTATTATTAATTTATTTAAAATGTCCAATTCGAATTCGGTTTGACCGAATTCAAAATTGGTCAGACCAAAATCGCCCCAATTTCGCCTAATTCGAATTCAGTCACTCCCGAATTACCGAAACCAAATTACCAAATTCAATTCGAATTCGGTTGGAATTCGGCAAAAACCGAATTTGCACACCCTACTCACGTCGGCAGCGAGAATTGAACACTTGACTTTTGTAAGGATGTGCCAAATCATTACTAACCAAGCCAATTTGTGTTGGTTATTTATTTTTATCTTTGTATCAATAAGTAGAGAAAAACTCTTTATGTATACATAAGTTATTATTTTTAGTTAGCAAACTTTTATTTTATATCTTTCATGGTCTAAACTATTTTTGAACAAATACTTTTGTCAAATTAGTGTAAAATCAGTTGTTTACGATCACTTTTAATCACATATTCTACACATATCACTAGTGTTAAGGTTAAATTGACAGAAATTCCCTTAAAACAGACAAACATGTACAAAACACGTTTTCAATAGTGGCAAAAAATCACAATTTTTGCAATAATTTAACAAAAGCATTAATTTGAAAATAGTTTAGAAACAGAATGACTAAAATAAAAATCACTAACAAAAAAAATTAACTTTTTCCTTAATAAGTATTCTTCACGTAGTGAACAGTCTTCAGAATAATTTTTTTTTTTTTTTCAAAAATATTTAAAAAAAGTTATCATGAAAGCTGTTCGGCTCAATTAAGAACACCCATACTACTTGAATATGAACAAGTTTTCTTTTTTTAGGTAAGTAAAATGAACACGCGTGAAATTTACCTTGTTAAGCATAATAACCAAACCCACCACCAAGTACTCCAAAGACGAAAAAAGACATATTCTCCTGTAAAGATTCTAAAGGACTCGTGAAGTTATTTTATTACTCTCGCTCCTTAAATTGAAAATTTACTTTTTCTAATTATTTTATAGATAGTGTTAGGTGGCAAAAATAATTAATTAGAATTTAGGGTAAAAATATAAAATACCGTAAAATTCTTTAGAGGGGTCAAAGATATTTTATAATTTATTATAATGTAAAGTGTGAAAAAATACCGTAAAATCTTTTAAAAAAATAATAGAGTGTCAATTTTATTGTATAGTCAATTATTACAAATTATTGAAATAATTAATTATTTCTCTTATTTTATATAGAAATTAGACATTCAATTTTAAAGGATTATCTTTATCTTAAAGACTGCAGTAAATTTTCTTTCTTTTCAATGGTAACTTTATTTAATATATTTTGTTGCTCAACTATTCTTGGCAGTTTGTCATTGATTTCAATCCACTTTATCCCATTTCACGTGGAATTGAAATGATCTTTGATTTCAGCCCACTTGATCCCATTTCACATGGCAGTTTGTCCTGATTAAGAATAACTCCATGAAGAATTCAAGATTTTGTCTTCAGCCCATCAATCTTGCTACTGATAACTCCTCTTCCTGGTAGTAGCTTTTCTTGATTTTGTCTTTATAAGTTTTTCACCTGATTTTCATATACAAATTCTATAATATTTCATTCTTGCATAAAGGGCACACTTTTTTTGGTATACGAAGAGTTTTGAGTGGTATTTGGAAGCAGTGACTTTGTGCATTTATTACCGTACTTGATTGTATGAGGTGATTTTGAGGTTTTAAGTGAAAAAGGGGTCAGTTTTTCTTGGGTTTTCAGGGGTTTTTGTGTATAGATTTCTGCTCTGAAGTGGGTTTTACTAAGATTTGAACAAAATTGAATCTTGAAATCTACTTGGGACTTGGGGGAACTGGGATTTTGATATGGTTGAACTGTTTAATGTGATGATTTGATTTAGGGATTTGAATTTTGAAGAAAGATGGGTAGTAAGAGTAAGACCATAGTGT
This sequence comes from Vinca minor, assembly GCA_026122235.1. Taxonomy (NCBI): domain Eukaryota; kingdom Viridiplantae; phylum Streptophyta; class Magnoliopsida; order Gentianales; family Apocynaceae; genus Vinca; species Vinca minor. Next base: position 6,851,786 of record JAOCZM010000026.1, read on the forward strand.
GGTTTAGAAGGGATTTGAGAATTGAGGACAATCCTGCTTTAGCTGCTGCTTCTAGAGATGGGAGTGTATTGCCCTTATTTATATGGTGCCCTAAAGAAGAAGGGCATTTTTATCCGGGTCGAGCTTCAAGATGGTGGTTGAAGCAGTCTCTTATTCAGTTGGAACATTCATTGAGATCTCTTGGAGCTGAATTAGTACTCATCAAAACTCAGAGTACTTTAGATACCCTCTTGAATTGCATTAGTGCTGTTGGGGCAACAAAAGTGGTTTATAATCACCTTTACGGTCAGTCACAATTCATTTCGAGTTACATACTTTGATGCACTAAGAGTTCAAATGATCTTGCATTATACTCTGAATATGTTTGTAGTAGAATTATGATTCACTACTTTGTTCTTTTTAGAAGATTTGTGTAAGTGTTTTTTTTGTGAAAATCTATAAAGATGCAGAAATGTTAATTTACCAATAAGAGGATTTAGATCAAGAATTTTATCACCCTAAAGTAAAAGCTACGAGAAGAAAAACACGATAAGGAATGTTCTTGTCAAAATTGTGGTGAGAGTGGAACTTAGCGCTTTCGAAAAATTATAAGTAGAATTCTTGGAACATAATGCGAAAAGGAAAAACGAAGAAAGGTATAACTCTCTAAATTTGTCATTGGCCGTTTCTCTTTTCAGATCCTGTTTCATTGGTTCGCGATCACAATATTAAACAGAAGCTAGGGGAGCTTGGTGTTTCTGTACAAAGTTATAACGGAGATTTGTTGTACGAGCCATGGGAAGTGTACGATGAAAAAGGACACGCTTTTACAACTTTCGATGCATATTGGACCAAATGCTTGCGATTACAAAGTGAACCTGCTTCTAATCTTCCTCCATGGAAATTGGTTCCAGCTGCAGGTATGTTTCGCTATTTTTAAGACCAATTTAAGATAATAAAAAAAAACAAATGGAAAGCTGAATGCAATTCTTTCATCCCTACTAGCAGGATCGGTTGATAAGTGTTCGATTGATGGATTGGGTCTTGAAAATGAATTAGAGAAGTCTAGTAATGCTTTACTAGGACGAGGATGGTCACCGGGCTGGATCAATGCTGATAAAACTTATACCGAATTTGTGGAACACCATCTGCTTAGTTATTCAAAAGACAGGCATAAAGTTGCAGGGAACTCGACGTCCCTCTTATCCCCATACCTACATTTCGGTGAATTAAGCATTAGGAAAGTTTTCCACTCGGTGCATATGAAGCGTATACTTTGGGCTCAAGAAGGGAACTCTGTTGGAGAAGAAAGTGCTAAGCTATTTCTTCGCGCTATTGGGATTAGGGAATACTCTCGCTACATATGCTTTAACTTCCCATTTATTCATGAGAGATCACTACTTAGCAACTTCAAATTTTTCCCATGGAGTGCTGACCAAGCCCATTTTAAGGCATGGCGACAAGGGCGAACTGGTTATCCATTAGTTGATGCAGGGATGAGAGAATTTTGGGCTACGGGATGGATGCACAATAGAACTAGAGTAATTGTATCAAGTTTCTTCGTCAAGTTTCTGCTTCTTCCGTGGCAGTGGGGAATGAAATACTTTTGGGATACCCTCTTGGATGCTGACCTTGAAAGTGATATTCTTGGTTGGCAATATATCTCGGGGAGCTTACCCGATGGACACGAGCTTGAGCGCATGGATAGCCCAGAGGTATGATTCTGTTAGTTAAAAAGTTGGATTTAGTTCTTCAAATATATTTGACAACTACAGTCATAGTTGATAAAATCTTTGCTGCAAGAACGATTGGTCCATGGTTTGACGCTCCCCTTCCCCAATTATAGTAATTTTTTATTTTAAAAGAGATAAAGTCTTGTACGAATGCAGGTTGAGGGGTTCAAATTCGACCCCGAAGGTGAATATGTGAGGCAGTGGCTGCCCGAGCTTGCAAGAATGCCGGCTGAATGGATCCACCATCCATGGGACGCGCCTTTTACTGTTCTTAAGGCTGCTGGAGTGGAGTTGGGAATGAACTATCCAAGGCCTATAATTGATATAGATGAAGCGAGGGATCGTCTAATGGAAGCTATATTTACCATGCGAGAAAAGGAAGCAGCTGCAGGAGCTACCAATGGTGAAGAAACTGATGAAGTTGTTTTTGACAACTCTCAAACAACCGAAAATGTTGGTAGTCGAATGTCTGTTTCACGTGAAAAGGGTCGCTGTCCTACTACTTCGTCTCATGATCAAAAGGTTCCATCAATGCAAAATTTAGGGAATGGTATTTTTTTGAATAAAAAGAGACCGAAGCCTACAGAAGACGAAAAACCTGTCAAAAATAACTGGCGTAATGTGAATAAAGTCGAAGTCTTGAAAATGGATGATGATATGTGCTCTACTGCTGAATCTTCACCAAAGAAACAGAACACCAGTAGTATAACGACGTTCTCTGTTCCACAAACCATTTCTGTATCTTCAAAAGCGCGATCAATAGTAGAACGTGAATATTCTGATCTCAAACTTCAACTGGAAGACGAGATTGGCACAGAAGAGACTTCAAGGAAAATTGGTCAGTAAAAATGCAAGTCATTTTCTTGTCAACAGGCAATTTTTTTTGTTAAGCTTTAATCTTTGTTGTTATATGTAGTTTCTACTTTCTGTAGATATGTGGCATAATATATTATACTCCCTACGCCCCAGATTAAATGTTCGCTTTCATGTTTAAAATGAATTGTAAACTGAGCATTCAATTTGGTACGGAGGGATTACCAAAGTACCTGATTAGATAAAAGAGTAAAGACTAGATGTTCACTTCTTGTATTTGTACCAATCTACCTAAATGCCATAGTTGTTTCGTTCTTCTCTTCTGAAAGCTCTGGAATACTTACTAGTAGAAGTCGGGGTGAAAATCGTCTGTACTCCGTGTATGTTCCTATTCCTGTGTCCAACCACTCAGAATTCACCATGTGGACATTTCTTCTAATTATATATATACATGGTGAATTGTGAGTGGTTGAGCACATGAATGGAAACATACACGGGTACAAACGATTATTTGCCTAGAAGTAGTGACAGTCTCACTTAGTCTATGTTTGGTTCACGAAAGGGAAAGGATGGGTCACATAATCCTACTACCGTCGTCGTGGAACTGACCCCACAGTCCTCTCACGTGAATTGAGCGGAGTCCACATCTGCAAATAGGTCCCGCATATTTCATGTGAGGGAATGTGGGACAGTCCCAGAAGTACGGTACTAAGATTGAATTTTTCGGAAAGAAGAGGGAGAGTGTCACCATTTACTTTCTCTACTCGTCTACTTCTCTCCTTCCACCTCAACCAAACAAAGCTTTATTAGAGTATGAATAAATTAGAATATTGAATTTTATTTATTTAAAAAAAAAGGAATAAGAAAATGTTCATAATAGAATGTTATCTTTTCAACGTAAAAACAAATAGGAAAGTGGACATTTATTTCTCCACAAAAGGGAGTAACATTAAGATTTTTCGGAATATATAGATTAGCAGTAAGTAGGATGAATCCGCACTAGACTTTTATATATTTGACACTGTTTATTTTGAAATGGCTATTATCTGTAACTTTGAATATTTTTAAAGATTTTTTTATTATCGGGTAAGGGGGACAAACATCAAACACGGGATCTATAATTCCGAGTTTGAAATGATGCACATTTCCGACAACTACGCCAGGTATTCCACATTGTAAGATAAGCTTAATCGTCATGATCACTGTTTCTGTTGCAGAAGCTAATTCCTTGTTCACTTCATTGTCCAAGTTAAACTGTTAGAAATATAAAATCGATGCGACTAACTAAAGAATATCCGAAGTTTATGGGTTAACACTTTTTATTATTAATTGGTTATGAGAGAATATGAAAGCTCATGAGCTATTTTCACTTGGTATCAGAGCGGGTCCTTTAGGCGGATGTCGGTTATGAATGTTAAAAGATTTGAAGGGAAAATATATATTTCGCTCTTATAAAATAAAAAAGTAGTACATGAGTATTTATACATGCGAGTCTACACTATATTAGTCAACTACTAATTACTCAACACTACACAATATTTAGGCAACTAATATACATTAGGAAGAAACTAATATAGAATATATCCTAATTAAGTAAATTTGGATTAGGCATTTACCTAATTAATTAGGTAACTCCTAAATAGTACTCCATCCGTCCCAAAATAACTGTCCACATTTCCTTTTTAATCTGTCCCAAATTATTTGTCCACTTTCTAAATAAAGGGCTCATTAATTATAGTTTTTCCAATTCTAACCCTTACATTAAATGTTGGAGAGAGAAGGCTATAGAGAGAAGAGGAGGTAGAATTAAATTGGAGTAATATTAAATAGGGTCATGTTTGACATTGTACCATATTTCACTATAGAATTTGATGAAACCTTAATTCCCGTGGAAAATACAAAGTGGACAGATAATTTGGGACGGAGGGAGTAACTTCCATATTCTAATACTCCCCCTCAAGTTGGAGTGTGGATATCGAGAACACCCAACTTGCTAACCAGATAATTAAATTTCCCTTGACTCAAAGCTTTGGTTAACACATCGGCGAGTTGTTCCTTCGTTCCCACATGACAAGTAACAAGTGTTCCGTCTTGTACCTTTTCTCGAACAAAATGACAATCAATCTCGATATGCTTAGTTCTTTCATGGAAGACTGGATTAGCTGCGATGTGTAGCGCTGACTGACTGTCACAATACAATTTAGCTGGTCCTAAAGTGACCCCAAGAGATTTGAACAATTCCCTTAACCAAACTAGCTCACTTGTTGCATTTGCCATAGCTCTGTATTCTGCTTCAGCTGAAGATCGAGAGACAACTTGTTGTTTCTTGGATCGCCAAGAAATAGGAGCGTTTCCTAATTGAATAAAGTACCCCGTAACGGACCTCCTAGTTGTTGGACAAATAGCCAAATCAGAATCACAATAAGCCACTAGTCCTGCATTGGGATTGTTTCTAGGTAGAAAAATCCCTCTTCCAGGATTGCCCTTGATATAGCGAACAACTCGAATTGCAGCATCCCAATGTCTTTCCCTTGGATTTTGCATGAACTGGCTAAGATTATGGACTGCATAAGTGATGTCGGGCCTTGTTATGGTGAGATAAAGTAATCGCCCCACTAATCGCCTATATTGTCCTGAATCTCTGATCAACTGTCCACTATCATCCTCGGTTGTCAACTTGAGTTGTGTCTCCATTGGTGTAGAACATGGTCGTGAACCAGATAAACCACATTCTGTCAAAATGTCAACAACATACTTTCTTTGACACAAAAACAAACCTTTGGGTAAATGTGCTACTTCAATGCCCAAGAAGTACTTGATAATTCCAAGGTCTTTGATTGTACATTTAAAGTCCAAGTACCTTTTTATTTCTTGGCATGTTTTGAGGTCGTTTCCTGTGAGAATGATGTCATCAACATAAACCAAGATCACAATAAAAATATTACCTCTCCGATAGATGAATAAGGTAGGTTCTGTTACAGCTTGCCTAAAGCCAAATTTGGAAAGCTCTGTGGTGAGCTTACCAAACCAGTTTCTTCTCGCTTGTTTCAACCCATATATGGACTTCTTGAGCTTGCAATAAAGATTTGGCCTAGGTGGTGGAAATCCAGGTGGTGGTTCCATGTAAATATCCTCTGCAAGATCACCATGAAGGAATGCATTGTTGACATCTAATTGGAAGATGCTCCAATTTTTGGAAACTGCCAAAGCCAAAAGACATCGAATTGTGGTCATTTTGGCAACTGGAGCAAAAGTCTCAGTGAAATCCTCCCCCTCGACCTGAGAGTAACCTTTAGCCACCATGCGAGATTTAGGGCGTTCTAGAGAACCATCAACGCGAAACTTCAATTTATAGACCCAACGGTTGGAAACAGGCTTCTTTCCAGGAGGCAATGGTGCATAAACCCAAGTGTTGTTACTCTCAAGGGCGCGAATTTCGGCTGCCATAGAATCCCGCCACATAGGAGAGCGAGCGGCTTCTATATAGCTGCGAGGCTCAGTATAACGGGACAGAGAAGCCAAGTAACATTTATGGGAAGCAGAAAAATTCTCATAAGATAAATAATTATGAAGTGGATACACCATACCTGAAGAGGCCGTTTGATAAGGATGAGCCGAGGGGACAACTGTGTTGCAAACATAATCGCGAAGCCGAACAGAATGTTGAGTGTCTCTTATGGACCGTCGAAGCGGGACATCCGGATGTGGACTCACAAGAGGGAGTAAAGGGACAGAAATTCTCCCTGGAGGTGAAACTGGGTTAGGCGTGGGTTCTGGAGGAGAAAATGGGCTAAACAAAGGGTCAGGACTCAATTGGGAATGATCTGGGCCAGGAATATTAGAGGCCTGCGGCAGAGGAGGTGGAAGACATGGTGGGCTGGAGGGAAAAATAAAGGTGGGCTCTAAATGTGGGCTGATACAAGAGGGCAGGCCGCATGGGTTAGGCCTAGGTGGAGAAGGTGCGGGTTCGCGGGTCAGGTGCGGGTCACGGGTTGGGGTTGTTTCGCGGGTTGCGGAGTAGTCTAGGCGGGCAGACCCGCGAACAGGAGACGTGGAGCGGGCTAGGGTATTCGGGTGGGCTGAACGCAGGGATTGCACTTGGGCTGATGGGCTAGATTGGGCTATGTCGACAAGGTCTGGCCCATTTGCTCTTTGTTTTGGCTGATTTATTTCTGGGCTGTGCTGGCTTGGTTCTGGGCTTATCCAAGCATGGCTCGGCTGAGATGAATGGTTGAGGTCAGCTGGGATTTCTTTCGAAATGTCTCCTGGGATATTTTGTGTATCTGAAGAAGGATTTTTTAACAATGGTGCGAATGGAAAAATATCTTCATAAAAATGGACGTTTCGAGAAACAAATAATTTTCTAGAGTGAAGGTCATAAACTTTCCAACCCTTTTGTCCCATAGGATACCCAACAAATATACACTTGGTGGACCGTTCGGTGAATTTATCTCTCGTGGGATTTAAGTTATGGGCATAACAAAGAGACCCAAAAACCCGAAGATGGTCAAATCTTGGTGGTTTTCCAAATAAAATTTCATAAGGAGTTTTATTATTTTGGATTTTACTAGGTGTGTGATTGACAAGATATCCCGCGGTTAAAATGCACTCCCCCCAAAAACGAATTGGTAGATAGGCCTCAAAACGAAGTGCTCGTGCGACATTTAGAATGTGCCTATTTTTCCTTTCTACCCGCCCATTTTGTTGAGGAGTGTAGACACACGATGTTTTGTGAAGGATACCAGTTTGGGAAAAATAATCTCTAAGACTTAAAAATTTGGTCCCATTATCACTCCTAACTCTTTTGATGATTCCTTTAAATTGTGTGGAGACCATGTTGTGAAAATTAATAAAGACATTTTTTGTTTCACTTTTTTGTTTGAGGATGTAAACCCAAACACACCTAGAAAAATCATCTACCAAACAGAAAAAATAATGTGCCCAGTTAAGGAAGGTGTTTGGTATTTTCCCCATAAATCACAATGTATTGATTCAAAAGGACACTCCACCTTATTTTGACTAATAGGAAAAGGTAATCTGGAATCTTTCGCAAGATGACAAACATCACAAGGTAGGGATTTATCGTTTGAGGGTTTTAACAAAATAGGAATATGGGATAAAGTACTAAAAGATGGGTGCCCGAGTCTTTGGTGCCACAACTTACAATTTTCCTCTGAACGGACAGCCGCTATTACTCCGCTTTGGTGAGTCACACTTTTAAGATGATAGATGCCCCCACTTAGCTCACCTTCCCCAATCAGCGTCTTCGGATTAGGTCCTGCACAACACAATACTCATCAAAGTAGGTGACACAACATTGTAATTCTCGTGTTATTTGAGAGATTGAAATCAAATTACACGAGAATTCTGGCATATACAAGACTTTAGCGAGACGAATATTGAAGTTTAAAGTTACCGTACCATACTGTTGTGCCCAAATACGTTTCCCATCAGGCAAACTCATACTAATAGGAATTACCAGATTTTGCAAGTTCTCCAATTTATTTTTCTCGCAAGTAATGTGATGAGAGGCACCGCTATCAAGAATCCATGGGGAAGAATAAGTTGCGACGTTTTTACCAGTGGTGTGAAAGGCTCCAACTTTATGTTCTTGGAGTATTCTAGCTATTTCCCGAGCCAATTCTCTCAATTGCACTTTGTCCAAAGAGGTGGTAGTCATTTCTTTTGCACCGAATAAAGTCGCACCATGTCTTTGGTCCTTCTTTATCTTGAATAGACCGCATCTTGCGCTGGTCCTGAGTAGCTCGCACGATGCGCTGTGGTGTCAATGACACTGCTTGTCTCCGACATATTGGTCTAGGAGATAAATTTTTTTTTTTTTTTTTTTAACCTCACTTTTTTTTTCTTAGGATCGTTTTTGCTCTGATACCATAAAAGATTTGAAGGGAAAATATATATTTCGCTCTTATAAAATAAAAAAGTAGTACATGAGTATTTATACATGCGAGTCTACACTATATTAGTCAACTACTAATTACTCAACACTACACTATATTTAGGCAACTAATATACATTAGGAAGAAACTAATATAGAATATATCCTAATTAAGTAAATTTGGATTAGGCATTTACCTAATTAATTAGGTAACTCCTAAATAGTAACTTCCATATTCTAATAAATGTCCCAGCACGACCCATGTAGGGCGGCGAACATTGAAATGTCCCCATGTGACAAAACAATGGGGTGGCGTTCTTGAATTGACTCCCACCTCGATGTGAGGGGTGTTGAAATATAAAGTTTAACATCAACTGCCCAAGGATTATCCGAATCGCTTATAATTAATCTCACGGGTTAACACCTCTCATTTTTAATTGGTTTTGAGAAAATATGGAGAGCCACCCAGCTATTTTCACGTAAACATCAGTATTACTTTTTTGTAACCTTGAGATCAATCTGTAAATGAAGTTAAAATGATATCTACCACTGTAAACCTTGTTAGTATTCAAGCAATGAGCATCTTCTGATTTGTAATCTCCTACCTTTTAATCATGTTTAGCTAAAACTTGGTAAGTAAATATTTTTCTGAGAAATACATAATTGCAAGATCTGCAATCCTAAATCAGTAAATCCAAAAAGAAAGAAAATGAGAAAGAAAAAGAACCTAATTGGAGCTTATATCGAAGTTATTTAAATATTTAAGAATGTTTCCAAAATTTGTTCTTATTGTTGTATTCTAATGCTAAAATGTGTTGTGCGTATATCAGACAACCTAGGAAAACAATTGTTTGAGTGAAAGAAAATAATTACTCCATCAAATCTATAATATAAGTCGTTTATCACATATGAGTGATGCTAGGTGGCTAGAACTTAGACAATAGATTGGATAGAATCCCCAATTTGCCAAGTAAAATGACTAATATACCTTTTTACTTTAATAATTTCAAAATACCAATTTTTCTTTAAATTTTCCAATATTCCTTTGGTTTTTATTTTATTTTATTTTTTTATGCAAATACTTAATCTTCATTTAAACTTCCTTCCCTAACAGGAGGAATATCACACAAAACCCCAGTAGATTGGGGATCACACCATACACTTGATGGAAGACAAGTTAGAGGAATTCTTCCTGTTTTTCTATTTTCCTTTGCCCATTTTGCTAAATTATGAGCAGCCCTATTACATATCCTAGGAATAGAGATAACTCTCTTTACATCTATTAAATTCAATCTATTCCTACACAAATTATGAGCAGCCCTATTACACAATATTCCTTTGTTTGCTAACACCAAATCTGACACCCCTATATCTAAACCTATTCTACCTAGAATTTAGAATTTATGATTAGATAGTGAGCAATGATGGAAAAATATTCTTAGTACATTCATTTGGAACACCTGCATTTGGAAGAAACTTGGCTTTCATGATTTTTTGTTTTGTTTTGACTGTTTTTTCGTCCATTTTTTTCCTTCTTCATCGTTACCCTACCACCATTTTTTGATAGAAAATTTTCTTAAGAGCAAAATTTCTCTATAAGTGATAGAGTTTATCCATTTATTTTGCCAGCAAAATTTCTCTGTGAGTTTTTTCCTGATAAACATATGATGTAATTTTTTTGCAAGCAAACTGCCTCTGTAAGTTCCTTCCTTTTAAAAATCTGATAGAATTTTTTGTAAGTGATAGAGTATTTCCAATTTTTTTACCAGCAAAAATTTCTTTGTACGTGATAAATTAGTCAAAACAACTATTTAAGCTAAAAACACATGTAAAATGACTAATTTATCTGTAAGTGATAGAGTTGAAATGTGGTTGCAAAAACCAGATTATATAAGCAGCATGAATGGATTAGAATTCCATAGGATTATATCTTTGATGAAACTTCTTGGTAACAATAAAAAAGAGAACCATTACAATTCTAAAATACTAAGAAAAACGAAAAAAAGAAAAGAAAACCATTACAACCCTAAAATACTTGGAAAAACAAAGAAAATTACATCTCTAAAACACCAACTACCAAAGTAAAATACTGTCCTCAAGAAATTTTTACCATACATCGCTTCCATCACTATCATCTGAATCACATACAATGAGATTCATAGGAGAACCTTTGAGAAAATAAGCAATGTTTATACCTTGAAGCTCAATGGTTGGGGGAAGAAGTCTTGCTGAAGAACGAGGCGGTGTGATGAACGAAGACAATGTTTGGGATTGCTCTGGTTTCAGCCGTGAACATGGAAGAAGTTTTCGGTGTAACGGCCGACCGGTTATTTCTTGCAGAAGGCCATAACATTGGACGTTTTCCTCTACGACGATCTATAATAATCATTCTGAGTGCAGATTATTTGTTGTGTTATGGGTATTTTAGTTTGAAGTATGAACCTAAAATACCCATTACACACATTTTTATAGTCAAGGAAATCTTTTAGCAATGTAAAGAATATGGGTAGTTGGTCATTAGGGTATCGTTTTAATTATTTGAAAGATTGATTTGATTGACACACATATTTTCAGATGAATGTCAAAGTGTACTAGTTGTTAATTTAAAGTTGATTTGACAAACGAATTAAATTCAGTGGAGAAGATGATCCTATGTAGAACAGTTTTTTCCAGTATATACAGAAAATGTGTTATGAGATTAAAAAACAAGTATCTTGTGCTTAACTTATACAAAACATGTGTTCTGAGATTCTAAAACAAGTGTTTTTAACTTATTATTCTGTTATGAGATTCAACAATAGGTGTTTTTTAGCTTAAAACATGTGTTATGAGATTCGATAACAAGTGTTTTTTATCTTTAAACAAATGTATTGAGATTAAAAACAGGTGGGATTGATCTTCAAACAGGTGTTATGAGATTCAAAAACAGTTTTTTATAGCTTAAAACAGGTGTCCTGGGGACACACTTGATACATAAAGACGAGAACATTAGTAATTTCATTAACTTCATTAACTATTTAACAATGCATTACATAACAATGCTTTGATAATGCAAAATAGAAAACATTAGTTAATAAACTGAACTAATACAAACCAAATTAATACAGTAAACAAAAACAAACAAAACAAACAAGCGTGAGTCGTCACAAGACAAACTTGCATTGCATTGTACTTCCCAGTAAAGGCAGAAACTCATTTGATTTTTTAGGAAAATTTATAGTTTTAAAACACATTACGTACCATTCCTTCTCTGTAAAGGGCTTCCAGATTATTGTTTTCAATGCACTTCTGATAGAATTGTAGATGTTTCTCTCTATTACGCCATGCACTCACTGGAGATTTTTTTTAGAGACACTCGATGATAAATGTAATTTTCATCTTTCTCTAGTAATTTGTGGAATTTCTCGCAACTACAAATGATGAACATCAAAAAAATCTTATAAATACAATAATGTAAAGAAATAAAAGTAAATTAATTCAAAAAAACATATACGAATTTGGTCATTAGAAAATCTCTATGCGAGGAGGCAACAACATTAGCAATTATTTGTAATGATTTCTCGAGGAAAATCTAATAGGGAAGCAATGGTTGATATTCAAGGGAAACAAAAAGTTAGAGAGAAATAGAAGAGGAATAGAAAACTTTATGAAGTTAAACCCGTAAGAAAGGAATTTATAGGTGATGATAGGTTATGCTAATGACGAAAGGTGATGACATTTGTAGAAGAATCTCTAGAGTTAGATTTTATTTGATATTCGAAGCGCCAACACTAGATATGAGAATTCATTCCTTAGAAAAAGATATAGACTGCTCTCTAACAACCTTTCAATTTTTCTTCATTAATTGTAGATGGATTAAACTAAGCAATTAAGAAGCATGAATCTCGATAAACTACGCAATTAATACAATGTAGGCAGATTATAATTTACATCATCATTCGATTCTTTTTTAAAAAAAAAAACATCTGTTCGGAATCTAAGAACACGTGTTTTATGCTAAAAAACACATATTTTTGAATCTCATAACACTTATTTTTAATATAAGAACACCTGTTTTATGCTCAAAACACATGTTTTAAGATCAAAACACCTATTTTTAATCATGTTAATTATAGCAATGATGTTAAACTTACATTTAAAGAATATTCTTTCAAAATAATATCAATGTAAGTTAGTGTTATATATAATGGATATTCTTCAATCTTTATAATTCTAACATTACACTAACAATGTTCTTCAAAAGTCTTATTAATCGATCACTTATTACGATTATGAACATCTTACATTACTCTTTGTTTAGTACATAACATCAATTACTTATTTAGAATGGGTGTTCTATCAAAATAATATCAATGTTAGTTAGTGTTTAGTCAATTATTATTAATCATTTAATGGATATTCTATCAATATATTAGTCATTTACTTAGAATGATTATGAAATTCTACCTCAATAATCATCGGAAATTATTTCATAATTACTATCAATGTTAGTTAGTTTCCATTATACTTTAAAAATTTAATCTTTGGAGCATTTTGGAAAAAAAAAAAATTTATTTGGAGTGAAAAAAATAAATCGAAAGACTATAGGATAATCAATATGTAACCCTTTAGGGAGTTAGGGTAACCAATTATGTAATAGATTGAGACTTAAGTGTACAATTTGACAATACATTTCCAAATAATAATTAAATAAGGGATTTCTCCCACCCAATTAAGGAAAAGAGTCAATTCAGACATTAATTACAATGACAAGATGGTTATTCAGCAAAAATTAAGACAATGACAAGATGACATTGATGAATAGTGATATATTCCCTAACACCTATCCCTAATTGGCTGACACAATGACAACAACTAGGTAGCTTTAAATTTTTTTCTTTTTTTTTATTTGTACTTTTTTGACATTTTGGAAAATGAAAAGGGCATCATGGGTACAAAATTTGATTTAGACCATTTTTATTCAATTGGACATAGTCATTTTTTTTTTATGAGCCCATGTAGGGCGGATAGAAACCCGGCTGAGCGAGTGTCCCAAGAGGGGAGAAGTAGAAGCCCGACTGAGCGGGTGCCCTATGAGGGGGAGTAGTAGTAGTGCCCCATGAGGGGGAGTAGTAGAAGCCCGTTGAGCGGGTGCCCCATGAGGGGAGTAGTAGAAGCCCGGTTGAGCGGGTGCACCAAGAGGGGGAGTAGTAGAAGCCCGGCTAGCGGGTGTCCTATGAAGGGGAGTAGAAGAACCCACACAAGGGAAACCTAGAATAGGAAATTAAATCTTTCCCCTTGTGTGAGTTGGGTATCGAACCCACAACCAAGAGTTGTGGGCAGACCATCTCCCCACTGGGCTATGGACCTTGTGATTGGGCTAAGTCATTACTCTCTAAGTTGTTTTTATAGCAAAATATCAATATTACTCTCTTAAATATAATTAGTTATATATAAGTTCTATTTAAGAGAGTATTTTGATTAATAAAGTACATTAATTTTTTGTTTCCTTAATTTTCAATACATACCATAAACGACTTATATTATGGAATTGAGGCATGGTAATTCATTGACTATTTTAGCCAACAAAAAATAGTTGAAGGTATAAGTATCTAAAAATTATTTTCCTTCCAAATTTCATTTGGTTTTCTCCTCGTGAAATCCACAAATCAAAATTCAACATTTTCATTGCAAAAGCTGAAGAACAAATACAATAATTATTATAGCAACTCTTAACGCATAAGAAATGCGAATAAAGAAGTTAAGCAAACAAAGTAAGTATACCACTCCAAGGTGAAAACAACAACAATAATAACAAATTACAAACACCAAAATTTGGAAATAATAATAAAAAAAAGTATAGTTTTCACACAATTGTTTTCAAATAATAAAAACAATGCAAGAGATCTAGCTAGACTGCCACAGTAGCATCTTCTCCCAAGTTCTCTTGTGAAGCCTCCTCAAGTGATTTTCCTTTAGGTTCAGGCACAAAGAAGGTGCAAGCCATCCCTAGAGCATTAATAACACCAAGCACAATTAAGGAATTCTTTATACCAATACCGGGAGGGAAGCCGTGATCGGTCTTAGCTTTATCTTGGCTTTGAGAAGCATAAAGGAATCCATATGCACCCACTATAGCTCCGGCTTTACCAGCAGCTGCCGATATCCCATGGCACGTTGACCTAAGCCTAGCCGGGAAAATTTCAGCTGGTACGACAAATGTAGTTGCATTAGGTCCAAAATTGGCAAAGAAAAATGTCAATGAATACATAGCAACAAATCCAATTCGATTCGCCTTTTCTGTCCAGTGATTGTAAGGTATTGCAATGGCGAACATGAAAACCGTCATGAAGAAAAATCCCATCATTTGAATTGCAAACCTTCCAATTATGTCAATGAAGGCTACCGTGAACCAATAACCCGGAACAGTACTAAATAGTGCAATTAGGGTTTGTGCCTTTGCTATTTTGAATACTTCTTCAACTGCATTCATTGTTTTGCCTGCTGGTATCCATCCAATTGCAATGAATACATCTTTTTGGAATAGGTTTTGGCTGTAAAATGCAATATCTAATAAGAACCAAGTTGAACATGTTCCAAATAAGTGTAGACCATGTCTACGTGCAAATTCCCATGTAATTAGTCCAAAGCTATTGGATTTGTCCTGAGTTATCTGTTGCACTTTTTCCTCTTCAGCCTCGACTTCAACCTGCGATATTTAGACGCAACGAGAAACTTCATGTTAATTATCAAAGAAACTTTTTTTTCCGGGGAATATACTACATCCCTCCTAAATTAATTAACTGTTTTGGTTTCCTTTTTAATCAATCCCAAATTATTTATCCCATTTATAAATAAAGTATACAGTTATCATATTTTATTTCGCATATTACATTTACTTCCAAACCTCCAATGAATACTCCAACTAATTAAGAAATATCAATTTATAAGACATATTTAAGAGAGATAGAGAGAGAGATAGAGAAGAGAGGGAAAATGAGAGAGTGTAACGGGTAAAAGTAAATGTCTTGTAGGGTATTCTTAATTTTTGCGTATTTATAAAATATGACAAATAAAGTAAGACCGAAGGGAGAATATAAGAGTATCCAAGGCAATAAATTTACAAAATAATTATTGGTGGTGTTGGGGTGTGATGAGAAGTCAATTTTTTCATAAAAAGAGATATATCGTTACTTCTATCACTGACCTGTAAGACTTTCGACATATCTTGAGCCGCTTGCTTAGCATTTTTCGCGACTAGGGCAGTGTAGCGGGCAGTTTCGGGCATCTTCATTCGCCAATAGAAAGTAAGAGCAGCAGGTAAAGCTCCAAACATCAGAATTATACGCCAAATGTAGTCAGCTTGTGGCACAGTTGAAGCCACCGGATCTATCTCATAACTTGGAGCACTATAGTGATGATTAAATGCCGCGGAAACGACTAAAGCAACGATCCCACTAAACAAAATCCCAAACCCTTGCATTGCAAAGACAGCAGCAATGAAAGCACCCCTAGTTTTCTTATTAGCATATTCAGACATAATCGTCGCAGAAAGTGGATAATCGCCACCAATGCCAAACCCTAACCAAAACCTAAAGAAACAAAGTGTGGCCATAACAGCCTTTGGTTCTGATCCTAATGAAAGACCAGATGCAGCTGAACAACCAACCATGAGAATTAAGGTAAGACCATAAACTCTTTTTCTTCCCATTTTGTCCCCAAGCCAACCAAAGAAAAGCTGGCCACAAAGTGTGCCAACAAGGGCAACTCCTGTCACAGAAGCTGAAATACTAGGGGGTAATGTACCGGGTTTTGCTGAACCGGGATTGTAGTAATATAACCGGCCTAGTAATTTTGTGACAAGAGAAATACTAAAGAGATCATATGCATCAGTGAAGAATCCCATTCCAGCTATCACAATTGCTGTGAAATGGTACAATTGTGTCTTGGCTACATCAAGTGCATTAAGCACTTGTAGTTGTTCTCCAGGCATGGCTTAAATTTTTTTTTGAGATTTCTAGTACTTAGGTTTTGGATAGGGCATATGAATCCTGGCCAGTTATTTATAGGCAGTGGTTAAACCAATTATTTCAACTTAATAGCCATAGGCTGATTCAGTCTTTACACTTGGGGTTTTTTTATTTTTTTTTTGGTGGGGTGGGGTTGGGGAGAGAATCTAATTCTTTAGGGGCGAAATATATATATTTTTTTACATTATAAAATTGTTTTTTTTTTTAAATATTGAGGTAGTCGTCACCCCTTCTTCTTTTGATTCGCCACTGTTAACATGGTGGTGTAGTTGGTTATCAGATTGGTATGCCGTTGCATAGTCTCGTGTTTGACTCTATTTATGATGCTACGTTGTGTTGAGAATCTCATATCGACTAGTTTGTGAGCGTATTTGTAATATATAAGTCTTGGGCCATTCTCCCCCTCTTCAGGTATCTTTTGAGGGATTGATTAGACCCAAGTAAATTTTAATATGGTATCAGAGTTACTTAGTCCGATGTTGGACTTATTGATGTTCACGCTCCAGATGTTCAGTCCTGGGCCGGGCGTGAGGGGTATGTTGAGAACCCCACATAGGTGAGCTTATGAGTATATTTATAATATATAAGGCTTGAGAAAACCTCCATCTTGAAGTATCTTTTGAGAGATTGAGTTAGACACTAGTCTATTTTTAGGAAAATTCTGATATAGACCTGGGCTATATGTGGGGTTGTGGACCACTTGGTCCAGAATTAACCACATCACCTCTTTTGATTAAAAAAAAATTCTTATAAGCCCCACCTGTTTTTATTATTTTAATCAAAACTGTGATGTGGCTGAATGTGGATCAAGTGGTCCATGGTGGCCCAGGTCCACGACAGAATGCTTCCTATTTTTAACCTAAGAGTAAGAATTTGTTGGTTCTAACTTGGATTGAATTCAGATTAGTCATATTAAAGTAGAGATAAGGAGTGCTCTAAAAATAAATATTAAAAATAATTTTTTATATATATATATGTCTGAAGTTGTCAGAATCAACTCCGGCATATATTAGGGATATTCCCTCGTTAAATGTCAACTCAGTATTAGTTATTAGACTAATAGGTTTCTGCCATAGAAGTATGATCAAAATTCTAAATGTGTGTTTCCGTATGAAACAATCAAATATTGGTTGTACTTATGCCCCCAAAAGAAAAAAAAATAAATCAAATATTTGTCATCAGATAATGGTAATATCAACTGAAAATGTTTTAATATTGTAATATCAAATTTGGTTTATTTATCTGGAACTGTCTTTGATTGTTTTAATGCTTCCAAACTTCACCACATTATATGAACGAAAGTTTCTACAATTAGAGTGTTGCAGAGTGACACAGATATTTGAATTACTTCCTAGAACATTTGGTGTCCGATTGGATTGTGTCTCATTCTAAAACTCAAGCGTATACTAGAAGATTAAGTGGTCCATGTTTAATATTCATATTCAATCAAAAGAGAATCCAGACTTTAGTTTGAATTTTAAATCAAATCAAACCAAACGCAAACGAAATCCAATCTAAGTACACCTATTTTGTATCATTTGTGACGCTTCATATGACAGTATTCATTTGACATTCATAATTATACTTTTGTTCACACCTAAATTTATCTCGTTTCACTTAATATATATGAGTGAAAGATTTCGTACTTAGAGTATTACAACACAAGTATTTCATTTTTTGAAACCCTAAAAATCGAGTACTTCTCAATCTTTTTTTTTTTTTTTTGACGCCCGAAGGCGATTGCCCCCGAAGGGGAAGAGCGGAGAATACCCTAGATAGGGAGATTGTAACATGCCCTAAGCCGGGAAGGGAACTTAGCCTCACAAGGAGGAGAATTTATTGCCCCACAAGGGGAGATTCAGGAATCGACCACGGGACCTCCGTCCTGTGGCCAGGTAGCCTTACCACTTGGGCTACCCGATTCCCATGTACTTCTCAATCTAATCATGCAAAAGTACAAGAGCTCATCATTTTTGGTAGTTAACTAAAATTGTATAAAGTAATCCTTTTCAATTTATTTTTTCATTTTTAAAGGTAATCCATTTCTTAATCACATCTGAAACTGACAGTCATCATACCCTTTAAAATTCAGAAAATTCTATTTTTTTCTTAAATTACTATATAAAGAAAGATGTCAACCCCAATGAGAGAATACAGCAGCACAAAAATCTCAATCACTTTCCAATTGATTTTTGAAGTTGCCAGATTCAATTAAGGCATATTACCGGTATATTCTCATTTATGTCAACTTTTATTTGGAAATATTGTAAATTTGCATGTACTCTCAGCATTAGCTATGTTAATTAATAGATTTCTGTAATAAAATAAGGTTTAAGTACGCAAGTATTCCTTGAAACTTTCTAATATTGGCCAACATGCTATCCTCTATTATATTTATTGTGTTATTATCCCATCTGAAAATCTACATAAACATCTAATTATTGAATTTCTATAACTGGAAGTATCTGTCACCTATTTTAAGCTTCGAAACAAACATGGTAATATCACCTTCTAACTTAAGGACATGATCGAATGAGAATTATTTGTTGATTGATTATTCAGCTGCGGAAAATGAAAAAAAAAGAGGAAAAAGAAAGGGCGAACCAGTGAAACCCTACAAGTTGAACCCTTCTAAATATGTACAAGTTCTCGTCATCTTTATATTTGGCCAAGTTCTATACGAAGTTATCCATTTCTTAATCATATATTGCTCGTTGTAATAAATTACTAAACCGACACTGAAATCACGTTCTCATGCTTTGCTTAATGCGGTAAAATGAAATAAATGGACATATGTGTCTATTTATGTTTATTTATATTCATATGTCTTTATATGTGTATATCATATATTTTTCTATATAAAATAAGAAAGAAGTATTACAGTAAATCCCTTAAATTGAGATTCTAAGAAATAAAGAGGAGTACCCTTTTATGTTGTGCTAAAATAAATTCGAGGCTTAGCTTCAACGCTAAAGTGTCTCAAATAGGACATCCAATCTATATAAATTCAAAATACACTGACAAGTTAACTAATGTGGTGGTATCTTTAACATGCTTTCAACGACTTTTTCTTAGGATATTAATCACTGGTAGGTTCTGGCTCAAGATCTATATTAGAGCCCCGGGTTGACCCTCACAGAAATAAGTTGACATGTGCAAATAAGATCATTTGGTTTTAGTCAATTTTAAAGTGGTTGTTTCTCTATGGGGCTGTGTTCCCTCAACCGTTTCCAACGGTAAGAACAATCCTAATTGAATTGGTAATTACTATATTCTTCGCATTTTACCTCATATAAATACCAGATATCTTATACTGTTTTGGGATATGATTTCGCCTTCTTCACATTGTGTTTTTTACTCTGTGTCTATTTTTTTTCCCAAACGCTAATTTAAGCATCGGATTATGGTTACAAACATCCCCACTACATTTGATTGTGGTTGTCTTTGCAGGTCCTGCTCTTTCCCCGCAGAGTCACTTAGCTTGGGGTAGAGTTGTAGTACAGAGGAAGGAACCCCTCTGTTCAGGAGACATCAATCAGAGTTAAAGATGTTGCTCGATTAAACAGAAAATAGCATGCTCCAAAGTCAACGTTTGTTACAATAAATGGAATTTTCTTTGTGTGAAACTTGGTCAATCCGATATTAATTTACTCCAATTGTCTGAATTAAACCCTTTAAAATAGGGAAACTCCTGATTTTTAATAAAATTTACTAGAGGCCAAACCCTATAGAGAAACATCTCAATCACTTGCAATTGGAATTATGTAGATGTTGCTTAATTTGCTTGTACGATAACTATATTGCTACTTGTTACATACATATATAAAAATGATGTGCATTTCAACTCTTAGAAGCTTCAAAGGGCATTCGAATTATAGTCATTGGATTGGTAAAGATTTTTATTGATGTTAGAAAAATCTTTCTTAGAAGATTTAAAATTTGGAAGGTGGAGTATGCTAATAGTAAGATAAATTACCATGCTCATAATCTTGTTGAATGTACAAAATTGAATTCTTTCATAGACTACATTGCCACAGAATTTATCCCCGTCTGTCTTGTGTGATAGAAGTGACACTATTAAATAACTTTGATCCTAGTTTGGAACCATCTAATGAAAAATATTTTATTTAGCAAAAAACAATATTTGTCTCAAAATTCATATTAATTTATTAAATCAATCAAGTACTATTGACTTTGTTTTTCATCTTACCCTTACTTTATTTATCTATTAAAACTAAAATCAATTGTCGTGGAGATGTCATCATAATTGTTCCCTATGAGGATGACATCATCAACATAAACGAGGAGAACAATGAATTGAGAACCTTTGCGGCGAATGAAAAGACCGGGTCACTTATGGCTAGATAGAACCATGTGACACTAACTTTGTGGTCAATTTGTGATTCCAATGTCGGCCAGCCTGCTTGAGACAATATACGGATTTTCTGAGTTTGTAGACGAGTCCGGGTTGAGGAGAAGATAAGTAAGAAGGTAGCCGCATATAAATATCCTTATTAAGATCACCATGAAGATATGCATTGTTAATATCAAGATTCTTTAAAAACCATCATTTGGCAGAGGCAATAGCAAGAAAAATTAGAACAATGGTCATTTTTTCTAATGGGGAGAATGTTTCAATGTAATCTATGCATGGTTGTTGTGTGAAACCTTGGACAACAACACGAGAATTAGGTCTTTCAATAGAACTAGCAGAATTAAATTGTAACCGATAAACCCATTTGTTGTCGAGGGGCTTAACATTAGGGGAAGAGGAACAAGTGTCCAAGTGTTGTTAGCCTCGAAGGCATCAATTTCCGCTTGCATGAACTATTGCCAGTATGCATGCTTGGCGGCTGACTGTAGCTCTTAGGTACAAAGTGAGTAGAAACTGATAATGCAAAAGATTTGTGATCTGGAGATAGTGAATGATATTCGTGAACATTTTCTAAAGAGCGAGGAGTAGACGTTTTTGTGTTAGAAAGAGTGGGAGGAGATGAAGCTTGGACGAGAGAACAATAATAATCTCCTAGGTATGAATGGGTATGTGAGATCCTATTAGATTTTCGAGTAGGGGGAGGGGGAGAGGAGGATGCGAGATAGTGGAATTAAGAGGAGAATTTTGAGGAGTATTAGAAGGTGACATAAGAGGGGTTGGAGTGATGATGGGATTGGGAGTTGGATCTGATGATGGAGGTTCAAAATGAAGATCAATAATTAAAGGAATTGGTAAAGGAAAATTATTCAAAATATTGATAAGAAGTAGAAAAAAATGCTCTCCACTGAAAACTCATCCCTACCACAAGAAGTAACAAACAACATCTTTATTCCTTCTGTGGAAGATGATGATTTGAAGGCTAGAAGCAGCAAGAAACTTAAGAGCAACGGCGAAGAACCTCTTGCAAGCCATAAGCTTATCTCTTATAAAGATAAGCTCAAGCAAACGCACAACTTGTGCGCTAAAGACGTGCAAAAGAATTACATTGCCCAACATCTTGATGAAGGTTCGGATTCGGATTCGGATTCGGAGCAGGAGTTTCTCCCCATCATCAAACTGTCAAAAGTCGACAAGCTAAGATGTGGAGCACCATGGTTAACTTCCATTATCATCAAACATTATGGTAAGGCTCTAAGCTATAGCTACATAGACTATAAAGTCAGAAATCTTTGGAAACCTATAGGTGAGCTTCGTCTCATCGACCTTGGAAACAACTACAACATCGCAAAATTTGGTCTTGAAGAAGACTTCACTAGGGTCATTGCCGGAGGACCGTGGTTTCTAAATGGTCAATATTTGACAACTCGGCTTTGGCAGCCGGAGTTCAATCCATACAAAGATAATACCACAACTACCGCTATTTGGGCAAGGCTACCAACACTCCCGGTTGAGTTCTACGATAGGGACATCCTAACGAAGGTCGGTGATAGTCTTGGTAAATTGCTTAAGATCGACGCAAGAACCTCAAATGCGGAAAGAGGTAGGTACGCTCGACTATGTATTCAAATAGATCTCCAAAATAGAGTTGTTCCGACTGTGAGGATTGGCAGAAATCACATCCAAAAAATACAATACGAAGGTATTGAATTTTGTTTTGACTGTGGAATTGTCGGACACCTAGAAAAAAACTGTCCAACTAAGATTGCGGATCCTATGCTCCAACCTGATGCTTCAAACTCAAATAATGATGTTCCACCATCAATTCCTACCAATAATCCTGCTATCCTTGTTGATACCAAAACGTTGGAGGAAGGGGAAAGATCGAAAAATGCACAAGACAGTGATTATGGTCCATGGAATGTGGTAACGTCAAAGAAAAAATCAAAAAAAAAAAAATTTCAACCGGCATTATTTACCGGGGACAGATTTCAAAGCACAAGGGCCGCCGAAAAAGGTAAACTCAGGAAAAGGTTACAGAGACTTGGACTCTAAAGCATTTCTTGTTCACAAAGTCTCTGCCGGAATGGACCGCAGGCCGATGGCCGGAAATTACACCGACTTGGATGCACCGGCGAAAGATAACCAGCAAGGGACGTTGGTTTGGAGATTGAAACCATCCAATCTTGTACCAACCACCCTATTTCTCCATCTATGATGCCTATAAAGCTAAAGGACAAGGGTCAAATCAAGTTGACCACTACTTCTCTGGCAGCTCCACCAGCCAAGCCAAAGGAGCCAAATATTCAAGAAATCAAAAAGGACTTTTTGTTAAAAAAAAAAGCCCTTTATTTAATTATCCTCATTCCCCTTCATCTAAAAGGGATGGGAGAGTGACAGTTGAAAAGGATATAATTATTTCTCCTACATCTAATCATATATTGGAAGACCCCATTATGACTCACAATAGATTCACAGTTATAAAATGGGACATTGCTGGTACCAATAAGATTATTTCAATAGGTGAAACTCGCGATCTGCCCAAAGAAGTTCCGGCACTATCTCCGGCTGCCAATGCTAAGCAAATCAGTATTAATCTAAGGAAGATAGAGGAAGAAGGGTCAGCCAAAATTAAAGGGAACGATAGGAAAACTCCCGAAGGGATGCTGGCTTCCAAAGGACAAACCCACCCAATCTCAGAATGGGTCGGGTACACAGCAGCCCGGCGAGCATCCGGAACAATCCGATGGTGATTTTGACTCCGAAAATTCCGACGGAGAGTCAGAGATGGAGATTGAGGCATACCAACTTGGAACGGAACATCACAACATTTCAAACTCCTATAAATAGGCAGAGCCATCAAAGCGAAACAAATCGGGTAAACTTAAAAGAAGCATTACTGGTATGGAGCTTCTACATACTAAGCGATGATGTTCTTTCAAATGCAGAGGGAAATGGGGATGATCCCCAACAATAGAGCTGTTTGCATTATGCAGTTATTAAGGACTTTGATCCGTCGGGTGCCGGATACTAGTATGTCGCACTTTTACAGAAAGGCCAAGGCTTGTGCCGATGGTCTTGAAAAAGCTGGAGGATTTGTTACATCCTCTGTTATTGTTATTTTCAACTCTCTTTCCCCTTCTTTCAGCCACCTAGTGGCAGGGGATGCCCGTGGGCTACTCTTGTTAAGTTTATTTCCGATACTTCTATCCGTATCCAATATTTTGTTAGCCTTATTACGGCAGGATATGAACAAGAGGTTTTATTAGATAGGTCTAATTGTTATATCTCTGTACCCTACCCTCCGGGTTAGGTTTCTTATTGTTTTTTAATATATTTGCTAATTAACCAAAAAAAAGGAAAATTATTCGAAGGAGGACTGAGTGGCGATTGTTGTGGATAAGGGAATATGTTTTCGTGAAAGACAACATTTTGAGAGATGTAAATAGAATGTGAGTGAAGGTCAAGGAGAGTGTATCCTTTTGTGTGTGCGAGATAGACTAAGAAAATAGAGGGATGTCTACGAGAGTCAAATTTTGTGCGATGAACAAAAAGGGTTGAGGCATAGGCTAAGCAACCAAATACAAGGAGATCACAGTATGATGGTAGTTTATTATATAAAAGTGTGTGAGGAGTCCTGTTTTGTAGTAAAGGTAGTTTATTAAATCAAAGAATGCTTGAGAATTGGATTTACTAATGGGGAATGAAGGTTTGGATTGTTTAGCCATGAGGTAAATGGAGTAATGTTCATTGTGTGCAATTTTTATTTTGGAATCCAAATGTTGTGCCATTTTGAATCTGGGAAAAGAAAGATGACCTAAACGATAGTGTCATAAATAGGTGTTAGAGAATTTCACAACATGAGATGAAGAGTTTGAGTCGGTAAGAATGTTCGAAACAAATGGGATATGAGAACAATATTTAGGCTGCAATGTATTTAAGTCATTAATAAATGTAGTTGGTCCCATCACTTTTAGCTTAGTACAATCCTGAATAACACAAGAGTACTTAGATTTGAAGTAGACAAGTAAATTGGGATTCTAAAGTAATTTACCAACATATAACAGATTAAATGAGAAGAAGAGAGCATACAACACGTTAGAGAGAATCAAATTAAGATTTAATTGGATAGAACCTACATGAGTTGCAGTAAATGAGCCATTCAGGAGACGAATCGGTGTATGCGATAAAGTACGATAAGAAGTAAATAATTGTAACGAACATGAAATGTGGCGACGTAGCTACAGAGTCAATAATCCAATGCATTATAGGTGGTGAACATTTATGACCTGAATTAAAAAATGAAGCAACATCTAGCGGCAAACAAAAAACATTTATTGAAACTCGTGGGGACTAGACAAATTCTTCCACAACACATTGACCACCAAATTGGACAGTAGAACCGTAATTATTGCGCTATCGAGTGATATAATAGCAGAAGACATCATGAACATAATTAATTTATTGAAACTCTTGGGGACTAGACAAATTCTTCCACGACACATTGACCACCAAATCGGATTATAGAACCGTCATTATTACTACTATCGAGTGATATAATAGCAGAAGACATCACGACTCAATTTGTTTGTATATATAAAAGAAACAGCTTTTTATAAGCCGGAGAACAAAAAGAGAAGAATAATAAAAGTGCAGTAAAACCTCAAAAGTTTTGCTTTGATACTATTTAGAAAAACGATAAAGATTAAATGGGAGAAAGAACTCCTTTGTATTGATTGATATTAAACTGTAATACCCGGGACTTTTGCGTATGTGTTAATTGACTTGTAATTAATTTTTGCATGACTAATTGTGTAGGTGTGATTTATTTCGTGTGATTATGTGATTACGTACCTATTTAATTTTTATATATCATGTTACATGTTGCATCGTGGAGTATGTTTGTTGAGGGGCGTATTTGACGAGGTTGCAAATTGGGAGATTTAGTCGTGACATATGTAGAAGATTAGTTTAATTAGATGTGTAATTAAGAGTTGGAATTAATTAGAATTTTTATTGGGATTAGGAGAGTTACCATAATATAAATAAAATAAAAGGAAAGTAAATAGAATAAAAAGAAAGGGAATAAACTAAAGGGAAAAGAAATAAACGAAATAAAATAAAAAGAAAGAGAAACATGGTAAGTGAGTGAGAGAGAGAGAGAGAGAGGGGAATCGTGGGAAAGGTAAAAGAAAGAAAACGGTTGTAGCCGCAAGAAAAAGAGAAGAAAAAGAAATTGATACACTAAAATTTTGACAGCCTTTGAGAGAACAATTGAGTTGGTAAACGACATCTGATTTCGACGATCTTTATATTGAAACGACCGTCTTCGAAAGTCGAACGTGTGAGTGCAAACAAATTTCAATTCAAAGTTTGGAGCGGAACTACTATATTGCACTGGGAGCGGGGCTGATTATGGGAATTCAGATTTCTACTTGCTAATTGTTGTGTAATTTACTTTCTACGAGGTAAGGATCCTACACATCTGTAAGTTCGGTACAAAAACGCATATAGTCAATGGATATTGTGACATAATGGTATATGAACTGTTTTGACATGTTTTAATGCATAAACGAATGAAGTATCGGTCTAACTGCATATTATGTGATGTATCGCTTGATTATTGTATTAATGTTTTAGAACTCGGTTAATTACATTGTGCTATGTTTGAGCTAAACAAAGCTTACCAATTGTATTATCAAACCTTCGATTACAGAAATAGAGGAAAGAAGAAGAAGAAATACAATCAATTGAAGAAGAATTCAGCAATTGATCTGCTAGGGTTCTAGAAATGAAGAAGAAGAAGAGAAGAGGAATTCCAAAATTGGAAAATATAACCGCCAACAACTAACCGATCTTTCCAATTCGGTTCCCTTTTATAGATAAGTTTTGACCCGGATAAGGCAGCCCGACCCGAACAAGACCCGCGTGTTTTTAAAAGAAGAGTTAACAACTCAGGCTCGATTCTTCCTTCTCGCAAGTCTTCCCCTTTAATATGCAGCTTCATAGCAATACCTTCCCCTCAAAATCCAGCTTGTCCTCAAGCTGACCAAGAGAAACTAGGCCACTTCTTCATAAAGTCATCAGCATCCTCCCATGTAGCATCACTTTCAAACAAATTTGACCAAGAAATAAGCCACTGAACTGCAGCTCTATTTCCCTTCTTGACCAACCTTCTATCCATCAATGCTTCTGGTTCAACCATAAGCTGTCTTTCAGTAGTTACCATGGGTAAGTCCATTTGAGCCACTTCCGAATCACCAATCTTCAATTTGAGTTGACTGATGTGGAAAGTAGAATGAAGTCTTGTATTAACAGGTAAAGCCAATTCATAAGCAACACTTCCAACCCTTCTCAGAATGGTGTAAGGTCCAAAGTATTTTGGAGATAGCTTCTGATTGTGCCTTAATGCTAATGAACTCTGTCTATAAGGTTGTAATTTTACATAAACCTTATCTCCCACAATGAATTCCCTCTCAGTCCTGTGTTTGTCTTCATTTTGTTTCATTCTGTTGACTGCCACATTCAATTGCTCTTTAAGTAGTGAATTAATCTTCTGTCTGTCTTCCAACATCCTTGACACCTCCCCAATGCTTGATGTTTTCCAGCAAAAGTCCCTCCCCAAATCCTTGTGGTTTATACCCATACAAGGCTTCAAATGAGGACATCTTTATGGCTGTGTGGTAGCTTGGTATTATACCACCAGGCAGCCATAGGAAGAAAGTTAAACCACTTGTTTGGCCTATGAAATGTAAAGCACCTGAGATACATTTCAAGGCACTGGTTTACCTTCTCTGTTTGCCCATCAAATTGTGGGTGGTAAGCTGTGCTTAAATGTAACTTAACCCCAATAGTAGTAAAGAGTTCTTTCCAAAAAGAACTAGTGAAGATCTTATCTCTGTCACTAACTATACAATTGGGCAAGTCATGCATCTTGTAGACATGATTTAAGAACTCCTCAGCCATCTTTTTGGCAGTAAAGGGGTGTGTCAACCCAATGAAGTGTCCATACTTTGAAAACCTGTCAACCACCACTAACACAGAGTCTCTTCCCTCTGATTTAGGAAGACCCTCTATAAAATCCATGCTTATGTGAGTAAAGGGCCTGTTAGGTAATTCCAAGGGTTGTAATAAGCCAGGGTAAGGAACAGTCTCATGCTTGTTCCTTTGGCAAACTTCACACTGCTTAACCCTCTCTTGTACTTGCATCTGCATATTAGGCCAGTAAAAGGTCTTATTCAACCTTTGATAACTAGCTAATATGCCAGAATGTCCACCCAAGGTAGAAGAGTGAAT
Organism: Vinca minor; assembly: GCA_026122235.1. Lineage (NCBI taxonomy): Eukaryota > Viridiplantae > Streptophyta > Magnoliopsida > Gentianales > Apocynaceae > Vinca > Vinca minor. The sequence goes on from JAOCZM010000026.1 coordinate 6,879,884, forward strand.
AGAGTCTATCAACTTTTCTCTATAATCACCATTTTTCCCAATTTAAATTTTGCCTTGATATCTGATAATGTCATCAGATATAGTGTGATCAAGGAGAGGGTTTCCAAGTAAAATCTGAGCTATGAGGTTCTGAGAGACTTCATCTCCCTCATAGCTTTCCTTAACATCTCTTACCCAATCAGGAATTACCACAGAGATAACTTGACACTCAAAACATTTTTTAGAGTGCATCTGCTGCTCTATTCTCCACACCCTTTTTATAATGGATTTCAAAGTCAAATCCCATCAATTTGACTATCCATTTTTGCTGAGCAGCAGATACTTATCTTCTGCTCCAGTAGATGTTTTAAACTCTGATGATCAGTCCTTATGATGAAAGGATGACCATCCAAATAGTGTTTCCATCTTAGAATGGCTATGGACAAGGCCATGAGTTCCTTCTCATAGGTAGACAGTCCTTTACTTTTAGGTCCCAAAGCCTTACTGAAATAAGCAAAGGGCATTCCTTCCTGCATAAGGACTGCTCCCATTCCATTCTCACTTGCATCAGCTTCAATCACAAACTTCTTTGTGAAATCTGGCAAAGCAAGGACTGGAGGTTGACTGAGAGTCTTCTTGAGGGTTTGAAATGCTTCTTTAGCTTCAGTATTCCAAGCAAAATTGTTCTTCTTTAACAGAGAAGTCATGGGTTTGCTGATAACCCCATAGTCTTTGATGAATCTTTTGTAATATCCAGTCAACCCAAGAAAACCCCTAAGCTGTTTGATAGTTTTATGGAAGGGCCAATCTAGCATATTCTGGATTTTTTTGAGGGTCAGCCTTGACTCCTGAACCAGAGATCAGGTCATGACCAAGGTATTCCACCTCTTCCTGTGCAAAGGTGCACTTGCTCCTATTTGCAAACAACTGATGCTTCCTGAGAAGGCTAAGTACAATCCTCAAGTGCTCTTCATGGGCTGATAAGCTAGGACTGTAGATCAGGATGTCATCAAAGAAGACTAACACAAACCTTCTTACATAAGGTCCAAAAATCAAGTTCATCAAGGATTGAAAAGTAGTTGGAGCATTAGTCAATCCAAAAGGCATGACCTTGAATTCAAAGTGACCAAAGTGTACGCTAAAAGCAGTCTTTGGAATGTCACTTTCCTTCATCCTGATTTGGAAATACCCTGACCTTAGGTCAATCTTAGAGAAGTACATAGCTCCATGCAGTTCATCAATAAGATCATCAACTAAGGGTATAGGGAATTTATCTTTAATGGTAAGAGTGTTGAGGTGTCTGTAATCAACACAGAACATCCAAGTACCATCTTTTTTCTTTACCAAAATGATTGGTGAAGAAAAAGAACTGTTGCTGGGTTGAATGATTCCCTCCTGCAACATTAAAGTCACCTGTCTCTCAATCTCAGTCTTCTGAGAATGAGGAACTCTGTAAGATCTTAATCTCACAGGTTGAGCCCCTTCCTTCAACTCAATCTGGTGCTCATGGTTCCTGCCAGGAGGAAGTCCTTGTGGTAATTCAAAAATGTCAGCAAAGCCTTCTAGAATCCTGTGAATAGATTCAGGTAAGCCAGGGTCATCTTCTTGGCCTTCTTCCAAAGCAGCCAACTATCCAATCTGTACTTCTCCTTGGATTGCTGACATATAGCCAATCCAAACTTCAGCTGCTCCTTGAAGACACTTAGGAAAGGATTCAAAGCTGAAATGGATTTAAGTTTCAGTTTGCTCCTTATTGCTCCTAACTTCCACTTCTTTTCCATCCACCACAAATCTGACTGCTTGTTCTTTGTAATCCAATATAATTGGACTATGCTTTTCAAGCCAGTCACCCCCAATGATCAAGTCACTACCTCCTAGAGTCAGAACATGTAAGTCCTGACAGAAGTTCATGTCCTTAATCTTCCACTTCACTCATCTACACCCCTCTCCATACCATCTCTTCTCTCCATTGCCAAGAACAATGAGAAGAGGCCTTGTTTGTTCAGTCCTCAGTCCTAGTTGAGTCACCAACCTAGGATCAATGAAGCTGTGAGTGCTTCCTGGATCTACAAGTATGGAGATTTGTTTATTCTTTGACATCTTCCCAGGAATCCTGAAGATTCCACCACCAGAGGTTCCATTCAAAGCATTCACAGATATTTGTGCTAATTCTGCTATTTCTTCCCCAATCATTTGTTCCTGATCATCCTGTGAGGACTGTAAACATTGCAGCCTCCCATCCTCTCCCTCATCTACCTTTTGATCACACAAGTAAATCATATTTACCTCTGCCAAGGCACATTTATGATATGGTGAGTATTTATCACCACATTTAAAGCATAGATTCAACTCCCTCCTTCTCTGCATTTCCTCATTAGAAATCCTTTTAAATTTAATTGGCTCTTTATGAGTAGTATTGGCTGCAATTAAACTGCTTGTAGCATGCTTGGTAGCAACAGCAGTAACTGGAGTAGATTTTTGAGGATAAGTTGAAGAGTAAGATTTGAACAAAGGTTTGGGTGTGTGTGACATGCATTGTTCTTGCTCAACAGCCAATCTGAAGGCCTCTAACAGAGTAACAGGCCTATGCATATGCACAACTCCTTTGATCTCTTCCTTCAGACCACTGAGAAACAAGGCTACAAAGTAATCAGGAGTAGCTCTTGTTCCTGTGGTAACAAAAATGGACTTCAATTCTTCAAACTTCCTCATGTAAGTCTGAACATCTGAAGTCTGCTTCAACTTAAAATTCACCTACTATTCCAGTGATAGATTTTGTATCAAACTTGGAATAGAGTGACAGGATAAAAGTAGGCCAGTTCTGAGCCCCATGCTCAGCAACATAGCTGTGTCCCCACAGGCATGCCTCTCCCCTAAAGTAGACTAAAACAATATCAAGTTTAAAAGGATCATGAATCCTGTGTAACTTGAAATATTGCTCTGCCTGTATTAGCCACTCTCTTGGCTTGCTACCATCAAACTTGAGAAATTCTAGCTTAGGAAGCCTGAATCCTCCCCTATCTACACCACCACAGTCGAATCTAGGCTCTGGAAACATTCCAGAACCTTGATTCCCAAAATTCTCCCTTCCATGTCCATAATCAGTCCTAAGAGGTCTGATTACAGGTGAATTCAAGTTCCTCCTACTAGGCTCACATTCATCAACCTTATCACTAACAGAAGGATTTAACTTCGACAAATGATCAAGGATCAAGTCCATTTTTCCATCATTTTCCTTCTTATTAGCAGACAATTCTAAAAAAGTAGACTGCAGTTCATCTAATCTATGATTAATTTTCGAGTTTGAGCTCTCAACATCAACTAACCTTTGAACAATTAGCTCCAGTGGAATTCTCACTTCTCCGGTCGCCGGTATAGGTAGAATTCCTTGCGATGCCTGTTGCAAAGCCTCCGAATGCTGATTCCGAGTATTAACCATTGAATTTTGCCGAGAATCACAGCTCTGATACCAATTTTCTATGTTTGAGCTAAACAAAGCTTACCAATTGTATTATCAAACCTTCGATTACAGCAATAGAGGAAAGAAGAAGAAGAAATACAATCAATTGAAGAAGAATTCAGCAATTGATCTGCTACGGGTTCTAGAAATGAAGAAGAAGAAGAGAAGAGGAATTCCAAAATTGGAAAATATAACCGCCAACAACTAACCGATCTTTCCAATTCGGTCCCCTTTTATAGATAAGTTTTGACCCGGATAAGGCAGCCCGACACGAACAAGACCCACGTGTTTTTAAAAGAAGAGTTAACAACTCAGGCTCGATTCTTCCTTCTCGCAAGTCTTCCCCTTTAATATGCAGCTTCATAGCACATTGTTAACGTTATTCTTGAATGGATATATATATATATATATATATATATATATATATTGCTATCGTTAATGGTATTCATGAATTGTTAATTGTTGTGGTTGAACTTATCTGCTGGTTATATTTGATATTTGGGATTAATTGGATTATTGTCTAATTGGTATCGTTGGAGTCGATGTCTAATTGGTATTGTCGTTGGAGTCTATTTGGTTTTGGTCGACCGAGTCGTCGTCCCATTTGAGCTCATGTCTAGGATCTACTAAATAACATGATTCGTTCGAATTTATAAAACGTTAAATGTGTTGATCTTGGGAGATCATGTGAAATGTGGAGTACTTCTTCGGCATTCACCTGATGAGGAAAAATCATTGGGACTGAACGGTTTTGTGGAGTCCAAGGTGTTGGATGATGATACAATGTAGGATGAATCCTTAAAGCGTGAACCCGTCGTTCAAGGGGTGAAACTGAACTCATGTGATTTACTTTTTGGGCCGTCCTAGTTTGGACTATCACTAAGACCATTACAGTTATTGTCGTAGAGTCGTGACTAGATAATTGAGCTCGAACTGTGGGAAGTCGTGTCATAGCAAATAACTATGTTAGTGTCTAAGCAATGTGTGTAATCGTGTGTACCGTATGGGCAAAGCATGGTGCTTGTCGTGCATTCGGTTGTGTAAGTGCTTAGATATGAAAAATATGGTTATTTTGCTTAATTGTTGTTCTTTACTTGTTTATCTTGTTTCGGTCTTATTTGTTACTTGGTTTGGAGTCTAAAACATGTGTTTTTGGTTGGGAAAGTGTTGGTGCATAATTGGTACTTGTGTGTATAAAATTATACTTGAATTTCTGTTTTTCGCAGGGCGCGGATGAACCATTCGTCCTAGGGTTCGTCCGCAAAAGGACAGTAGCTACTATCTTACCACGGACTAAGCCGCGAACGAACCTGCGTCCGCTTGCCTGCGGTCGATCGGTGCAGACGATTCCCATCGTCCGAGGTTTAGTGTTGTTTTCTGCGGACGATTCCCATCTTCTGGGAAGTGTTCATAGCTCATAGGAACTGACAAAGGAAATTATCTAGAGAAGCAGCTAAGGGTTTTGGGATATTCTGCAGGAGAAATCTGTCTTTCTCAGCTACCAGTATATGTATGAATATTTTCTTACAATTTCCTATCTTTTAAATAAAAATAAAAATAAAAAAGTATAGTTTTCTCACAATATTTTTTAAATGATGCATAAGAAATTAAATAGGAAAAAAAAAGCAATGTAAGAGATCTAGCTAGACTGCCACGGTAGTATCTTCTCCCAAGTTCTCTTGTGAAGCTTCCTCAAGTGATTTTCCTTTTGATTCGGGGACAAAGAAGGTGCAAGCCATCCCTAGAGCATTAATAACACCAAGCACAATTAAGGAATTCTTTATACCAATACCCGGAGGGAAGCCGTGATCGGTCTTTGCTTTATCTTGGTTTTGAGAAGCATAAAGGAATCCATATGCACCAACTATAGCTCCGGCTTTACCAGCAGCTGCCGATATCCCATGGCATGTTGACCTAAGCCTAGCCGGGAAAATTTCAGCTGGTACGACAAATGTAGTTGCATTAGGTCCAAAATTGGCAAAGAAAAATGTCAATGAATACATAGCAACAAATCCAATTCGATTCGCCTTTTCTGTCCAGTGATTGTAAGGTATTGCAATGGCGAACATGAAAACCGTCATGAAGAAAAATCCCATCATTTGAATTGCAAACCTTCCAATTATGTCAATGAAGGCTACCGTGAACCAATAACCCGGAACAGTACTAAATAGTGCAATTAGGGTTTGTGCCTTTGCTATTTTGAATACTTCTTCAACTGCATTCATTGTTTTGCCTGCTGGTATCCATCCAATTGCAATGAATACATCTTTTTGGAATAGGTTTTGGCTGTAAAATGCAATATCTAATAAGAACCAAGTTGAACATGTTCCAAATAAGTGTAGACCATGTCTACGTGCAAATTCCCATGTGATTAGTCCAAAGCTATTGGATTTGTCCTGAGTTATCTGTTGCACTTTTTCCTCTTCTGCCTCAACTTCAACCTGCGATATTTAGATACAACGAGAAACTTCACGTTAATTATCAAAGAAACTTTTTTTGGAATATACTATATGTACGTCCCAAATTAAATAACTGTTTTCATTTCCGTTTTTAGTCAGTTAGTCCCAGCTTATTTGTCCCCTTTATAAATAAAGTATGCATTTATGGGATTTTTTTTCCATTTCTCCATCCAATAGTCCAACTAATTAAGAAATATAAATTTATAAGACATATTTGAGAGAGAGAGAGAGAGAGAGAGAGGGAAAATGAGAGAGCGTAACGGGTAGAAGTAAATGTCTTGTAGGGTATTCTTGATTTTTTTAGTGACAAAAATCTTAATTTTCGCGTATTTATAAAATATGACAAATAAAGTAAGACCGAAGAGAGAATATAAGAGTATCCAAGGCAATAAATTTACAAAATAATTATTGGTGGTGTTGGGGGTGTGATGAAAAGTCAATTTTTTCATAAAAAGAGATACCGTTAGTTCTGTCACTGACCTGTAAGACTTTCGACATATCTTGAGCCGCTTGCTTAGCATTTTTCGCGACTAGGGCAGTGTAACGGGCAGTTTCGGGCATCTTCATACGCCAATAGAAAGTAAGAGCAGCAGGTAAAGCTCCAAACATCAGAATTATACGCCAAATGTAGTCTGCTTGTGGCACAGTCGATGCCACTGGATCTATCTCATAACTTGGAGCACTATAGTGATGATTAAATGCCGCGGAAACGACCAACGCAACAATCCCACTAAACAAAATCCCAAACCCTTGCATTGCAAAGACAGCAGCAATAAAAGCACCCCTAGTTTTCTTATTAGCATATTCAGACATAATCGTCGCAGAAAGTGGATAATCGCCACCAATGCCAAACCCTAACCAAAACCTAAAGAAACAAAGTGTGGCCATAACAGCCTTTGGTTCTGATCCTAATGAAAGACCAGATGCAGCTGAACAACCAACCATGAGAATTAAGGTAAGACCATAAACTCTTTTTCTTCCCATTTTGTCCCCAAGCCAACCAAAGAAAAGCTGGCCACAAAGTGTGCCAACAAGGGCAACTCCTGTCACAGAAGCTGAAATACTAGGAGGTAATGTACCGGGTTTTGCTGAACCGGGATTGTAGTAATATAACCGGCCTAGTAATTTTGTGACAAGAGAAATACTAAAGAGATCATATGCATCAGTGAAGAATCCCATTCCAGCTATCACAATTGCTGTGAAATGGTACAATTGTGTCTTGGCTACATCAAGTGCATTAAGCACTTGTAGTTGTTCTCCAGGCATGGTTTTAAGATTTTTTTTGAGGATTTTTCTTCAACTTTCTAGTACTTAGGTTTTGGATGGGGGGTATGAATCCTGGTTTGTGCATTGCCAGTTATTTATAGGCAGTGGCTAAACCAATTATTTCAACTTAATAGCAAGTGGCGGGGGTAGAATTTATACTTTGCCTTTTTTTTTTTTCTGCGGGGAGAGAATCGAATTCTTTAGGCGACGAAATATTTTTTTTTTTTTTTTTTTGCATTATAAAATCGGTGTTTTAAAAAATATTAGGAGTAGTAGTTACTCATGACCTCTTGAATCCGCCACTGTTAACATGTTAGAGTAGTTAATAATCCAATTGGTATGCCACTGCATCACGCATTTGAATCTATTTATGATTGATACGTTGAAAGTGTTCTGGATAAAGATTTTCCTATTAAGAGTAAGAAATATTGGTTGAATTCGGACCGAAGTCGGATTAGTTTTTTTTTCTTCTTTACTATTTAGTGTCCAAGTCCGACAGTTAGGTCCAAAAAGGAGGTGACCCTCCAATATCAATGACTTCATACAAATGACATGTTCGCAGTTCGAACTCTGATCATTCTTAAGAGAGGAGGAGCTCTCATCCACCATACCATAATTGATATTGGTAACTCGGATTAGTCTTACAAAGTAAAAATACAAAGTCCTCTAAACAATAAATTTTTTTATATATATATGAAGCTGTCAGAATCAACTCCGGCATATATTAGGGATATTCGCTCGTTAAATGTCAACTGAGTATTAGTTATTAGATTAATAGGTTTCTGCCATAGAAGTATGATCTAAATTCTAAATGTGTGTTTCCGTATGAAACAATCAAATGTTGGTTGTACTTATCCCCAAAAAGGAAAAATAAATCAAATATTCGTTGTAAGATAATGGCCAACATGCCATCTATGCTATTAGTATAATATATATTATTATATCAGCTGAAAGTGTATTAATATAGTAATATAAAATTTGATTTATTTATCTGGAACTGTCTTTCATTGTTTTAATGTTTCCAAACTTCAAGACATTATGTTAACGAAAATTTGAGTGTTGCATAGTGATACAGATATTTGAACCGCTTAATTCTACTTCTTAGAATATTTGGTGTCCGATTGAATTAGGTTTCAATTTCAAATTCAAAGCTGATACTAGATGTTTAAGTGGTTTATGTTTCATATTTAGATTCAATCAAAAAAGAATTCGAATTAATTTCAAACCAAATAAAACGCAAACAAGATCAAATCTAAATACAGATATTTTGTGTCATCTGTAGACGCTTCCTATAACTGTATTTCTTTCACATTCCTAATTATAATCTTATTCACATCTATATTTATCTTGTTTCACTTAATATATAAGTGAAAGTTTTTGTGTACTGCAGGGAAGATAGTATTATAAAGGATCCGAACAACGCATTTGATGCTTTATACAACACAGGTTTTTCAATTTTTGAAACCCTAAAAATCGAGCACTTCTCAATCTAATCACGCAAAAAGTACAAGAGCTCATCATCTTTGGCAGTTGACTAAAATTGTTTAAAGTAATCATTTTCAATTTTTTTTTTTTTTTCATTTTCTAAGGTAATCCATCTTAATCACATCTGAAACTGACAGTTTTCATACAATTTAAAATTCAGAAAATTGTAATTTTTCTCAAATTACTAAATAAAGAAAGATGTCAAACCCAATGAAAGAAGAGGGCAGAAGAAACATCTCAATCATTTTCCAATTGATTTTTTGAAGTTGCCAGGTTCAATTAGGCATATTACCGGTATATTCTCATTTATGTCAACTTTTATTTGGAAATTTTGCATGTACTCTCAGCATTAGCTATGTTAATTAATGGATTTCTGTAATAAAAATAAGGTTCAAATACGTAAGTATTCCTTGGCACTTTCTAATATTGGTTTTCAGGAATGGCCAACATGCTTTCCTCTACGATATTTATTGGACCTTTTTATTCATCAAAAAAAAAAAAAAATTATTGGACTTTTTTTTATCAACATATAACAAATTTTTAATAAATTACAAAATATTGTAACTTTTATTACTACAACAACAACCAAGCATTAATTCCAAAAGTTTGGGGTCGGCTACACGAACCAAAGAAATAATCACGTAAGGTCATCAACATGGATGCATTCTCTCCATTTCTTTCGATCCCAAACAAAACTCTCATCTAATTCTAGCAAATTCATATCCCCTTTTATCACTTCCGTCCAAATCTTCCTCGGTCTCCCTCTACCTCTTACGCCCTCAATATTACATAATCTTTCAATTCTCCTAACTGGAGCATCACTTGGCCTTCTTTTAATGTGCCCAAACCAATGCAAACAGTTCTCTCTCATCTTGTCTTCAATAGGTGCTACACCTACCTTCTTTTGAATAGTCTCATTCCTCTCTCTATCCATCCTCGTATGCCCACACATCCATCTTAACATACGCATCTCCGCTACACGCATTTTCTGAATATGACACCTCTTAGTTGCCCAACATTCTGTATCATATAACAATGCCGGTCTAACAACGGTTCTATAAAACTTTCCCTTCAATCTCAGCGGTACATTACGGTCATACAAAACACCAGTTGCACTCTTTCATTTCAACCAACCAGCTTTAACTCGATGCGCCACATCTCCGTCAAGCTCTCCGTCCTTTTGAATAATAGAACCAAGATATCGAAAATACTCACTCTCTGAAATATTTTTGTCACCCAAAGTTACTACAGTTTTCTCTGTCGTTCTACTGGTACTAAACTTACACTCCATATACTCTGTTTTACTTCTACATCCTAAAACCTTTAAATTCTAAGGTTTGTCTCCATACATCCAACTTGGCATTAACACCCCTTTTGTCTCATCAATCAAAGACTACATCATCGACAAACAACATGCACCACGGTACTGGATCTTGTATACACTGGGTCAATTCATCCATAATCATTGTAAAAAGAAAACGACTAAGTGTTGAACCTTGATGCACCCCAATTGTAATAAGAAACTCTTCACTCATCCCGCCGCCAACTCTGACACTGGTGCTGACTCCCTCATACATATCCTTAATAAGATCAATATACTTCTGAGATATACCTTTCTTAGTCATTGACCACCAAATTACCTCTCGGGGAACCTTATCGTAATTTTTTTCCAAATCTATGAACACGATATACAAGTCCTTCTTTCTCTCTCTATAATGCTCAATCAATTGTTTTAGTAGATGTATTGTTTCCATGGTTGATATTCCGGGCATAAAACCGAATTGGTTCTTTGAAATGCTCACAATTTTTCTCAACCTTTGCTCAATTACCCTTTCCCATAACTTCGTAGTATGTCTTATAAGCTTAATACCACGATAATTTGTACAATCTTCAAAATCTCCTTTATTCTTATATAATGGCACCAAAGTACTTTTCCTCCACTCTATTGGCATCTTCTCAACTCTAAGTAACTTTTATTACTGTTCAAAAAAAAGAGAGAAAACCCCGCTGACAACAGCGATTTCCGTACAAAATCCTACATTTTTATTACTGTTTCAAAAATAGAGAAAGCGCCACTACTAATGACTACCTTAAAAACGCCACTCGTAGTAGCTATTTTAATAGGAAAAAACACAACATAAGTAATTAATAAGGTCTAACGATGAAATCGCCAATGACACTGGCTAATATAAAAATGTTAGTGCTAATTGTGTCTTTAAAATAGTCATTAACAATGAAGTTTTCTCTATTTCTTGTTAAAAATGTACTTGGGGCCTAACTCAATCGCTCGAAAGGTACGTCAAAAGGGGTATTGCTCAAGCCTTATATATTGCAATTATGCTCACAAGTTAGACGATGTGGGATTTTCAACAATTCTGAAACAACAATAAAAAGTGCAATGTTTTTATAATTTTATTAAAATTCGTTATATATTGATGAAAAAAACTCATATTTATTGTGTTATGCCATTGAAAAACCACGGAAACATTTTATTATTGAATTTCTATATCTGGAACTGGAAGTGTATGTCACCTATTTTAAGCTTCAAAACAAACACTTCTAAATTTAGGATATGATCCAAGGAGAATTAGAATCAGATATTTGTGACCTATATAATACTTTCTCCGGAAAAGTATTAAACATTCAATTTTGGATGCCGAGGGAAAGATATTTATAAGAGGATTAGTAGAAGGTTTCTGAATGATAATGTTTATTTGAGATACGTTTCTTCTATAGTATGTTGTTGATTACATAAAACAAGAAGAAAAAAAAATATATATATATATATATATATATATATATATATATATATATATATATATAAAGCAAGAAATAAACACTACAATTTTTCTATAGACCTATGTTGGGTAAATTTTATTTTATTTTTGGTTCAGCCCCAGGGTCCACCACTTAGTGACTAATCCAGGCTCGGTGTGCAGTTTTCCCTGTAACGCGACTGCTAGTGGGGGAGGGCTTGGCACATACTACTCTTTGTAAAGGTGGAGCCCTACCACCGTGGGAAATTCCCATAAGAGTTGATGTCCAACGAGAAAATCGAACACTCATCAAGAGTGAGGCATATAACAACTCCAACCAACTACCTAGAGCTCGGGGTTCATGTTGGGTAATTTCTATGTCTTTGCTTTGGCCCTCTTGGATTATTAGAAGCACCTATCAAAATTTAGATACTTTTTAGTAAGGAAAGACCCCAAGCAGGGGCGGCTAAGAGGGTGTTCGAGGTGCTCGACCGCATGGAGTCTCCAAATATTTGGGGCCTCAAATTTATATTTTATATATATATATATATTTGTGTATTTTGTTGAAAAATAATAAAATTTGTAATTACTTGAATCTTTGTTGAAGAACCTAAATGATATGTCATTATTATCTCATGAGAGGATTCAATATATTGTTGATCACACAATTGCTTCCCTCAGATTTGAACAATATAAATATTTTTTGTTTCTTGTTCACATCACATAAGTTATAAGTTGCATTCTTTGGATGATATGAGCCTCAAGTCTTGTTGAACTCATCTTGAAAACGCCCTTAAGAATTGTGGCAAACTAATATCGATGGAAATGATTTGAATGTGGAGGTTAAGTTGCTCAGAGAATTCTTTCATGATGAAAAAATGGGACATATTGATATTTTGAAGTGTGTAGACTATTTTCCAAACGCAATCAGTGCATACTAAATTTTGTTGACTATTTCAGTTACTGTTACATCTGCAGAAATGAGTTTTTCAAAATTGAAGTTGTTGAAGTCATACATGCGTTCTACAATGTCTCAGGAAATACTCAATGAATTACAGGTGATAGCAATTGAGAATGATTTTTTTTGGAGCAAATCAAATATGAAGATTCAGTTGATGATTTTGCTTCAAATAAAGCAAGAAGGATCGTTATTTTCAATTGAATAAAGTTTTTCAGTGTTTATATTTTTAAAATTATCTTTAATTTTTTTTAGTACAATGATGATATAATTGTAATGATTTTTTTTGTTATATTTACATAAAAATAATTTTTCTTCGATTATGTAGGGTCTCATTTTAAAATTTTGCACAAGACCTTGAAAATGATTGAGACGGCCCTAACCCCAAGTAAAAGAAGAAAAAAAAACACGCAGCTACAACTATCATATGGTAAACGTAATTCTAACCAACTGAATTATCATATTGTTATGAAATTCAAATTATTATGTGTCATCTAATACATACTAGTACAACAATAATAATATAACTCATTAAGCTCTAAATAAATATTAGTAATAAAGAAAACAACAACAAAAAAAATCATATGATAAACGTACTTCTAACCAACTGAATTATCACATTGTTATGAAATTCAAATTATTATGTGTCGTCTAATATATATTAGTAAAACAATAATAATATAACTCATTAATTTCTACATAAATATTAGTAATAAACAAAAACATCAACTCCGCACGCAAAGTTCATACTACTTGGCATAAAGCTCATTAATTCAAGTTTAAGATATAAATTCTTCTTCATTATGAAATGATATTTACGGTACAACAATTACTTAACTTAAAAGTTAAAAGTTAACTGGAGTTGGCCTAGTTATTTAAAATAATGAGTGTACTATCATCTTTTGCACCGGAAATCAAGCCTCTCCTACGCATACAAATTTTGTGCACACTTTTATATAGTGATTGCGGGTTAAAAATAATTAAAAACAAAAAAAACTTCACCAAACAGCATAAAATTTACGACTTGCTACATAGTTGCACTAACGCAAAAGTCAACAGATTAATTTATTTGTTGATTGGTTTTTCAGCTGCGGAAAACCAAAAAAAAAGAGAAAAGAAAAATGAAAGGGTTAGCAAGATGGGGTGAAAATCTGGTGTCCCTATTCCTGTCTCCATTCCTGTCTTCATCCCTATCCTCAAAAATCAGAATTTACTATATAAATATTTTTTTTAATTATATATATACAAGGTGAATTGTGATTGACTGAGAATAGAAAGAGGGATAGAAACGGAGATAGAGAATTTTTTGCTAGCAAGATGAACTCTCCTAAATATGTACAAGTTCTCGTCATCTTTATAGTTGACCAAGTTCTATATAATGTTATCCATTTCTTAATCATATATTGCCCCTTGTAATAAATTACTAAACCGACAGATTTTACATATATTGCTCATCAGTGACGATACAATATCCGAGAGTAGTAGGGTCATTCGCCGATTTACCTTATTAGTGTGTGGTCACTTATAAACCTATCATCTAAATGGAGTAAGAATACATCATATTTACTAAAAAAAAACTTATTTTTCAGTAGGGGCATATGACTCCGGTGGCGGGACACTGCATCCACCACTGTTGCTCATTCTATACAAGTTCTCGTCATCCTAAATTAGTTATTTTTTTTGTTTTTATATTTTACGCGTATATATAGAGTATTTTACAGTTGGGAGTTCCTTTGTTTGGATAGGAATCCTTTGTCCTCATTCGGTGTCCCCTTCCCATGTCCCACCAATAAGAAAATGATATGTATTAAATTTTTAATTAAAAAATTATAACCTAAAAGAAATAATAGAACCCACCAAAAAAAAATATACAGTCAAATTAGATTGATTCCCAAAAGAAGTAAGTCAGTGAGAAAGTGCAACAAATTTTTCTAAGCGAAATTGGATGAAAGAGGCAACATTAATGCTTTACATTTTTTAGTCAAAGATCAAAAAACAAAATCGACCAAAGTTTAAGGGACGTGGACACCTTTTACTCAATTTTTATATTGTGAGCATGAACCCGTGGTATAGAGCTTAACTAGTGTCGAGTACATCTTACCTTCTCGTGTAGTTTTACCAGAAACAGAACCACACCGAAACAGAATTTACCTAACCCAAGAAATGCATTTATCATTCTTAAGCAACGGTAAACTTGAGCCATCAAGTATTTGTTACATGTCAAAGAAAAAAGGCCAACAACCAATTTGGTTCCAGTTCTGACAGGTTTCTATCGGCACATGATGACACAATCTCAACTGAAGTCGATAGTTTTTCATAAAAATAGACAAAATAAGTTGATAATTGTCTTTGAATGTTCTTAAACAGCCATTAATCACCAGACGAGATTGTATCAACGCGTTACTAACAAAAAAATCTCTGTCAGCACCGGAACCGAGTCAAGAACAGTGCAATGTTGAAGATCATAAGGGAACTGAAATGGCTTAAATTCAAGATTCACAAATTTACAACAGATCACAGTTAATTGGTTTCCAATATCTCACAAAACAGATGGTACAAGTTCCCCATGATAAGAAAAGGATCAACACATTCCTTCCCCACTCCATAAAAAATGCCCAACTTGTCCACAAAAGTCGAAATCCCTCGCCCCCAGGGCTTCACCCAGCCCAACCCGACGGAGATAATGGAGGAGTTAAATCAAGTAACACAACAACTCGTGCTTCTGTTCTTTGATTAGCATTTCTGGAAAGAAGAATTTTATTATCTGTGGCATCTCTCTAATGAGCTTTATAATGCTTTTTACACTGCTACCTATATCATTTTTGCTGCACATGCTTTCTTTTGTTGATTGCGGTTTGTTTTGGTTCAGTTTGTATATGTGTGGGGGTAAGTTTGCAAAAATGTCCTTTATTGGGTTTTTCTAGTCTGCTTCCAGGTTCTCTGCTTTGTGGAATGGGTATATGTGTGCTTCTTCTAGGGCTTGCTCGGTAGAAGTCCTATTTTTCTATAAATTGGCTTTTCCTAGACTTTGCTTAGTGGAAGGGGTCTTGTAAACAAAACATTTTTAACACCAAACCTAACAATCCACGCTAATTTACATTTATATACATGAATTACATATTGTTTACAAAACAAGAAAAATAACTAAATAAAATCACACTTATCAACAATAAACACTATATACATACGCTAGGATGATTCTTATATACACATTCATCCTTTATTCGAATCATAACCTAAAACACTAACCGTTCGAATATTCACAAACAGTCTAATTCTTAATTTATGCCACACTTATACTAGGGGCAGGTCCAGCAGATCTTGAAGAGAGTCAGCTCACCTTTGAGCACTCCTCTTTAACTCATCAATTTTCGCCATAGCCTCTACACAAAGAAATTCCATTTCCGTGTGCCAAGCCCGATGCCAATATGCATCATGGCGTGCCTTTTGGTCTTTATTTTCTAGAGCATTTTTTAGCTCCGCTACTTCTCTCTTACTGGCGTCCAACTTCTCTACCAACTCTTCATTATAATAATGATAATATCGATTATCAAGTTCGAGCTGTTCCTTAGCATCTTTAAGCCGACCTATCCAAAAGTTGGCGAAGTCACAATTTCCACATTGAATAGGGCTAGGGGATCTAACGAGGCTGGGCGTGGGAGATTTTGGATCTTCCAATTCCACATATTCATTATCTATAGTAGTTGCAACGGCTAGAAGTGCCAAAACGACTGGTTTTGGACTGACCTCTTTGGGAGGTGATAAGAATCGATTGTTAAGAATTAAGATTTGGGAATATGTGGGATGTTTTGTGACTTTTATGAATAACTATTATTTATCGTATTCTTTTGTTCATACATAACTAACGATTTGATTTGTTATGTTGTAGGATGACGAGTAAAAAGGGAAAAGAGATTGTATCCAAAAGTTCACCCGTTCTTCCTCGGCGAAGGAGGTCCGTGAATAATAATGAACTCATAAAGTCATCTTCTGATAGAAACCCACCATTATCACCTCCCAAAGAGGCTAGTCCAAAACCAGTCGTTTTGGCACTTCCAGCCGTTGCAACTACTACAGATAATGAATATGTGGAATTGGAAGATCTAAAATCTCCCACGCCCAGCCCCGTTAGATCCCCTAGCCCTATTCAATGTGGAATTGTGACTTCGCCAACTTTTGGATAGACCGGCTTAAAGATGCTAAGGAACAGCTCGAACTTGATAATCGATATAATCATTATTATAATGAAGAGTTGGTAGAGAAGTTGGATGCTAGTAAGAGAGAAGTATCAGAGCTGAAAAAATGCTCTAGAAAATAGAGACCAAAAGGCACGCCATGATGCATATTGGCATCGGGCTTGACACACGGAAATGAAATTTCTTTGTGTAGAGGCTATGGCGAAAATTGATGAGTTAAAGAGGAGTGCTTTCGAAAAGTGGTGACTCTCTTCAAGATCTCACTGACTCGCCCCTAGTATAAGTGTGCCATAAATTAAGAATTAGACTGTTTGTGAATATTCGAACGGTTAGTGTTTTAGGTTATGATTCGAATAAAGGATGAATGTGTATATAAAATGAAATGTGCTGACTTAGTTAATCTGTCAACGACAACCCAAATTGCATCCTTATTACCTTTAGATCGAGGTAATCCACACACAAAGTCCATTGTCACACATTCCCATTTCCATTCTAGAATCGGTAATGGCTGCAGTAATCCACCTGATTTTTGATGTTCAGCTTTTACTCGTTGACATGTGAGACATTTAGATACATACTGAGCAATATCTCTCTTCATTCCATGCCACCAATATGTTTTCTTAAGGTCTTGATACATTTTGTTTCCTCCAGGATGAATTGTATATCGACTTCGATGAGCCTCGTCCAAAATAAGTTTTCTTAATTTCTCATCATCAGGAATACAAATTCGGTCTCGGTGCCCAACTTACTGTATTAGACAAGCTGGCCAGAGGATGTGTTTTGTTGGCAAAAGAATCCAACTCTCTCGAGACCAGCTTACGTAATACAGACGACGTTATTACAGCTTCCTAGTTGAGAAAAAAACTTCTACATTTTCCGATTATAGCACCAGTCTCTATGATCGTCACAAGATGACTAGGTAAGTTTATAAGGGCACGTTCGCCTGCTAAATAAGCTCATCCTACCAAGTAATGAGACTGCAAAAAGAATAAAAGATAAAATATTCGTTAAATCCGTAGCCCAAAAAGAAACAAATGGTCGAGGTAAATGAAAGGCATAATGGATACTTTCTGAAAACATATCAAGTAACAAATTCAAGAAAATGTCATAAATATGCACTGTTTAACAGAATCAAAATCTAGGGGAAGACTCGGGACCATAGCTACGTTAGCTATGTTTAATTTCACTCAAACAAGGGAAGTTATCAGCCAGTGGGAATACTTCCTCCTTTCAGAATTAAATGTCCTTTCACCGGACACAAACATTTAGGACAGCTATAAAGTTACCATCTTCCCTTTATAAATTAAGGAGGTAAGGGGTGGAACTATGTTTTACTGGAGCTCGTCTTCCTTAAATTAAGAGGTTACAGATCAAAGTACGCCCTTCCTCTTCCAACAACAAAAAATACGTTCCGCTTCCACACCCTAAAAGAATTAGGTCAAGATCCTTTTAATCTGCTATTCAACTGTAACACTTCTTCTTTTTTACATACGTCACTAGGCAACTAGATCTAAGTTAATTCGCTACTCTCATAATGTGGGAAAAGTTCAAATTTTTCGACAAATCACATAACAATGCACTTTGGAGAAAGGAAGAAGAAGATAATGGTACCTTCACTTTTGTTGGAGGGGTTCCTGTTTTAACGGTGGTAGTATTTCCGAATCCAAACTTTGGCTTCTTTTCAGAAGGCTTCAATATTTGGAAAGAGCACATTAAAGTCTCATCGACACTCATCATGGCACCAGCATTGTCGAATTCCCCACAGTAGTTAGGGGCCGAAAATATTGTTACAAGTTGTCTATCAGCAAAAAACTCGTAACCATCTTCCACAACCTGCGGAAAACAAAATAGTCAACAACATAAAACACAAACTTTCCGAAAATTTAAACTGTAAACAGTATTATTCAACTCAAACCTGGTGGGCACGGCAAATAAGATCAAGATCATGCTTCTGAAGAAACTCCGTCACCTTATCAGGGCCAAAGGTATACGAAACTCCCCTGTCATTCATTCCCCATCCTTTAACATCTTTGCTCGGATCTGACCATAGTAAATCGCAAAGTAAACCAGTTTCTGGGACATCAATTGGACGCGGTAGATTCCTTATTTGATCTAAACTATGCAGGCCAGGAGAAAGTCCACCGTGCATGCACAATATCTTTTCATCAACCAAAGCGGCTACAGGCAGACAGTTAAAACAATCTGTAAACACTTTCCATAATTTGACATTGAATCTTCGTTTACATTCATCATAGAATCCATATATGCGGTTAACAGACGCACATTCATGATTACCCCTAAGAAGGAAGAAGTTTTCGGGATACTTGATCTTGTATGCCAGTAAAAGACATTGTTTCGAGACTTTGCTTCCCTCGATCCACGTAATCCCCTAAGAATAAGTAGTTCGACTTTGGAGGTAATCCACCATATTCAAAAAGCCTTAGTAGATCAGAATACTGGCCGTGAATATCACCTGGCAATATAGATGATGGATCAGGAAAAATGCTAAAATTGCACAAAGGAAAACTAAAGGTTAACATAGTACGACTTTCATTACATGTTGCGAAAATTAAAGAAGCGAAAATTAAAATGTTTTTGTAATTAAAATACCAATATTACTCTCTTAAATATGACTTGTATACCACTAATTCTATTTGATATTTGATAACAAAAACATCTAAATTTTTGCTTTCTTAAATTTCGCAACATTTAATGAAAGTCTTATATTTAGGAATGGAGATAGTAACTTTTATGAACATAATCATAAGGTGTAGGATTAGAAAAACCATCATTAATGATACATTTATTTAGAAATTGAACAATTGATTCGTACATATTAAAAAGGAAGGAAATGTAAACAAATAATTTGGAACGGATTGAGTACTCAAAACCCATATTAAACTAACTCAATTAAAACAATCCCATTTCCAAGAACATCAATAATAATCCAATCCCACAAAAGAAAATCAAAACAGAGTTCCAAAAGAATTAAATCCCAGGTGGAAAAAAAATCCCACAAAAGAAAAAACAAACAGAAAAAGCTGGAAATTAAACAGAATTATACCACAGATCTTGATGGGAGCTTGAAGCTCAAGAAGATTAGGCTGTTCCAAGAAAATTTCTTTGGACTTCAAACAAAGCTGTCTAATTTCTGACTCAGAAAGCTGAACTTGTTTCCCTGGTCTGTCTCTAAGCTCAATCAAACGATTGATTATACCAACAAGAGCCAAAGAATCCATCTTTTCTTGACTCCAACTTCTTTTATTTTAACCACACACAAAAACCCTTCAAATTACACAACCCAGAAAGAACAGTAAAGTTGAATAAACAAAATATTTATCAAGATTGATCATTTTCCATCAAGAAAAATGAAGAAGCAGAGAATAAAGTTTGGTAGTAAGTTCTGGTTTAATTCTTCATATGGAATTTTTTTTTTTGTTCCAGATCACCCGTGTCTAAGACAGTTCTGACTAATAAGAACCGGGTGCTTCAGGGGTGAAAATCCCCTGTCCCCATTTGTGTATGTCCCCGTGTCCCTAACCAATCAGAATTTACTATATAAATATTTGTTTTAATTATATATACTACATGGTGAATCGTGATTGACGTGATAGCTGTGACGTAGAAATTTTTGCCGTGCTTCAGAGATGCAGAGGTTTAAAAAGGGAGGACCTCTAATATTAATAACTCTATATAAATGTAACAATAACTCTAAAAGGGGAGGTTTAATAATTCTATATTTTTTATCCAATAATCACTACTCAATGTAACAATAATAATTGTTGGATAAAAAAATTTGGATCAAATAAGTATCAAAGAGTATAAAAAGACATGGAGACTATAGACACCCCCTCTTTTATATTGTTCACACCCCCCCTCCCCTCATTTAATTTTTTTTCTCTCTCCTCCCAACTTTCTTTGCCTGTCCGCCGGAAAACTTCTGCCACTTTCGGAAAATTGCTGCCGCCGCTGGAAGCAATTTTCCGGCCATTTTTTTTAGGGCATGCGGTCAAATATTTATTTTTTATTTTTTGCAAAAAATTCTAAATATTATTTTAGGGGTATTGCAATAAAAAATAAGTGCAAAAAAATTCCAAGTATTTTTTTTTTTTTTGTATTTATTATCACTTACGGTATGTAATAACCCATCAAAATTTCAAAAAAATCACAAGTTTAAAAAATTTAAAATTCTTAAAAAGTTAAAAATTTTACTACAAAGTGTCATATAAACAATTTCAAAATAAATGTTACAAAAAATAACAATCAACATTCATACATGTTACAAAAAATACCCCCTAAAATAATTGTTTAGAATTTTAAAATTATTTTTTTGGGCCGCATGCAGATTTGCACGCGGTGAAGCCTCGGCCCGCCTGCGTGTTTACACGCGCCATTTTAAAAAAAATAATAAAAAATGTCCGCGTGCTGACGTCACCGCCTGTCCGTCAGCAGATGGTTACGTCACTCACCGTCTGCTGACGTCAGCACGATGAATTTTTTTTTTTTTAAAATGGCGCGTGTAAAAACGCAGGCGGGCCGAGGCTTCACCGCGTGCAAATCTGCACGCGGTCCAAAAAAATAATTTTGAAATTAAAGATACATGGAAAATCGAAAATGGATATTATTATAAACAATGACCTTTGTCTAGGTCTCGGTGATTATGAAATTGACTTGTGAACAAAAAATTCATAACATGTGTGACAAGGACGAAACCAGAAATTTAGTGTTAGGGGGGCGAAACTGCTAAAATTCTTGGAGGCAAAAAAAAATTTTGGGGAGGCGAAATTGATAAAAAAAATTCAAAAATTTCCAAATTACACATAAAATTTCGATAAATAGTACTCCCTCCATTCCTAAATATAAGACTCTTTAGACAATTTGAGAAAATTAAGAAAGTTGTCATTTTCACCTCAACTTCCAATATTACCCCACCTTCCCTCTCTCTCACTAATACATCATAAAGAAAAGAAAGGAAAATGTTGAGGGTATAATTGAAATAAATTGTTGACAACTAATAAAAGAACCTTAAACGACAATTAATTTGGATACCTAGATATCTCCTAAACGACAATTAATAGGGAATGGAGGGAGTAGTATTTTTAAAAATCTCGGGGAGAGTGGGGGGGGGGGGGGCGATCAGTCCCTGAATGTGTCACATTGCCAATTATGAGATAATAAAATTGGTTACCTATTTATTTAGGAGAAAAAACTTTCTTTTTTTTTTTTGACGCCCAAAGGCGATTGCCCCCGAAGGGGAAGAGCGGAGAATACCATAGATAGGGAGATTGTAGCATGCCCCAAGCCGGAAAGGGAACTGAGCCTCACAAGGAGGAGAATTTATTGCCCTATAAGGGGAGATACGGGAATCGACCACGGGACGGACCGTGGCCGGGTAGACTTACCACTTGGGCTACCCGATTCCCATGAGAAAACACTTGGTACAAGTACTTATTTCTCTTTTGCTATATACATCATAAAGGGTTTAGATGTCGAAGGGTAATAATTTATTTGATTATTTTAGGAATATTGCAACAAAAAAAAGTGCAAAAATTTTATGACACTTTATAGTAAAAAATTTATTTTTTTGAGAATTGTAAAATTTTAGACTTGTAATTTTTTTGAAATTTTGATGAGTCATTACATACCCTAAGTGTTAAAACCTAAATACAAAGAAAATACTTGGTATTTTATTTGCGCATAATTTTTATTGAAATACCCCTAAAAAAATTTTAGGATTTTCTAAAAATAAAAAATAAAAAATAAAAAATTTCCCGCGTGCTGACGTCAACAGACGGTCAGCGGGTCAACCACCTGTTGATGTGTAGGCGGTTGACCTGCTGACCGTCTGCTGACATCAGCACGCGGTCAAAATTTTTTTTTTTTTTTTTTTAGAAAGTCCTAAATATTTTTTTAGGAATATTGCAACAAAAAAAAGTGTAAAAAAAATTTCCAAGTATTTTTTTTGTATGTAGGTATTATCACTTACGGTATGTAATAACCCATCAAAATTAAAAAAAAAATCACAAGTTTAAAAAATTTACAATTCTTAAAAAGTTAAAATTTTTACTACAAAGTGTCATATAAACTATTTTCAAAATAAAGGTTACAAAAAATAACAATCAAAGTTCAAACGATCCTATAGTGATCTAGAATAATTTCCTGATGATGAGGAAATTGGCCTGATACGGGGAATATTTTAGTCCGTTTTTTATGATTGACTAATTCTAATTTCCTGATGATGAGGAAATAGTGCACGCGCCCAGACACTATTATTAAAAAAAATTGATATTTTGTGGTGGATCTAGTCCAATAAGTTAAAAAATGCAACAAAAATATATATATATATATTTGCCGAAAACCGGTGAACGGAGCTCTAGTTAGTGTTTCGGCGGTGACTCGGTGAACAGTGACGGTTTTCCGGTAGGGAAGGGGGAGAGAAAAAAATTTGAGAGAGGATTTTTAGGGAGGAGAGAGAAAAAAAATTAAATGAGGGGAGGGGGTGTGAACAACATAAAAGAGGGGTGGTTTTTTTTTATTACCCTAAAATGAAGACGATTGTTAGAATTTAATGTGACATTATGCCTTTTTTATCCAAATTTGATCTCAAATTTTTTTATCCAATAATCACTATCCTAAATGTAATAGTCGCGGTTCGAACCATTATCATTCTTTAAGAATGAGAGGTCTTTATCTACTCCACCATTACTGACGTTGGTAATTGTTGTGAAAGGGACAAAGAGAGTAAATTTGTTGGATCACAACTAGTTTTAAACAAACCCCTTAACTTTGATTTTGGAGTCTTGGGGGAATCATCTAATTGAGTGATGAATGTCTTGGTTTATCGAAGAGGTCAATAGTCTAGTATTGGTCGGTCCGTGACCGAGAGGTTCCGGGTTCAATATCCTACGTCTGCGTATGGTAAGCTTTATTCTACCTTATTTAGAGTGTTTTCTTTTCTTAATGTGGGGCAAACGCTCATCGTAGCTTAAAAAAAATGGCTTGGTTTTTTTAAGAAGACAACATTCGTGTCCATCTCACTGCGGTTTGTGTGGGTAGGTGTCAGATGCGAAGCAAATTAAAGTTGACACTGTGAGAGAAAGAGAGGGGGACCCACGTAAAACCGTGCCGAAGTGGTAGACCATTGGCAAATTGGCAAATTTAGTCCCCAAAGTGGAACACTTTTGCGACGACGGTCCCCATTTAAAATTTCTTTGTATTAAGGTCCCCAAACAATTTGCGTTTAGTGATTATGGTCCTTCCGTCCATTTCTGTTACGGAAAAGTTTAATTTTGATTTATTTTTTAAATCGTTTGGGTTTTACCAAGGGTAGTTTAGGGAATTCACACCCAAATTAACCCGGCTAATTGGCAAATTTAGTCCCCAAATTGGATGGAAGGACCATAATCACCAAACGCAAATTGTTTGGGGACCTTAATACAAATAAATATTTAATGGGGACTGTCGTCGCGAAAGTCCTCTACTTTGGGGACTAAATTTGCCAATTATCCTAGAAATAACCAGTTTGATGGTGATCTCTCTTCTTTTGTAAATTTTGTTTTCCTCGTTGGAAATATTCTAGGTTCTATTTGTTTCAAAATTGTTTATGTTCATAGGTAATGTAATAGGCATGCTCATGTTTTGGAAAGATTAGCTATGAAGACAAGATAATCTTCTAAACGGTTTAGTGATTCGCCAGAATATTTCCTACTACCATATGTAAAAGAAATATGATTTATCTTTTCCCCCCTAAAAAAAGAATATATGGTTGCAAATGAAGTAAGACTTGCATATATTTAGATTAAATATTTTTGTATTACTATATTTTTGTCTTAAGTTTCGTAGTAAATCGTTAAAATTTTAAAATCGAAGAACGAAAAAGGTGAATTGTTTTTATTCTCGAAACCCTAATCCGATTATGATATTTATAGAGTCATTTATGGGCACGTGCTTATAAATCTTGACCGTTGACGGTTCAAATTGTAGTTGTTCTAAAATGATAGTTCTTGAACACTGATTCCAAAATAACAAGAAACATCATTTTGAAGCGACTATTATCTGAATCGTCTTCTTGTTCTATTTACTAGAAACAAGATCTATGATCACAGTGCTTAAAGAAAACCCTATAAACACCATAACGTTTTTGCACAAACGTAAATGAAGGCTATGTTAGTTGGCAAATACTTTCAACGTGCAATAATAAGTTTCGAATTCAGTGCTCCCTATCCTGATATAATAAAAACAAAATTGAAAAAAAAACACAGTTTCCTTAAATCGTCCAAATATTACTTGACTCACTGGTGGTTTGTATAAGCCTTCTCTTTATTTCCACTGATATTACCGTTATTTGACGTTGAGGAACTTAGTAGCTAGGAAGGTCAAGAAGAACCTGTTCTATTCGGCAAGTTCTTATTATAGTCTTGGCTGTTCTGTAGCTGTAGGCATATTTTAATGTTTCCTTTATGATTAAGATAATGGGTTTCCAATAACATGTCTTGATTCATATGGTTACTACGTATCAAAATGCTTAACATAGATTATTCATATAGCAAAGAGTGGGCAAATTCATGGGTAAATCCCATTTACCCTTCAAAGTAGAGCTCCTATTGGAAGACTCCCCTTCGAAACCACCATAACTCTTTGGGATTTTTCCATAATTTGAAGCTTTCCTCATGGTCTTTAATGGAGATTTGAAAATTTTCCCAAGATGGAAGAAGATGAAAGGAAATTCGAGTATTTAAAGTTGGCAAATATCACAATATAATCGTTAGAATAGAGATTACCCATTATACCCTTGCCATTTTTGAATTTTCCTTTTTTTTTTGGTCTAACAAATTCATCGAATGTAAATGGACGGAAGGGACCATAATCACTAAACGCAAATTGTTTGGGGACCTTAATACAAAGAAATTTTAAATGGGGACCGTCGTCGCAAAAGTGCTCCACTTTGGGGACTAAATTTACCAATTTGCCTAGACTATTTTTTGTCTTTCGGAGCGGTTCTAAACACTTAGTTAATTAATTAATTAAGTTGGAGTAAATAGTAAAAATATTGTGAAATATTTTAAACCAACTTGAGTCATTAAAGACTCTACATAAATGAAAGATACTGAAACATTTTTATTGTTGATGAGTGGTCATTTATCCTTTCTCTTGTTTTTTTTCATTATTTATAGCTATCTCTGAAAAATGGTTTCCCACCTTTCACGTTGTTTACTTCGGTCATAATTTGGTGGAGTGGACACATTTTTCATGTTTTAGACGGGGGTGGAGAACGTGTGATGATCCCACTTGTTTTATCGAGTGATGATTGCATGTCTCTCCTATTTTTAGGGTTGGTCTGTCCCTTATATTTGGGTATAAAATCTCTCATATATGAATTCTAACTTTCCGCATGAAGATTGTGGTGGTTGGAATTGAATTAAGCCTATGACTGAGTCAAAAGAGTTATGAAGATCAAATCATATTTGAAGATCAAATCATGATGGCCCGATATTTTGTTTCTCCGTCTCAAAACGATAGTGTCTTTTGGTCGTTTCGAGCTCTTATTTCCTTACTGTCCGGTCGTCCGATTTTGGCTTGCTATATGTAGCTATTTCGACTGGATTGTTTATTATTAATATACCAGTTGAACGTCAATTGGGCCATTTTATTCGCTTTCTGACAAGTCCCGACAATCGAAGATATTTTGGGTGTCAACATCAAGAAATAGATCAAGGAGTATAACTTTGAGAGAGAGCATACAATCATTCTAGATATTAAGGCTACGATGCCTTGACGGATCTAAAAGGTGAGATTAGTGAACCATCTATCAAAATTTTGAGAATCATGTATTTTATTCTTTGAAGACTATTCTTTTTTTTTTTTTAAGAAAACAAAAAACTTTGAAATATTAAGTTTTCCCCACTAAATATTATTGAATTTTTTTATATAACTTTATTTTCTATACAAGTTAGCCCCCAAAATACTAAGTTGATGAATTCGCTACTATTTCCCTTGTCCTCTTTTAATTTTTAGTAAAAAAGGAACTAGAAAGAAGATTCTGATTCTACGGACCTCTACCATTCTAATTTCCAACTCCTCCTCCCCACCCACCCACTAAAGTTTAAAGCTTTCTTACAAGTTAGACCCACAATATTTGGATGTTTTCTGCCTAGGAAAAAATAATAATGTGGAAAATATAAAGGAAACATGCAAACTTACTTAAAGAATCTTCAGAATGTTGCTTAACAACCAATCCCAGGTTTGTAAAGAAGAATTTCCAGACTTTCTCATAAGTTTGAACTCAGCCATCACTTGCACTGGCGGAGCTAGGTGGGTGCCCCCCCAATTTTTTCCATATAATTTTAGTTTTGTTTTTATAACACCTCGTCCTGTGAATATTTTGAATCACTTTACGATTTAAAATTAGATTTTTTAGTTCGTGAATTATAGGAATTACACCACTTATATCTTAACAATTTTGGTTAAAATTGTAACAAACTTAAGTGTGTAAGAGATTATAATATTTATAAGATTTCATCAAAAAGTTCATATAATTACTAGTAAATTATAATATAAGATTTTATCAAAAAAAAATAGTCCATAAGTTATAGTCTTATATAGACTACAAGTGGCTTTTGACATTGGCTTTTGAAAATAGTCTACAAGTTATGCACATGTGTACTTTTTTGGCGAAATATTTTGTTTTAAAGTCCTAATTATACATTGGACAAATTTTTTTTGATGTGTTATTTACACGCGTGTGGTATACACGTGCCCTAGATTTTTTTTTTCTTGATGTAATTTTTTTTTATGTGTTATTTACACGTGTGAGGTATGCACGTTAATGACAATGAAAACTTTGTAGCTTTGCCATTTTTTTTTAAGCCAGAGGACTTGGAGGTTTATGAAGCACTGATCAGTATAGTGAAAAGGGTGAACAAAATGTGAATAACTCTAGTCTATAAGATTTCATCAAAAAAAAATTTTTTGGCTCCGCCAATGTTTATATGCTTTTATGAATTTATTTTGTCAATGTTAATTGTGCCCCCCAAACCAAAAATATCTGGCTCCGCCACTGATCACTTGTATTAGGAGAAGAAAAAATTTGAGGAGAGAAATGCCTTCTTACATTTGTTTTTCCTACAAATTAAGAGATGGTGTATGTGTTAACTAGTGGCAAAGCCAGGATATAATGACAGTAGGGGCACTCGTCTATGGATAGCGCTAGGAAATAAAACTAAAAAAATTCTATGGAAATTTCAACGCTTCTGAAAATGTTGAGGGAGGGAAGGGGCCCTCCATAGTGGAGAATTTGAATAGCGACCTCCCCGCAACATTTTATAAAACGTCACGTGAGAATTTTTTTCTCAATAAACTATTTTCTATTTCTAGTAAAAACTTTTATTTATGATATTTATGTCAATGAACTATTTTTTATATCGGTTTTGACAAATTAACAAACATGATGTTTTTAGGGTAAAACTACCTCCAACAATCAATTTTATTGATCTAAAAGGGGGATGAAGTGAAGGGGACAAAAATACCTCTAACTCGGCTTAAAATTAGTTAGTAAATGCAAAGTTTTTTTGACGGATATCTCAAAACAAATGTCAACATTATGTGTGAGAGAATCAAATTTTAGAAGAAAAAAATTAAAGAAAGCGATAACAATCCATGCGACAGTCAAGAGAATTGAATCACCATGTCTATGTCTTTGTTTTCTACGTTTAGTATTGTTTGAGTTTGGGAGCCACCAAAGTTTCTATCGAGGTCACTAACTTAATAACATAGACTTAATCGTTATACATGAACATATAATTTGCCAGATCATTGGATCCGTCTATGGAGTTAACAATTGACTAACGGTCAAACAGAATTTTAGTGATCATTTTGGGAAAAAAATGAACTAAAGTTTACAAACCCAAGACTTAAGGGGAATAAAGTTTAATAAACCCTTCTTGTTTTGCGGACTATTATGCATATTGCATAGCTTATCGATTTTTACTGGGTTACAGGTCACCGGATGCATCGATGGGCGGACCGTTATCGATCTGTTAATTGACCCAGTAATGTCATAAATATTATAAATAAATCAATGATGTATAATTATTATTTAAAATAAAATAAATGTGAAATTTTCTAACTAATATGGGATGCACAAACTCAAAGTTTAAAACACCAACTTAAGATAATACCAGAATAATAAAGTTTCATTCAGAGACTAACAATAAACAATAATAAGGAGTTTTAATTCAGAAAAACAAACCTTAGAAAAGATTGGTTTACTAAATTGATGTTTGAGCTTTGAGATTAATGAGAGAAATTTTAATGAATTTTTCTAGAGAGATCTTCTTGTTTCTTTCCTTAGATGGCTATGTCTATCGAGAATTAGAGTAGGTGTTCTTCGCATTTTTGTTTAAACTGCAATTTAGAAAGAAAAAAAATCAAAACATATTAGACCCGTCCGGTTCTACTCAATCCGTTCTGATTTCTGGGTTAGATGGTCCGACCACCGAATTTTATCGGGTTGAATAAAGTAAGCATATTTTTTATCCCTACCGGATTTGGAGGCTAACCGGACAGCAAAGCTTGCCGGTCGGCGGTCCAACCGGTACGGGCCAGGATTTCAAAACCTTGATGTCCTAACCGACTTATATTCAGGAAAAGGAAAACAAAACAAAAAATAAGGAAAAACTTATTTGTTGAAAACACTTGGGGACAATATGAGAAATACTCTATAGTTTAGGAGCAATAGTTGTAAATCTAATTTCCCATAAGAATAAATAAATATTTCCTAAAAAGGTCTTCTCGTGCTGATCTGGTTCTAGTAGGAGTAGGACATCAATCTTTCAGTTCTTTTTTGCCCTTAAAAAGCAAAAAAGCAAAAATCTTTGTGTTAAATCCTCTGTTCTACCATAAAGATTTATCAGTAATAGAAAATTATAATTACAAATCTTTGTCTGAAAAAAGCTGAGATGGGAAGTACTAGGAATTACAGGAATGATATGAATTACAGAAACCCATGTCTGACAATGCATCAGCCATGGGCTTCTTTACTTGTTCATGGAATTAAGCGCATTGAAGGAAGATCTTGGTCTGCCCCTATTAGAGGTAGTTCAAATTTTGACCCTTTAAATTCTTTTCTTTTTTTCCTTATGAATTTTAAATTTCTTTTTTATGTTCTTTTTTATTTTAATTTTATTTTTTTCAGCAACCTTAAATTCTCCCTATGAGTAGGAGAATTTTTACTGCCTCACGTGGTCACGGGTAGAGGCTTGCCCCACTGGGCTACGGCCTTCTTGACTTTTTTTATGTTCTTTTGATTTCTTTGTTCTGTGTAAAGTTCAAGTTCTTGTAATCTTTGCTTGGATTGAACAAAAGTTTGTTTCTTTTCTTCAATTTAGTAGTGGGTTTTTCTTTTAAGCCCCGAAAAATTATTTCTCATTCTGTTTTGCTGATTTTGGTATAAGGGATAATTTCTTGCATGTGTAGTTTTAAATTGAAGGTCGTGCTTGGCGATGGTAAGTGTTTACTTACTATCCGCTAGGTCAAACCCGGAAACAGTCTTTTTATGGAAAAAATAAGGGTAGGGCGGCGTACATTGGGACCTTCCCAGACCCTGCTAGTGTGGGAGCCTTGTGCACTAGGTATGACCTCTAGCCGACCCCAATATTTCGGGATTAAGTCTTAGTTGTCGATGTTGTTGTAGCTTTAAATTTTGATTTTGATGTTGGAACTATTTTATGAGAATGTTTTTTTTTTGTGTGTGTGAATGAAACATATGTTGATTTTTTTAATGTGGTTATTTTTGTGTAACATGTATCTTTGAACAGCCTAGGAAGCTCTGGAAAATATGTTTTAGGCAGTTTGTGATTTGGAGTTGTGAGTTTCTAAATTATGGTTGTGTTCCTGATATCTGATACCGTATTACTGGATTGCATTGGTAGGGTTTTGAATTGAGTGCGAGAGAGGTATCTCAGAAAAGGAAGTAAAAGAAAACAGAATACAAAAAAGTTGAAGACTTTGAGGTCAATTATCCTAGGATGGTTATGATTCTTGATGAAATTTGGGATTTATTTAGCGTCCTAGGAACTAAAATAATGGTGTAAAATCGAATTGAAAATCCCAAAAGAGAGTAGCTTCTTCCGTATAACCAATTCCATCCAATAGACTTGAACAATTCCGTTTTGTCCAAGTTCGATTGAGATTTGATATGAGAGCAACACATTCAAAATAGAATCACTAGTGACCGTATCTACACCTGTTAACTTTATAAGGTTCTTCTTTAAATTACTGTAGTAGATGCATATTCATGAATATCTCATTCGAACTACAAAAATTGGAAACATATAAAGATTTTAAAAGTAAAGTTTTAGTAACTATTCTAATTTCGCTCTACGTCATCATTCATCATATGGATGTCAGTTAATTGGACATTATTACCTTCTTTGGTCCGTAGTCTGGGCTTACTGCTTAAAAACTCTCAGATTTGCCTCTTAACATGGGCCCACATTTCTCCTTCGTCAGGTTTTCCGTTACACATCCGACCCCTTTTCATATATCAAGTACCCACACTATAGCAAATCTTGGTACGTCCACTTCATGAACCATGCAATGGTTAACGTTATGCCTGGGGATGGAAGAAGGGGGCTCTCTTTTTCTTGTTTTGCACCAGTTATGGTTAATCCAGACCGCAATAGTGCAATTAAGACTATATTATGGATATGGAATAAAAGAAACACGACAAATTAGGTTATGAGAATCAGAGCAAAGAAGGCAATTAATAGTTTAAGGAGCGTTTCTAAGGTAAAGCTCAGAGTATTGACGTGAAAAATTCTAGACTGAGTTTAGATATTTTACTGAAGTATGAAACGGAAATGTGACTATTAGATCATTGCGGCTCTATTAGATCATTGCATTCCTTTTTCTTTCTTTCGCTCTCGTTTAATTTCATGCCAAATGTATAATGCTATTATAGCTATTCTTTCTTATCTTAAACGGCGCCTTTAACTATTCGTTGCTTTACTTGCTCGTGTTCCTTTCTCATGCTTTTATGTGATTTTAGTTTATGTCCTAATATTTTTCATGTTATTGTTTCTTATTCCTAAGGACGACTTTGGATCCATGCTGCTAGTAAGGTCCCAGAACCTGATACAATCAAAGCAATGGAGGATTTCTACCGAGAAATCTATGCAGTGAATGGGATAACTGATATCAAATTTCCTGAGCACTATCCCGTCTCAAGATTACTAGGTCTTGAATCTTTCTCATGTTACCTTATGTCATACTAACATTTTTAATTTCCGGATAAACAAAAATGAAAGCCGAATACATGTATTTTATGTTCTGTCATTTAGGTCAGAAATGTTATGATCTTTTAGGTTTATATCTGTATAATTGACTCATGGACATCTAAGGTTATACATGTAGCGGTCCATTAAGAAAGCTT
The DNA here is from genome assembly GCA_026122235.1 of Vinca minor. Lineage (NCBI taxonomy): Eukaryota > Viridiplantae > Streptophyta > Magnoliopsida > Gentianales > Apocynaceae > Vinca > Vinca minor. The sequence goes on from JAOCZM010000026.1 coordinate 6,911,873, forward strand.
CTCGCTCATTTTATACATGTTCCTGTATCAACGTGTCTCCGTTTTTCAGTTTGTCTTGCTTATTTGTTATTTTTGGTAGTCTACAGATATTTGAGTCTTATTTTTGTAGTAGTAGTAGTAGCTACTTTGTATATGGCATATATTCGCTAGCGGTATTTGGTTCGGCGAATTGAGTAGATGTTTGATCTACAAATTTTGCGTGTTCCGTGTTTACTCAGATTCTTTATTGCTAGTACAATAAATTTCCACATGGGTAATAATCGAGCTACTAACTATCATGTTGCCGTTGAAGTTTTTGTTTCAGTCCTGATTTGGTTAAACCTAATCTTCACTAAGCAAGGCTCATTATACCCGTTGAGGTTATGCGACTGCAAATGCTGACCTCGAATACTTCAATCTTTGAAACAGGTTCTGTTGAAGTTGTTGGCTGTGTCACTCGCGATGAGCTAGTGTCCTGGAAGGAGGTTCCCGAAGGGGTACAAACTTTGACGTTTTATATCTCTTTCCCACATATATCTTTGGGATTTTAGGATCCAGTAGTTAATCGTTTTTTATTTTTTTTACTTTTTATATATAATGTAAATACTTTCTTTACAGGTCCGGCTAGAAGGACAAACTGATTTTTGTTGGCTTTGCGAGCAACCACAGGTTTGTGTCGTTGTCGATTAACCTATAAATATTATTTGTTTTCTTCTTCAATATTAATCGAAAATCACATCTTGAATAATGCAGAAGCTTATAGTTCCTTTTGAGATGCGAGGATACCAAGGCGTTTACAACTTGGAGCGAAAGGTATGTGCTTTAGTGCTTAACTAAATAAGAAATGGATGTATATGAAATTTTATCTCTTGAAACTTTTCGCCCTAATCTGTTACTTTTTTTTCTTTTTTCATTTTTTTTAAGACATACGAAAGTGCCGTTAGAGGTCTTTCTCCTGTTAGCGCCGCCCCAATGCCGGTGAAATTCCCTCTTCCAGATCCCCGAGATCCCTATTCTCTAAAGCCAGGCTCACTTGTTCGCGTATCATCAAAAACTGCCTCCAGTTCATCTGAGTCGAAGAAATCAGCTAGCCTGAGCGCAGCTATTGCTGGTGCGCGTGCAGCTGCTACACAATTCTCAAAGCCCAACAACTTCCAGCTTCCTGCAACTGAAAACAATAAACCGATTTCTTCAAGAACACGGAATAAGTCAAAGGAAGGCGTTGACTTCGCTAGGAGCTCCGGTGTTTAGACAATTGACATACACTATCAAGTGTAAGCGAGTGTCTGAAGGCAAGTTGGATATCCAGTATGTGAATATTATATTATATTTGCTGTGTAACATATGTAATAGACTTCAAGTTTGTTGTCAGCAAGGTTAGCGCAGTTCCTACTCGGACCATATAGATTCTGTGTTCGACATCCTTAAAATTAAAAAAAAATTATAAAAACCTTGAAGTGTGTTAGGTAGCAAGTGGATCAAATTGTTAGGAGGCTGCAATAAGTGGAAAGGATATTAATTGGTTTGTTTCCTATGTTGTACAAATATTAACATCAATTGTGTGCATGGCCATATGTTGTTGATTCAATAAATTAGATACCCTTTTATCTGGATTCTATATGTTCTTATTTTGAATTTTTTTTTCCTTCAAAAGTTACTTTATTTTACAATGTCAGATTGACTTAAAAAAGTACCTATTTTTAGTTTTTTTAATCTCTATTAAATGTTATAAACTGCCTATATTATAGAATTGAGAGTACTATCAATAGCTAATTTCATTAGCATTTGAAGATCAAACACGCTTAGTTCATTTAATACCAGCAACAATGGTATCTTCAACTCCTCTATGTCCTGCGGTAATGATTCCTTTTAACATGATGACCTTTCCGACAACATTCCCATACATAGATCAAATTATTAGGTAATTATTTCTGCTGTGTCGTATTGAATATACACATTTTTTTTGGTAATAAAAAAGTTTGGGTGGGTTCGACTCCGGTCACTATCACGGGTCAGAGGTTACATACATAGATCAAATTATTAGGTAATTATTTCTGCTGTGCCATATTGTAAGTACGTGTTAAATTCTTACCAACTGAGCCAACTTATGTTAATAGTTCATCGAATATACACTTTTAATTTATAGGCTTATACTAGTAAACTCTCACATTAATGGCCCATTAGGAGGGGCTCAAAATGATATCATAGTTGGGCAACATTATCTTGCAGACTACCCAATATCATTAAGTTATTAAGATCCATAGCCCGCCATAGGCCCGAGACCAAAGCCCAATTAGTTCATTTGTATTTTTTCTTAAAGCAGATCAGTTAGCATCACACATATGTAATGACCCGGAAATTGAATTTTACAAACTTCAAACTCATTCTGGTGATGGAAACCTGTATTTATTTATATATTTATTTAGATACAATCTTAGGATGGAAATTTAAAATTTACTTATCAATTCAAGTATTTTCAAATAATTGGAGCGAACAATTTGTTTATTTATTTTTTGATAAAGAATTGGAGCGAGTATTGTATTATTGTTTTTTGTTCTTGTCATCTCAAATATCTTTCATATATTTATGAATATAAATATATAGGTCCCAGGTATAATGCTCGTTCCCCTTCTATAATACTCCTAGTTCATTTTTAGTAATCTTCTTAATCTTTGTCAAGAATAACCAAAAGAAATTCGATTTTATATATGAATAAAGTGTTGGGTAGCGGAACACTCAAAACAACAAATTATAAAGAAACGAAAGAAAGTAGAAAAACAACACAAGAATTTAACGTGGTTCGGTTCCAACGCATACCTACATCCACAACCCCGGAAGGTACAAACTTTCACTATGTAATTTTTGAACGGAATAAAAATTACAAACCCTCTTCTAAAACTCCAAATCTACACACTCACAAGACTCAAGGAGTTGGTACAAATAAATTCAACACTAGGTGGGTCTATTTACAAGGCCTCTTGCTTGACACTTTTCTTTTCTAACCAATGTGGGATTGTGAGAAATATTACCCAACATAAAGATGGATAGAAGAGAAAAACGAAATAGTTTTTTTTGCACATCATCTAATAGAGAGTGAATTACTCTCTCCGTCCCAAATTATCTGTCCACTTTGTATTTTGCACGGGAATTAAGGTTTAATCAAATTCTATAGTGGAATATGGTACAATGTCAAACATGACCATATTTAATATTATTCAAATTTAATTATAACTCATCTTCTCTCTATAGCCTTCTCTTTCCAACATTTAATGTAAGGGTTAGAATTGGAAAAACTGTAATTAATGAGCCATCTATTTAGAAAGTGGACAAATAGTTTGGGACAGATTAAAAAGGAAACGTGGACAGTTATTTTGGGACGGAGGGAGTATAAGATAGTGTGTTACTATCTTTCGTACTATTTTAGTTATCTCAATTTAAAAATAATAATAATAAGTTGTGAAATTTTATGTAATTATAAATGTAAAAAACTCAAATACCCATATTTAATTGGAGTGTTGCATTAAAATTACAACTAATATGAGACAACTAGTATGAGGCAGAGGAAGTATTGATCACATGAATCCAAAAAGCCTCTCTGTTTAATGGAATCCATAATGACATTGTTGTAACAAACTTTGACTAAACATGCATAAAAACAATCCTCAAAATTCAAAAAAACAAAAATATATGACACTTGTAACTAAATAATAGCCTTAATCCCCTATAAAAACACTTATTTTCCTCCACTATTTTCATCCCCAAATCAATTCATAATTCTAACATATTTTACCTTAAAAAACTAGCCATGTCTCCTAGTACTTATTTCCTAGTCTTGTTAATCCTAGGAATGGTGGTTCTTACCACTCCTTCATTAGCCCAAAATGACCCAAAACTTGAGATTACTTTCAACTCAAGGAACTGTCACCACCACCACCACCACCACCACCACCTCCCATCACCGTCGCCGTCGCCGGCAGGAGCACCTGAGCACACAGTGGTTGAATCGAAATTAGAACCACCAAAGCGCCACCACTATCACCATCACTACCACAGAAAGATTTCTCCATCTCCATCTCCTGCACCAATCTAATAGTTATTTCAAATTCTATTATTGAATGTACGTTTTCTTCTAGTTAATTCAAGCTTTACACTGCTTGATAGTTAGAAAGAAATCCATATGGACTTTCATATTCAAAAATATATATATCAATGAAATGTTACTTAAAATTTCTAGAATTAATCATTTTTTGACTTGCAAAAACATTACCCCACACGCGCGCACACATGGTTAAATGTTTATTTGCAATTCATAACCAATTCAAAGGAAAGTTCTGTTCCTCTTCTCGATTGGATTGATTTTCTTTTTTTTTGAGAATTTTTTATTTAAAAAATTAAAAAATATAAATTGTTTGTAAAATGAGTTGTATGGACTGAAGTAAAAAATTGGATTAAAGACTGCTAAGAGCGGTGCACAAAAGAATTCTAAGAGCTAGCATTTTGCTATGGTTGTTTGTGGTCTAGTATAAATTAAGCCAAACTAAATCCAGCTATGCAGTGACAAAGGTGGGTTCGTGGACCACATATTTGCATTCTCCAATACAGGGACGAAGTCAGAATTTCAGGTTGGGGGCGAAAAATTGCAACAGTATATCGAACTATATATAAAAATTGCAAAAAAAAAAAAAATATTTTAGAGACGAATTTAATCAAATATTCCGAACTACATATAAATTTACGATATCTATTAGGACAATCCACATTCTTTCGTATCAATTAGTCTCCTCTTGTCTTAGTACTCCATACAATATACATGACACACATATATCGACCAGAGTAATAAACTTTTAAATAATAGGACTAGAAGTTCATCTAATTAGTATTGATTAGTCACTAACCTAACAAGACTAGATGTGACTATGAACCAAAACCCAATATCTTTTAAAAACAATTCATTATTTTCAATTTGCGAGACAGAAATTCTCAAACAATAAGTCAATCCAAATACAAGATGACAGTGTGGATATTCTCATCCACTACGGGAGAACCTCTTTTTAGAGACGGAACAATTTCGTCTCTAAATTGATTCGGAGAGGATACCCCTTGGAGTATTATATACTTGATTTAATTGACTATTTTGCCCCTTCTTATAAATATTAATTCATAGCAAAAATCTCCATAGTAAAACTTATATTTACCTTATACGATAATGATTCATAGTTGTTATCATTGTTTAAAATAGGCTTTGGATCTTATAGTATATAATCTAATATATTAATTGAAATTATTATATGTGAAATATTATTGAACTACGGAAAATTCCTAGGTTTGTACTAATTACATTGTTCCGCTTGTAAAAAATAGGAATTAAAAGTTCTGTAGATCCATTATTATAAATTATTTGTGAGTATATTAAACATGTTATTATTTAGTAAAACTAAAATACATGTTATTAATTTCTCTAATAAAATAGTAAAAAAAAATATATTGCATAACAGAAATGAACCAGTACAATTCTTATAACTTATGTTATAAAGGAAAGTCAAGTACACCAATATACAAATTTTTTATACACATTTTTCATCCAATTTGTTAATGGACAGAGTTTTGTTAAGTGAATAATATTATACTACTGTGATTTTGCACCATAGTAGGACTGAGTTCCAAAAAGAATTTTGTTCCTAAATGTTTACTGACTTGCCACAGGGAGTTCAGAAAAGTTAATTCCTAAAATGTAAAATGCTTGTTGTGTTAGGAGTTGGGAAAGAGATTCAGGAAAAATGACAGAAAATTTAGTACTACTTAGTAAACGGATGTCAGGAAGGTTTATGTTAGTTGGTAAAATGTTGTCAGAAAATTTAGTGCTACTAGAGAAGAAAAAATGATGATGTGAAGGGAATGGATCTGCAAGACTTTTAATTCATTTTTTTTTTAAAAGCGGAACAATGTAATTAGTCAAAACATATGAATTTTCCGTAGTTCAATAATATTTCACATATAATAATTTCAATTAATTTACTAGATTGTATACTATAAGATCCAAAGTCTATTTTAAACAATGATAACAACTATGAATCTTTATCGTATAAAACAAATAAGAATTTTACTATGGAGATTTTCGTTAAGCAATGAATTAATATTTATAAGAAGGTCAAAATAGTCAATTAAATAAAGTATATAATACTCTAATTAGTTCATAAAATCTATATGTCGGAAGTACTCCCTAGAATTATAGGCCGCCGTTGTGAGCGCGTGCTAGCCGGACGATGGGCTCTCCCATCTACCGGACTGCTTATCCCCTGCCGTCACCATCTGTGAACAGTGTGTTTAGTCTCTGTCTCAATCATCAGCTATTTGCAATAAAGTCAATCTCTGCCTCAATCTTGAGTTTCCGGCATGGGGGCGGCGGATCTGCATTTTTCTACAAGAAGCAGGTCGGGTCTTAGATCCAAGAATGATCCAGGAGGGCTGTCATCAGGCCAGGTAGTTGGACCATGTTTTTCTAATTACGGGTCTGGTCACTATGGGACCACCTAATTTAATTGGTGGTTGGGGACAAACAGAGAAATAAAAAATTGCTATGGAAGGTTTTAGAAAGGCTACTGAGGACGATGATGAAAATGGGGCTTTGGGCTTGAACAAAGATGTTTTGATTCATGGAGATTGGGCTATAAAAGAGTTTGGGCCGATGAGGGAAATTGGGTTGTTAAAGGGGATTTGGTCCACATCTGAAGATGGGTGGATGGGGGTCTATCGTGGGCTGCCCAAACTTGTTAGGCAACCTGGAAGTGAAGAATTTCCACGGGGGCACATGCCTACACCGATTGATTATGTTTTTATTTATTTTGTAGCTGATGATTAGTTTAATTTTGATGATTTGTATTCTATGGGGCCTCCTGGACTTAACCAAGATAAGATGGAAGCCGCAAGTTGGTCCCGCCAAAGTCTATGAGTCGCCTGATCGGGAATCATCCAGGTCTTAGCAACTCGGGGACAATTCAAGGCATAGTACGCCTCAAAATAGCAAACAACTCTAGTAGTATATTCTTTTTATAATAAAACCTCTTGGCGGCCTCATGATTAATATCATGATTGTGTTAGATTTTTTTTTTCTTGTCTTAAGTTGGTATTTTTGAGTTTTTTTGTAAGCAATCAATGGTGGCGACCGTCACAAACTTAGAAAAACATCCCTCAATATAGAGCTTTGTTGCAACATGATTTCGAATGGAGGATTGGGAATAGACGTTCTGTTCGTATCTGAAGTGGTCGCTGGCCAACTATTCTATGCAGTTTTTAGCTGATATCCCTTCCTATTTTTATGTGTTATGAAAGTTTGCAATCAAGAGCTCTGGAAATTGTGGAAGGCTTCTGGTTTGCGTGTGACCTTGATTTTTCTTTTGTTTTTTTTTCTTCGTAAAGTCTGTTTACGCGGTTATAGAACATTGTACCTCTTAACAGTTGTTCTCTAATTTTTTCCATGTCCGTCAGTCGTGTAATGTTCTACCTCTTTGGCTAGCTAGACTTTTTCTAGGGCTTGATGCCTTATTTCAAAGGGTAGCCCTCATGTAGCTCCTGATATCAATTAATGATATTATTTGTTTTTCAAAAAAAAAGTTCATAAAATCTATATTTTTATTTTTAAAAACTACTAAATCATTTATAAAATTTACCAATTTACAAAATATTAAAATACAACCTACAATGTTAAGTTTTGTTTGAATTTGGATATTTATATAGCATTTTTTATTCTTTACAAAAGTTTCTAACTTTTTAACAAAATATACAAACAGCGTAAATAAAATTACCAAATTTGTCACTAAACTTACCATTTTATCCATCGGTTAAAACTGAGATAAAAATGGTAAAATTAGAATTTAATATGATAAATTTTATTTTTAAATAGTAAGTTTTATTTTTCTACACATTTACCATCATTATAAAATAAATTACTATTTTTGTAATGAAATTTACAAATTTTCATCTAATTTTACTATTTTATAAAATGTAAATATTAATGATAAAAATAATAAGTTTCAAATTAAAAATGGTAAGATTATAAAATAAAGTAGTAATATTCAACATTTACTGCTTATTTATTGCTTATTTACGAATTTTGTTTTAATTTAACTACTAAAAATACCAAAGTTACTAATCATAAAAAAAAGCCAAAAAATATCTGTTCATGTGTCTGTCCCCATTCATGGCCCCAGTCAATCACAATTCTCTATATAGATCTCTATGTGTATATATAATGGAAGAAATGTCTATATAACGAATTGTGATTGGTTGGGTACAGGAACGGGGACAGACGATTTTCACCCTAAAAAAACATGGTGAACAAAAGTGTATTAACCGGTTTGACAGGTTGGTCACTTGACATTCATCCATGTCATTTAGTTTTTTTTTTTTTAAAAAAAAAAAAAAAAAAAAAAAAAAAAAAAAAACTTGCTACTGCAGGTAATTTTTTTCACATGTCCATTATTCATTGGTTTATATCTAGTCTTTAGGTGACGAAAATTTAGCTTTTCGGCACCACATCACTTCTCCTAACTTATAGGATTGCTATATCCAACGATTTAATTCTCATATTGTTATTCAGAAGTCTAATAATCGCATTTTAACCGTGTACCGAATCAGAGGCGGAATAGAGACATAAATAATTTTAAATTTAGAGACATTTTAGAGAAAAATGGGAGACAGTTAGAATTCTGGAGACGTGAATATCAACTCTAATAGGTGCAGAGGCTAAATGAGTCATCTCTAATATTCTAACTCTGACACTATATTAACTTTTAGAGAGAACGTTGGTCTCATTATCGTCACTAACTAGAGACTAAATAGAGGCGACTATTGGCTTCTCCTATTTTAGAGAAATTAAGATTCCATGTAAGTATAAAATTAATCGGAGACGAAATAAATCGTGTCTATTTGGTCTCAAATATAGAAAAGACGTAGATATAATTTGTTTTCTATCTTTATGTGGACTTTAGTTAGAAATAACATTTGAGACGTTACGTAGCAATGACTATCTCATTGCCAATAATAAAGGTGATTGATGACAAGTGTCCATGTTTTGGTCTCTTCATAATTAGAGGCAAAATAGGGGAAAGTCTGGCATGGGGCGGATCCATTACATAATTTTAGGCAGGATCCACTTGCAGGTACATTCCGCAAGTCTTCATGTCTCACATGTACCCACAAGGAACGTCCATAGTGAATTTTTTCGCAAAATAGAGACGGCTAATTTAGTGATGGGAGCTGTGCATCTCTAGGTCGTATCTATTGTTATGTTTAAGAAACCTTTTTGTGATCTGTCTCTAATGCATTGTTATCCAGTCTTTAACTTGTGTTACTCCTCTAAATTTTTGTCTCTATATGATAGCTTTCCGTAATGATTTCACTTTGTATTTCATTTTATGTCCAGTTGTTATATGAAATAACCAAATATTATTATTTACCTTTTTTATAAGGAAAAAACTAAAGAAATGTGATTTTTTTTTACTCATCCTACATGCTACATTACAGTTTGTTGTAACAAACTTTGGCCAAACATGCATGTGATGTTAAAACTAACTTTGGGTTATTCTGAACTCCAATGAAAACAGTCAATGGAGGCAGGTACACTCTAAAACAAAAAGTAAATTACACTTGTTACTAAAAAATGTCCTTAATCTACTATAAAAAAGACCACTTTTCACAGTGGCGGCTAACAGGTAGTTCAAAGTGATCGACCGCATAGGGCCTCCAAAAATCCGGGACCTCAAATTTTTTTTATTTTTTTTTATATATATATACAAAAACTTAGGGGCCCTCTAATTTTTTATACTTTGTATATATATATATATAGTCAAAAATCCGGGGCTCCAAATTTTTTTTTAGGTTATATAGAGCCTTAATTTAAAATTTGACACAGGGCCCCCAAAACGTTTGAACCGCCCCCGCCTTTTCATCATCAAGAAATTCATCTCATCTCTTACTAATTTCATGGTCTTTTTATTCCTAGGAGTGGTAGCTCTTTCCATTTCTTCAGTTTCCCTAAGTGAGCCAAAACCACCATCTGTTTCCGACAACTTCAATTCAATGCATTCTCATCACCACCCTCGTGGCGCAGAACCCAAGCCGGCCGAAATTGAGAGCTTGGTCAATCCAACATTAACTCCTTCCAAGCCAAGCGAACCCACTAAAACCGTGGCATTATCATGAAAGCACCTACTTCATCACTACCCCGTTGGTGTAGAACCAAAGGGTGCAGAACCCAAGCCTGCCGAAACTGAGGACTTGGTCGATCCAACATTAATTCCTCCCAAGCCAAGCGAACTCACTAAAACAGCGACATTATCAGGAAAGCACCTACTTCATCACTACCCCGCTGGTGCAGAACCCAAGCCGGCCGAAATTGAGGACTTGGTCAATCCTACATTAACTTCTCACTACAAGAAAACTGTATAATAGGGACGAACAAACCGATTAACGAACGAATGACGCGGTCGTGTATTTTTCGTCGCTAAGCAAATTACCGACCGAATACCGACGGAAAGGCCAGCGACCGTTATTCGGTCGCTATTTACCGAATGGTCAACATTATTGACTTTCGACTTTGACTGGTTAACGACCGAATACCGACGGAAAGTTTAGGGATCGAATATTCGGTCGCTATTTTCCGACCGAATACCAACCGAATGGTCAACATTGTTGACCTTTAACTTTGACTGATTAACGACCGAATACCGACGGACAGTCTAGCGACCGAATATTCCGTCACTATTTTTCGACAGAATACCGACCTAATGGTCAACATTGTTGACCTTTGACTGTTAACGACCGAATACCGACGGACAGTCTAGCGACCAAATATTCCGTCGCTATTTGCCGACCGAATACCGACCGAATGGTCAACATTGTTGACTTTTGACTTTGACTGTTTCGGTCGTTATTCCGTCGCTAAATTGTTTTTAATTTAAAAAAATAAATCTGAAATTTAATTAAATCTATATTATAAAAAACAGCAATACGCCCAAAAATACAAACCAGAAACAATATTATTAATAAGATCCCAAATAGCAAAAATAATCAATAAACCCAAAAATAACATTACATAACCAATTATCTTACTAAAAACACAAGTTTACACTTCTCATTTACATTACAAAACTCACAATCAAAGTGTGCACTTCTCATTACATTCACAATCAAGTCCACACTTTGAATTACTGCACTCACAATCAAAGTGTGCACTTCTCATTTACATTACAACACTCACACACTTTGAATTATCAAAACTCACAATAAAAGTGTGCACTTCTTATTTACATTACAGCACTCACAATCAAAGTTTACACTTCTCATAAACTCCTTGATGTCAGTTATATGTATACCTTGGAAATGCATGAGTTGCAATCTGAAAATTGAAGAATCAAATTATTTTATGGCAATGAAATTACCACTTTGAATTATGTTAAAAAGTTATACAATATGACAATTAATTTATGGTAATAAAGTACTAAAAAATAAACCAACAAATATTACTCACCTTCAATATGTGGAAAGTCTAAACAAACATTCCTTGATTGCATTTATATGTATACCTTGGAAATGCATGAGTTGCAATCTGAAAATTGAAGAATCAAATTATTTTATGGCAATGAAATTACCACTTTGAATTATGTTAAAAAGTTATAAAATACGACAATTAATTTATTATAATAAAGTACTAAAAAATAAACCAACAAATATTACTCACCTTCAATATGTGGAAAGTCCTCCATTATAAACACAATATCTGCATATATCAAGTCTTAATAATTAAATGCATATTAACTTTGAATTTTATGTTTAATGATTTTCAACCTTATTTTTCAAGAAATTATTAACGTGTGATCTTATTAACGTGTGATAATGGCATCTTGTCTACTATGTTATTAATGGCATCTTGTCTAAATATATTGTTTGTTGCAAATTTTATCGTGCAATAAAACTAATATGAATATTCTTGTTATATTCGATTATCAATTATTTACTTATTGAAACTAAAATGATATAATTAGCATACATTTCAATAATACACCAAGAAAACTACATTGGATGTTAAAAAAACTCCAATAATCTTAAAAACCCCATGTACATTATCACAAAAAATACGCTATATAAACAGTAGAATTACACACCTTTTGAGTAAAAAAAAACCCCAGCAAATCTCTTGAAAAAGTTGATATTTTTTTTTTAATTTGCTACTAATTATCACTCAAGCTTATCCCCTTCTTTCACTGAAAAACAAAGAAACACGCCCCGAAAAAAATTGCAAGAAATTATGAGAATTGGCAAAAAAATTGCAAGAAATTATGAGAATTGCAATAAATTATAGAAAACCCATATATTAAAATCCAAACAGAAATCAGTACTACCTCCCCTCCATTTTTGTTTTAATCTTCTCAAAATAGATGTACTTATTCCAATTGTTAAGAAAAAACTAGAAAAGGCAAGTTTCTCACCTAAACCTTAAAAACCCAATTGAAATTGGAGGTGGTGGCGAAGCCTTGGAGGTGCCGGAGGTGGTGGCGACGTCTTGGAGGTCCCGGAGATGGTGGCGATGGAAGGAGGGAGGGGATTTGGGGGGAAATCGCCGGAAGAGGTGGTGGTGGAGGTGGAGGTCGAGTCTGGGCAGAATGAAGAAAGAGGGAGAGGCGTCTTGCCTTAGATATTTTTAGAGAAATAAAACGCACAAAACGACGTCCTTTAGGCATTTAATAATGGCGACAGAATTCGCAAATTCGGTCGCCACATAGAATGCTTAACACTTGTACAATTTTCAAATAAATGAGCCCACGAAATGGCAAAACGACGACGTTTAGGCATTTAATAATAGCGACCGAATAGCGATGGCATTGGCAAATTCGGTCGCCACATAGAATGCTTAACACTTGTACAATTTTCAAATAAATTAACCCACGAAATGGCAAAACGACGACGTTTAGGCATTTAATAATAGCGACGGCATTGGCAAATTCGGTCGCCACGTAGAATGTTTAACACTTGTCCAGTTTTAAAAAAAATGAGCACATGAACTGGCAAAACGGCGTCGTTTAGTCATTTAATAATAGCGGCCGAATAGCGACGGAATTACGGTTAGGGTAGGGCGACCGAATAGCGACGGCCTTGGCAATTCCGTCGCTATTCGGTTGCTAATATTTTCCCGGATTTCGTATTTTTTAAAATAGCGGGATTTTAAGGATATATAGAAACATTTTACCTATTATTAACTAAAATAGGCAAAATGTTTCTAAATATCCTTAAAACCCCGCTATTTTATAAAAAATAGAATCCGGGAAAATCATAGAGACCGAATAGCGACGGCCTTGGCAAATGCGGTCGTTATTCGCTCCTTAGCTTGATAGCGACCGAATAGCGAAGAACCATGCTAAAAAATTATAAATTCGAAAATCGACATTGTTCAGAATGCGAGTACGAACTAATATGAATATTTTAGTAATTATTTTTTTATTAATAATCAATTAATAAAATTTTAACTCCATCACTTAATGATTCACATAAACGCACACACAAATGTATCACTTGAATTGTTCTGCTTCGAGTATATATCGGTATTTTGTGAATAAGTATAAGTTTTAATTGTTTGAATATTCAAGTATACATATATATATATATATATATATATATATATATATATCACACACACACACACACACACACACACTTATTAGTAATATTAGTAATAGTAACTAAAATTGGCAAAATGTTTTTATATATCCTTAAAAAACTTCGATATTTTTTAAAAAACGGAATCTGGGAAAATAATAGCGACGGCCTTGGCAAATTCCGTCGCTATTTTTTTCCCGGATTCCGTTTTTTATAAAATAGCAGGGTTTTTAAGGATATATAATAACTATTTTAGTTACTATTACTAACATATATATATATATATATATATATATATATATATACACACACACACACACACACACACACACACTAACTTGAATATTCAAACAATTAAAACTTATACTTATTCACAAAATACCTATATATACTTGAAGCAGAACAATTCAAGTAATACATTTGTGTGTGCATTTATGTGAATCATTAAGTGATATATATACACACACACACACACACACATTAACTTGAATATTCAAACAATTAAAACTTATACTTATTCACAAAATACCTATATATACTTGAAGCAGAACAATTCAAATAATACATTTGTGTGTGCATTTATGTGAATCATTAAGTGATGGAGTTAAAATTTTAATAATTGATTATTAATAAACAAATAATTACTAAAATATTCATATTAGTTCGTACTTGCATTCTGAACGATGTCGGTTTTTGGATTTATAATTTTTTAGCATGTTTCGTCGCTATTCGGTCGCTATCAAGCTAAGGGGCGACCGAATTTGCCAAGGCCGTCGCTATTCGGTCGCTATGATTTTCCCGGATTCCATTTTTTTTATAAAATAGCGGGGGTTTTAAGGATATATAGAAACATTTTGCCTATTTTAGTTACTATTAGGCAAAATATTTCTATATATCCTTAAAACTGCTATTTTATAAAATAACGGAAATCGGGAAAATAATAGCGACCGAATAGCGACGGCCTTGGAAAATTCGGTCGCCTTATCCTAACCCTAATTCCGTCGCTATAATCGGTCGTTATTCCGTCGGTATATTTTCCGTCGGTAATTTTTCGTTAATTTCCGTCGGTATTCGGTCGTTAACGTTCATAAAACGATGTCGTTTCGTGTCCTTCATTTATTACTATACAAATAAACACCGTTATGTATTCCGTCGGTATTCGGTTGTTAAATTCCGTCGGTATTCGGTCGTTATATATTTCGTCGGTAAGCGATCGTTAATATTCGTCGGTATTCGGTCGTTAAGGGTGAACAAAACGACGGCGTGTCAATTTGGTCAACGGGACCGATGTGGCCGACGGAATAACGACCAATTCATTTTCGGTTTCTATGCAGTCAGTATTCCGTCGTTAAATTTGTGACCGAAAATTTCGGTCGCTATTTAACTGTTTTTTTGTAGTGCCTCCAAGCCAAGCGAACCCACTAAAACCGCGACATTACGAAAGCACCTACTTCATCACTACCCCGCTGGTGCCAGGAATTTTTCTTTGGGGGGGAGCACAACTAACATTGACAAAATAAATTAATAAAATATATAAATATTGGTGGAGCCAAAATTTTTTTTTTTGATGAAATCTTATAGACTAGAGTTATTCACATTTTGTTCACCCTTTTCACTCTACTGATCAGTGTTTCATAAACCTCCAAGTCCTCTGGCTTCATATTGTGGACTTTTTATTTTGAACTTTTTATATTTTACAAGAGAGCCCACTAAAACCGCATCATTATCACAAAAGCACATACTTCATCACTATCCAGCTGGTGCAGAGAATGTATTTTTTGGTGGGAGTCTGTGGCCACAGTGGAAAAAGGCCGAGGACGCAGGACCGAGGTCTAAGTTCGATTCCCACATCGCCCCTCACTCCGCCCCGTAAAAAAAGAAAAGAAAAAAGAATGTATTTTTTGCATGTAATTCAAGCATAAATGGTTGACAGTTAAAAAGAAATATCTGTATGGTTCATCTTATTTAAATAAATATTTATAAAATTTACCTAAAATTTGACTTCATGTTTGAATCTCAAACACTGTTGTTTGAATTGTTTGACATTCTAAGTAGTTTAAATGTTTGAATATTGTACCAGGGCCGGTAAAAAAAATTCCAAAAAATTTATTGGGTTAATGGTCTGATCAATGAATAAGTGAACGGTTGTCGAACCGTTAACGTCATAGATATTTAAAGATAATTAATATATAATTAAGAATAATCTAATATCATTTAATCTATTAATTCGAAATGTAATACTATTAAAAAAAATATAACTGATAAAAATTTACTAATTTAACTAATTCATGTTCCCATCTATCAAAACACGTCATAAGTCGAGTTTGACCAAATCTGAAACTTAGTCATAGATATTCACTTTTTACAACATAACTTTAACCAAATAATTTATTTAGTAAATTCACAACATATTAAATTACAATTGATTTTTCTAAAAAAAATATTTTCTAATTAATTTGGAGACCTTGATGGTTTGATGATACTCGGACCGAGTTACTGGACCGACCAGGCAAGTCAGCTCTGTTTTCCAAAAGAAAGTAATTTTTAGACCCCATAAAATTTGAGATCTGATTCAGGCCGTTAGACTAAGTCACTGATACGACTGGGCTGGCCGAATTAGCTTTTAAAATCATGATTTCGGCTCAATTTGGATTGAGTTTCGGTTTTTATTTGAGTTTGGGTTTGGGTTTGAGTTTGAGTTTTGGCGGGAGAAACTAAAAAATTAGCGGGAGAAATTCAAATTTATTTATTTTTTAAATAATCGTTCAATTCTAAATTTTGGAATTTGAATTTCTCTCGCAAATTTTAGAGGCCAAAAGTTGAATTTGAACGATTATTTGAAAAAAAAAAATTTGAATTTGAATTTGAATTTTTCGCCAATTTTTTAATTTCTCCCGCCAAAACTCAAATCCAAATCCAAACCAAAATCAAAACCCAATCCAAATTGAGCCGTCTTTAGGATTTTAAATAGTAATTTCTCTACTATTAAGAAAACTTAGGATAGCTAGGGGTTGTCAATTATTGACAAACATGACATATAATTGTTAATTTTCTATAAGAGCTACTATATTTTCTCTCAACCTATCAACGATAAATTTGCAATCACTTTTTGGAAGTCTATTTTTGCTTTTTCTAGTTAAAGTTTAAATTGATTAGTCGCACCCATCCAATAAAAGTCATAGAAAGAGCCCGAAACGAAATCTTTCCAGGATTGTTTATAGTCTCCACAAGTTCGGGCGATGGGGAATGTGGAAGCTTGGCAGATTTTGGAATGGTCAAATCTGATATTGATCAGGTTCATTTGATAATGTAATGTAAAATTGACAATATCACTATAGAATGAGAAGAGACAATTCTATAATGACGTAGTTAATTTTGAATCACAAAGTTCATATAAACCTGATTCATATCATAATTTTTCTTTTGCAACATGCATTTTTCATGTGTGGTACCGGATAACCAAACCAAATCTTGTTCCAATTGGTTTCCATACCGAATTCACATTAATCTTCATCACGCCTAAAGCGCAGGGACAATTCTAGGGCGGGCAGTCGATCACGAGATTTTTAAAAATACAAATAGATATATTAATTTTTATATGTAGTTCGTAATTTTTTTATCAAGTTTGTCCTCAAAATATTGTTTTTGTAGTTTTGATAGGTAGATTGACATACTATTGCAGTTTTTCGTCCCAAAAGACAATTTATGGCTTCGTCCTGGTAAGCGGGTGGGATGTATTGTATTGTGTATCATTCACTACTGAACTCGCCTGAAAAGAGGGTTTAAATTTTTGATTTGGTTTTTAGTTTTCAGTCGATAAAAATAGAAATTTTCATGGTTATTTAAAAATAAATTTTATATAATTACTTTTGACTTAAACTTTTGAGTTAAAAAGAATTGCATTTAGCATTTAGGCCTGTTATTATTTATCGTTTAAAAGGACTTTGGTTTAAATAGGCATATATGCGCCACCAACAACACGAACAAATTGGATTTAGATTAAATTTAACTTGGGCCTTTTTAAAAACAAAAGTTAACTTGGGCTAGACAATCTAAAACATTAAACTCGGCACGAAATCAAAACTGTACTGAAATAGTTTTAATTTTTAAAGAATTACAATTTAGTGCAACATTCGGAGCAGTAGATATGCCAAATCCAAATTGTATTAATATAATGCAACCTTCTATTAAAAAGTAAAAATTAGTGGTGAATTTTTTGACATATACAATATCGAACAAAAATCAAATGAACACCCCTACTATTTTCTTTAGTT
Organism: Vinca minor; assembly: GCA_026122235.1. NCBI lineage: Eukaryota > Viridiplantae > Streptophyta > Magnoliopsida > Gentianales > Apocynaceae > Vinca > Vinca minor. The sequence continues at coordinate 6,929,776 of JAOCZM010000026.1, forward strand.
ATTCACTAGAGCAATTATGATATGAAAATCTATCCGGGGCAAATGTTCCGATCTATTATGTTGGGGTTTAGGTTTAGGGAAAATGATATTTACACTATTTTTAACTTCTTTCAACTCATAAACGCCTACTTTTTTTTTATAAATGAAAAGGGCGTTAGCTTATTGAAATGTTAGGTTTAAGATTTTTTTATTTATAAAAATAAGAGAGTAATATAATATGCATAGAATGGTAACTAATTAATATCACAAATTATGAATGAAACCAGTAAAGTGGGATACTTCATCGGGTCCATTGAAACATTTGGTTTAGAACTGACCACGACATCACTACAAAATTTTCCAGCAAAGTGGAGGCACCAGAGATATTTTATATGGTAATTCTAGACTAATACAGCAAAAAAAGATTTTTTGACCACACTGCATTGAAATACTTGCAAAAAGAAAAAGAACTTTGAAGCCCACACAGGGCTTACAAAATCAACTGCCACCTAACAAAGAAAATGCACTATAAATATGTGCCCTCTCAAAGACCATTTCACCAAAACAAAAGCTCACAAATCAAATAAATCTCTAACCATGCCTAACACCAAGTGCTTATTCTTAGTGTTGTTCCTTAGTGTGGTTCTCACCACACCTACACTTGCTGCTCGTATATTATCACCTAGTGTTGTTCCGTCACCATCACCTAAACACGGGTGGAATGAAAAACCATCACCTAATCACGGATGGAATCCGTCACCATCACCTAAACACGGGTGGAATGAAAAACCATCACCTAAACACGGCTGGAATCCGTCACCATCACCTAAGCACGGCTGGAATCCGTCACCATCACCATCACCTAAGCACGGCTGGAATCAAGAAGACGATGATGGAGCAGTTACACCTTGGCCCCAAATAATTCCGTCACCTTCACATAAGCACTAGAACAACGAAGACGAGAATTATTGCTGACAACTCAAACAGTGCGTCCGGTCAGCAGGATCTTTATCACATTATCCATATGACTAAGACTCTACAGTCTCTACTTTTGATCATACACAACTCTTATTAATGTACTCTTATGAATTTTTTATCTCAATAAAACTACCTTTCTCCTTCTACTGAAATTTCATGAACTCAAAATGACAGTTTAAATCAGAACTTGATGAACCTTTTACAATAAGGATTATCTTACATAACTAAAAATTTAATTCTTGGGAAACTATATATTAAACTAATAAGATGGTATCAACTGTTTTTTACTGTATTATTTGTAAAACATATAGCCTTTGGACTGCGAACATGTAATAAAAGTCTTATATTTGGGAATGGAGGGAGTACTATATAAACCGAGAAATAAAAGAGAGCATACAATCAATTCCCCAAAACCTTATTTTCGAGAATTAGTTTATGTAATTATTTCTATGATTCTTTCTTTCTGCAGTAAATTAGCTATTGATTTGTTTCGTTGATATATTTAAATAGTTAATTTTTCCAAATGCTATTATGCTGTTTACTTCTTTACATATGATTTTAGAGGATTCTATGACCAAATTAAATTAAGAAGTGTATTTCTAATCAAATTGTCAATTAATCTAAGAGTGTACGTCCAGAAACAATTTGTATACACATATGCTGCAAATGTTTTATATAAATAAATATGTTTCAAAGTATTATATAGGTAATACACAAGTTAAAATTATTTATGTTCACAAATGGAGTAAGTAAATTATTTAATAGCGACTTTGTAGTTCTTTGGCATCAATATCAATATTATTAACTTTATAATAATAATAGATGAGTTTTGCTCTCGAATCTTTATTTTTTCATGTTCCTATGCTTAAATTTGATTTAGAAGTTTTGTTTTTGTTTTTGTTTTCTTTCTTTTCTTTACGTGTACTATAGGAAATAAATAATCGTAGAAAATTGGAAAAATTGTTTGTCCTCAACTAGTGTCCCCATATTTGTTCTAATCACTCACAACTCGTCACGTGGATGTGATAATGACAGTTAAATAAGTGGAATTAGAGGCCATATCCACGCAGCAAATTAGGAGTGATTGAGATAATAATGAGAACACTAGTTGGGGAGAGACGATTTTCCCCCTTGAAAACCGAATCTCGATCCCAAACCCTCCTTAACCCGCACTCAACAAAAAGGATTTAATATTCAAAAGTGAATCACAAGTTTCTCCTATATGTAATACTCCATACGTGCAGAAATGAATATCTCATTTTATATAAAAAATAAATATAAAACTGGACATTCATTTACAAACGAAAGAAGTAATAAATAATCTGCCAGACATGGAGATTTCAATCATAAAAGAAATTCAAAGAAAAAAACTTATGTTAAAAAATCAAAAAAATTATTCAAAATTATATATAATTAATAAACTAAGACTACTTAGTCAAGAGTGTCATAGTCTAGTGGGGCTGACCTCTGCCAACGACCGTGAGGTCGTAAGTTCGACACCCTCCCCTACGTGTGGCTAAATAAATTCTACCTCCTTCTTGTGAGGTCCACCTCCCCTGTGAGGTCCAAAAAAAAAAAAAAACTAAGACTACTTAATTACTTGTTACAATTAGTATTATTTGTCATTTTCTTTAATAGTCAAAGTAGTTTCTTTGGTCATAAATTTATTTTGGTACATAGTCGATGGTATGAACAAATTCCTATATCGCCCTAATTTTAAAAACAGCACCAAGACTGAATGTTCTATATATTGACGGCTAAGGCGATACAAGTGTGGTCCTAATATGGTACAAAGATCCTACGTTTACAAGGAAACTACAATCAACTAAATAAGATATTAATCAAGGATACATAGAATATCTCAAGATATCTCCAATTATCTTCAAACATATATATTTGAATGTATTATAATAATTTCAATACACCCCTCAATTTGGTGAGTGAATGTCTAGAACTCCCAACTTGCCAACAAGATAATTGAACTGCTCTGGATGTAAGGCCTTTGTGAGAACATCTGCTATTTGCTACTTAGTACCAATGTGACAAGTAGTGATGGTTGATGACTAGAGTTTTTCGCGTACAAAATGACAACCAATCTCTACACGCTTTGTACGTTCATGAAATGCCGGATTAGCAGCAATATGAAAAGTTTATTGACTGTCATAGTATAACCGTGCAAGTCCCAATGATACATCAAGAAATTTTAGTAAACTTTTAAGAAAGACCAATTCACTTGTGACATTTTACATAGTCCTGTATTCAGCTTCCGTTGAAGATATCAAAACTACTTGTTGTTTCTTGGACTTCCATGATATAGGCGTGTTACCCAACATAATTAAATATCCTGTAATAGAGAGTCGGGTAATAGGACAAACACCCAGTATGAATCACAATAAGCCACTAAGTTGAGATTCAGATTATCTCTTGGCAACAACACTCCTCTCTCTGGATTACCCTTTACAAAACACACGACTCTGAGAGCTGCCTCCCCATATATTTTTCTGAGTTTTGCATAAACTGACTCAGAATATGAACTGCGTAAGTGATGTCAGGGCGAGTAATAGTCAAATAGAGAAGTCGCCCAACTAAACGCCTATATTTTCCAGAATCAGTCATCAAGACCCCATCTTCATCTTCATATGTCAATCTGAGTTTGTGCTCCATAGGCGTTGAAAAGGGTTTGGCCCCAGACAATCATTTTTCTTGCAAAATTTTACTTTTTTCTCATATGGAAGAATATGTGTTCTTAACCTTATTTCAATTTTATTTGATTTCATTTCTAAACAAAGGACCACTTTTGGTGTTAAGATTGATAACTGACATGTTCAACTCCAGGAAGAAAAAAAAAGTGAATTGACCATTTTCCTAATTTCCTCAATAAAACATCTCAATTTGGACCTAGTACCCCACTTGTTTTTTGTGGAACGTTACCATATAATTAGCAGTTTGGGAGTCAGTATTTGAATTGTTAATACCAAAATAGAGTTACGTGTTTGATTTTAGAGTAAGAGTCAAATTCTGAAAATGCAACTTAAGTTGAAATCAGATTAATCTTATCTAAGGCGATCATACAAAGTCTCTATAAGCCGTAAAATCATGGAAATAAAAAAATAAGTTGAAAGACTATCGACATAATCCAGTGGGAAAATATTCAATGCAATCGCTGCATAACACCAGGCTTCAATGTCTATTTCTATTGAGTTTTTGCATAATACATGAGACCGATCTAGTTGAATGTCACACAAAACGCTTTTATACGACTAAATTGCAACTTAGATGGAATATTCACAACTATTTGCAAGAGTATTATTATTATTATTATTATTATTATTATTATTATTATTATTATTATTATGAGTTAATAGCTATTTATAGCACTAAACTATTTACGAATTTCTCTTTATAGTACTAAACTATTTTTTTATTTAAATATGTCACTCAACTATTTACGTTTATCAAAAAATATACAACCACCCATTTTTTGGGTGTTTTCCGGCCAGTGATGTCACGTGAGTTGCTTCAGAACATGAACAACGGCGAAAAGGAAAAGAAATATTGGAAACGTCGGGCAATAACTGCTTAATTTGACAGACCCGTTTGCCCTTGCAACAACAAATTAAGCAGTTATCGCCCGATGTTTCCAAGATTTCTTTTCCTTTTCGTCGTTGTTCATGTTCCGAAGAAACTCACGTGACATCGCTAGTCGGAAAACATCCAAAAAATGGGTGGTTGTATATTTTTTGATAAACGTAAATAGTTGAGTGACATATTTAGATAAAAAAAATAGTTTAGTACTATAAAGAGAAATTCGTAAATAGTTTAGTGTTATAAATAGTTATTAACTCTTATTATTATTATTGTTTTTTAGAGAAGCAATAGTATATTTTTAACTGTTGAAAAGTATGAAATTTCTGTAATTTACCAAATTATCTTTCGGAAATGCACTTACTATTAAGCTAATTACGTACCGTCGGACTCATAAACAAAATTTATAATATCTTTATGGACTCTACAATTCTTCAAATAGTTATACTCTGCTATCAAATGTTGTACTTTGTAGAGAATACAATATTTTTATAATCCTATTTTAAAAACCTTTTAGAGCTTATATTATACCAAAAGATCAAAGGTAAAAGGCTCTCAATGTGGAAATTAAAGGGATCCAATTTTTTCCTTTTTCTTTTGTTTAAAACTTCTACTTTTTTTTTAAAAAAAAATTATTAGAAATGGTGGGAATATCAAAAGCGAGGGAGCGGGGTTGGTGCCCAAGGCCTCTACGTATACTTGCATCAACATTAGCTATTAGATCAATGCCTCATTCCTCGGGGACAACACTTTTACTTAGAAATGTTTGTAATAATAAAAACAAGTAGTGAGGTTGGAGCTCAAAGGGCTCTAACATCTACAAACATTATATTTGACCATTAGACCAATGCCTCATGCACACCACTTATACTTACATTGGGGGATAAAATTAAGTTCTTGGACTTTTTTGTTGACTTCAGTGGTAATTAGGAAAAATAAATGAATAAGACACTCCCATGAAATAAATGAACAAACTAAAAGTTGTTACAAAAACCATGAAATTTTAACTATAAAAGCATCCCTTTTCTCTATAGTCTCATCTCATAAAAAAACACTACAAAGTTCACAAGCATTAGAAGCTTTACAAAGCCATAGTCATGTCTACCAAATCTTTAGTACTTTTGCTCCTTTTTTGCCTTGTGGTTTCTCACCACTTCCACCATTGTCGATGCTTCGGGAATCCTTGTTGATAATGAGAAAGAAGATTCCGAGTGGCTTCAAGAACCACTCGATGAAATCTATGAGCATAGACATCAAGGCCACGATCACGGCCACGGCCATAAGCATAAACACCATGTCCACCACCATCACCATGTATCACCATGGGCATCACCAACAACAGCGCCATCCAAGCAACCTTCAAAAACTTTATCAAATGACTTTACTAATTAATAAGTTATTATTAATAGCGCCTTTGTAGTTCCTAGGCATCAATCAATATTATTAACTTTAATAATAATAGACGAGTTTTGCTCTTGAATCTTGATTTTTTCATGTTCGTATGCTTAAATTTCATTTAGAAGTTGCTATTTTTTCTTTCATTTCTTTACTTGTAGTACTATAGGAAATAAATAATTGTAGAAAGCGGAAAAAAAATCGTTTTTCATCAACTAATATCCCCATGTTTGTTTCAGGATGTGATAATGACGGTTAAATAAGTGATATTAGAGGGCATACCCACGTGACAAATTTTGTGTGATTGGAACAAACATAAAAACACTAGTTGGAACAACCGAATCTCGATTCCCAACCCTCCGTACCCGCACCCTACAAAAGGATGTCATATTCAAAAGTGAAACACTAGTTTCTCCTATATATAATACTCTATACGTGCAGAAGTGAATATCTCATTTTCTATATAAAATAAATATGAAATTGGACGTTCAATTATGAACGAAAAAAGTAATAAATAATTTACCAGACATGGATATTTCAATCATAAAAGAAATTCAAAGAAAAAAATTATGATAAAAAATCAAGAAATTCTTCAAAATTATACATGGTTAACATTAATAAATTAACATTAGTCAAAGTAGTTTCTTTGGTCATAAATTTATTTGGGTACATAGTGGATCTTATGAACGAATTCCTATACCCTCATACAAGTGTGGTACTAATTAATATAGTATAAGGATCCTATATTTACAACGAAACTACAATCAATCAACTAAATAAGATAGCAATCAAGGATATACAGAATATCTCAGAATATCCTTAATTATCTTCAATCATATATTGCAGAGGAGGCAGTGGTGGTCTTCTTAGAGATCATTTAGGCAATTGGATAGGAGGTTTAAGTAGAAAACTGGGCACTTGTGATAGTACTCTTGCTGAAATTTGGGCTCTTAGAGATGGACTAACTATGGCATCCAACTTAAACATTAGCTTTATTGATATTGAGTTGGACGCTATAGTTGTCATCAATCTCCTCAAACAGGTTGAGTTTTCCACTCATCCTCTTTCTAACCTCATTTTTTGATTGCAGGGAACAACTGCGGAGGTTCGCCGACGTCAAAATTAGCCACATCTATAGAGAGGCCAACGCTTGCGCAGATCTACATGCGAAGAATGGGACGCTTTTGGACACTTTTAATTTGTCTTTCTTTTTAGTTTCTCCTCCCTTTGTCAGCCATCCTTTGGCGAGGGATGCCCGTGGGGCCTGTTTCGCGAGATTAGTTACTTTTGTAACCTCTAATACTTTGGCTCCTTTTGATTGATATATATTTTTGCTTATTTCACCAAAAAAAATATATATTTTGAATATATTATAATAATTTCAATACTTCCCCTTAAGTTGGTGAGTAGATCTCTATAACTCCCAAATTGCTAATAAGATAATTGAACTACTCAAGATGTAAAGTCTTGGTGAGAACATCTGTTATTTGCTCCTTAGTACTAATGTGACAAGTAGTGATGGTTCTTGACTGGAGTTTTTCGCGTACAAAATAACAATCAATCTCTATATGCTTTGTACGTTCGTAAAATACCGGATTAACAACAATATGAAGAATTGGTTGGCTGTCATGGTATAACTACGCAGGTCCCAAGGATACATCAAGAAATTTTAGCAAGCTTTTAAGCCAGACCAATTCATTTGTGACATTTTTCATTGCCATGTATTCAGCGGACATCGAAACGACCTGTTGTTTATTGAACTTCCATGATATAGGCGCGTTACCCAACATAATGAAATATGTCTTCTTTACTTTATTTCAATTGTATTTGATTTCATTTCTAAACAAGGACCACTTTTGGTATTTTGGATTGATAACTGACATGTTCAACTCTAGGGAAAAAAAGTGAATTCCCCATTTTCCTAATTTCCTCAATAAAACATCTCAATTTGGACCTAGTACCCCACTTCTTCTTTTTTTGTGAAAAGTTACTATATAATTAGCAGTCTGGGCAGTCGATATTTGAATTGATAATACCAAAATAGAGTTAACGTGTTTGATTTTAGAGCAAGACTCAAATTCTGCAAATGCAACTTAAGTTGAACTTGAATTAATCTTATCTAGGCGATCATACTAGGTATCTATAAGTGCAAAACCATGGAAATAAAAAAAGAAGTTGAAAGGCTATCGACATAATCCAGTGGGAAAGTCTTCAATGCAATCGCTGCACAACACCAATCTTCAATGTCTATTCTAATTGAGTTTATGCATACACTACAAAAAAAGGGTTTTAGTAACGAAAATTTTCATTAGGAAAAGTCAAAAATTTCGTCACGAAAGACGAAAAAGTTTCGTCACCAAATTCATCCTGAAATCCCTGTGGCTAAAAGTCTTTCGTGACGAATTTAAAAATTCGTTATGAAAGACTTTTCCTAACGACTTTAATTTCGTCACGAAAGGCTTTTACTAAACGACTATATTTTTGTCATTAAAGACTTTTCCTAACGACTTTTTGTTAGTCACGAAAGACTTTTCCTAACGACTTTTGGTTCGTCACGAAAGACATTTTTCTAACGAATTCAGGTTCGTCACGAAAGACCTTTCCTAACGAATTCAGCTTTGTCACGAAAAGTTTCTCCCCAGATTCTTTATCCCATCCTCTCCTGACATAATATTTTGTCACGAAAGGTTTTTTTTTTTAATCCATTTAAAATTTATTTTCTACCCTGTTTATAATTTTCTCAAAAAATAATATTATGACAACATCAATGAAAAGAGGTTAAAAATTGAATACATATCATGATCAAATTCAAACTAAAAACAATTCATCTTTACATTGTCAACCAATACATATATACAAAAAGCTCCAAAAGATATTCTTAAGTCACATGGTACAAAAATATCAATGAGAGCTATAAAAAAACTTTCCAAACTGTTGATTTACTAACCTAAAATACTCCAAAAAAACAAAACTGATGAGTTCAACAAATGCTCAATGAAGCTAAGGAACTGCTAAAATACAAACCGGCAATTCTTCAAAATATCATTCCACCCACACCATCAAACCTGAGAAACCAAAATTCATCATGATTAAATGATCGACACCAAAACTACTTAAGTTGAATAAATGAAACTTTAAAAGGAAGCCAAATTATGCTAATGAAATAATTGTTTCCTCTTCATTAAATATGAAACTGTGAAATAAAACAAAACAAAGGGATTCTTAAGTTTTATGAACTCAAAATTTTGTACAAACTATGAGATTTAAATAGTTAATTTCCTATCATGTAAAGCCATCAATTGCTAAATAGATAACAGAATCACAAACTTACTCAAACCAAAGCATAACAAAATACACAATAAAAATAGAATTACCAGAAACACTAGTGGAGTCCTTCTCTGCTAGTGTTCCAGTGCGTGCTAATGTCCTCTCGGCAGCTGCCATCTAAGTACATACCACAAAAGGTAGATTACTAAGCATTGTATATAACATTAACAAATTGGGTAGAAGCACAAGGATAATATTCGAGTGTTGATGCATTATATACCCTTAAAACGCCATTATCCTTGTGCTTCTAACATAATTGCTAGAATGGAGTTTTAGAGGTATATAGTGCATCAACACTCGAATATTATTCGAGTGTTGATTCACTCTTTATATCTATGTCCATCTCATTATTGTGTTCGGTCTCAGAAGATTGAAAGCTTGTTCCATCCTCATCATCGCTGTCATTATGAAATACATTGTCAAACTCAATTTCATCTTCGATATCTTCAGCTCCTTGAAACTGGTCATTGCTGGCAAATGTTTCAGCATTTTCTCTGTTCAATATCCCTCATATCATCATATTCTGCAACTAACATAACTTCCCTTGATTCATGTTGTTGAAATGCATCACCTGATAATAAAACCTCATCTTCATTATCAACCAACGGTACATTGTTACTATCTAATTCCGAATATTCCACAAATGCCTATGTTGGACATGTTGCACAATTCGCCAATTCTCTCCAAGTTTAATATCAGGAATATAAAATACTTGTTGAACTTGATTAGGTAACACAAAAGGTTCATCTTTATACCACCGAGACCTCACATCAATGCTTAAGAAGTACTTATCACATTTCATTGTACTCATGCTACCTGTGTTGTACCATTCACATTGAAACAGTATCACCTTATATCCATGCAAAAACGTTAACTCAACAACTCTCTTAACGAAGCCAAAATAATCAATCATTTGACCTTTATGATCACCCTCCACAACCAACCCACTATTTTGTGTAGTTCGTTTGTTATCACGATCTCTTGTGTGAAACCGAACCTCATTTACAATACACCCGGAGTAACATTTTGTCATGATATGAATTGGCCCATCGCTAACGCCCATATATCTTTTGTTATCTCATTCGAGCCCTCACTGTAAAGTTGATTTATCTATATAAGATTGAAAGAGAGGGGAAAAATCAGAAAATCTCTTTTCACGACAGATAAAAACCTTATGAAATAAAATAAAAATTGAAAGTTCGCAAAAACAGGCAATCTGAAGAAGCCATAAGTGTTAGATTAAATTAAAATAACCACTTACATGATTCTTATACCAAGAATGAAACTCCGCTTCATGTCTAAGATCAACATTTTCCGGATGCAATTTACGTAACTCTTTCTTATGTGCACTGCAAATACAAAATTTTTGTAATGTTAAAGATAACTACTGTTTTTTTATTTGTATTTCTTCTGAGTACATCCAATCGTACCTTTTGTATGGTCTTAATTCGTCACAATTATTCAAAATAAACGTATATGCTTCATCTAGTTCTTTTTTTGTCAAAATCTGAGCTGCAACAATCTGTCCAAACAGATGAACTCGAAGACAAAAAACCAGTAATACTCCTTGATCTCGACAATAATCATGATTTCGCGCCTTCTGGTTAAATTTCGTTTCAACTCCATGAAGATACTTGGACATGAATGTTAGGCATTCATTTTTCACGTATCCTTCTGCGATTGAACCTTCGGGACGAGCTCTATTTCCAACAAACGCTTTAAGAGATCCAAGATGCCTTTAACATCATCCAAGATATCTCTTATCAAAATCCTTACAAGCAAGCGAATCAGCCGGATGTCTCATTACACCTTCTTCTTTTTCACGCTTTTCCTCATGCCATCTCATGTTTGAAGTAGATTTAGAAGATAGAAACAACATTTGCAGCCTTGGTAATAGCGGAAAATGCCATAACACTTTATGAGGAACTCGTTTTCCCTTCCCGTCATTAAATTTCCATCTTGGCTCTTTACAAACTGGGCAATCATCTCTTTGATCATGTTCTTTCCAGAAAAGCGCACAATCATATTTGCACACCTCAATTTTTTTGTAACCCATCCCTATTTCAAGAACCTTCATTGCACTATAAAGAGAAGAGGGAACTATCTCACCTTCTGGCAATACACCTTTAACAAATTCGAGCAGCATGTGGAAAGACTTATTACTCCAATGATTAAGTACTTTTGTATGAAGAAGTGTAACAATAGAACGCAACAAATTGTGTTTTTTACACCCAGGATATACGTCCTTTTGAGCTTCTCTCAACAACCTTTCAAAACTGTCAGAATGTGAATTACCAGTGTTATTCGGTGACTGCCCTGCATCCCTAATCTCATCCAACAAATCAGGTAAGCCATCTGCTTCTTCATTGTTCAAATTACCTGGCATCTCATTCCATTATGGTATGTTTCTACTATCATCAGAATCAATGTTTACAACATTTATTGGTACCTCTAATGATTCTCCATGAAACACCCAATTCTTATACAAAATATGAAAGCCTTTAATATGCAAATCTTGTCTTACTTATGCTATAGTCTTTCTCTTAGTATTCGTGCATGATCGACATGGACAAGAAATTTTCTTGTAATATTCCAGAGTATTAGCTTTAGCAAAATTCAAGAAATTTGTGCACTCCAGTTCTATAAACATCGCTAAAGGTGTTCTTTTCATGAATCCAACTTTTATCCATTTTACATGCCTGCGAAGCAATGACCAAGTTAATAATATATTCTCTCATGATAAATAATAAGTTACAAATTTCATTAAGATATCAAATTCTCAAATGTAGCAATATATAGTAATATTCTTAAGCAGCCTGACAAGTTGAATAACTAGGGTTACGTAAGGCACTTTAAAATCACTAGCAAGTAGCAAAATAACATGACTAAATTTTTGCAGTGATCATTGAAGTTCATAAGGTAACAAATATCATCCAAAGAACATCAAAACCTTAAAAACAAGTAATGGTTTCAGCAATTGTACAGAAGTTACATCTTGCAAATCTTACTCACTCAGAATTTGACTATGGTTAGATTAAAGGCATTATTTTATAACACCAAGAGCCAGTTCCTTCAACACCCCATAATTTTCATCACAATAATCTAAATGCTAAAAATTGGAAACATCAAGAATTCTACTTCTGACATCTAGAACTTATCTTCTCAAGAAAACAACAGAAATAAAAAATAAAAAATTAAGAATCAGGCTGCATTTTCTATTCCCCAATTGCTCTCATAAACAAACAATAATCTAACAAACAACAAACTCAATAGTAAAGATTTACCAAATCCCCATTATTTAAAGGTCAAACAAATCCAAAAAAAAATGAAAATGAAAACTTCCACAAATGGAAAAAATAAATCATACATACAAGAAAAGCCAAAAAAAAAGGCCAAAGATTTAATCTTTAACTCACCTTCTTGATCGTTGAACCCAGATTCCAAAAGGGCCTTCAAAAACCAGATTCATAGTCAAAATCAGATAATTCATAAAAATTTGAGAAAAGAAATAGTCAAATTTGAATATTAGAGCAAAATTTTAAATTCCTAATGAGTCAAAGATGAAGTCTTTAGTAGAGTGCAAAAGGTGTAGTCTTTAGTAGAGTGGAAAATGTGGAGTCTTTGGTAGAGATATTAGATTAAAAGAGAACATAAAGAGAGAAGGATGAAGGAGGGACATCGGTACAAATTCATTCAAAACAATCACACATTAAGTTTGAAACTTGCCAAATTAAAGCTTCGAAGTTTAAACAAAGGCAACCACAAATAAATCTGGAAAATAAAAGAGTGGATTGAAGAGATTTGAGAGAAACTTACCCTTACATGAAAAGTGCCGAAGACGATTGCAGAAGACGGTGTTCTTGGATTTGCAGAAGGGGAGGTTTCTCTGGTAGCTAGAGAACTGAGAAGAGAAATAGGGGGAGGGAGAGGGAGAATATGAGGCGGAAACTGCAGAAAGATGAATTTCACTTCGGTTCCAGTGCAGAACAACTTGTTATGCACTGTGCGAAACAATTAGGGGCCTTCGGATCTCCAATTGGACGGCTAAAATAATTTGATTTAACACTTTTCATAATATTTATTGAGACCCAAATGATCTCAGCCGTAAAATTGTTTATCCGACGATCCATAATTGTTCTGCAAGGTGCGGAACAATTGATGACCGCATTCAATCCGACTTTTAGCTTTTCACTCCACCAAAGCCAAAAATTAGGCCGCGTTTTCTTTTCCTGACGATGTTGTTATAATAGAAGTGACTTGCGGTGACGAAAATGACAATTGTCATGAAAATTTTGTCATAAATGGTTCATTTTTTTTGTAGTGATAATACATAAGACTGATCTAGTTGAATGTCACATAGAACGCTTTTACACGACTAATTCGTAACCTAGAGTGAATATTCACAACTATTTGCAAGAGTATTATTATTATTATTGGTTTTTTTTAGAGAAGCAAGAGTACATTGTGAAGAACATTTCTGTAATTTACCAACTTAAGTTTTCGAAAATGCACTTACTATTAAGTTAATTAGTTAATTACGTACCGTCGGGCTCATAAACAAAATTTATAATATCTTTATGGACTCTACACATCTTCAAATAGTTATACTCTACTCAATACAATATCTTTATAATCATATTTTAAAAACATTTTAGAGTTTATATTCTACTAGAAGATCAAAGGCAAAAAGGCTTTCAATGTGGAAATTAAAGGGATCCAATTTTTTTCCTTTTTCTTTTGTTTAACACTTCTACATTTTTTTATTTAAAAAAAATTATTAGAAATTGTGGGAATATTAAAATAGAGGAAGCGGGGATGGTGCTCAAGATCTCTATGTATACAGGCATCAACATTAGTCATTAGACCAATGCCTCATTTCTCATGGACAACACTTCTACTTAGAAATGTTTGTAATATTAAAAGCGAGTAGCATGGTTGGAGCTCAAAACCACTACATCTACAAGCATCAGCTTTAATCATTAGATCAATGCCTCATGGACAACATTTCTACTTACATTGGGGAATAAAATTAAATTCTTGGACTTTTTTTTGTTGACTTTAATGGTAACTAGGAAAAGTAAATGAATAAGACACTCCACGAAATAAATGAACAAACTAAAAGTTGTTACAAAAACCATGTAATTTTCAACTATAAAAGCATCCATTTTCTCTATAGTCTCATCTCATAGAAACAAAAAACTAAAAAGTTCACAAGCATTAGTAGCTTTACAAAGCCATAGCCATGTCTACCAAATCCTTAGTACTTTTGCTCCTCCTTTGCCTTGTGGTTCTCACCACCACCACCATTGTCGATGCTTCGAGAATTCTTGTTAATAATGAGAAAGAAGATTCCGAGTGGCTTCAAGAACCACTCGATGAAATCCAAAAGCATAGACACCAAGGCCACGGCCATAAGCATAAACACCATGGCCACCCGCATCACCATGTATCACCATGGGCATCGCCAGCAACTGCGCCATCCAAGCAACCTTCAAAAACTTTATCAAATGACTTTACTAATTATTAAGTTATTATTAATAGGGCCTTTGTAGTTCTCAGGCATCAATATCAATATTATTAACTTTATAATAATAATAGATGAGTTTTGCTCTTGAATCTTTATTTTTTCATGTTCCTATTCTTAAATTTGATTTAGAAGTTTTGTTTTTTGTTTTTTTTCTTTCTTTTCTTTACGTGTACCATAGGAAATAAATAATCGTAGAAAATCGGAAAACAATTTCCCCTGTAGAAAACCGAATCTCGATTCCCAATCCTCCGTAACCCGCACCCAACAAAAAGGATTTCATATTCAGAAGTGAAACACAAGTTTCTCCTATAGGTAATGCTCCATACGTGCAGAAGTGAATATCTCATTTTCTATACAAAATAAATATGAAATTGGACATTCAATTCTGAACGGAAAAAGTAATAAACAATCTACAAAACATGGAGATTTCAATTATTTAAAGAAATTCAAAGAAAAAACTTATGATAAAAAATCAAGAAAATTCTTGAAAATTATTTATGAGTAGCATTAATAAACTAGGACTACTTAATTACTTGTTACAATTATGATTATTTGTCATTTTCTTCAAGAGTCAATGCAGTTTGTTTGGTTATAAATTTATTTTGGTTTATAGTGGATTTTATGAACGAATTCCTATATCGCCCTAATTTTAAAAACAGGAACATGAATGAATCTAATTAATATTGCAGATTTTCCAACTGGTTCTAATAGATTTTTTTTTATTTTTTTTATCATTTGGCGCGGGGGGGGTTTCATTATCCTACAGATATTTTCCCTACTATTATTTATTAGTATATTACAAACTTGATTTGTTTAGTTCATTAAGCTTGTATAAGTTTCTTAGTTAAGCAAAAGATTTAGACATTGTTAGGGAATTTGTTTCCTGCTTAGATTTATATTTGTGTTGGTATTATTTGGTAAGCATCATTTAAGTAAAGTTTTTCTAATTTGATTAAAATTTTAATTTCTCAAGATTCTAATTGAATTTGAATGAGATTTTATTGCTAAATATTTACGAGAATATAACATCATATCTGGAGAAAAATCATGTTGATGGAAGTTGACCTTAAACAAAGGGCTCTACTACGCATGGTAAGCCGGCAATTCAAGGCTTAATCAAATCTAGTGTGCCACAAAAGAATGAAAATATCTGATATGGATCGGGTCCATGTGGACCATGTGTTCCAAATTTGGCCACATCCCTGCAGAATGAGGAGAGAGAAGGAAATGCAGTGATGTGCGCAAATCTGACTAGTATGATCCAACGTATCTCAGTCCCACTGTGAGTATAGACTCCAAAAAGAATAGCACTTTCCAGGGTGCCACAACCCATTTGTGTATCATTCGGTTTGTTAGTGTCATCTACTTTGGCAGACTAAACTTCAAAAAAAAAAAAAAAAACAACAACATATGTTAACGTGATTGGGCTTGATTAGCATATTCGAGCTCTATATCAATTTTTACTATGTAGTTTAAAGAATTAATTGCCGTTTTGGTCATCAACATAGTTTCGGGCTGCCAATTTCATCATTTTTCTTTTTTTTTTTTTTTTTAACTTTTCACATCCTCAATATATTTTCAAACGGTCACTTTCATTCCCAAAAAATTTTCAAACAGCCACTTTAAAAAGGATGAAAGTGGCAATATTGGGGATGAAAGTGGCTGAAAAAAAAAGTTAAAAAAAAAAAAGAAAAAGAAAAAGGATGAAATTGGCAGCCCGAAACTATGTTGATGACCAAAATGGCTATTAATTCGTAGTTTAAATGTGTTTTTATGATTAAATGAAGAATTAATTGAATAAGACGTCCAAATCTTTAAAACGTGTTCTAAAAACAAACTAGTTAAAATTTTACCATACCTATTAAAAATACGTTGTGTGACACCCCCAACTCCTCCGCTAGGTATCACTGCGACTGAGTAGGGTGTCTACGTGCCTCTCGGCACTCATGTCGAACAGATCTTAGCGTCCGGTTTAAAATAAAGAATGGAAAATTCCAAAACAAAAGCAAACGCAGCGGATAAACATAGCATGGATAAAACTTGAGCAGATACACTATTGGTTCAAGGTTGTCATAATAGAGTTCTGGAGTACTTATTACAACGTAGAACAAATACGTAGGTACTACTACCGAAATGTATTACTAGCTACGAGTAAACGGTCGAGTCCAGACCGTCTCTCAAAACTTAAGCTAGTCGTTGAACACTATGTAATCGGCGGCGAAGTAGTAGTCTTCTTCACTGCCGCCGAAGTATCCCATTACATTATAATCCATAATTATAGTAGACAAAGCAAGCTAGGCCGATGAAAAACTGGAAAAACAAACAAGTGATCCACACCTGGAATCTGCTGAGTCTTCCTTCAATTCAATACATTAACCTGAAAACAAATATGAGGAAAAATAGAGTCGTGTGAGCACGAAAGAGCTCAGTGAGTTACCCCGTGGGTGCAGACGTGTAAGCCATTTGTTTTGATTAATTCACCAAGTTCCGGAGGAAAGATGGAGGTGAATAATCTTAGGAATGAGATTTTTCTTATACAAGCCAAATGTGCAAATGACATATTTAGTTTCAAAATAGCTCAATAAAGTAAACGTAAAACGTTTTTCATATATTTATCTTAAACAAAAGTAGATTGGTCAAGGGTACATCAGATGCTGTCCGGAAACCCCGCCGAGCACATCAGACTTCATCCGGAAACCCTCAACCCAAAGTAAAGGGTACATCAGGCGGAAGCCCGAAAACCCTTTTTGTCATATCTGTCGTACACCTGATCATAATCTTTTCAACCTTATCCACCGGTTCAAAGGAGACATCCAAGTACTGGGGTACCCGCCCAGACTAGGGTCCCAGAATGATTTCCATAAGTTGACTCCTAACCCAGGCTAATCATCATATATCAGAAGAAGAGCACTGTGGGCACTTGCGGCCAAATCCCGGTCAGCCCAAAACTTTCCCCGCCCCTTAGTTACCACACAGGTCCAAATTCGAATCCGTCAAAGTTTAAGTCCTAACTCAGCCGAGAAAGAAGCCCAGATATGGGTGACTAGCCACGTACCCATGCGAATCTCGAAGAGCGGACGGCATCCCGAGGGATGCTCAAGGGTCGAACGGGGTTTTCACGACTTTAGTAACTAGAGTTTGAATGAAATGAACGAGTACAATTTTGTCCATGCTCAAAAGAACCCGTTATTCCCAACATATCAAACAAATCTTTTCCTTATCAAATTTTGTGCAAAAACACATGTATCCCAAGCAGAGCATGATTTTCATAAAATCCACTGGAGCTCAAGTTCGTGACGAAAAGTTACAAAATGGTAAACTTCTCATCTTGGAATGGTTACTAGGAAAAACAATCAGAAAGCGAACACTTCGTTTAAACCAAAGCTTTCGTCAGAAGGAATACTTTGTCAAGACAAAAGTTTCCCGAATAGTAACCTCTTATCTTTAGGAGTTTCGAAGAGTATGAGTGTTCAAGGATATCAAGCTTCCGAATTAAGAGTACTTAAGAACGAAACTTTTACATAACCTTCTCGAAATATTATGAAAATATATTTTTCATGTAGCAGTTTATAGTTTCAAAAAGACTTAAGAAAATGAAACAGGAAACATAAACCACTAAAAATTTCTGTGATAAGATCAATACTTAATATTCAATTAAAAATATGAAAAAGTATATAATTTACCAAATATTTCGAGAAGATTAAGTTGGGGAACTCACCTGGAGTAGCAGAACTGTAGTAGACTCTAGATATCGAAGAAATCCGAAGGAGTTTCTCTACCTAGACAAACAATGGATCCTCTTTATTAAAAATAAATCCGATTACAACAAATTCTACTCTCTCAAGGTAACTCAAGGCCACGTATGTCATGAGTGAATCCAGATCATGAGTGCAATGAACAAATGAACACACAATACATATATAATTTTACAAAAAGGTTAGGACCACTCACTTGATAAACTGGTAAATTCCTTAAGATCCCAAATATTCCATATCCTAAAATCGAATAATTCTTCATAAAATTACCCAAATAAGGTGACCAATAATCTGACAAATTAATCAAACTTTAAACAAGATATTTAACTCAAACTTAATGAAACTCCAATAGAAATTGTAAAGATCCAACGAAATCATTTAAGAATAGTTGAAGTTCAAAAGAACACCAAACTCTCTGCCAAGATGATTTAATTAAAAATAGAAGAAGAAAGTTGAGTAGAATTTAGAGAACTTGAACAATGGACCTGAAGAACGAATGATTAAATACATCATTAGTTTGATCCAGGATATTAGGATCTCTGGCAGAAGAGTGATTAGCCAGGACAAGGAGGAGAAATGAATAGACAAGTATTTTTAGAGCTTTTGGTTGCTGCTAACACCAATTGATCACTATGTATATAATATAGAAAATTCCATTCATAATGAGACCAGACAAAAGTTCTCTAGACCTTTGGAGAGACAAACAATTTAAACAAACCATGAAAATAATGAGGGAAACGTAAAAGAAAGATCACGAAATTCAATTCCCGGACGAAATGATAAATCAGAAGCTAAAATTAAGAACGACAACAAGGACGCCCATAAAGATAAGAAAACAGAGTATTGAGAGCAAGGTGATAATGAACAAAAACAAGAAGACCAAAAACAAATAAACTGAAACATGAATCACTAAATATAAAATAAATAAAAATAAGAAACAGTAAGCCAAGATATAATACAACCAATCAGGAGTCTTTGTAAAGGAAAACATAAGCAAAGAAACAACCTGTTCACCATGTCCAATAGCAACAGAAAATAAATAATTAAACAAACAGGAACAAGAAATATCATATATCGGTGAACATGAAGTGACCAAGAAAATTAAAGCAAATAGAACATTTAAATGTTAACAATCCACCATCAATTTACTTCACTTACCAAATTAGGATATGAAATTGGGTGGGCATAGCATGGATCATCAAGGAGCATCCATTTTTGATGACATGCAACTCAACTAAGAGAGGGAAATTGCTAAGTGAGTGTGTGTTTTCTTGGTGTAGTGTGTGTGTTTTTCTAGTGTTGGGAGCAAGGAAGAAGAAATGAGAGAGCTGATTCCTCTCCCCCTAAGGCTCTATTTATTGACAAATTAAGACCTCAAATTGCATATCAGTCCCTAAATTTTTTTATAAAAATTCAAGTAAGTCCATCAAATTCTCAAAATTACAATTTAGTCCAAAAAGATAATAAATCAAGCCACGCAATTTTCTTCTTAGTTCATTTAGATACTAAACTTGGTTTTCTAAGTCTAGACATAATGTTTGCCAAAGTTATCTATTTAATTAGGGATATAATTACCCTCACTACAAGAAAAACGCCTATTCGCTACGGATTTTAGCTACGGAATTATTTCCGTAGTTAATGTTTCTATATTAACTACGGATTAGCTACGGAATGATTTCCGTAGCTATTCCGTAGCAAAGGCGTAGCAAAATTTGCGGGTTTTTTTTGCGGGTTAAAATTCGCGGGTTTTATTGGCGGGAATGTTGGCGCTAATTTTTTTTTTTCCGTTTGCTACGGAAATTCCGTAGCAAACATATATGAAATTTTATTAATTTTTTTTTGCCCTTTTCGATATTATAATTTTATTTCCGTAGCGGTATTTGTTATCGAACAAAAAAATAAATTAAACTAAAATTTCGTTTGCTACGGAATTACTACGGAAACGTGAATTTTATTGGCGGGAATATTGGCGCTCATTTTTTTCCCGTTTGCTACGGAATTTCCGTAGCAAATATTTATTCCGTTTGCTATGGAAATTCCGTAGCAAAGTTTTTTCCGTTTGCTACGGAAATTCCGTAGCAAACATATATGAAATTTTATTAATTATTTTTGCTTGCCCTTTTCGATATTATAATTTTATTTCCGTAGCGGTATTTGTTATCGAACAAAAAAATAAATTAAACTAAATTTTCGTTTGCTACGGAATTACTACGGAAACGTGAATTTTATTGGCGGGAATATTGGCGCTCATTTTTTCCCGTTTGCTACGGAATTTCCGTAGCAAATATTTATTCTGTTTGCTACGGAAATTCCGTAGCAAACATATATGAAATTTTATTAATTATTTTTGCTTGCCCTTTTCGATATTATAATTTTATTTCCGTAGCGGTATTTTTGTTATCCAACAAAAAAATAAATTAAACTAAATTTTCGTTTGCTACGGAAACGTGAATTTTATTGGCAGGAATATTGGCGCTCATTTTTTTCCGTTTGCTACGGAATTTCCGTAGCAAATTTTTATTCCGTTTGCTACGGAATTTCTGTAGCAAACGTGTATATGAACTTTTATTAATTATTTTTATGTCCTTCCGTAGCTAATCCGTAGCTACCTCTGCTATAGATTAGCTACATGTGTTTTTATATTATATTTTCTTTTATTTCCGTAGTAAATCCGTAGCAAACGAAATTAAAAAAATAGAAAACAAATTAAAAAATAACCCTATCTACCACCAGATTATCCCTCTCTGCTCCTCTCTCGATTATCCCTCTCTGCTTCTCTCGATCGCTGATTATACCCCCCACCAATCCACCCTTTTCCGGCACCACTAGCGGCGTTCTTGGCACCGGCCTGCTCCGCTTCTCCGCCTTCTCCACCTCAGGTAAGTTTTTCCTTCTTTTATTTTGCTTTTCTTTTTCCCCCTTTTCCTAATTTTTTAATTTTCGTTTCTCTTCTTCTATGTCAACTGATTTCCTGATTTGTACCTGTTTGGAGGGTGACACCGAGGACTTTCTGGGGGAGGAATCTGTGGATTCACCATTTTTGGAGGACAACTTCACCTGTTCTTCAATTAGGTATTTTGCCTACAATTTGTTCTTCATTCAAAGTTTTTTGGGTATTTGATTTTGGCTAGAGTTGATTGTTTTTTGGTAATTAATCTGTTGCTTTTTTTTTGGATTTTCTGATATTTTCTGGCATAATTCTGGCATTTTTCGCTTGTTTCGCAATTTTTCGGCATAATTCGCATTTTCTGCTGTTTCAGCTTTATTATAGCATTTTTCTGGCATTGTTCTTCATTTTCAGCATATTTCTGGCATTTTCTACCTGTTTCGGACTGCTTCAGCTTGATTATAGTATGTTTCAGAGTGTTTCAGCTTTGATTATATCATATTTTTTGCATTTTCTGCCAGTTTCAGCTCTATTATGGAATATTTCTGGCATTTTTCTTCATTTTTCAGCTTATTTCTGGTGTTTTTCAGCCTGTTTTTGACATGTTTATTCACTTTCAGCATGTTTCTACAAGAATACTACTACATCTCTGTGAAATTCTTCCCATTTTTTTTATTATTACATTTTTGTTGTGATTAATTGATGTTTTTTTATCTATAGCCCTAATTGGAGCTGATTTCTTGACAAAGAAAGTGCAGTTTGAAGATAGGCTCTTTACTTTGCAGGTTTGTGTTATGATGATAGTAGTTTGTTACTTATGGAATTAGGAACGTTGTAAATTCTGGCATTTTCTGGCATAATTCTGGCATTTTCTGCTTGTTTCTGCAATTTTCTGGCATAATTCTGGCATAATTCTGGCATTTTCTGCCTGTTTCAGCTTTAATATAGCATTTTTCTGGCATTGTTCTTCATTTTCAGCATATTTCTGGCATTTTCTACCTGTTTCGGACTGCTTCAGCTTGATTATAGTATGTTTCGGACCGTTTCAGCTTTGATTATATCATATTTTTTGCATTTTCTGCCAGTTTCAGCTCTATTATGGAATATTTCTGGCATTTTTCTTCATTTTTCAGCTTATTTATGGTGTTTTTCAGCCTGTTTTTCATATGTTTATTCATTTTCAGCATGTTTCTACAAGAATACTACTACATCTCTGTGAAATTCCTCCCATTTTTTTGATTATTACATTTTTGTTGTGATTAATTGATGTTTTTTTATCTATAGCCCTAATTGGAGCTGATTTCTTGACAAAGAAAGTGCAGTTTGAAGATAGGCTCTTCACTTTGCAGGTTTGTGTTATGATGATAGTAGTTTGTTACTTATGGAATTAGGAACGTTGTAAATTCTGGCATTTTCTGGCATAATTCTGGCATTTTCTGCTTGTTTCTGCAATTTTCTGGCATAATTCTGGCATTTTCTGGCATAATTCTAGCATTTTTTGGCATAATTCTAGCATTTTTTGCTTGTTTATGCAATTTTCTGGCATAATTCTGGCATTTTCTGCCTGTTTCAGCTTTATTATAGCATTTTTCTGGCATTGTTCTTCATTTTCAGCATATTTCTGCCATTTTCTACCTGTTTCGGACTGCTTCAACTTGATTATAGTATGTTTCGGACCGTTTCAGCTTTGATTATATCATATTTTTTGCATTTTCTGCCAGTTTCAGCTCTATTATGGAATATTTCTGGCATTTTTCTTCATTTTTCAGCTTATTTCTGGTGTTTTTCAGCCTGTTTTTCATCCTGTTTTTGACATGTTTATTCATTTTCAGCATGTTTCTACAAGAATACTACTACATCTCTGTGAAATTCTTCCCATTTTTTTTATTATTACATTTTTGTTGTGATTAATTGATGTTTTTTTATCTATAGCCCTAATTGGAGCTGATTTCTTGACAAAGAAAGTGCAGTTTGAAGATAGGCTCTTTACTTTGCAGGTTTGTGTTATGATGATAGTAGTTTGTTACTTATGGAATTAGGAACGTTGTAAATTCTGGCATTTTCTGGCATAATTCTGGCATTTTCTGCTTGTTTCTGCAATTTTCTGGCATAATTCTGGCATTTTCTGCCTGTTTCAGCTTTATTATAACATTTTTCCGGCATTTTTCTTCATTTTCAGCATATTTCTGGCATTTTCTACCTGTTTCAGACTGCTTCAGCTTGATTATAGTATGTTTCGGACTGTTTCAGCTTTGATTATATCATATTCTTGGCATTTTCTGCCAGTTTCAGCTCTATTATAGAATAATTCTGGCATTTTTCAGCTTATTTCTGGTGTTTTTCAGCCTGTTTTTGACATGTTTATTCACTTTCAGCTTGTTTGGGTATTTGACTTGGATTGTGCTTAAGTTTTTTGTCTTGATGTTGCATAAAGAACTTGAATGGTATTATTATAGTAATCTTTGTAGCTTTATTACATTGTCTCAAATGCAGGCTGGTTTGTGTCTATGGAGGACCGTAGTTGGATGTATAGGCGGTTGAGGCCAGGAGGTAGGGAATTGAGTGATGAGTTTAAAGGTGGAGTTGATCGGTTTGTGGAATGGGCTTTGAGATTGTCTCCTGATGTTAGTATAGGTGAAATTAGGTGTCCATGTGTTAAATGTAAGAATAGGAGGTTCGAGAAGTCTGAATTAGTGAAAATCCTTTGTTTTGTGTTTGTTGGATTTAGGAATGGGTAAAAAAACAAAGGGACATCGTAAGTCCATTTTGCAGACGCCAGAGTACCAAACCCCACCATCAGATTCCCCACCATTAGCAACATCTCCTCAAGATAACTATCAGACTCCCACATCAAATCATTCGATACCTGCCCCTGCTACACATCCCACTCCCTAGGGACAAACTCCAATTCCCACATCTTCTAGTTTTATTGCATCAGATACACCTCAGGGACAAGCTTCAGTGCTGCCATCTACATCATCTGCTGTTGCAGCGTCCCCTCAGGAGGAGGTGACTCCATCCACTACTGGTTCTGATCCGTCGACATCTGTAATTCGCAGATTGATTACACCAGATGGAGACACGTAAGTATGAATTTTATTAGTTTAATTCAGAATTATGAATTTTTTAACTCTAATAACTCTTTCTTTTAATGTGCAGTTTCACAAAACAATCAAAGTGTGCAAGAGTTATTCGCGATTTTTTACTGAGAGATTCTGTGGACCCTATAAGAGCTTCAAATCAGTCCCGATTCGTTTGATAGAAAGATGTGGTTTGAGGAGTTCGGTGTAATTTTTTATATTAATGATAATTTGGTTATAGATTTAACATAGTTTTCATGAATTATATGTTTTATAACTTTCTAAATCAAATTGCAGAAGCATTTTAGATGGCATCCTGGTCATGAGACAGCCATTAAAAGAGCTTGGAGATACAGGTGTGCTGAGAGATTGAGGCAGATGCTTCGCAATGTCGGAAAATCGATGAAAGCGACCTTTGTGGCTGCCAGAAATTTATTACAAAGAATTGTGTGTATATTGGAAGAGTCCTGAATTCTTAAAGTTGTCTCAGTCTGGGAAAAAGAATCGGGTAGAGGGGATGGGTGGCCAAGGGGCAGGAAAGTCCACTTGTGGATCTGTTTCCATTTTGGAGCACGAGGAGAGGCTGGTGAGTAACATATTTTTGATATTTAACATATTTAACTTTATTAAATTGTCATTAACACTTAAACATAATTCAAATTGCAGCGGGCACAATTGACCAAAACAATTGAGAAGAAGATCAAGGGAAAGTTTGACAAAAAGTTGAAGAAGATCATAGAGATGCAAAAGCAAATTCTTGAATTGAGCAATGTCGAGTTCCCGTTGATTTTGGATTGTCTGGGACGGTGATGATGACAGTCATGACGATGACGGTGATGAGTCCATGGATGACTTAGACGACACCATCGCTGCAGATGATTACCGCCTTTAGATGACATTTGTTTTAGGTTTGTTGCTTAGATGTTTTAAGTTTGTTGTTTAGATAGTTTTTAGTTTTTAAACTTGAACACTTTGATTGTATTAGGCTTTTGGCTTGGATTGTGTTAAGCTTTTTGTTTGGATTGTATTAAGTACTTCACTTAGATTGTGCTCAAAGTTTTTGGCTTAGTTGGCTTGAAATAATAGCTTAAGGCAGATTGTGCATATAAATTGTTTGGTATCATTTCTGTTTTGGCAGGGAGCTAGTAGCATATGTACATTTTATTGAAAAAAAGCGTACCGAATAGCTACCGATTAGCTACGGAAATAATTCTATTTTTTATTATTTAAATGAATATTTCCGTAGCTAATCCGTAGCTAACTATTAAATTAAAATATTCCGTAGAAAATATTCCGTAGCTAATCCGTAGCTAACTATTAAATTAAATTAAAATATTTCGTAGCTAATCCGTAGCTAACTGTTAAATTAAATTAAAATATTCCGTAGCAAATCCGTAGCTAACTATTAAATTAAATTAAAATATTCCGTAGCAAATCCGTAGCAACATAAATTTATTTTTAAAAATAACAAATAAATACCGTAGTTATTCCGTAGTTAAATTAAAATTATTCCGTAGCAAATCCGTAGTTACCATACCCATTTTAAGTGACCCGGGTGAAAGTTAACTACGGAATTTCCGTAGCTAATTTGCTACGGATTAATATTCCGTAGCTAATTTAATTTAGCGACACGTATATAGCTACGGTTTAGTTCCGTAGTAATTCTGTAGCTAATCATGTATTAACTACGGATTTGCTACGGAATCAACCGTAGCTAATAGACGTTTTTCTTGTAGTGCCTATAATCTAGACCATGTTACAATTAATACTAAGACACCAAAAATTATGGGGCTCCGGTATCTAGTGTTCAGAGGCGAGTGTTACAATCTTACCTCCTTAAAAGAATTTCGTCCTCGAAATTCGTTGATCGGAGTAAAAAAGGTCAGGATGTTTCCTTCTGAGATACTCTTTGATTTCCCATGTCGCTTCATTAATTCCATGATGATTCCATAACACTTTACACATGGGAATTTTCTTTCCCCTCAATTCTTTTGTGCTCATCTCCACTATTTTCGCAGGCTTTTCTTCATAAGTCAAGTTTGATCTTAAGGTTAACGGTTCATCATTCAAAACATGCTCCGGTGAAGGTTGGTATTTCTTTAACTGTGAAACATGAAAGACGTCGTGCAAATCAGCTAATCCTTCCGGTAAATCTAAACGATATGCCACACTTCCAACTTTTTCAGTGATTTCAAAGGGGCCAAGATATCGGGGATTCAACTTTCCACCACGGGGATGTTTAATGATCCCACGGTGTGGTGTTACCTTAAAAAACACACAGTCTCCTACTTCAAACTGTAGGTCTCGGCGTCGCTTATCTGCATAACTCTTCTGTCGATCTAGGGACCGGTTCCAAAATTTCATACTATAACATTCATAAACATTAACAATACTATAGTAAAGAGTCGAGTGTTTAAGAGGTTCCAGGTTGTCGAAGCCCTCTCAAATAAATATCATTTTCCTAACGGCTAAATAAACATTCCCTATATTAAAATTTGAAATCGAAAATCTGTTAAAGAATTACCCGCTGATACTAGTATACTTCTTTGAGCAGGTAATAACAAAAAGCAGGTAATAATTATGATTTGTGATTTTCTTCCATTCTTCATCTCAACCATTTCCAGCGCTGTAATTTTTCTTCCACCCTAAAAAAAGAAAGAAATATGTGGAGTTCTGTAGTTCTTGCTATATTTTTACCACGCATAGGCACAATTATAATTTACTTAATCTACATGCGTCTGCTATGGTATGCTGCAACCTACGATAGAAACCAGCTAGAAAATCAATTTCGCGAAAAACCCGCGAAATTGAAGGGAATTTATATGTAGTAAGCTTGAATTCTTGATATTGAAGTCATAGGCTATCTAAAGAAGAACATGCAACTTATTTGAAATATTCATAAACAATGAGGCTTTATAGTTTACATTTGAAGACTAAGTTTTTACATCATATTTCTACATTGGAGAGCTGCAAAAAATGAGATTCCAAAATAAAGTATTATCAAATACTACTTGTGTATAAATGCAAAATTGATAAGGCATTTGTATTGTTTCAATATGTGAAGATTTCAAAGTTGTTATTACTCTAATTTATTAATCTCATAATAATAAAAATGAGCAATTATATTTAAGATAAGAAAAAAAAGTGAGTGCTGATATTCAAGGGAAATGTCAAGCTCGTAAACTTTGCAAAGTTATAGAAATGTTTATCGACAAAAACGCCTACCGAGAAGAGGGGTAGGTGAAATATCGAGGGGATGGGGAAAAAGTCCGCAAGGAAGTCATCTTCTGGAGTAACCCAATTTTGTAAGTGGTTATCTCATGGAAAATGTTTAATGGGTAGGAACAACTCATACTGCGTAATTCATTTTATGGCATAAAATATTAAGAGATTGTATATGATACAACTCTTTAACATCCCTAATTTGAGATGTTATGAAGTGTGATGTTAAGGATGAATTTTAACCACTAATAAGACCGAGATGGATATTTTCACGAGGTAGAGGTCACACGTACCCCTGGAAAAGTCACTTAAGTGAGATTAGACATGAGGTCGTGGCTAAGAGATTGAGCAATGATCTATAGATACTCTCACAAGAATAAATATCCGATAACATGACATTTAATTGCGCTACCCGCATTTAAAACTATATATTTAGTCAATACTATGTGTGTAACTAGTTGAAGTTTGTCCAAGACACCTAATTTAAGGCTTAGTCCATTATGATTCTCTTAAACTAAGACTATTTAAACTAAGTGTGGGTTCAAGTCCGGAAGACATACATGCCTATTGCATAGTATAATGTTGTTCAAATATTTCTTTTTTAAAAAATTTTAAACCTTGTGGGATATATATATATATTTTGAATTTTAAACCTTGTCAAGGATAAATTACTTTTTAAAATTATACACATTGTGGGGGATAATTATTTTTTTGAAGTTCTAATCTTTGCAGAGACTGTTATAAAATTAAGCTTTAAAACTTCAAATTTAAATATTCAAATATTTTGTAACTCCCAAAATTAAACATTCATTTAAATTATATGTAACTCCTAAAATAATTTTTTGTAACATTCACATTTATATTTTGTAACTCCTGTTTTTTAATGATGAAAAGGACCCCCAATAAGAGGAGATTGAGATTTTAAGAATTGAGTACACTTTTTTCCATCTTATAAATACTATTATATTTTTGTAAGTCTTTTGTTTACTTTTACTTGGGGACCAAGATTACGTAAGTTCGTTAGAAGTCTTCCACTGAACGTGTTCATTGCGGAGACAATAAGGAAATGAGTTTTTATCTTGGAGTCGTGACCGACCGCTAATACCCACACATAAAGCAGGTTTTCACGTCTGTAGAGCAGGGTCTTTGCCACGACTCCCTAACTTTCTTTCATTATCCCGCTTCTCTTATATTTATATTTTTCATTAATATATTATTATGAGTATTATTTCCATATTTTATTTATATACTGTTTCTAACAATAAATAACTAATCTTGCAGGGCTCACGCTACGGGGGGTAGCTGAGATGATGACCACATGGACTGCTGACTGGACAGTTGGTGTTTAGATTGGAAATGCGTAGAGCCTACGCGACATGTCATTAAATCCCAATACGATTCCCAATCTTATTTTCTTCATCCCGCTTCTCTTACATTTATATTTTCCGTAAATTTTTAATTATAAGTATGATTTCAATATTTATTTATATATTGTTTCAACAATAAATAATTTATCTATATACTGTTTCTAACACATGTCTTACTTAACAGGTGTCTGAATATCACAAGTGTCCACGCAAAAATGTTAGACCGTTGAAATTTCTTATTCAACGATCCAAAACAAACAAAATTGTTCAGTATGTACTAAATTTTGGTCGTTCGCTCCATAATTGGACCACATAAAAAATGTTGTTGAGTATGTCATTTATCCCATAGAAAAATGACAAAAGCACCCCTTGAAAATGTCACATGTTGCTCACGTAATTCTATTTCGTAATCAAATAACATCCAAAATGGACGGTTGTGCTAGTTTAGATAGTTTGGGTGTCAGAAAGTCAAAAATAGCAGTTTGGGTATTAAAATGGAGAATCTGTAATAGTTTAGGTGTGGCTAGTGCTCTTTTCCTAACGTTTTTCTTTAAGAAAAAAGAAAAAAGATAGCAAATTGGTGTGTTTAGTCCCTAAACAATTTATGGCCAGAGATAAAGTCCTTAAAGATTATTTTTTATTTTAAAATCCCCAAAAATTTACAATTGATATCTAAAGTCCTTCCGTAAAAAAAAGTGTTAGTCAATTGTCAATTCAAATTTTTATTTGGGTCAACAAAAATACTTTAGGGGCATAATCGGTACATCACAATTAAAATACCCCTTCCAACCTTCCTAGCCCCATTACCCCTTCTCACCATCACCACTACCCCCCCCCCTCTCACATCCCCTTCTTCTGCAACCGGCCAGAACCCCCTCGGCCCAACACCACCACTACCACCATCACCGACCACCACCGCCACTCAACAACACCATCATCAAATCTGACGAAACAAAACAAAAACCATCCAAAGTCCCAAGTTTCATTAGCTAATACTCCCTCCATTCCTAATTAATTGTCGTTTAGGAGATTTATAGATATCCAAATTAATTGTCGTTTAAGATTTTTTTATTAGTTGCCAACAATTTATTCTAATTATATCCTCGACATTTCTTTTATTTGCGGCCTCTGTCATCCCTATTTTTTCCTTTCTTTTCTTATGCTATAGAAGTGAGAGATGGGTAATATTGGAACTTTTGGTGAAAATGATAAGTTTCTTAATTTTTTAAAATTGTCTAAAAAGTCTTATAATTAGGAGGGGGAGTATTACCCAAAGAAATAGTTCCATTTAGAGCCGTTGACAAGCAATCAGGCATCAAATGCATATACTTATTGCACTTCATGATGGCTAATAAAGACTATACTGGCATGTCAAGCGTCGTGGCTCAGTGTCACGGGCCCTCGAAAATTTCGTGACGGTGCGCAGCGCGATCTCGGCCAGTTGGATTTTATACTTTTTGATCCAACGATCAGTATCAAAATAGGAGTATTTTAGGGATAAACTTTGCGTGTTACTTTTTTGTTCTAGAGAGAGAGAAAAGTTGCGGCTGAGACAACAAAATGTTCTTGCTGAGAACACATGTTTTTGGTTAGAGAACATGTGTTCTCTAACAAAAACATGTGTTCTCTAAAGAAAGAACATTTGTTTTGTTCACATAACTTTCTCTCTCTCTCCTCGGTAACCCAATTGATGTGACGGTTTGCGTAGTTACTTTTTGTTTCCGAGGAGGAGAGAAAAGTTGCGATCGAACAAAAAGCACACGTGTTCTTGCTTTAGAGAACACATATTTTTGGTTAGAGAACATGTGTTTTCTAACCAAAAACATGTGTTCTCTAAAGTAGAATATGTTTTTGTTCAAACCTGCAACTTTTTCTCTCTCCTCCCGTAACTCCAATCATTTATTTGTAAAATTACATATGTACCCTTTTATTATATAAAATTTTATTTTTTATTATTTTTTATTGTCAGCCGCAACTTTTCTCTCTCCAGTTTGGGACTGCTCAAAATTGCATCCGAGCGGCTTTAGAATGGTTCACGAGTGCTGAACTTTGGGGGATCCATGATCTGAGCCGGATCGCATATCAAGTGGGAAAAGAACTTAAATAAAATGATGATCATTACTTGATATCACCCTTTCCCCTCTTCTCCTTCTCCAGCGGCGCTCATTCTCTTCTCTTCCTCTCTTTTTCTTTGCGCCACCGCCACCGCTCCGCTCCGCCTGCCACCGCCTTCTCTTTCCTCTCCTTCTCTCTGCCACGAACCGCCACCGCCACCGCCCTTTCTTTTTTTTTTCTTCTCGTCTCCTTCTCTCTGCCGCGAACGGCCACTGCCACTTCCCTCTCTTTTTTTTTCTTCTCCTCCCTGTTCCCCTCTGCCGTGAACAGCCACCGCCCCGCCACCTCTCTCTATTTTTCTTCTTCTTCTTCCCTTTTTTTATACAAAAAAATTAAAAAAATTGTATTTTGTGACCCGGCCGGTTTTCCCAAAATCGTTTCGGTTTCTGCTTGGGACGATCCGACCAGTAGGTCAACTGGTCGGTGAAATTAGAGCGGTTTTTGACGAAAACGGGTTTTGGCACCTAACCGGACTGCCAGGAGGTCCGGTCGACGGTTCGATCCGGGTTTCAAAACATTGTGTATAACAATGATAAATTGCTTAATGATTCTAATGTCCATAATTAATCTTTAAAGACCTTGCGTGCAATCTGTAAATTGTTTAGGAAGTATATTGACCAATTTTTCTAAAAGATAGCTTCTTTGCAGCAATTTATTTTGATAGATGATGTTTGTACTCCTTAATTTGCCCTTTACACCACTCCCCCACCCCCACTTCTTTTGTGAGTAAAATGACTTTTATACCCATATCATCAAAAGCACATGATTCCACAAATTAAAATAAACTACCTATTTTTTACACGTCCTTAGCGTTATATCAAAATCCAAAAAAAAACCAACTGTCTTCTCCAAGTCTCCATAGGTTTCTTATTTCTTTTCCCGAGTCCAGTATTGTTTAGATATGAAGGAAACTTTTAAAGATCCCACGATGACTATCAGACTATGGAGTTGGATACAATATTGTGAATTCTAATATCTTGTACTCCCTCCGTTCCTAATTACCCGCCGTTTCAATATATTTTATAATTATTTGTTAATTTAAAAAATCAATAGAGTATTAAATGTATTATTTTCAAATTTACTCTTAACTTTTATTAATCTAGTCAACATAAATATATTAATAAAAAAAGGGTATAAATGTCTATTTATTTTTAAATTATTGTATCTTGGAGTCTTGAAAATATTCAAACGGCATTGGCATAGGATATCCAGAGTAACGATTTTTTTTTTGTTTTAAAAATAGAGGGTAGTTTAGTCTATGAAAATGTGTGGATCACCTACTTTGGAGGATATGGGTTTAGGAGTAATTTCACTTGAATGTTATCATTCACGTGTACAAGGAAATTATATCGTTTAAAAAGCTTTTTTTTTTCTCACTCTCTCTCTCTCTGCAAAAAGGTTTCGTTGGGTCGAGAGAATCTCCGAGAAAAGAATTAAAGTTGTGAGTTATGTGAGACACGTGAGAATTAAATGTCATATTTCTAAAATTTAAATGCAATTTTTTAAATGTTTTTCTATACAAAGACAATCTGTAAATTTTAGTTTAAGTTAAAACGGAGTGAGTACCATTTTTGTAATTGATATTCTCAGAATTTGGAAAAATTCTGATATAGACCTGGGTTATATGTGGGGTTGTAGACCACTTGGTTCACAATCAACCACATCACCTCTTTTGATTAAAAAAAAAATAAAAAATTCTCATAAGGCCCCACCTGTTTTTATTATTTTAATCAAAATTGTGATGTGGTAAATGCTAATGTGCTACAGTGATACGTAACTGAAGTGGTAGAGTGACGTCCATATCGAATTGTTCCAGAATTTGATGGCTAAGGTTGGTTAGATCTTCTCCTTTCCACGCTATAAGTTTTAAAATTTCCATCACTTTAATGTACCCAAAAAAAGTTGTACTAATAAACATAATGAAACAGCCCCTTTCTAAAAGAAAATAAATAATGCAAGAGCCCCATTTTGTGCTTTGCAAATTTTACAAGTAATCCTCTAACTTTTAGACACTGCCCTTCCATTTTTCAATTTTGTCAACTCGAAGGGACCATATCGAAGAGGC
Organism: Vinca minor; assembly: GCA_026122235.1. Classification (NCBI taxonomy): domain Eukaryota; kingdom Viridiplantae; phylum Streptophyta; class Magnoliopsida; order Gentianales; family Apocynaceae; genus Vinca; species Vinca minor. Next base: position 6,963,058 of record JAOCZM010000026.1, read on the forward strand.
CAATAGTCCAGTGGGGCATTGGCCGGCCCGTGACCGAGAGGTTCCGGGTTCGATACCCTCCGCTTGCGTGCAATAAGCTTTATTCTCCCTATTTAGGGTATTCTCTCTCCCCAAGATGGGGCTGTTCTCTTCCCCAATGTGGGGCAATCGCTCATCGTGACGTCAAAAAAAAAAAAAAAAAAAGGGACCATTTTCTTAGAGCATTCGGACTATGGGCAGTGCGGAATCAAGGGCGGCGCAACTGTCAGCCCAACATTTTTAAAAACGCCATATTTATCGTGTTAAAAGTATTGTCCCCTAAAAAAAAATTAAAATTTGCCCCTACCAAAATATATTTTGCCTCAGAAGTGCACGTTTCCGCCTCCGACCATAGGGAAAAATACTTGCCAGCAATGGATGCAGAAGTCCTTTTATCAGTACCCCAAACCCAAAAAAGAGAAGATTCACAAATATGAAGTACTTCATAAAGTATAGTACTGGTTGAAAAATGATAGATTCAAATGAAACTACTTTCTCCCCGTATTAAAATAAGGATCTTGCTAGGCTACTAGAATTATTAGCTAAAATATTGACTAAAATAATTTTTCGGACCTTTTTGCCCTTATAGTTGGGTGAATCCCTTATACCAGCAGGGGGTAAGATAGTCATTTAACACCATCAATTTGGGAATTTAGGGTTTCTATCCCAAAAATTCTAGGAGTAAATCATTTTCCTTAAAATAAATACTACTCCCTCCATTCCTAAATATAAGACTCTTTAGACAATTTGAAAAAATTAAGAAAGTTGTAATTTTCACCTAAACTTCCAATATTATCCCCCACCCTCCCTCTCTCTCACTTCTTTGTCATAAAAAAAGAAAAATGTTGAGGGTATAATTGGAATAAATTGTTGACAACTAATAAAACAACCTTAAACGACAATTAATTTGGTTACCTAGATATCTCCTAAACGACAATTAATAGGGAATGGAGAGAGTATTATTTTGATTTGCTGTAAAAAAATTCAAAAGATGATTTTTACCATAAGCAAGTTGTTTGTAATATCTTTATCAATTAAAAGTATTACCGGTTGGATTTAAGTGTTAGTCAAATTTATATGAATGATGTTAGTTACGTAATTCATAAAGAAAATATATTCATTATTGAACTTTAATTTTTTGAATAAATTATAAAATGATAGATATTCAATTTTCGACGAATGATATTAAAAACCTCGGAGTTTATACGTTCGATATCCATTTTACAAGGCATGGAAATACACAATTAATAATTGTACGAGTTTTAACAACATATAGAATTCACAATACATTCAGGAGTTCTCTTGTTATAAATATGGAAACAGAATTTGCACCCAAAAACAAAAAAACAATTGTGAATTATCCTAACTTATTGTTATTATATGAAAACTTTGTTAATAAGTGCGCAATTTCAAATTAGTGCACTGCAAATAATTCATGTTAAGTTGCTAAACTATCAAAAAGGTGTTCTAGCCTAATGGGGCAGACGCCTACTCACGACATTGAGGTCGTGGGTTCGATACCCTCCACCTGCGTGCGACAAACTTTAATCTTCCTTTCTAGGGCTATCTTCTCCTCGTTTGAGGCAGTTCTCTCTCCCCTTTATGGGGCAACCGTCCAATCGGACTTCAAAAAAAAAAAAAAAAGTTGCTAAACTGAACCAAATGACTCCTATTAACACCTTTTCATGTGAATTATCAAGATCCACTAACTTAATACTATCAATGTCAAAGTTTATAGTCAACCTTAATGTATTTACATGTCTTTTTTTTTTTTTTTTTTTTGTCTGAGAAAATATTTACATATTTTTTATTAATATTAAATTGTTTTACGTACTTCTAAACAAATACCAATTCGTTATAGTAATATTTATATTCATACAATTGTTTTCATTTGTTTATTGTGGCACCCCAAGATGTCTAAAAGAGATACTCCTTCCGTGTTTAATCGAGGTCTTTTTACCTTCTTTATATCTTCTCTAAATATATATATATTTTTTGAAATTTTAAGGTTGTTTTATAACATTGACCTTATTATAGAGAGAAAAGAGAGGAGTTGGTGTTTGAAAATAAACTAAATCATTCAAGGGTATAATGGTAAAAAGGTTGGTGTCTTCCCTTTCTTGATCTATATTAAACTACCCAGACAGACCTTATTATAAAACGGAAGAGTAATTAAGTTTTTAAAAAGAAAGGAAAATATATTGCATCAGATTAATATAACCTTGATGTTGATTGAAATGCCACAAAATCAGTATAAAAGGCCAATGAATGCTTGCAAAAAAAGAAATTCAAACATCAAATATTAGACATGTCTCTTGCATACCTCCTAGCTTTGCTGCTTGGAGTGGTGATTCTCACTACTCCCTCTTTTGCTGATTTTCCCAAACTACCCTCATCCCCAAAAGTTGGTAGCCATGTCCCTTCCCCCCATAGTGGTGCATCTAAACCTATACCAAGCAAAAAATCTCTACCACCAAAGCCAATACACAAACCACAACCCCTTCATAACGTTACTCCCAAGCCAACATTGCAACCGGTAAACGGTAAACGACGACCGGAAAACAAACCACCAACTAAAAAGCCCTTACCGCCAAAGCCAATAAAAAAACAACCACTAGTTAAAAAGCCCCCTCCAAAGGTTAATCAAACAGCATTGCCACCGAAACACAAAGCTCATGAGAAGTCACCTATGAAGACAATGACTAAAAAGCCCCTAACACCAAAGCCAATAAAAAAGCAACCACTAGTGAAAAAGCCTCCTCCAAAGGCCAAGCTACCACCACAACAACCCCAAGCTCATGTGAAGTCGTCACCTATGAAGACAATGACAAAGAAGCCCCTACCACCAAAGCCAATGAAAAAGCCAGCACCAGTACATAAGGAGGCTATTAAGGTCAATTCACCAAGATTACCACCAAAACCCCTAAAACCACCAACTTTGCCACTAAAGGTTGTGAAGCCGACACCGAAAAAGGGCCACAATCCAGTGCACCCGTTTGCCAAGAAAATTGAAGACCTAAGAGAACACATCTCTAAGAAGCCTCATACATCCTCATAATAAGAGAACACATCTCTAAGAAGCCTCATACATCCTCATAATAAGCTTCATTATATATATTACTATATATCTTAATTGCATCCAGCTGCATGATTAATAAGTATATTTAGAATAATTACCTAGTAGAAATAAGAGCTCTTACATATTGCTGTTGAAAATGGAATCATAAATGTATGATGTTTCATATTGTCCTAGCAGAATGCTCATAGTATGATCATGAGACCTTCTGTATTGTTCTTGTTGTCATTCCTGAATCAATGGTATGTTCTGTGTTTTGCATTTTGTATCAAAATCTTTGAATTCTATGGTACTATATTACCATATTTTATCGTTGAAGATCCTCTATCTTATTATGCGTCTCATTTTCTGTCTCATTCATACAAAAAGTACGAATGTGTCCATTTTTTTATTACAAAATTTATTATCTAAAAGAAATATTTGAACACTCAGGGAAAAGTGAACCGGTGAAATCATCTACTGGTAGGACGGAGGATGTGGCAGGAATTCGGGACAAAATATTTTGTTTCCTATATTATAGATGAAAAGGATTATTATTTTTTTCAAAAAAAAACCTCCGGCAAAGAAAAAATATAAAGAATTTAAATTCAAATTCGACCAATCTAATTTCTTATTTTCTGGAATGTTGTTAAGTTTTTAGGTAGAATTCGGTTATGTGTTTTAGACCATATGCATAATAAACTTCTGCTCCTTTATACATTGTTGTTAAGAAATTGAGGATCACAATTTTTTAAATAATTTTAACTCATTTTGTGCATTGCAAGTTATACCATATTTTGTGATGCGTGGTTCATAGTTATGATATGGAACATATTCATTGGAGTATGTGGTCCAAAATTGATCACATCATTATAAAATGAGAAGAGATGCAATTATGCGATGAAGTGACTAATTCTGAATCATAAGATTCATGTGGACCTGATCCATATCAGAAAAATTATTCATAAAAACCATATTAACTAATAATTTTTAGTTCTTAAGAGGTCTAATTTATAAAACATACGGAATATGCCTTCTCTATAAATTTCATTTGTTATTTTAAATTAGACCGAAACCATATTAACCAAAGAAGGCTGAGACTGAGAGCCATGGAGTCCCTCCTATTGATTATTAGCGGTAATATCACTTATTGGATTATAATTAGGATTAGTTTTTAATTTATTTTATAAACCAAAAAACACCTGGACAAATCATTACTATTTAAATTAACTAAATAAAGAATCAATACTTTTTAGGCTTGAGAGCTTAAGGATGTATTTTCTCTTTAAACCCTCACAAGTAACACTTATATTGAAGGGATGTAAAATCCACAAACATATGGGTTCTCTCGTATTTAAGAATAATGTTGTAACCTACTAATTGTGAGACTGCTCTTTAATACTCTTTTTGTACCAAGTTGAATGTTCAAAGTACTATTTTACTTTTCCCAAAATAAATATTCACTTTCTTAAAATAAAAATATCTTAGCTCTAAAATTATATAACTAATCTCATATATTTAAATGTTTCAAGCTTCCATAGCACATGGTCCACCACTAAATGCTTGAATTAAGAAAGATATTGTGGTAATTTATCTATGTTCAAACTAATTTCTTTTAAAAAAAAATATTAAAAAATATTAAAATTTAATGTGGACATTCAATTTGGGGAGAAAGAGAATTTTAATAACATGTAAACGTTTAATTTGAGATTGAGAGAGGAATATAATAAATCTCTTCTTTCTTTTAAGAAAAAGCAGATATCTTACATGTTGACAAACTCACCTTCATCACTACTACAAGGAGGAAGGAAAAGTGTCGACTTTTACCACCACAGCTCCTATGCAGAATAGGTTTGGTTCCGCACGCGCGAAACGGAATCTCATTCGTTGGATTAAAATTTTAACGGTTGAAATTGATTTAAAATGAACATCTATTCTGATTTCAGAACACCTATTCGCGTGAACCAGTATTCTTAAACTAAGAACATCTGTTCTCAATGTAAAAAAAATGTTCCGAATGTACGAAAAAAAAGGTGTTCCGCATGGGTGCTGGACTTGACTTTTACTACTTTGCTAGATTGTAATCAAGATTTTTCAACCTTTTCAACTCCGGTCGAGGAAATTAATTTTGTGTTCAAACTTTAAAATCAACCATAGTATATCTTACAAGTTGAATGAAATTTAACGCTGAAATGGACTTAAAATTTTGGAACATTAGCCAAAGCCTATTATAAAAGGGGGGAAATGGCCCCCAACTGATATTCTCATGCATGTCTCAATCATTTAAAAAATTTCATATAAATATCATCTTTAATTTTATTTTATTTTTTTCAGTCGTTATTATTCACTTTATTAACTAACTTTTTTTCTCTCTTTTATTGAAAAAGTTTGGGTGTGTTCAACTCCAATCACCATGGGTCAGAGCAGACCCTAAGAAACGTCAAATAATCCTCTGTCCCCGTTCGTGTATGTCCCCGTGTCCCCAAACAATCACAATTCACCATGTGTATATATAATTGAAACAAATATTTATATAGTAAATTCGATTGGTTAGAGGCAGCGAGAGACATCTGCAGTGAAGCAGAGGATTTTCACCCCTAAGAAACATAGAGCAAATTCTAAGTAGTTAGGATAGGCACAAAGACTATCTGTCCTTTATAAAAGGACCCCTAAATTCTGCTTAAAATGCAGGATAACTCACCCCCAAAAAAAATGTATCCTCTTTCGTACCTCCTAGCTTTGTTACTTGGTTTAGTGGTAATTTTAATTTTAACCAACCCTTCTCTCGCTGATTATCCTAAGCCTCTATTCCACGGTGGTCCTGGTGGTGGTTACCTTAAGCCTCCACTAAAGCCTATCCACCGGCCGCCACCACCAGTGGTGAAGCCACCAACTTTGCCACCCATAATTGTGAGGCCACCACCACAAAGTACTCCAACTCTGCCACCACCGCATAAGGGTCACGTCCATCCAGGCCACCCTCCGGCCGTAGAGAACATTGAATATGTAGCCAAGTCGGCACTTTACAAGATTAAAGTTCGCCCTTTAATGAACACGCCACGTGGTCCACCATTACCGCACTACTAAATGCTGCCGTCGGGAGCGCAGCCACCTAAGCTACTATTTCTGCTCAATATATAATTATAACGGTTTTTTTTTATGCAAATATAATTAAAATTTTCTGACGACGCGGTTATCGTTTCGGTGGGCCCACGATCATTCGTTCCAACTGTTGTTATATTTTTTTTTTTGACGCCGAAGGCAATTGCCCCGAAGGGGAAGAGTGGAGAATACCCTAGATAGGGAGATTGTAGTATGCCCCATGTCTGGGGAGGGAATTTAACCTCACAAGGATGAGAATTTATTTGTCCCACAAGGGGAGATACGAGAATCGACCACGGGACCTCCATCCCGTGGCCGGATAGCCTTACCACTTGGGTTACCCGATTCCTAACTGTTGTTATTAAAATAACTATTTTAATCTTAAATTTGCTAATTTGTTGTATTGATAATCCGATGACCGCAATTCTATTTGCACATGTCGAAGATTTACTCTATATAATTCAATTGTGGAACGCCCCGATTTTAGGGCGAAAAAATAGGCAAGCGCTCACATGCTAACAACTAGGGAAATAAATATAATCAGTTAAAAAAATGACAAAATTAATTTCTAAATATTAAGAAGTACAAAAGTAAAAGAATTAAACTACAATTGTACTTGAATGAGCAAATAACATTCACTAATGTCTTTCGAATCGGACATTCAATACAAGAAAATAGTTATTTAGTTACCGAAAATAGAGACTGGAATTTTCGATCACTGCAATAGCGATCAAATTGAGAGCGAAAACCATGCAGTCGCTATTTCGTCACTTAATGGTCGCCTATATTGGTGACGTTGACCATCTCAAACCAATACATATTCAGTCACTATTCAGCTCAGCGAGCAAAATATCTGTTCAGTCACCATTTTCAATTTATCGGACCGAATTAGACGGAAAAGTCCGTAATTATTTCATTATTTTTTCATAGTGATTGCAGAGATGCACATTTGAGGTACAGATAATTATGCTGATTGGTAACACAATATTTTGCGTCTTCCAAAGAAACAAAGGCTTCTGAGGATACGTTGCTGCTCTAGTAATGGTAAACTTCTTGGGATTCTTTTCTTGTAAATCATAATCCATGATCTCTTTCCCAGCAATTGGCTGAATATGATTGAAAAAATTGAGCGTAGACCGATCCATTGGTTTTGCTCTCACACTTTTAGTCATGACAGTCTTACATGTGGAGTAAATAATGTGAGTGGAGGTATGAGATTAAAATTAGTAGACCGGTGCATCCCCTAACTTTCTGATAAGTGAGCCCTGAACTTAATTTTGTTGTGGTTTCATCTCTAATTATGTGTTTCTCTACGTTCGGCTCTCGATACATATTCTTATGTTTGTCATTAACTACTCATAATTTTTCACAAGTATATAAAATTAAAATAAATATTCAAATGGCAAATTTTGAATGGTGGGTAAATGTATAAGGATATATGGGGTCAAACGATTTATAACCGAATTTGATCCTGAGCATGAGCTTTGCACAAAGACCATCAAGAAATAGTATCTTTCGAGATCTTTATCTGCTGGAATTCCTACTCCTCTGTTCTTGGTTGTGGTTCAATTAAAATTTGACATTACCAAAGATCAGGTGACGAAGTCAGAAATTTGGTGTTGGGGGCGAAACTGATAAAATTCTTGAGGGACAATAAAAAAGGCAAAATAAAAATAAAAATTTGTTGGGTGCGAAACTAATAAAATTTTCTAAAATACACATAAAATTTCGATAAATAGTAATATTTTTAAAAATTTTGAGGCGGCGCCGCCCGTCTTCGCCCATGCCAAAGACATAGTAGAACATACCTTTTTTTCCTAGATTATTTTAAAATCATATGGTTCAATGAAGGATATTTAAATTATTTATATTTGCTGAAAGAAAACTGGCTCGTTTCGCCTAAATGATAAAGTACATATTGTCTCCAATTAGTTAAAAATATCTTTTCTTTCTGAGTAGTCCAGCTCTGATGAGGAATATGTATTTTTTCACATTAAAGAACAAATTTTAGTTATCATAAATTTTTATGTAACGGTTAAGAATAAAATTACTCATTGGGCGACAAAAAAATATTTCAGTATGTTCCGGTATCCTTAAACATTTCCAAGATTCAAGTGATGAAAGACTTGTTGATGATAGTCAATAAGTTAATCAAGAAAGCAACCTTTTTTTATAATGTAGAGCTATTAATCAGCAATGAAAAAGATCGCTTTCTTGACATCGGAGACCATAATTCTACTCCCTCCATTCACATTTATATGTGGTTTAAGATAGTTTACTCGAATTTTTTTTTTTTTTTTGAAATAAAGTTTATTCGAATTAAAAAAATGATTGAAATACATTAATTTAAAGATAAATAAATTTTTTTACTCTTCAATTAATACATTTATATTAAGACAATTCAAATTAGTTGTTGACTGAATTAATTAAAGATAAAGGTAATGATGGAAAAAATACATTTAATACTCTCATGTTTCTTAAAATGACAGATAATTAAAAACTGATAAAGTATATCTAGGCGATAAATAATTGGAAACGGAGGGAGTATTATAGTATACTCCCTCCAATTCAACATATAAATCTTTTTAATAGTTTTTACACAAATTAATATACTAACGTAATGGCTAAAATATTCCTAATTAATACTCCAAAAAACAAAGAAATTAATAGAGAGTTTCATGAGAACTACATATTTTAACCAAAATGAATATATGAACAAAATAATGTAGGTGTAAATTAGACAATAAATGCACAATTCTTGTAATAGAAAAAAAACTTTTTAATTTTGCAACAAAAAATAACTTTTAAAAATACTTATATTTTAAATCGGAGGGAGTATATTTCAATTGATGTTTGGCACAGTAGACAAAGTCATCCGTCCAGGACTATTCGTTCGGACTTCAACATCTAGGATCAATAATATGCGTAATTTATTATTATATTGGGATATCTATTTTAACATAGTAATTTACAAGTAATTGATAATGAGTGTCGTCATACCCATATTCCAAAGTTTATTGACTTCAGAGACCACAATACTAGTGAATAAAATGAAATTGAGTGGTGATGTGTCGTATGTAACAAGATTCAAGGAACTCAGAAATGAGTAGCTTTGTAGATTCATTGTACGTTTCGGCAAAAATTGTTCGTACCCGTGTATATTATCATTCAAATATTCAATCACTCATAATTCGTTATGTATATATATAATTAGAAGAAATATCATAATAATGAATTCTGAGTGGTGAATAAATATATGGGGATAGACAATTTTCACCTGTACGTTTCTACTGATGAGAATCAAATTAAGTGTCTTTTTTATCCCACCAAATCGTATTTATACTTGTAATCAGTGGCGGAACCATCCCGCCCCCTAATATTTTAAAAAATGACGAATTTTCTATAGGAAAAAATTATTTTTTGTGATATTTTCTTATTAATATTGTATTCCCCCACCCCCACCCCCACCACTAAAAAAATTCGGTAAGAAATTCGCTCCCAATTACAAATTCCTGGCTCTGCCATTACTTGTAATGAGTATTTTGGTTCATAACTGTTGGTAAACGGCATGTGATGCATTCACTTCATTGAACAAGTCAAATTGCATGTGACCTATTTCATTTGAGAGGGTCAATAACCACTCTCCCCATTATCTTACTTGACCATATTTTACTCTCCACTATCTCAACTAATGGCTGATTTTTCTCACTTTTAACACATTCCAACAACAAATTCCAGCCTATAAATACATGTGCTAGAGTGAATCAAGTGGATGAGAACTTTTCATCCAAAAAAAAAAAAAAAAAAAGTGGATGAGAATAAACTATTCTTCTTTTCCCTTCTTGTGAGCAGGGGCGGATCCAGGATTGAAATTTATGGTAGTCCCTCAATAATTTAGGGGACCTACAAATTTCGTTGCATATTAGACAATTTAGGATTGAAATTTAGGGTGGTCTCTCAACAATTTAAGGTGGAAATTAAACTTGTTTATTTAATCTTGGGTGGTTCTGGGCATACTTTGACCACCCCTTTGATCCGCCTCTGCTTGTGAGAATTCTCTAAAACTTTATTCATATAACGTTGATGATCTAGTACCTGCAAGTTCCTAGTCCTCTCCCAAGGCAGTGGTTATTTCCGCGACACAACTTATAAAATCGATAAGTTCTTCCTATTCTCTACTAATGTTTCTTACAATTTGAAAGCAAACTTTATTATTTATCATTAGTAGAGAACCATCATGATTGTTACTTTGAGTAAAGTTCTTTCTGATTTATCTATATTAGAACCTCTGTATGATGATCTTGTGATGAATAATAAAAGACAAAATGATAATGCTAGTCAGAAAGAATGAAAGGGTTAATGTATGATTGTTGTATATTGCTAATGATTATGTAGTATTAGAAATTGGAGATTATATACTTTGATTCTACCTTTACACATATCAGCATCACTTCTGCTTCTCTTGACTCGTCTCCATCCGAAGCTACTTTAGTGCCTAAAGGGAGAAAAATTCAATCTTAGTCTCGTCTTTGTAAGATTGAGACCGATCCCACAATTTACTCACATTAATTGGGTGAGACTTAACTGCAGATGTGAATTCTACTAATTTTATATGAGAAAACTGTGAAATCAGCCCACAATGGCGGTTCTAAAATTGAGTTATCCCTAAATAGACCTTTGATCACGGTGAATATACGGAAAATGTGGATGCATTATGGTTCCCTTCTAAACCTGGCGCAGGCATTGTTATCTCTGACCATTTAGGTGAGGTCCTTGTTAGCTCTGCAAGGTCACATTTTACTTATGAGTGTCACAATGACAATTTAGTTGTTCATCTGGTGGCTCGAATTAGGTTGAATAATGGTAATCCTTGTACTTTGATTGAGGCTTTGCCACTCTCTTGTCAGTTTGCTGCTTAAGCGGATTCAGAGTAATGAAATTTTCTCTATTTGGATATATGTAGTTAACATGAAGCTATTTTCTCAATTTATTTCCATTCAACACCAAAATCTCCCTTCTTCTCTGTATATACTGATTACATATATATACATACACCAAAACATGTTCCAAACTTGTGGGAATTTGTTGAATTTTAGTAAGGATTTCGAGAATTCCTATGGCTGCCACTAAATTATTTCGAATGGCTAGACCTTTGGGTCATCAGCCTTGTAATTCTTTCTCTAGTTGTGCTTTGTCGAGTTTCAGGTCAAAGATCAAAACATAATAGATCATTCTATATTGCAGCTGGGGTGTTTGAGAAATTTACTGAAAGAGCAAAAAAGGCTGTGATTTTTTCGCAAAGTGAGGCCAGAGCTTTGGGTAAAGATATGGTCTTTACGCAGCATCTTTTGCTGGGACTGATCACTAAGGATCGTAGCTCAAATAGGTTTTTGGGGTCCGGAATTACTATTGATATGGCTCGCCAAGCTGTTCTTAGTGTATGGAATGATGAGGGGAAAACTGAGTGGGCAGCAGGGGCGTTCATGACTTCAGCTACTGATGTGCCGTTTTCTATTAGTACCAAGCGAGTATTTGAGGCTGTTGTTGAGTATTCAAGGAATATGGGACATAATTATATATTTCCTGAACGTATTGCATTTGGATTGTTCACAGTTGATCATGGAAGGGCTAGCCGTGTGTTGGAGTACATTTAATCTAAGGTGCGCCAATTCGATTGGGCCGGGATTGGATTGGGCCCTTAATCGGGTTGGGCCGACCAATATGATTGGGCCGACCGACCCGTTTTGGACCGACCTTATGGCTGGAAAAATTGGACACATATTTTCAGCTCATATGTCTCTTATCTAGAGGTTAAAGGAGTGGAGAAAGTGGAGGAGTGGTTTCCTCATGATCTCCCCACTTTCCCTTTATCTCTCCCCACTCTCTCTTGATAGACTAAGGGAAAAATACTGATTTTTCCCATTCATTCTAATCAGTTTTTCTCCAGCTTTTGAAGCTTAGAGAGAAGAGAGAAAAGTGAGTTTTAGAGAGAGAAGAAAAGATAGATTTCTAGACTTGTTTTCTAGCTTTTTGCTAATAGGAAAGAAGTTAGAAATCCTGTATCTTATTCTTCTGATAATGTGAAACCCGTACCTTTTCTAGGGACTAGATCGAATAAGTTTCATAACCTTTGACTAGAGAAATCAAATCTTATAACAATTGGGCTTAGGGTTAATTTTGGAATTATTAAATAGTTAAGGACTAGGAGGGCAACTACTATCCCTATATATATGTTCATCTCTTAGGGTTGCCGTCATTCATTCTACGTTCTTTTCCCACGGTTGTAGACAAAATTTATGAGACAGAAATTGAGGAGGCTCCAGTGTCAGAAACGCGTATCGAAGGTAAGGATAGTCTCGATTCGTAATTAATTATTAGTGTAGGATTTCTCGATTGATGGAGTTTAAATTATTTTGTTAGGACCTTTGGTAGAAGATTCGGTGATCTCAAACGTTTAAGGATCGATTACGGTAAGTATAGAATCCCTTCGTTTTTTATTAAAGATTATATTTTCGTATAATATTCGGGATGATACGAGTTTATTTTATGTCATCATATATCGTAATTGAATAATTTAATTTCATCGAATATTGAATGGCCTATATTATTCTGAAACATGCATTGCGGTTACATGGATCGACTACTCAAATATTTCTCCTTGTTCGATGGCGTTGTCCTCTAATCGTTTCATAACAGAGGAATTCTTTTTTTTTTATTATTATTATTTTGACAATTTGGGTATAGTTAGTATCAGAAGGTCATTGAATTTTATATCATTATACACTTGATTTTCTTAGATTTAGAGCATTTTTTTGCAACTTGAATTGTTGCCCTACTTTTCGGTGACCACTTTGTCCGTTCCTCGACGCTGAAATAAAAAGGGGAGAAATCGTTGCCCTGATTCTTCATCTTGTCTCTGTTTCTATTTCTTGGTCCTATTCAGTCTGTGCATAATTATAGTACTAATCCAAGTGAAGTCCAAGGGTTTCTTTATTTTTCATTGCCGTTGAACTCGTCTTTGTTTGCTGACTACATTAAGGAAACTTACATAATTGATATGGTCCACTTGCTCTTTGTGAAAAAGAATTGAAATTCTTATCCGTTCAATTTCCTTTTCTTGCCTATTGTATTGTGGGTCCATATGGTTCTAGTTATCAGATTGCAAAAGTCATTGAAGTTCTTTCACTATGAAAATTGGAGTAGAAATCTTTGTTATATTTTTGTGAAAAGGTATTAATATTTAAACTTTGTTACATTCTGAAACTTTATTTCCAAAAACAATGTTTTTTTTTGTTATTTTGTTAAATACTACTTAATCTAAAATTAAGCCACTGCATCTGGATATTTTCTGTTACTGTCTGATACTTTGCGGGGTTGACTTGGAATACTGTCTGTACTGACCCACCTAGGGGTAGAAGCTAGGACTCTGTACTGACCCATTCCCTAGAGGGTATAAGTCTAGGGCTGATATATCATTTTCTGTTTCTGTTTCGGTAAACCTATGATCCCCAGGTCAAAGTATCACTCTGTACATTACATTTTCAGTTAAAAGTTACGCAAAGCTGTTAGATTATCAAAAGCTATGCGAACTTCAAAGTTTCTGAAAATACTTTTCCTGTCAAAAAGGTTCTGTTTAAAGTATACTTTTATAAATGTTGTTGGTTTATGAAAAAGTATATATATGTAACCGGATTTTCCCAGGAGGTGTTTCTATACTTACTGAGTTGTAGCTCACTCCTTGCGTTGTTGTTTTTACAGATGATGAGTCATAAGGGAACGATAGACCGTACGACGGGGACTAAGTGTAGAAGCAACTTTGGATTACTTACGGAATAAAACTTTAGGATAATTCCATTAAGAGTATTTTTTTTCTCTACTTTAATGTATTAGAATTTATTGAGGAATTTTGATAGTTGAATTAAACGGGTGATTATTACTTTATGGAAATAGATTCTCTGAATGTAAGGACCTGGTATTCTTGGATTTTGATTTGAGAATATGGTCATGTCGGGTTTTCGGATCCGGACTTATAGAACCGGTTCCGGGGCATGACAGATAAGGTCTGAAATACATACTCCATTGAAGAGTGTCTTCAAAGCTTCTACAAGGCGTTGGCTAGCACCAAGCAGTAGAAGACCATCCCCGGAAGATCGAGTGGATATTGGGAGAGACGGAACCTGCATTGTGGTTTTTCGTTCGTGACAACAAACCGCTGAAAGCGTTTCAGCCATTCTAGCATCAATATAAGGTAAAACACTATCCCATAGTCGTAGGTTCTTACTCGTGGAAGATCCTGGTAGAGGCGGGTCAAGTTTTATTCCGCTGCGCATTTATGTGTGACCCGGTTATTCCTCTAACACCGTGTGCTTAAGAGGACCAACTTCTCGCTACTATAATGAGGTAATGAGCATTGGATGCACTTGATCCTTTGCTTAAGGATCTTAGAGGTACTATTGTGTTTGCATTTTAATAAATTCTATATTGTTTTAGAAGGATTTTGTGATGCAAAATTGGTTAATCGATAATGGTGAAGTTAATCCTACTGCTGGTTATGATTTTATTCTAGGTGGAGGTGCCATATCGTGAAAATCTACAATACATATCTCTATAGCACAAATTTTGATTTTATTAATTTTGAGTTCACAGGTTAAGAAGCTGAATAGTTAACAAGCCTTTGGCTCATATGTCTACGTGAGGAAATCTATTTTACTGGTTTATTTATATTGCGATCGCAAAAAGCTATTGATATTGTTAGAATCATGTTTACAATAGTAAAAGAAAATGCATCGCATTAAACGGTGTGGTAAAGCAATTACTAAGAACTGGTCGTATGTTCTTGGAATTTGACATATACTCCAACTAGAAGGTTTCAAGGAAAATATCTTTTGAATCATATTGAGAGGAATATGACTTAAGCCTATGGTTTGAGAAAATATGGTGGATACCACTTGTGGTTAAACGAAGTCATATTGTTCTCTATTTGTACTATTGTCACCATTTTTATGTGGTAGTAGTGGATTTTGATTTCATAGCCCTTTTACAGTCCTATTGAGAAGTACTTGATGTTTGGGTGGTCCTATTGAGAAAGACTTGATGGATTCATAATCTTTTCTGGAGGTTGAGTCTAAATGACTCTTAATGGTTGATGTTTAACCACCTACTTGAGTGTGAAGGTGGGCTACCTTCCATGAAAGACTTGAGATGTCTTTCTAGAGCACTCGTGAGAATCCAAGGTTTGCGCATGGCCGTTAAAAGCGCTTGTGTTACTTTCATCACGGAACTTGCAGTTTCTAAGGTTTATTACTTGTTGTGTGTGTCTCAATTAAAGTTTTTGAAGTTCAAGAGAAATCCACTTCATAGACTAGGTTGTTACCTCACTTTTTCCTGCATCAATTCAATCGAAAGATATTGGTGTCTACGTAATTTAACCATTCTATTCTCAGAATTCTTCAAGCAAGCATGCCATTTGGGAGGGGATTGTTGGTAAATGGCATGTGATGCATTCACTTCATTGATCATGTCAAATTGCATGTGACCTATTTCATTTGAGTGGCCATTATCTTACTTGACCATATTTTACTCTCCACTATCTCAACTAATGGCTGATTTTTCTCACTTTTAACACATTCCAACAACAAATTTCAGCCTATAAATACATGTGCTAGAGTGAATCAAGTGGATGAGAACAAATTATTCTTCTTTTCCCTTCTTGTGAGAATTCTCTAAAACTTTGTTCATATAATGTTGATGATCTAGTCCCTGCAAGTTCCAAGTCACTACAAGAAAACAGTTAAATAGTGACTGCCGTTACCGCTGTTATTCGGTCGCTATTCAAGTTTACCGACCGAATAACGTGGTCGTGTATTTATCGTCGCTAAGCCATATACCGACAGATTACCGACCGTTGTTAGAGCGACCGATTATTCCGTCTCTATATTACGACGGATAGGCGACCGACTAGAATACTTGGTTGACTTTTAACATTGACTTATACCGACCGACGGCCGACGGAATAAGTACCGACCAAATTAGACGACAGAATACTGACAGAATGGGACGACCGAATACCGACGGTAATAACGAGACCGATTACCGACCGATATTATTCGGTCTCTATATTGCGATGGAATGGCGACCGTACAGAATACTTGGTTGACTTATTGACATTGACTTATACCGACCGATGGCCGACGGAAAATACACCGACAGAATACCGAGTAGATATTCCGTCAGTAAAATGTGACGGAATAGCCACCGACTAGAATTTATTTGACTTTGACTTTAAGTTAATACCAACTAGATATTCCGTCGCTAACTTGTTTTGAATTTAAAAAAATAAATCTGAAATATAATTAAATCCCTATATAAAAAACTGCGATAAGAAACAGAAAATCCAAAACAGCAATACAAACCAAAAACAATATCCAAAAAATCTCAAATAACAAACATAATCAATACAACCCAAAAATAGCATTACATAACCAATGATCTCACTAAAACCACAAGTTTACACATCTTATTTACAGTACAACAATCAAAGAATACAATTTTTATTTACATTACAAAAATCAAAGCCTACAATTCTTATTTAAATTACAACAATCAAAGAATGCACTTCTAATTTACATTACAATAAGCAAAGTGTGCACTTGTTATTTAGATTACAACACAACCAAAGTTTACACTTCTCTAATACTCTTTTCGTCTATGAGTTGAAACCTGAAAATTCAAGAATAAAATTAACATTTCAAATACGTCAATTAATTTATGGTCATAAAGTACTAAAAATAACACAACAAATATTACTCATCTTCAATATGTGGAAGTAAAAAAAAGCTAGTTGTGTAGCGTGAAAGAGATTAATAATACGAGAAATAAAGGTTACAATAAAAGAAGAGTTAAAAATTAATACTTGTATTTTTGCTATTCATAATCATCCTCCGACATGAATTCATCATCTTCTTCAGAATTGTCATCACCCGACATGATTTCATCTTCATCAACACGACTCGTATCGGTCACAAGGACAACTTCAATTTCCCCTGACCGGTGTGTAAGTTGACCAACTTCAGTAATAGTTGGATCAATGCGACTGGTCTCCTCCTCGCATACTTCCTCCTGATACGGTACCAGAACACCAGGAACGTCAAATAGACGTTTTTTGGAATGACAAACAACCAACCAATCAGCCCTAGATATTGTCTTACTACCCGGATAAGGTGTGTAGTAGGCTTGTTGACATTGGGAAGCTAATACAAAGGAATCGTAACCCTGGTACGTTCTTTTCCTATGGATTTCTACAAGTTTATATTGAGGATGCACCCTAAGACCTCGATTTGGAGTAGAATCAAACCAGTCGCATTTGAAAAGAATAATTTTTTGGTGAGGTACTCCAGCAAGTTCAACTTCAATGCCCTGCTTTAACTCTCCGTAATAATCTCCTTTAACCCATAACCCGCTGTTTGTCGTTCATTTTCCTTCGCTGTGGGCTTTTGTGTGAAATCTATAACCTTTAACAACGTAACCGGTGTATGACATCACTCTCCTTGACGGGCCCCATGACAGATTTTTTAACAACATTTCAGAGTGTTGCGGAAGGCTACGTATCTGTTTAGAACAACAAAAGTTAAATTAATTTAGTTTAGGCATTTTTAAGACAACTACATTTCTACACATTACAAAACTTACATAAGTTCCAAATAGAGATGGCAATTTGATCCGTGATCCGTTGACCCGCTCTGCCCCAATGCCTTTTGGAGCAGATCCGCTCCGCCCCGTATAGAAAACGGAGCAGATCTGCTCCGCCCCGCGAACGGGGCAAATCGGATTTGGTATTTGTGTTTGCCCCGCTCCCGCTCCGCCCCGCCCCGTTTTGCCCCATATATATTATATTATTATAATATTGTTATTATTAGGCCTAATTATGTTTAATTTTCATTTTAATATACTATTTGTACTTGTTTGAAATTTGATTTAGTATAAAATTTATTAATTATACTTGTTGGAGGCTCTATTTTTATGAATTTAAAAAAAAATTAATGATTTTTATGGTAAAATTAATGATTTTTTTTAAAAAAAAAAAAAATAGGACTGGGCGGAGCGGATCGCGGAGCATAAAATTTTGATCCGGAGCGGATGTTGGACAGAGCGGAGCGGATCGGATCAGACAGATATCCGACCCGATCTGCCCCATTGCCATCCCTAGTTCCAAACCATTTGGAAAAATAATTATAAACCCGACTTTGAAGTTCTTGCTCCGTTATATGCGGTGCTTGGTCATTTACTTCACTGACAAATTTCCTGAGTTACAAATTAATGACCATATTGTTATTTGCTTACTTTGAATTATATAACAAAAATGAAGCAATAGATAGGTTTACTTACTGAAGATATGGTTCGACCTCTTCATAATTCATCAAGATATAATTCATGACCGTTTTATAATATTTATCAGATAATAAAATATTTTCTTTTTTTTCAAAGATCTTCCCGGTAAGTTGCAAATTGATAATAATTCAGGTTCAGGTTCACTTGTCTCGTCATCTCCATCATTTCGCCCAACGGTTGTAACGGTAAACTTTGGATAATCTCTAACTCTAAACCACATTTCATCACCAGTCAGACGAGATGGCAGGTCTGCTCTCTCATGTCGCCGGTCCTTTCGGAATCCCTTTGCATCTCTTCTAAATGGATGATCAGGTGACAAGAAGCATCGTGGCAATCGAACCACGATTGTTTCACCTGACATGCAAATGGAACGATTGTGTTTCCTCCATACAATGTGGACAAGCATGAATGCCACCTGTACTCCATCCACTCAACATTCCATATGCTGGGAAATCACTAATTGTCCAAAGTAATGAAGCTCTCAATTTAAAATTTTGCTTTTTAGAGATGTCATAAGTTTCTGCACCGTCACCCCACAGCTGATTCAATTCATCGATGAGAGGCTGCAAGTACACATCAATCTTGTGTTTTGGATTTTGGGGTTCAGGTACAATGATAGTTAAGAACATTACATTGTTCTTCATACACATCAAGGGGAGATTATAAGGAGTTAGAATAAGCGGCCAAGAAGAATATTGCTTCCACGACATGCCGAAAGGTGCAAAACCATATGTACACAACCCAAGCCTTACATTTCGAGGTTCACTTTGCAAATTCAGTGTGTGTTCTATCAAAATGTTGCCAAGCTTCCCCATCCCTTGGGTGATTCATTATTCCCTCTTCTCTCTCACTGTGTGAGTGACATGTCATGTGTTTTGCAGTTTTCTCAGATGCATACAATCTTTGCAATCTCGGAGTAATTGGAAAATAATACATCTTTTAGCAAGCAATCTCTTTTTGTCGTGTATTTTTTGATTTCTTTTTCTTAATATACCTAGCATGACCACAAAACTTGCATTATCTACTCTCAACATCATTTTTCCAGTACAACATACAACCGTTAAAACAAACATCTATCTTTTGCACTGGTAATCCAAGACCTTTAACCAATTTCTTCATTTGGTAAAAGTCGTCTAATGCATTATTTTGAGGAGTAAGCGTCTCTTTCATTAACTGCGCAAATTTATCTATAGTAGTTTCAAATAAGTTGTCTTCGGACTTAATACTCAACATTCTAGCAGTCATTGATAGCTGTGAATGGTTTGTACAACCTCCGTACAGTGGGCTATCAACAGCCTTCAACATGTCATAGAACATTTGTGCTTGTGGATTGGGGGTTCTTCAACGTCCTTATTTTCCGGCTCATTAAAACTAGGTACGGCAGCATCAAAAACCATCTCTCGATAATTGTTTCCGATCGTATGTCTTCTAGAATTATCCACATCATGAGAGGCTTCATTAATAAACGGAATTTGAGGCATTGGAAAGAATGTCTCACCGTGACATGTCCAATTATAATAATTAGACACAAATCTGTTCATAACAAGATGATACTTGACCACATCAGGTACATGAAAATCCTTATTTCTACAACCCGCACAAGGACACCTAATCCCATCATTTTGTACATTAGCAGACATACTAATAGCGAAATTCACAAATTGTTTCACTCCCGCTATAAATTATGGACTATGACGGGATCCACCATTAGATGTTGAATCTTTATACGTCCAACTACGGTCCTCCATTATAAACACAATATCTGCATATATCAAGTCTTCATAAGTAAATGCATAGAACCTTATGTTTGATGATTTCGAACTTTTTTATGTACTATGTTATTAATGGCATCTTATCTTAATTTTTGTCAAGGTTTACAATAATAAAGAATAATGTCAAGGTTAAAGTGTAATAAACACCAACAAGTTTATATAAAGTAAAGAAACATTGGTCCATCATAAATCAAATATATATTGTAAGTATATTTTCATAATCATTTATGGACATAAACAAATTTAATCTTTAATTTCAAAACAAGAGGAAGAAGAAGAAGAAGAAATGTCAAAGTTAAAGTGTAAGAAACACCAACAAGTTTATTCCAAGTAAAGAAACTTGGTCCATCATAAATCAAGTATATTGTAAGCATATTTTCATAATCATTTATGGAAGAAAAAATAAATTTAATCTTTAATGTGGGAAAAAATAAGAAGAAGAAGAAGAAGAAATGGAGCACCTAATTCATAGTGGTGGTGGTGGAGCACCTAAAGCCGACCGGTGGTGGAGGACCGTCGGAGTTCCGATGGAGCCGGGAAGGAGGAGGTGGAGCAGGTGAGGAGGGAGGTGGAGGCAATGAGGGAGGAGGGTTTCAAAGAAGAGGGTTTCACAAGTTTACAAGTGAGTTTCTTTTATTGGGTATTCTGTTTTACAGACAATTTCAAAACAGAACTGTGTCGTTTCATCTTAAATCGTGGCGACCGATTACCGACCGTATTCAATCGTGGCGACCGATCACCGACCGTATTAAACCGATGCGACCGAATACAGATTACGGTCGCTATTCGGTCGGGAAGAAAAATGAAAAGAAGGAAAATATCAAAGCGAGAAAACATCGGGAAAATGGGCCGACCGTATATGCAATATCGGTCGGTATACGGTCGTCCAATTTTACAGTCGCGACCGAATGCCGACCAATATTGCATAAACGGTCGGCATTCGGTCGGTGGAATTAAAAAATTAATAAACCCAGGCACTTAATGATCTACTAATTGAATTGAAATGCCCCGTGTCTAAACAAGTTTTAACATTAATGTGTATAAGTTTAACTATTCAATTTAATGTGTGTGTGTGTGTTTATATATATATATATATATATATATATATATATATAAATGAATTCATAAAACTTGTTTAGACAGGGGCATGACAATTCAACTAGTAGATCATTAAGTGATGGAGTTAATATTTTAGTAATTGAATTTCAATAAACAAATAATTACTAAGAATTTTCGTATTAGTTCGTACTCGCATGCTTGACGACGCAAGTGGCCGGGTTTATTAATTTTTTAAGCCGGAGCGACCGAATGCCGACCGTATATGCGATTTCGGTCGGCATTCGGTCACCCTGTTTAAACGTGGGCGACCGAATGCCGACCAATATTGCATCTACGGTCGGCCCATTTTCCCGACATTTTTTCCGCTTTGCCGGGGTTTTTTTTTATAGAAACATTATTGATGGCTTTTAATTACTATTACTATTTCATATGTGTGTATATATATATAAACACACACACACATTAATCATAAAACTTGTTTAGACACGGGGCATGACAATTCGACTAGTGGATCATTAAGTGCCCGGGTTTATTAATTTTTTAATTTTGAGCGATCGAATGCCGACCGTATATGCGATATCGGTCGGGATTCGGTGACCCACGTTTAAACAGGGCGACCGAAGGCCGACCGATATTGCATCTACGGTCGGTATTCGGTCGGCCCATTTTCCTGCTTTGTCGGGTTTTTTTTTATAGAAACATTATTGACGGCTTTTAATTACTATTACTAATTCATATGTATATATATATATATAAACACACATTAATCATAAAAATTGTTTAGACACGGGGCATGAAAATTCAACTAGTGGATCATTAAGTGCCCGGATTTATTAATTTTTTAATCCGGAGCGACCGAATGCCGACCGTATATGCAAAGGGCGACCGAATACCGACGGAAACTGAGATAGCGGTCGCCATTCGGTCACTAAACCCTAACCCTATACCCTAATATGGTCGCTATTCCGTCGCCCATAACAATATTTCAGAGTCAGAAATTTTAAAAACAATATACACCCTGCCACAAGTCATAAGCATATAAATAACATACAAGTCAATATTCCAGCAGAAAACTTAACTAGATCACCATTACGCAAATACCATAAGCATACAATAGTGATAATAACAAGCATAGTTCAACATTAAACCAAAAAAACATAACAAAAGTCGAATAATATTCCAAAAAGCCTACAATATCTATTGACGGCCCAATACATAATCTACAGCTAAGGGATCATCGTCATAATCTGAATCTAACCCATCGTTATCTAAGTTGCTCAATCTAGCTTCTAGCTCAGCTGGACTTAATATAGCGTCCCTATTTGAAAACATTTCAAATAAGGTACTAGCTAATGCCTTATTTTTCTTCTTTTCTCTCCGCGCATATTCTCTCTCTTTGTCTTCAAATTTCTTATTCCATTCTTCGTTTAGTTCTGTTATTTTGTGTTCCATTTCTGAGTGGGATACCGACTGACTACCTCCCCTTCATTGCCTTAACCACATCGTAGAAGGAACCGAGTCCTTGAACTCGTCCATTTTTTAGCCCGCCAACTACCTCCGCAGATAGCGCAATATGAGTCGGCAAATCGGGTGGTGGTTGGCCTGCTTGAGTAGCTTGGGTTGCGGCATTGTCATAAATAGAATGTAACACTCCCAGTTAAAAAAATGTAAGGTTATTGATAAATTCAAGTAAATAACTAATATAAAAATATGGAACCAGTTTGGAAATACTTACCGATAGGTGTCTAGAATCGTCATCAACATATTCCCCTTTCTTCGAGTCGGTATGGTGTTGATGAAACCAATCATAGCTATCCGGGAATGGGATTGAATGTCCCACCTCATTTTCCAGTTTATAAAATGTATTAAAACATTAAATACGTAAATAAAAACAGAAAATTTTAATGAATTTTAAAATTTTTAGAATTACCAGTCTCTGATGATGCTCAATGTGGCTAAGGGAACCACTCATATTCTTCATTGGGCCTTTTCCGCCCCTCCTCTCTTTCCGGTTGATTGCTGCCTGTTTAGACTTGGCTTGAAATTCCGGAGTTGCCCAATACGTTTTCAGTCTGTCCCAATCAGTGTCCGAAACCCATTTGGGCTTCTTATCCTTTTTCCGATGGTCACTCATGATACCGCTGAGTCTCCTCTTAAGTATTGTGCGCCAACCTCTCTTGACCCCCTCCTCATGCTCAGGAGCCCATCGATAACTTTTATGTTTTTTGAAATAATGTTAGAAAATTAAAATTGATAGACTTGTAAATTCATTACAATTGATACACTTACCGTAAACTCTTCCCACCACATATTTTCTTCGTCCATGGGAACATCATTTAGGGTGCTATATGCTCCCTTGAAACGGCCCTGGAATATACCGGTAATGGCGGCGGAGCAGCTAGAGCTCAATCTGAAACTATAATAACAGCGACAAAATTCAATTAGAGATTATAATGATTAAAAGAATTATAATTAACTTGATTTATAAAGGACATAAGTTTGAAATTAACTTACGTGCCATAAGTCGGCTGCAGGAGAGTCCGAGTATCTTACTGCAATTGGCGCTCCTCCAGTATTTGGATCAGTCCCCGTCTCTGGTACATCAGACTGGTGAGTTGCTGAGCCTCCAACAGGCATAAACTCAGTGGGCAGTGCTGCCGCGGGAGAATCCTGAGAGACGTGCACACCAGCAGACTGTGACGGATGCGTAATACCAGGCACAGGGGCAGATGCAGCTGTCGACTGCGAGCTGGATGATGAACGTGTCTGGGAGGTAGGGGTGTAGCAGACACTGGAGTCTGACTAAATGGTAAGCACACTCGTATAGTTTTCTTTGGAGGGATGTCTGAACTATAAATTAAGCGAATTAAGTAGTAGCAAATTACTGATCGTTTTAATTTTAGCCAGATAAATATATATCATGAAGCATAAAATTGAAAGACAAAAAACTTGCAATGGGTTTATGGGACATCAAGATATAGTACATCTTTTTGTTCTACACGTACGAACGAAATCTCAATTTTCATATACGAAGTTAACGGATACTAGTTTTTCAAGAAGGAATAACAATTGTTCTTCTTTTGAAAATACATATTGTCAAGCAGAATATAGCCTTATGCACCGGGGTCAAGCATAATAAATTTAGTATTCATAGTATTTTTTTACTCAATTTAGATGATAAATATATAGGTGACTCATACACAAAAAATAAAAAGAAGCAATAAGAGTAACATGTTGATCTTACAAGTGTTTTTACCGTCAATATAAATATAGGCAAAGAACTATAGAACTGCACAGATTTTTGCAGCTAAAAACTATCGAGTAAGTGAAATCCATCATCGGTTAGAAACTACTCATTTAAGTAAAAGATTATCTCAATGTCGTCCAAAATAAAACTAAGACAAATGCAATTTAATGTCAATAGAAGTACAGAAGTACCTAAGATCTCAGAGACAAATACTTACTGGAATCCTCTGACCAAGAAAAAAATTCCAATATCAGCTCAATTGTAATTAAGATTCAGCAGGTTAGATCAATTGTAATATCAGCTCAATCCCAATATCAACTTTGCCCTTTTAAACCCTAAAGATAGGTAAAATTTATCCAATGTGAATCATCTTAACAAGAACTAATGAGAATCAGATTCTAACAGTTAAAAATTAAAAATTAACCATGAATCAAAATTTTACCTTGACGAGAAGCACATTTCAAAATTGATTCACTGCATTTATGAATCCGCACAGAGGGGATGGGGCGATTGGAACAGCTGGGAAGAAGAAACGGCGTTGATCGGAGGTGGAGGTGGCGATTGGAACAGCTGGGGAGTGGATGTGGTAGGGTAGTCGTCGGAGGAAGAACAGGAGCAGGAGCAAGCGTTGGTCCTCGGAGCAGGTACAGGCGGTTGTTACTACAGGATGTTGGACCAAATCGGGGCAGGAGCAGGCGGTGGTCGTCGTTGTGGGCTGCGGTGGCCTGAGATGGCGACAGAAGGAGATATTTCGTAAAGGGGGGAGGGGTTTCGCAGAGAGGAAATTAGGGATTTTGAAGGATTTAGAAAGTTTTCTTTCCTATTTTTTTTAGAGAATTAAAATATCAAAACGACGTTGCTTTGCACTTAACGAACCGAATGAAAAACAAAACGACGTCGTTTTGACAATTCGGTCGTTAATCCGTCGTTAATGTATTCCGTCGTTATTCTGTAGTTAAATTCCATCTGTATTCGGTCGGTAAAGGTAATAAAACGACGTCGTTTTATGCACTTCATTTATAACTTGAAAAAAATACACCGTTATGTATTCCGTCGGTATTTTGTCGTTAAATTCCGTCGGTAACGTTAACACAACGACGTCGTTTTATGCACTTCATTTATAACTTGAAAAAATACACCGTTATGTATTCCGTCAGTATTCTGTCGTTAAATTCCGTCGGTATTCGGTCGGTAACGGTAATAGAACGACGTCGTTTTATGCACTTCATTTATAACTTGAAAAATTACACCGTTATTTATTCCGTTGGTATTCTGTCGTTAAGTTGCGTCGGTATTCGGTCGTTATATATTCCGTCGGTAAGCGGTCGTTAATATCCGTCGATATTCGGTCATTAAGGGTGAACAAAACAACGGCGTGTCAATTTGGTCAACGGGTTCGATGTGGCCGATGGATGGGCGACGGAATAATGACCGATTCGTTTTCGGTTTCTATGCGGTCGGTATTCCGTCGTTAAATTTGTGACCGAAAATTTCTGTCGCTATTTAACTATTTTCTTGTAGTGAGTCCTCTCTCACGAGTGCACGTGTTTGAGGGCTAGTTGTGTTAACCTTGGGGAGCAAAAAGACATTTCAGATTGCACCGAGTTAGTGCCAAAATTTACTTTTAAGACAATAATTGTGTCCACGAGACAACTTATAAAAATGATAAGTTCTTTATATTCTCTACTAATATTTTCTACAATAACAATGCATCAACAAAGAATAGACTAAAACATAAATCTAGACTTAGGCGTAGGCGTAGGACTTTTGGAAATTCATTGGAACTTAACAATGCTTTCAGGATAATGGTGCATAATAATATATCGTAAAATCATAATGAATACCACTTTTGAAGTTGTGTTTTAGTCTATTCTTTGTTGATGCATTGTTTATGACTTTGTGAAAACTAAACTAATTTGTGTTTATTTAGTTTTGTGGAAGTCACAGGATCTTGAAGTTGCCGAGTCCAGTTGATCAGGGACGAAGCTAACAATTTGGTTTTGGGGGAAAAACTGCAACAGTATGTCGAACTACATATAAAAATTACAAAAACAATATAGGGGCGAATTTGATAAAATATTCCAAAGTACATATAATTTATTATATCTAATAGTATTTTTAGTATGGGTGAGCACCGAATTTGAATTGGCCAATTCGGCAATTTGAATTCGATTTTTTCATTTTTTCCTACCTCAAAAAACCGACCGAATTCGAAACCGAATTCGAATTGACC
This sequence comes from Vinca minor, assembly GCA_026122235.1. Classification (NCBI taxonomy): domain Eukaryota; kingdom Viridiplantae; phylum Streptophyta; class Magnoliopsida; order Gentianales; family Apocynaceae; genus Vinca; species Vinca minor. Next base: position 6,989,931 of record JAOCZM010000026.1, read on the forward strand.
AAATTCGAATTGGCCGAATTGGTGAATTTCGGAATTTGGTTTCGACCGAATTGGCCAAATTGGAGGGTATATTTTTTATTATATAATATTTAATTATTAAAAATTCAATAATAATATTTAATTATATATATTTAATTATATAATAATAATATTTAATTATTAAAAAAATCGAATTCGAATTCGGCACACCAAATTCAAAAATAATCAAAACCAAATTCGTCCCAAATTCGACCAATTCGAATTCGGTCTTGAACGAATTATTGAATTCAAGCGAATTATCGAATTCGAATTGCCAAATTGAATTCGAATTCGGTCGGAATTCGGCAATAACCGAATTTGCTCACCCCTGAAATCTTGGGGGCGACTGCCACCCCGCCACTGTCTCCTTCCCTGTTGTTGGTTAATCCTGCATTTTTTAATTTGGGAAGGAGGATTTGATCCCGTAACTAATATGCAGCTCGAATGTCACACCACATTGTCAACTACTCTAGTGAGTTGATAACAAAAATCCTGCGGTCGGGGTTCAATCTCTTATCTTTCTTGGGGCATTTCATTTTCAGTTATAAAAAGTAGGCAAGTTATCATATCTTATGGACTACTTTAGAAATTGTTTATTTTATCCACAGCTAATACATAATGCATTTACACTACTTAATTATCTACTCAAATATGCAACAGAAACAGTTACTAAGGGAAAAAAATCCTCTGTCCCTGTGTGTGTCCCCAGCCAATCACAATTCACCCTGTGTATATATAATTAGAAAAAATAATTATATAGTAAATTCTGATTGATTGGGGACAGAATTGAGGATAGGAATGGGGACAGACTATTTTCACCCGTTACTAAGAGGTTTTCTTTGTAGATTATTCTGCTATACATAAGTATATAAAGTAAGGACTCCATATTTAAGTGGTGCAATTTCTTTAGGCTCTTTCAATTCCTTATTGTTTAATGATAGCCAAAGATTGAAGCCTCTGCTATTTTCAAGGAAGGTTATGGCAGTTGGTATTTTATAATAACTCTAAATAGCTGTTCAGAAATAATATTCATGAACGGCTATTTAAATTGTCAAATTAATTAATTTGATGATCAAATTGATTCTGCTCAGTGCTGAAACTATTGACACCAGTAAGTTGCCGCTCGTTAGCTAGCGAACTAGCCGATTATAGAATTTAGAAAAAACTTATCGAAAATTAAGTCTATAATTTCCAACTTATGATCCACGTAGGGATATGTAGAAGAAATTCAAATTTCATAGATCAGTATGAAACTTTGGAAGTGCCAATTAGAGGATTAACAAATAATTGTAAGATTGGATAAAAAAAATGGTTATTAGAGGAAAAGTTTATGCTGAAACAATTTTTTTTTTTGGAGAAGATATTTATAAGCAAATCTCACCCAAAAAAAAAATGATCGTTTCTAAAAATGTTTGAGTGGGACATTAACAGTCGTCCCTCTGAATCTGCCACTGCTAAGGCATCTTTGTTCTTCTAGTCATGCTTGCATTGTATAGAGTAGGGGCGGATCTAAGGGTGGACAAAGTATATCCAGGACCACTCAAGATCAAAGAAACAAGTTTAATTTTCACCCTAAATTGTTGAGGGACCATCCTAAATTTCAATCCTAAATTGTCTAATATGCAACGAAATTTGTAGGTTCCCTCTTAAATTGTTGAGGGACCACCTTAAATTTCAATCCTGAATCCGCCCCTGGTATAGAGCAAAGTATAAATTAGTCAACAAGAAAACTACTCTACAGCACTGAAGTTCTTTATTAAGCCATAAAATGACTGGGTTCACTTAATCACTTTAAAATAAAATAAAAAAATAAAAAAATAAAAAAAAAATAAAAAAAACTATTGATGACAATCTCACTTTTAGTTGACAAAAATTGTCTGTGATTGCATTTAAAGATACATAAAAGAAAAAGGTAAAAGCAATTGCTCTTTATGTAATCAGAAAATGACTATTAAGACTTTGAAAATTTGAATGTAACTTTGACCAAAACTTTTGTGTGTAATTTGAGAACTATTAGGTTGTTCTATTTCAATTCAGGTGATACAAATTGTCACGGGAACTGTACAATCTCCATGACCAATGCATTTGACTGCAACAACAACAACAAGAAAACCTTACTCTCAAGTAATTGGGGTCGGTTACATAAATTAATATAGAATTTATGTGTGGTCATTCGCATGAATACATTCCCTCCATTTTCTTATAGCAAACACTATACACTCCTCTAAGTCTAACAAATTCATATCATTCTTTATAAAGTCGGTCCAAACTTTCTTCGGTCTCCTCCTAACTACCTCTTACAACCTCATGCCTTCATCCTTCAAGTTTCCTAATCGAAAACATTACTCATTCTTCTTTTTATGTAGTCTCAAATAATTGGGGTCGGCTACATGAACCAATACTACATTTTACTACATTGTAATAAAAAAAAATTTAAAAAAATGACAAAATACTGTTCTGGTCTGCATTTTCTTGTGAATTTTGATGTGCATTGTTTATAAAGTGTAACATAGTCAAAATCTTAAACTATAAGTGAATTTACTATAAACAAGGAATAATGAATTCTTGTCAATGAGCAGAAAATTTCGAGTTGAATACCCATTTCGACGAAACATTGAAAGGAAAATGTTCTTTGGAGCAATAATTTAGGAGCAAATGTGGCTCAATTGAGGGGTAAAAGTGTTCAAACAATACAATAGTAAATTTGGACCGTCTGATAAAATTACGACCCTAAAAACTCTTGCCTAAACACGATTTCATATTGCCGTTCATCGATCGTGCTATTATATCGGGCCATTTTTTATGATCTCTAATTAGACTCCATGTTTGCAGAAGATAGTCACGGTATTATATTTTTACCTTGATTTAGACGGACAGGGAATCCCTTCTATAAGGATTCTTTGAACGGATATATGTGTAAAAAAAGACTTTTAGAAGAAACTTTGGAGCGCATACGATTTAATATTTCGTAATATGAAGTTTGGAATAAAATAAGAAAATTAAAGATTTAGTAAAAAAAAAAAATAATAATTACCTCAGAGTTGAGTCACATTTGCTCCATTAAACACTATCCACGTTGAAAACGTCTAAAATAGTCCAGCTTTTGGAGAATGCATCAAAATGGATTCAACTCATCTAGTTACTTACTTTCATAATCATAATTACAAAAATTATCCTATAAATTATAAGACCAAAATGCAGCTCTACCTAATACCATGGACCTCCTATAAAAGGCAGATTTATCCTATAAAGTATAGGTGTTGCTGTACCCAATTACTAAGACTCTATTCAGTAGAAGATTCTTTTATTCTCTCTTTGACATTATAAGACCAAAACAGTGGCCATGAAGTTCCGCTCTGTGTGGAATGGGGTAAGTTTTCGCATTAGCGGGACTTAATTTCATCCATCAAAATTTTAATTTTAAAGGTTAAAATTGATTTAAAACTAGTATATGACATGGTTTTACGATACATATTATATTTTTTAAGAACACGTGTCATATTTTTTTGTCTCTAAATATTTATCCTAAAATGTTCAGTACGTGCAAATTTTTAAAATTTTTAGGTGTTCCGTGTAGGATCCGACTGTTGAAGTTATGTCGGTCATTCTTGATAATAATAATAATAAATAAATAAATAAAAAGGCAACCAATGGAAGTCTGCAAACTCTGTGATACTGTTTTATGCCTATGTCCCACTTCTTTAAACCTGCTTGTGTGATAAATGCTACTTCCTTCATTCATTATTATAGATAGTTTATGACACTTTAAAAAAATTAAAGAAGTCAAACAAATAATAATATTTTCATTAACAATTCTAATGATACCCTTCCTTTCTCATTCTCTTTCACTTTTCCAATAAAAATATATTGAGGGTATAATTGAAATAAATTATTGACACTTAATAAAAGATATGTAAATGACAATTAATTTGAATATATATATATATATATATGTGTGTGTGTGTGTGTGTGTGTGTGTGTGTGTTAAAAGACAATTAAATGAGAATGGAGGGAGTAATAATCTTTATAGCAAAGGTTTCTTATGAAAATCATATCTCGTTTTTTTCCCATCTAAACCACAAATTTATGATTTATTATAGGTAAAAAAAACCCCAGCTTTCTCTTATTCTTGATTTAATTCCTTCATATTTATGATTTAATTATTTTTCATTTTAGGTAGAGGGTTAAAGTTGATAATTAGAAAAAATTGAAGGATACTTGACGCTTTTTGCGCTTTATTATATGCCAAATATAGAGTATTAGGAATTTAGGATTGGATAGAATTTCGTCTTCGAATGAAACACAAAATTTTAGGTTTAGGATTTATGTTATGGGGTTTTTTTTATTATTAGGTTTGGCAATGTGTGAAACTAAAAAAATCATATTTTCTTTGATATAAATTTTCACATTTTCTTTGATAACCACATGCTAAATAAAAAAATTCTCAATATTAAGTGTAGTAGCCAAAAAGGAAAGAAAAAAAAAATGAGGTCTTTCTAGTACTCATTCATGTACTCCACTAAAGTGCAAAGTCTTGGAATTTCTTTTATAGGAAAATATATATTTCTGGATATCTTTATTTTTGGATGCATGTGAGGTCCCACTTGTAATCTGACTCTTGGATTGGGGGGTAAGTCTGGCATGGGGCGGACCCAATGGGTCCCCCCACACTCCTCTCACATAAAATTAGACAGGACCCACTTACATGGTAAGTCCCACAGGTCATTCAGCAAGTCATTCAGCATGAGTCATCCCTCTTTTATGTGAGAGGAGAGTGAGGCCGATCCCATTGGGACCGTTCCACCCCAAATTTTTCCCTTGGATTGGGTTCATTCAAAGAAAAAGAACCATTTTTTTCTAAAAATTCGGCTGGGCGGTTATTCATGAAGCGAAGATAGAAGTGTCTTATAAGAGAAGAAGAAAATCCTAGAAATAAAAAATTAAAAACATGCCCTATGTATGAAGATAGTATCGAAACTAGAATCGTAAAGTCGTGGGCAGATCATAATCCCACTGTACTATGGACCTTGTGATGAAAAAGAACCATCCTGAAAGGTCTTTTTCAACCATGTAAGCAGTAATACAAAATTCCATTGTCATCTTGTTAATTTAATCAACAACTTGATGAGCTTTTGTCCGTTCTTATTTACTTAATACGTATTTGGATTGAGTATTTGGATTGAGTCTGAAATTAATTTAAAATTTAAATTGAAACTCAAATTCATTTTGTATTCAGTTTGTGAATGAAATTTAAAGTATTAAATTATGTATAATTTGTTTTGATTTTAAATTAACCTGAAACTAAAACTGCAAAACGAAACTCAATTCAATTCAATCATACACTTAATAAAGTATTTATTAAAGTATTATTATTCTGAAGCTCTACTTCCTTCTTCATCTTGCTATTTCTTATTGGAAAAATTTCGAGTATGGGATCAGAGCTAGCAGTAGAGGCTGCAGTCACTTAGCTGAAATGGCCACGCCGCCCTCCTCCTCCAAATTTTCTTCAAGTCACGAGTTAAAATACAAAAAAAAATTGTTACGAATGGACACGAGTTAAAAGTAAAAAATTGTCTCTCTCCTCATTTTATAGTGATGTGACAAATTTGTACTAATTTTTTTACTTTTAACTGTAGTCCATATCGTAACAATCTTTTTTGTATTTTAACCATGAATCGAGAAAATAGGAGGAGGGCGACGTGGCAATTCTAGCGCAGTGGATCGAAGCCTCTACGTACGCTCATGCATATCAGAATTATCCTTTCTTATTTGATCTTGAGTCCTTCAAGCTTATCAAGAACGATGAGTGCAATAGAAGCAGTATTTCTCCATCATAATCATAAATTTCTGATTTGACATTTATACCCCTCCTCCCATAAGAAGTCCTACTAGCTTTGAACTTATATGGCTGCCCTTCAAAAAAAACTTGAATTAATAATTTTACAATCTTCATAATCAAAAGTTAATATATATATATATATATATATATATATATATATATATATATATATATATATATATATATAATTTTCATTTTCTATACAAAGTAATAAACCAAACCAAAAAAAAAAAGAAGAAAAGAAAATATGAACTATTAATAATTATCAAGACTGGCTTGGATTTTCTTTCCAAAGACTAGTAATTTTTTTCTAATAACTTGAACTACACAAAAGTTGTTCCAAATAATCATTCCCTAAATCTTCAAACACAACTAAATTCTCTATTTTAACCTCTGCTGCTTTTGCCTTACTAATATTTCTGTTCACATTTCTTCTTCTCCTCATAGAATGCTTTCTTTTCAAAGCCAAAACTGGGGAAAATCCATCTTCTAAAGTCCACAATTTCATTTCCAAAAGTGAATCCTTAACTCTATCAACTGGAAAATTAAGAACAGCTGATGGACCCCGCATCGAAAAGGCGGCTTGATCATAAGCTAATGCAGCAGCTTCTGCATTATCAAATGTTCCTAACCAAACTCTAACTCCATTCCTAGTAGAATCTCTTATTTCTGCTGCAAATTTCCCCCATGGCCTCTTTCTTACACCTCTGTATGCCTTTTCCTTTGAGGGGTTTTTTTCTTCGGACCGCGAATTAACCTCTGTATCAACAAAAGAAGAATTTGTTTCTTCTTCTGATGTTGTTATTGTTGTTGTTGCTCGTCCCTGTGATGATGAAATTAGACCATAAAGAAGCATTTCTTCAGAATCATTTTCGTCGAAAGGAAGTGAATTGAAGTGGGAATCTTGAAAATTATTCAATGGAGAAGAAGAAAATGATTCCACTGATGAATCAGAGGAGAAATCGGAATACAATGGAGATAGAAAAACAGAGGAAACAGAGGATTCCATTTTTTTTTTTTAAAAAATTATTTTTCCAAGTATGGAATGGTTTTATGTACATAATATTGAGGTCTAGCCACCTTTTATATACCAATGGGCGGAGATGGAATATTTTAAAATAAAATAATAAAAAATAAATATTATTGTAGAAAATAAAAAATAAGATGTTGTGGGGGTAAAAAATCGTTTGTCCCCGTTCTGTGTCCCCGTTCTGTGTCCCCTTCTGTATCGTACGAATAGATATTTATTATGTGTATATTTTTCCTTTGGATTTCACTATTTTTTTTTAGGTTATAATTTTTTTAATAAAAATTTAATAAATGTCATTTTTTTTTTATGGGAGAAGAAAGAGGACACCGAATGTGGACAGATGATTCCTAGTACTTGTGGGTTGTGATTTTGCGGCCAAGGAGGATGTTTTGTATTTTTTAGATTAATTTTTTAATGAAATTTTATACCTAGTAAACAAATATGTCACGTGGGTCAAATGAATCAATTTTAGGCGGCCAGGTTAGAGACAGTTTGATGAGGTCACTTTGACAAGATTTTATGACCTAAGCTTTTCTTTGGCCATGGACAGCAGTATATTTAGGGACATTTAGACAGATTCTAGTTTTTTTTTCTCAAAATAAGAAAATAATGCAAATTTAGCGATCATTCTTGTTATGTAGAACGACCAAAATTATGTATATGATGAATAATTTTAATTGTTTTGGGCTATTTGATAAAAAAATTAATGGTTCAAATTTTTTTTTGTGATAACATCTGTTATAATTTTAAGACAGTTGTCACGTAACACATGTGTTACATGTCGACAGAAATGTGTTCATCAGGATAAAACATTTGTTATAGACTTAGGACATGTGTTCATAATGAGAGAATATTTGTTGTATGAGATTTAACACCTATCAAGAAAGAATGAACACATATCCAAAAAATATTTCATATATATTTAATTGAAGGCGTTCAACTCTATAGTTGTTGCGTGATTATTGGCTGCATAATAATGCTTATCAATCTTTGAAATGATGATATTACTAGGAATTATTGTACTCAAGATGGTTTTGATAGAAATGTCTGATGAGTTAAGTGACTTTTAATTATGAAAATGCATAATAATGAGATAGTTCAATTGGTTAAAAATACTTTTATCTGAACGTCGACTTAATTTATGTTTTTTGAAATGGATTTGGCCCCTCTTTAAATGTAGAATATCTAAATAAGCATATACATGTGTAAAATTTGTATGTTGAGTCAAATTGCATTTAAAAATTTGTATGTTGAGGCAAATTGCATTTAAACATATGGTGTAGTATACTTTAAAAAATGGAGGGTGAAGGTTGAAAATGTAATATTTAAAAAAAAAAAATTCACAAAATATAAAATTTTCTTATAGAAAATCCCGTGTTCCAGAAAATGTTTAGGAGGACAATCATCACCCTATCTTTTAGATCTGCCTCTGTTTCACTGTAATTTTAATAGTGAAAATTCTGTCATTTGATGATCAAGTCGGAGAGAAGCCAAATCAGACTAGTTTTAAGGGCACTTTTTTTGCAAATGTTGCTCAAGATTGTTGTTCTTGTTGTATCAAGGATTTTAACAGAAATGTCAAGCTAAACGACCTTGATCTTCTTCACAAGTCTTTGACTACATTGATTCAAATAATCTAAACTCTCGAGTTAAACTAGTCATCTTTTGCTGACGATGATCTATCCAAACTGCAGCAAAAAATCATCTATTCTCATTCCATTTCTCGTTACTTATCCATATGAATAGATGATTACCGCGCGTTCACTTATTTTCTACGAATTTCACTATTTCTTTTAAGTTATAAATTTTTTAATTACAAAATTAACACATTTCAATTCATTATTTGTAGGACAGATAATAGAGCACCGAACAAGTACAAAAGATTCCTACCGTCAAAGTGCAGTTTCCTAGAAGAACTTGTCGAATATAAAATAATTTTTTTTCCCGCAGAACATGAAAATTTGATCTAAGTTAGCTTAGTTTCTACAAATGTCTACATTTCTTAGAATATGATATAGTTCAATATTTCATTTTCTTGTAGTAACTTGGTAATGATGATATGTAAGAACCAAAGAACATTCCAATGTTATTGCTATTAAATCAAAGATTAAATACAAATCTTCTACTAAGACCACACCATATTCCAAAATGTGAAAAAATTCTGATTTTATCGTTTTTCTATTTTATTGTCACAAGTCTCTTCTCTACTTCCTGGAATCAACCTTTTGTTTTTTTTTTCTCTCTTAAGAATTAGTGGCAGATCTTGATTTATTTTTAAATCCCCTTCCACGAGGATAATGGTGGATCCTCTTTTCTCCTCCAGCATGACTCAAAGTCTAATCCACTGGTTTCAAGTGAAGTGTTTACCATTTGAATTGCACATTGTTGTCGAACAGATCTTGAAATTAGTACTGCCATTTATGGTACTTTGAAAATTAATCTCAGCCAGACCACCTCATTATTTAATAGGAAAATAATTGCTTTTAAATTCTGAGTTTTTTTTTTATATTCATTTATATGTTTAGTTTGAAACTCCTTGTAACCTAAAATTATTTTGACCATTTATGGAGAAAGCCTATTAGTTTTCTTCTTAAAATGTTCTAGAATAGTCATGCCCCTCTAGCAATAACTCTCAAAAGTTTGAAGATATCTCAGCCACAAGAAAACTGAACTTTGATAAAATTCAAAAAATTCAAAATGCTTAATAATTTATCAAATACTCCGCTAACATAAAAAAATTCAGTACATACTGAACGTTTTTTACAGGTGTTATATGTTTTAGATAGATTTACATATTATGTAATAGCCTAATATGTGTTCTCTCCCGATTTAACACATGTCATAAAGTTTGCAATACATATTTTTCACAACAGATATTAGAAAATCAAAACATGTTCGCTTTAAAAAAAAAGTTGTACCGTCAATTTTTTTATCCAACAACAAAAAAACGTTTAGTATATACTCAATTTATATTTTTTTTATTGTATTCATAGCCGGACCGATAATATCAGAATGAGTTGCGTGTTTCATTGTAACTTTAGAATCTAATTTATGAAACCTTCGCTTTTTGTAGCTACTGGGATTAATGTGAACCCTACGTTAACCATAGTCATAAAATGCTGCCAATTTCAAGCACGTAACTCTTTCCAACAAAATCTGATAATAACATTTCTAGCAAAAACCGAGGTTTCTCTTAGAATGTAAATGTGGATATTCTTATGGAAACTCTGAGAACGGTTTCTCATTTATCGGATAATCACATAATTTAACGACTGAGTTATATATATATTTTTAATTAATACTTATTTTGTCTGTGCAACTATTTATAACTGTACAAAAGAACGGGTGTACTTAATCGTTACATAAAAAATCAACATCGAACAAATATCTTAGACGGGAGAAAATCGTCTGTCACAGAACCCTATCTTCTTCCCTGTTCCACCATTAGAAATGTGTCACATGTCCCACTTAGAGAATAAGAGGTAGGAGGAGAGATAAATCAGGAGAATGTTGCAATACAGGAGGTGGTTGTATTATGGATGACTAGACATGTGTCACATTTTTAGTGGTGAAACAAGGAACGGGATAGGATTTCGGGACAGATAATTTTTTGCCTATCTAGACATATGCGGAGAAACACTAATCTTGTTACTTTTTTGTTGGAGCTAATCCTACCTTTCATTGTCCCAATGGCTTCGACATATGGACAGAGATTAGATCATTTAGGTTATTTAGTATACAATTTTAATTCTTTCCGAAACAAATTAAAAGGTCCCTTTTATATACTAGGAGATTCAGAGTACTTTGTTATTTAGTTCTCCAATTCAGTTAATTGGATAATTTTGTCTTAACGAGTAAATAATTCGAATGATTTAGATAAAGGTGATCAAACTAAGTTAATTATAGAGGTCTGTGGTTTTTTTTTTTTTTTTTTAATCTGATAGACTTTAATCAATTCTTAATCAAATATGAACAGTCGATTTGGACACTCTTGCTTTAGCAAACTTTAGGAAATTGGTTTGAATATCACACGAGTTACTAGGCATGCGAATTTAATATAGTCTATTTAAGTAGTGTGAAGAGATTGTTAAATTATTGGTCGGGTCAAGTCGATTCTAAATTGAATATGTCGCATTATATCACTTATATCACGCGAAAATTTCTTTCGTGGAAAAAAAGTCACCGATAAACTATTTGTGAAAGAAATAGTACACAAAATTACTTTTGTAACAAAAATAACTATGAGCTCTTTTTGAATTATATATGGTATAATATTACTCAGAATTTGTATAGCTTATCAATATACAGATGGAGTTCACTGAAGAAAAAAGTTTAAGATATGGTAAGATTTGTTTTATCCTTAATAAAAAGTCAATTCATAGAAATTTTGAAATTGATGGATTTATTAAAAAAAAATAAAAATAAAAATAAAGTCTAGATACAGATCCCTTTTTTAAGGTCCTTGGTCTCGTGTTATAAAGTCATCAAGACAGAGAGATTGTTTTGAGCTTTGAAAGTCACTCCAGCACGAAGTTGTGTCTGTAATAAAGATAATGACCTTTAACTCCATTTGCTATACCATCTTTGATTAATTTCCACAGAAATTTCTTCGAAGGGTACCCTCATTGAAGTTTAGTTGCTTTTATCAGCAGTTGTCCCAGATTGAATGTTCACATTTGACTTTCATAATAGTATAGAAGAGTGACTTGATTAAAAGTGAGTGATCATTTAATAGAATTTACATCTCTGAAATATAGGAGCGTAGTTATAATTATTGAGTTCATTATAAAAAGTGGACTAATTAAATTAAAAAAAATAGGATACTCAATTTGACGGAGGAAATAATAAATAAAATAAATTTAAAATCTGTTCATATAAAAATATAAATTTATCTTTTCCCAATTTGAGATAAAAATATATATTCACTCTTGGGAGTTTACTTAGGTAAGACATGTCATAGAGTTTTCTTCTTCTTCTTCCAGTCAAGGAGAAAAGTCAAATCTAGCAACAGCAAAAAAAGCCAAGAAGAAAAGTCTCTGTGTTTTATTTTAGGGAAACGATTGTTGGATGGAACACTGCATCAAATAAGGATAAAGAAATGTATATAATCAAAACAATTGTTGGAAATTATTCATCAAAAAAAAATAATTGTTGGAATTGACATAGTCTCATATCCCTTTGATTCAATACTCTTGATCTAATAATCATAATCCATTTATCTTATTTGATAAAAAATCAACAAATTAAATACTTAATCTTCATCTTTTAAGATTTAAAATTAAAGAGGGAAAATCAATTGTAGTATCGTTCTTATAAGACTGGTACCATAGCCCTTCACATTAATTGGGCGAGATTTATCTGCAAATGTGAGCTCCGCTCAATTCATGCGAAGGAATGTGGAGCTAGTTAAATAAGACGATCTTAAAATTGAGTGACACATTAAACAAGTATTGGTGATTGTTTTTATCAATCATAAGTGATAATTGATTTTATTTGATGTTGCGGACTTTTTCCCGTAGTAGATATGATGTAGAATTTAAAATTGCATTTCAAGAATATTAAATTCCTACTTATATCAAATCTAGCTGATAAACAATGAGGTGTGGTGTGGTGGTAGCTCGCCTAAATCCCTTAACCATGAGGTCATAAGTTTGATTCCTGCCCGTGGGAATGGAGCCCATTTTATGGCCAGCAATTTACCTCTTCAGAAAGCTTCCGTGGCGAGAGAATTAGTCACTGTTGTCTGCTGTTGATACCCTCGGTCTTTACCCAAAAAAATCTAGCTGGTAAATTCTACTCATTGTCTCTTTCCACATGTGTTTATAGGATCAAAAAGTCTAGCAAAGGGAATGGTCGAGACACTATCTTGTGGTATCTTCCAATTTTTTTCCTTACTAAGACCAACCACTTTCGGGTTACTTTTTTACATCAATTCAATTTGGAAAAAAAGAAGAATACATATTTTTTTCTATCAAGGAAAATGAAAGTACATGGGTAGACACAAGACTAAATGTTTGAAGATTATATTAGGAACGGGAATGTGATTCATACAAAAAAACATATAACCTAGTAATAGACACACATTAACTCTCCAGTAAATTTTTTTTTACCATTTTTTTTATACCTCACCAGAGGAGGAACCCATGTAGGGCGGATAGAAGTCCAGCTGAGTGGGGTACCCCATGAGGGGGATTAGAAGTGTCTCACATAGGAGGAGAACTAGAAGCACGGCTTGCGGGTGCTCCATAAAGAGGAGTAGAAGACCCACACAAGGGAACCCAAGAAATGGCAATTAAATCATTCCCCTTGTGTGAGGGGGTATCGAACCCACAACCTGCAGGTCATAGCCCCACTGGGCTATGAACCTTAACAAGTCTCCAGTAATTGAATATTGATCGGTGTTGGGAGTAAAATGCCAAGCTTGACACTTCCCATTCAATACCTTCCCCAACTTCATTGGAGATGAAGAAATAAATGAACATTGGAAGTTTCTTCGATCCCTCTTTCTGCTTATAAAAATAGTTCCTCGTGCTTGAACTTAGTTGTCCTCAAATTACCAATGGAAAAAAATGTCAATTAATTCAATTAATTGCATTAACAGAATAAGAATATTATTCTTAATTTCAATGGCTCCAAAGTATAGTAGTCCCAAATGGTCCAAAACTAGCAAATTAAAGTTCAGTCACAAAATCCACGTACCCATACAGAAGAAGCTCACAAGCAACTTCACTAAGGGTGTGTTTGTTTCTTGGAATTGGTTTTGGAATTGAAATTGAAATTCTATGAAATTCCATGGAATTACAAGAAATTGGAATTCTAAGGTTTTCCAATTCTATCAAATTCCAAGAATTGGAATCCTAAGAAATTCCAATTTCAAATGATTGAATTCCTTTCTTTGGTAAAACTACGGAATTGATGTTGAATTCAATTCTAGTTTTAATTTATTTGTCTGAAACACCAAAAAATCACATAATTAAAAATAAAATGAAATCAATAATTAAAATACTCTGATGAAAATGAATAAAATAACCTTTGCCCGTTGGTTTAGAATGGAGAAAATACTTATTTTTTCAAAATGACAAAAATACCCTTATTGTAAATTTTTTTTTAAACGAGTGGTAATTTTTTCATTTTCATCACGGTTCTTCTTTTTCATTTGGTATGAATGACATTTCTATTATTTCTCAACAAGTGTATTTTTATCATTTTACACCGGTTATATTTTAGACATTTCAATTAAACAAATTTTTTATAGAGGCTAATTTTGTTATTTTTTTAAGAGAATTTTTTCATTTTATTCAAAGTTAATTTTGTCATTTTGCACAAGAGGTCTTTTTTCCATTTTTTTTTATGAGATCGTTTTTTGTCTTTTTGCATTAAGGGCATTTTCGTTATTTTACGCCAAATTATTTTCGTCATTTTTCATCGAAATAACTTGAGTTAATTTTAATCATATGAATTTTAAGCTATTTGAGCCAAAATGTAATTTTTTTTCATTTTGCGCGAATGTATTTTTCAACATTTTGAGCCGATGGTATTTTCGTCATTTTACGTCAAGAGTATTTTCGTAATATTTTACCATGGATGTTTTGCTGATTTTATGTTATGTATGTTTGTGATTTTTTTATTTAAAAAAAAAATCATTGTTTTGTGCCAAGGGTATAATTGTAATTTTGCACAAACGGTATTTTTCGACATCGTGCAAAGGGTATTTTTGTCATTTCAACAAATAAAATTAGCTATTTTAAATCGTACAAAGGGTATTTTAAATTAAGAGTATTTTAAATTAAGGGTACTTTAGTCGTTTTGTATTAGGGGTGTTTTGTCATTTTACAATAAGAGTACTTTGGTCATTATATATATATATATATATATATATATGAGAGAGAAAAATAACTTGTATGTTGATATATTTATAACCTACAATAAATCTTGTGGAATTGGAATTCAAATTCTTTGATTATAAAATGGAATTGATTTTGTGGAATTGAGGGGGTTGGAAATTTTGTTGAGAGTCAAACAAGAGAATTGGAAATTCCAATTCCATAATTTTGTTGACAGCCAAAAGAAGAAAAATTGGAATTGAAAAACCAATTACAATTGTAAAATTCCAATTCCATGAAAACAAAAACACCCTAAATAACTTTGGCCGCGTTAAAAATCAGAAAATTCTCTTGAACACAAGTTTGTATATTCCGCCCCGTTCACTATTTTATTATTTGTTTCAATATTATCAAATTGTAAGTGTTTATCTTTTAAAAAAAACATTACTAATAGGAAACTAATGAAACACTATGACGGAAAGTTTAATATATGATAATATATTTCTATCATGAACTACAAAGTGTATATGTAAAAATTAGGGATCAGGTCTATATAAAAAATTTCATTTTGGCATATATGGACAACAGTATGGGGTGGGGATGTAACTCGTCTGCCAAAATTGTGGAACTATATTTTTCCTCTATAAAATGCAAAATTTTAAAAGGACTAATTTAAAAAAATTACCTTGCAACCCTCTACCTAAAGTTGCTGATTCCTTCTATATTTTTAAGATTGTGACAAAAAACAATGACGGATTCAAAATTTTCAGCTCGGAGGTAATATAATAGGTTTTTCAAAATGTTGAAGGCAGGGACGAAGATAAACGGGGCGGGTGAGGACAGTCGTCCCCACGAAATCTATAAAAATCTTACTAGATATAATAAATTTTATATGTAGTTCGGATTATTTGATCAAATTCAACCTCAATATTTTTTTTGCAGTTTTTTTATTTAGTTCGGTATATTGTTACAGTTTTTCACCCCAATTTAAAAATTCTGACGTCCCTGGTTGAGGGGACCGCCCCTCCCCGTCCTCCTAAATCCGCTACTAACAAAAAATATAACAAAAAGTGTAAGAGACGATCTCAAGCCGTTAAACATACGTGCATCAAAGAATCACAAGGTCCCTAACTTAGTGGGACAAAGACCTTCTCTAGTGAGGCACATCTCTCCCCTGCATGGGACAATTGCCCAGTCAGGCTTCAAAAAAAAAAGCCTCCACAAGCAGCTAAACTGTTTAATATTTTTTTTATCTATCGAAAATAGGCACGTTTTAACTTAGCTAATCATTTTGTGGGTTTCTTTAAGTTCCCCACTTGTATTTGCAGATATCTTACAAAACCATACATGTTGTAGATAATTTTAATGTTAATATTATCCTAGGAAATGGATAAATCTCCAAAGAGATTCTTATTTAGGAACACTGAAACTACAGAAAGATGTATAAACCCGCAGCCACATAACGATAACAAAACATAATTATTAATATTATTTCACATTTTTATTTTTATTTTCTTAGTCTAAAAAGCCCAAGAGCAAGTAGTCTTTATCATATGGTTAACTGGTTAGGCAGGCTATGATGTCTACAGATTCATGGTACATGGTCCAATTTTTACATTTTTTAACGTTTATAATTACACTGTTTTTTTGGGGTTTTAGAAATATTTTTTCAATATTTTTTCCATCTGGTGTGTTTTTCATAGCACTTGCACATTGATTATTCACTAACTATTGAATCGATTCGAACAGACGACTAAAATTTAAAATAATTATTCTTAGGAAAGATAACTATTTTTCAAGAGAAAATAACTATTTTAAAAAAAAAATCGTAGTTTTTTATTCGTAAGATAAAAAAAGTCAACGGTTTAAATTTATCGTCTGAGAAAACACCCTCGGCACCTTATGGGGAGAGAAGGGGGGTGGGGGGGAGGTGCTTTTCAAGTTTTGCTTTCTTTGTCAAGCACCAGCTTAATTTTAATAGTCAACTTCATGGTGTGGCCATCTTTTGCTCTCTCCTGGTCACTTAGTTGTGATATTACTTAGTATGGTCACACTCAAACCCATTATATTCTCCAAATATTTATAAGTTTCTTTGATGTCTTTTCCCCTTATCTGATTTTTTATTTATTAAAATAGTAGCAATTTGGGTATGTATATATGCATGTCTATTATCATAATTCAGCAAGTTGGTGCGGCCAAATGGAGGTAAAACAGAAAAATCCAATCCTAAGCTATTTTGTTGGACTGTTGTATTCACAGCCCTCTCACATTAATTGGGTGAGGCATACTTGCAGTGGTGGGTTCTACTCAATTTATGTGAAGGAGCTGTGGGGCCAGTCCCCCATAAGAACGGTCATAGGATTGAGTGACACATTAATGAGCTCAATGCAATAGAAAATGTTGACAGATAATTTGGGAGGGGGAGTATAGTGCAAATTGTTATAAGACCACAACTCAAATTAGTGTGGGGTGGACGGCGCATGTGGTGATTGTGTTTAATTTTGGGATCGAAGAAGATGGGGGGAAGACGTGAGGTCGTTGGTTCGATACCCTCCCCGTACATGGGGCATGCTTTAATTTGACTCCTTTTTTAGGGTTACTCTCTCCTCCTCTGGTGAGGCAGTTCTATCTCCTCGCTCACAAGGCATTGCCCAACGGGCGTCAAAAAAAAAAAAGTTAAGTTCTTCGACCCTCTTGAGAGAAAAAATACCACATTTTCCACCAAATTTAGAGTTCGTATTATTGGACGATTTCAGAAAAGAATTCCCTTTCGAACTCCTTGGAACGACAAGGGGTATAAAACAAACCCCAATTAACTTAAATTTGAACGTGAAAAATTACTTATAAATTGTGAATCTAGCGGATTATTAATAACTTAAAAGGACAAGATTTTATAAGAGAGAGCCAGGTACATTGGATTCAAGAGCTCTCCCTAGAACATACACATCAATTTGTATATTCAATTATGAAAAGTATATTGAGGTAATTGTTTAATTTTAATAAATCTTTTTTTTTTGGTAGAAATTTTTTAATAAATCTATATATACCATAGGGTGTGTTTTTTAAATCTGGCTATGAAGAGGTCCCCAAGAGCACTAGAAAGTATATAATTATATAAATTAACGTCACCTTCCCTTTCCAAAGATTTTTTAATTTTTATATTATTATTGTAACAGGGAGTGTTGAACTTATAACATATTATTATGAGACAAATTTTGTCTATCTGGATTCCAATTTCTGCGTGCACGAGAAAACTAATTCCTATTTCTTCTGACAATTAAGGATTTAATAAGTACCCAAATTCAGAATTTTTTAAAGAGTAATTCTAAGAAGCTAAAATTTATCCAATTAATTTGATAAATTTTGTGGCAAAATTGTAAATAACTCATTAAATCCCTTATGCCAACAGGGGTGAATAGTGTTTAATTTGAATTTTTAGCCAATTAATCAATGTTGTTTAGCCATTAATCATTTTACTTTTTTAAATTGGATTTGTTTGGGTGGGGGATCGAAGAAGATGGGGGGAAGACGGTAATTGTGGGGCGGACAGCGCATGTGGTGACTGTGTTTAATTTTGGGATCTGATTTAAGTTTTTAATCGGGTGGAATAATAGGTCGGGTTTGAATATTTAATTTTAATTTTATATTGAATTAGAGTGAATGATGTAAATAGATTTAATTACCCCTTAATTGTGCCCCACTTGCAGAGTAAGGGATCAAAATTCGCCGGATTCCGCCACTTTAACTAAAAAGAACATCACATAAATGGTTGTTGGTTAAAAGATGATTAAAAAATTATTTTTGACTAAAAAGAGAAAAATATAAATAATTGGTGGCCAAATAGAATATTTTACTCTTCTTTCATGTTGCCCTAAAAAAGAAAAAAATAATAATAACAATATAGGGTTGGCTTTTTGTTTTAATAAAACGAAATGGGCTTTTTAATATATGTATTCCTGCACACGAATTCATACCAAACAATTACAGGCCTGAAGGACATCACTTGCTTCCCTTTATTTTTCTTTCTTTTGATTAATAATATCATTTTGTTCCAAAATCACCCTACTGCCAAGATGTGGGCTTTTCAATTCAAGGGTTGATTTAGGGTACATTTGGATTTATTTAGGATTTAAAAAAAATATATCTAGAGCATTGAGAAAGTGAATGATTTGTGAGAGAAGACGTATGATTTTTTTTTTTTTTTAAGTCCGATTAGGCGGTTGCCCCATATAGGGAAAAGAGAACTGCCTCAGACGAGGAGAAGATAGCCCTAGAAAGGGAAATTAAAGCTTGTCGCACGCAGGCGGAGGGTATCAAACTTACGACCTCAAGGTCGTGGACAGGCGACTGTCCCACTGGGTTAGGACACCTTTGATGAAGACGTATGATTAAATTGATAATTTTGTGTTTATTTTGTGAATGAAAGTGGTAAACAAAATGTCAATTAAACGGTGGATTTTTGCTCCTTTTATAATTATGGCAATTTATAGTTTTGAATAAGCGATAATCTCTCTACTTATGTCATTCTATTTGTAACTTTTAATTGAGAATTAGTAATGACACTTCACTCTTTGTTAATATCACTCCACCTATGTTTTTTCTTTAAGTTGACAATTTTTGTTAATAAATATTTTGCACGTGAGGATAAAATACATATTCCGTATTAGATTTTTTTTTTTTGGGGTGGAATGAGACCTATATTTAAACAAAACAAAACAAAAAATAGTATAGTAGTTACAAAATGCCGGCTCCACAAAATAAATTTAAAAAGGCTTTGAAATGGTTTGGGCAGCACGAGACCCTTAAATCCCTTTTTGGGAGTTGGACCTTTCATAGAAATTGGAGCCCAGGAGCAGATTACTTGTAAATATAATTTGGATTATTTGTAAATATAATTTTTCGATAAGAACAGATTGGCCCAGAAATCATGTGAAGGTGTGAACATGAAATATTGAATATGGCCCAGAAATTCTCTCACGGTCCTAAGTTCTTCAGGCTAAGACGGCTACCAAATTAAAGATAAAACAATTTAGATTTAACTGCCCAAAATATGGATTTTTCAGATATGCACCAAGTCCACATGGATCATATGGTTCAGAATTAGTCACATCACTACATAATTGTCTCTCTCCTCATTCTGTACTGATGTGGTCAATTCTGGACAACATGGTCCAATGTCCAGAATTAGCCACATCACTGCAGAATTGTCTCTCTCCTCATTCTTTAGTGATATGGGCAATTCTGGACCACATGGTCCAATGGACCTGGTATATATCAGAATTATCCCCAAAATATAGGGGAAAAAATGGTATGTCTCCAACTAGTGTCTTTTTATCGCAACTATTTATAATTCACCATTGAAGAAGTGGAATTGGAGGTATACGAATTTTGAATGGTTGGAATTTGCATAAGGACAGAATAATTCTGATATGAACCTGACCTACCACTTGGTCCAGAATCAGCCACATCACAGTTTTGATTAAAATAATAAAAACAGGTGGGGCTTTATGAATTTTTTTTTTTTTTTAATCAAAAGAGGTGATGTGGTTAATTCTGTACCAAATGGTCCATGACCAAGTGGTAGACCAGGTCTATATCAGAATTTTCCATAAGGACATCAGTTGGGATTGACGATTTTTTCCCAAAATCTTTGAGTTTTCATGGGTGAAAACATTTTTCTTTTTGTTTCTTAAAGTCGTTTCCTTGATCTAAAAGGACGAAAAATGTAAAGAAAAATCTACTTCTATACTAACCAATTCGATACTAATCAAACAAAGTTAGTAGAATCAAAGTTTTTGCTTTATAAATAGTAATGATACTTATATTTAGGGGATCCAAAATTTTAGTATTAGAGGACGAGTTAATAGATTATTTGTTTGGGGGAAGGGGAGGGGTGAACTTTAGTATGTTGAGAATTTTTCTAAATACAAAAAAATTAAAGGTAAAATTGTGAGGGGCGGGGTGGGGTAAAAAATAATTTGTCTCCGTATATGTCCTCATTTATTAACCCAATCAATCACACTTTACCATGTGCATATAATTGAAAAAAAATGTTTAAATAGCGAATTCTGATTGGTCAAGTACAATACACGAGAACAAACAAAGATCGAGCGCTATTTATATTTAGAATTGTATTTGAACTAGTTTTACACAACAATAACTAATCTTTATTTTTTGGCAAATTGGTGAATTTCGTCTTGTAACATTTTTAGCAACCTTAATTCTTTCCCTCACCAGAGGAGGAGAATTTTATTACCCCACGTAGGGGGAGGGTGTCAAACCCGGGACCTCTTGATCACGGGTAGAGGCTTGCCCCACTGGGCTACGACCTCCTTGACGTCCTGTAACATTTATGTGATTGGTGATAATGGTCCTTGGTCTTTTTTTTTTTTTTCTTTGGGTTTTTAGAACCCTAACAACTGTGACGGAAATAATTAATTTTTTTTTAAAAACAAACCCTTCAAGACACCGGGGTTAATTTGGTAATTCACTAAAAAATATAGATCAGGGACCAAAACAACCAATTGCAAATTGTTAAGGGATAAAATTCACCAATTTACCCCAAAAAAATTACCCCAAATCTCCTTCTTCCCAGCCAATCTTCAAGCTCCCCGCCGGAATTTTCATTAGTATTGTTCAAGATTACTTTCTGGTGCCAGAGAAGAAGAACACTTGTGGATCTATCATGTATAGACGGAATTAGAACTTCAACCTTTGTTGGGATGAGAATCTATATAGGGGTTTGATAGGGGGAAAAAAAAAAAAGGGAGGGGACGGCAAATTTGTAATATTTGTGATTAAAAGCCTGACTTGGGTTGGTTCTGGTTGTTTCAGTTTAAGGCTTGCATAGCAAAAAATAATTTAAGCATATCCAAATTTTGGAAAATGATCTAATGAACATCCCTTCTTGTCTCAAAAAAGAAAATAAGTTAACCATTAGAACTAAAAGAATTGAAAAATGATTCCCAGGAGAAGAGATGAGATGATAATGCATGTTTTAAGATTTCCTGGTTCATTGCTTTCAGCATGAATTGAAGGTTTAGATGTTACATAAATTTTCGAATATGCTTCTCCATTCAAACTTGAATATACAGGAGGTTTTGGGATGAGTGACGTTGTTGCAAGGCAGTTGGGGACGATGACTCCGGTTAGAATATCAAGAACCCATCTCTGTGGTAGTTGTTTGGATTTCTTTTTCTCGTTAGCTTTCTTGGATTATTAACTGTGTAGAAAATGAACTTGGGTCTAACTCATTCCTTCAAAATGTACTTTAAGAGGGGGAGGATTGCCCAATCCTTATAAAGAACAAATTTGCTCACTAGCTAGTCGATGTGGGATTTCAACACCCCTCACGGTCAGGGCTGGACATCTGGACCTTGAAAATGATGGGGCCCAACATCGAACTAAGTGACTCTGATATCATGTAGAAAATGGACTTGGGCCTAAATCATTCCCTCAAAAGGTACCTTAAGAGGGGGAGAATTGCTCAATCCTTATAAAGAACAAATTTACTCACTAGCTAGTTGATGTGGGTTTTCAACAAAATGTGGTACCACTAAGAAAGGTAATCCAAAAATTCACACTTTCTGCTATTGGAATGGAATTCTCACGTCTTTTTAGTTTTCAGATAATGGTCATAGACTTCAAGCTGATTTATCCGTTGTGATTCTCAATTTCTGCAACTCCAAAGACTCAGATTTTTTCTCCCAATTTGGAGAAAATCTCAGGATTTAAAAATGAAAATGGATATGAGTTTGTCAAAATTAGGTGGTGATCTTGGGATATTGGAAAATTAAGGTGAGAGGGAAGAAGAAAATGATGAATGAAGAAGAAAGAAGATTTTTTCCCAAAATACCCTTCAATTTTGGTGTTTTTCATTTAAGTTTTTGTTGACTGGCTGTTGACTGTAATTTTTGTGGACGGTAGGACCATTATCGCCAAACGCAAATTATTTAAGGTTCTAAAAATAAAAAAAATAAAAAAATCAAGGATCATTACCGCCAATCATATAATGTTACAGGACGAAATTCACCAATTTGCCTTATTTTTTTATAAAAAGAAAGAGTAAACTCAAAATATCGATCAAACTAAGAAGAACCAAAAAAACCCAATTGCATATTTTTCCAAGGTTGTTAAAAACGCGATTCTACGTAGACTCGGAGGAGGGGTGTAGAATTGCAAACTCATAAATCGTAAAATAAATCATAAAATCGTATCGAGAAATAGATATATATATATATATATATATATATATATATATATATATATATATATATATATATATATATATAGCCATAATTAACATATAAATTATATCATATGATCCAGCAATATGAAAAAAAAAAATCATTAAAGATAGTTTCACAAGTTGTTTTCAAAAGACAATAACGCAACAAAGTTCACAATAAAGAACTTACAAGTATTTCAAAATATATAAATGCGACTATACATAATTCTTAACTTATAACAACCCCATATGAACCAAGTTACAGATGATCAATTAAATCAATCCCGTCTCGAACAATAGTGAGGCCCTGTGCTAATTACCAAAGTTAGACCATTCAATTTTTTTTTTTTTAAAAAGTATAAATTATAAAAAAATGTCAAAGACTCAAGTTTCAAGAGTGTAAACAATCATAATATCGAGTGGAGATATAGTGATTTTGTTTTTAATATGTTAGGTGTTTTTTTAATATAAAAAAAAATTGGGCCCCAAAAAATGAGAGGCCCAAATTTTGAGTGGAGATATAATGAATTTGTTTTTTTTTAATATGTTAAGTAATTTTCTTTTTTTAAATTTGGGGACCCATAAAATGAGATGCCCAAAACTTTGAGTGGAGATATAGTGAGTTTTTTTTTTTTAATATGTTAAGTGATTTATTTTAAAATTTTGGGGCCCCATAAAATGAGAGGTCCGATTCTATATGACACATTGGGCCTGTACAGAGTCGGGCCTGAATTAAATAGTCTTGTTTCCTCAACTAGAGATGATATTAAAACCGTTATGTAATCTGTCGTTAGATTCCGTAGGTATTCGGTAGGTACCGAAAAATATAGCGACAGAATAGTTACCGTTTATGTATCGGTTTGAGTTGGTCAACGGGACCGATATGACCGACTAGTTAGCGACGGTCCCTTTTTTTCATTATCCGTTCGGTCGTTATTTTAGTAACTGATTATTTCCGTCGCTATTTTCGGTAGCTAAATAACTGTTTTCTTGTAGTGTAGTCTTATCCAACCCCAGAAACTCAGGAATAACATAATTTTTTTTTCCAAATGAAACAGTATAAGCTAATAGGGGAAAGGTAAACTTTTATTTATGAATAAAGAAGTACTCAAGAACCAAATAATTATAATTCCAGCCTTTATATCATCCCTTTTATGGTTTCCCCTGAATCATCTAAACCCTTCACCTTTCAATTACTATTATTTTTTTAAAATATTTTTATTATTTTCAGGTTAGAAAATTATATTTCTAAAAAAAAAAAGGTTAAAAAATTATAATTCCTGAATATATTTAGATCAATAAATGTCCAAAAGGGTAAACAAAGTAATCTCCACAAAATTAATTCTAATTAATCACACACTAAATGTTCATACAAGTAAAAATCAAAGAAAAAGAAATATGCATGTGAGTATACATGTTAATTCAGCAAAGGGAACTCACCTAAAAAAATATGTAGAACAAAGAGAATTTATCATAGAAGCAAGCATTTGAATCGATGAGGAAGAGGAAATGTATCGTGCTTGAAAATGGATACAGGTAGGTTGAAAAGTTTGAACGAATTTGAAATACGTTTTATTATTCAAATTAGGTGACCCGAACCGACCATAAATAATAATAACCCGAACCAATATACTATTTTGTAGACTCGGTAAAAACGTAAGTTTCAACGTTTTTACGATTCAATTCAGCAATTCTAATCCCTTTTTACTAGATTGCAATTCTACTCACAATTCAACACATTTTGCTTTAGTATAATAGTAGAATCGTACGATTGTACAATTAAATTCACGATTTTAATAACACTGGTCTTATCTTTTGAGTTTTGACCACAGTAGAAACTTGTCCAAGATGAGAACTTTGACCAGCAAGAATCTTCTTTTTCTTTTCTCTTGAAGGGTGAACCAAATTAGTTTGGGTTTGGTTTGGTTTGATCTGATCTCAAACTCAAACCTCAAACCAGATTTGGATAGAGACCTAAGAGATCTGCATATAACTCATATATTTTGACCCAACTATCCAATCCGGGTGGATATAACCCAAGAATACTATTTAAATTTCCCTTTTATTTTATTTTAGCAATAGCTGTATAGGTTGGATTTTTAACAATAAATAATTTCAAAATTCACGTCCAATCAAACAAAGCTCACAGATTCTTCAATTTTTAGCAACAGCTGTATAGATTGGTTTTTGAAGAATAAATAATATCAAAATTCGCCTTCAATGGAACGAAGCTCACAGCTTTTTTTTTGCTTTTTTTGTTTGTTTGTGCAGAGCTGTATAAGTTGTTTTTTTATAAATAATTATGGAATGGTTACTTTTGGCAGAATGTTGACATTTGGTTATTGTTGGGTTATATCCATCCGGGTCGCATAGTAATTTGGGTAAAAAATATGGGCTAATTCAAATTTCTTGAATCTATCCAAATTATTTGGGATTTGAGTTTGAGATCAAATCAAACCAAACTCAGATCAGACCTTGTCCAAGCACAAGCATTTGTTCCGTCTCACTAAACCATTTCTTGCGCAATCAAGATTTGGTCAGTCACCGTAAGTTCACGTGCTGGTATATACAATGTTGGGATATTTTGTTTCTTCTTAAATTAGAGAAGAGATTGGATTCCGCAACATTTAAATCGAATGTTACATCATATTGTCAGCTACTTTGATAAGTGTTGACAAATTGAAACTTAGTATATCAAGTACACCAAGGACGAAGCCAGAAATTTTAGGTTGTGGGGGCGAATAACTGCAGCCGAACTACATATAAAAACTTCAAAAAAAATGTTGGAGACGAATTTGATTAAATATTCCGAATTACATATAAAATTTAATATATTTAATAATATTTTTAAAAATCTCGGGGACGACTACCCCACCCGTCCCCTTGTCTTTGTCCCTAAAGTACACTACGTATTCTAAAATACATTAAACAATGTATATGATATAATATTGATACACAAACTTTTTAAACATTCTTTTGTTAAACTAATATGATAGATTACCTCTTTGTTGTATACCAAAACCAGTACGTATTCCCTCTATTTCTTAATATATAGTTTGAAATCTTAAATTTCCAAATTCTATATGTTTAAATATATTGAGTCATACATCGATTTTTATATGTTTAAATTCAATGGAGACTTTGAATAGAGCTCCTTTGAAAAGAAGAAAAAAAAGGATTTGGAATAGAAGTATCTATACCTACGGGCGCCTATATATCATTTTTGGCCCAATAAATTATTTGAATATTTATAAAATAGACTCGTAACAAATATCATAGAGTTTCCGTTGTCATCGAAGAAGGATTATAGTAACTAAACTATCTTACTTGTCGTTGAGATATTGATATAGTGATCACGGCTGATGACTCATAATGTATAAATAATGAATTCGAATACCCCTTTTTACTTTTTAAATCATCATATTTATTATAATAGATATATTCACCTCAATAAATAATTTTTTTTTAAAAGAAAATACATCTTATCCCCCTAAAAAAACAACTAAACTATCTTAATATTGTATAAAAATACAATTATTTGTAAAGGCATATTATTTTTCTTAAAAAGTGCTATATGTTAGATAGGACTCGGGTGAAAAAGTATTATCTTGATGTAAAAATTCTAATCTCATATCTATGTCGAATAATTTATATATCCTTTATAGGAGCCCACAAAGATTTTACTTGAGAGGAGAAATTCAAAATGTTTAGCTACATAGTTTATGACAGCCCGGCTCCTATGCGGAACAGGAAAAATTTCGCACAGTGCAAAATAATTTGGGTCGTCGGATGATAGTTTTAACAGCCCATATTTGAAGAGAGAAAATTTTTTATCTGGACCGTTCAAAGCGATCATTCGACGGCCCATATTGTTCCAGACGATGCGAAACTTTTTCTGTTCCGCATAAGAGCCGGAGTGAGTTTGTGAATGATATCAATTTGGCAGTCTGGCGTATGTAATGTTCTCTCTATAACATTTCTATTTTAAAAAAAATTATTTGTATATTCTAAATCATAAAAGTTAAATCCTAAACTGGTATAAACGATAAATCCTAATTTAATTTAATTTGAACCTTCATATTATATATTAGGGGTGTTCAGAAAAAATCGAAACCGATCAATTCAAACTGATTTTTCGGTTTCAGTAGTGTAATAGATTAGTTTCGGTTTGGACAAAATTAAAACCGAATTTTCGCTTTGATTTAAAAAAATTATAATCCAAACCGAATATATATATTTTTCTTTTTTCTCTTTTTTTCCCCTTCGGGTCAATAGTGGTTCCCCACTTCCCCCAGCATGTCTCGAACCCGAACCGAATATATATAGAACTCTTTAGTAATAAAACATACTCCCTCCATTCCTAAATATAAGACTCTTTAGACAATTTTAAAAAATTAAGGAACTTGTCATTTTCACCAAAAGTTTCAATATTACCCCTCTCTCCCACTTCTATAGCATAAGAAAAGAAAGGAAGAATAGGGATGGCAGAGGCGGCAAATAAAAGAAATTTTGAGGGTATAATTGGAATAAATTGTTGACAACTAATAAAAGAACCTTAAACGACAATTAATTTGGATACCTATAAATCTCCTAAACGACAATTAAATGGGAATGGAGGGAGTATTTAATTTCTTATTTATGCAATGACTTACAAGTTCTTTAAAGGCTAAAAAATAGAATAAGGAGTCATCGATTGATACGTGATTTTAGATTCAGATGGAGCTTTTATTTTATTTTGAACTAGTACTGGTGTAATTTTTGTATTTTTATATTTTTTTTCCTTATTTTCTTATAGGACAATTTTGCAGTAATTTATTTATAGTTCAAGAATCAAAATTAAGAATTTATATTTCATTAATTTGTTTTATTTATTGTGTTTACTTTGTGGAAAAATACACATATTTCTTTATATTTTTAACAGTTAATTAATTATACAAATAATATTTTGTTCTATTTTTACTTTATAATCAATGTATTTTGTTTCTTATCAAAAACCGAATAACTAAACCAAACCAAACCGATACAAGATGAATGCATCGGTTTGAGATTTTGAATTGGTTTCAAAATTTTCAAACCAAATATTTCAGTTTGGTTTAAAAAATATTCAAAATCCAACCAAACCGAACCATGAACACCCCTATAAAATATTTTGATAACTATTTTATGTTTGGGAAGATATTTGTTTCATGATTTTTACCTCTTTCTTCTTACATAAGCAATGGCAGAAGCATATATCAAAAATCACTGTGTCTCTGCACAACTTACTACGGCCCCTACATTTAAATACAAGACCTGCAGTAAATTGCGATGGAATGATCCATTGCACAAGTCTTAATAATACATCTTCTTTGAAACCATTATAGCAAAATCTCATCCTGTAAATATCACTTTTATCAAAAAGTTACTGCCTTGCGGACTTCATCACTTTTATCTTTGGTTGATACCTTTTTTCAAGATTTTATGCCTTATGAAAGATTACAAATCCTTTACTAGCGACTAACCATGCATATAGCTTTTTTGAAAGGCAAAAAATCATCTGTCCCCGTTATGTGTTTCCTTCTGTGTCTTCACGAATAGATATTTGACACGTGTATATTTTTTTTCCTGTGGCTTCCACTATCTATTTTAGGTTATAATTTTTTAATTAAAAATTTAATACATGTCATTTTCTTATTGGTAGGATATGGAAAGGGGACACCAAATATGGACAGTGTATTCCTAGCCCTTTTAAAATAAGCAAAGAAATTTAGTGATTCTACTACATATCCTAGGTTAAAACCGGTGAAAATCTTCCAAGTCATTCTCTATCTATTAATAATAAAAATGACATGTGCCATTTTTTTATATAAAAATGTATATCATAAAAAAATGGTGGAACATGCAAAGAAAAGTAAATACATGACGATTATCTATTAATGTGACAGAAAATCGGGACAAAATATTTGTTTTGGGTGGGTTAAAACATTTTCATAACACCTTCCCTACCTCATTATGGGAAATGTTGGAGGGTGTACCTAACCTATTGGGTCATGATTTTACGCCCTACTCATATTATTTTTAGAGCCTTCAATATACATGTAAGCCCCTAAAGAATAGTGTGAGTGTCGTAAGCCCCTAAAGAATAGTGTGAGTGTCGTGCCGCTAGTTCTTTAATTCCTCATGATCTCTGACTCGGTATGATTTCGATGATGCCGCTAATTGATCGTGTCATAATCTCCCCCGCTCTCCAGATTCAGTCACCGGAAATTTAGCCGACCATGGCTTTGATACCAAAAGACCTAGTAGTTAAAGAAATCATGCCAACCCCACCTCCAAATGAGGAGAAATTATTAGTTGTACTTTACATTAGTTTTGTTTCGAGTCCGCATTTCAAATCCGCCTTTGTAGGGTTGGTAGGAGGAGGGTGGGTTTTGAGATGAGATTCAAAATCTTTGGAGAATAAACAAAGCCTCCAGACTTGGCGTCTACAATAATCCCATGCCACTGGGTTCTCCTAGCAGATCAACAGAGGTGTCACCAGGCTTTATATCTTTCCCGAATATGAATCAGAGGTGAAACGGGAATAGGGTTTGATGTTGGAGCTGGTCTCTTTTTGTGAAGAAAGACAGCTGCAGTTCCTTCAACTAAGTTCTCCTGATGAAGTTATCACAGTACTCAAAGAACATTTTTTAGGAACCAACTAATCGGTCTACCTCCCATTTTCCTTCATTAATTATGATAGTTTTAATTGAAATCCATCATTCTCCTGACCATTAGAATTCAGGGGTAAAACACACAAGATCAACAAAATAATAATAAAATAAAATAAAATAGATAAAACACCTAATACACAGTGACGGATCTAGGAATTATAGTCACCTGGGGGGCATTTGTCTATAAAACATATATATTCTTACTATATAATAATTTTTCCATTTTATAAAATAAGTTGTTACTAACATAGAAACTTTATATTACTAACAACTTATATTATAAAATAGAAGAATTATATCGTATCAAATTAGAATTTAATCTTAACATGCAAAGACACATTATAACCACTTTTAAATTGTAGACAATAACAAAAATAAAAACCAAGAGATCAGTTGTGATGGGCGAAAGAATTTTGCCAGACACAAACTTGGAACCTGAACGTAATTTACAATGTCATTTTTGCAATTATGCTGTTATTGCTGTAATTGAGGTGATGACTTAAAATTTTATGATGAGATCTAAGATTTGTTGTAATATTTTTAAATTTTATTTCAATAATATTATTCTTTGAACGAGTTTTTAACAGAGAATGAAATACTACCTTATTAGTTTTTTAAAAAAAATTAATTTATACCAATACGAAAAAATTGATATGGAAAGCTGAATTTTTTTTCTGTGAAACCCCAGCTGAATAACTAGATACAAATTGGTATAGTATAAACTATAAAAAATAACTGATATTTAATAGGAATATGGGAAATTATGAAAGAAAAGAGTGGAGCCTTTTTTGTGATTGGGACACCAAATATTTAAAAGTGGGATCATTATTACATATATCACAAATTCATCACTACTAAAAAAAATCTTCCTCATGCCCCCACTCATAGTAAAGTGGATCCGTCTCTGCGAATACATAACTAAAATTGTCACACTCGTGTCCTTTTGAAGACTAAACTTGAAGAAGAAACTCAATCTTTCAACTCCTTTAAACTTTCTATTCATGCTTGACCAAAGTGCACATGTAAATTCTATTTTAATTTATTCTTTCATTATTCCACTGCGACATATTCTATTATTTTACCCAATCAAAATCATCAGAATATTTGAATTTGATGCTAATTAGCAGTAAACTACAGATTCAATATCTCTTTGAATATAATATACTATGAAGATTTAGTCGAACAATCGAATTTCATTACAAATTTGAAGAAGCTTCTAAGTTTTACTACCCCCATTCCTAAATATAAAATTTCATTACATGTTGCGAAAAATTAAGGAATAAAAAATTAAGATGTTTTTGTAATAAAAATATCAATATTACTCTCTTAAATAGAATTAGTGGTATCCAAGTCATATTTAAGAGAGTAATATTAACATTTTAATTACAAAAACATATTAATTTTTACTTTCTTAATTTTCGCAACATGTAATGAAATTATTATATTTAGGAATGGAGGGAGTATTCTTTATTAAAAAACTATTTTATCACACCGTCATATTACAACCTATATAAGTGTAATACTTCTCCAGCCCAAATCATTTAAAATATCAAACCAACAAACAATAACGTTAAAATTTTAGATAGACATATATTAGCATATATGGAAAGGTCAAATAAGGGTAAGGCCATGCAAGAGAAGAAGGAAGAGATAGACAAGAATGAGGTTAAGTTCCGAGGCGTCCGGAGGCGGCCATGGGGCAAATACGCGGCGGAGATACGTGATCCGACACGTCAAAGTGCTAGACTTTGGCTAGGTACATTTGATTCTGCTGAGGAGGCCGCCCGAGCTTATGATAAAGCTGCATTTGACCTAAGAGGTCATCTTGCTGTCTTGAATTTTCCCTAACGAATATTATTCTAAGCTTACTTGCCCACCACCTTATTATCCGTATACATCGTCATCCTCGTCCTCATCCTCATCCTCATCGCGATTTCCTAGTACTTATCAGAGCTATGGGAGAGGAAATAATTCGTCAACCGGACAAGAGAAACAAATTATTGAATTTGAATGTTTGGATGATAGTTTGTTGGATGAACTTCTTGAATCAGAAGAGATGAGGAAGAAGAAAGGAAAGTGAAATTTTGTCATTTAAAAGTGATGGGCTTGATGTAACTTTAATTTTTTTCTCCACTTGTTTTTAACTTATAGTTTCTTGTTTTTATTAGCTTCCTTTTGGTAAATAACTGGGATGAAGAATTTTTTTATTCCTCATTTTCCAGTAATGAAATGAACTAAGTTCTAATTATCTAAGTTCTAATTTTCTTCACTAGTTGAATTATTGAATTTTTATGGCATTTGAAATTCCCTAGTTTGATTCCCATTCTAACATGAAATTACTCCCACCATTCCATAATATATGTTGTTTATGACATGTAATTAAAAGTAAGGAAGAAAAAAATAAGTTAATTTGTTAATTAAAATATCAATATTACTCTCTTAAATAGGACTTGTATACCCATAATTCTATTTAAAAGAGTAATATTGATATTTTGATTTAAAAAATACATTATTTTTTACTTCCTTAATTTTCGCTGCATTTCCTAAACGACTTATATTATGGAATGGAGGGAGTATATTGATACCTTCTGGTTTGCAAAACCATTTACATATTATTGGATTTTCAGAGATTGAATTCTCCCCAAATGCATTGCTAAAAGGGAAAAGAGAACCAAAAGTGATAATAATAATAATAATAATAATAATAATAATAATATCATATCGCTGATAATCTATGCATGTAGGGGGGGGGGGGGGATGAGGTTTGGATGAGAATGAAAAGGATCAACAAATTGCAACAGGTACAAACAAATTACTTAATTGAATGTGACAAAGTGATAGCATAGTTGGTTATTAAGTATCGGTTATCAGACCATATGTCGTGGATTATAATCACATATCATATGGCCTCCCGATGTATATCCGGTCCTCCCTAATCCATTTACATATATATTATTGGATTTTCAGATATTTGAATTCTCCCCAAATGCATTGCTAAAGGCAAAAGCGAATGAAGAAGATTCAATGGTAATCTATGCATGAAAAGGAAATAAAGAAAAGAAAAGAATGGGGTTTGGCTGGGAAAGGAAATAAACAACAATTTGCAACTGGCAGAGACAAACTGCATAATTGAATGTGACAATGGGCAAGTTCAATTGGTTAGAAACAACACTTATTGGACCATATGTCCAAATTTAAATTACATCTCGTATAGCCAATATTTATTGGATTATGTTGGAAATAAATATGTAAAACATGCTATAATTTGTATTAGGAAAGTATATATCTTGTGAATATTTAGTAGAGATCTTTTCCTTAATTAAGAGTTCTTGTAACTATATAAGGAGGTGTTGCTCCTATGATTATTTATCAAAAACATATATATTTTTCCTACATGGTATCAGAGCGAAAAGCCTAAACTATCCCTCTGTTTTTTTTTTTACTCTTTAATACCCATTCTTTAATCATCCTCATCATCTATCATGGCTGATCAAAAGCCTACCACGGTATCTAGTGGATTTCACCGAAACTTTTGTTCCAGTTGCTAAATTGACCACGGTGTGATGTTTGTTGGCATTAGTAGCAACTCTAGGTTGGAATATGTTTCAACTAGATGTTAACAATGCATTTTTAAACGGTGATCTCAATGAGGAAATATACATGGTGCCACTGCCGGGTCTTAAAACTCCTAAGCCAAATCAATATTGTCGTCTAAAAAAGACTATTTATGGTCTCCGCCAAGCTGGACGAAATTGGGCAGAAAAATTGGCTTCTACTTTGAAGGAGTTTAGATTCAAACAATCTCCATATGATCACTCTCTTTTCTTGTATAAACAAGGGAACACTGTACTAATCCTTCTTGTGTATGTAGATGATATTCTCATTACAGGTAGTGATGTTAAAAAAATTGAGGCCCTCAAAAGGTACTTGAATGGAAAATTTAAAATCAAGGATTTGGGCAAACTAAAGTATTTTTTGGGCATAGAAGTGGCTCATTCTTCGCAAGGATTGTTTCTTTGTCAAAGAAAATATGCATTAGACATCCTCAAAGAGTGTGGACTTACTGGTACTTGTCCAATCTCAACTCCCTTGGAACAGCAACATAAACTATCAAATGAGAGCGGTAATTTGCTTAAAGATCCAGGCAGATATAGGAGATTGGTAGGCAGACTATTGTATCTCACAATTACAAGGCCAGATATTGCTTATGTGGTTCATGCCCTCAGTCAATTTATGCAAGATCCTAGAAGACGACATTGGGAATCCGCTTTAAGAGTGGATCGTTACATTAAGAACAATCCAGGAAGAGGTATCATATTACCAAGGAATAATCCCAATCTCGGCCTTGTAGCTTACTGCGATTCAGATTGAGCAGTATGTCCTATGACAAGAAGGTCAATTACTGGTTACTTTATAAAATTGGGTAATGCGCCAATATCTTGGAAGTCTAAGAAACAGGCAGTTGTGTCTAGGTCTTCAGCAGAAGCAGAATACAGGGCAATGACAAACACCGCAAGCGAACTTGTTTGGCTTCAAGGTTTGTTCAAATTTCTTGGAGTAACATTGGGTCCAGCGCAACTATATTGTGATGATCGATCCCGCTTTACATATAGCGGCGAATCCAGTCTTTCATGAGCGCACCAAACACATTGAGATTGACTGCCACTTCGTTCGAGAAAAGATTCAGTCAGGCACTCTTGTTACTTGTCACATTGGCACCAAGGATCAAGTGGCGGATGTCTTAACAAAGGCTTTGGGATGCAGACAATTTACATATTTAGTGAGCAAGTTGGGTGTTCATGATTCTCACACTTCAACTTGAGGGGGAGTGTTGGAAATAAATATGTAAAACATGCTATAATTTGTAGGGAAATCAGCCTGTTTAGTCCCCCAGGAATTTTCGGTTAGCCTGTATAGTCCCCAATGTTTAATTTCAGCCTGTAAAGTCCCCCAGGAATTTTTGGTCAGCCTATAAAGTCCCTTACCTATTTAATTTCAGCCCTGTAAAGTCCCTTATCTATTTACATGTTGCATATAGAGGTTCCACCGCCTCTTCGCGACGTGACTAGGTAAGGGGACTTTACAAGTCGAACGAAAATTTCTGGGGGACTTTACAGTGCTGAAATTAAACATTAGGGGACTTTACAGGCTGAACAAAATTCCCTGGGGGACTTTACAGCTGACCGAAACTTCCTGGGGGATTTTACAGGCTGAAATTAAACATTGGGGACTATACAGGCTAACCGAAAATTCCTGGGGGACTAAACAGGCCAATTTCCCTAATTTGTATTAGGAAAGTATATATCTTGTGAATATTTAGTAGAGATATTTTCCTTAATTAAGAGTTCTTGTAACTATATAAAGAGGTATTGCTCCTATGATTATTTATCAAAAACATATATATTTTTCCTACAGATTATAAAACCTGAAGTACTGAACACGAACCCACACTTATTTAGAGGCGTTGCCAAAGTTTTTTTTTGGGTTCCTATTTTTAGACCGTCCACATAAAATTATAATTAGGGATGCATTTCTTTTATAAATAGTCAACTTATGTAACATTAACTTGTGTATCTCGGTAGAGTGAAATATCATGTCTTCGCAGCCCCCTAGAGTCCTAGACGTATTCCTTAACGAATTGGGTTAACAATTTCGTGTCTTTCATTATCATTTTCGATCTCATTTCTCTCTCATTATTGCAGTTTATTTCCTAACATATCTTTTTTTCCAAAACTGCTTAATTGAATGGAATTAAGAATCACCTTTCTATTTGCTTTTCAATATTTGGATGATCTGATGAAGAATATGAAACGTAAGAAGAAATAGAATAAAGGTTAAGATCATCCATGGATTTGATAAAGAAATAGTAAAAAGGTTTGACTTGAACAAGGAAATATTTCCAGACCATAATCTCAAAATCAACTCCATCCACATATTAATCATAAAAAATGAGTTATCCTAAAACTAATCTTATCTTAAATCCTCTTTTTTTCAAGATTATATTGCCTAAATAAGAAAGGCATAAAGAAAAATTATCAAGATTCTAATGTACCATAATTACCATGTGAAAAATAGAAAGAAGCTTATCCATTAGTATTAACACTTAGATTTGATGCCATTTCAAGCATTTATGGCAGAGATTTTGTACAAGTGCTCCAACTTGAACTTTCCAAAAACCTATGTATAGTGTCTAAATCTCTAGCAGCATAGACAATGTACTATACTCCACTCTCTAAATTCCGTTATGAATCCAGTTCGTGTCTCCAAACATGGATCTTGTGGTTTATAGTTCACAATCAGCGTGTTCATGAAAGATTTGTGTGTTGACGTTGACTGTGTTCATAACAAGACTAATTATGACCGATAATAAGGTTTAAGATCATCTGTCTTTATTCTCTGTGTATAACAACCTTACCAAGGGTGAAAAGGGAGTCTATAAATTAACTATACAGTAATATTTTTTTTATGCTTTCCAAGATACGTAATCGTGGTATCTGGAATTAGTCTCAATCAACTAATTGCTATAATTGCATTAAGTGGATTTATTATTGCAATGAGGTTTTAAGAAGGGCACAATATTCTAATTAATTGTAGTATAGATTTTGTGCTTTCAAAGATACAAATGGTCGGATATGGAATCCTTGAAGAAAATAAAGCCACAAAGCATCAAATGGATACATTGCAAAGAGAGCTTAATTACAGTGGGAAGAATGGAGAAATTTTATTTTGGTAGGTGAGAAGTTTAAAACTTATATACAACTCAAAAAATACAATACACGTAGGTTAAAAAGTCAATTCTTTTTCCTATGAATTTGCACTTTTGGCTTACGTGCATTTATTCATTGGCTTAAATGTAAATTTTAAACTTACTCACATATCAAGATAAAACTTCTCGGAAGAATGGGGAAGATATTATATTTTTGAGGGAATATACCAGACCTACTCGATGATAAATAGGTTCATGTTCTATGTTGTAGCTGCAAAAACTTCAAGATTGATGATGAAGTGCAGTGGCGGCTAACAGGGAGTTCAAAGTGATCGACCGCATAGGGCCTCCAAAAATCCGAAACCTCAAAAAAAAATTTGACTTCTGCACTCGGGGAGTTTCTAACTTCTACACTCGGGGCACATGTTAGTTTTGACAAAATAGTATATTTTGATGATTAGTATAAGATCTACTGCAAAATCTTATAAATGTTTAGTCGTATAAAACACTTTTCATATATACATCATTACATCATTGTATCCAAATTCACCCGGGTGAATAATAATATGTAATCTACAATCATAGGATAAGATTATGATGCTGTTAATCGTCCAATTATTATAATTAGTCCTTGCATTTGAATACTTAATGAACGACTTTTGCGATTTATATTTGATGTGGTCAAATTCATTTGAATCCTATATAGGCTTTCCAATCTCCAACCCAATTTTAATACTGCAAAGTTAAAACCATTCTGCAGTCAACGCTGCTCAAAATGTCTGGTCAATTAAAAAACAAGGTACAAAATATAAGGTGTTTTAAACTCGATATTATTATTATTATTATTATTATTATTATTATTATTATTTATTTATTTTTAGATCCTCCAAAGAAATTCATATTGGTCAATTCAAAATGTAAGCATTTGAATAAAAATAAGAATTGATCTTCAAGAATTGTAGATGGCTTAAATAGAAAATTAGTTTCCCAAGAGTATTTACAAAATCTTGACTACATTTTGGAGAGAACTATATCATTAAGATCTTGATTGTACAGCATCATATTCATACGCAAAAATATATGCATAATTAATAAAGTAATTAAATCCTATGTAAATCTTTGCTAAGTTTGCAGTTGAAAAAGAAACATCGAACCTTAAGAAGTAAAAAAGTGTACATTGTTGTATGGGATAAACTCATTACGAGTACGGTGATCAAGGGTAGATCCAACAGTTGCATGTTGGGGCAAAAAATTCTCTGTTCCCATTATGTTTATATAGTAAATTCTAATTGGTTGGGGATAAGAATGGGGACAGAGAATTTTCACTTGCATGTTGGGGTGATAAATTTTGGCGGTTAGAGAAGGGGATTCATTTACACTACACTTTAAGGATTTTAAAAAATGTTAGGGACGGTCGTCAATTTTTGAATATGTCACCGTTTGTGAGTGTGAGAGTTTGATTTCCAACAAAAACAAGAATTTGCTAACTATTGGTGAGTCCTATAACACATTCAGCAATTTAACTCATCCATTATAACAATTTATTGTAGATTTTCTTTGATTGTAATGACTTTCTATTTCATTCTCATTGGTTAATGAAAAAAGATATCAGAAAAGGGTGAACATTTATAAGCATTCTCGCAATGTATTTTTGTGATCAAAAGTTTGATTAACCCTTGCTACATGCAAACTAAACTTTGACTGGGAAAAAATTCTTTGTCCCCGTTTTTTGTCCCGAATAGATATTTGCTACGTGTATATTTTTTCCCTATGGATAACACTATTTTCTATAATAAAAAATTAACACATGTCAATTTCTTATTGGTGGGACAAAGAATGGGACACCAAATGGGTATACAGAATTCATAGTCACTTGGACTTAGGCTTAACTTGGACTTAGGTAAAAAGTACTTCGAGTAAGAAGAATTGCACAAACCATATAAGTTATAAATATTCTTACAAACTGACTAATTTGATAATTGTATTATTTTATATATATATATAATCTCTAATATTCTCCAAGATTTTCGAATCCATACAACCATGGTCGATCCTCCCCGTCCCGTTGGGGGTGGCGCGTGGAACCGCAAGTCTTTTGCGGATATTCTCCAAAACTCACAGTCTCACATATCATGCACCACTGCCAATCTCGCCGCTTGATTCCTTCAAGGGCGAGCCATGCCTAACGATCGCGGAAGATGAACATTCTACACTTGAGGCTAGCGTGTGTATGAAAATTCTGGCGGAGATGCACGTCGCTGGAACTATTTAAGAAAAATCTTGGTCGGGTTGGATTCAAGGGCAGTTTTTGGGTGGGGTGGCTAAATAGCAACCATCTCATCATCCGTTTTAATCAAGAGGAAGATTATAGTCCATTTTGGCGGCGGGGCGAATGGAAATTCTGTAATCTATGGATGAGAGTTTTCAAATGGACGCTTGATTTCAATGTTCATGAGGAACCGTCAATAGTACCGGCATGGATTAGCTTTTGGGGTCTACCACTTCATTTTTTTACAAGGCTAAATTGTTTTCATTGGCAATGGTGGTGGGGATGCCTCTTGCATTCGATGAACCGACAACAAATCTCACTAAACCAAGTGTTTCGAGAGTCTGTGTTGAGTTGGATTTGTTGAAGGAATTACCCAATCGTATCTGGATCAAACACACGAAGACGGGTAAAGGATTTTGACAAGAAATTACGTATGATGATTTCTCGGAGTATTGCACGGGATGTAGGTCTTTGGTGCATTCGAGTACTCACTATCCTAAGGAGCAATTGCTGAGAAGAGAACAATGGCCGAGGCGGGAACTGAAACAGCCTAGACGGCTGGCTGAGAATCAACAGATTCAGGCGCCAGATTTGGGGAAGAGGGTTTCTGTTTTTTAGAGACTCCGGCCTGCCGCTAATGACATTCGGCCCCAAAGCCGGTTGGAGAAAGGGCTCTGGCTCGGGCACTGCCGTGGTAGAGCAGAATTCTTTGCCGGCGATGGCGGAGGAGATAATTGGGATGGCGGTTGTGGCTATCCAACAAAATCAGCCATTGGAAGATAATCTGTTGATAGAGGCGGGGATTGTGACAAAAATCCCACAAAATCAGCAACTGGTGGAGAATTCGCTGATGGAGTCGGAGATTGCGACGGAAATCCCACAAAATCCGTACAAGGATTTACAGGATCATCATCCACCGGTGGAGCAGATAATCGGGGCATTGCCTTAGTATGGCCCCCCAAATTTCATAAAGGTCATGACATGGCACCCAAAACTGGGGGAGTAACATTTTTGTCCAGAACGGAAGT
The DNA here is from genome assembly GCA_026122235.1 of Vinca minor. Taxonomy (NCBI): domain Eukaryota; kingdom Viridiplantae; phylum Streptophyta; class Magnoliopsida; order Gentianales; family Apocynaceae; genus Vinca; species Vinca minor. The sequence goes on from JAOCZM010000026.1 coordinate 7,029,563, forward strand.
GCCACTTCCGTCCTGGGGTCATAACAGAAGTTCCACTTCCGTCCTAACTGACGTGGCGGTTTTTCCCACGCGCATTGCCACGTGTCCAGGGCGGAAGCCCCACTTCCGTTATGACCCTAGGACGGAAGTGGCACTTCCGCTCGGCCTACTCCGTCTCGGCCTCCCGGTTTACTCTTCTTCTTTCCCCCCCACCGCGAACCTCCTTTTCTCTCCCAAAAAAAAAAGCTTCTTTCCCCCTGCCTCCCGCGGCAATAACCCCCCCTCCCACCGACGCCGCCGCTCCAGCCGCCTTCCATCATCCCCACCACCACACTCTCTCTCTCTCTCTCTCTCCCAAATTTTTAAAATTTGGAGGTATTATTTTTTTTTTAATTTTTTTTCCATAGTTTTAAAATTCAATTGCCGATTAAAAATGTATTTAATTTAATTGCAATTTTGTGAATTTGATATTTATGTATTTTAATTGCAATTTTGTGAATTTCATACTTATGTATTTTAATTGCAATTAATAGCTCCTTTTTCCTTAATTTCACTATTTGTCCTAAAATTTTTATATTTAGTAATGAAGTGAGTATCTAATTAAGTGAACATATTATTTATTTTTTTGAATTTTATATATTATTTAATAGAGAATTGGTGAATTTTTTGGTTTAGTATTTCACTTGCAATTTGGTGAAATTTATATCCTTATGATTTAAGTGCAAATTGGTTAATTTTATCCTTAAATTTTTTTTTTTTTTTTTGTGAATTGTTATTTTACGCATTTTTTATTGATAAAATCCCACTGTTTTTTTATAGATGGCTTTTCCGGCCCACCTTATGCCCGGTCCGTACGATCCCAGTGTGTTGAATAAACACACCTCACATAGATCACTTAGGATTTGGGGCGGGGATGTAGGCCTAGACAGAGGTTTGAAGGTCATTAGCTATGACGGGAGTTTTTTTTAGGCCTACCAACGCGAAGGCAACCTGAGAGTGCTAGAGCTTGTTAGCCCTAAGGGCGATCGAACTCGGTTTTTGATAATGGACAAACACTTGATGTTTGTGTCTAATGTTTATATCTTTGTGATAGAATATTGGAACATAGATTGGAAGCTCTAAGTACTTCAATCAAGCCATGATCGAGATTCAAAGTCATATCATTCAAGGCTCATCTATCAAGATTGAAGATTGAAGACTTAGGTTTGGTTAGATTAGCTTTGTTATTCATTAGTCGTTATCTTAAAGCTCTAACCAAAGCTATCATGAACATAAGCTCTATACTCTAGTCTTGCATGTTTTCATAAACACGTTTTCATAAATACTCTAGTCGTTTGAAAACGTGTTTATGAAAATATAACCACTAAAAAATATAGACCCCTAAAAAAAAAAAAAAAGTGTTTTTAGACAACACACTGCCAGTTGAGATCGGAAGTGTGACTTCCGTCCTGGGGCCAAGACGGAAGTCCCACTTCCATCCTGGATGACGTGGCAATGCACGTGAGGGAGTCTGGCACGTCATCCAGGACGTAAGTCCCACTTCCGTCTTGGCTTATGGACAAAAATGTTTCTCCCCATTTTTTGGGGGTCATGTCATGACCTTTATGAAATTTGGGGGCCATACTAAGGCAATCCCCCAGATAATCACGCCACAAGTAGTGGCGGGGATGGGGGACCAAACTGTGGCGGCGGAGCAGGCTGCTGTGGAAGCTCCAGAGGGCCAAGATCCACATAACGCGATGCCGGTTACAGAAACTTACAGTTTGGAAGCGATGCAGATGGCTGATGTGGATGACCAGTCTACCACGCCTACCCCGACCCGTGAATCTCTAGGCAATGATGGAAGGGAACTGGGTTTTGGGGAGAACTTGGGCAACCCAGAAGGGGCTGAATCGGGTCAGACAACACTTGCGGGCGAGGGAGTACCAAATGGACCAGCCTCAAGCGGCCCATCAAAGGGAGGGCCTATTGCCACTGGTCAGACTATATACGCTGGAGAGGGTGTACAAACTGGCCTATTGCCACTTGTTTGATCAGTTTGGAACCAATCCCACCGGGCTAATTTACGCACGCATTCTTTGCAGGGCTCATTTATTAAGAGGTAGGGTGAGAAGCCAATCACCAGATCGTAAGATTGGAACATTTGATTTGGACCCCGCAGAAATCACGCTAATTGTGCACGACAATGATATTGAACCAGAAAATGTCGAGGCCCGGTACACGAGGTCTATTGAAGCTGTGGATTATCAACGAGGAGATGATTTTGAAGATTTTACTTCTATCCGTTCACGTAAGAGTGAAATGAAAGTCAAAAAGACTTCTTCTGAACACCCTATGGAGACTAGATACAAGACGTTTAAGGGACGTTAATTTTATTTGGTTCCCCTTTGGGATTTTGAATAGACTACACCGATGTAGTACTGGATTTGTTTTCACATTTTATTCGAGGCTTCCCCCTCCTTGTAATTTTTTTTTTATTATTATTTTTGCTTCACCAGAGGAGGAGAATTATTGCCCCATGAACGAGGAGATACATGAATTGAACACGGGACCTCCGCCCCATGTTAGGATAGCCTTACCCACTTGGGCTATCCGATTCCTATCCCCTCCTTGTATACTTACCCATCAAAATCAATAAAGTAAACTAGTTTTATTTATAAAAAAAATAAATAAAAAAATAAAAAATTGATAATTGTCAATACACTCCGCTCCCACCCGAAATTGGACATTACAACATAAAGTAAATTTAAACATCTAAAAATTACAACATTAAATTAAATAACTTTAATATCATATTAAAAATTAACTCAAATACCTAAATTTTCGGGATTGCCAAATTCTAACTGTTCTCTCTTTCCTGGTTGATTTTCCTTAATTGGTAGGAACATTTTTATTGAGTCCGTAAGGGCAGTCCAGTTGGTTTCGGGTGGTAGATTGTACATAAGGACACAAGATTCAATATTTGCAACCGCAGTGTGAAAATTTCAATCTTTCAATGTGGGGATTGGCTTTTTGTGATGGTATAAGATAAGTCCTCTCACTTCGTCGGGTTGCTGAATCACTTTAATTTACATCATTTAAATTTTTTATCGGACTGAAGATTGAGAACTCTCTGGGCGTAACGCTTTTTGTGCACAAGAACATTTTTGTTGAAAAGAGATAAGGACCCATCAGAGCTTTTTGGATGCTGACAAACAAGTTTTCCTTTTCAACAAATGAAATGGTCAGCAGAAAGTCAAGTCTTTTAAACGACCACCAGCTATAGGATTTTATCCCACTTGTATACATTTTTTTTTTCTTTTTTAGTGAGGGGATGGGGATACAGGACCGAAGCCCTGAGTCATGACAACCTTTTTCACTGGAGCTATCAAATTCCCATTCTCACTTGTATACTTAAATAGCTGACAGAATTGGAAAATTCAATCATAAAAAAAATTCTTAATTAACTGGCTTTACCTTCTCCTTATATGAATTATTTATTGCTTACAATGATGATAATAGGAATAAGTGACTCGACATAACTGAAAGGAAGTAATTTCTTTCACAAGAGGACACATTTTTTTTTTTTAAATATATATCCAACTAGAACAATTTGTAGACCACAAATTATTGTACTATCGTCCTTCTACTAGTGAAAATAATCACTAGTGTAGAAGGGATGATTATTGACTTAGAATCTTCTATCATACCCTCCTATGACCAATCATACTAGTATTTAGTTGCCCCATATTTCTTTTAAGTTATTTTTTGGGAGAGATTAAGATTTTCATCAGTAACATCAAAATTAATTATCTCGATATAAAAAAATTATGAAAAAGTAAACGGCTAGTCATGAAACCCATATGTTAGTTTAAAAAACAGAACTTCATATATCAAGAACTCGAAAGAAAATTTATTTGAACGCACGACAACTTTTGAAAGATGGGATGAACCCATAAATAAAAAGTATGACAAATAAGCCTAGACCATCACTAATTCACCAACGAAAATTAGAAATGCAAATCTTAGTACCCATAATCGTACTAAATTACAAACAATACATTTCCCCCCTTTTTTTGGCTAGTAGTTACAAGCAATACATAGTCATGAGAGTCTTTTGCCATTTTCCAAAGACTAATTAAAACCATCGTTAATTACAAACTAAATAAAATGTCAAAGTTTACAACTTTACAAGAAAGCCAAAACTTTAATCTTTATTACCTCCATTTTCTAATATAACTCGTTTATGATATATAGCGAAAATTAAAAAGAAAAAAAATGTACTTCATTAGTCAAAATATCAACATTACCCTCTTAAATAGAACTTATATACCTACTAGTTCTATTTAAAAGAGTAATATTAATATTTTGATTACATTTTTTTTTTACTTCCTTAATTTTCACTGCATTTATAAACGACTTATATTATAGAATAAAGAGAGTATAAAAGAAGAACTAATGAACAAGGAAAATTAATTTGATTCTACTTCTTTTTTTCTCCATGTTCAAGAAGTTCCTCAAGAAGCTTATCATCATAATACTCGAACTCGAAAACTTCCTTCCCTTGATCATCATCATCATGTCCATCATTCATCAATGTCGATGAAGAAGACGAAGCAGAAGCGAAATGAGATGAACTAAATGGAAAATTATATTCTTCGGGGAAGTTAAGGATTGCCAAACTCCCTCTCATTGAATAAGCAGCTTTATCGTATGCTCTAGCAGCTTCCTCAGCTGTATTGAACGTTCCAAGCCAAACCCTAGTACCCTTCCTAGCCGAATCGCGTATCTCAGCCGCGTATTTCCCCCACGGCCGCTTCCTAACGCCTCTATACTTAATTTCTCCGCCACCATCTTTCTCATTCTGGCTATACTTTCCTCTGTTGCTTTGTCCTTCCATGTTAATTTTTTTTTCTCATGCAAGTTTTTGTGTTACTAGGTGACATGGCATATTTATATGAAAAAGAGAATTCAAAAAAGTGAAAAGGATAGTCAATAATTTTCCACGTGGAGGATCGTGTGATGGAGAGATGTCCACACGTGGTGAAGAACCTTCGATTTAGACCAAATTGAGTATTCAGTGTATTTGGATGGTCAACGTGATGGCTTTGGAACTTTTTTCCTTTTGGTATAACTTTTTATTTTTATTGATGTTATTCTCGTCGTTAATTATTGTGTTATCAATTTGATTGGAAAATAAATATAATTATTAATTTTTTTTAGGAAAGAAAAAAGAGAAGAATAATTTTAAAAAATTTGCTAAGTAAAAAGAATAATGAAAATTGTTTCCATGGGAAAACTGAATTTTTATTTAAATTAGACAAAATGACCTCAATAATCCTTAAACTATTATCGAAGACATAGTTAGGTCCCCGAAGTATTTTGACTTCTTATTAGGTCCTGGAACAATAATCGCGACTTTTAAATGGTCCCACCACTGATTTGGCTAGTTGTTTCTGGCCAAAAAAGCCACAAACTTAGCACGTGACTGATCACCCGGAGCAAAAATTGTCTATACTCATCACATGTGCCCAACCCAACCCCATATAAAAAAGAAAAAAAAACATAGTAAACTTCATATTCCCTATCTTCACTCTAAAAACCTATCACAAGAGAAGCATATTGTAGCTTGTCACCATGGTGAATAATGTATAATTAAAACCAGCTGGACGAATTTAAACCCAGTAAGAAAGTATTGGAAGTGTGCTAGAGTTGGGGTGAGTTAAAGACCCAACTTTTTCAAAATTTTCTGTGATTAAATCGAATTATTTTCTGTTAATTTCTGTAATATTTGTGTTTTTTTGCATTGACTCCTCAAGATTGTGGATTCTTTGAATGACATGGCCTTCCAATTAATGAGTGACAAAAGCACTAGGGTTGTTCGTTGGTCTTCTTCTTCTTTGGATAACACACCTCCATGCCATAATCCTTTGTTTTGTTGCAAAAATTTGAGGAAGAACAACTATGTTTAAGGGGATTAAAGGGAAAAATTATAAATTAGGGTTTTGGATTTGGGAATAATACGGTTGAAGAAGAAGGGATTTGAGATATTTAGGTTATGTTAACACGTGACATCAACGGTGGAATAAAAAGCTTAATTTTTTGGACCATTTTGCCCCGGGTGATCAATCAACTGTGAAGAACAGTTTTTTGCCGGAAACAACCGGCCAAATTGGTAGTGGGACCATTTAAAAGTCGTGGTTATTGTTCTAGGACCTAATAAGAAGTCGAAATACTTTGGGGACCTAACTATATCTTCGATAAAACTTTAAGGATTATTTAGGTCATTTTCCCTTTAAATTACATACGTAGTGCAGTCCGGTTCCTATGCGGAACAGCTTTTTTCCGTACGTGCGGAACAATTCCAGCCGTCGGATGAGATTTTTAACGGCCCATATCTGGAGAGAGAAAAGTTGCGGCTGGAGTTAAAAAATAAAAAAAATAAAAATTTCTCTCTTCATATCTGAACCGTTAGAAAATCTCATCCGACAGCTGAGATAGTGTCTCACAGTGCGGAACAAAAATCTGTTCCGCATAGGAGCCGGGACGTATGTAGTGGAGATGCTGATGGCGTCATTTGCTTACGTACTCAATTATGTATGCAGTGTTTGTGTCCAGATGTACAGCTTTTTGATGAATACCAAATGTACTGCTTCCACAAGAGGAATATGTCCATTCCTTCAAATTTGTACATTGGAGGTAGAGGCAAAAAATCCTCCGTCCCTGTGTATGTCTTCATTTATTTTCTCAACCAATCACAATTTATTATGTGTATATATAATTGAAAGAAATGTTTATACAGTAAATTCTGATTGGTTGAGGATAAGAATAAGGACATACACGGGAACGGAGGATTTTCACCCAGAGGTAGAAGTGTACAAGAACGTTCAAAGCGCATCAAACCACACTAACCGCACAAAACTGGAACCAATTATGCAGTTTTTATTTTTAATTAGTTTTATTATGGTTTGACAGAATTTCAAACTACAAATTTGATGCGATTTAAAATCTTTTGAAATCAAACTGCATTGCACCGCGTATATGTTATATATTTAATTTAGTATATTTTTAGTCTCTAAAAAAGAATTTTTTAGAGGTATTTCAAATGTGTCTTATTCTTTATAAATAAAATTGTTAAGATTAAGTACTTTATATACATAAAATAATAAATAAGGTGGTCAAAACATATATATATATATATATATATATATATATATATATATATATATATATATATATATATATATATATATATATATATATATATATATTACTCTCTTAAATAAGATTTATATAACACTAACTATATTTAAGAGATTTTGGATCAATATTTTAAATACACAAAAGTTTCTCTGGAACTCTCCCTCCTCCGAGCGGGGGCTACTCCCTAGTTTTTTCTAGGGTTTTCTACGCCGCCCTCGTGCGCATTTGTAGCTGGACGATGATTTCTATCATCTACCGTGCTCTCTACCTACCAATATCGCCATTAATCAACAAGAGTTTTGGATTCAAAATAGTTTCTATATACTCACTTTTGAACAATGGAATGGCTACAATGTTAAGTTTCTATTTTTGTGCTGCCGGACCGAAAGGCTTGGCACAAGGGATTTCGTTTTTAATCTCTGATTCTAGTATAAGCGAGAGTGAGACATCGCTGATTTTGGTTTAGCCGGACATGGCCTCTCGGATTACGGGAAGCCTGATATTAGGTGATTTTATGAGATTGCAGGTACCTGTGGAGGCGTCTGATCCCAGTCGAAATCTCGATTCTAGTGATGGATTAGTGATGAGGGAGGGGAAGATGTTGATGGGAACAATTTGGTTTGAGTTTTCTAAGGGCAACCGAGATGCAGGGTTTGAGTTGTGGTTCAAAGTAGTTGAGGGGAGGTCAGTTTTTTCAGGAAGAAAGTCGGCGATTGGTGGTTCCAGATGAGGGGGGCGTCGACCTATCAATCTGTCGAAATCGGGTCGGGTCTTCGATCCGTGGTTGAACCAATTTAAAACGGGATATACTTTTTGTTTTCTGGGTTGGGTTGTTGGGCCAGGGTATTGGATCTTAAATGGTGCTGAGACTGAAATGGTAAAAGGCTCTCACAATGATGAGAAGGAATCTGGGCTAGACCTTCACATTAGGCCCCTTAACGGGAGTGGATCGAATGCAGGCCCAATTTCTAACGGGTCTGGAGTTTCTGCTAGGTCACTCATACACGCCTATGGGCTGGACGATGAGGCTGCCCAAATTGGGCTCAACTCGAAAATTGCTAGTGGGTTTGGCTCTGGACCGGGTCCAATCACAATCTGGCCCCTTAATATAGAACCAATTTATAATAGGCTAAGAGAATTAGCAACCATCTCTAATATTTATAAAAATTGGCTGATTTTTCTCTGAAATTAAAATTGAGGACTCTGAATTCTCTCCAAATTGGAAGCATAGGCCTACGCTATTAGATGACGAACTTGTCGGATTGGAAGATATAGAGATTGAAGCTCAAAATGGATATTTTTGGATTGCTTCTAACTTGAGTACGGTGGAGGTCGCAGGTCGGCCCCACCAAGGCCAATGAGTTGCTTGATCTTGAATTGTTCGGGGATTCACAACACTTGGACAATTCAATCTTTTGCGTGCCTCACAAGAGCTCGCTTTCCTAATATTTTTTCCGTTTATATAATAAAGTTGTTGGCAGACTTCATGATTAATATCATGGTAGTATTAGGTTTTATTTTATGTTTTAAATTAGGATTTATTTCAAGTTTTTATGTAAGCAATCAAGGGGAGCGACCGTACCAAACTTGGATAAGCATCCCTCAAGATAGAGTTTTGTTGCAGAATGGTTTCGAATGGAGGATCGTGAAGCGGACGTTCTGTCCGTATCCGGCGTGGTCGCTGGCCAACTATCCTACGCGGTTTTCATCTGATCTCCCCTTCTAATTTTACGTGTTTTGAAAGTTTGCAGACAATAACTCTGGAAGTTGTGGAAGATCTCTGGTTTGTGTGTGACCTCGGTTTTGCTATTGCTTTTTTGGTAGTAGTGTCTGGTTATATGGTTATAGAATTTTGTACTATATGGCACTTATTCTCTAGATTTTTTTATGACCATGAGTCTTGTAATGTTCTAGCTCATTGGTTAGCTGGGATTTTTCTAAGGCTTGATGCCTCATTTCAAAGGGTAGGGGATCCATTGGAATTTCACTTCCCTCATGTAGTTCCTAATATCTATTAATGATATTAATTTCTTTTTAAAAAAAAAAAGTACTTTATATACTTCTATTTTCACTCTACTTTGTTGTGGTTGATTTAGAACACTTTATTTTTTGTAATTGCATTCAAATTATTAATTTTTTTCATACAAAATGAGAAAAAACAATAAAATATGTATCTTTTCGAGACTTTTAATAATCTATTTATTAAAAAAAATATTATTTGCTAGCTATATATATTGTGATATATTATACATAGAGTTTCAACTAATAGCTTATTGGTTCGTCATGACTTCTAATATACTAATATTTTGTGCTATTTACGAACTTTTTGTAAACAAAAAAAAAATGTTCAACATCACAAAACCACAAACTGTACTTTGAAGTTTTAATTTGTTTGATGCAGTTTCAAAATGAATAAATGGCTCTAATTAGACGTTAACAATTTTTACTTTTCTGTTTTTAGACATAAACTTTGTTTTTTGTGTACTAATGAACGTAAACAATTTATAGGATGCCCGATATGGAAAAAGTAGTAGATTCCGGTCAAAATTGACCACGTGCCGACAACGTGCCAGTTGGGGTAGGGATAAAATTGTCTATCTGAAAATATTTTGTTAGTAAATAGCCTTATTTGGACACCAACAATTTTATTTTATTTTTTTAGTCAAAAACTTTTTATTTGTACAACCATAAACAATTTTCAGGTTTCTATAATTAGAAATTGCCAAAGACCCGAAGTTGAGACAATATCAAACTGGAGTTGGTTTAGGTAAGAAAGAATAAAGAATGCAAACGTAACTCGGTAAATATTTGTGGCGAAAGAGGGAAGCAATTATTATTATTAAATGTGTGTAGCGATGAGTTGGATTAATTATCAATACTTATGAGTTTGGAGTGACGCCGTCTACTAATTTTTCTATATCGGGCATCCTATAAATTGTTTACGTTTATGAATATAAAAAAATAAAGTTTATGTATAAAAAGAAAAAGTAAAAATTATTAAAGTATAATTAAAAAAAAAATAAAAAATAAAAAGTCTAATTAGAGAATTCACTCTTACAAAATTTTCCAAACAGCAAAATTCAGTGCAGTTCGAAAATCCGGTAAACCCGCACTAAACCACACCGCGTACGCTCCTAATTGGAGATAAGTTTTTGTCTTTTTGGTGGAATAGTATTTTTTTTAACTTTTGAGTTGAGTTGAGATCAACTGCGGAAGAGTGAATGTCAACATAATAATTTCAATCAAAATGGGTAGAAATTGGTCGGAGAGTGTAAAACTATTGTCTATTTAGAGCACGTCTGTTACTTAGAGCACGTCTGTTACGACGGAATAAAATAAAATAAAAAATTTTCTTTTTATTCCAGTGTTTAGTTTGACCAATTTAAGTTGGAAATGTCATTCTACGGAAATGACGATTTCAAATAGATGTGGGAAAGATCATTCCACATCAAAACCTATGAAATGGTCTTTCCAGGAGAAAACTTGAATCATCAGTAAATAACAACTGACATTTATACCACTATTTTAATTAATTATTACGTTCAGTTTACATAGTAACGTATTCATATTTAGTCATAAATATTCTATTTCACTTAGTATAATTTCATAGATGGTAATTTTATAAAATATTTATTTTTCTTGGTAGTAGTTTTTAATGTGTTTTTAAATTTAAAAGTAAAGATATTTTTATTACTATGTTGACATTTTAATAAAAATTATGTTTCAACAATATATATAGTTATATATAAATATTTTGATATATAATGTCAATGTTATTCAAGTAAGATTTTGTAAAAAATGTTTAATTAGGTTTTATCATTAGTATAGGCTAAAATGGCATTTAGGTCATATTGTGTTTAATTCCATTACATTCTGACATTAAAATATAGTTTTACCAAACACAGAAAATAATCGACATTTCATTCTGACTTTGCCTTCCAAACACTAGAATGGAAAGAGGAATCCGAAGCCATTTTAGATGGAAAATGATTCTGCCTAAAAAGGGATTTCATTCAATTTCATTCCAGCGTACCAAACGTGATGTTAGGGAATTTAAAATTTGTATTGACATCAACTTTTTGTATTAACACATCATTAGCCAATTTTAAAAGTTATTCCAAATTAAAAGTTAGTTAATTTCCCTTTAACAATTCTCGTACATAAAACAAAATTTTCAATATCTGAATTAAAAAGAGTTTGTAGTTGAAAACATCGAACATGCCTGAGAATTTCTATATCAGAAGAGTAACAACAATCTGTATTTTTTGGCCGGCATTCTAAATATCTAGTGGATATCTATTAAGAAGAATTTGAATAAGGGACCCAATTAATCCATAATGTTTTATTTGATTCGAAATCGTGTAAAGCCATTGGAGGTATTTGCTTGCTTGCTAGCCTCTGAAACGGAAAAATTCAAAATCTTTTAATAAGTAAAATATTTATCATTTATAATAATTTAACTGAAGTTGCGTTTTCTTATCCGTCCAAACGATTACTCTATTCGTTTTAAATTGAATATCCACATTTAGCTTTTACACAAAAATTAAAAGAAAAATATGTGATCATAATTTAGGGTCAATTTGTTTAGGTTTTCAATTTGAGTAAAAAGGTCATTTTGTTTTTGTTGGGTATAAGCAATGTTTTGAAAGTTGACACGACAAATTATTGGGTCAAGAGTTGGTGATCGGAACAGTTGGCGGATAGTTATTGAACTGTTTATCGACCCATGAAATCATAAATATTTAAAAATAATATATAATTTTTAACAATTTAATATCATATGATATATTATTTAGAAATGTAACTAAATATAAAAGATTAATTATTAATAACGATTCACTAATTTGACCAATCATGTTTACCATTTATCGAAATTGGTTATAAGTTGTAAATGAGTTTGACCCAATTAAATTAGAAGTTCAATCATCAAAATTAACTTCTTCAACATAATCTAAACCAAATTATTTATTTAGCCTAAACCACAATAATTAAACTATTCAATTGTATTACAATTTTTTAAAAATAATTTATTATTTACTAATTTTGAGACCTGATCGATTCTCTGAAAGCCGGGTTGGTCACTAGGTCACCAGTCCGACTAGTCGGATCAACTAGATTTAAAAAAAAAGTATTTTTTTTATTTTACTGAGTTTGAGGTCTAACTCGAACAATTTTAGAGACTAAATCACCGGCTATCTAGTTCGACCCATTGAGTAGGGCTGAGTTTTAAAACCATTGGTATAAGGTTAATTTTTGTGAGGAAAACAGTGGGCCCACAACATAAAAAGAGTTAAAGATTTTTTATTATAGAAATTCTAACCAAATTGGGCCTAACGTACACATGGATTCCAATTTCCAATTTGGACAATGTGATAATCCAGTAAACTTCCATGGCCAACCAAAGAACAAGCCCGCCTTAATTAGGAGAATTGGGCTATACCTAAATTTTCACCAAGGAAACAAACAAATTGTGCCATGCCTTTTAGACATATTAAAACCTTTTTTATAGTTGAATCAAATGATATATGACTATATATAGTATAACTTCTATTTTTTTTTTTTGAAAATATAATATAACTTCTATATAAATTAATAACATCTCCAAAATTATGATTTTTGCTAGTCCCAAGTCCGCATGTGTAAATATTTTATAATTCGATAAATTAATAATATAATAATTTTTTGAAAGATCTTTATGTAAATTAATAATCACATCAGTATTAAAAATTAATAATTCTCCAAAATCATAAACAAAATTAGGACAATTTAGTAAAATATGACTGTGTTGTTCTTTAATTTTTCTTGAAACTTAAATAAATGTGGATAGTGGGTTCCGTCCCAAGATCTATATTACGGGCATGTGTTACTCTTATGCCAAGTCGACCCACACCAACAATTATTAACATATGCGAATTAGACATGTTTGGTTTATGTCAAATACTATAAAGTTCGATTCCTCATGAGACTGTGTTCCCTAACCTTATTTGATAAACTCATATTTTCTATATAAATTATACTACTTTCCACTTAGTTTTTACCTAAATAATATTATATTTCCATATTTTAGAGTCAATTTGATATTAAATTCTTAATATATTTATTTTGATTTGATATATGCATTTTAGGTATTTTTATATGATAAATAGAAACATAATATTAAGAATTTTTATTTTAAGATTATATTATATTTTCTTAGATTTGATTTTGTAGGAAAGTTATTAATTGGGAATAAAGTCGTAGATTGAATAGGAAACAAAGATCTCGTACTGCGCCACAAGCACAAGAAAGTGCTAACACCTCCTCATATCTCTATAAAAAGAGGCGATTGAGCTCTAAAGAAGACATGCCCTGAGCCCCGATCAGAAACCCGAAGCAGCCGCACAGAGGGACCCGATCAGAAGCAAAAGGAGCCGCCCAATTCATCAACTTTCATCAGAGCAACCAAAAGCTCCCCACCAACCCTCATCCAATCAGGGAGCCGCAAATCATCATCAAGCCACCAATCATCATCATATTCACGCCACCAACCACCAATCATCACTTTCATATAATTTCGACATCAGTTAGTAATCTAAAAACTTACCTCTCGTTATTATTTTCTTGATTCGTAATTTTTTCTCATGTCTAAATTAATTGTCATGGTTGATTCATATATGATGATTGGCTAAATTTTCTAGTTGATTAGGCTTGTGAAAACTTTGTTGGAACAATGATTTAGTTTATTATTTTTCCCTTAATATTGTGTTCAAGATTCCCTTAATCCCTATTTTATTAATTATTATTATGGTGTGTTTAATGCTTGTATGGATTTGATCACTCTATACATGATCTCATAATTTAATTGCGAAGGACCGGGAGGTGAAGTAATTAATTAGGAACTAAGTAATAATAACTCGTAGTAAAACTGACTAGGAATAGATTCGGTTTCTATTGAGCGGTTTCCAAAAGTAGATAACTACGGGGGATTGAAATTGGGGAATTCCATAAATCGTTAATGCTCGTCTCATTAATCAATTTCACATAGACATATGATTTTTTGTTAATTGAGATTAGGGGGGTTTATTGCAAGGAATTGAATAAAACCTAGATTAGGGAATTTTACCGTTAATGAATTAGGATAAATTTAGGGGAATTTGACACATTAAAAAGGGAATCTTTTAAACTAATAATTGGGAAAACAAGTTGGATCAATGTCCTAATCAACCTTTCCCTCATTATTTGATATTTTCTTTCTTATTTGTTTAATTTAGTCGTTATTTAATTTTAAGCATTAGTTAGTAAAACTCTCAAAAATATTTGTAGGTCTAAATTAGGATAATAAACAATTTTGGTACTTAATTATAATCTCTGTGGGAACGACACTTGTCTTACTTATATACTCAACTGAACACTAGTTCACTTGCTAGGATTTTGTGCATCAAGTTTTTGGCGCCGTTGCCGGGGATTAGGACAATATAGTTCGAATTGAATTGGTAACTACTATACCCATAAGATTTTATCTACTATAAATATTAGGTAGAGAGAAAACTTCTTTGATACGTTTGGATTACTTAACATTAAGTTTTCTCTCTGCGTCTCCTTCTCTTTCAAAGCTAACTTAGGCATAAGAGAGTGGTTGGGAACATCTCTACCACCATTTTGATTATTCTTGTCTTGTAGGTTACTTTCTTCATCCGCAAGGTGTTCTAACTTGCTGTGAGGGTGAATTTCTGAGACCGGAGCTTATTTGTCCAGAACACGTCAGTGGATTTTATGTTTAGCTTTCCCAGTGCATTGAAGTTTTGAAGTCGTATTATCAAACATTAATGAAAAACTATAAATAAAGAATTTCCACCATTTTGCATAATTTCTTCCCAAGACTCTAAATCAGCCTCTGTTTTATCCTTATCAAGATTATTAATGACCTTAAACACTCTTTCTTCTAATTTGGATCTCTGAATATTCGTCATTTTCTCCCGCAAAATCCAACAGTTAAATAACATCCATTTTAAGATTTCTATATTTTTTACCGCAACTTGATCTCCCCTTTTTTTAGAATGTGAATATGAAACTTGCTCAGTGACCCTCCATGACAATTGTAAAACATTCTAAAAGAGCTTTCCAAAACATCTTTAATCATACCTAAACAAAATTGCTAGATCACTTAAATTGAATATCTAGTTTTCAGAATATGATTAAAGAGTACTTTTGAAAGCACACTCTTAAAATTAACAAAGTATTAATTTATCGATTAATTAATACTTCTCCAAATTAATAAAATTGTATGGTCTCGACATTATTAATTTATAGAGGTTATACTACTATATAATTGACCTACGTATAAAATGTCTTATACCACGAGAATATTAACGAGCTCTAATTACTATACTAATGTTTAGTAAATTAAAAAAGTATTCAAGTTGATATTCATTTTATTTAGTTGCTTCGGACCAAGGCACTTGATCTATCCCTTCGTAGTCATGATTTTGAATTGGCAAAGTCTTTTTTTGGTCATTTTGATATGGTTAACTTCTCTTCCAAATTTATATACTTGTGCCATGGTGTCATAGGCGGATCTATGCACGACAAAGTGGTGCAATTGCACCACCAGAATTTTTTTTTTGCCTTTTTTATTGCCCCTCCAAGAATTTTATCAGTTTCGCCCTCAGATTTGCACCATTAGATTTCGATTTGCACCACTAAATTTCGACTCCTGAGTCCGGCTATGCATGGTGTGTACGAAAAAATAATAAATGTACTTATAGTTCAGATTAGAGTTGAGTCCACAATTGTATCTGGAGGAATTTGTGCAAAGACAAGTTGTCTGATAATGCGACATAAATCACTACCTTAATGATTCGAATCAGACCTTATCATAAGCAATCCTTGAAGCACATTGGATGTTTTAATATATATGATTTATTCTTACTTTATTTAAATAATAGGTTCATTAGTGACCTCACGCAAATAAGAAGAATTGATGAGGCCACTACTCTTGATCCTGCATCCGCCGTTGTTTTTAACCATCCCTTTAATCTCATCATAATCTATATACTTTCTCTTCTAATTTTACTCTCCCACAGTGACGGATACATAAATATAATTCACTGGGGTCATTTGATATACACAACAATTCACTGGAGTCACTTATACATTTATTATCTAAATGGAGTAAAATATATCATATATAATTAATAAAAAAAAATTCACTGGAATCATATGACCCACTCACAGCTGGGTCTGTCTCTGCTCTCCCATAACAAATTATTTGTATGGAAAAAAAAATGCAAAGCCCAAAATAAAAGCGTATTGAAAACATGGGTGCCCAAATGCACAATTAGAGATCATTGTACGCGTAAGTTTCTGGAGGTTCTCTCCGACAAGCTAGGAAACATTGATCAAAGAAGATAAAGCAAATGTGAATTATTGTTGTACATATTTGAAAACAAATACTGCAAATTTGACAGTGGCAGTGTTGACCAAAACCTTTTGACTAGAAAACTTTCGTCCCAAGGATGATTTTGTTTTCCTAGCTATAATTAAGTCAAGAAAAAGTGACTGGTGTCAATCTCGTAAGCAGATGCTAAATTTGAAATTAAATTTGGATTCACATTTAGTCCTTTTTTATGGATAAAGGATTCACATTTACTCGCGTCATGGAGGATGAGTCCGATGCCCCAACATTAAAAGATATTAAATTTGAAATTAAATTTGGATTCACATGTACTCGCGATATGGATAGGCACATCAATTAGATTAAAATCACAAATTCAGATATAAGCTCATAAGATTCAATTTAAGTTTAGATACATTTTTTTTTATACTCAGATTTAGATTGTGTATGAATTCATATGAGTAGGATCCAAGCTAAGTATGAGACCCAAGAGTTGTGGGTTTAAATTATAATTATATAGACTCAAGGACCCAAAGACCTAATTGAGATTATTTTTTTATTTTTTTTATATGAACTCAAAGATATTATGCTAATATTAATGAACCGTGCATATTATTTTTCACAAAATATTTCGCTAATAATCGTTATTTATTTTATTTAAAAAAATATTCACGTTTCGATCGATAAAATTGAGTATCGATACAATTATAAATAAAATTAGTGAGCGGACCCAAATTAGATTCAAAACACATGTAGTTGAGTCCGGGATCTATTTGAAAAGATAAACTCAATCCAATATAAATTCAACTTGAGTCTCAATTTAGTAGGCATGTATCTGTACTCAATATTTTAGATTTAATACACTTAATTGACAGACATAGTCATGGAGGATAGGTCGGATGCCCAACATTAAACCTTGATTATCAAAATAAATAATTAGTCAAGAAACAAGGTATGGGAAGGTGTCGGTCCTCTTTATCTGCTAATATAATCTATTTTTCTCTTTTTGACTTTTTAGGATTCTTTTTCTACACACATTTGACTTCTTTAGTGTGTGATATCTACCCTATTTTGAAAAAAAAAAAATGAACTTTTCTCATTAGGAGTAGGGACCAACTGTATTTATGACAAACGTGTTTAGGGGCCTATGTAATTATTGGTTGATAATAAGTACTTTTATTTGGTGTAGAATTTTGAAGTTTAATGGAGGGAACAATTATGATTCTTTTTTATAGGGGTATGTAGACGATTGGATCGACTAATTTAGTTAGAAATATAAATAACACTTTAATTAACTAGCTAATACGACTGGAATATAATTCTTGCAAATATGCAATATACTGTATATGCAATATACTGTGACTCTGGTATTTGACAACATTCAGTCTCCCAATTTAATTTGGGGACCACAGTTCTTACCACTAAGATAATGCGTAGTTAATGGCAGAACAATTATGAAATGTGGAAATGCTTATTAGAGATGGAAGATTGTATCAGTTTGGCCCACGAATTTGGATTTCTAATTGTGGGTTACATTTGCATAAGAAACTTTTTAATTCGTGATTAATAATTTCAAAACGGATTAGCTAATGAGCTCAAACTTTCTGGAAGAAATGGACCCTAAAACGAAAGTGCTTTTTTATCAAAATTAAATTATTCCCAACTACCAAGCTAGATAATTACTCTTCTTCTGTAGTACGAGTAATTATTATTTTTGTAAATACTAGAGAACAAAAAGATGTGAACAAAATTCTATAGAAGTGTGAAAGTTTAATAAATAATGGGACAGAAAATTAAATAAATGGTGAGATAAAAGATCTAGACCGTCATTGTATTATGTATGTCCAACACAAGATGGAATAGTTTATGGACTAAATTAGAGGGATTTGTGATGGATATACTATAATAGGAACGACAAGAGTCTCGTTTTGATTTGAGACTCAAACTGAGATTCAATTTCTCTTTTAATTGAATTTGTGAATAAAATTTCAAGTACTAAATCATTGAGAATTTGAATTCGTTTGAAAATATCAGAAATATCAAATTAAGACACAATCCAATCAGACCCCATATATTTTGGGTTTGTATTATGTATGTCCAACACAATATGGAATAGTTTAGGGAGTAAATTAATTAGAGTGATTTGTGATTGGGTATACTTGAATAAAGTCTTGTCTGAATTTGAGACTCAAATTGATATCAAATTTTTTTTTGGATTGAGTCTGTGAATAAAATCTCAAGTACTAAATCATTAAAATTTTAATTTGAGTTTAAAACTAATCTAAAACTAAAATTAAAAATTTCAAATTAAGACACAATTCAATTATACCCCATATATGAGCTCATGAGGTGAGTGAGAGCTCCAAGTCAGTCGTGTTCTCCATGCAACATTTTGTGTGAAAGTGATGCATATTATAGTCCAAGTCAAATGATTTGTGATCGCTTATTCTCTCTACTATTGATTAATCACATTGTTAATCACATCTCAGAGAAGCAGGGACGAAGACAAGGGGCGGGGTGACAGTCACCCTGAAATTTCTGAAAATACTATTAAATATAATAAATTTTATATATAATTTGGAATATTTGATCAAATTCGCCCCCAGACATTTTTTTTTGCAGTCTTTGTACGTAATTCGACATATTGTTACAATTTTCGCCCCCACCCAACGCCAAATTTCTAACTTCGTCCCTGCAGAGAAGACAGTATCATTCAGTATAATATGTCACAGGTTCGATATCTCTCTCCCCAAATAATAATTTTTTTTTCTTTTAGAAAAAAACTGTCAATCATATTCTCAGTCATAATAGATGCACACAAATAATCTGGATGCGAAATTAAAAAAAAAGCATAACAATGTGTACATAAATCAAAATTGTTCTTAAGTCTCTTCTTTGATTCTTTTTGGCTTGGATTTAAAGGCATAATTCAATAGCAAACGCGACGGTATAAAGGGGTTATTGGTGCAGTAGTATTCAGTGAGTAGGCACTTTGTGCATTTATTGAAAATGTTAGACCAGTCTACAATCCATCTGTTTCAATGGTATTTTGGAAGTAATCACTTTATACATTTATTATCAAAAATTATATATGTCTCAGCTCTATCATCTAATATTTAGGTGAGAAGTTTTTCACTTAAATGTTGATGTCTCCCTCTCCTCTTCTCAACTGCTTAGAGACTCATCATATCTTGTGATAGGTGAGAAGTTTGTTATGAATTATCACTAATCACTTGCAAAATAGAATCCTCATTTATTCTGGTAGGTTATCTATAAAGTTTGGTATGTCATTCAAGTAAATGGAACCCGTTACACCTGTGGTCCTTTCTACAAGTTTGCAATCACATCATTACTGGTCCGAATTTTATGTGGAACAGTCAAAATTCAGTACGTGCAAAACGCTTTAGAACAAGTATCCTTAGACACAAAAATAAGACAAGTGTTTTTAAAAAAACACGACAGATATTGTAAAATAATAACATGTGTCCGTTTTAAATCAATTTTGACCGAAAATTTTTTCAATCTGAAGAACGAGAGTAAGTCCCGCACGTACGGAACTTACCCTTTTTCGCATTGGAGCTTCATCGCATCATTACACACTAACCATAAAATAAGTAGTTAAAGCGACTCTCTCGTTACAGAATCGTAAAAAATTTATTTCACGAACTATTTCCACACAACAATAGATCTCTTCATCTGCACACTCATCCACAAATCTATACGCGTAGAAAATGCTAAAAAACTAAAAAAAACTATTTGCATCATCTTGTAATTAACTTTTTTATGTTGGGGCGGGGACGCCGGGGGGGGCTTATTATAATAAAAAATATGTTGTAGATTGTTTAATAGGAATCTCCCCCCTCCCAAAAAAAAAAATTAATAACAATGTGGTAACCCTATATATATATATATATATATACACACACACACCAAGTCGAAGTGGACCACAAATTTAATTTAAGTATATGGGAAACTTGTCTTACATTTTCCCTGCTATGGTTTATGGTTATACATTAAAATAGCAATCGTGTACCGTGGACGGTGGACCTTTGCCTGATCTATACATAAAAAAAATATTAAAAAAAAAAAAAAAAAATCAGCTGAAGCGACGCTGTTTTATTTATCAAATATTAAATAAAATGTTTAATATTTATTAACTGTGTTATTTTTTTAAGAAATGTATTAATCAACTGGGTTATTTTCTTGACGGATCCCGTATTAGCTATATTTGTTTTTCATACATTAAAAATAAAACTCTTAACATTTTAGATTACTCTTTGAAAAAAAGTCATTTTAAATTACGAATTAAACATTTTTGTTATTAGACATTGTAACTTTTCATGCGATTGTAGTACATAAATTTTCTATTATCTTTTACATAATTATAAGATCCTTCATTCATGTAAGAATAGAAGATGTTAAACAACTGGATTAAACATTCGTGTTAACAGACAAAAAAAAAAAACCACATCTTATATGGGTAATTTGTAAGAGAAATAACATAAACAAATACTTTGTGATTTTCCATTTGATGCCTCTTTTGCCATTCTTTTACACCGGCACAATAACACAAATTCAACTACCTTCTTTGAAAAGTTTTGGTTTGGTGCAGACAGAGCTATAAGTGAGTATCCATAAATAGACTTGGACCATCAAATTGCTTAATCAGGTAATTGAGATTATAATTTTTTTTTAAACGACTATTCCTAAACAACTATAATATGAGTTGTCTGATTAAACAATCAAACATAAAGTTCTGCCTACACATTTCTTACAGAAATATCTGTCTGCATCATATCGTTCTTTAAGCAGCAACTTAAAAGACTAAACATATTAGTAGAAATATTACTTCTATCATGGATATGTTTCAATTGACCAAGTGGCACAGAACTGCACACATCATTACAAAATAAAGAGAGAGATAATCATATAACGATGTAAACAGTTTTAAACAAGATAATATATTATGGATCAGATCTAAATCAGAATTTTCCCGGCAGAAAAACTAGAACTTGAAACATTTTCTTGCCAACCAATTTTTATTTTTTCCATTGGGTGGGAGTTATAACTTTTAAATTCCACCAACTACGCGTACCCTTTAGGTTCAGACTTCCTCAAGTTTCTCACCTTAAAAAAAAAGGTACAACTAATATATAATCATTCAATTCCAATTTTTCAAAATGTGTCCTTCAATAGTAGTACTACACTCTCATTTATTATTTTCTCCTATAGTTTTTCCCTCTCACCAAAGGAATTCATTTCCTCCCCTTACTTCTTTTCTTCTCTGTACTTTCTTCCCCTTAGCATTAAATTTTCTTTTCCTTTTGAAATGACTAAACCTAACTGACATTTCCCCCCCTTTTACTATGTAACATGTTCATGTGCATACAAGATCTAACCTTGTAAGAACATCTACAAAAATCAATTTTTTAAAAAATTATTCTCATGGATCTAGCTAGACAAAAACATTATTTTCTTCATAATTTAGAATCCCTTTCTCCAATGAAAAGTCCTTATTCTTCAACAAGTTCTTCACTTTTGAGCTCAAATTCACACTCTGGCTTTCCAATTATAGCAGTTGCCATTATTGGAATAGTTGCTACAGGTTTCTTACTAGTTAGCTACTACATCTTTGTTATCAAATGCTGCTTAAATTGGCACAGAATTGATCTTCTGCGGCGATTTTCGTTCTCTCGAAGGCGTGGAATTGAGGACCCTATAATGGTTTATTCTCAAACAGAGGAAAACAGAGGACTTGATGAAGCTATAATAAGATCAATCCCAATTTTCCAATTCAAGAAAAGTAGCCAAAAAGAGGAATGCCATCATGAATGTGCTGTTTGTTTGAATGAATTTCAAGAAGAAGAAAAATTGAGAATAATTCCAAATTGTGGACATATTTTTCATATTGATTGTATTGATGTTTGGTTACAAAACAATGCAAATTGTCCACTTTGTAGAAACAGCATTTCATCAAATTCAAGAGAGGTCAAATTGGATGATCATCAAATTCAGAGGGGTCAAATTGCAATTTCCAATTCTTCTTCTCCTCATCAAGATCCAAATAATAGGTATGTTGTTGATAATTTCTTAGGTAGGGATGAAGATTATGTTGTGATTGAAATTGATCAAGAATTATCAACATATTCATCAATTAGCCCTTCACCAAGAAAGTTATTAATGGAGCCTAAAAAAGAAGAAAAAGCTTGGCAATATTTCAAGTATGGGAGATGAATGTATTGATATTAGGAAAAAAGATGAACAATTTGGATTAATTCAACCTATTAGAAGATCAATTTCAATGGATTCCGCGGCCGACCCGCATCTCTATTTAGCAGTTCAAGAGATTATGAAGCAGCAAAGTCAGGTTCTTGATCAAGTTATTAGTCCTAGTGAAGGTAGTAGCAGCAGCAATAGCAATAGCAGAATTAAAAGATCATTCTTTTCTTTTGGACATGGAAAGGGTGGTTCAAGAAGTGCTGTTTTACCAATTAATTTGGAACCATAAGGCTAGGAAATATTTGATTTTTATTTTTTAATTTAGATTTTCTTGATATAGAAATAGGGATTTTCATTTTCTACCTTTTTTTTTCACATAACATAGATTGCAGAGGGTTTAGATTATTTCTTTTTTCTTTCTTTTGTAATATATAGAACTATTTATTGAAAATATAGAATTTCATCAGCAATGTTTGGTCTTCTTTTGTTTTTTTGGTAAGTTCTAAAACTCAATCAGTATATATTTCTATTTTACATTCACAATAATTCGATTCCCTTCTTATGGGAGGTTGGTCTTCTTTTATGATCGTCTTTCAATGTATCGCCGGAAAATATCTAGAAAGGAACTCTTTATAAATATGAACTTCCTATGTTAGGATTAATTTTGTGTGCCCGGTGTGTGCCATCAACTTGGATGGTGAATTTTCTGAATTTTGTTTGTGCGAGATTTTGTAATTTTTATTCCGTTGAAAAATTTACACTATTGCGAGTGTTTGTAATTTTGTTATGTCCCAAAAATTACATACTGAAATTTTTTTCCATTTGGGACCGTAGACGCAGATCTGTATTAAGACCGAACCACGTTAAAATTATCAATGTATTAATGTATTCTTTATTGTTGATTATTTTTTTCTTCTTTTTATCTTCATATTGTATTATATGCGTGTGTTCTTTCCGAAGCACCCAACAATACGAGTTTGAGATAATTTATCCCATCTTTTATCCAATTTATCAAGAAATTTTATGCATTCAACTTTTCTTTTTAGGGTTGCTCTAAGAAAAATGTAATATAATAACAAAAAAAATGTTATAGAAAAGAAACAGAATATCAGAACTCTAGCATTAGGGGGAAGTCCCACATAACCAATTTGGCCTAAAAGCAATAATGATTAAATACATCATTGCTTTAACAACCTTTTTGTCTCTCTGATTCTTCTTCTTCTTTTTTTTCAAAGTTCCAAATTGTTCATAGTTGAAATGGATGATTTCTTCTTTGTATGTGACCTAATATAAAGAGGGACAATGTTTGTTTTCATTACTATTGAATGGTAATACTATAATTTTAGGTATAGACAGAGAGGTCCCCTTCCCTAATTAACCTTCTCCTTTTGTCAATAAGGTAATGGTAAGTAGGCCCGCAAACGGATACGGAATTGTCTATTCCAGATCTATATCCGTTTTTAATTTTTTCTACCGATTCCGTATATGTATCCTAATGGATCCATAATATGTATTACCAGATCCGCTGATTTGGATTCTAATACGGATATGGTAAAAACCCGTTTCAAAAAGTCCAATCCTCGTAGTTTTTACTTTTCTATTTTGGCTGATTAAAAACATACATGTTTAATCTAACAATCTTACATATCATAAGCTACTTCACCCCAATTATACTATAATCCGCAAATAATTCTACGGAATAGAATACAATCCATAATCTTATTGTTGTTCAAAATTCAAATAAAAATAAATAACCAGAATCTCGATCTCATTTCAATATAAATATTCAGAAGCCTCCTCAAAATAAAATAAATAACGCTTGAATAACTATGAATCCTCAAAACAAATCTAACTAAACCACTTGGACAAAATGAACTTGGTAAAATTTTCCTTAATGCTACGATTTTTTGCTTGAACTTGTAAAGATTATCCCAAATATAGTTTGATATTATTGACCTTAATGAGATAGAATATATATATATATATATATATATATATATATATATATATATATATATATATATATATATATATATATATATATCTGAAACGAATTTGAGTCTAACGGATACTATTTTTTTATATTTTGATTCATAACTAGTTTTATTACTTTTATACGGATTTAGATTCGGATGCGGGTATATGGGTTTGAAATTCTTATCAAATCCGACCCGTTTGCAAGGCTAATGGTAAGTATATTATTATAATTGGTGCAGCTGAACTTCTTTCCAGCCTGGAGAGGTGAATGATTACAATTTCTAACAAACTAATTAAAATATAAGGTCTAGGTGTAAACTAATAAGTATATTAAAATAGATTCAGGCAGAGCATCCAATAAAATTAGCAGTCCCACACCTTTATTCTCTTAATAAAATTCTTATATGTACATGGTTTATATGGATGTGATTTATGGAAAACGTAATAAAAAATTAACTACTTATGATAAAGAATTTTTAAAAAAAAAACTCTCTTACAACATGAAAAAATCATGACCACAAAGTTTATTGGATCTTGTGTATGATATAAGTATTCTTATCTCTCTCCTTTTTGGCACTTTCAACTTTTTTTTTTCTTTTTATGTTTTTTTTTAGACTCATCAGAGGAGGAAGACCGCCCTAAGAAGGGAGTGTTTATTTGCCCCATATAAGGGAGATATGTCGAACCCTTAACCTCACGGTCGTGGAGAGTCCTAAATAAGGGTCACTCTAGCATGGAGTCATCCTTGTGGGACCTGCCCCACGTCCTCTCACATGAGTTGGGGCAGGAACTACTTACAAGGTAGATCCCGCCCCAACTCATATGATATGAGAGAGAGATGGGGTCAGTCCCAAAAGGACGGTTCCACCATAATTTTTCCCTGAATATCGAGATGCCAGTTGAGGCCAAAATCTTGATCCAATGAAGAGGTTAGAGAAAATGGAAACTGCCCCAAGCATGCTATTCTGAAGCTTAATAATGGGAACAAAATCGTCTATCCACAATTAGTGTCCACATGTTTGTCTCAATCACTTATAATTTGTCACGCGTCGGCGTCAACATGACTGCTGTTAAAAAGTAGGATTTGAAGAAATATTCACATTGCGAATTATGAGTGGTTGGGATAGACTTATGTTTGTCTCAACCACTTAGAATTTTCCACGCATCAACATGACTACTGTTAAAATCCTAGGATTTGAGAAAATATTCAAATGACAAATTCTAAGTGATTGGGATAGACATGTTTGTCTCAACCACTTAGAATTTGCTACATGCCTCCATGTCTACTAATTAAAAAAAGTAGAATTGAAGAAAATATCCACATAACGAATTCTGAATGGTAGGTATAGACTTATGACACAGTTGGCAATAAACAATTTTTTACCATAAGTGACAGTGAAGTGTATTTATAGGGAATTCCCAATAAATTTCTTGGGAAATCGTCTTTCCTTATATATATATATATATATATATATATATATATATATATATATTATTTAGAATACGTCATGTTGATATTTCTTCCAATTTCAATATATGTGATAAATTGTGAGTGATTAAAAACAGACAGATGTATTCGAATATATAATTTTTTGCCATAAATTCCCTTGAACTTATAAATTCCAATAGGGGTGGGGGGCGAGCATTGTCGCAATATTACATCTCTGCCCTTGGCAAGCTGGTCCATGTGGAATGGGCTCCTGGATAAGGCTTTGACTTCAATGGTCTTTCTAGACTAGCTTTGTCGTGACCCAACTTTCTATCGTACTAGTCTCATCAGCATCCTTAGAAATCTACTTCAATAAGGGTGTTCTTTGGTGTAATAACTTGGGCTTGAATAATTGGTGTAGTATTGTTACAAACTAGACAACAAGATCTAGATGTGCAAGTAAAATTGGTATTTTCTACTGCACCAGTTCATAAGTTTTGCTAATCGTAGAGGGCTAAAGAGAACGAGATATTCGCGAGGGACGAAGTCAGAAATTGTATGTTAGAGCAAAAAAGTAATAGTATGTTAAATTATATATAAAAATTTAAAAAGTAAAAAAAAAATTGTGGGGAGTGGGGGGTGAATTTGATCAAATATTCAGAATTACATATAAAATTTAATATATTTAGTAGTATTTTTAAAAAAAAATTAAGGACGACTGTCCCGCCCTTAGAATTGTCCTGATATTCGCGTCCAGGCCTGATGTCAAACAACCTCTTCTGAGATATCTCATTGGCTCTTTTTCCAGCAGCATAAGCTATTTTCCATATGAGTGAAAAGTGTATGTACCCGTCTGCATACTCATTCTTGTGCCCAACCAATAAGAATTCGCCATGTGATCATTTTTTTTAAATTATATATACACATGATGAATTGTGATTAGTTGGGCACATGAATGGGTACACAGACGATTTTTTGTCGTTCCCTATGGAGGTGCATTGTTGACCATTCCATGAGAAACTAGTGGGATGCACTGCAGTGCCACTTATTGCCACATGTTCTTATGGATTGTCTATATGGTGGTGGAATGAGACCATATAGTGGATTTGACATATCAGACTGCATTGAATAGCAAATGATCTCTTACCTTCAACCATTGATATGCATGCTCATCAATTATCTTAATTTTCTCCATTGCATTCTCAAAATCACACTCCCTAGCTGCCTTTCCAGCTTCAAACATGAGTCTCTTAAGTGCCAATCCCTTGTGTTTCAATCTGAAGTTGTTATACAAATGGCTTAGACAATGTCTATGTTCAGAATTTGGAAGCAAATCATGGATAGCATTTTCAAGACCTTTCTGCTTGTCGCTCATAAAGGTCCAGCAGTACAAATGAAAATACACACAAACTACAAATCCCTTTATAAAAAATGAAAAAAGCTACAAACTTCTAGAATAAACAAACAAAAGCATAATTTATAAAAAAAAAGAAAAAAACTACAAACTTCTAAAATAAACAAACAAATGTGATAGGTACCACAGAGCTCTATGACCTTCATAAAGTTCTCAGAATCACCACAGAGCTTTATGACAGAAACGTAAATACAATATTACCACCCTTCCCCTTTTTTGACTGAACTTTGCTACCATCAACTTGTTTCGTTGCTTCTCGCACGCGCCAAGACATCTTTATTCTTCAAGAAATTGTGCAAGAAGAAATATTCTCTTTCACATGCACAATGTGTCACAAGACCTAAGAAGCCAATTGTACTGCTCTGCCTTTTACTGCTCCTGTAAAAGGCAGCCAAAATCTTGGAACAAAATAGGCACGGAATCATTTTTTCATTAGCGCTAAAAATTACTAAGCTGATTCAAGAGACGGTAAAGAGGGGTGCAAGAGCTGGGTTAGGGTTGGTAAAATAGAGCAATATTTTTGGTAATTTTATTTTGACCCCAAGAAGGCTGTCTCCCATTAATTTTTTCACTCAAGTTATATGAGGTCCTGATTTGGAACTGCAGAGATATTTACAAGGATTCTTTATGCACTTCTGAAATATGAGGTCCTGAATTGAGACATCCACATATTTATAGGGACGAAAATGGCATTTACCTAAATTATTGACATTGAACCTCCGTCTAAGAAAAGATTTACTAAATTACTAATGACGTGGCAAACTAATCTTCCATCCCATTCTTCCTTAAAACATTTTCTACAGTAGTAGTGACGAAACAGAAAAGATCCACACACTTCACAGCAGCAGCAGAACAAACCATGAAGATTATGGTAGCAATCAA
Organism: Vinca minor; assembly: GCA_026122235.1. NCBI lineage: Eukaryota > Viridiplantae > Streptophyta > Magnoliopsida > Gentianales > Apocynaceae > Vinca > Vinca minor. The sequence continues at coordinate 7,058,018 of JAOCZM010000026.1, forward strand.
ACGGGTCATTGATTACGCTGTAAAAATCCGGGTTAAACCCGACAAGGTTCGATAAACCCAATTACTAAAATTATCTCATAATTATTCCATTTCTATTTTTTGCTAAAAAAAATTGATTATTATTATTTTTTTTAATCCAATTCACAGAGTGGTGTGGAGACGAATAATGTGAAGATGTCAATGAACCCGTTTTGCGAAATAGCATTAGAAGAAGCTATCCGAATAAAAGAATCGGGTTTTGCTTCTGAGGTTATTGCAGTCAGTATGGGTCCGACCCAAGTTGTTGATACTTTAAGAACCGGGTTAGCTATGGGTGCGGATCGGGCTATCCATGTTGATTATCCGGGAACCCTTTATCCTCTTTCTGTTGCTAAAATTCTTAAAGCTCTTGTTGAGGTTGAGAAACCTGGTCTGCTTTTGCTTGGCAAGCAGGTTTTAATTTCCTTTTTTATTTATTTTCTTATTTAGTGTCAATTTATTTAGCAAATACTCTCATCATTACTTATATTTGTTTGATATGAGTCCTTTAGGACATTTAGCGAAAATGTTGGAAGAACAAATAATGTGCTTTTTTAATTAAAATATCAATATTACTCTCTAATTCAATAGAATTAGTGGTATACAAATAATATTTAAGAGATTAGTATTGATATTTTGACCAACAAACTACCTTGTTTTTTTCTTCTTAAGGAGTGGAGATAGTGTTCATGTTTTACTGTTAGAATTTCAGTATTTGTTTATTATCCTTTATTTTAGCTACCTAGGATAGGGCTATTGTTTAGTTGTAAGGTGATATTGATGTAATATAACAGTTCTGTGACTTGATATTCAATTTTGATATCTCTTATTTCATTCATTAGTCTCATTTTGGCATCATCAGTTCGACTAATCCGGGTTCCGCTTTGGTTGGCCCCGCAGAACCTGACTCTTATCCGAGGGAAGGTCTGGACCACGCTTAGGCATGCCTTATGTTCAAATACTGTGACAGTAGTCATTTGGCATAACCAGCGAGACTAATCCATGTTCGGCCTATGTTTGTCCACAGGGTCTATCTCGTACTCAAGGGGAGGCCTGGCCTATAACATTTTCACTTGATCTCGCTTTGGCTTGCTGTGCCTTTAAATACTGTCAGCTGACAGATAACAGTTGGGGGTTCTAGAATGGTATTTTTTTGCTAAACACAAAATAAAAAAAAATAGAAAAAGTTGTTGCTCCAATTGAGAGTTACTGGACTTAGTAAGGAAAGGCTGGATAGGATTTTGACAATTGATTTTGGTAGTGTATTGAATTTCTTTATTGTTGATTTATAATTGGACTGAAAAGACGAGTTTCATTTCTTGCTATAGTTTGCTAGGGATTGATGTATTCGATTCTTTTTAGACCTCACATGGTACCAATGCCAGTGGATTCTTGTGAGTGAATATCTTGGGCGGTATCTAAGAGCATGCATCAAAATGGAATAATAACTGATCATTTGAGATTTTTGTGCAGGCAATTGATGATGATTGTAACCAGACGGGCCAAATGGTTGCCGGGCTTCTGAAGTGGCCACAGGGGACTTTTGCTTCCAAGGTTTGGATTGTTTGTGAGAGAAATTCTTGTTAATTCTTCTTCTTGTTCTTTTAGAGTTAACTGATTTCTTTTGCAGGTTGTGTTGGATAAAGAGAAACAAGTAGCAACGGTAGATAGAGAGGTTGATGGTGGTCTTGAAACTTTATGTTTGGATTTACCTGCTGTTATCACGTAATATTTCTATCCGTTTACTTTTCCTTCGAGGCTTTACACGTTCACTGTTTGAATTGTAGCCTTTATCAATAGGATGTTCAGCAGTCTATCTTCTCTGCTACAATCATAGTCAGAGATAGAACATTGAATTATTATTTTATTTTATTTTTGTGTTGTGTGTGTGTGGGTTGGGGGGGGCGAGAATTTATTGAAGAGTTTGAGGAAAATGTTGAAGGGGCGAATATAAAGAATAAGTAGCTAAAAGGCTTAGAAAACTAATACATGTAGAACAAATCTGAAAAAAAAAATGTCGGGGGGACGACCGCCTGTGCACCAACCACCTAGCTCCATCCTTGGCTACAATTGTGGTAATAAGAATAATATTAATGCGCGTGTTTTCTTATTTAAAGGATTCCTAAAGGTGATGTCGTGATGAAGAATGTTCTTTTGGATTCTATTAATACAGTTAATTAACCCGATATTTTGTCTCATTTAGTTTATGTATCAGTTTCTTACTTTACGATTTCATATATGGAGACATTCTCAAAGTAATTATTTCTTGGGTCCATAATGTCTTAACGAGGGAAATAAATTTCTGTGCTTTAGCCTTTTAACTTTCAGCTTGGACAAACTTTGTACAAATAGAATGTTAATGGACATTGTTATCTAAATAACTCCATGTGGTAAACACGTGAATTAGTTGTCAGTGTTTATGAGCTGAGATGAATTGAGATATGGATTGGTGCCTTCAGAAATGGTTTGCCTTAGCGTTTAGGCTAAACACTAAGACATGGATGCATCTAGTGTTCAGCGGCGGGAGGGAGGGAGTAACCAATTTCATTTTTTATGTCAAGGTAGGCTAGCTCAGTTCCAAGACCATAGGTCCTAGGTTTGAATCTTGTTTCCCGTCCCCCCATAAAATTAAAAAAAAAAAAAAAGCAAAGCAAAACCAATTTCGTTTATTTACTTTACATCATGAGTGGTAGAAGCACTTGATTCACTGCCCTATATTTATAGCATATTGACAAGAAAAGCAAGCATAAGGCATCCTTTTGGCACTGGTGCCGGACTTAAGATTTAAGCAGAGAACTTAGCACATTGAATTTGCCTAATCAAATCGATGCTATCATTTGTCGGTAAAACTTTCGCGATAATATGCAAAAATTGGGATATTTGTTTGTCGTGATTAAGTTTGATCTTTACATCAATATCTCCTTTATACTTTAAAGCATGAAAAGTAAAGTATCTTGCTTTCTTTTTGTTTTCTGGAACATCCATAGATTAGGCTACGGAACGCAAAATTCTCGATGCCATTAGTTAGTCAATTGATTCTACTTTTGGAATAAAAAGCATAACCTCTTTTACTATTATGAAATGCTAACAAATATTTTTTACGCGGTGTATCTTTCAAGCACGGGTTTAGACATTGACAATGCTTTTAACACTTAATCTGCTCCATTGTGTCTTAATTGCAGGACTGATTTGAGACTGAACCAGCCGAGATATGCAACGCTTCCAAACATAATGAAAGCGAAATCAAAGCCAATAAAGAAAGTTACTCCAGAGGAGTTGAAAGTGGAAGTAAAATCCGATATCGAGATTCTTGAAGTGACTGAACCTCCCAAGAGAAAAGCAGGTGTTGTAGTTTCGTCTGTGGATGAACTTATCGATAAGCTTAAGAACGAAGCACACGTTATTTGATTTGAATCGCGTTCAAGGTCCTTCTTTCTGGAAATTCATGATCTAATTGATCTTCTCTCCAGAATCTTTCAATCATCTGTTGTAGAGTCCATTGTACCTTTGTACTCTTCCTTATCAATAAACATATATGCATTCTTCATAATCAATCCATAAAGACCCTTGTAAGTTCATATGTTGTTACTAGCAAAATTATGATCCTTCTAGTTCCTAACTAAATAAAAGACTTCTCAAAATCGTTTACTTACGGGTTATTTTTTTTGACTTTTTTATCCTTCGATGAAGTAGAGGGGAGGTTAAAATTGATTATAGACTTACAACTATGTGGATAGTAATATCATTGTCGATTATAAGCGAGGGACGTATCAGTTATTTTTATAGCTATTTAATTTTTTATCCTTCACTTAAGTAGGAGGAGGTTAAAATTGAGTATACACTTACAACGATGTGGATAGTAATAACATTATCAATTATAAGCGAGGTACATATTGGTTATTTTTAGGGCTATTTAATTTTTTATCCTTCACTGAAGTAGAAAGACATTTAAATTGATTATAGACTTACAGTGATATGGATAGTACTGTCATTGCCAATTATAAACAAGGGAAATATCGGTTATTTTCATGGCTATTTAATGACAACTTATTATTTTAATTGTTACTATCTTTATTATTTAATGACAAATTAAACCAAATTGTTGACCAAATTTTACTCTCTAAAGTTCTTTGTTTTCTGCAAAAAATAAAAGATGAATTGAAAATATTGAGGTAGATTTCTGGGGAAGTTTTGGGTATTTTGGAGAGTTTGGAGGAAAAAGGATGGAGTAAGGTGGTGGGAGTGTTTGGAGGAGGAAGAAGAAGAGAGGTCAGGTGGGGTTAAGTCGGTGGGTGGCGTTTTCTTTAGTATTCGGGTAGGCAGTTGGGTGAATCGCATACAATAGATTAAAAATGTGTAAGATGTTGTAAAATGTTAGTGGATATTTTTACCCCTAAGAAGATCAACACATGCTTGTCACATGTTTGTTTTTGCCCGAAAATATCCCTGATATCCTCTTACCAAATTAAATGAATTTCTTTAGAGTTGGTTTTGCTGCTAAGTATGAAAGTTATTTTACTTATTTTTTTTGATAAATAAAAAGTTATTTTACTTATGAAGATAGGAAAGAGGAGGGCAAGAGGCTTGTTTTTAGAGTGGAAATTAATTTATTTTTTTGTTAAAAAATACATCAAATTCGTTTTGGTTATTATGTTCAAGAACACTTATTTTATATGTGCGGAACAATAGTTCCAACGTATAATAATAAAAATATTATTTTTTTATTTTTTTAAAATCAATAGTTATTTTCCTCTCTAAATCGCAATAGTTCAATGAAGTCATTGAATAAGTTTGGACAATTTGCCACAATAGAAGAAATGATGTTCCGGACCATAGCGGCTACGAAATGACAACTATTCATTTTTTAGGTTGTGTATAATTTTTGTACGCTTGCAGCCACACCAAAATGGTTACAATACAAAATTAACAATTATTTTGTTCATACGAAATGAATATTAAATTGTTAAATAAAAATATTTAACAGTATTTCTGTAAAAAATCTAACAATTATTAGAATTGTTTTCTCTTTAAATCTAAACTATCGAATGAAATACCTGACGATTTTCTGTAACGGAAAATAGCCCCACTCGTCCCCCAACTTATTTCTATTAGCCTCGTGAATCCTTATTAAATTTTTTCAGCATAAAGAATCCCTTTAAATTTTACGTTTCGCCCAGAGAGTCCAAAACACCCATTTTGTGGTGGTTTCCGGCAACTGGAGCATGTGCACTGCACATGCACTTCAAAAACAAGGGTAAAATAGTCAATTTGTATTTTAAAAAAAACAAAAAAAAACCCTTCTTCCTCTTGGCCACCACCGCCTCTGGCCACCACCGACACCAGCCACCACCGACACGGCCCTCATCCCCCTCTGTCTCATATACCTCACCTCGCCCCTGCCCCCTTCTTTTCCATCCCCTTCCTCACTCCTACCACCGCACCGCACCGCCCCCACCACCGTTGGAGCATGACAAATTGGGGCTGTTTTCTCCCAAGATAAATATTTCACCAACAAGACCACTCTTCCATTTCTTCTCTTCTTCCGATCCCCAAAAACCCAGAAAAATCCGGCCAAAAAATATTCCCAATCCAATCCATTTCACCATCTAATCTCATCAATCCAATCTGCATCTACCCACCCCCTATTCTTTCTTCCATGACCGCCTCCGCCGCCGACCACAGCGAAGCTGGTAGTGCTATAAATTTTTAATGGATAGTAGATGGTGTTGGGGGGGGGTTGAAGATGGTAGTGCTATAAATATGTCCAAAGAACTCTTGTACTGTACCAAAGGAGCTTTGGTTGGTGACGGTGCTGCGGCCATGGCGAAATCAACAGCGGCCAGAGGAGCTTTGGTTGGTGACGGTGCTGCGGGTTAGTGGATGGGTGGGTGGGGAAGGGATGAGAGTTGGGGCGGTGGTGGTTTTTTTTTGTTTTTTTTTAAAATACGAATTGACTATTTTACCCTTGTTTTTGAAGTGCATGTGCAGCGCACATGCTCCAGTTGCCGGAAACCACCGCAAAATGGGTGTTTTGGACTCTCCGGGCAAAACGTAAAATTTAAAGGGATTCTTTATGCTGAAAAAATTTAATAAGGATTCACGAGGCTAATAGAAATAAATTGGGGGACGAGTGAAGCTGTTTTCCCTTTCTGTAATTCTATGCGGAATTCTATACTCCAAGCCACACTTCAGACCCAGAATGGGCCTTTTCCTCGAACGTGTACGAATCCCTAATTCCAATTTCATCACCTCCGAATCCCATATCCTGACCCTTTACTTTTTCCCACCCAGCAATTATTATACTACCATCATTTTTTTTTTTTTTTGCTACCATCATTACTTCTGTTTCCATTGAATCAAGAATCAAGAAAAAAAGTAGAAAAAGGCCAATCGACGTATAGTTGATTCCATTTCCCCAAAAGATGGGATCTTGCGTCAGCTATAATAGAAATAGATGAACCAAGAAGAAAATTGAATTAAAACCCAGAAAAAAGTTGATTTTTTTTTCTTTGATTGATTTGATATGGATAGGGGTTTGAATTTTATGGGTGATTCATCATTGAGGGATAACAGCAGCACCTGGGAAGACATTGATTTGATAGACATCAACAGTTTTATTGATGATGTTGCCTTGGAAAATACTACTAATGATCCCTATTCCTATTGGATCAATCAAGATTATAGGTATTTTGTTTTAATCAATTCACTTCTTTCTGCTCTCATTGGGTAGTTGGTTGGAGCTATTATAGGTCAAAGGAACTAGCTTGTTGATTAGAAGCAATGAAATGAATATCTAAATAGAAATTCAATTCACAAAGTAACAAAAGAATGAACCTTACTATATCATTAATATCAAGTCCTCTTTTCGCTCTATTTGTTGCCTTCTTCGATCAATGAGTTGCCTTTGTGGTCTCACCTTTTGACCCATCAATTGTATTTAAGCATCTCTAAGAAATTGTCATCCACGAAGCTTTCAGATTGCTTAGAAGTTGTCTTACTTTGGCAATTGTTCGGATCCCTAGGTGAATATATACTTGGGTTTCTTATGCTCCTAATGTTTTCTCATGGCTATAGTGTTGAGTGCTTTTTTCCTTTAAAGTTGCAACAATGGTTCTCTCGCTGTACACATTTGTCATAAGGTTGCAATATTTATTCTCTCGCTATACACACATGTTTTTGGGTATATAACACATGTCTTACATAACAAGTGTACAACAGGCGTCTCCAGAAAAAAATATTGAACCGTTGAATTTTTTTAACCAAAACGGTCAAAATTGTTTCATATGTACTGAAAACGTGTTCTACACCATAGCCGTACTAGTCCTATGCTAGGTTACTCGGACTCTCCGTTTAGTCGTGTCGTACCGGTGTCGACAGGGTACGACGTTGGTATGGGTATGGGTACTTTGACATGGTCAACTGCGAATGAGTACTTTGACCAACTCTTGAAAGCTCATCGACGCCATCGCTGGGACACCCATTGTTGCTGTCGCTGGATATCGAAGGTACGTCTATTGGAGATTGGAGTTTGGGCGGATGAAGGAGCTTGAACAAAATTCAAGCAATAAGTGAAGGGAAGATGGAATACAGAGTGGTATAGGAGTCAAACAAGGCATCGAATTGGTTGGTGATTTGAATATGTACTCAAATTTGTTAGGAGGAAGAGAAGAAATTAGTGTTACGAAGAGGGAAAGACGATGGGAGAGGGAATAATGGGAGACGATTGGATTTTTTAAACTATTAATTAGCACATGGGGAGAGAATAATGGGAAACGGTTGAAATTTATTGTCGTATCCCCGTATCCGTGTCCGAATTTGGGAAGTGTCCCAGTATCCTTTATTTTAGATGTTTAAGTACCTGATAACTAAATACATACTCGTATCCGACACCTGTATCCGAGTACGAGTAACATAGGTCCTATGTCCACCCCGCCTCGTGTTGTGCCGAATGGTATTTCACTATTTCCTACACATCCATGCCAATATTCGTGACAAATCGGAAGGTATTGCATCAGTTTCTATGTCTCCTGGCTATATGCTTCAATATTTACTTAAGTTTGTAGACTGGTCCAGTTTGACCTGTAGATTAGAGTTCAGTCATGGAATTCCATTCCTTTGTGACAAATAGGCTTGGAGGCGCTCTGCTTTGATTTCTTATTCTCCATTTTTTATTTGTTTGTTTTTACAAATTTTGTACAAATTGTACAAAAGATATATGCTTGGTGATATTTAAATGATCAATTTATTGGTTGCAGTACTGGTGTGGATCTTGATGCATCGCTTTCTGGTGCTGCTTCACAAGGGAAGGAGTGCCCAAGAAAGAGGTAATTTCACAAGGGATTTCCTTTAGTTTCATCAGCTTCTGTTGTTGTTCTAAACTAAGTCCTGTTGGACCTTCATTTTGATTCCTAGATTTTAAATAAGTTTTCACCCATGAAAAGATCGAACGGATAATATTTCATGCAACACACATTATTGAGTTCTATGATCCAACCAGACAAAACTATTTGTATGATTTTCTTCCATGTTGAAGGACATTATTCTAGGGACTACATAAATGGGAGCCTAGCTGATTTCTGCCCTTAATGTGATTCTAAATTGTGGTTCACGAATGTTTGCGAACATACTTGGACTTAACCCGTTTCGTTATGAATTTTGCTATTTATTTCACCACTCAAGCATATCTATTCTTCCTTGAATTGCTAGCACAAACATTGAACTCTGTGTTTAGCTTATTTGATTCTTCATTATTAGTTTATATTTTTATAGCGCTTCTTTCCTTGTACTTCTTATATTTTGGTCAGATTTTCTTTCCATGTTTATTCTCTGCTGATAAAGGAGGGTCACATTAATATATTCATGCACTCCAGGTCCCGAAATTTGGTCTGGTGGAATGATGTTAATTGTTTTGTACGCCCCTGGAAATATAGAAGCGGGTGAAAGATACTTTTACGTTCCTAACTGATGTTGTCTGACTCTGATGAACAGAGGACGTAGTGACTCATGCAGCAGGGTTGGATCCAAAGCTTGCCGTGAGAAGTTAAGGAGGGACAAGTTGAATGACAAGTAATCCCACTATGAATTGCATTCGTAATGAACATAGCATTTAGAGTTAGCGCTTTCATTTTTTCACGTGTTGGGCGTTAGTCGTTTTCCTGCATCTGCTGGGGCATACATGCACGCTCGTTCTGCATATTCCAAGCTGGGGCATACATGCACGCTCGTTCTGCATATGTTGGAACGAATTGTTCTGCTTTTCAAAGATTCTTAAATATACTGGGAGGATCTTTTTTTTTCTGTTGGCTTACGACTAAAAGAAAAATGGAGGAAGTTTGTGATTCATTGGTTCCTTGGTCCTTTCTTTAAACCATGGAAGCGGCAATTGAATTGCTTGCTAAGGTTGGGTAAATGAGTCATTTTACCATCCAGTTTAAATGCGCCTTCAGATTACTTTATAGCTTGTATATAAAGATCAATGTTTTTAAACCCGGACCGGACCGGTCCGATCGCCGACCGGACCTCCGAGCGGTCCGGTTATGTGCCAAAACCCGTTTTCGTCAAAAAAACGTTCTAGTTTCACTGACCCGGTGGACCCGGCCGGTCGGACCGTCCGAACCGTAAACCGGAACGGTTTTGGGAAAACCGGCCGGATCATAAAATACATTTTTTTTTTAAAATTTCTGTATAAAAAAAATGAAAAAGAAGAAAAAAATAGAGGGGCGGTGGCGGGGCGTTCACGGCTGAGAGATAGGGAGGTGGCGGTGGCGATTCGTGGCGGTGGCGGTGGCGATTCGTTGCAGAGAGATAGGGAGGTGGCGGTGGAAGAGAAAAAAAAGAGGGCGGTGGCGGAGAGAGGGAGGTACGGCGGATAAGGAGAAGAGGGATCGGATTTTGCGGAGAGAGGGATCGGATTTTGCGGAGAGAGAGAGGTGCGTCGGAAAAGAGAAGGTGAGGAGAGGAGAGGAAGAGATAACGGAGAAGAAGAGAAGAAGAGAAGAGAGAGCGCCGGTGATGGTGGAGGGAGTGCCGGAAATCGCCAGGAAGAAGGAAGAAGAGGGAGGCCACTTGCGGCTGGGGAAGAGGAGTTTTAGGGTTAAGAGTCTCTTATGATACTATATATATTCAGGACTAAAGTGCAATTAAAATATTTGCACATAAAATTCTATAAAATAATTATATTTCAAACAAATCCTAAACTATTTACTTTGTCTAGAAGTGTATAAAAAAAAAAAAAATTATTACATTAGTTCTTAAATTTTACTATATATACTTACATTAACTTTATTTTTTATTAATAAGTATATATTATATTTTTTTTATTATTTATGACATCACCGGGTTGATGAACGGGTCGATGACGGTCCGATCACCGGTCCGACCAGTGACCCGTGACCCGGTAACTTTTCCGGGTCGATGCCCGGTCCGGGTTTCAAAACCTTGATAAAGATCACGGAATTAGGATGCCTTGTCTGCCTACTGTACAATAAGGTGCCATTATTTATGTGTGACAATGCCTTTTGTATCCTCCATGTAGGTTTGCAGAGTTGTGCTCTACATTGGAACCTGGAAGACCTTTGAAAACCGACAAATTGGCAATACTTGGTGATGCAATTCGAGCTGTGAACCAGCTAAGATCTGAAGCTCTGGATTACAACGAGATGAACGAGAAATTACTAGAAGAGATCAAATATTTGAAGGTCAGGACATATTTTATCTATAGATCCCTTGAATTATGCATCTTGATTTTGCTCGTGATGATATTTTTTTTTAACTAAAACACGACATTTTGGTCATATATAAAATCTTGTTTTGCTGGCATTGTCCGGTAGCTAGTTTGATGGGAAATAAGCTCATTCAAATTTACTTAAAACAGGCCGAAAAGACTGAACTTCGTGAAGATAAACTTAAACTAAAGGCAGATAAAGAGAAGATGGAGCGGGAACTGAAATCCGTTAGGGTTCCACCTTCCAGCTTCATGGCAACTCACCCCGCAGCTTATCCGTCAGGAATGAACAAAATGGCGGGTTTTCCAGGATACGGTTTTGTTCCAATGTGGCAGTATTTGCCTCCATCAGATCGCGATTCGTCTCTAGATCACAAACTCAGGCCACCTGCAGCTTAATTATGTATGAAACCGCTGCATACTCGGGAGTTTCCCAATCTGTTGCGTAGGAATGTCCTACAGCTCTTCTTCACCTGTAAATACCTGGTGATATCTCTAATAGCTGCTTTGTTTAGTTGTTTTTTCTCTACTCTCTTCATTCATGAAGTGTGAATACCGTTTAATTTTAGTTGAATCTGATTTTGTTTTGAACAATTGTTGCAGAAGTCGCTAGTCGGTCACCAGGCTGGTGACTAGTGAGTAGTCGGCGACTAGTCGACTTACCAAGATTACAAGGGATTTTTTAAAATTCTCTTATCCTATATATTATACTAGTCAAACAAAATTTCATACAAAATTAACAATCAAATATTAGTCAAATCAAAATAGACAGAGTCCATCCATAATAATTAAATTCAATACCATAATAAGTAATAACAACTTCAAATACTAAAATAATCAAACTACGTAGTTTTGAGCAGAAAAATGAGTTAAAAAAAGCCAGCAAAGTCATTTTAACTGTCTTTTTAACTTTGATTTTGAGGTTTTCTAGTCACTTAGGTGTTGACTAGTGATTTTTTGCTAACTAATCGGCCGACTCGACCGTTTTTTACAACAGGCTTTGACAGTGTTTATTCCGCCATCTTCATTACTAGTTTTCATTTCCTATTGAACACACACAAAAATTCTAATAAACCAATGTTAGCGATATGGTCTTGTTTGCTCAACTCTCTCAAATTTTGTTCGTTTAAGATTTTGATTTTATGGACCCAAGATAGCGTTCTTAATCCCTACCAGTTATCTGACTTTAGGTGCATTAGATGATACGGTACCAACCTTGGGGCTGCCCAACTCAAGGGAACGTGCATTCAGATACAAAGAGGACTCTAAATTACATCTAGGAATGTTGTACATGCTCAACCTCTTAAGTATCATGCTGCATAAAGGAATGGGACAGAACTTTACTACTTGTTTGGAAGAATGATCATATCTTTCGATATACTTATCCAATGGAGCTGATTCCAGTTTCATATTAAAGATAAGAGGCAGATCTACAACTTTCATGAAGATCACAAGATCAGATTCTGCCTTCTTGATATCCCATATTGTCGTGCAAGTTGCCCCCAACAAGCTGTCCAGAATGGGGACGAATTATAAAGGGCATTTTAGTCTTTTTTTATGTACAATTAAAGTCTATACTAGACTTTAATTATTTTCAGCATATTTTATTACTATAATTTCGTGTATAGCAAGTAGTTGCTATAATAAAAGGACATGTTGTCCAGTGTGTTAGTTAGTTGGTTAATAAGAGTCTAATGCAATTAGGACTATTCATTATTTTGGTAGTTATTTATGTTTATGCTCCCCAAGATAATAGGCACATGTCCCCTATTATCTTGTTTAGGTAGCTACTTGATAGCGAAAGTTGTTATTCAAGAAAGTCTCAATTCTTCGAGAACTCTTATTTCCCTTTTCCTAGTTTAAGTTGGAACCGAATTACCCTCTACTTAAAGGGAATTTCGCCACCTTTTTAATTTGACTTTGGATATATTGATATTTTGATTAAGCGTTAATCCTTTGATACTTGTTTATGACTTCAGGTTGAAGTTCATATTTCTTTAAAGTTCATCGTATCAACTAATTGGTTTATCTAATTGTGGTGTTTCAACCTCCATTGATACTTAGCCTTTCCGGGACTGAGTTAAGTGTATTCCCCTATAAACTATTCGAGATAGAGAAAGATCTGCTAATTAAGCCGAGTCTTGATATAACCCATCAAGATTTCGCATCATTAGACCTTGTTGCTAATCTCACTTATATTGGAAGGTAACTTCATAAATTTCCCAGTGGCACAATGAACCCTTTCTTGATGTACAATACGCATAGAATTTCTTGGAATGGAGGACAAATTTTGGTGTATATTGTTGCTAATCAGAAGAATTTGAACTATTCAAGAACTCAAATTATGAGTTCCGGCGACCCATTCTTCCTTGGTACCACCAATTGGACTCACTAAAAGGGGTAATTTTGTGGTGTTTTTCTCGTAACCCACAACCAAATTAGTCTTATCTTCACCACTAAAGGAACTCCCAAGGAGTGGTGGTTGAGATAGTGACTTATCGAAAATACTTTTCACAGCTCTATTCAAAATTGTTAAGTAACATTAATTGATTGATTTTTTAATGGAAAGAATAGTACTCCCACCGTCCCAAAATAACTGTCCATATTTCCTTTTTAATCTGTTCCAAATTATTTGTCCACTTTCTAAATAAAGGGCTCATTAATTACATTTTTTTAAATTCTAACTCTTACATTAAATGTTGGAGAGAGAAGGCTATAGAGAGAAGAGGAGGTAGAATTAAATTGGAGTAATATTAAATAGGGTCATGTTTGACATTGTACCATATTCCACCATAAAATTTGATGAAATCTTAATTCCCGTGTAAAATACAAAGTGGACAAATAATTTGGTAAGAGAGAGTAATTATTTTTTGATATAATAATTTTAAAAAAAAAAGAAAAAAAATCAGATCCACTAATAATGTGATGTTTTTGTACTACTAAATATATAAATTTGCGTTCTCTCTACGTGATTGCCGATGAAAGTAAGTGCAAACTGGCACGCGGAATAATAGACATTAGAAAGATTAAAGTAGGGTCGTAAAAAGAGAAAAAAAAGTGCAATAATTTCTTTCTTGCAAATAAATTTTTAATACTATTCTTTTCATGTAATTTTTTAACAAAAAAAAAAATCTATACTTTTAAATTGATAATCTCAAATCCTTGAGAAAATGCAAAAGAATTCTCAAATTTCTTTAACATACACACGTATTTATATATACATATGTAACAAAAAACGGAGCACTCAATTTTCGGATGCCTGTTTTGTATGTCCCTTTAGACACCTTCAACGACGGACCTGAGTTCAAGTTTTTTTTTCGAAACATATTATTATCATTATTATTTTAACTCACAATAATTACCTAAAAATACACCAATCATACAAATTATGCTAACTCTTATTGAGAATTGCGTTTTTTAATTCTCTTTCTTTACTTTCAATATTATTTTAGTTTTTTAAGAGAAAAAAACGAATTCAATATCTTTTTCCTCTTTAGTACTATGTTTTCTATAATAGTTTACTTGATATTTTATTAAAACAAATTAGTGGATTTTATCCTTTTTTTTTTTTTTTTGATGGATTAGTGGATTTTATCCTAACAATTTCGACTTTATACCCTAAACATTGTAAGGAAAATAGTCAATCACTTACCTCTTACATTTTGTCGTTAAATGAAGTAGAGAATCTTCATCATTACTAGGAAGAAATACACCACCGGCTCCTATGCGGAATATGTTTTATTCTGCATGTGCGGAGCGAATTCTCATCCATTGATTTAAAATTTTGACGGGTGAAGTTATTTAAAATAATATTTTTTCTGATTTCAGAACATCTGTTCACCTGAACAGTTATGCTAAAAAACACTTATTTTCGAAAAAAAATATTCTGCATATGTAGAAAAAAACATGTTCCGCATAGTAGCCGAACGGCTAATAATAGGCTTTAATTATTTGCATTGGGATTTGCAGTGAGAACGTGCCTGCCCCCAATGACCAATGTAGCCAAAGTTGTCACACAATTATTGTAGGGTTAATTTCACTTTACGACCTTTAAGTTAGGGGTATAGCATTTTAGTCCTTAATGTTTCTATTAATGCATTACATGTTTATTGATCGTCAATCAACTTTTAAGAAAATGAATGCCATCTATTTTGGGTGTAAAATGACATTAATGTGTCCTTATATTTTGTTTTGTGATTACTGTCTTTTTTTCTCTCCTGTTTCTTTAAAAAATTACTCTCAAACTAATTATTCCAAAAATTACTTTAAAGATAAAAACATAAACTCAAAATTAGCCTTCATCAAATTTTCTCTTACGTCACACCGGTATTTCCACAGTCAATCACACTTTCTACTGACTACAATATAAATTTCTCTTATAGCCGACGTTAACACTCTCCTCCCCACTGAAACTCTCTCCCTCCATTTGATGTAGACCATTATCGCGCAACCACCATCAATTTTAGTTTTGCAGACATTTCATCTACCATTACTGCCGCCCATCAGACCTTGTAGTTAAGAGGATAACGAACACAATTTTTGCATGTTACTTTATATAGTGTAATTGCAACTAAGCTGTGACTATAGTTAGAGTTTCTAAAGAAATAGAAAGTGAAAGAGGCTAAATAAAACAAATACTTGATGAAACTTTTTACTTTTTTCTCTCGAAATTTTAAATTTTAAATTAAAAAATGCAAAGGGATTAATTTATTTATTGAAGGGATTGAATTGAAAATTTTACCAAATTGAAAGTAATAAAATGAAAGAATATAAAGAAGAGAAACAAAGTCATTTTTAACGGAATTTAACTAAATGAACCCCTAGATCACTAGTTGAAACTTAATGGATTAAAGTGTTACACTCTCCTAATTTAATGATTATAAAGTGCAATTAACCCATTATTGTAACATATTATATTGTCAAAAAAAATCTAGACCTATTAACAAAACACTTTTAACTCGAAATTATATATAGGTTTTGTGTGCAACATATCTTATCTTGATAACAAAATATTATTTAGTAAGTTCGATCAACCAGGTTTTGCAAAAAGAAAACGGTTTTTAGATCGCACTGAGTTTGAAGTTAACTTGGACCGGATCATCTGTTCATCATGTAAAGCTGGATTTCGGGTCATTCAATTTTATGACCATTTTAGTGGGATTGGTCTCACAGTCTCCTCATATAAATTCAGCGAAACCCACAACTGAAGATAGGTTCCGTACAATTTATGTAAGAGAGTGATAAGACTAGTCCCAAAAAAACTATCATATGATTGGATTTTCCTCTGGTTTCATAACACGTGGTTTTTTTTTGCTAAGTATCATAACACGTGGATAAATCATCATTATGTTAATAACTCAACCTAGCTTTATTAAAGTATTACATTCACGTTGAATTATTAAATACTAATAAAAAAAAAGTCAATGTGTTAATTCATGTGTTGCATTATTATATTGGGTGAAAATTTTTATCTTCATTCATATCTCCAATCAATCAGAATTTATTATATAAATATTTTTTTAATTATATGAAGGGATGAGAACATAAACGGGGATAGATAATTTTTTGTCTTATTATATATACGTGGAATCAACTAGAGCGAAAAAAGACGTGCAGCCAACAACAGAACTTATTTACTAAGTTCCCTAATTTGAGCTTATCTTCTTTAGTCCGGCCTAAACCATGGGTGATTCCGAAGCTCCATCAGCCGGAGTTAAAGCTCTGGTTGAAACCGGGATAACACGTATCCCAAAAATGTTCGTCCGTTCACCTGAGGAGCTTTCTCAGGAGGCAAATTATCGCGGTCAGTCTAATAATAAAAACATTCGCATTCCACTGATTGATCTCCGTGACATTGGAAATGTGGCTGATGGACGGGAAAAAATAGTTAACGAGTTAAGGCGAGCATCAGGAGAGTGGGGTTTCTTTCAATTGGTGAATCATGGAGTTCCTGCAAATGTTATGGATGGAATGATAGATGGGATCCGCAAGTTTCATGAACTTGATCCTGAGGTTAAGAAGGAATTTGCATCAAGAGATTGGATAAATAAGGTTAGAGATGAAAGCAAGATTGATATCAATAGGTCAAAACCTGCTGCTCATTGGAGGGATACTATGACCATTAATCTCCTCTTTCCTAATCAGGAACCAGATCTTCCTTCTGTTTGCAAGTAATACTTTTTTTTTTATTATTCCCTCTCCTAATCACACACATTCATAGTTAAACACAGAGAACTCTTTGCAAATTTCAATTTCAAGTAAACTTTGAACTTTTATAACATAATAAAAGGTTGCTGACACTATTTCATTTGTTGGTTTAGTTGGATCTGACGGCAAAATTTTCATAACTCTACTTAAATAGCTAAACTAAGTCGATATATAGGTGATCCTATTTACATTTTCTTGAACAATTATCGACATTTTCTCTAATTGATAGAATCGGACGAGATTGTTTCAGTACAGTACTGACAAAATTATCCCTGTTAGCACCGAAACCAACTTGCTCGAAAGGTGGGCATACAAGTTTTTCATTTCCTATTAAAACCTGCTCATAAGAGCATGAAAATCTTTATTGTGCCAACTGCAAACATGTTTTTACTTCTGAAATGGTGTCAAAGATTTCATTTTTATTTTTCAGGGGTGAAATGTTGTATATAAATCATGTGACAAAGTTGGGAGAGAGTTTATTTGATTTGCTATCTGAAGCACTTGGTTTAAAGGTGGAGACTTTGAGAGAAATGGGATGTGCTAAAGTAAGAACTCTTCCATGTCACTACTATCCAGCATGCCCAGAGCCAGATCTAACAATGGGGATAAGCTTCCACACAGATCCTACTTTTCTTACTATTCTTCTTCAAGATCAAATTGGTGGCCTTCAATGCTTTCATGATAATCAATGGATTGATGTTCAACCTGTTCCAGGGGCTTTTGTAGTCAACATTGGAGATCTTCTTCAGGTAATTTGCTGATGGAAACATGCTTTTCGGCTAAAATTAATTGGTTAAAAACTCAAATTCCATCTAAATTTTTAAAAATTACAATATGTCACGAATTATTTACAATTTTACCACAATTTATTCAATTTATTTTAGCCACCTAGCATTGTCCCTTGCTTATTTCTTTTGTCATATGTTAATACTCCCACACCACCTCTCATAATTTTGGTTTCGGTGCTGACATCTATTTCGTTAATACTGTACTGAATTAATCTGGACTTTCAAGTTATTTCATTTAAGGATTGAGCTATCTGTTCAGAAACAACTCTGTGATTGGTTGTTTCTAACAGTTAAATCATCCGTTATATCAAATGACCTGACTACCAAGATTAGTTCAACATGGCTAATGAAATATTTATTAGCACTTGAACTGCCAATTTCTCTCACAATTCAGATCTTTTATAACATTCTCTTAATTTGCAACGTTCATGTTATAAAGTTTCATTCACATATTGTAAATTATAAAAGATATAAAAATAAATAACCTGTAAGTAGTAACACTCCGTGTAGTACTTACTATAACACTTATAATTATAGAATTTCTTTATTAATAACACATATTGTAACACTCGTAATGATGATTAGATTGTATCAAATGACAAGTTCAAAAGTGTTGAACACCGAGTACTGGCGAACACCAAAGGGCCGAGGATTTCAGTGGCATGCTTCTTTAATGGCGTTGCTTTTCCACCAAAGACATACGGCCCCATCAAAGAGTTGGTATCCGAAGAAACTCCTGCACTCTACAATGAATTTACATTCGTAGAATATATGGCCCAGTACTTCAAAAAGCAAGTTGACCAGTCTGCTCTTGAATATTTCAGGATTTAATTTACCCTTCAAAATTTAAACTACCTCAATAAAAGTTCAAGTTATTTGTAACTTGTAACTTGTAATTTGTTGTAGCAGAATATTTTTTTTGTGTTTTCTATTGTTTTAATTTCTAAGTTCGTATTTCTCGCCTAGAGTTTTATTATTAGTTCTCTAGCAATATTAAGTTCCACTATAATTGTATCACAACAATGGCTGTTGGGGCAGCGGAAGCAAACATGCTTATAATACGGAGAGAAAAAGAAGAATAAATAAATAAATACGAAAGAACATAAATATTTTTAACGTGGTTCGGTGGTCTCAACGCAGACCTACATTCACGACCCAGAAGGGTAAAACTTTCACTATGTAATTTTTGGACGGAACAAAATTACAAACCCTATCGGGAACCAAACTCAGGAAACTCACCATCTGAGTTGGTGGCGCCCAACGCGACACAAATAATACTAAACTAGAAGATTCCTATTTATAAGGTTTTCCTCCTTCCTAGTTTCTTAACACAACCGATGTGAAATATTGAGAGAATCCCAACATATCCTCCCTTCTCTCAATTTCCCAAATTACAACTTAAACAGAATAAGAAAACCTATCACTATTGGGATCTTGAGAATCTCTAACAATGGCTACATCCTTTGTTGCATCTTTAACAATCCCTTCTCTTTTTTTCATTAATCTAGTACAATGTAGTAAATATTAATCTATTACAATATAGTACAAGGTAATCAATTAGCATGACTAGGATGTAGATTATGATCCGATGTGGAGGGTATATTTACAACAAGTATCCTCTTACTTTTTCGGCCTGACCACATCTAATGATGTGGGGGTCATTTTTGTGCAATATTACCCGTGACTATGCTTTTGGCTTCTAGTCCAGTTATGGTTTTTTTTTTTTTTTTTTTTTAGTGCAAATAGATCATATATTTTTATTATACAGTCCAAATTATAGTTGTTAAATAATGTTGTTTCTCAAATAATGGTTGAGAAACCGTTGTTACAAAATAACTATAATTTGAATTATCTGATTAAACAATTCAACGATTAAGATCTCTTTGTATAGTACTAAAAGAAATGCACGTTAACATTTTCAGCTCATAAAAACTCTCTGTCTTTAGTAGACGATCATCATATCATACATATAAAAAATCTTCTGAAGACCAGGCATGAATTCAACTTCTTGAATACAAATATTTATCTAACATTAATGTGTCAAAGATTTTTTTTTTTTTTTTTTTTTTGCTAAGTAAATGTATCAAAGATTGCGTTATGGTTTATCTATTGTTTTCCTTGTTCAACTTAAAAGGCGACAAACTTAGCAAAACTTAAAAGGCGACAAGAAACAACTACCATCAAGGCCTCTGAAGTGTGTTATTGGATTGATTTTGGGTTAGAGATTTTAGTCTCAGTTTCAAATCAGTTTTAAATTCAAACCAAATTCTAAATGATTTAATACTATATGATTTTCAAATCGTATATCATGTTTTGTATTTTATCATGGTATACTTTTTTCTCACATAAATTTAATTTTGACCACACTTATAAAAAACATGTCTACCAGTAAGAGGAAAGTGAATCATGATGCAGCGCGTGTAATGGATGTCCATTTATCATCCAATCAGACCCCTAATCAACCATCAGAGTTAGAAAAATCAGTATCCATGTAAAAAAATTGTTTCTTAAGTTGGGGTGAAACACTCTAAGTGCTGTCAAGTTCATCAATTGCGCTCTCGGATCCACAGACTTAGGAAGTGACACAACTGCCTTCAATTTCCAGGGTTCAGAGCTTGAAATGTGGAAGTGAAGAGTTTCCATCATTGCCTTCCTTGAGGTAACAATTCACGTAGTCTTTAATGGTTGTCCCTTTATATACTGGTGGATTTTCTTCTGATAACAAATCCTTGATTGGCCCATATATTCTAGATGTAAAGATGTCACTAGTAGGATGATGAGGCCTTAGAAAACTTGCCACTGAAACTCTTGGGCCAACCTGTTGAGCTAAGACTCTGTGCTGAATGCTCTTGAACCTATCATTTGTGATAAGCTGCATTTAAAACACACACACACACACACACACACTTGTAAACATCAATGCCATAAGCATTGACTCAGAATAAAATGAATTAACTAGAACTGTGGGTATTTTCTAGGGTTCTAAATCTTTTAGTACATTGTCTAGTACACTTTACACCAGCTCTTGAATCATCAAATGCTTTTAATTCACTTTGTTTATCATAATCTGGTAAAATAATTTCCTTTTGAATTTCTTCCCTGCTTGTGATTTCCATTTGATTTAGTGATAGAAACAGAACAATAATTGTTGTGACTGTCAAGAAGTCCGTAGTCCAGTGGGGCTACCCTTCGCTCACGACCGATAGGTCTTGAGTTCGATACCGGGTCACAACGCCCAAACTACTAACCCAAAAAAAAAAAAAGGAAAAAAAAACTTGTTGTGACTTGGGGTACTCCCTCCGTCCAAAATTATCTATCCACATTTTCTTTTTTATCTGTCCTAAATTAATTGTTCACTTTCTAAATAAATGGCTTATTAATGATGATTTTTCAATCATACCTCTTGCATTGAATGTTGGAAGAAGAAGAATAGAGAGAAAATAAGGTAGATTAAATTGTGATTAAAATTAAATAGGGTTATGTTTGACATTTTATCATATTCTATCATAGAATTTGATGAAACCTTAATTTACGTGCAAAATATAAAGTGAACAGATAATTTGGAATGGCTAGGAATCTTTTGTCCCTATTCGGTGTCTCCTTCCCTGTCCCACCAATAAAAAAAAACATTATTAAATTTTTAATTAAAAAATTATAACCTACAAAAAATAGTGAAACTCACATAGAAAAAATATACACGTGGCAAATATCTATTCATGGTGATATATAAAGAGACATAGAATGAGAACATACGATTTTTTGCTATTTGGAACGGAGGGAGTATTATTTATTTCCTACTCAAGTTGTTGCTAATTAGGGGTCAGCAAATTCGGTTTTTGCCGAATTCCGACCGAATTCGAATTGAATTTGGTAATTTGGTTTCGGTAATTCGGCGTGAATTCGGCAATTCGGTCATGACCGAATTCGAATTGGCCGAAATTGGGACGATTTCGGTCAGACCAATTTTGAATTTGGTATGCTATCATAAGCTTTTAATTGATAATTTGTGCTATTTATTTAATTATATTTACTGTGTAAGATACTTTGAGCATTTATTTTTCTTTTGGCAGATGTGCTCAAGACTGGCGAAAAATCGAGTATTGTTGATGTTTAAGAAGATCGGCTTGTTTTTCAATCATTTGAAGACCTTGAAGGTGACTGTTTTTTGGACTTATTTTATTTTATTTTTGTAATAATTATGGACGTTTTTTGGAACTGATTTGGAGCTGTTTTGTGTTAATTTTGGACTGCTGATGGACTGTTTATTAGACTGATTTTGGTCTGCATTTGGATAGATTATGAACTGTTATAAATTGTATAAAAAACAGGGTACAAATTGTGTTTTAATGAACCAAAAACTGCTCAAATTTAAACATCATTCTGCATAATTTTTTTAAAATTGAATATGTCCCAATTCGGTGAATTCGGTCGGCACCGAATTCCGAATTCACCAATTCGGCCATTTCGAATTCGGTCAGTTTTTTGAGGTATGAAAAAATGAAAAAATCGAATTCAATTTACCGAATTGGCGAATTCGAATTCGGTGCTCACCTCTAAATGCTAATAGTTAAAAGATTGTGAGGTGGACTCCATTTTTCTTTGCACAAAATGTCATGACCCATGTTATCTTGTAAATTAACTACTCTTGTACACAAAAGAAGATATTCACGTCACAGGGCTCTCACTTTCCGATCCGACAGAAATTGTGAAAAATATTAATCAAGGTGACTCAGCAGTTCGACTGGTGTGATACCTTCTCTTAACCCATCGCAAGAAGTAAATTAACTACTCTTACCTCGGGAAAGAATGGTTGGCATACCTTTTAAAATAATGATAAAAAATTTAGGAAAATGATATTTACATTTCTCTTTTAACTTATTACAGTACTCTGGTTCTTATTTTATTAGTGAAATTTTTTTAATACCCAAACTCAAAAAATCTAACACTCCAAAAAAATATAGTCAAGGTATTAAAGTTTCTTCAGTTTTAAAATAAGGAAGGAGGAGTGTAAGAAGTTAAACTGAGAGTGTAAATATCATTTCTCAGACTTTATTATAGGGGAGTGAGTGAGTCTCAAACCCGAGTTTTATTTTTCGGGCTGGAAATTATTTTATTAGTGAGAAAATTTTAATACCCAAACTCAAAAAATCTAATACTCCACAAAAATAAAGTCAAGGTTATTAAAAAAAAAAGTTTCTTCATTTATAAAATATGGAAGGAGGAGTGTAAGAAGCTAAAATGAGAGTGCAAATATCATTTGCTAAAATTTATTATAGGGGAGTGAGTGTCAAACCCGATTTCTATTTTTCGGGTCGGAAATAAATATCATTTTCCAAAACATCATTTCTCAAAATATGATGAACACTTTTTTAGTCGGCACATTCTAATACAATTTTGATTGTTGGTTCTCGATTCTACGATTAGGAATTATTTTTTTATTTAAATAGTTATTGACTTATTTAAAACTTAGTTGTTGAATTAAGGCAAATTGGTGAATTTCGTCCCTAAACAATTTTGAGATTGATATAAGGTCCCTAAACATTATTTTTTAATTTTACTATCCTGAAACAATTTACGTTTGGTGCATAAGGTCCTTCCGTCAAAAAAGTGTTAGTCAACCATGAATTCAAAGGGCATTTTTGGTAGATTACTAATATAATACCCTACCCCAACCCCCACTTACCCACCCCACCCCAACTATTCTTCTCCTTCACTACCCTACAACTATCCTTTTCTTTTCTTGTGGCTCACAACTGCCGTTTTTTTTCTTCTTTTAATCATATTCCCACGATCCCCTCCTGATTGCACACGTATCCTTTTTCTTTTTAATTTTAATTTTCCTTTTTTCTTTTAATTATCTGATTCCCTCTCTATTTAATTGATTTCCTTTCCTTTTAATTATATTATGGTAACTCTTTTAATCCCAATAAAACTTCTAATTCATTCTAATTCTCAATCACAAATCTAATTAAACTACTCCTCTAAATGAATCACAACTATATCCACAACTGCGATACACGTGCAAAACGACCTCAACAAACTTACACAAATGTAACATGTAACATGTTATAATAACTAAATAGACACGTAATCACATAGTGACACGAAATAAATTACGGCTACGCAATTAATCACGCAAAAATTAATTACACGTCAATTAACACATAAGCAAAAGTTCGGGTATCACAATGTTAACGACGACTACGAAAAAGCTTAGATTGTAAATAATGGAAAGCGTGGTTAAAGAGGGTAGCGCCGGTGTGGCGTGGGAGAAAACTTGATAAATGCTAGGTTTGAGTCTAGGTTTTTATCTTTGAGGGTAATATTTTTGAATAACTGGTTCGAGGGTAATTTTTTAAATGAAATAAGAAAAAAGCAAAGTAATCACAAAATGAATGCTAAGGATATTAACATCATTTGTCATCTACTTTTTTAACGGTTGATTAGCGATCAATGAAACTGTAGTTAGGGGGTCAATCGAGTTATGTGAGCCGAACTTGGCTTAGCTCACGCTCAGCTCACATAAAAATTGGAAAGCTGAGCGTGGAAAAGCTCATAAACATTGAGCTCACGCTTTAATGTGAGCTCGAGTTAAGCTCACGAGCTAAATTTATATTAGTAAAAAAACAAAAATTATGTAGCAAAAAATAGTATAATACAATAAGCATTGAAAATAAATTCTGAAAAGAATACAAATATACATAATACAATGATACTTAATTCTTGGAGCAAAATAAACTAATAAAAATATAAATACATAACAATGTCAAAGGTTAAAGAATCTACATACAATATAGACAAAAATCCTTATATAAACTAAAACAAAAGAAACGAACGTCCATAATTGTAAAAGCCTTATATAGAGAAAAACAAGAGAAGCGGAAGTTCCAAAATTGTTTGTTATGCTAATAAATGAGTCTTATATAAAATAAGAGAACCCATGCACTGAAAATTCTAATAAATGATGAAATTGCAAATTGCAAAAGAGTGATTTAATTTCATTGTTGGTGCCAAATCCAATTTTGGCAATCCCATTGAATTCTTCTACAATTTTTCACTTTTTATTGTGTTTCAAATTTACAAAAGAAAAATGAAATATAAGTAAATAAAGTAAGAAGCATTGATGAAGAAAAAATAATTTAGACATGTACAATAAAAAATCTAAGTAAAGAATAACCTACAAAAGCATAATCAAACTATTCCTCATAATCACTCCCTTTTGGTGAACTCGTAATCCAATCTTGACCACAAACTAATCATTCAACTGTATTGGGAAGCAATAAGCTGCGAAATTGATTAAAGACACGACCCCTGATGATAAAAGCATTCTCATATGCTACCGAACTTACAGGAATTGCTAATACATATATTGCCATCATAGACAAAATAGGGAATTTAAAAGCATTTCATTTCCAATAATACAAGATAATAAAGTCTTCATCAACGCTACCACTTTTTGTTGAGTAAAGTTTTTCCTCTGCATAAACATATAGTTCACTCTTTAAATGCATCACTTCTTCCTCTTCACTAAATTTAAGGAATTCTTTAATTAATGCCAATTTATAGACCTTCTTATTTTTAATTAGTATTTTGCGTACAAGAGTAGTTAATTTACAAGATAACATGGGTCATGACATTTTGTGCAAAGAAAAATGGAGCCCAGCTCACAATCTTTTAACTATTAGCAACAACTTGAGTAGGAAATAAATAATACTCCCTCAGTTCGGCAAAAAATCGTTGTTATTTATTCTTAAAACAAAAAGGTATACCATGTAGCAGTTCACAAAGGAGCCTCCGTTTTGAATGAACCGGGCAACTGCAAAGGTTTTATCTTAATTAATTTAATATATGTGCCCCATGTCTAGGAGCTTGTTGTATGCGTGTAATTGTACCGTTTGTATAATCATTTCATGCTTAATCAATCACAATTAATCATGTGTATATATAATTAAAAAATAATCATATAGGGTTAGGAGGTTATTCAATGTTAGGTGAAGTCACTGCAGCGACTAGTGTATCTGTTACTGTGAACTTTTTGGGCACTAGGATTTATGAAATGCAGTCTGGATCCTATACAAAACATCATAATTTTTGCACGTTCGAATCGCACGAAAACACTTGTTGTGAGTTTTAAAATATGTGCATGAATTAAAATATGTATTTCATTTTAAATTAATCTTAACCGTTAAAATTTTAGTTCAACGGACAAAAATAAATTCCACACGTATAGAACTTATCCGATCTACACTGGAGCCGATGCGATGAAATGGTTTTATTCATGAAGGCGATGTTTACCTCAACTATACCAATTCAGCTCCCATGCTGAACACTTATTTTAATTTTTTTATTTATTAATATGGTAAACACTCTTTTCGTTGTAAGAATCGTCTTTCTCTATTCTATTTCCCGTTCTTATCCCATCAATAAAAAATTATCATGTATTAATTTTTTAATTAAAAAAATATAACCTAAAAGAAATAGTAAAATCTTCGGAAAAAAAAATTAACACATGACAATCTTTTATTGATGAAAAAAGAAACGAGATATAAAATAAGGACATACGATTTTTTTTGCCCTCTTTTAGTAAGCACATTTTGATACAATTTCGATTGTTGCTTCTCAATTGTACGAAAAAGAAAACAATATTTAAATAGTTATTCACTTGTTTAAAACTCATTTATTGAATTAAACCGATCAAATAGCTGATGTTGCTATAATAACTGGTTTTTTTGCAAAGAGAAGGGATTGTTAAAGATGCAACAAAGGATGTAGCCATTGTTGTGATACAATTATAATATTGCTAGAGAACTAATAATAAAACTCTTGGCGAGAAATACGAACTTAGAAATTAAAACAATAGAAAACACACAAAAATATTCTGCTACAACAAATTACAAATTACAAGTTACAAATAACTTGAACTTTTATTGAGGTACTTTTAATTTTGAAGGGTAAATTAAATCCTGAAATATTCAAGAGCAGACTGGTCAACTTGCTTTTTGAAGTACTGGGCCATATATTCTACGAATGTAAATTCATTGTAGAGTGCAGGAGTTTCTTCGGATACCAACTCTTTGATGGGGCCGTATGTCTTTGGTGGAAAAGCAACGCCATTAAAGATTAAAGAAGCATGCCACTGAAATCCTCGGCCCTTTGGTGTTCGCCAGTACTCGGTGTTCAACACTTTTGAACTTGTCATTTGATACAATCTAATCATCATTACGAGTGTTACAATATGTGCTACACAAAAGTGTTATTAATAAAGAAATTCTATAATTATAAGTGTTATAGTAAGTACTACACGGAGTGTTACTACTTACATGTTATCTTTTTATGATATCTTCTTACAAATATATAAATGAAACTTTATAGCATGAATGTTGCAGAGGAAAAATTCAATCCTATTACTGTGCTTGTGAAATTAGTCTACAACTCTTCAAATTAATTGGGTCGGATCTACCTTGCAAATGTGGACTCCGCTCAATTTATATGATAGATTGCGGGGGTTAGTCACATAAGGACAGTCCTAGAATTGAGTGACCCGTTGCAAAAGGGAATGTTATAAAGGATCTGGGTTGTGAGAGAAATGGGCGGTTCAAGTGCTAATAGCTATTTCATTAGTCGTGTCGAACTAATCCTGGTAGGCAGATCATTTGATCAAGCACCTAATATAGATGTTCACAAACAACCAGTCACAAAGTTGTTTCTGAACAGATAACTCAATACTTGAATGGAATAATTAGAAAGTCCAGATTAATTAAGTACAATACTAACAAACAGCTGTCTTCACTGAAACCAAAATTATGAGGGGTGGTGTGGGAGTATTAACAGATGACAAAAGAAATACGGGTGAAACTCATCTGTACCCGTGTATGTTCTTATTCTTGTGCCTCAACCACTCAGAATTCGTTATGTGGACATTTATTTGTGAGTGGTTAGGCAAATGAATGGCTACATACAGGATACAGACGATTATTTGCCAAGAAATAAGCATAGGAAAATTCTAGGTTGCTAAAATTAATTGGATAAATTGACTAAATTGTGGCAGAATTATAAATAACCCGTGACATTATCGTAATTAATCCGTTGAAAATGTTAAAAAAATCAAGTGGAATTTGAGTTTTTAACCCATTTTAGCCAATTAATTTTAGCCGAAAAGCATGTTTCCATCAGCAAATTACCTGAAGAAGATCTCCAATGTTGACTACAAAAGCCCCTTGAACTGGTTGAACATCAATCCATTGATTATCATGAAAGCATTGAAGGCCACCAATTTGATCTTGAAGAAGAATAGTAAGAAAAGTAGGATCTGTGTGGAAGCTTATCCCCATTGTTAGATCTGGCTCTGGGCATGCTGGATAGTAGTGGCATGGAAGAGTTCTTACTTTAGCACATCCCATTTCTCTCAAAGTCTCCACCTTTAAACCAAGTGCTTCAGATAGCAAATCAAATAAACTCTCTCCCAACTTTGTCACATGATTTATATACTCTAACATTTCACCCCTGAAAAATAAAAATGAAATCTTTGACATCATTTCATAAGTAAAAACATGTTTGCAGTTGGCACAATAAAGAGTGTCAGCAATCTTTTATTATGTTATAAAAGTTCAAAGTTTACTTGAAATTGAAATTTGCAAAGAGTTCTCTGTGTTTAACTATGAATATGTGTGATTAGGAGAGGGAATAATAAAAAAAAAGTATTACTTGCAAGCAGAAGGAAGATCTGGTTCCTGATTAGGAAAGAGGAGATTAATGGTCATAGTATCCCTCCAATGAGCAGCAGGTTTTGACCTATTGATATCAATCTTGCTTTCATCTCTAACCTTATTTATCCAATCTCTTGATGCAAATTCCTTCTTAACCTCAGGATCAAGTTCATGAAACTTGCGGATCCCATCTATCATTCCATCCAAAACATTTGCAGGAACTCCATGATTCACCAATTGAAAGAAACCCCACTCTCCTGATGCTCGCCTTAACTCGTTAACTATTTTTTCCCGTCCATCAGCCACATTTCCAATGTCACGGAGATCAATCAGTGGAATGTGAATGTTTTTATTATTAGACTGACCGCGATAATTTGCCTCCTGAGAAAGCTCCTCAGGTGAACGGACGAACATTTTTGGGATACGTGTTATCCCGGTTTCAACCAGAGCTTTAACTCCGGCTGATGGAGCTTCGGAATCACCCATGGTTTAGGCCGCCGGACTAAAGAAGATATGCTCAAATTAAGGGAACTTAATAAGTTCTGTTGTTGGCTGCACGTCTTTTTTCGCTCTAGTTGATTCCACGTATATATAATAAGACAAAAAATTATCTATCCCTTTATTTTTCGGTCTATTCATGCATGTGACTGAGTCCCATCGGACCCAATGCGGTCTGCATTTCTGCCACATCACTGCATTTTCTTCTCCCTCCTCATTCTGCAGGGGATGTGCGCAAATCTGACTACACTTTGATCCCACATGGATCCTGATCCCATATCAGATATTTCCTTTATTTTCTCATCTTTTTATATAATTAAAAAAATATTTATATAATAAATTCTGATTGATTGGAGATATGAATGAAGATAAAGAATTTTCACCCAATATAATAATGCAACACATGAATTAACAAGCTTGTAAAAAAGCTTGTCTTAAATTTTTTATATAAATAAAAATGAAATTTTAGGAAGTTGATGAAGAAATAAATAAAAATTCTCAAGATATTGATTAATTTTTGTTTTGTTTTGTTTAGAATTTAAAATTATATTTCGGTATAAATTTTGTATTTTGAAATAATGTTCATAACGTGTTTTATAGAATTTTTAAAATAAGTAAATAATTGGAATAACATATCAGATTTCGGATTTCAAAATTCAGATTTAAGACATTTTTATTTCACTTAAAATTTATAATTACAATTAAGGAATTCTTAGTAAGTTGAAAGATAATCAGAATCTTTTATCAACCCTACTTGGATTGGGTTTGGGTTTTGGCGGGAGAGGCTAAAAAGTGGGCGGAAAATATTCAAATTCAAAATTTTTTCTTCAAATAATCGTAAAAATTCAAATTTTAGCCTCTAAAATTGGCGGAAGATGTTCAAATTCTAAATTTTTGAGAAAAAAATTTGGAATTGAACGATTATTTGAAGAAAAAAAAAATTTGAATTTGAATTTTCCCGCCCACTTTTTAGCCTCTGCCAAAACTCAAACCCAATCCAAATAGAGCCATAAAATCAATATCACTTTATAATATATGTTATCAAATATGCTATTTTCCCATCCCTCCTCAGGAGGATTAACCAGGGACGAATTCAGGACTTTGGTGTTGGGGGGCGAAACTGCAACAATATATAGATCTACAGAGCTCAAGTGATAAAAAGGGTAAAAAAATTCTTTGGGGCGATAAAAAGGAAAAAAAAATTCTTGGGGGGCGAAATTGATAAAATTTTCCAAATTTTTTAAAAATACACATAAAATTTCGATAAATAGTAGTATTTTTAAAAATCCCCTCCCACCCTCTGCCTTCGTCCCTAGGATTAACTGTGGTTCCCCATTTTTCCCATTTTTAAAAATACACATTACCGTTTAAAAATAAACATTTTACCACATGAATTGTGTTTCGTTATCTATATACTTAATGAATAAGTACTCATTCAATTAATTTTTAAACATTAAATTAATTATCAAACAAGAATAATTCGAAATCGAAAAGTGCTAAACTAATGTTTTAGATGTAAAATTATATATTTGTTTTTTGAGAAGATTCAAAAATAAATTGGAGAGGTATAACTAGGCCTGCAAACGGATACGGATTTGTCTATTCCGGATCCATATCCATTTTTAATTTTTTCTACCATACCCGTATCCATATCCTAGCGGATCCAAAATATGTATTACCAGCTCCGCTGATTTGGATCCGAATACGGATATGGTAAAACCCGTTTCAAAAAGTCCAATTAATACTATAATCCACAAATAATTCTGCTAAATATAATATAATATAATGCAATACATAATCATATTGTTGTTTAAAGTTCAAAATATACAACGCTTGAATAACTATGAATCCTAAAAACAAATCCAACTAAACCACAATTGAACATCTATCTATATGATTTTTTAGGTGAGTAGTCGCTGAAGTACTATTACCAATAAACTCTTTTTTACACCAATTACATTTGTAAACGAGAACCAATGGAAGAAAAATACTTTACACGCAACTGAATATACCTGCGCGGTGACGGTAACGGGAATGAGCAGCTGCGTTGTAGCGGCTAGTGCTGTCAAAGTGGGCCGAAGCCCGCGGACCGGCCCGCCCCGCCGTGGACCGGGTATGGACTTAGGAAATATTGATCCGTAAAAATGCGGGCTTTTTAGCCCGCACCCGTTTAGCCCGCGGCCCGCGCGGACCGGATCCTCGGATCGCGGGCTTTTTCTTTAAAAAAAAATACATATTATATATAATATTTTTGGGAAAAGTCCAATATTAATATTATTCTCTCAAATAGAACTTGTATATCACTATTTAGAGAGTAATAGAACTTGTATAAAAAACAAACAATCAAACAGAACACGAAGTTCCTTCTTGCAGAAGCAAGATATTAATAAAAACAAAAAATACAAGGAAATATATGATGTCCACTTTTGCAAAGATTTATCTGCAAAACCATTGGACTGATTATGCTGCTCTAGGACTGCAAGAATAAATAAACAAAAGGATGTGAATTAGTCAAACTGTTTGGAGAAGATCTAGCTTTCTCAAAAGCAATAATGTGGCTACTGTACCTTGTTAGCAATGTTTTTGGAGAGCCAGTCCAATCCCTCGTAAAGCCCTTCACCAGATGTTGACTAATAAGTAAACCGTAAATACAAGGGGCAGCAAGTGGTGGTGAGGAAAAGCAGGGAAAAAAAAATTTGAGTGGGCCCGCGGATTATAAGCGGTGCGGATTTGGGCTTCAATATCAAGGGTCCGCAAAATTGAGTCAGCGTCCCGCCCCGCCCCAGTATGCGCTTGAGCCCCAGATGGCTGGCCTGCTTTCACAGTACTAGTAGCGGCGAGGAGTAGGCGTCGGAGAAGGTAGAAGAGGAAACGGGAGAGAGAGAGAGAGAGAGAGAGAAGAGGGAAGAAATGGAACGGCGCCGGAGAAGGTAGAAGAGGGGGGGAGAGAGAGAGAGAGAGAAGAAGAGGCTGTGATGTTAGGGTTTGTTATCTCTTAACCCTTAAGAATGTATATATACAGGACTAAAATTACAATATAAATAATTATCACATAAATCCTATAAAATACTTATATTACAAAAAAGCCATAAATCCTATAAATCATGTAAAATATATTATTTTAGGGAATATATATATTGTTTTACCTGAAACGGATTCGGGTTTAACGGATACGATTTTTTATATTTCATATTCGTAACCATTTTATTACTCTTATACGGACTCGGATTCGGATACGGGTATATGGGTTTAGAGTTCTTACCATATCCTAAAAATAAAATTGGATTCGAGTCGAATACGGATAAAAATCCGACCCGTTTGCAAGCCTAGGTATAACAGTATAAGATCAACTTCATACGAAGGTCGATGGAACTCACGTGGGGGACTGTCACGGGTCGTTCGTGACTCGGCATCACGGGCGTCTCAACACGGGCGTCTCAAGTGCTGAAACTTGCGACCCGTGACAGGACCCACACATCTACCATGATGCATTATTACATCTTTTTTCTTTTGTCTTTTCCTTTAAAAAGAAAAAGAAAAAAAAGGGAACCCCACACATCTACCATGATGCATTATTATAACATGTAAAAGAAATTTACAGCACATATGGAGGATCCCGCTGTCACCCTGCCCCAAAAAAATCTTCCACGTGATATTTGGTAGTAAATTTTTCGCAGATTTGGTGCTACAAGAAATTTGCAGAATCTTGGGAAGCCGCTGTTTTCGGCATATTATGGGGCTTCTCATCTCAGTCGAGCAAATTTGCTTACTCATCTCATCCCAAATTTTAATTTAAAGCCTTAAAAGGATACAATTTATTACAAATAACTAGATGTACATTAATCGGTATTAATCGAAAACTTTACCGCATTAAATTTAATTTTAGTATACAATGCAATATTGAATCAATTATGGTGTAATTAAAGAGATAAAAAAGGATAGAATTAAATTGAAATTAGCATTAAATATGATCATTTTTACATTTTACTATATTCTATTATAGAATTTAATAAATTTTAATTCCCGTATAAAATACAAAACATAATTTGGACGAAAGAGTACTGACAAAGCAGGCCCGTCCTTCGAGGTGTCCAAAGTGACATACGGAACAGGGAGGCTTATTTTTTGTTATATATATATATATATATATATATATATATATATACACACATACGTGTGTATGTTATTAAAGGAATTTGAGAATTCTTTTGTATTTTTTCAAAAATTTGAGATCATCAATTTAAAGGTATAGTCTCTTTTGTTTGCTTTGGTTTTGAAAATTCAAAATCGTATTATATTTTGACACTTTATATAATTTATTTATTTAAAAAAAATAATAAGACACCTAAATTTGATAATTAGTACAGAGCCTGAATATTATTCGAGATTGCCCTTGAAAAGAGACAATTACACGGATCCAAGACAGAGAAACTTGGGAAACTGTGAAAGTCTCAAACCCCCCATTAATCACATTAAACCGATAGATCACAAGGTGCCAAACCAGCATATTCCTCACCATACAAGTGAGTCATTATTGCCTGGTGTGATTTCAATTAGGGATGGCAATGGGCCGGTTAAATTGGGGATCCGGATCGGGTGGGGGTGGGGATAAATTTGGACCCCGCTAACGGGGCCGGGGCCGGAGGCAGGATAAGTAATATCCCCGGCCCAGTTGGGCCCGCCAAGACCCACATGTCTTGTTTAAAATAATAAAAAGAAAGGTAATAAAATATCTATACAAAAAAAAGAAAGATACCTAAAATATTATGGAAGATTGGTCTTGATTGAAAGAGATAGTGATCTTGATTGATGATTGACTTCAATATAGTTTCTTTATTTATATGTTTTTTTTTTTTTTTCGTTAGACATTAAGTGATTTATATTATATTGTTGAGCAGCATATTAGTTGTATCTACAAACTATTATCATTTTAGATAGTTTTATTTTGTTTTACAGATGTTAAATTTTTTATTTTAAAATTCTAGATTATTTTTCCAAGTTTGTATTGAGAAATTTTTGTTGAAATTCTCTAATTTGTTCTAATCGATATTGGGAGAAAAAATCTCCGTTTTCCCCCAGTTTGGGGTGAGCCTCCACTTAAGATGGGGATGAGATCACAATTCATCCCCAGTGATGAGGCTGGGCCGGAGATGGGGATCGATGGAAGAGGTAGGGATGGGGCTGGAGATCATGATATCCACTCCCACCCGCCCCCATTGCCATCCCTACTTTCAATGCATAAAGTCTGGCAATTTCCTTTTGATAATCTGACAAGGCTTCGATCTGAGCTATCATCAAGATATCCTGGTTTTGGGGTAGTTGAGTTGCTCCCGGCTCCTATGCGGAACGTCCTTTTGTTCCGCATAAGATAGCAGTCAGATGAGATTTTTTAACGGTTCAGATTTAGAGAGAGAAAGTTTTTTTTTTAATATTTTAAGTCCAGCCGCAACTTTTCTTTCTCCATATCTGGGCAGTTCAAAATCTCATATGACGACTGATATTGTTCTGCACGTGCTGTATTTTGGCTGTTCTGCATAGGAGCCGGACTGGAGTTAGAGTTTTACCATATGTGCTTAGTCTGTAAATCCATGAAAAATATATGAAAAATCAGAGTTATTAATGTTATTAATGGGTTACCTGGTTGTTAAAGGAAAATATAGGAATGAGAGTTAATATAGGAATGAGATGAAGATATTTAACCATTTAGGAGGATATGGTCAAAATTCCTCGTAAATTTATGTTCTTGGAATCTACTGTCTCGAAGAAGTCAATTGCATATTATTCGGTGTATTTAGATAAAGGTGGTTCCATCAGAAAAGTTAAGAACATAGTCTCTCCATCCCAAATTAATAGTGAACACATGACTAATGTACGGGGTATTAATGTTTTATTAAATTATATGGTAAAATATGAATAAATGTAATCAATCACCCTCTTAATTTGCATTGGAAACTGTCAAAGTTAATTACTAATCTATAGCAGTGACAGAACCAAATGGGGAAGGCGAGCGTCTTCCAAAATTTTGAAAAAAAATGACACATTTTCAATGAAATTTTTTTTCCGTCTCTCAACATTTTGAAAAAAAACAACAACGCTAAAAGACTAGGTAAGGATAAAATTGAAAAATAATAACATAAATAGTTACTTGATTTACAAATAGTACAATTAGGTTGGGATAGATAAAAAAGAAAATTAGGACAATTAAGGGATGGATGGAGTATTTGGTGTAATTTCTTCTTCCCAAATTAATCATTTTTGTAAACTATATGATAAAATATAAGCAAAATTTCTAGAATGCCCCAAATTATATATTTTTTTTCAACTACCCACTCATCTCTTGAATATTTTTCAACTAATCAACTACCACCTTAATTTATATTGGAAACTTTCAATTTAATTAACTATGAACATTAAATATGAGGTTGGAGATAAGCGTAAAATTGAAAAGACAAAATCAAGATAAATAGTTACTTGATTTAGAAAGTGGATAATTAAATTATAACAGACTAAAAAAGAAATTGGAACATTACCATTGATTTAGAACGGAGGAAGTATATACTACTCCATATGTTTCAAAATATATGTCTCAATATCATTTTAAATAGGGTTTTGATACATATTTAAAATGCCGATACAGATTTTAAAGACACACATTTTAAAATATTAGGTTAGTATTTAAATTTCAATTTAAACATTGGAAATTCATGACTATTGATGTTTGATTATTCCAAAACAAAATGTATTATACCTTCCGCTTGCAGGCTATTTTTATTTCAATCCCGCCACAACAATTGCACTCCATACGTGTACAAGGTCCACGAATAGTCCTATACACAGTTTACTATTAGTGTATACATACACAATGTATATTATTATACTCCCTCCATTCCTTAATATTAGATTTTCATTACATATTGCGAAATTTAATGAATAAAAAATAAGATAACTTTTTTAGTTAAAATATAAATATTATTTTCTTAAATATGACTTGTATACCATTAATTTTATTTAAGAGAGTAACATTAATATTTTAATTAAAAAACATCTTAATTTTCGTAATGGAGGTACAGTATTGGGTGGGTGGGTGGGTGGGTGGGGGTTGTCAACCCCAACCTGAATACGCATATGCTTTTATTGTTTACATTCAGTGGTTATGCATATGCATTTTTTTGTTTGCTTTACGAGGTAGGATTAATTATTTTAAACTAAAAATAAACTAATTAAAAATATTATACCCCTCTTTTTTATAGAAGGTAGAGTAATAGGGAAAATAAAAAAATTATTATCGTAACTGAATCGATTGGAAAAAAAACCACCTTAAAAATGAAAAAAAAAAATTTACAACAAGGGAAACTCCTTATTTATCTTGTATCTATCCGTTTATAAATAAAGAAAATATTAGCATTTTTAGAATTCAGTAAAAAATAAAATTATTTGTATAATATAAAAGAGTAAATTGAGTGTCATTTCATATCAATTAGCTTAACTCAATAGATATTGGAAGTTCAATATTTATTTATACTACAATAAAAAATAAAAATAAAACCTCAGGGAGATATAGAAAAGTATTTGTTTATATATACGTGCCTTCTTATTAGAATAGTAATTGTTTATATATCTGTGCCTTCTTATTTGTTAGTTATATAGCTGTGACTCTATATTCAACTAACAAATAAGGGTTAATTGCACTTGATTATCATTAAGTTAGGAGAATTGGCATTTTAGTTAATACAATTTCAATTAATATATTAGAGGTACATTCCGCTATTAGTTAGATCTTCGTTAAAATGACCGCAAAATGACTTTGTTGTCCATGTTCTGATGTTCGTATTCTTAAAGTAAGCTACTATAAATTTGAGTCATTTCTCAATTTAATTCCTTCAACAAATAAATTAACTCATTAACATTTTTTTATTTTAAATTTTAAATTTTTAGACGGACAAAAATAAAAGTAAAAATTCAATCAAATAATTTTTTACTTTAGCCTCTTGCACTTCTTTTTTAGAAATTCTAATTTCTATCATCAGTTGGCATACAGTGTATAGAGTAACATGAAAAAAACAGGAAAAAAAATGCAAAGCTAAATACATTTGATTGCAGTCGGGGTGGTTTAAGTTTAGGTTTAGGTTTTTATCTATGATGGTAATTTGTTTGAATAACTGGTTTGCAATGATGAAGACAGGGGGGGAGGGGGCCGGCGCCCCCCCAAGATTTTTAAAATACTAATATTTATTGAAATTTTATGTGTATTTTGGAAAATTTTATCAGTTTCGCCCCCCAAAATTTTTTTTTGCCATTTTTATCGCCCCCCAACACCAACTTCCTGGCTTCGTCCCTGCTGGTTTGGGAATAATTTTTTTGAAAGAAAGAAAAAAACATAGTAGTCACAAAACAAATTAAACAACCATTGACAGAAGAACCAAAAAATCCACCGAATTGTTTGTGTTTCCCCAGATTAAACCTGAACTCATTTTCGCAGAATCTTATGGGTTCGCTTGAGTGTTTGCCAAAGGGTCCATAAGTTTTAAAATTTGTCGTAAATGTGATTGAAAAAATATACTCCTTAGTCGCAAACAGTGACGGATCTGGAAATATAATTTACTGGGGTCATTTGATATACAAAATAATTTACTGGGATCATTTATACATTTATTATCTAAATGGAGTCAAATATATCATATATAATTAAAAAAAAAAAATCACTGACCCCCGTCACAGGTAGATAGACCCGTCCCTGGTCGCAAAGCCTCTTACACAAGTGATGTACTCCGACGGATAGTTTAATGCAACCTGCATTTGTAATTCAAGATCCCTTTTAAATATATAAAAATTTAAAACTTTATTAAAAATGAGAGAACTTTATGAGAAAATGAAATTTAAACACTTCATACATAACTTATCATTATTAACGCTCGAAATTAAGAGATCGAATTTGGTCATCATGAGAAACAAAGATTTGAACAATTTCTCCAAAAGTTACCTGGTATAGTAATTAATCATGCTTGTTAATTCTGGATAATTTACTATCTCTGTAATACTGGCGATCGAAAGAGATAAAAAGTTTAATACTATTTATAGATAGATTCATTGAGGAGGAGATGGTGAAAGTTACCTGGTACAGTAATTAATTTTAGGTTCTTGGAATCTATCCTATCTCGGAAAATGAAAAGGCATATTATTCATTCATTGTATCGTATTTAAATAAGGCTCCATTCCAAAAGATGGTTATAATGGAGTCAAATCGCGAGTTGAGTTATATGATCGTAAGTTTTAAAGATCTTACGTGTTAGATTCTGAATAAGATTGGTTATCAAATAAGGTTGGTATAAATTTATTGGATCGGACTCGGAACGTACTATCATATATCGGCCTGAATTTACTATTTTTTCTTTCTAGGCGTGTCCGAAAATTAAACAAAAAAATAATAATTTTCATTTTATAGAAAACAAAAAATTATCAATCAACTCAAACTATGCGGTTCAATCTTATCTGTTTAGCTCTGCGACTTCTTCAATCTTCTCAAACCTCTTCACTATTCAATCTTCAACTGCCGACCAATTTTCTTCTCTTTCGTGATCAATTCCAATTTCTATTTTTTCCCCTGCTTTTCTGTCAATTAAAAATTTTAATAGGAGAAATTGAGTTTCAGAATTATGAGACATAAAAGAGAATACCGTTTTCTTATGACTCTTCCATGTAATGAATATATATTGTTTAATTAATATTCGAAAATTTCAGATTTCATCTAGAGGAATTAGGAGAATATTGAAATTAATTAGTATTTGTCAAATTAAGCATGATCTACTATCCAAGTTACAAATCCTACAATCTTTCCACGCTACTTTCCGCTAGGATTTGAAGTCTAACTACCTTAATTTGAGACTGATTAAAAAAGAAATGTGAAAGATAATTTGAGATAGAGGGAGTATATAATTGGGATGAAAATCGTTTGTTCTCATTCATGCCCAACCACTAAGAATTCGTCATTTGAATATTTCTTCTAATTATATATATATATATATATATATATATATATATATATATATATATATATATATATATATATATATATATATATAGTGAATTGTAGTGGTTATGCACAAGAATGTACTACATACATAAAGTACTGACTGATTATTTTCTATATAATTGTAATATCATACAGAGAATGTTACATAGTATCCGAATTAATTTATATTTGAAATATTTATTGTTTTCAATCTATAGCTTAAACCCGCTGCTGAATTTCGATATCCCCAGCAGCATCTTCAAGGTTGCTACAATCTTGGTTTTGGTTGGGCTGGATATTCAAAGTATTGATGGGCTTTATGTAAAGACCAATGGATCCTACATAATTGTCAAAAGATCCATAAAATCCACCAAACTGTTTGTCTTTACCCAATTGAAACCGAAACTCCTTGGAATCGTAGCGGCCTTGGCGTTTACCAAAAGGTCCATAAGCTTCTAAATTGGTAGTGAATGTGATTTGACAAATGGAGCCCATCTCTTTATAACCACTTACACAAGTAAGATATTCTGATGGATAGTTGAGCTTAACCTGCATTGTAATTTACCATCAAACTTCTAGTAAAATAAATAAAATTGCAAGTTTACCGATTAATGTCACGCCCCAAGCGTGCGGACTCGCGAATACGACTCACGAGTCAAATATCACATACGGTCATTTATTTGATAACTAAACTCGATATATCAAAATAAATATTTCAATGTGATATTAGATATTTAAGTTCATACTTAGATATCAGTCGAACAAAAAAATATTCACCAACCCTGACTAATTTTTGTATCTTTTTGTATTGAAAATGATGAAAAACGTGTCAAAATCGACAATATGGTTTAGATTAGAGTTTTTTTATATCCTAGTTTCGAATTACAAAATGATACAAAAATAATAAATAATAAGGAAAAAAACAATATTAATTTGGACAATAATAACTCACAGCATCAAATTTGGATGCACTATTCGATCCTTGTCTAGCTGACAAAACCAATTTTCCATCCTCAAAGTACTGAAATTGAAGAGAATATATATGATCATCATGAGATATGAATATCTGAACAATTTCACTACGTCCCTTTTCATCCCAAAACTTGCTATTGAGATCTCCAATAGGTCCAATCTTAATCATGCTTAAATCCACTGTTTGTTCTTCAGGACCCTGCATCATTAATTTGATGCTAAAGTTTTTTATATGAAGGAGAGAAGAAAATATGAAGACATTTATATGGTTTATTCAGGAGGAGGAATGGTAAAATTGATGGGCAAAGTTTAGAATCACTTATCGTTTGAGTCTGGTTTAGATTTGAAACTCAAACTATAATCAAATCTCTTTTGGATACAGTTTGAGAATGAAATCTCAAACATTAAATTATGAATTTTTTTTATTTGGGTTCAAACTAGTCTAAGAGTGAGAGCAGAAATTTCAAATTGAGATTCAATTCAATCACCCTTAATTATTCATGTTTAAGAAAAAGTAATGCTTTAAGTCTCTTTTAGGTTTCTTTGATTCCTCACCATTATATAATGTTGAGCACATTATGTTGTTGGAGTGTAAATTAGAGGAACATCATATTCTTTCTTTCTTTTTTTGGGTAAAAAAAAAATGTTTGGGTGAGTTCGGCTTCGGTCATCA
Organism: Vinca minor; assembly: GCA_026122235.1. Classification (NCBI taxonomy): domain Eukaryota; kingdom Viridiplantae; phylum Streptophyta; class Magnoliopsida; order Gentianales; family Apocynaceae; genus Vinca; species Vinca minor. The sequence continues at coordinate 7,098,612 of JAOCZM010000026.1, forward strand.
CCACGGGTCAAGGCATGCCCTAGAGACCCGCTTACAAGGGTACTTACAGATCACCCACCAACAAAGTTCTTACGACGGGAGCGGGAATTGAACATTTGACATTTGTAAAAACGTGCCAAAACCTTACCAACTGAGCCAACTTGTATTGGTGAGGAACATAATATTCTTTTCTTACCCAAAGTTTGAATATTTTGGGTTGTTCTTTTTTGAGATTTTTTTTTTGGTTTATGTGAATGTAAAGTTTTTCCGGGGATAGAAATGTAGGATTTAATGTTAAAATTTTGTATTAATTAGTTATCTTACATGCGTGTTTTCACGATTTTTTCCTATCATTGTAATTGATGTTTTAAATAAAAAAAATATTAGATCAATGAATTAAATTATTGAGTTAACAAATTGAATTTTTTTTGTTTATATTTCATGTACTTAAAAGTTGCACAAATTAATATTTCTAAATAATTGTATACTTCATAATTGAACATTTCTATATTTCTATTGTAAACGAATTTACACATAATCAATGTACACATGGAGGCTCAATGCTTCCATTACTCTACTAATGGAAGGCAACACAAACTTTACATTATGTACTTTGAGGTTTTTCTAAAATCAAATAGTTTAAACTGCCTTCATGAAGTAGCAACAATCAAACGGTTCTATCTTGCCGCCTTCCAAACTGCAGCTCTTTCTAATGGAGAAAAAAAATACTCTTATCAACAGAAAAATAAATCTTAGTAGGTGCTTCCACACGAGTTCGTGTGAATGAAGGCGAGTAATCAGTGCGGTTCAGGGTCGGGGTTAGAATAGTGCATCAATAACTGAATAAAAAATGGACCATCTTATTAAGCCTCTGTCACCACTGAATTAAAACTGAAATGGAGATAGAACTGAAGTTTGGGTCATATTTTGTGGTAAACGAGTCATTTGTAGACTTAAGGATTACAAAATAGGGTTACAATAAAAGTTTTTTGAAACTTTTGGGGAAGGTCAAAAAAAAATTTAATAGAATGCAAATACTAACTCACAACTGGTGCATACCTCTTTGATAGTAGTACTAACCTGATTTCATATTACTTGTTGATTATTTGTTAATTCTTTTTCAGTCTTACCAATGCCTTTTATATATACATACATACATATATATATATATATATGGGAGGAAAATAAAATTTTCATATTGATGATTTAAAAATAAAATAAATTTAGATGTGCCCAATGGTGTATCTAAGAGGGTGGCATAGGGATGGCAATGGGTTGGGTCGGGGCGGATTTTCACTTTTTTCACCGATCCGCCCCGATCCGTTTAGGTTATTTTCCCGCCCCGCTCCGACCCGTGACCCGCAAACGGGGCAACATCTCGCCCGCGCCCGACCTGTGCCGCCCCGTTTGCCCCGTCCTATTTTTCAAAAGTAAAATAATTAGCATATATTTTCTTTTCCTAAGTATAATTACCATATATTAAAAAAAATATATATATATATATATATATATATTATTGGGGTCTAAATGGGTCAAACGGGGCGAGTCGGGGCAAAGATCATATCCAAATCCGACCTGGCCCGTTTAGAGGGTAGTCTTGCCCCGACCAGATCCGACCCGTTTGCGGGGCGGGACGGGTCAGGGCAACGGGGCACGGACTAAATTGCCATCCCTAGTGGCGAGTGGCAGTCTCTCTTCTCTCCAAGATTTTAAAAATCACACAAATAATTTTTTTTAAATATTTTTTGAAATATCAAGCCTCACTCACAAATGTACAAATTTATTCTTCAGTACTAAATTGTTGGATTCGTCCCGATATACAAGATCTTGACCCAGACTCACATGCTAAAGCTGAGTCCAAAGCATAAAATCTTCGTTGACTAAGTCATAGCTCACATGCCTAGATATCCTTCACTAGAACCCACATGACTTGATTCCTCGGAGTATTTGAAGTTGTGTTACGGTAGATTGGTGGATTTTCTTCTGATAATAATTCCTTCATTGGTCCAAACTGTTGGAAATGGAGAGTAATTTGAATGAGAAAATAGTTTTTCAAGTAGTTGTAATATCAGACCAAAACTCACTGGTCTGATCAACCCATGTTTTGATACTGATATAGTTGGTTCATTGTATAGTCTGATTCATTGGATGAGAATGAATAGACTTTAATTGCGACATTTGAACTTGAGAGATACATGTATTGTTGAATTCATTGGATAATCTTGGAGAGGATAAACACACTTTAATAGTGTATTAAATAGAGACATTTGAATTCAATACATTGTATTCTCTAAATGTATCTACTTACTCCTATTAGCCTATATATAGAGGCTCTTTCCAATGATTCTCTACACACACAAAATCTCATGTACTTTGAAAATACTACTGATTTTCTAAAGCTATCTACAAACACTCTCTTTGTAAAACTTTCGGTGTTCATCAACAAGTCCTAGTTCTAGTTTGCCGGTGGAGCTATTCTGTGCAAACAAGTTCTACGTTGATGTTGTATCTTGGGAGACAGACGCTTCACGAAACTCCAGCACTTATACGGGAGGAGGCGAATCTGTTTTAAGGAAATTGTATCGAACACAAGCCTCAGTTTATCTTTCTGTTGTGAACGCATGTTCTTCCTGAGTGAACACCTGTTCATAGTTTACTAACAGTATTCTGTGAACACCTGTTCTTCCTTAGTGAACATCTGTTCATTGTTTACTAACAGTTTTCTGTGAACACCTATTCTTCCTTAGTGAACATCGGTTATTTGATTACTTACAGTTTTCTGTAAACACCTAATTTTATTTAGTAAACATCTATTCACTAACAGTTGATTGAATTTGTATATTTTCAGTTATTATACAGGTTATATCCAATTATTCCCAACACAAACATCCTACATTTACTTTCAACATGGAACTGAAATCCTCGGACCGATGTTTTTCGCCACTACTCTGTGAATGATGCTCTTGAATTTATATTGCTAATTAGCTGCAAAATTCAAAATGTCATTCCTTTTTCTGATGTTTGTTAAGAGTGTTTTTAATTAACAAATAAGTAATATGCACTTAATGACTACTAACTATTTAGACATTTCACTTAATGACTGCTCTTGAATAATGTTTTTTTTTTCACTTTATGGCCACAAAGATTTTACGGGTTACAAATTTTTGAACTCCGACCAGTATTTCAACAATTTTTATTTTTATTTTTTTTATAAAAGCCCATTACTTGCCGGCCACGTGAAGAGCATTTTTATCCCAACAAAATTAGCCTCTAATGAAATAAACGGAAATAAAATTAAGTGTTCGACTAATGTTCGACTATTACATCCATTATGAGTCACTTTTCACATGGCCCCTCCCATGCAGCCTCCTCATAATAAGGTTCAGCTCAATCATCATCTACAAAATAAGAAAAGAAAATGACTGAGCTGCGAGACTCAGTAAGGATCAAACGACCCATGGGATGAAATATCAGATAAGACACAAAAGAGTTTCTCATTTCCCAAATCCCCTTTGAAAAGACACTTGACACAACAGACTTAACATTGTAATAACACTGAAAATACACTGAGAAAACACTGCATAATACTCACAATACACTAGACTCGAACATGGAAATAAACTAAGTATATAACACATCAGCACATGTTGCGAACGAATAACCATCATCTTCACATCACAACACCATGCTTCGGAATGTGCTACAATCACCATGCTCCACTCATAAGGCACAATGTAAATACACGAATTTTGTTACGAGAATGACTATTGCTAAGATATGCGCACACACTTCCCACAGTTCGAACTCAATTATCTATCCACGACTTTGTGACAATAATTGTAACAGCCCTAACAGTCAGCCTAGTCAGGAAGCCCCAAGAATTTCATACACATGGGTTCAGTGCGATCCCATGAACGAACGGGTCCAACCTTTAAGGATTCATCCTACATTTTATCATCATTCATCACCAACGAACTTCACAAAACCGTTACAGTCTCAATGACAGTCCACCCCGGGTTAAAGCACACGAATTTCCACACATCACATGATCTCCCAGGATCAACACATCACATTTATATTTCGAATGAATCTTTCTATTTAGCAGTTCCTAGACAAGAGTTCAAACGGGGCGACGACTCGATCGACCAATACCAAATAGACGAGGACTACGACAATACCAAATAGACCACGATCGAATGACCCAAGCATCAATTAAGGATACCAATTGACAAGAACGTAAATAATGGCAGCAAGTAACAACAATTAAAATATTAATATGTATTAAATTTTGGCCGTTCTACACCAACGAACCGATACAATTTCTTTTTTTTTTCCTATATGAAATTGCATCTTAAAAAAACACAATTCTCGAATAAAATTAAGGCTTATTGGTGAAATCCGTCCCTAAACAATTTACGATTGGTGACTTGGGTCCCCAATCATTTTTTTTTATTTTGGGTCCCCAAACAATTTATTTATTTGCACCATGGGTCCTTCTGTTGGAAAAACCGCTAGTCAACAGTTAGTCAACACAATTTTCAAAATTTCACTCAAAACACAAGGATATTTTTGGTATTTCCTATACTAATTCAACCCAAACCCACCCACCCGCCTCTAGCTTAGGGACCCAAGTCACCAATAGTAAATTGTTTGGGGACAAATTTCACCAATTTGCCTTAAAATTAAAACCCATATATATATATTTTTTTTTTACTTTTTGTGTGTGTTTTATTGGTTGTTGGATGGTTTGGATTTTCTGAAAGGTGGGTTTTTTTTTTTTTTTTTTGAATAATAATAATAATAAAAAGTTTTTTATTATAAAAGAATTCTATACAATGGCCATGACGCTATTGTGGCGATTTCGGCACAAAAAAGAATTATATACAATGGCCATGACGCTATTGTGTTGACTAACCGTTGACTAGCGGGTTTTCCAACAGAAAGACCCATGGTGCAATAAAATAAATTGTTTGGGGACCCAAGTCACCAATTGTAAATTGTTTAGGGACGAATTTCACCAATAAGCCTAAAATTAAAGAGTTTGTTCTTTCAAAAAAAAAAAAAAGTTTAAAGACTTCTTTAGTATTTTGTGTCTGATCTATTGACCACAATACAATCAATTATTTCGTGACCTCAAATTGCCAATCAACTAGAAATTGTAATGAATTTATACCTATCCATACTTTTGAACCATAACTTCTCAACCTTTTATCTTTCTTAGATCTTGAACTGCAGAAGTGCAGAGGTACCATCTAGCCCTTTAGCTGTGAAATGTTCAGCATACTCCTTCGCTGTGGTTGGGCGATACTTGGGGGCATTTTCGTCAGATAACAACTCTTTAATTGGTCCATATATTTTTCCAGTTGGGATTAGACCAGTAGTGAAGAAGCTAGCAACTGATATTCTTGGACCCACATGTTTTGCTAGTACTCTATGTTCCACACTTGTGTACTTATCATTTGATATGAGCTGAAAAATATTTATTAAATCAATAAAGCTGAATAACAAGAACTTTGACAATCCTAATAACACTAGTAATAATACGCAAGATGGAAAGCTACAGATGAAGGAAATTAAACAGTGCAAGTAACCCGAACATGTAATTCTGCTACTACCTCCATTCCATAATATAAGTCGTTTAAAATATACAGAGAAAATTAAAGAAGTAAAAACAAGAAACTTGTTAGTTAAAATATCAATATTATTCTCTTAAATAGGACTTATTATATTTAAGAGAATAATATTGATATTTTGATTAAAAATATACCTTATTTTGTTTACTTTCTTAATTTACGTTATATGTCCTAAACGACTTATAATATGGAATAAAGAGTACTAAATTTGGATTCATTTTGAACTTGGGATGTTTCACTATTGGTTTAAGACCGCACTTGAATCTAGAGTAAAAAAAATTATGTCCATCACTTTTTTGTCTTATTTTCTGTATCATTTATAGATAATTGAAATGTGTTACACTTTTTGAAGGTTCCGACATTTTCTTTTGGTTTTTGATGTATGCTAGCTTGTTGATAATAGGACAAAAGACGAGGTACAAAATGAGACTGAACATCCAAACCGACCTGAAGCAGCTCATCCTACCCTGAACGTTCTAAGTTCGACATTTGTACTTCTCCTCCAATAATAACTTTTTAAATTTTTAAAAAACTTACTTTTTTTGGATCACATTTTTAGAGAAATCCAATATGCAATATTGCCATATTTTAATGTTTACCTTCAAGTCCCTAAGAAATCAGCCTAACGACCAAACAGAAATCTTATATTTAATCATTTGTTTGACCTCAATTACTTAGTATTAAAGTTTCGTTGTTGTTGCTGCTTCAATTCCCTAAGAACATCAACAATGAGTGCCACTCAATCCTAGAAGTATCATTGTGGGACTAACTCCACAATCCTCTCACTCGAATTGAGCGGATCTCACATCTGCCGGTAGGCCCCGCTCATTTCATGTGAGAGACTGTGAGTAAAGTACCACAAGTACGGTATTAGAATTGAATTTTCCAACAATGGAAGTAGTAATTAATTACCTGTAGAAGATCACCAATATTGATGACTAATGCAGCAGGTGTAGGAGGAACATCAATCCATTGATTCTGATGAATAACTTGAAGACCACCTAACTGATCTTGAAGAAGCACTGTGATGAAATCATTATCAGAATGCTTGGTAGTGCCTAGAGTCAGTTCGGGCTCCGGGCAGGCCGGGTAGTAATGGCAAAGAACAGCATGCCCATCTGCACAGCCCATGTCCTTTAGATGGTTTGGGCTCAGCCCAAGACCTTCTGACAATAACTCAAGCAGGAGGCAGCCCAATTTCATCACTTGCTCTGAGTACTCTAGCAGAATTTTGCTGCAAAAATCAAGACAAATCAACATATGAAGAATCTTTTATTTTATGGTTCGGATTATCTGTCCCATCTTTTATTTTACGGTTCGGATCAAACAACTAGTATAATCAAAACAAATACTTTCCTTGTAGAGGATTCAAGTGACAAATACTCTTTTTATAAATATCCAAAAGCTTTATACACAAGCACTTTGGTATTCACTTGAGAGTATTCTCTATCTTATGTACATCTACTACTTATTGCTAACTCATATTTATAGGCAACTTTGCCTTGCCTTAACCGACTTAACAAGACTTTTTTATTATATTTTATTACTTTCTCTAGAGTTTTCTATAACCTCTAGAATTGTGTAGACAAGTCCTTTCTCGAGAGCTTTCTTGATCAAGCTAAAGACTTCAAAATCTTCTAGGATTGTGTAGAAAATTCTTGATCAAGCATGGAGCTTCTAGGAATATTGAGAGAGGAGTTGGTGATTTATTTTCTTAACACTCCCCCTCAACAACTACTCTCTCTTATTGTTGCTCGTGTAGTTATGCCAAGCTGTTTTCGAAATTCTTCAAATTTTGCCCCATTGAGTCCTTTCGTGAAAATGTCTGCAACTTGTTCCCCGGTCTTCACGAGTTTCATTTCGATATCTCCACATAGAACTTTTTCTCGAACAAAGTGGTAGTGAACTTCCACATGTTTCGTCCTAGCATGAAACACTGGATTTTCCGCTAGTCGTATCGCCGATTGGTTATCACAATGTAACTTTACCGCTTCATCTACTGGTTGATAAAGATCTTCCAACAACTGTAATAGCCAAGCACATTCTTGAGCCGCCATTGCTGCAGCACGATACTCAGCCTCGGTACTTGACAATGATACTGTAGGTTGTCTCTTACTGCACCATGAGATAACTCCTGAACCGAGACTAAACATATATCCAGTAGTTGATCGGCGAGTATCATAGTCACCAGCATAATCAGCATCGCAGTATCCTACTAGTTCAGATGCATTTGTCTTCTTATAGTATAAGCCATAGTCTATAGTTCTTTTTACATACCTTAGTATTCTCCGGACTGCTTCTAGATGAGGCTTTTTCGGCTTTTGCATAAATCGACTTACCATTCCGACAGCGTATGAGATGTCGGGCCTTGTTAATGTTAGGTAGATCAAACTTCCAATGAGCTGCTGGTACATCGTCACATCTTTAAGATCTTTACCTTCAGCCGAACAAAACCGAGCATTTTCTTCTATTGGTGTTGTAATAGGTTTGCAGTCAAGCATTCCAAATTTTTGTAGAAGGTCCTTGGCATACTTCTCTTGACATAGGAATATCCCGTCATTTACCCTTTCTACCTCCAGGCCAAGAAAGTGCTTCAACTCTCCAAGTTCTTTCATCTGAAAACGAACTGAGAGATTTGACCTGATTTGCTTGATTTCTTCCTGATAATCTCCAGTGATAATCAAATCATCAACATACACCAATACTATGGCTAACTTTCCTTCTTGATTCTTTACGAATAGGCTTGAGTCTGCTGGTGCCATTGAATATCCATTTTGTATTAGAAACTCTGCGATTTTCCCGTACCATACTCTAGGTGCTTGTTTCAGCCCATAAAGCACCTTCTTTAACTTGCACACATACTTCGGGTGTGCCTTGTTCTCAAAACCTCTAGGTTGCTGCATATAAATGTTTTTATCAAGCTCTCCATGCAAAAATGCATTTTTAACATCCATCTGCCATAACTTCCATGACTTGCTTGCTGCTAAGGCAAGTAGTACGCGAACAGACGTAATCTTCGCTACTGGACTGAATGTTTCATCGTAGTCCAGTCCATATTTCTGTGAGAATTCTCGGGCCACCAACCGAGCCTTGAACCTATCAATCGAGCCATCTGGTCTAGTTTTTAACTTGTATACCCATTTGCAAGAAATAGGTTGTACGTTATTTGGTCTTGGCACTAAGTCCCATGTCTCGTTTTGCCTTAGTGCATGTATCTCTTCTTCCATTGCTGTTCTCCACTCTTTTCTCTGAGCTGCTTCCTCGTACGTGTCAGGTTCTCTATTATTTTCGATCAGCGCTGCATTAGCATACCTTGGATTTTTCTTTCTTTGTCTAGTGGAGCGTCGAAGTTGTGGCTCAGATTCTTTTTCTTCATCTTCTACTTCATATTGGCTCGGTCTTTGTTCTTTTGTAATTTTCTACACTCTAGTTTCCCATGGACTTTTCCCTTTTCTTGACTCCTGTTCTTCTGGTACTACAATTTCTTCTTCGATTGTTTTAACAGGTGGGGAATCTCCCCCTTGCTCCTTAAGATTTTCTTCGACATTTCCTTCTATCTCTTTTGAAACTGGCAGTTTTAAAGCTTCAGATGACCACCAGGATGATGCTTCATCAAACACCACATCTCTAGATGTGTAACAACACCCGGTATCTAGGTTGCAGCAAACCCAGCCTTTTCTTTGTGGATTATAGCCCACAAAGATGCACCTAATTGCCTTCTTGTCAAACTTGCTTCGTAAATGATCGGGCACTAGTACGTAGCAAACACATCCAAATACTCTGAGGTGAGACACCGATGGTTTCTTCTTCCAAAGCTTCTCATATGGAGAAATAAATCCTAGTTTCGCCTACGGTAGCCGATTTGTGATATAAGCGGCTGTCTTCATGCATTCAGCCCAAAAACGTGCTTGTACGTTCTTGGCATGAATAATACTTCTACAAGTTTCCGCCAGATGTCTATTCTTTCTCTCCGCAACTCCATTTTGTTGTGGGGTGTTAGGACATGTCAATTGTCGTCGGATCTTGTTATTCTTCAAGAACTCCGTAAACACATGTGAGGTATATTCACCACCATTATCTGTCCGTAGACACTGTATCCGACGACCTATCTCGTTTTCTGCTTTTTCCTTGAAAGCTTTTAGCTTGTCTAGCGCCTCAGACTTTTCTTTCATAAAATCGACCCAAACATAACGAGAATAATCATCGATAAATGTTATCATATATCGATAGCCACTTACCGATGGTTGTTTCACTGGTCCAAACACGTCTGAGTGTATTTGCTCTAGTGGTGCTTTGGCTCTGAAATTTGATTCTTCATATGGTAGTTGGTGTGCTTTCCCGTACTAACATCCGGCACATACAATGTTATCGTGTAACTCGAGCTGTGGAAGTCCCTTAACCATTGCCTTCTTCATCATCACCTTTAGTCTTGTGTAGTTAACGTGCCTTAGCCGAGCGTGCCATAAATCGGGTGTCTCATTTTTTCTTGCTTTATCCACATAGGCGGTTTCTGCCGACATCACGTAGACGGACTCTAGTCTACGTCCTTCCATTACTAGTGGTTCTTCTAGCTTCAAGTTACGACAAACCTTTACATCTTTCGGACCGAACACAACATAGTTCCCATCTGACGTCAACTGTGATACTGAGATGAGATTCTTCTTCATCCCAAGTACATATAGCACTTTCTCTAGCTCTATTTCATTTGAGTTGAGACGAGGTACCATCGCGGCCTTTCCAACATGCGCAATTGGCATTCTTGAGTTGTTAGCAGTCACAACAACTCGTTTCCCATTATATTCTTCTATATTCAGGAACTTCTCTTTATCTCCCGTCATGTGATTAGAGCATTCTGAATCTACTATCCAATCATTATGGAAATCAATTAAAGTTTCACTTACCGCGGCCATTGCATGATCTTCTACTATTGTCGTGGATGCCTCAACGTCCCAATCATCATCACTGCCTTCGGTATGTTTCTTAATAGCAGTGTTACCTTTTTCTTGCCTATGCCAGCAATCTCGGGCGAAGTGACCTTTCTTCCCACAGTTGTAGCATATATCATCTCGTCTTTGATTCCTCTGTCCTTTGTTTCTTTTTTATTCACCTTTACTTTGTGGGAAGCGTCTCCCAGGGCGTCCTTCGGGCTTCGAACTACTCCTTCCTTCATTCTTCGTTTCTTCTAGAATTTTCTTCCCTTTAAAATGTCCTCTTCTGATAAAGAGAGCTTTCTCCTCATCTTTATCTGAAGCTCTAACCTTCTGTTTATTGAGAGCTTATTCGTCTGCCAACATAAATTCCAACTCGTTAAGAGTGGGTTGTTTGGCCCATCCACGAGTAGCTGCTATAAGTGGATTAAATTCTTGTCGAATCCCACGCACTATTATCCTTCTCATCCGTGTCTCATCGATAGGATGAAGAGGATCTAACTTTGTAATCTTTTCGGACAAAGATTTAACTTTGTCAAAAAACTGACTTACTGTCATGTCGCCCTGTGAGAGACTCATCAACTCATTCTCGAGTCTCTGCAATTTGGAATCATTTGCTTTTGCAAAACACTCCGCCAAAATATCCCAAGCTTCTTTGGGAGTTTTAGCATCCTTAATTTTGTCCAAAAATCTTTTCTCTACGGTTAAGGCTAGGATAGATAAAGCCTTACCGGCATTGGCATCCCACTTCTTGTTCTCAGCAGCAGTTCCTCCTTCAGGTGGCGTTGTCTGGTTGCCGTCGATCATTTCCCACAAGCCTTGTCCTCTCAAGTAAAACTTGAGACATATACTCCAGTCATGGTAGTTGTCATCGCTAAGTTTTTCGATGTTGTTAGTATTTACGAACTCTGCCATCGTGACTTGGTGACGTTCAATGTCTAACCAAGTAAATTTGGTCCCCGACCAATGACTTCACAATCCCTGATTGTGTTCAACAGAGTTTCGTCGTACCTCGATCTATGACTCGTCAATGTTGATCGACTACGATTCCTGACAACCTGCTCTGATACCACTTGTAGAGGATTCAAGTGACAAATACTCTTTTTATAAATATCCAAAAGCTTTATACACAAGCACTTTGGTATTCACTTGAGAGTATTCTCTATCTTATGTACATCTACTACTTATTGCTAACTCATATTTATAGGCAACTTTGCCTTGCCTTAACCGACTTAACAAGACTTTTTTATTATATTTTATTACTTTCTCTAGAGTTTTCTATAACCTCTAGAATTGTGTAGACAAGTCCTTTCTCTAGAGCTTTCTTGATCAAGCTAAAGACTTCACAATCTTCTTGGATTGTGTAGAAAATTCTTGATCAAGCATGGAGCTTCTAGGAATATTGAGAGAGGAGTTGGTGATTTATTTTCTTAACATTCCTGTCCCAAATTCAATATGCATGTTCGACTTTACACAAAAATTAAAGAGATTGACTTGACCATACATAAATTACCATAAAGTCCGTAATTAATGAGTTTAGTGGTGGGGACCTATATGCAAGTGAAACATGCTCTTAGGAGCTATAGAAAAGGGGAAATAGTGTGCGAACTAAATCTTTTGTTTATTATCCTATTAATAACATTTTATTAAAGTGTTAGTTTTTCTTTTCAAAAAATCGAAAACTTGATATAATGGTGAAGCCTGAGGAGAACAGTGTGTATTTGTTAATTATCTACAAATGAGACTGAAGATTGACAGGAAATGAAACATCATGTCTCAATGTCACGCCCAGTATCCACGGGTTCGAAGTGCGAATCATTGGTCTGGCAACACCTACAACTACCTACTTAGGAATAGTACTCACTATTCTAAAATAGATATCTTGAAGTGACTATAAATTTTTAGGCTCATCTTATATAACAATCATTTTTCTCCTACTTTTCCCATGTAGTATTGGGGGTTTATATTCAAGTGGAACGTTACCAATTGGGTCACGGCTCTACATATGGAGCTTATGGTCTACAATGAACCGTTAAATATAAACATTTGAGAAAAATTCTCTTTCTATAATGTAATAACATGCATAGTGAACTGCAGATCACAAAAACTATCGTTACAAGGCCATGACACAAAAAATTGAAATACAGGAATACTGAAGAAAAACAGTGAGTCACATGATAGTTTCTTAAGAACCAGATAAAGTTGAAGCTAAAGGGAACGATGATTTGGTACCAATTTTTCCGGTGAAAATCGTCTATATCAGTGCATGTCTCTATTCATGTGCTCAATCATCATGTGGACAATTTTTCTAATATTATATACACATGGTGAATTGTGAGTGGTTGGGCACAGAAATGAATATTATTTGCCCAGTTTTTCCTACCAAAAAAAATGCTTTATTTTTCAAAATAAACCTAGAGGGAGCCAACACTAGATAAAGAAAGTTATTTTTTCAAGAAGATAATATGGTACCTGCATACTTGAGGCAATTCATGAGGATTTGGAGGATTAGGAGCCATTGTACAATAAAAAGTATCCCTCCAATTAGCAGCTGGTGAACTATACAAATCAAAATTTGAATTATAAACAACCTTTTTCTTAGTATCTCTTGTATACCATTCTTTCTTTATTTCATCTTCTTGCTCATAAAATCTACAAGTTCCTTCAATCATTTCATCCAAAACACTCACTGGAATTCCATGATTTACAATTTGGAAAAAACCCCATTTCTCAGATGCTTCTCTAACCTTATTCACTATCTCCTTTCGCTTCGAATCTTTATTATGTCCATCAATGCCCTCCATGTCTATTACTGGAAAAATGAACTCTTTGCTGCTTATGACAATATTCTTGATATCATCATCTAAGTCGTTGTTCAATGGCTGAATGAATATTCGGGGTACTTTTGTAATTCCAGAATCGACTAGACCTTTAACTCCGGTCTTTGTTTCGTCAAAGGCTTTCAATTCACTCATTCGATCATAACAACATTGTTCTTCTGTAACATCAATTTTGCCTTTGTCGCTCGTCACCATTTTTCTTCGACGAGGAGGTTGGATTAGGTAGGCTAGGCTTATAATGACCTCATAGTATTAGTGGTGGAGAACTCTTGTACGTAGTCGATGTTATATAAGCTTGCTTGTTTCCGATATTTCAGCGGGGCGAAGATAAGGGGCGGGGTGGCAACAGGGGCGGCTCAAACATATCCGGCGCCTACGAAAAAAAATGTACTAAATTTTGTGCAGTATATATATATATATATATATATATATAGTATATATATATATATATATATATATATATATATATATATATATATATACAAAAAAAATTGGGGCCTCGAATTTTTTGCTAATTATATATATAAATAAATAAAAAATTGGGGCTCCGAATTTTTTGGTAAATATATATATAAACAAAAAAAATTGGGACCTGGAATTTTTTTCTAAGTATATATATACAAAAAACAAAATTTGAGGTCCCGGATTTTTTACTAAGTATATATCTAAACAAAAAAAAAAAATTGGGGGCACCGGATTTTTTGCTTAGTATATATATTAAAAAAAAAATTTGGGCCCCGGATTTTTTGCTAAGTATATATATAAACAAAAAAAATTGGGGCTTTGCTAAGTATATATAAACAAAAAAAATTGGGGCCCCGGATTTTTGGAGGCCCTGTGCGGTCGCTCACCTCGCACACCCTCATAGCCGCTACTGGGTGGCAATCGCCCCCAAAATTTTTAAAAATAATATTTTATCTATTCTTATTTAATTGTCATTTAATAGATCTATATGTATTGAAATTAATTGTGGATTAAGATTCTTTTATTAGTTGTCAATAATTTATTTCAATTATACCCTCGACATTTCTTTTATTTGCAACCTCTTCCATCCCTATTTTTTTTTATTTCTTTACTTATGCTATAGAAGTGAGAGAGGGGGTATTGGAACTTTCGGTGAAAATGACAATTTACCTGATTTTCTAAAATTGTCTAAAGAGTCTTATATTTCGGAATGGAGGGAGTACTAGATATAATAAATTTTATATGTAGTTTGAAATATTTGATCAAATTCGCTTTCCCAACATTTATTTTGCAGTTTTTATATGTAGTTCGATATACTGTTACAGTTGTTTGCTCCCAACGTCAAATTTCTAGCTTCGTCCCTGACTATTAGTAGTTCAAAGTAAAATGGATTCGCAACTACTGGTATTAAATGGGTGAAAATCTTCTGTCCCCGTGTATGTCCCCAACCAATCAGAATTTACTATATAAATATTTCTTTCAATTATATATATACGTGGTGAATTGTGATTAGTTGGTGACAGAAATGGGGACATACACGGGAACAGAGGATTTTTTTCCGTATTAAATGGTAGCAGGATAATTTTTTTTTCCAAGAATGATCTCAATGGTCTTATACATCTACTTTTCATTCATATACACTTATAAAAGTTCATTTCTGTATCGACTAAATATTTGAAATAGTTTTAAGAGAATTTTACTGGTAGCTGGTCAATTTTTCCCATCGAGACAACATTAACAAAGCATATTCTGATTTTAATTATACTATTATGAATTAGATATCTGTTTTACTAATAAATGTTTTTATAATAAAATAAATGTTTTATTTTGGATGGAAAAATATCTTTCTTTTTTTCTCTTTTGAAAGGAGAGTAACCTTCTACGAGCGCATTTCCGCCACTACTTGCATGTTTACATTACTTTTCCTATTCACTAAAGTAGCATATTTTTTTAATCATTGATACATTACTTAATAAAAACTCTTTACGAAATCAAAAAAAATTGAATTCGACACTCATTGGACGCAATATCCATCGCTTTTCCAATCTCTTTGTTACCAAAGAAACAAAACAACAAAAACCATAACTCTTGATCACCATGAAAATATGGTCATACATATTAGTTGTTTATAGACAGCCAAGTGTACCTAAAATTAGAAACACGTCATAATAAAATAATTCTAGATAGGCATAGAGATTAGAGAGTTGGGTGCATCAGAAAAAAAAAAGAGTTTCTTCTATCTTTCTGCAGGTCTTTATTTCATTGTCATTATAATTTTTGGAAGTTTTATCTTAGAATTTCTGAATTCATTATGAAAATAGTCATTTTGTACATTTATTATAAAGATTAGGTATGTCTCTTATTCATTTTCGCTCATATTTTTAAATATTAGAAATTTAATTAGTTATATTATTATTATTGTGTATCTCAGAACTTGTCTCTGCATTCTACGTTGGTCTCACAATTT
Organism: Vinca minor; assembly: GCA_026122235.1. Classification (NCBI taxonomy): domain Eukaryota; kingdom Viridiplantae; phylum Streptophyta; class Magnoliopsida; order Gentianales; family Apocynaceae; genus Vinca; species Vinca minor. Next base: position 7,114,423 of record JAOCZM010000026.1, read on the forward strand.
ACAATCATCCCACAAAGATATTTTCTTCATGTAAGTAGGGTCAACAAAAACATGTTAGGAGGGTATGCAGCCAAGACCAATAAATTAAGTTTATGATAGAATTGTGTCTCATTTTAACTCCTTGATCAATCGAAATTCCTCAAGCATTTTTTTTATTATGTGAAATTCCTTGTGAAGTTAACCCCGACAGCTAGTTGTGGGCTACCAATGCTACACCACGGACGAGGGTTCACCTTGGTGGAAATTCGGCCATTAATATTGTCCCGATTATGAACACATTGTAAGAGTTTCAGTTGCCAAATCCTATCCCGAGTAAAAGTCAAACTTTGTGGGCTCTATCAACCGAATCCAAATGAGTCTCAAAATGAAGATATTTGACGCTCCACGTGGATAAAAAATCCTCATCAACTTTAAGCTACTAGGATAGACAAAATAAGCTTTCCACTGGCGAAAACATTAATATCTCAAATTTGTCACAACAAAAATTAAGTTTCTAAATAGGTATGACTATTAAAATATGATTATATATATAGCATTTTGATTGGCAAGTTTAGAGCTTGAAATCCAACAAAGCAGAAGTAAGGCCAATTCCTTTGGAATTGTAGTGAAGGGAATAGTCTCTGACAGTAGTTTCCTTGTACCTTGGAGGATTGTCTTCCGATAACAATTCCTTAATTGGTCCATAAACCTTTGTTGATGGTGCCAGCCCTGTGGTAAAGAAGCAAGCCACTGATACCCTTGGACCAGCATTATTTGCCAGCACTCTGTGCTGACTACTCTTGAACTTGTCATTCGTTATCAACTGCATGTTATTTTTGATAAGTTAGTGAAATACTCACTTTTAGAAAATAATAATAATAATAATAATAATAATAATAATAATATTAATCCAGTAATATTTTTTACAAACAAAATGAAGGAGTTGTTTTGAGATTCTATTAGATTAATTTATCATGATGTCTTTTAATTTATAAAGTCTATAATTATTTAAATAACAAAAAAAAATAAAGAAAATGCTGATTCAGTGGTGTATTAAACAGATCCAATGATGTTCAATCTCCAAAGTTAACTTATGTTTTTCAATCTTTTTTATTTGCAATCAAATCATTTTGTTAAAAATTTAAAAAGTTGGGTGGTGAGTCTTTGATTTGTTTGGAGATCACGAAACTGCTGTCTTTTTTTATTTATTTGTTCAATGTTTGTATAATTTACTTACTGATGTTTTTTTTCTTTGGCATTAAGGTATGTTTTGTTTGAATTCTTTATTTCCTTTGATTTTCTCTTTCAGGGAAATGAAATCAATGTTTGAAAAATGGAAATTTGTGGTTAGATAGAGAAGAAATTGTTTGCTTTTTTTAATTTATGTTTGAAGATGACCATGAAGAATATTGATGGGATGTTATGACAATATATATTGTATTGGGGAAATAAGCATTTCGTATTGAGTTTTTTAACCATGTGCAAATTTTCCTCATATTTTTTTTTGAGTTTGGACATTTTTTAATTTTCTTTTAATTTGAAAGAAATAGAATTACTAAAAAAATTGTAATCTCAAATAAAACTATTAAAGACATTGAAGGGTGTATTCAATCTAGAATCTATATGATTTTTAAAGAGTTTTAGAGTCCATAGGTATTCAATTTAGATTTTAAAAAGTCCATTAAAATCTAGAGGTATTCAATTTAGATTTTAATAAGTCCATTAAAATCTAGAGGTATTCAATTCAGATTATAAATCATCTGTTAAAATCTGTTGGTATTCAAAACTCTATAGATTCTCATAGATTTCATTAAATGGTGGATTTCGATGCATTTCTTAGGCCTAATTGTGTATTTAGAAATCTTTTCTTTTTCCTCAAAATTTTGAGATTCTCTCATTAATATTAAAATTAAATGTCTTTAATAATTTTATATGAGATTACAATTTTTTTAGTAATCCCATTTTTTACAATTATTTGCAAGCTTTCAGGAACTCAATGAAAGACTCAAGCGGTCAACGATCAGAGGTCACATTGATACAATTGCGTAACAAGATAGTCAGTCTCTTGCACATGAAAATACGGGCGTCCAAAAAAAAAGAATTAAATTAGAGATGATAAATCATGTCGGCCCAACATATTTTTTCTTACAAAGTTAGACCAGCACGGCCCTAAAGAGTTGGCCCATCACGCAACAAATAACTTACAAGCTATCCGGTCTGATCCTAATCACTCAATTAGATTTTTTTTTTATATTATAATTTTCACATATTTAATTAATAATAAAGAAATATAAAACTAACATGTGGTCAACTTTGATTAAGATCAGTTTATATTATATGTTATTAGAATTGCATTTGAATAAAAAGCTTATCAAAGTTGGATCAAGAATGAATGGTTGCTACAATGCTACACAAAATAGTAAGGTTACATCGTAAATTTTGTCATTTTTTCAAATGAGGTCTTCGCGTTTGTTCCAACTATTCATAATTCGCTATGTGTATATATATTCACTCTAATTTCACTTTTTCACCAATCATTATTCACATTCACGTGGTGAATTGTGAGTGATTGAGATAAATATGAAAATATCAATTGGACATAATATTTTTCCTTTTTTGTTATACTCTCCTTTTTCAATTAACCGACATATAAGACCGTGTAGGGCTAGGGGTATTTCTATCCGGGGCCAATAGTCCAACACGTTAATATTATGTTTCAAGCCAAGTACGATCCCATAAGCACTAATTGAGGTGCAGTTTTACCAATAACCGTATTGTCCATATATTGAGTTATCAGATAAAACTAGTTTCTTGTTGCCTTTAAGCAAAATTTAGATTAGTCTCTCATCTGTCCGATAGTAGGTTTACCGAATGCTCGAAGAAAAAAAGTAAATGAAGGGAATGTGATAGAAGACTTGCCTGCATAAGGTCCCCAATATTTACCACTAGAGCTCCAGGCACTGGAGGGACATCAACCCACTGGTTATTATCATAAAGAACTTGAAGTCCACCTATTTGATCTTGAAGAAGTATTGTAAGGAAATCATAATCAGCATGTTTGCTTGCCCCTAAAGTAAGTTCTGGTTCCGGACATGCTGGATAACAGTGGTACAAAACAGCCAGGCCTTCCGAGCAACCGATGTCGTTTAGGTGGTTTGGACTTAGCCCAAGTGCCTCAGACAGTAGTTCTAATATGGAAACTCCCAAGTTCATGACTTTCTTGGAGTATTCAATTAGAATATCTCTGCACAAATTACATTGAAAATCATAAGATAATTCTTCTCCAAATACAATTCCAATTGCCTCATTCCTAATGGAGGATCTAAGGGGGTGCGACTGGAGCCCCAAAATTTTGGAAAATTCTAATATATGACCGGACTTGTGGGACTGGCCTCATATCCCTCTCACATGAGTTGTGGTGGTGTCTACTTTGCAGGTAGACTCCACTCCAACTCATATGAGAGAGCCGTGGGGCAATCTCACAAGGCCGGATCCATGCTAAAGTGACCCCAAAATTTCCTGAAACGGTAAATTTTCTTATTTTTTTGTGAAATTTTTATTTCGCCCCCATAAAAAAATTTATATCAGGTGTGCTTGGATTGGGTCGGGTTTGGGTTTCGTCTGGTTTCCAGACTCAAATCAGCTTTGGATTTGAGTCTGGGAATGAAATCTGAAGTGTTAAATCATCTCCAAACCAAATCGCAGACTCAATTCAAAGATGGTTTGGGTCTGAGTTTGAGTCTCAAACCAAACTAAACCAAATCCAAACCAGATCCAATCCAAGCACACCATAAACCTGTCCTGCTGAGTCATTCCCCCATCTCTTTCTTCACATTTTAAGCTTATCTCACCCTATTAAGATTTCAAATTGCTTAGGAAATATTGTAAATAAAGTCATGGCAGTCGGCATCATTTCTGACATCTGACATCCTTTGTAACATTTTTATTGTAGAAAATTTATTTTCTCAAATGCTAAACATTATAGTAAGAATATTACAGAGGAAAAGAAGTGCCCGATCAGATGCTATTTGAGTCGAGGGCTTACGAGAATCAAGAAAATCATAATTGAACTTTAATTTCAACGAGGAAGATTAACGTTGTTTAGGTAATAGGTTAATAATCTAACAGGCGAGTATATGAATCATAATTCAATAGACCAGGGGTCAGACTGACAAATTAAAAAGGGTAATTATACCTGCAAGCCTCAGGCAATTCATGTGGATTAGGAGGCCTAGGAGCCATATTGACATAAGTAGTATCCCTCCAATTAGCTGAAATTGAATGAAACAAATCAAAGTTACTATTATAAACAACTGTTTTTGAGCCATCCCTTGTATACCATTCTTTCTTGACTTCAGTGTCCTGATCATAGAACCTCCTTACTCCATCCAACATTTCATCCAAAACTTTTATAGGAATTGAATGATTAACAACCTGAAAAAATCCCCATTTCTCCGCCGCTTCTCCCACTATATCCACAACCTCCCTCCGGTTATTTTTATCGCGATTAATAAAATCAAGATCGACTACTGGAATGCTGAATAATGAAACATGATCAACAGAGGACTTAACAGAGTTATCTGGTTTTGTTGTATAGAAGATTTTAGGAACCTTGCTGATTCCTGCATCAACTAGCCCTTTAACACCGGCTTTCGTGTCATCGAAAGCTTTTAATTCACTTGTTCTATCATAGTTCTTCTCTCTTGCATCCTCAATTTCAGCTAAGTTTGTGACAACCATTTTTTGGTTTTTTCTGCTTAGGAAATTGATGGAGATAAGATGGGAAAGAAGTCACCACTATTATATGTGAAATATTGGGATTAGAATATTGTGAAAGATGACAAAAATAAAATATATCTAGATGACAATTTTCTTTGACTTTTTTGTTTTTTAGTTCTTCATTCACCTAATTAATAAATAAGTGGAAAAAAACAGCATTGGTGAAGCAACTGTTGGAGAAATTGGATTTTCTCAAAGGATTAAATGGTAATTAAAGTGTCGTGAGGATATTTTTGAGCCAATGTTATTATATGTTACACCATTCGATTTTGAATGTTATTGAGATTATCACGAAGTGAGTTGCAGAAGCTTCGCGATGATATATAACTTGTGAGAAAACCAATTAATGGTGTGAATGATAAATTAGTATAAATTGGGGTGGATGAAATGTGGTAAATGGGGTTTTAATCCACACCCCACATTGGAAACCCATGGAAGTGAAATTCACTTTATATTGAAAAGTGGTTCACATGTGTTTTGATTGTATTATAACCATTATGCCCCAAGTGAGAACCTCATGCGCGCCCGCATAAGGTGTTTGCAAATCGAAGTTCTGTCGATACCAAAATAACTTGAACTTGTGTGTCCAAAACAATTATTCAGTTCAATTTTATTTTATTCTGTTCAGAAGTTATAAAAGCTGTGCAGATACAATTATTCAGTTCTTTTTTTTTTAATCTTTTCAGATAAATGTTATAAAACAGTGAAAAATAATTTTTCAGTATTCTAGAAAATTTCTAACAGCAACAAACTCTGACTAGATGAATTAATTGATCCTTACTTCAACAAACCTTCGTTTTGGCTGTTGTTATTTAATGATTTCAACAAACTTCTATTCAAGATTACTTGAAGAATAATTCTGATTTGAACCTTTTGATTCGAAACTGTCCACATCAATATATAGTGAGGAGGCAGATGATCATGTATTGAGGTGACCAGTTTCGAAGCACAAGGTCCACTTGAACCTGATTCATATCAGAATTTTGCTTACTTAAAATTGTTTCACTTTATGCACATAATTAGGAGGCGATGTAATGCCTGAACATCATTTGAAATACTAACTACATTCCTAAATATAAGACTTTCATTATATATTGTAAAAATTTAAGGAAGTAAACATTAAGATGTTTTTGTAATCAAAATATCAATATTACTTTTTTAAATAAAATTACTGGTATACAAATCATATTTAAGAGAGTAATATTAGTTTTTAATTACAAAAATATTTTAATTTTTACCTACTTAATTTTCACAACATCCAATAAAAGTCGTATATTTAGGAATGGAGGGAGTAATAATCTATGCTTACCATTCAGCCTCTAGGCTCTGCATAGTACACTAATCATATTCTTACACATGTAACAATGTGATTGGCTCTAACCCCTAAATTGACTATGAATCGATAGTGTTAATACACATAAAGTAATTTTATTAGTGTGCTAGAGAAAAAATATTATAGAGTGTATTAGAAGATCCGAAGTCGACTTGGCATTTAGTCTTGGTCTGGTTTGCGCGCTGGGCTTGTCTAGTCCCAAATCTGGGGGGCTGGTTCCGAAACTCAGGGCCTTAAAACCAGATTGGCCCAATTACAAGCCCATGACTAGTAGCACTGGGTTATCATTTGGTCCTTAGTTGGTTTCTTATGTGCTGGTTTGGAATTGGGTTGGGCTGAAATACTAGGAGGTAATGAACCGGGTTTTTCTGAACCGGGTACGTAGTAATATAACCGGCCTAGTAATTTAGTGACTAAGAGAAATACTAAAGAGACACTGACGGATCCAGGACTACAGAACATTGGGGCACACGACACTGGTAAAGGTTTTAGAGAGTTTTTATTTTATTAGTGGGGTCACTAAAAAAAAATTGTATATGAGTCATCTATACATTTATCATTTAAATAGAGTAAAATATACCATAAATACTAAACAAAAAAATCAGATCAGGAATGTGGGGAAAAATTGAGAGTCGAACGCTTCATTGGTCCTGGTCACATACTTTACGCACAATTTTTAAATTTCTTTTTTCTAAATAATAGAATAACAAGGGCTGGAAAGTTCTATCATCCCAGGGCCATACCCTAGACTAACTTCCAAATACTCTTTTACTGTGCCCTCAAATCCAGGTCCTTGGATCTTTGTTTCAAAATCACCTAGTTGGGAAGTAATAATGCCCCTCAATGTCCAGGCAATGGGGCATATATAATGGAACCATATCCACCACCCTGGGATGCTCTGCATATAAGGTTATCGAAATAATGAAAATTGCAGGTCATGGAAGAAAGAAAAAAAAGGTAAAAAGTGTCCACGCCTCTGAACTTTTTTCTCGATTTTGATTTTTGATCTAGAACTAAAAATTGTAAAGTTCTTAACCCTAAACTCTTCTGTAGTATTAATATTGTCTCTTTCATCCATTTCCGTTGTTAAATTTGGATAGAATGAGACCACATGACTCTCACGTGACCAAACTATACATGTGACAGACTCCTTTTTAATCCCATTTGAGGCGTTTTTAACGGACAAATCCTGTTTTTTCTCCAAAATGACCCCGAGTTTGGTCATATACTCCTATTTCGTCCATATTTAACAGCAAAATTGGATGAAAGTGGCAAAATTAATACTTCAGAAAGGTTCAGGAGCAATGACTTCGCATTTTTTTAGTTCGGGTTCAAAAACCAAAATCGAAAAAAGTTCAGGGCATGAAAACCCCAAATCAAAGTCCTGATGAATTACTAAGTGAATGAAGGGATATCTGATGCAATTAGTGAAGGTCAAGCAAGTTTTAAATATCAATTGCTTATAAAGTTTTAATTAAAGCAAGTTCCCAAAAGCAAAACCTGTTAAGAACTTGATGCACAAGTAGTAATCAAGTGGTACTTACTGGTTTAGGAACTAAAAAACCTGATAGAAGATTCCACAATGAGTAGAATGCAGAAGAGGCTGCTGAGTAGGTGTGAGATCAACAGCCATCATACCATAAAATGTATAGTAGCTGAAGGTAAGAAACATGGACAGAATATATAGGAAAATTTTACCTGCACAAGAGAAAAAGTTTTGTTCACAGTTTTAGTACTCTGGCAAAAAAAATACGAAAAGAGTTGTACCAGCTGTTCTTTCGAAGTTGATCATGAAGTATGTAATTGTACCATATATCAGTGTTTATAGAGCAATATAAGGGATCTCCACAAGGCCCTGTTATTGATGAGAGGAGGAAATTTAGTTATGAGAACTGACTTATGTATTTCATAGAGTCATTCGATCTGAATGCTACATGAACATAAGCTAGATGACGGAACGGGAAGACTTGTGATGTAGAAGATCATTATGTTGGATTCATATATCCACCCATGGCAGGCCCGTCTCGAACAATTCTGAGGCCCTATACTAATTATCAAAGGGAACTTGCTAGGCTACTAGAATTATTGGCTAAAAGATTGACTAAAATAGTTTTTCGGACCTTTTTGCCCTTATAGTTGGGTGAATCCCTTATACCAGTAGGGGGTAAGATAGTCATTTAACACCCTCAATTTGGGGGTTTAGGGTTTCTATCCCCAAAATTTTAGGAGTAAATCATTTTCCTTATCAAAGTTAGGTCCTTCAATTTTTTTTTTTTAAAAAATATAAACTATAAAAAATGTCAAAATATAAGTATAGACTCAAGTTTCAATAGTGCAAACAATCATAATATCAAGTGGAAATATAGTGATTTTTTAAAATATGTTAAGTGATTTTTTTTATAAATTTGAGTCCCCATAAAAAGAGATACCCGTAAGTGATACAAAAGAATACTGAATTTTTTTCAAAAAAAAATACACACATTTATATAGTTAACAAAAAAAATTGGGGCCCCCGAAAATTCGTATATCACTTTGAGCCCCCAGTTAATCGGGCCTGACCCATGGGTCAATGTACGATATAAGACACATCTATATAGATGTCTACATCCATAAAGCGTCTAGAATGTTCGATTCTAACCAGATTAGGTACATAAAATTTACCTGTGCAGGTGCATACGCTAATGCAGAATACATTCCAGCAGCTATTTCTCTATAGAAGACTGTTCTTTCAATTGAAACTATCGGTTGCACAGAAGTAGAGTTATTAACCCCAAGGAAAATGGCCGTAGAATAAAGAGCTCCCATTACTACCAACTGATATATTAGGTAGCTTTTGTGGTACAATTTGTTGTAGAAAGTACACTTAATAGATGTCTCTATTATTTTATTATATATACTATTAGCTCTACTCCAAGTAGCCAATTCCACTGAAATTTTATTCTTAGGTAGTTCTACCTTTTTCGTCCATTAAAAATTATGTAAATATATGTCTATTTTTATATATTATTATAGAGTTTTTTTTTTATTGTTAATTTCTATTAATTGGTGCGACATATTACTAAACTTGTTTTTCTAATACTGCTTAAATTTGTCTACAATAATACTACTTAAATTTGTTTCGAACATTCATTTTATTTTCTTGTGTTTGTCTCTCTAATTTTCTAAGTTATTGCTGGAATATGTCATGCTCATAGAATGCTTAACGAGCTGGTTCCAGCGAGGAATATCAATTATTCTGCATCGTGCGAAACAATTATAGACCGTCGGATCAAACATTTGTCGTCTGAGATCATTTGGGTCACAATAAATATTATAAAGACAATGTTAAACCAAATAATCTCAGCAGTTAGATTTTATGTCTGACGGCCCATAATAGTTTCGCACGGTGCGAAATAATTAATATTTCGCACTGGATCTAACAACTCAAAAGTCCCAACGTCCCCCGCAACACAAAACCGGCCGCCATCCTCATTCCCTAAATCCACCCCTGGTGATATGAGTCGGTCCATTTATTTTTAAAAAAAGATTTATCAAACTCCGAAACATTTGGCACAAAATTTATTCCTTGAATCACCATCAAGAAATCACCAAATACTATCCTTCTTACTAAAAAATGTAGGAAATAAGAAATTCTCAGAGCTACTGCAATATCCATGGTTTTAATAGTCTTTAAGAGTTTGACCAAATAGAAAGGAGAAAATGTATACTTGAAAAGAAATTACTGTTCATTTATTAAAGGTATAATATAAAGAGTGAAGCAGCATATCTAATTCAATTAACAGAATTCACAAGATGGATGAACTGAAATTGTTTTGTTCATCGTCTTCTCCAAAGCCATTTAACTGGAGTTATCGTTCACTGGAGCCGTTTAACTGGAGTTACTCTTCATAGTTTTCTCTAAGAAAATTTTTTGGGCAACTACATTAGCATTTGCAGAGATTAAAGTTGGAAAAAGATGAGTGATAAATATTTTTTTGATATTGAATGATGTAGTAGAATATATGGTATATGTATAGGTAGAGTAGAGCATTTTTTAAAAAAAAAAAAAAAATAGAAAACTAAATTTAATCTTAAAAAACTCTAAAAGGATATGATAATCATTTTACACGCTTAATTTGAGAATTTAGTCATCCTAGTCAATGTTTTTTAGGAGGTAGGCATTTTTCTTTTCTAAAATATTCAGCTAATATCAAATGATAAGTACAAAAGTGTTGAATATAGAGTACTAGCAAAAAGGGTTGGTCCAAGGATATCAGTTGCTGGCTTCTTTCCTACTGGTCAAATTCAAACAGATAAGCTATATCGACCAATTAAATAGTTGTTATCAGACGAAAATGCCCCCAAGTATCGCTCAACAACAGTGAAGGAATACGTATCGTTCTTCCGGGCTAAAGGGCAAGATGGTACTTCTGCCCTCCCACATTTCAAACTCTAAATTTCAAAATATGAATTGTGATCTGGTTTTGGAAGGAGTACTATATGGTTCTCAATAAGTTGTTTTGCCTGTTTGAGATGTGAAATAAATGAAGGCAGCAAATTGTCTATGAAAGGGCTTATGATATCTAATTTTGATTTATGTTGCTTCTTTGTAAATTGCAATCCCTCGTGTATTTAATATCTTTTTCTTAATAATATCCTCAATTCTATATATATATATATATATATATATATATATATATATATATATATATATATATATATATATATATATATATATATATATAGTGCAGTGCTAAAAAAAACTTGTTATGCACTAAAGTCGAATTGGAAATTTTTACTAAGAATTGACTTAGCATGAACGTGATGTAACATGAGGAAATTCTATCCTATTAGTAACTAGATTCTAGGACTTTTTTTTTCTGAATAATACCTTATATTTCATTAAAAGTTGAAACATCGACATCGAACTCAAGAAACCCCTAGGAGCTTGGACCTTGATCTCGAGTCTATTACAGCTGCCATTAGCACTATAAGGGATGGGAATACAATTGGGGGGATATAACCTCTATAATTATTACATTTAGCCCATTTGGCAAGATTATGTGCTAAAACATTACACTTTCTAGGCACAAAAGCCATCTTCTAAGAGTCTGTACTTGTTAAGGTATTCTCTCCCCTTCAAACTTCCCGCTCCGCTCTCCGCACTTTCCATGTCCTCAACACCTAACAGGGCTTGGATCGCAAACAGAGCATCACCCTCAATAATTAAATTTCGGCACTGGATGTCTTCACCTATTTCAAAACAAAAATTAGCCGTCTAGCTTGATCACTGCAAAAGGTGACCACTCCTCCGATATTTTTCGTCCCATGCTCCTAGGATTTTTCCCCTCATCATTTGTCAATACACATGCACAAAAAGAGGGACTACTACAGTCCCAAGTAGCATCAAAATTAAATTTACAAATCCCCGCAGGAGGGGGAATCCAAAAATTACAATTTAAATTGGGCTTTTTGTTTATAAGCAGAATTGCTTTCCAATATAGCTCAGCCTTAACTTCAATTGATGCCGTAATAGTTTTCCAGTCTGGTATATCCTTCCCGTGCATCACATTGTTCCTTAACATCCACACCGCTTTCCATCATAACCACAAAGAAAATTCAAGAATCTATCCCGCTCATTCTGCAAAATATGAAAATCATTAGGAGGACTTAATAGAAATCTGGAAATCCATTCAAATATAGAGCAATAAATGAAAGGTTCAATTCTAAAGTTCCAATTAGAAGTAAACCAGATATACTTGGCCAAAGGACATTCTAAAAAAATATGTTCAATAGACTCCAAATTACTATTGCAGAAAATGCAAGAAAACTCCCTTTTAAAAATCGGCTGCAATCTTTTGCTAGTAGGTAGAAGATTGTGGAGGCATTTCCAAATGAACTGTTTATGCCTTCCATGCAATTTGGATCTCCACAAAATTTTCCAAACTTCGTTGTCCATGTTAGAGCCTTCAAATTTATTCCGATTACTGAACAAGTAAGCTGATTTAACTGAAAAGTTCCCTGACGTAGAGGGAGCCCAAATCAGCTTGTCCGGTTCCTCAACATGAGGTAATTTAATCTTCATAATTTCCTTAGACACAGTGAGAGGAAAAGTATTGTTGAGCAAATTCACATTCCAAATATGTAAATCATTATCAATTAGATCAGAAACATATACCAGAGATTCAGCATTCATGAAATGTAAAGGAGGTTTAAAAGAAACAAGACCAGGAATCCAAGGATCCTCCCAAATATTAATATTATGACCATTACCAATACGATAGCAAAGACCTTGCTTCAACAACTCCCTCCCTTCCCAAATTCCTTTCCACACCCAAGACGCACCATTCTGGACAAGACCGTTGATTCGTAATATTTTTTACCTCTAAGATATTTAGACTTAATCAAATTAACCCAAGGTTTATGATCACTAACCATAATATCCCAACCCAATTTAGAATGGAGAGCTCTATTGAAATCACCAAACTTTCTAAACCCCATACCCCCCAAACTCTTTAAGCTTACAAATAGCATCCCAAGCTTTAAGGTACAAATGATTACCGATTTTTCTTTGAAACCCCCGTAAAAAGTCCCTAACCATAGAATCAAGTTTATTGCAAATGGAACTAGGAAGAATAAAAGATTGCATGACATGAAGAGGCAAAGCTTGAGTAACAGATTTTATCAAAACAGCTCTCCCTGCTTGTGACAAATTATGCATTTTCCAACCAGAAAGCCTTGTTCTCATTTTATCAATAATGTCAAAAAAGGCCAGTTTTTTAGATCTGATTTTGCAGAAAGGCAGTCCTAAATACTTCGCAGAATGTTTACACTCAGGCATGCCAAGACTATAAGTCAAATAATTTTTCATATCCACATTAACATTTTTGCTAAAATGAATCAGTGATTTCTCAAAATTAATAGTCTGACCGGACCAATTACAAAAAGTGGAAAGGCATTTCTGCACAGAATTTGCTTCAACAATATTAGCACGACAGAAAATAGTTAAATCATCAGCAAACATGAGATGGGAAAAAGAAGGGCTTTTCCTTGACACTTTAACACCATGAATATTCCCATTCAACTCAGCCCTAGAAATAAGTCTAGACAGGATATCAAAATAAATAGTAAACAGCGCTGGGGATAAAGGATCCCCTTGTCTTAGACCTCTTTCCGGGAAAAAATGTCCAAACGGCGACCCATTGATCAAAAGAGAATAAGAAGCAGTTGATATACAATTATGAATAATAGCAATAGATTTAGAATTAAAACCATGTTTATGCAAAATACACAACAAAAAATCCCATTCCACTTTATCATAAGCCTTTGCCATATCAATTTTTAGTGCCATCAACCCCATTCTGCCCTTTTTGTTATTCATATGATGCATGATTTCATGAGAAATGATGATATTATCATTCATAAATCTATTTGGTATAAAAGCAGCCTGTGCAGGAGAAACTATAGCATCTAAAATGGGTTTTAATCTAGAGGCAATGATCTTAGAGATAATTTTATAAATAAGGTTACAAAGAGCTATGGGTCTAAAATGGTCAACCTTATGAGCACCCACATTTTTAGGAATAAGAGCAATAAAATTATGATTCAGAGATTTAAGAATATGCCCATTAATAAAAAAATGTTGCACAGCTTTGATAACCTTATCAGAAATAATATGCCAATATGTTTTGTAAAAAGCAATAGTCATGCCATCAGGACCAGGACTCTTACCATTATGCATAGCAAACACCGTATTTTTAATAGTAATAGCACAAGGAACATCAGTCAGGGAATTGTTTTGATCATCCGTAAATACTGGGAATGATAAGATTCTCAATGTCAATAGGAAAAACCGGTTTAGCACTAGTAAAGATACCCGAAAAATAATCCCCGAAGAGCAAACCAATGTTATCCCAATCACCAACACAATTACCTCCCGATTATCTAATGTATTATCAATCATATTGTTCCTTCTATGAATAACGGTAGACAAGTGAAAATATTTAGTACCAGCATCCCCTTCTTGAAGCCAACGACATTTAGACTTTTCTTTCCAAAAAATAGTTTCTTTTTTCAAAAGATCATCAAGCTGTTTTTGAAACTTCTTATTCTCGCAGATAGTACCAATAGTTTGAGATTGAGATTGAATAGATTCAATTTTGTTATGCAAAACCTTTATATTATATTGCAAATGACCAAACACATATTGGTTCCACCTTTTAAGAGCATTCTTAACGTTACAAATGCTCCCTGCTAAATTGTACATAGGTGAACCCCTAATATCTACCTTCCATGAGTCTTCCACAATTTGGAAGGAACCAGAATCCTTAGTCCACATCTCCTCAAAGCGGAAAGGCTTCGGCTTAGAAGGGTATTTGGGAATACAATTTAATGTAGCGGTCTATGATCGTGAGGAAAGACCCGTGAGGTGAGTGATAGATGCCTTAGGGGAAAAGCAACCTCCAAGAAGTATTAGCTAGTCCCCTATCAAGGGCGAATTTGAATATTAGAAACACTCCCATTCATGTTATCCCAAGTAAAAGGATAACCAATGAAACCCCCAAATCAATGAGGCCTTCCTCCTCAATCGAATGAGGCGAAGACCCCGTAATCTGCTAGAACAAGCGAGCCTACCCCCCAATTTTCTCGATTAGTCAAGAAAACAATTAAAATCACCAATAATCAGCCAAGGACCCCCAAAATTAGACCCCACAATTTTAAGATCATCAAAAAAATTAGATTTAAGAGAGTTATTACAAGGGCAGTAAATACCAGAAAAAAGCCAAGGTTCAATATTCCTACCGATTTAACAAAACCAAGAATCGAATAGCGATTCCAATTAATAACATTCACTCAATATTATCTTTCCAAGCAAGAATCAAACCTCCACTGACCCACTTAGCAGGGAACAACAAAAGAATTAGGGAAGCCCAAGGAAACAACAAGATTAGCGACTCTAGAAAACGGATACAAGTTTAGTTTCAGTTAAAAAAATGAGGGATGGATTGTGAACTTTGAGAAAAAGTCTCAAAGATCTAGCTGCCTTAGGTTTGGCAAACCCTCGGCAATTCCATATAATAGCAATCATTGAGGGATGGGGAGCGTGCTTAAGCCCGCTTCCTCAGCCATAGCAGAAGAAATTAAAGTACGACAATTATCCCTTTTCTGTTTTCCCTCATGGCGGATCTCGTCTAGATCATCCATCGAGACCAAACTCTAGATAACTAGAAGTAAAGATAGCCTTGTTAATCTGAGTTTTAGTACAAGAACTAGAACTAACTTTAAAGCTATCTAAACAAACTAGATCTAAATAAAAGCCATCAGATCCAAGAAATAAAATACAATAAGAAGACTGAACATACAAAAACCATAATAGAACCTAGTTAACTAAGTAAAAGTAAGACAGCCTTGTAACTAAGAGAAAAAACAAAGGAGAACCAAAATCAGACCAAACAAAAAGAACAAGGCTTTCAAAAGAAACTAGCAACGAACCTTATTAAAACTGAGTTCTTGTACAAATACAAGAACTAACTTTAGATTCCGTATCATGCTAGATCTAAAGAAAACTGGACCAAGGAAACCAAATGAAACACCAATCTAAAGATTAGTACAGAACCTTGTTTTAAAAATGAGTTTTTTAAAACTTGTACAATAGATTCCTATCTCACAAATTCACTAGATTCCCACATCAAAATATAAATACAAATTATTCCAACATTTATCTTTTAAAATTTAAATTTTATATTGTTCAGTTTAAGATATACAAATACAAATTTCTCTAATTAAGGAGTGCACACACATAGTGCTATAGAGGAATCCCTTGTATACCATTATTTTTTGACTTCATTGTCCTATTCATAAAACTTCCATACTCCATCCAACATTTCATCCAAAACTCTGACTAGTTAGTTGAATTTAATCTTCATTCTAACTAATTTTCAACAAACTTCTGTTTGTCGTTTTATGTCCTAACGTTCAACTTCTAGAAAAATTCTAATATGAAAATTTTGGTCTAAAACTATCCACATCATTATAAAATTATCTCTTTTCTTATTATGTAATAATGTGAAGCATTTTTAACCACAAAATCTATTGGATCAAGCTCATGATATAACTATCTCCCAACTTCTAAGCAACGCTTTTTGAAGAATAATTCAAGTTGTGTACTTTACTCCTTATACCTGAAATTAGTTGTCCTAAATCAATTTTGTGTTAAAATATAAAGTTTCACGTCGATTGTTTAAAGGAGATTCGTCTTATTCATAAGTTCATGGGTTAACACATTTCATTGTTCCTTGCTTTTGAGAGGACATGAAAGCCCATCAGCTATTTTAATACTCCCTTCATATAATAATAGAGGTATTTTTAAACTTTTTATCTCTTCCCTAAATACATGTCATTTTCTAACTTGTGTTTTTCTAAAACTGCCCTTATTAGATAGAGAAGAGAGATGTTGGTGTTTGAGAATAAACTAATTATTTAAGGGTATAAGAGTAAAAATATTTCTTGTCTCACTATTTCTTAATCTACATTAAACTACTTAGAATGACTTCTGTTATAAAAGAGAGGAAGTATGACACATTTACCGTCTAAGAATCCGCTCTAATACCATGTTTTAATCGCTCATGACACTTCCAGGCCAGGAATTCTCTATCCCCATTCGGTGTCCCCTTCCCTGTCCCACTAATAAGAAAATGACATGTATTAAATTTTTAGAGAAATTCCCTATTTGTAGCGTTTATCTATTTACGTATTTCTATTATTAGCCTTATCTTTTTTTTAAGCTATTTATAGCCTCATCTTTTTACGGGCCACTATAAATGGCCAATTAGTGAATCCGGCCAATTTTCAGGCCAAAAGGGACATGTGACTTGCACATGTTCCCGGAGTGAAGGGCAAAAATGTCATTTACCCCTTTGGCCTTCTTCCTCCACCCTCTTCCTCCACCACCACCGCCCTCCACCCTCTTCCTCCACCACCGCCCTCCACCACCCTCCACAAACCCACTCCCAAACTCAAAATTTGCACCACCCTCCACCATTAAAGTAAAAAAAATCCTAAAACAAATCAACTCCCTTCTCATCCACCACCCTCCACAAACCCACTCCCAAACTCCACTCCCACTCCCACTCCCAAACTCAAAATTTGCACCACTCCCACTCCCACTCCCAAACTCAAAATTTGCATTTTTTTTAGGGAAATATTGGAGAATTCATCAATTGTTTCTTAGAGTTGCAATAGAAGAAGAATTCATCAATCATTTTTTTTAGGATTTTTTTGACTTTTAATGGTGGAGGTTGGTGGAGGGCAGTGGTGGTGGAGGAGGAGGGGGTGGTTCAAATTTTGAGTTTGGGAGTGGGTTTGTGGAGGAGAAGAGGGTTGATTTGTTTTGGGATTTTTTTTAGGGTTTAATGGTGGAAGGTGGAAGGTGGTGGAGGAGGAGAAGGATGGGAGGTGTAAATTTTGAGTTTGGGAGTGGTTTTTGTGGAGAGTGGTGGAGGAGAAGGGGGTTTGTGGAGGGTGGTGAAGGGCGGTGGTGGAGGAAGAGGGCGGTGGTGGTGGAGGAAGAAGGTGGAGGAGAAGGGGGTTTGTGGAGGGTGGTGGTGGAGGAAGAGGGCGGTGGTGGTGGAGGAAGAAGGCCAAAGGGGTAAATGACATTTTTGCCCTTCACTCCGGGAACATGTGCAAGTCACATGTCCCTTTTGGCCTGAAAATTGGCCGGATTCACTAATTGGCCATTTATAGTGGCCCGTAAAAAGATGAGGCTATAAATAGCTTAAAAAAAAGATAAGGCTAATAATAGAAATACGTAAATAGATAAACGCTACAAATAGGGAATTTCTCTAAATTTTTAATTAAAAAATTATAACCTAAAAGAAATAGTGGAACCCACAGGAGAAAATATGCACGTGACAAATATCTATTCGTGGGGATACATAAGGGGACATAGAAGCGGGACAAACGATTTTTTTGCCACACTTCCATAACCTTTCAAACCTTGGACAATTGGTGTGCTTGGATAAGGTTTGGTTTGGGTTTGGGTTTGGTTTTGGTTTGGTCTCACTTTTGGATGGAAATGCTCAAAATTTGGCATCTAAAATAGGCGGGAGAAATTCAAATTTTGGACAATTTTAACCTTTGAATTGCTCCCGCCTATTTTAGAGGCCAATTTTTGAGCATTTCCCGCCAAAAGTGAGACCAAATCAAACCCAAACCCAAATCAAACCTTATCCAAGCACACCCATAAAACTTTAAATATTTCAACACTTACCCATTTAAAAACTTTCTATAAGATCATGACCATTATTTTCATGATCTGGATGTCTTTGCCAAAGCTTAGGGAGCCCTTAATATAGGAAAGCAAAATATCCACTTTACAAGGCCCCTAAAAAGAAAAAAAAATGTACAATTCAGCAAGAAAAACGGCCAACACATGGACAGCCCTATTCTACACCAAACCGGACTCCATAAAAGCCTATTTCCGGACGTTCTTCGACTGTTTTACCCTGCAGACCCACCAAAAAATGGCAGGTCGTATCTTAATCAAATAATGATTGATTCTAAAAGAATTAGTACAAATTTTCTAGATCTACATAATCATACTAAATTTGATTTTGGGTATGAAAACTTTTAAAATATTGTTCTGTACACGAAGATCATACACATTTTTCTATAAGAGTATTAAACACGATTCATGTACCATCTGCATCTTTAGTCCCTCCGTTTGGATTTAAATATTCCATTTTCTATTTATTTTGTATAAAAACTGAGGCAGGCAATTCGAGCGGATGGAATAATATTTGAATACTCATTTTTAATGACATGCATCTTTAGCCCCTTTGGTATAATACATATCAAACTTCATGAAAGTCAATGAGGCAATACTCAAGTGGTAAGAGCTAAATTCTCTTAATTATAGGTTAGGAGTTTAAATTTTGCTAAATGCATAAAACAAAACAATAATATGTCACATGTTTATAGAAATTAATGGTAGGTGGTCAAATTGTCATTAAAATTCCAACCGTATTAGTCATGATGAACCAAGTAGTTTTATCTTGATTAGTGAGTAAGTTTAAAACAATAAAATTTATATTTAGATAAATAAGTACAATATACGTAGGATAAAAAATCCATTATTTTTTCTTATGAATTGACATTTTTTTACCTACGTGTATTGCACTTATTAGTCTGAATATAAATTTTAAACTTCCTCATTAACCAAGATAAAACTACTCATAGATACCGAACCAAAAAGAAACTGCTCTAAAATCCAACAAGCAGCAAATATGCAATAATCCCTAGTTTTTCATGCCAATTTTGGACTTCGTGGTTAAAAAAAAAAAACCAAAAATCATGCAACATTGAAGAATGAATTTCCATTGCAGCCAAAAAAAAGGTGTTCAATAGTAAAAGAACCAGATGAAAAGTAAATGGATACAAGGTACTTCGCAATAGTACAAATTTACCGCACTGTCACAACAACATTCTAAATCGAATGATCATTTTACTGACTGACCAAAATTGAACCTAAGACAACCTTAGTTTGTTTTTGGTTTAGGAGCCTTCTTCTTAGGTGATGCTCTCCTAGGCATAGAATTCTTCATTCCAATGAAAAAGAGTAACGCCCCGAGTAAAGCCAAATTCTGAACCAAATTAAAAAAGAAACGGCGTACCAGTCAGTCAATTAGTCGCGTGTTTGCTGGGAATGAATTATCACTTATTTCAAACCGATAAAACAACATGACTAACCTGGGTAAACTTGACAAATAGTTGAGCGAATTCCTTCTTGTCGGCATCATAGTTGTAGAAGTCATACAGGATTGGGGAAGCGACTGCTTGATGCAAAAGCTGGCATTGAAACAACCAAAGAACAATTGGTTAAGAATGTTAGGTAGCAACTACAATTCGTAAGTTAATGTCAAATTGATTTACAGACCAGAAGATAAGCGCCGAGAGAGCTGCCCAAGACGAAGAGAAAACTTCCAAGACCCTTCACAACTATAGCACCCAAAATCAAATGCTTCATCTGTAATAACAAAGTAAAGAAATCAGCAAGTGAGTTTCCACTATGGCCGTATGACGTATTGAAATTAGATGAAGGCGCTCCTTACTTCCACAGAGGGCAACTGAAATCCAGTTTGCGCTGTGACATGCTTAGAGAAAGCATTGAACTTTGGCCTCAAGGACTTTGCTGCGGGCCCGCCATCAACGCCAAATTCGCTGAACCTATAAGAAATAAATATTAATTCAGAAAAGGATGAGAAAACCCTGTACACACGAGGGATGTCATATATAATCTCAAACAGACTATCAAGCGGAAAAAAATAGACAAAATTTCTAACAGAGAAGCTAGAGAAAACACTAAAATCTCTTTTAAAACCTTGCAGAGAATGCCACGTGATATCGAATTCGTCAAAGATGAAACCAAGTAGACATAAATCTTTGTATTAAAAAATAAAAATAAAGTTTTGCATACAACAACAGCCAAATCTATAGGAAATCATATGCAGGAACAAAAGTAAGAAGTATGCAATATAATGGGAGATAAACGAGATCGAAAACTATAAAGAAAAACACAAGAAATTATTAACCCGGTTCGTCAAGGAATTGATTACGTCTGCAAAGCCAGTATATTTCACTATGTCAAGATACAATATTTAGGTTACATAAGTAGGCTATGTAAGAAGAGACGAATCCCTGATTACAATTTTAGGTGGACCGCCTGTATTCAGTACTTCAAGCTCCATAACCCAACATAATAACACCTGGGCTGATTTTAATAACTAATAACAAATCTAAGAAGTATGCCAATTTCTAATTCACCTGATACTAAAAATGTTTAAACTTCATGAGAAACTCTAAATCAAAATAAAAGAAGAAATCAATTTAATTTCAAATTGCAATGATAAAGGGTTCCAGCAGACCCCTAATTTATTCATTTTAAGTTAAAATCAAATATAAATATTACTCCCATCATTCCTTACCATAATACTTTTATGATATGTAGCGAAAATAAAGCAAGCAAAAAATAGTATTTTTTAATCAAAATATCAATATTACTATTTTAAATAGAATTAATAGTATACAAGTCAAGTTACATATACGACCGTTGATATTTTTACTAAAAATACAATATATTTTTTTTGCTTATTTAATTTTCGATACCTGCTCTAAAATCTTATATAATTAAAGAATATATTGACCACTAAACTCCACAACCAAAATTAAAGTTCCAAACTTTAAACAGAAGAAAGTTTGATTCACACATTTAAACAAAAACCCATTATCAATTTCAAATTTTTTTACTCATCAGCAGATCCAAGTAACAAAACCAAGAAAACCCCACAAGAGCCAAAAAAATAAAAATTAAAGCAGTAAATTGCTTCAAAACCTTGAACTTTAAACACAGAATTTTACTGTATAAGCATCAAGAATTACAGCAGATCTAAGTAAAAGGGAAAGAAAAATTTACTCTTGGTAAGCGGAGAGAACGAAGACAGAGACAAAAAGAAGCCTTCCAAGGAATGAAACCAACGCCATTGTTTGTAGAAACTATGAATTGCTCCTACAATTCTCTCTCTCTCTCTCTAAAACAGTGTTTCTCTGTCTAGAAATATGGGGACGAAGAGACAGGGATTCAAACCCTCCCAAGACCAAATAGAGATGACGAGAAACGAGGGACTTTGTATTGGACTCGACACTTATATATAGCAGACTTTGTATTGCTCTCAATTTTCTTTTTCTTTTCTTTTTTTTTCAATTTTGTATATACGAGCCTACGAGGTCTGATTGGATTGAGTTTCGGTATGAGATTTCTGATTCATCTAAAACCCAAACCAACTCCTACATTATTTTATTATGAAAGTTTCATTCTCAAACTTAATAAAAGATGACGTTGGCTCCAGTGTGGAATGGGGTAATTTCGCACTTGCGGAACTCCCTTCGTCCGTTCAATTAAAATTTTGACGGTTAAAATTGATTTAAAATGAACATATATTTTGAGACTTAAAACACAATTTTTTATTTTTTACTGTCCGAAACACCTGTTATTGTCATGACTTGATTAAAATATTTAATGGAGTGAACTATTGTATTGACTCTAGTATTTCTAAAAGTAACTCTCTTAAATAATTTATTTATATAAAACTATTCAACAAACTGCTTAACTCATCATTTAATAATTTTGTAAAATTAACTACAATGGTAAATATATACTCTCTCGGTTTTAATTTAGATATCTTATAATAAAAGTAGTATAAAATTTTATAATATCTATATTTTATAATATAAATCGTTTAAAACATTTAAGCGAAAATGAAGGATGTAAAAAACAAGGCACTTTGTTAGTCAACCGTGTATACCATTAATTATATTTCAAAGAGCAATATTGATATTTATATTAATAAAGTATTATATTTTTTGCTTCCTTAATGTTCGTTAAGTGCACTAAACGACTTATATTATGAAATAAATGTAGTAGTAAATTTTGATTAGATACCAATTTCTCTACTTTATAGCTTTCTTTATAATTTGTGCATCTTTTAATCATATTAATTATTGTAATTTTTATCCATAGTGTTGTATCCCTGGTAATAAATAATAATAATAATAATAATAATAATAAAAAAGAACTTATGTTTTGATAAAATTACTACAAACCCATCTAGTTACTAACTTATGGAAAATAAAGTTTTTTTTTCACAAATAATAATAGCTAACATTCACTATCTCAAGAAAAGACAGGAAAATCCTTAAACTCCAATGGAATTCGTCTATCCAGATACATTTATCCATTACTCAAAATTTATTATGTAAATATTTATTCTAATTACATATATAGTTGACAAATTATGAGTGATGGTGTATAGTAATGAAAGCATACATGGAGACATTTGTTTTTTTTTGTTTGATGAATAAGAAATTTTTCATTAATCACAATGTGATATGGCGCCATTACTGATAAAAAAAAATTGAAATTATAAAAAAAAAGTTATATAATGATTTACATGGAGACAATGATTTGTATGTAGTACTATTACGTCACTCGCCATGTTATTCCACTCACAACTCTGCTGAGAAACTACACGCGCTTGGGCTGCTTTTAAAGTGTGAGTCACGGGAGATTTTTCAAAGCGAATCACAAGTCCAGGATACGTCTTTCAGCCAATAGTATTACCTCAAGAAGAATGGGAAGGTTGCATACATGGCATGGCACGTTTCTTACACTC
Organism: Vinca minor; assembly: GCA_026122235.1. Taxonomy (NCBI): domain Eukaryota; kingdom Viridiplantae; phylum Streptophyta; class Magnoliopsida; order Gentianales; family Apocynaceae; genus Vinca; species Vinca minor. Next base: position 7,137,721 of record JAOCZM010000026.1, read on the forward strand.
GTTAATAGGAGAGTAGTAGGTGATTCCCAATTAGTAGGAGTGTTCATAGTTTGATTTGGATCGATTTTACATATTTTTCAAAGCATACTGAAATAATTCGGTTTAATTTTTTTAAAACCAATCCAAAAAATTCAAAATCTCAAACAGATGTATTCGGTTTATATCGATTTGGTTTGGTTTGGTTCCTCAGTTTGTGGGAGATACAAAATATATTGATTATAAAGTAAAAATAAAAAAAACAAAATTTATATAATTTTTTTTTTAATCCCCCTTTCCGGCAGAATCAATAGTGGTTCTCTACTTCACTCTGCGACTCGAATCTCGACTAAGATCTTTAGTCAAACGGTGATGCCCTGTCCCGCCCCACTCCGCCCCGCCCCGTCATGGGCATGTCTTAAATGGGGATGGGCAGAAATGCCCGCTTTTTAACCGGACCATCAAAATGGATGCCCGTACTCGCCTGCAATGCACTGCTGTGGACAAATGGGCATGCCCGCGACCCTTATTATTACTTTTTTTTTTTAAAAAAAAATATATCAAATCCTAAAAATCAACAAAATGCAATTTTTTCTTGTTCACTTACCGTTTACAGTCCTATAGAGGAGAAATAAAAATCAAAATAGTTCAAGAACAATCAAATCAAATTCCAACATATACAAAATAGTTAAAAAATAATCAAATCAAACTCGACAATTTCAAGAATAATCTAAGATCAACTGTCCAAAATTAACAAACATATTGCTGAAGTTAAAGCAACAAAAAAAATATTGTTTTTTAATATCCTCCATCTGTTGATTTAGATCATGAACACTAAAAATATTATTTGAATCCATTTTAGATAATTTTGATTCCTCCTCTTCATATTCACATATAAACCACACACCTTAAGAAATTAAAACATTATAAATGGTAAATGATAAATAATAGATTATAACATAATTTAGTTACCTTCAAAAATGAAACCGTGAAACCAATTGCGTACACATATTTGAGATTGTACACTTCTAGGAAGAAGATGACTCTTATATTTGGTAAGAACGCGTACAAAAAGATAGTGGAGATATACGACTCTTGTTGAGTTTGGAGAAGACTAAAGAGCCTTATTAATTTCTATTCAAAATTAATAAAACAAAAAAACAAAAAAAGCGGGCATGCCCGGTTGCAACCCGCCCATACCCGCATTGCCCGTTACCCGCACGGGCATGCCCATTAATACCCGCATTTAAACGGAAATTGAATTCATAACCCCATACCCGCCCATTAATCTTATGGGGCGGGCATGCCCGTGGGCATATGCCCATTTTGACAGCTCTACTCTCGACCTACCGGTTGGAAGTGAAACGACTTACCGCTTGAGTTGCGCTTCGATGTCCATTTTATAATTACTTAGATGCTAAAAATATAAATAAATATGTCTATTTTTTCACAAGTTAAACAGAATAAATAATATAAAATAATGAAACATAAATTCTTAATCTTGATTCTTCAACTTAGAACAAATTACTACAAAATCATACTACAAGAACAAAAGCAAAAATTAAAAAATTTACACCAGTTTTAGTTCAAAATAAAACGAAATCTTCAGGTGAATTTAAAATCACATCAATATTTTACTTTATCTCTTGAAAAATTTGCTTGTCATAGGTATATAAATAAGAAGTTAAAAATATTGGATTACAAAAAAAAATCCTTTATATATAAAGAACAAATTTGGGCCTAACTCATTCCCTCAAAAGGTATCATAAGAGGGGAAGGATTGTCCAATTCTTATAAAGAACAAATTTGCTCACTAGCTAGTCGATGTGGGATTTCAACACACTCCATCACGGCTAGGGCTGGACATCTGGACCGTGAACAATAATGGGGCCCAACATTGAACTAGGTGGCTCTGATACCATTTTAAAAATGGACTTGTGCCTAACTCATTCCCTCAAAAGGTACCTCAAGAGGGGGAGGATTGCCCAATCTTTATAAAGAACAAATTTGCTCACTAGCTAGTCAATGTGAGATTTCAACAAGACCTTTGATGTAAAGAAAATTGTGAAAGTGGTTTGGGAGGAAGAAAATGGTGGAACTAGTTTGGGAGGAAGAAGATGACTATATGAAGAGTTTGGTGGGAGCTTTTTTAGTATATGACACTTATACCCCTGACCCAACAACTATTAAATGAATCTTCCTGAGATCCCCCGCTACGATTGCCGGAATCCGCCCATTTTGAGCAGATTCGGCACTCGTAAATAGTGCACGGGCAAAACGGGATCACAAAATATATTTTGGAGAAAAAGAGAAATTCGTAAATAGCGCTTAAGGCGAAAGGAATAATTCCTCTTTTCATTGCCTAACTCATTATTGTTATCAAAATTTTCAGCAAATGGATAACATATTGAAGATGAGGAAGTGAAAATGTGATTTTTTTGGGAAAATTAGGGTTGCTCTCACTTACTTCCTTTCTCTTTCTGATTTCCCAACCAAACGCGTGGGAAGGGGTTGCATTTTCCTTCTTGTATAAGAATAATTTCATTCTTTTAAAACAATATCGTGAAGGTTTCATGGGTAAGATGGTATTACACCACCAATGATAGTGATGTTATAAAAAAATCCATTATCAATTAAATGATAACTTTAACTAACAATCTAACTAATAATCCATTATCAATTACATGATAAGTGATAACTCTAACTAACAATCTAATTATATAGGAATCGGATGGCCAAGTGGGTATGGCTTTCTTTACTTGGGGCTTAGGTCCCAAGTTCGATTCATGTATCTCCCTTTTTAGGGCAATAATATTCTCCCTTCTTAGGGCAAGTCCTCCTCCTCTGGTGAGGCAATACCCTCCCCAGGCATGGGGTGCGCTACAATCTCCCTTTCTAGGTACTCTCGCTGCTCTACCCTTTGGGGTTCCGCCCTCGGGTGTTCAAAAAAAAAAAACAATCTAACTAATAGTCCATCAGCTTCGCAATTGGTAAAGTAATTATACTAATGTGAAATCAAGTCTTCGAAGCCTTTGGGTTAATCAAGGAAAACATTTTTTACTTTACTAATAATTTGAAATATTCTTATACACGTTACCATCGAGTTTCATAAGGGAAATATGATACATTGAGTGTTATAAAGGAAATATGAATATTTTTTATACTTAAATGTAAATCTTAATCGGGCATTTCTTTAAACGAACTAATAAATTATATTAGACGATAAGACATAATTAATTAATGAATTTTGAAGGTCTATATATATATATATATATATATATATATATATATATATATATATATATATATATATATATATATATATATATATATATTGCTAGGTAATTTTGAAGGTCTATATAGCTTCTCACTCAATTGAACAATTCATTAGATTAGATTTTTTATACTATCCAAGCTTCATATTTTATCCCAAAAGAATACTTGTTAAACACTATAGGAGACTACCCTCATAACAAGCAACTCAAGTTTATAATTAATTAATTCTTTCTCAAAGCTTTATTCCCTTGATTAATTAAATTAATTGTATGTCAGTAAAACACATGTTCTTTGTCTAAGAAATACTTTGGTCTGTTTTCTTCATCTTACAGCAAACTCCAGCAATATTTTTTGCATGGTGTGATGTGGATGATATCTCAACTATTAATTTTTTGTTGATGCATGAATGATTTATGCACAATATCCATTTCTTATTCCAATCATGCTTGCCATGATTTCATTGGATTCCTCCATCAATGATCATTTTCTATTTTCCCTATTTGTTTATTCAAATAATATTAAAGTTTCCTGAAAAAGAAAAATTGCCAATTTAGCCTTTAAACTATTTTTAGATCATGTTTTGGATAAGATCAGTTATACATGATAATTAAAGTTATCTCAAATCTCATAAAATTCAACTTTATAATGTTAGGAAATTCTAAATAACTCAAGAGGGAGGATAAAAAATACTTACGAATAATTAATTGGTTTACAATCAAATTAGAAAGTTGGATGTTTATTTGATCTTTATTAGTACTCTCTCTTCATTCGAAATTGAATGTCCCTTTAAAAAGTGGACAATCATTTGCGGATGTGGGCGTTAATTAAGCTTAGATTTAGTGAGTCGCCAGATTTATTAAATCCTTTTAAATAAGTTAGACCTCATCATGTACAAATATGAAATATGTGATGGTTATATTTGTATTTGTACCTAAGATATATGTAATTGCATATGCCTATCTTTTAAGAAAAGAATCATTAGTATGGGTCTCAACTGATTAATTCATCTTCATGACAACAAGACTGCGTGTTGTGCTTCCTCATGGTATTCACAAATTAGAACGGCGAGTTTATGTACACATAATTTCATTAATTTATGTTAGCGCATACTCTCTCCATCCTATAATATAAGTGGTTGGTGGAATGAAGCGGATTGTTGTAATTTTTTTTAAAACAAGTTAAAATCTCTTTCACAAAAAATTAAAAACAAAAGTGGATCTTCAACTTGAAACATGCTTGAGATGAAAATGGTACCACAAAAAAAATCGAGAATATTTATTAATAACAGGTGAGACAAAATGTCAAAAAAAAAGTTCGGTGAAACAAAACTTAAAGAGAAAAGGAAATAGTAAAAAGGAAAATTCCTTTTTTTTTGTGAGAAGTAAATTATTTAAGTAAGAACAAGTTTCCCCTAAGAAAAAGTAAGAACAAGTTCTTAGTTATCTGATAAAATAAAATTATTATTATTATTATTATTTTGGTAAGAAGAAGTTCCTCATTTAATAGCGCGTTTAGTACGTTGGAATTGAATAGATTGAAATATCTTTCCATCCAGAATGGCTTTCCACCCAGAATAGTTTTGAAAACCTCTTTCCATTCCATTGATTAGAAGACAAGGCCTGAATGGAATGAAGATTCCTTTCACGTGTTTGGAAAAACTATTATTTAATGTTAGAATGGAATGTGATTCAATATAATATGACTTTTTTTTCTTTCTTTTTTCCGGGGAGGGGTGTCGAACGTGGGACCTCACAGTCCTAGGCGAGTGCTCCCCCACTGGGACGCCAATCTCTTGACATATATATAATATGACTTAAATGCCCAATGGTGAAGATAGGGGAGGGGGATGACCATTCCCAACATTTTAAGAAATGATGATTTTTTTATAAAAAAAACTTTTACTTTTTGTAAGATTTCCCTTATAAATATTGTATAAAAATATCAATAAAAATTTGCCCCTATAAATAATTTTTTTTTAGCTCCGCCCTGTGTGTTCACTAAAGCGTATCAAACATACATTTCAATATATTAAAATATAATTAATATATAAAGTTGACTATAATATAAAATAACTATATTTTATTTTAAATTAAATGAAAAAAGTAACAAAATAAATAAAAAATATTTATATAATTATTGTATATAAAGTTTTATGAAGAGAATAAAATATTTCTGGAGAAAATGAAAAAGTTGTTGTTTAATTTGATTACTATAATAATTAAATAAAGGGGTTATTTTCCATTAATTGGTGATTCCACTTCTTCTGGAAATGTCATTCCACAGGTTGTGTAGCGGAATGGCCATTCCCATTTATTCCTGTAATGAGCATTCTCGTAGAAAAGTCATTCTCGCTTTAAATTGGCCAACCAAACGCTGGAATGGAAAGAGACGCTGAAAAAGCCATTCCATTCAATTCTATTCCAGCGTACCAAGTGTGATGTAAATGATTTAAGTAGTAAGTATTGAACCTTTATTAATTTTTTTTTCTTTTTAACTGAACCTTTATTAAAATACATCACGTTAGTCATGCATGCAAGTGCAACGCCAAAAGAACGCCAAGGAGAAGACCAATGGTTAGCCCCATCTTCTTCTTGGTAAATTGTTTTTCCTTTTGTTTATCTTACTAGTTTTTATATTAGTATCTCCAAACCATCCAAGTTTTCTTGAGTGTGGTTTTTATCTGTTATCATGATTTTTTAAATCATTGTATTTTCTTGTATTTTCAGATTTTTCTTTAATTGTAATGACTTCTGCTTTATATTTTCTTATAAATGTTTTATTTTGCCCCCCTCCCCCCCTCCATGACAAATTTATGGCTCCGCCACTAAGTCGTGCTGACCCACCAGTGTATGGAGATATTAAGAACTTTAGATTTATCGGATATATCTTGCGATTTATTTTTTCTACTAAGAGCATCTCCAATGTAAGAATCTTTACAGAGGTGTTTAAATTGTCACATCAGGCGAATTCATTCATACACTATTTTTTTTAATGAATAGATGATTATCTATTGATAATAAAATAGTTCTCAAACTTTTTCTTAAATACAACAAAAATGAGGAGTTGAGGAAAAAGAAAATCAAACAAGATAGAAATTAAAAATTACACAAGGTAACTGATAATAACCCACACCATTTTCTAGGTGCATGAGAAGTAACTAAAACTACTAATAATAGTAATCTAAAAAAGTTTTCTCTGCAACATCTTCACCTCTATCCTCGAACCACAAAGGCAAGTATTCGGTTTCAACTTCTTTCATAGACGGCAATTCAAAAGATCATGGGCGAATCAACGATCCAAAAAATTAGAAAATAAGTGGAAACTCAAGAAAGAGCACAAATTTATAGTGTGGGCAGGGCCGTGTCAACCATGAGGCCATTTAGGCCATTGCCTCAAGCCCCCACAAAATAAAGGCCTCAATTTTTTTTTAATACTAAAGTTTCACTTCAAAAAAAATAAATCCCACCAATTTTCTATTTAACATAAGCCTAACCTTGAAATTAATCTTCATCCATTCACGTGTCAATCTCAATATTGACTCTCTTAGTTTCCAGAAATTAAACATCTTCGACATTGATCACGCCTAACTGCTAACTATACATATTTGTTACTCATTTATTTTCAACGTCTATAATATTCTAATAAAAATAGGCCCAACCCAACCAAATCCCATTGAGTTGAAAGTCATTGTGAGGGTATAAAAACTCAAAGAGTCAGTGACCTTTCTATCTCCATCATTTTCATCCCAAACAAATTGGAGTTTTTTATTCTCTTCACACTACTCTCAGTCTAAAAAAAAAAAAAAAGATAAATCTCTCTGATTCTGATATGCATAATTTTCCAATATTTTGGCTATATAAATCACAGGTTCCATCTTTCTAGTTTCTATCTCTTTAATTTTTTTTTATTTTTTTTATTATAGCTTACTATATTTCTGTGTTATTTGTATTTGTTATTGATTTATAAAACTTTAATAAGTAATTTTGCAGCTGAAAAATCAAGAAAAAAAATCTTTAAACTTTTCCAAAAAAAATTAATATAAGCCTCAGATAATTTTTGGCCCCAAGCCTGATCTAAAAAGATCGACAAAAAAGTTCGCAGTTGAGGCAGTATAGTCGACCGAGTAGCGGTATGACTGTTCACTATTTAGTTTAAACTGAAATACTGAATCGAAGCAAACTGATTTTTATTGTTCGATTTGATATTTCAGTTTTAAAAAATTTTAAAAATTTCAGTTCACGATTTCTCATTCACGAAAACTAAAATTCTGAATAGACCGAAATATTTTTAATTATTTAAAGCATATATATTTTATTCACAAAAGGATATTATTAGTTTTTGAATTAGGAGAAGGAAATTCAATACAAGAAATAGGAGATTCAAGAAGTTGGGAGGGGATTCAAACTCATTACCGCTATGTCATGACGTCTCATCCTTAACCACTAGACCAATGCCTCATTGGCTGCTTGATTTTCTTTTATCTATTTCTAGGTTATAATATAAATACATATAGTAATATAAATAAATTTTTTAACATTTTTTTATTACAATCATAATGTTCAATTTCTATATTGATAATAAATATTTATTTAACTGTTTGTTTTAACCATCTGAGTGTTACTTGGATATGAATCTTATATATTTAGTTTGAATGAGTTGATAATTCTTTTTGTAAAAAATAAAAAAACATTGACTCGCAGATCGGTCCGTTAGCTTGTGGACTATAACTGGATTAGATATAGACCTAGCATTTAGAGGTCCGTAAAAAAAATAGACTAAGCATGTTCGGTCGTTTAAAGATTCGTCAGTGCAGGATTGGATCATACCGGTCCGTTTGACAGTGTTATCTTAAACTTTTGGGACAAAAGAGGTGAGAACACCGAACATGGTGGGGCGGATCTAAGATGCGTGGTTGGGCCAAGCGGACTGCCATCAGGCCAGAGGGTTGGGCCAATAGGTTATGAGGGTGGTCTTGGTTGAAGATCCTCGAAAGACCAGTTTGGATGCTTCATGAATTATCCGGGACTTAGTAACTCCTGGACAATTCAAGTTTCACTGTGCCTCAAAATGCCTCACATTTTTAGTAGTTATTTTCTTTTCATAATAAAGTCATTTGTAAACTTCATGATCAATATCATGGTAGTATAAGTTTTAAATTCATGTTTTAAATTATGATTTACTTTAAAATGGGTGAATTCAATCCGGATTTTAAAAGATTTTAACTGATTTTCAAAAGTCTATGGATTCTACTGACTTTATGGATTGTTTGAACTCTATGCAGAGTCTACGCATATTCTATTAGATTGATTTATCAGGATTTTTTTATTTATTTATAAAGTTTATAGATTATTTGAATAACACCAAAAAATAAAGAAATGATTGATTCAGTGGTGTATTATACAGATCCAGCGGTGTTGAATTTCCAAAGCCAACATATGTTTATTAATCCTTTTTCTTGGAATTAAATAATTTTGTTAAAAATTTAAAAAGTTTTGGTGATGGTCTTTGATTTTTTTTAGATCACGTAACTGTGACTTTTTTTTTATTTATTTGTTCAAGGTTTGTATAAATTACTTACTGATATTTTTTTCTTTGTCTTAATTAAAAAATATGTTTTGTGATGAGTTTTGTTTGAACTATTTTTTTTCCTTTGATTTTTTCTTTCAGGGAAATTAAATCTATGTTTGAAAAATAGAAATTTGTGGTTAAATAAAGAATAAATTGTTTGCATTCTTTAATTTCTATTCGAAGATGATCAAGAAGAAAATTGTTTATATTATGACAATATATCTTGTTTTTGGGAAATCAACATTTCGTATTGAGTTTTCTAACGATGTTAAAAAAAAATCTTATTTTTTTTAGTTTGAATATTTCTTTATTTTTCTTATAATTTTAAAGAAATGAGATCAATAAAAAAAATTGTAATCTAAGATAAAATTATAAAAGACATTTAATTTTAATATTATTGAGAGAAAATCAAAATCTTGAGGAAAAAGAAGATATTTCACAATACACATGTAAGACTAGGAAATCCATCGAAATCCTACGTTTAATGAAATCTATGAGAATTTATCAAAATCTTGAGGAAAAAGAAGAGATTTCACAATACACATTTAAACCTAGGAAATCTATCAAAATCCTACGTTTAATGAAATTTATGAGAATCTATAGAGTTTTGAATACCTCTAGATTTTAATGAACTTTTTAAAATCTAAATTGAATACATCTAGATTTTTCTAACGATGTTAAAAAAATTCTTATTTTTTTTTAGTTTGAATATTTCTTTATTTTTCTTATAATTTTAAAGAAATGAGATCACTAAAAAAATTGTAATCTAACATAAAATTATCAAAGACATTTAATTTTAATATTATTGAGATAAAATCAAAATCTTGAGGAAAAAAGAAGATATTTCACAATACACAGTTAAGCCTAGGAAATCCATCGAAATCCTACGTTTAATGAAATCTATGAGAATTTATCAAAATCTTGAGGAAAAAGAAGAGATTTCACAATACACATTTAAGCCTAGGAAATCTATCAAAATCCTACGTTTAATGAAATTTATGAGAATCTATAGAGTTTTGAATACCTCTAGATTTTAATGAACTTTTTAAAATCTAAATTGAATACCTCTAGATTTTAATGGACTTTTTAAAATCTAAATTGAATACATCTAGATTTAATTGGACTTTTTAAAATCCAAATTGAATACCTATAAACTTTAAAACTCCTTAAAAATCCTATAGAATCTAGATTGAATACACCCCCTAAGTTTAAGCATCCCTCAAGGAAGAGATTTGCTGCAACATTGTTTCGAATGAAGGATCGAGAGTGGACGTTCTGTTCGTATCTGGCATGATCGTAGGCTAACTGACCAACGCAGTTTTCAGTTGATCTCCCCTCATAATTTTATTTGTTATGAAAGTTTGTAGACAAGAACTCTTACAATTGTGGAAGACCTCTAGCTTGAACGTGACTCCATGTTTGTGCTGTTAGTTATAGAGTATGTTTGTAAGGGAATAGTAATATGAGCTTAGGAAATATGTTCTTTAGAATTTTCTATGCCCACAAGTCAAGTATTGTTCTGTCCAACTTGTTGGCTGAACATCCTCTAAGGCATAATGCTCATTTCAAAGGGTAGGGAATCCTTCGAAATTTTACCTCCCTCATGTAATTTCTGATATCAATTAATGATATTTATTTTCCTTCAAAAAGGTTTCCCCTCAGAAAAAGTGAGATCAAGTTCTTAATTATCTGATAAAAAGAACATTATTAGTATTATTATTTTGGTAAGAAGAAGTTCCTAAATGATTTAAGTAATAAGTGCTGAACCTTTATTTAAATACACCACTTTAGTCATGCATGCAAGTGCAACGCCAAAAGAACGCCAAGGAGAAGACCAGTGGTTAGCCCCATCTTCTTCTTGGTAAATTGTTTTTCCTTTCCTTCTTTATTTTCTAGCAGAAAAGAAGAAGAAGAAAAGAACTAGGTGTTTCTAGGGTACATTCCAGTAAAGATAAGTAGTGCTGACCCACCAGTGTATAGAACATTAAGAACTTTAGATTTATCGGATATATCTTGCAATTTACTTCTTCTACTAAGAGCATCTCCAAGGTAAGAATATTTACGAAGGTGTTTAAAATGCCACATCATATTTGCATCATTCATACACTTTATTTTTTTAATGAATAGATGATTATCTATTGATAATAAAATAGTTGGTCCATTACAACCGGAATAGTTCCCAAACTTTTTCTTAAATACAAAAAGGAGTTGAGGAAAAAAAAATTAAACAAGACAGAAAATAAAAGTTACACAAGATAACATATAATAATAACTCACACCGTTTTCTAGGTGCATGGGAAGTAACTAAAACTACTAATGATAGTAATCTAAAAAATATTTTCTCTGCAACATTTTCATTCCTATCCTCTAACTACAGAGGCAAGTACTTGATTTCAACTTCTTTCATAGACGGCGATTTAAAAGACAATGGGCGAATCAACGATCCAAAAAAATTAGAAGAAAGGTGGAAACTCAATTAAGAGCACAAATTTATAGTCTGGGAAAATAGATAATTTCACAAAGGCAAGGAGCAACAAGCCGATCTAAACAGATCAACAAAAAAGATTGAGGCAGTGCTGCTAGTGAAGTTTTCCGTTGAGGCAGTATAGTCGACCGAGTAACGGTAGGAGTGTTCACTATTTAGTTTAAACTGAAATACTGAATCGAAGCAAACTGATTTTCATTGTTCGGTTTGGTATTTCAGTTTTAAAAAAGTTTAAAATTTTCAGTTCACGATTTCTCATCCCCGAAAACTAAAATACTGAATAGATCGAAATATTTTTAATTATGTAAAGCATATATATTTTATTATACTAATTATTTTATTCACAAAAAGATATTATTTGTTTTTGAATTAGGAGAAGGAAATTCAATACAAAAAATAGGGGATTCAAGAAGTTGGGAGGGGATTGAAACTCATTACCTCTACGTCGTGATGCCTCATCCTTGAGCACTAGACCAATGTCTCACTAGCTGTTTGATTTTCTTTTATTTGTTTCTAGGTTATAAAAATACATATATAATTATATAGTAATATAAATAATATTTTAAACATTTTTTATTACAATTATAATATTAAATTTCTATATTGATAATAAATATTTATTTAACTATTTATTTTAACCATTTGAGTATTACTTGGATATGAATTTTATATATTTAGTTGTGATGAGTTGATAGTTCTTTTTATAAAATTGACTCGTAGACATGTCCGTTAGCTTGTGGACTATAAGCGGATTGGATATGTACCTAACATTTAGAGGTTCGCAAAAAAAAAAAAAAAATACTAAGTCTGGTATAATCGTTTAAAAGTCCGACGTTGCAGATGGATTATGCCGGTCCATTTAACAGTGTTATCTTAAACTTTTGGGACGAAAGAGGTGAGAACGCCGGACCGGTGATAGAGATGTACTTCATACATGGATTTGGTTTGGTCTCATACGTGATTGAGACTAACTAAAAATCAAATACTTATTGGATTGAGTTTGAGAATAAACTTAAAGTACTAAATCATTAAAAAAATTGTTCAAACTTAAAACTCGTGTGAAGACTACTCTCAAATTCAATTCAATCCAATCCTGACTCAGAGTGTTATTAGGGAAAGGGGTGTTACTTTTTGTATGGGATAACACAAATTCTTTCACCTGATTCGGGCGATTGGTCACCTTAATTTATATTCTTCAAATTTTCTATCAGACTAAAAAGGTGGATTCTCTGTGCGTGGGCAACACTTTTTGTGCACAAGGGACGGGTATACACACTGCAACCATCTACATTAATAGATAATTGTAAATACACACTGCAACCATTTACATTTTTCCCAAGCATTGAACCATCATCACCCCCAAGGTCACCAACCAAAATTCAATTGTTTTTGCTTCCGACTTTTCACGCCTCCCACAGAAGATATAGCATATCAGTTTCCCCAATTCCCCTGATTTGATCTCTTTATCTCTCTCGAATTCTCCTTTGTCTGTTTCCTTGTTAGAAGCAAATTCAAATTCTTGATAATCATAAAATCCGGCAGCCAAAAAAAAAAGTAGTACTACCAGCATTAAAAATTCAAGATTCGTAATGGGTTTCTTTTCATTTCTTGGAAGAGTGCTGTTTGCGTCTCTTTTCATTCTTTCCGCTTGGCAAATGTACGTATTTCATTCAGATCTGTTTGATGGGGGATTTACTTTGAAATAGTTACTCTATTGATAGATCTAGCTATTTTTTAAGCTTCAACTTTGCCTCACTGTATTTGCATATATGTATACTTTTTCCTTGTCTGTTGATGTATATTATGAGAAGAGATTGATGTAAATGGTTGTACTTTAGGAAAAAAAACCATCTTGATTAGTGTTTAAAGATTGTGTTGAAAGTGGTTTTTCCTTCGACTGGAAATTGGCATACAAGAAGAAAAAAAAACAATTATGGGTTTTCTTTTATCTGCTGATGGGTGGGAAATGGTTTATGATTTTTTAGCCACTTTAGTTAGGCGAGATGGTTATGGGAAGATTTTGGATTATGCTACATTTTCTTTTAACTTTGTGGTTTTTGTTGTTTAGTTGAGTTTAATGATGCTGTAGGAAAGAAGCACGCTAATTTCCACATAAATCAAAATAACTGGTTATTGAGTCTGCCTTCTTCGATTCCTTTTGGCTTTGATTTGAAGACATGAATCCGTAGCAAATGTAACGGTATATGAGACTACTGTTTCGGTGGTATTATATGAGCAACCACTTTGTGCATTTATTGTCAAATGTAAAGTCTGTTTCCTATCCATCCTTGCCCATACTCGAATTATTGGAGACTTAGTGTGTTATGTTATTGTTGATGTAGTTGAGTTTAATGGGTGTCTTAGTTTAAATGTCTTGGTCAAGTCTTAGATGGATTGCGCTATCCTTCACAGTGAAAGAAAAAAGTAACGAAAATCTTTGGTTTGATGCTTTTGTTAGGTTCACATATTGTAATTATTTCCAGCCCCTGTTTTTTGAATGGACTGAGTAATTTCAAAGTCTTCCATTTTTTAGTATTCTATGCTTTTATTTTGGAATCTTGGCCCTGCGAAAACCCACATTTACAGGAATTTATTTGTTCTTTATTAGCACTCCCTTCGTCGGGAATTGAATGTCCCCTTTACTATACAAAATGAATAGAAAGGTGGATAAGCATTTCCGGATGGGGGAGTATTAATGTCTCATTATAAATATGTCTATTTAAGCTTCAAAATACGTGTTTAAATTGATGATGTGGTATGTATTGTAGTGGTTTATACTCTAATTGATATTTCAAATACTCCGTCTTTGTCTTTCACGTTACTTTTGATTGCCAAAATCAGGAAATGGTTTTGGCTTGTTAGCGAAATCATTGGACTTTGTATGTATGAAGCTGAGAATAGTTAATTACTGGTTCAAATTACATTTAATGTACCATATCATTGTGGACGGGAGTAATGTTGCTCAGCTCCTCAAAGTATACATTGCCCTTATTATGTCAAGCTAGCATCGTTTATCATTGAGATTTCCTGTGATTATTTTAACTACCTAACAAGTTAGATTTCAACATTATATGCGATATGGAGAATCGTGTGATATATATATATATATATATATATATATATATATATATTAAATGCTAGCTAAAAGTGTCCATGATAATCGAATCATATAGAAACCTTTTCAAGAACAGAAGCAGTTGGAGGACTGATTTAGTTTCGACTCTAACTTGCATTTAATAGAACCAAAAGAAAAAATAGACTTTGAGTTCGATTTCTTTCTCTGAATCTCAAATTACCCTGAGGGATTCAAAATAGTGCTTTAACTAGATACATTTCTCTTTGTGTCTTAAAATGCTTATAAAGTTACAATAGGTTGTTATTTCATAATTATTTGCTTTCCATTAATTGTGATGCCGGGGAAACTTGAATATCATGTTGTGGACTTGCTTATTCAAGGGTGCTTTCTCTAGTTCCTAAGGATCAAATCTATCTTTCATAATCATAGATCTCTTTATTCTTGCCATAGCTTTGGGTTCTTTTTTTCTCATCTTGTTTGACTAGTGATGATTGCAGTATTGTCTTTTATTTCCTTGTTTAGTGGTCATAATCTTTCGGAAGATCTTATTTGTCTTATCATTGACAAACTAGCTGCGTTCTTTTGAATCTAAATAACTGGGGTCAAATTATCGCCTGTTGAAAAAAAAATAGACTTATTAGATTCTGAGACTTTAAATTCAGAGGAATAATTGTGTAATTAAGTTCCTCTGCAAGAAAATTAAAGAAAGTCTTTGGTGTGTTGAGGGACAAACAGTTGAAGAAAATTTCTTCTGCAGAGGATAGATCTAACATATATAACACACTACATAGATATCAATTTTTTATTTTTGTTGGAGCAATTTAGATGCATCCATGTGGATGACCTTACGTGATTCTTACTTTGGTTCATGTAGCCGACCCCAATCTATTGGGATTAAGGCTTGGTTGTTGTTGTTGTTGTTGTTGTTGTTGGAGCAATTTAGATTGTTTGATAATTAATTCCAATTGCTCCATCGAGTCATGCATTGCCAGAATTGATGGTTAAAAAGCTTCTTGTAAATTTTATTATTCATCAGCAAATTGTATCATTTTATAACTTTAACTGGTTAGTTGACTCATTTTTCCTAGTTCTAGTTGTGAGCTGAATGTACTGTATAATAAAAAGGCATATTCCCACATCTTTCCTGCAAAGTATCCTAGGTCTCAAAGAATACGATGCCTGTATCATTTTTCGGGTTTTATTGGATTTGTGAATTTTCGGATTGTACTTATCTCCTGTTTTTTGCCCATTTTCGGTGCTGCCATGTATAGGGACCATCTATTTTTCACAGCCGTACCTTTTTTATTTTTAGTTTATTTTTTTCTTGTAGGTAGAACAACTAACTAGTATTGTATCTTCTTTTGATGTACTTTAGCACATGAATGATTCCTCTTGTGCAATAATGCCTTAGAAAGACAATATTTATTACGCATTTTAGTGCTTATCTTTGTATTTGCAGAGATTGAAGCATATATATGTTTTACTCTTTCTTACTCATTTAAAAAGATATGAATCATGTTTGAAGACTGCTCTGGAATTGTTAAAAAGGGAAATAGAAAAGTTTCGTGCGTCTTCTAATTATATTGCTTCTAGGTTCAATGAATTTGGTGATGATGGTGGACCTGCAGCAAAGGAATGGGCTCCAAAACTACTTGTTATCCAGAATTTTCTCACTTCAAAGTTCGGCAAAGGGGGACTTAATATTGATGTAAATATATGTTTATTCTTTTCCATATTTCTTTATCACGAGTCACTATATTTTGCTAGTATCTTTAAGCACTGCATTTTCCCAATGTTGTAAGTTGAAATACCTTATTCAGGTTAGGCACTTTGTTGCGGCCTCTATTGTTATTAAGGGATTGGGAGGGTTGCTCTTTGTGTTCGGCAACTCAATGGGCGCATACTTACTGGTGAGTTTCCCGATTCTTGGGATGAATTACTCTGTTAGGGATCTTACACGTGAATGAGTCAGTACTTATGAGTCATTTCCCTTTGCTGAACTTTATTGTGATAATTGAAATTATGCTCGTAACATTGCAGATGTACCACTTGCTTTATACCACTCCACTCTTTTACGACTTCTACAACTATAAGTATGATCAGCCTGAATTCTTCAGCAACCTACAAGAATGCCTGCAGGTTTTCTTATTTGCATTACATTTCGATTGGTTCTCATATCCTTTTCCCCATCGCGTCCAAAACTTTGCTTAATATGATCTATATTCCTTGGCCCGCAGTGTGTTGCTCTGTTCGGTGCATTGCTGTATTTCCTAGGGATGAAGAATTCACTTTCGAGGAGGATCAAGAAGAAGTCCCCAAAAGCAAAGGCTAGTTAGAGATACCGAAGAAGAAAGTGATTGTAAACGTTTTCCCACTGACATTTGGGGATTCAAACACTTGGAATTAGTAAGCTGTACACTTTTGAAAAACTTAATTTTTTTGAGAGGCTATTTTGAGTAGGATTCTTGTTGTACACTAGGTTGGATTATATAAGACCTTTGCTCTTTTAAGGTTTGGTAATTACCCTAATTTCTGAAGTTCATGAATGCAAGAACTTCATGCCTTTTTTCTTTAGTTATGAAAAAAACGCATATTTGAGACATGAGCCCGTTGCTTAAGGCACGCTTAGTGCAGTTTATCTTCTCACGTGATTTGTGGTTATTGTCTTGCCTTCTTGTGCGGTTAATTTGCAGGTTATTGTATGTGACATTTAAATAGCGGCTGCAGATTCCTTTTCAAAAGGGAAAAAAAGTTGCACATTTCCGGGTGTTATTAGTTTGGTTGGATTGGATCATGTACATTAAGCTTTTGCATGGAAAATTGTTTGTTTGAGCATGTAAGAATTATATTTCAAGTACTCGCTTGCAAGGATGCTGCAAATGTACACAATGCAAATTAAAATCAGAAAATCAATTTTTTTTTTTTTACTTGGGTCCGACTTTTAGAAACACAATCCAAATACACTCATAAAGGAAAGATGGTCGCGAGGCCGTGGAATGACATCAGTGTAGATTGGTAACATTTGGGTGCTTAATTCACTTGGAAATGTGGAATTGTGGAGTAGAAGCGAGTGAAGAAGGTTCAAAACTGATTATCTTAGAAGGTTCATAACTGATTTTTTTCAAGCTTGCTACCTTAAATCTTAGCATTTCTTGTAATTATTACGTATTAGTAGGAAGGGACATTTAGGATGGATGATAATCTCCTTCTAAATTCAATTTTTAAATCTTGTCGAATATCTATGAAAATCAGTAACTATTTGAGTCAGTATAAGAAAACGACTTCTAACCCAAGCGTGGGGCAGCTGGTTATGGGCTATTAATGCACATCGCAGACGAGGGATCTGAACCCTCTTGGTGGGATTTCAAATTTCAATATTATTCCGGTTGTGAGTGTCGTATAAGAACTTTGGGGGTTAAATCTTACCCCCAATTAAGAGTCAAACTCTATAAGTACACTTGACGGCCGAGTCCAGATTAGTCTAAAACACCAGACACCCAAACTTCAAGGGCCAAGTCTTGCTACCTCAATTAAAAGTCAGACTCTATAAGTACACTTGACCAAGGTTGTCAAAATCGCGAGTTGGATCGTAAAATCGTACGATTCTACAATCCTAAGGGTATAAATCGAGTTAAATCGTACTAAAAATCGCTGGAGGATTGAATCATAGAGGATCGTCGATCTATATCGTAAAATCGTAGAATCGGACGATCCGGTACTATTCAATCTTGCCTTTTTTTTTAAAGGAGGATTAATAGTGGTTTCCCACTTCCCCTCCAGCATGACTCGAACTCCTGACCTACCGGTTGGAAGTGAAGCGTCGATTCAATCTTGCCTCTTTTCAACTGGGTCGGTAACGAGTTATCTCAAATAAAAAAACATCCACTTATATTCAAGCCAACATCTCAACTCTCTCAAGTCTCAGCCTCCCAGCTTCATCGCTCATCATGGATGTGAGTGGAGGTGGAGATTACATGGAGGATAATAATAACGTCTTGAATGGTTTGCTAGATTAGAACATTAGAAAGATAGACTTGTTGTTATGAAATTTGTTGGAGTAAAAGACCTTATGAATTGTTGGTTTGCTTCCGAAGTTTATCACTTGTTAGTATGTGATTTAATTTCAGTTTGTTAGTTCTATTGGTATTCTTATTTTTTTTCCCGTTGAAGTATTGTTAAATTTTTTTTGCTCAATTGCATATAAAATGATGTCTTATTGACATAAATTTATCATGAAATATTATTTTAATAGTTTTGTCGGATCTTCCGATCCGTGCTACGATCCTCGTCTTTACGATTTTGTAGACCCTTCCGTTCCGAGTCAAATTTGCGATCTTGACAACCTTACACTTGACAATCATGTCCATATTAGTCTAAGACACCAAACACCCAAACTTCAAAGGTTAAGTCTTACCCCCAATTAAGAGTCAGACTATATAAATACATTTGACAGTCGAGTCCAGATTAGTCTAAGACTCCAGACACCCAGCTGCCATCTTACAAGAGGATATGAAATGTGTTATGGTTTGGTGCTTTTTAGAATCCCACATCGGAAGATGTTGAAATGTCTTTTATGGAGGGCCTAAAATAAAAAGAAGATGGTCATAGCTAATTAAACTTAAAAGGGTCGGTTGGCTAAATATGCCACTCTCACCCAAGGTTAGGTGAGGGCTGTATGGCTATCAAGACATATGGCCGACATAATTTGTGGAAACTTATAGGGTTGGCTCGCTTTGGCTGACCCTCCATCACAAGTTTCTAACGCTTTTTTCTTAATAGACTTTATTTTACAAGAAAATACTCCTTTATTTTATATAGATTATGAATTTATTGTTACACATTTTAGTATATTAATGATTTAGACATTCTCTTTAGTATTCTTTCTAGCACACTTAGTGCGTGTTTGGTACGCGGAAA
The DNA here is from genome assembly GCA_026122235.1 of Vinca minor. Classification (NCBI taxonomy): domain Eukaryota; kingdom Viridiplantae; phylum Streptophyta; class Magnoliopsida; order Gentianales; family Apocynaceae; genus Vinca; species Vinca minor. The sequence goes on from JAOCZM010000026.1 coordinate 7,157,019, forward strand.
TGGAAAGGAATGGAAAGGCCTTTCCCACTTCTCTTTCTATTCCGGCGTTTGGTTGGACAATTTGAAGTGAGAATCATCATTCCACGGGAATGACAATTCCAGGAAGAAGTGGGAAAGGGCATTCCACACCAAAACCTATGGAATGACCTTTCCAGGAGAAGTTGGAATCATCAATAAATAGTAACTTACATTTATATCCCTCTTTTAATTAATTATTACGTTCATTTTACAAGCAACATAATCATATTTAGTCATAAATATTCTATTTCACTTAGTATAATTTCATAGATGATAATTTTATAAATATTTTTTTTCTTGGTAGTAGTTTTAATCTATTTTTAAATTTAAAAGTAAAGATATTATGTTTCAACAATATATATATATTTTTGAAACATAATTTTTTTATTAAAACGTTTCAACATATATATATATATATATATATATATATATATATATATATATATATATATATATATATATATATATATTTGAAACATAATTTTTTATTAAAACGTCAACATAGTAATAAAAATATCTTTACTTTTAAATTTAAAATTAAAACTACTACTAAGATATTATATATATATATATATATATATATATATATATATATATATATATATATATATAATATCAATGTTATTCAAGTAAAATTTTGTAATGAATATTTAAATAGGTTTTATCACTAGTATATGCTAAAAGGGCATTTAGGTCATATTGTCTTTAATTCCATTCCATTCTGACATTAAAATATAGTTTTACCAAACACAGAAAAGGAATCGACATTCCATTCTGCCTTTACCTTCCAAACACTGGAATGGAAAGAGGATTCCGAAGTCATTATGGGTGGAAAGTGATTCTGCCTGGAAAGGGATTCCATTCCATTTCATTCCAGCGTACCAAACGTGCTGTTACATTTTCTATTATTTTTTAGTTATAATTAAATCTAATATCTTCATTTTGTTCCCATATTAAAAATGTACGAAAAATGTTTGTTCTTATAACAAAAATATTAATTTAGACAAAGAGCAGAACAAAAATACTGTGTAAAAAACAAATGGAGAGAAATAGAGTAAAAATAGTTTAACGACATTTATAGTAATCTTCTATGCTCTCCGACACAAATTCTCAACTTAAATTCCTCATTTCTTTTCACAAACAAATCACATTTTCAATCTATGAGACATAAATTCAAACAAATCCAAATGCTTTTCACTTTTGATTTTGAATTTTTTTTCTATATATCGTAAAAATGATTTATTTGTGGGAAAAGATATTAGTCCAAAGTAAAAAAATTGTGCTTGAGATATGAAAAAACAAACAAAAGCACCCTTAAATAATATTTTTTTAGTAAGGTCTGTAACTTAACTGTTTCTACAGTTAGATTTTCTTTAAGAACATACTCCCTCCGTCCCAAATTATCTGTCCACTTTGTGTTTTGCACGGAGATTAAGGTTTCATCAAATTCTATAGTGGAATATGGTAAAATGTCAAACATGACCCTATTCAATGTTAGTCATAATTTAATTATACATTCTCTTCTCTTTATATTCTTCTCTTTTCAACATTTAATGTAAGGGGTAGTATTGAAAAAATCACCATTAATGAACATTTTATTTAGAAAGTGGACAAATAATTTGGGACAGATTAAAAAGGAAATGTGGACAGATAATTTGGGACGGAGGGAGTATCTCTCTACTATTTTTTTTTTCCTTTCAATTGTAACCGTTTGAACTTGCGAAAGGTTCTTCAACCTCCTTCCATCTAGGTCTACTCTTGTTAGTCTTAAGTATTTAAAAGAAATAGCAACATTAGTTGTAGTACAGTGATGAAGACTCTTCCTCTCTTAAAAATGACTAGAGTTTGATCAGTAACCATAATATTTGTACATAATTATTAATGTTGGGAGTGTTGCCATTTCTTAAGTCTCTGCAGTGATTGATTCTGTCGTGGACCTGGGCCACCATGTGGACATGGACCACAGTTTTGATTAAAATAATAAAAATAGGTGGGGCCTTATAAGATTTTTTTTTAATCAAAAGAGATGATGTGGTTAATTCTGGACCAAGTGGTCCACAACCCCACATATAGCGCATGTCTATATCAGAATTTTCCCTCTGCAGCACTCAGTGCAAATCAGTTAATAGTTATGCCCGTTGAGTTTAGACACCGGGGAGGTATACAACAAAAAAAGAATATATTTAAAAGAAACAAAAAGGGAGGGAAGGCGAAACGCCATGAAGCTCCAGAGTCCATAGGACCATAGCCCTTTTCGCATTTCAGCTGTCGCCACCACCACCACTCTCCCTTCTGATGCCGCCGCTGATGCTCCCACCATGTCTGCCTCCAAGTTCAAAACCCTAATTTCACTCTTCCGTTACTCCAACGGAGTTAAAAATCAAACCGCCGCCGCCGCCGCCGCCGGCCCAAAACATAATGTCTTCTCCAACCACCACGTCTGCACCTTTTCCGATACTATTCGTCAGTACTTACGCATCTTCAAGTCACCACCACCAAAGGTTCAATTGACGCTTCTTCTTCTTCTCTGATTCTACTAAACTATTGATCGGATCATATATTCGATTAAATGATCGACGAATTATTATCTGATTTCTTTTTTTTTATCTATACAACAATAATAATATAATTCATTAAATTCCCAATGATTGAGGGTATGAACGAGATGAATAGGAGATAGATCTAGCCTTTAGCAATAAATGCACAAAGTTAACTGCTCACCGAATACCAATGAAATAAATGGATTGGAGACTCATCTAATTTTTAGCAATGCAATGAATACACAAAGTGAATGCTAATAGAATAGCATTGAAATAGTAATCACCTATACATCCACCATCACGTTTGCTACGGATCATGCCCTCAACTAAAAGTCAGAAGGCATAAATGTAGTTCGGATATTTGATCAAATTCGCTCTCAACATTTTTTGTTACAGTTCGGCATATTGTTGCAGTTTTTCGCCCCAAACCTAAAAGTCATGGCTTTGTCTTGCCCCTCTATATTCTAACAAGGAAAAGAACATTTTTATCTTGGAAGGGAGGGAGTAATATTGTTGTTTTGTGTAGGAGATGGAGCCCCCAGAAACTGTTATGTGTGATCTAAGGCCGTACCAGAAGCAGGGGCTCTTTTGGATGGTAGAATCAGAGAAGGGAGTAGATATAGAGAAAGGAGTTCAAATTCTTCATCGTCTTTCTGGAACATATCGGATATATGATCTGTAAGCACTTCTCTGTAATGCAAATTACAGAAATGTCACAGAACAATATATACTACCTCAATACCTTAATATAAATCGTTTAGTACATTTAAAAAAAAATTAAAGAAAGAAAAAATAGAGTACTTTTTTAGTCAATATATCAATATTACTCTCTTAAATATGACTTGTATATACCACTAATTATAGTTAAGAGAGTAATATTGATACTACCTCCATTCTATAATATAAGTCGTTTAGGGCATGTACTGAAAATTATAGGAGAAAAACAAGGTACTTCGTCATTCAAAATATCAATAATAATCTCTTAAATAGAATTGGTGGTATACAAGTCCTATGATATTCTGATTAACAAAGTATCTTGCCTTTTGCTTGCTTAATCTTCGCTAAACGACTCTAAACGACTTATATCATGAAATGAAGGGAGCATTTTGATTAAAAACATTTTATTTTTTTCTTCCTTAATTTTCGCTAAATGTCATAAACGACTTATATTAAGAAATGAGGAGTGTATAGGAGCAGTAATCTAAAATCAAGTTTAAACTTTTAATTTGGAAATCTGCTTCTTATGTACATTGTTGACCAAACAGGAGGGATCCTTCCATATATGTGGACATTTTCTCTGGGGAAGCAACAACTCAACTTCCAGCTACAACACAAACAGTAAGAGGAGGAGTAAGTTTCTAGCTATGCTTTTAGACTTTGAAGTTTTTTCAGGGTTATTAATGTGCCCTTTTACTTAATGGATTTGAAATGTGAAGATTTTAGCAGATGCAATGGGACTTGGGAAAACTGTGATGACAATTGCTTTGATCCATGCACGGCGAGGCAGGGGCAGCCCTAACGATCAAGAATTTGATACGGAAGATAAGTGTGGAACAGAAAATATCAGTAAATATAAATGGGGAAAGGATTCTGATGAGAAAGTCTTTCGGAAAGTGAAAGGCGGAACGCTCATTGTTTTCCCTATGGCTTTACTTGGCCAGTGGAAGGTGAGTCGTAGCTAGCCTTAGCAAAGATACAAAGTATTTTTCATGTTTTCTTATTATTTTAGAGGTTCCCTTTTAAATTCTATAGCATTCATGTAACCACTTCCTGCTTATTTGCATATAAATTTCTGTAATTAACAGGGTGAACTAGAGTCCCATTCAAAACCAAATAGCATTTCGGTTTTCGTTCATTATGGAAGTGACAGGAATACTGACCCCAGAGTTATAGCAAAACCAGATGTCATCTTGACTACCTATGGTGTCTTAACTGCAGCTTATAAAATGGTAAGCTATTTCATTTTTTGAATACGAAAGTGGACATTCAATTTGGGACGGAGGAAGTATTATATCAAGAAAATATTCCATTTCTTTGATGAACCAAATTTGATGACTATAGTATTCCTGAAATGTCAACAGGCTGGAGAAAACAGCATTTTACATAGAGTCGAGTGGTATAGAGTAGTCTTAGATGAAGCTCATACGATCAAATCCTCAAAAACTCGAGGTGCTCAAGCAGCCTTCAAATTATCATCATACTGTAGATGGTGTCTTACTGGTACCACTCTCCAGGTGAGCATTGTTTTCCCATATTGTATTTCAAATCGCGATACTAAGACTCAAGGGACTACATATCAAACCTAACAATTATTCCATATAAATGATGCTTTCTGCCAAAACTTATTCATATGATCTGCTAACTATCTTTTTAGCTGTGAATTGAATTAGCGAACATTAAGCGTTTTTTCAAATTTTGCAGAATAATTTGGAAGATCTTTACAGCCTTCTTTGCTTCCTGCACGTGGAGCCATGGTGCAACTGGGTCATGGTACGACTTTGAATTGGAAATATAGCTTAGAAATTGTTTATAAAACCTGGACAAGATAGTATCATCTTCTTAATTTCTTGCTTTAATAAACTTATTGGTTTTTTGGATTATCTTTTATTTCTCGTAGGTGGCAGAAACTGATACAGACGACTTATGGGAATGGTGATCCAAGAAGTTTGAAGTTAATCAAAGCTATCCTGAGGCCTTTAATGCTAAGGAGAACAAAGGACACAAAAGATAACACAGGAAGGTAATTATAAATATATTATTTTGTTATTAACTTTGCTCTTCACAGTGAACAAGGTGATGTATATTGGAATTTTTGACTTGTGAAATCAGGCCTATACTTGTTCTTCCACCAACTGATATCCGAGTAATTGATTGCGAACAATCAGAAGCTGAACATGATTTCTATGATGCCCTCTTCAAGAGATCCAAAGTAAGTATCTTGTCATCAAGTGGCTTGCCAATGAGAATTAGCTTTTTTTTTTTTTTTTTTAAAAAATATATATTATTATCGGAAGTGTTATCAATAGCGGTGCTATAGCCCGGAGCGGAGTGGCCATATGCCGCTACAGACCCATCCATAGCGGAGCGCATCAATGTTGAGGGAATAGCGGCCGCTATCGCGGCTAGAATAGAGGGAATAGCGGCGCTATTTGGATAAGAGCTTAAAAAACCACATTTGCCCTTTGCAATAGTAAAAACCTTTTGGGTAAATTGGGGATTTCTTGAATATAATGTCTTTGGTTCTCTTTTTATCTTGGATTTAATGACTTAAGGTTATGTTTTTTTATCTTGGTTTAATGATTTTGGTTATAATTTTGTTTTCCTTGTTGTCTTGAATTTTTCTTAATTATTTATATTAAATTTTAAATACGCTACGCTATCCCGCTATAGCGTTTTGAGGGTCGGCCGCTACGCGACGCTATCTGGGATTGACAACACTGATTATCGGGAAGAGGGATATTGAATGTGACCTATATTCCCCATGTGGGAGTGCTGCGCCAATTGCATTAGCCTTCCTCGACAATGATAATTATTTTGAAGGAACATTCAATGAATTTAGTGGGATAGTCATTTAACAGGATTTCTATATGCTTAGAGTTCTATTAAATGACATATTTTTCTTTCTTTAAAAGGCTCTATATCAATTTTTTTTTTTTTTTTTGGCCATTAACAGGTTAAGTTTGACCAATTTGTGGCACAAGGCACAGTTCTTAACAACTATGCAAATATTCTGGAGTTGCTACTTCGATTAAGACAATGTTGCAACCACCCTTTTCTGGTTATGAGGTCAGAATAAAGTTTCATATATCGATCCTTGTTACAGTGCTAAAAATACATCTTATTTCCAATTTATTTTGTTTAACAATCTTATTTTCCTAATGTCTCCAGACGAGCTGGTACGCATGCAGACTTGAACAAATTTGCAAGAACGTTTCTTGAAACAAATTCTGATTTTGATATTAAGAAAGTCCCTTCACAAGCATATGTTGAGGAAGTTGAAAAGACAGAATGCCCCATATGCTTGGATTCAGCAGATGACCCTGTGCTTACTCCTTGTGCACATAGAATGTGCAGAGAATGTCTTTTATCATGCTGGAGAACTCCATCAGCTGGAGCATGCCCGATTTGTCGGAAAAAACTTACGAAAAAAGACCTTATCACTTGTCCATCTGAAAACATGTTCGAAATTGATGTAGAAAAGAATTGGACAGAATCTTCAAAGGTCTCAAAACTCTTGGATTGCTTGGAACAAATTCGGCAATCAGATTCTGGTGAAAAGAGCATTGTTTTTAGTCAGTGGACTTCATTTCTTAATCTTTTAGAGATTCCGTTAAGGAGAAAAAGAATAGGGTACCTAAGGTTTGATGGAAGTTTGGCACAGAAACAAAGAGAGATGGTCTTGAAGGAGTTCAATGAAACTGGAGAAAAAATGGTCAGTTTTACATTTTTGGTTTCTGTTTGTTTATTCAACAAAGGATTGCTCCATGCAGTTTACTTTTTCTTTTATTTTTTTAATTTTTTAATAACGGGTCCTCGGTGTTGATCCTCGGACCTATTATTCCAAGTATAATGCTGTGCCAACTGCAGTAGACTTCCTTGACAAAAATCTTTTGAAATTTTTCTCGACGCACTTGATGCTGAAATAGACCTTGTTGTTTATCCAGGTCCTATTGATGTCACTCAAAGCAGGTGGTGTAGGCTTGAATCTGACTGCTGCTTCAAATGTATTTCTTATGGTATATAAATCTTTTTCGTTTTATTTAAATTCTTTTATTTCAATGGGGGGTAAGTGTCGAACCAGGGACCTAATAGTCCAGGATCGCAGGGGTTGTACCAACTGCGGTAGCAATCTTGACAGATCACACTTTTCCGCTTTTTGATTCTCTCTACAATGACATCTAAATCTGGTAATCAAAATGCAGGATCCATGGTGGAATCCTGCTGTTGAGGAGCAAGCAATTATGCGAATTCATCGTATTGGTCAAAAGAGGACCGTTCGTGTTAGAAGGTTCATAGTCAAGGTGATTCACCTCTTTCTGCTTGTATTTTTCAATCTCGTGAACAATTGAATTATTCGTTAGAGGAGATGTTGGTACTACATCAGAAATCTCGTGTTTGGTTCTGAAATTGAATTGGTATAAAATAGGATACTCGAATCTTGATAACTACCGACCGAATTACCAACAACAGATGGAGAAACTTCTATTATAACATTGCATTTGAACAAAAGAGAAAGTTATTATAATTATGGCATTTGAAATTTTTGTACATTTTTTTGACGAGAACTATGTGTCGTAACATGGATACAGGACACAGTGGAGGAACGCCTGCAACAAGTTAAAGCTAGAAAGAAAAGGATGACCGCCGAAGCCCTAACCGACGAGGACGTCCGATCGACTAGGCTCGAGGAACTTAAGATGCTTTTCCGATGATTTGTTTTTACATAAATCTTATCATCTTAGTATAATGCAAGTAGATTACTTTAGAAGGAAACAAAATCAAATCATTATGCTCTTTTGGGGTGGAATTTATTATTTTGACCATCCCAAATTTTGTATAGAAACTATTCCAACTATAGCAAAACATTGTTGATTTGATTCTCTCTTTTTGTTTTTATTTATTTATTATTATGCCCTCTTGCTCAAAATTTGTCCATCTATCTTATATATTGTTTGTCAAAGGTTGTTCAACAATTGTGGTATTAGATTGACTAGCCACTGGCCATAGAATGGAATGTTCGATTTTGGAATATTCTAGCTGGAATGACCATTCAACCCCTTGACTAACCTAATTTTACCAACGATGTGATGGAATTTTTTTGTGTGGTAAATATTGAAACATGTGACTTCTAGATTTAGTAAAGTAGTTTTTATCTAGGGGTAAAGAAGGGTTTAATTATTGCATTTTATTAGGTAAAATTGAAAAAGTCTTGAACTATATGCATATTTCGAGTGTTTTTGGATTGAGTCTAGTTTGATCTGATCCAAAATTCAAATTTGTACTCAAAATATCTTTTGGATAAAGCATGAGAATAAAATTTGATTTTAATTTGGAAGTATAAGCCTGAGATCATAAATATCAAATTGGACACAATCCAAACAATTTTTCATTTTACAATTATAATTTATATAAGTAAACAAATTTTACTTTTGCAAGAAAAAATGTACATAGAGAAAGGGGGGGGACCTTTTATAAGGTAAAAAATTTGAAGAATGGAGGCATGATGTGTTAAGAGGTAAGGGAAGGTCGAGAAATGTTTGAAGCGAAGTAATAAAAAATGATATGAATTTGTTAAATTTGGATAAGAGTATAGTGTTTAATAGAAGGAAATAGAGGGCATGTATTCATGCGAACGAGCACACATAAATTTTATATTGATTCATGTAGCCAACGCTAATTATTTGAGATTAAAGCTTTGTTCTCGTATATAATAATACTTCACATGTTAACCAAGCTGGTTGTAACTTAGAATGGTTTTCAGTTGAAAATGGAAACTATACCTGATCATATTTTCTTTAATATGCAGTTGGGCGTTATATAAAAAGAAAAAAAGACAAGTCCTATGCAATTAATTCATCAAACTTCAAATCAAATTATTTATAAGGACAGACAAATATGAAACATAAAGTCACAAAAAGATGGTAGGGATAGAAAGAAATCCCAATCCAACGTTGGATTCATGTGCTACTTTGGTCAGCTGAGGTAAGGAAAAGCCCACGTAGATGTGATCTTAGCCGTCTATCTTAATCATGGTAGTATTAATAATATTAGAGGCACCGGCGTCCACCGCCAACGTGGTGAATAATCTAGATTTGGTCTGTGGTTGGCTCGTAACATGACTGTTAGAAAGGAAGACCTAATCCATACTGTTCTTTTACACGGAGCCATACCACTGCGAAAAAATTTCATTAGAATCGATGTCTAATGAAGGAATAAAACACTCGTTAACTGTAAACATATGACAACTCTCATCTATTGATCTAGAGCTTGGAGTTTGTATTAATAATATCAATAATGATTGTTGGATTAAATTTTTTGGATCAAATAAGGATCAAAGAGTATAAAATGAAAATGATTGTTATAATTTAATGTGATATTATTCCTTTTTAATCCAAATTTGATATCAAAAATTTTTATCCAATAATCACTACATAATAATATATGATGACATCAGAACAGAGATAAGGAAGGCACACGTGGGGGATTTGACGGCCGTTACAGATCTGTGTGCTTTGGTCAGGAAATGGCGGTTACAAAACAACACCACGACTCCTATGAAGAACATCTTTTATTCTGCACATGCGGGATATAATTTCAATCGTTAGATTTAAAATTTTGACAACTGAGATTGATTTGAAAAATAAAGACATATTCTGATTTTCAGAAAATTTGTTCGGAACAGGTGTTCTTAACTTTGAGAATATAAAGGTAAAAAAATTGTTGTGTATGTGCGAAAAAAATGTGTTTCGCATAAAAGTCGGACTGATAAAACAAGGGGCTTCTGTACTTTTTTTTTTTGTGTGTGGCTAAAACGTCCGTTAAAGTAGACATCAGATAAGGTAAAAAGAAAAAGGAATATTCGAGTCAGCAAATGGATATCGCAGAACCGAAGCAATGCCAGCCTTTATTTAGCAAAAAAAAAGAAGCAATGCCAGCCTTTAACGCAACCTATGAGCCTCTCGGTTGGAAAGTGGTTGCGGTAAGTTGGTTCTGTTGGCTCGGCTTCTGATACATTTGGCTTGGCTTGGGACGAAGCTACAATTTTAATTTCGGGGCGGAAAACTGCAATAATATATCAGAACTACATATAAAAATTACAAAAAATATTGAGGGCGGACTTGATCAAATATTGCAAAATACATATAAAATTTACTATATCTCGTTGGCCAGCTTTGGACTTTTGGGACATGACTTGCTGGGAAAGCTACATAAAAGTATTGTTGCGACAATCTTATCTTTATCCACAAAGGGAGGATTCAATTCCTACTAAAAAGAATGAAATGAAATCTCTTGTGATAATGATGTACATGCAGTTTTTGATAAGTTAATACTGAAATACATCTCGCAATTTAAATATTTCACTAATTTTTGTGTAAAACTCGTTACTTGTTTTGACAAAAAAAAAAGAGAGATATTTTGCGGTTAGAATAGAACAATTCTGATATGGACCTGGACTACCAAGTGGTCATGGACCACTTGGTCCACATTCAGCCACATCACAGTTTTGATTAAAATAATAAAAATACTCCCCCTTTAGGTGGGCTTTTTGAGGCATTTTTATTTATTTTTTAATCAAAAGCAGTGATGTGGTTGATCGTGACTAAGTGGTCCACAACCCCATATATAGCCTAGGTCTATATCAGAATTTTCCGTTAGAATATGATGTGTTTTCGAAATTATAATGGAAAAATTCGATATGGGACTAGGCAGCTACGTAGAGGCACTGGTCCCACTTTAGTCATAAAGGGCACGTCGCCCCTCCTCCAAAAAAATTTTTTTTCTCAGTCACAATTAAAATACAAAAAAAGATTGTTCGATATGGGACACGGTTAAAAGTCAAAAAATGGTCTCTCTCCTCATTTTATAGTGATGTGACAAATTTGTACTAATTTTTTGACTTTTAACCGTATCCCATATCGAAACAATCTTTTTTGTATTTTAACTCGTGATCGAGAAAATTGGAGGAGAGCGACGTGGCTCTTTTTACAGTTTAGTGACTGAGCCCTACTGCTCTAGCCCATATCATCGAAATTATCCAATTATAATTGGCTATCAAAAGAGAGACTTATTTGAATGAGAGAGTTATTTTGGTGAGGAGTTGTATTATTAATCATTTTTCCTCAGAATTAATTGCCATTTTGGTCATCAACATAGTTTCGGGCTGCCACTTTCATCCTTTTTCTTTTTTTTTTTAACTTTTCACATCCCCAATATATTTTCAAACAGCCACTTTCATCCTTTTTAAAGTGGCTGTTTGAAAATATATTGGGGATGAAAGTGGCTGAAAAAAGTTAAAAAGGATGAAAGTGGCTGTTTGAAAATATATTGGGGATGCGAAAAGTTAAAAAAAAAAAAAAAGGATGAAAGTGACAGCCCAAAACTGTGTTGATGACCAAAATGGCTATTAATTATTTTTCCTCAAGTACCTAGTTATCTGACGTGACGTTAAAAGAAAGAAAGTATAGAAAAGTATACGAGCGACTAATGCAGAGAGACTGAGCTGTGAGGAAGAAGACAAAACCTAGAGTTCAAGGGAGCCTAGAGTTCAGGGTTTTCACAATTTAAGGTAAGGAAATAGATTCTTCTTCATTAATACTACCCCATTTCTAAATATAAAACTTTAATTACATGTTATAAAAATTAAGAAAATAAAAATAAATTTTTTTAATCAAAATATCTATATTACTATTTTAAATAAAATTAGTGGTATACAAGTCATATTTAAAAGAGTAATATTGATATTTTAATTACTGTCACACCCGTCTCCGGGATGATGACATGACAACGCCTCATTGGTATATGAGACACCAAAGTACACGATATAGAGATTACTAAAAGGAAATTCAATTATTAAATAATTTGAAATAAGAGTGCAACAGCGGAATCTAATTATTACAAGGAAATTGTACAACAGAATAATAAAGAATGAACTAACTCTAAGTATAAATGAATAACGAATAAAATAATAACTATCTAAGTAGACCGGTTATGAATCACTCCTCATCTTCCCCTTCCCATGTACCATTTTCCTTGTAGTACTGCTCGCCACCTAAATCATCTGCACAATAAAAGCGGATGGATTGAGCTCCGGTGCTCAGTAGAGACCAATAATAATATCATAAATAAATATATGACAGGAACAACTCATAGATAGATGCAACGTATACCCATTTCCTAAAAAAACCCTTTGAAAAATAATACATAATACGACGCAGGTCAAGCCCCCACCTGAAATCAGTACGGAACGGGTCAGAATAGACAGAACAAAACAGAGCAGAGCAAAATGGTGTCACAGTGACTCTACGGTCGACCTAACAAGGTGCCCGGTCGACCGACAACCTTCTAGAAACCAGCAGACAGAGAACAGGAGCTCCAGTCGACCACAACACCAGACCGGTCGACCAAAGGTACCTGCAGACGAAGGGATTCGTCCGTGGTATCGTCTGTAGTATCATCCGTGGGAAGACGATAGCTAATGTCTCTCTGCGGACGAAGTCTAGGACGAATGGTTCGTCCGCGACATGGGATTTTCAGAAGAAAAAAAAAAGTCTAAAACTTGTGCATAAATGCACCAAATCAATACCCAACTTCCCAACTCAAAGTAAACATAAAGATACAATTCCAAGTAGTAATTAATGACCAAAATAAGGACGAGCAAGTATGAAACAACAAATAAGCTAAGTAGCCATATTCCTCGCATCTAAACGCTTACATAACCGAATGCACGACAGGCACTACGCATTACTCATACAATACACCCAATTACAACACCATCTAAATGCCAAGAACATCACTACCACTATGACACGACAATCCCGCCACATGATCTGACGCATCTATTCACTCCCAATCAACAATAACGGTAATTACCCTATCTATTATCCGAGTTAGGACAACTCAGAAAATGCAGGTGCGAGTTTGGTACGGTGCCCCAAACGACGGGTCCAAGGGGTTAAGGATCCATTCTTAGATTGTGTCATCACCCACCACTGTGGGCTTCACAAAGCCATTACCGTCACAATGATAGCCACATCAGGTGAGGACTCAGAGTGCGCAGAACAGAAGACCTCTCGGGGTCACATAATCAGTATCAGATGCTGTAACGAACGAATCCTACTAATTAGGCGTTCATAGACAAGAGCTCAATAGGAGGCGACGACTCGATCGACCAAACCACATTGGACTAAAATAACGGCACCAATTAGGACTACTCCAAATAATGGCAACTAACAATTAAGCAGTTAAGGAAAGCCAATTTACATAAAAGGATCCCTAACGATCCAAAGTTCAGAACAGATACGGAACAGATTATATATGTAAAATACTTAGAAAGCTGTAACAGATAAGAAATTATCTCTTAACGAAAGCGGTAAGACCCAATTCATGCAATTACTCGTAAATTGAACAATTTATGCGATATATGATCCCAAAAAAGTTCCAAAACGTAAACCCGACATTACCCACTGTTTATACGTGATTGTTTGCGAGAATTATACGACGTAGGGTCCCTACCTCTTACGGAGACAATCGATAATAGAAAATCCGAAACAGCAATTGATATTTATCCCGAACTCCAAATTCCGATCCGTCTGCGCTCACTCGAAGCTAACTCGAACGCCTTCGAATGGATATGTTATTAGCTGAAAACGAACGAGTAACTCTCCCTCGGTGATCTCTCAAAGTTTTGCCTAGAAATCCTAATTCACCAAAACTGTCTCACGGCACGAGAAGTCGTGCTAGGTTCTATTTGATTCTCACGCGGCTAGGGCTGTCTATTTCTTTTATTTTGTTGTGTTTGGTGATTGGTGATTGGTCAACTACAGATCCCCTGACCCTTTATATTATTTAATATATATTTTTCTTTCCTTTTAATTAAATTATGGTTACTCTTCCAAACCGATTAGGATTTCTAGTTAATTCCAATACCAAATCTAATTCAATTATCTTCTAAGTGTGTGTTTGGTATGCGGGAATGGAAAGCTCTTTCCCACTTATCTTTCCACTCCGGCGTTTGGTTGGACAATTTGAAGTGGGAATCATCATTTACGGGAATGACAATTCCAGGAAGAAGTGGGAAAGGATTCCACACCCAAACCTATGGAATGACATTTCCAGGAGAAGTTGGAATCATCAATAAATAGTAACTTACAGTTATACCCTTCTTTTAATTAATTATTACGTTCATTTTACATAGCAACATATTCATATTTAGTCATAAATATTCTATTTCACTTTGTATAATTTCATAGATGATAATTTTATAAATATTTATTTTTCTTGGTAGTAGTTTTAATCTACTTTTAAATTATATATATATATATATAATATCAATGTTATTCTTTTTCTTTTTCTTTTTACACTCGTTGGGCGATCCCCATGAACGGGGAGATAGAGCTGCCTCACCAGAGGAGGAGAGAGTAACCCTACAAAATGAGTCAAATTAAAGCATGCTCCATGCGCGGGGGGCAGAGGCGGATCCAATGGGTGGTCAAAGTATGCCCAGGACCACCCAAGATCAAAGAAACAAGTTTAATTTCCACCCTAAATTGTTGAGGGACCACCCTAAATTTCAATCCTGGATCCGCCCCTGGGGGAGGGTATAGAACCCACGACCTCACTGGGCTAAGGAACCTTTTTGATATATCTATGTTATTCAAGTAAGATTTTGTAATTAATATTTAATTAGGTTTTATCTATAGTATATGCTAAAAGGGCATTTAGGTCATATTGTGTTTAATTCTATTCCATTATGACATTAAAATATAGTTTTACCAAACACAGAAAAGGAATCGACATTCCATTCTGCCTTTACCTTACTAACATTGGAATGGAAAGAGGATTCCGAAGTCATTCTGGGTGGAAAGCGATTCTGCCTGGAAAGAGATTACATTCCATTGCATTCCAGCGTACCAAACGTAATTACAGCTAAGTCCCCGACTATGATACACGTATGAAACATCCCTAAAAAAAAGTACACAAAACTAACACGTAACATATTATAAAAATAAATAAACACGTAATCACGTAATCGCACAAATATATTACGCCTCGCACTAAGTCACACAAAAATAAATTACACGTAAACGAAAATTACGGGTATAACAATTACCAAAAATCTTAATTTTTTACTTCCTTACGTATTTTCCGCAATATATAATGAAAGTCTTATATTTAGGAATGGAGGGAGTAATTCTTCTTTAAGGTGAAGAACATAGTTTTGGTACTAAAGATGGTATTGTGCTATATATATAAAAGTGGATCAGTTTGAGAGACAGAGGATTGATATGATTTTGAGGTAAATAATTGAACCTCCTCTTTTTTTTAGGTATAAGATGCTAGTAAGCATGTTTTTTTTTTTAAGAAAAGGACTAAATCCATTTAGGTTTAAGAACATATTTTTGTATGGAAATGGAATGAAGCATGTTATTTTTCAATATATATGTTATTGATATACAAAAGATATAAGACTATGGGATTCAAGTCATGAAGTAATGGTGTAATTTATGTGTTCATGAAGCTGAATTGTTTTATGAACTTATGAGTCCGATAAATGTTTTTCATATGTGATATGCGGAAGAATGATTTGTAATGTTGTAGGAGAGGGAGAGGGAGAGGGAGAGGGACATGGTAAATAATTGGGGGGTGGGGGGTGGGGGGGGGGAGAGAATTATGGAACGGTTGGAATTTTGCGGGATCTTATGTTTTTTGAATATTATGAATTAGAATTTATTTTTGTATCTGAATTTGGAAAAGTGTTCTCATATCCTCATATTTTAGATTTTTAAATACTTGACAAATAAATACATACACGTACCCAAGTATAGGTAACATAGATGAATCAATCCAACGTTGCCACATCCAAAGTTTACTTTTGATATGTGATGTTTTTTGGTCTGCAAAGTAATGAATGGTTTTCAATGACTCCCAACGCTATATTTCTAAAGTTAAATAAAATTTGTTATCGGTTAAAGGACTCATTTGAGTCAATCATTTTTTTATAATCAATTAAAGTACCTTTTTACGATAAAGTATTTTTATGATAAATGACTCTTCCGAGTCAAAAATTTTCTTAACGAGTAAAATTTTATATTTTATGACGACGTTTCCTTTCGAATGAAAAGTTCAGTTCTCTAAACATTTTATATCCTGTGAAAGAATAATGGGTTTGAAGTTCCTCTAATGAATCTCCACTTTATACTTTATATTGTTTAAAGATGAATGTCCACTTTATTAAAATAAAAATATTTTATCCCTAAATTTTTATAACTAACATTATATATTTCAATTCAGTAATATGTGAGTCATCTAATATTCAAGTATGCTATAGTAATCTCATCTTAGTTCTACCTTGTAGAAGTTAAATGTGGACATTCAATTGTAGGAAAAAATAGTATTTTAAATATGGGTTTTCATTTTTTAGTCTATAGTGAATTGTTTTGAAGTATGAAATGTAAGGTGAAAATTAATTGGCTTTTTTTTTCCATTTTTTCTTTTTGTAAAAAAGGAGAAAAAGAACGATTGAAGAAAAGCCATATTGATACGAAAGAAAAACGGAACTATTATAATAAAATATCTTATATCTATAAATATTGATCAAAATACTTGATTATATAAAAAGAATATAAATTTTAAAGTCGTTTAAATTGAATTATAAAATTACGATTTTATTTTTTTTGAAATTGGATTAGATTATTACTTCCAGCATGAATAAAGTCTATAGGTGAAATGAAGAGACAAATCGCTTAATCCACAATTTGTGGTCATCGTAACCAATGTCTGTCCATAGTGACAGTCTAGACACTTTCATAAGTATTGGCATAATTCGATTTGAGTAACGGATCATGACGCAATATGAATTAAGCATTTTAATCATTTTAATTAAGCCGAGAATTAAGTGTCACAAATTTTAAATGAGCTAAATATGAATTAAGCTTACTCAACTAATTGATATAAAAACCACATACACACACACACACACAGATTTGGACGAAAAACAAACTAATTATAGACTCCCCTAAGCCAGAACAAAAAATCGGACTACTACTTGTACTTCTTCGGGTACTTGACCTCTAGATTTTCGCCCTCCTCCATGTCTTTCTCCACATCAATGTTAAAAGTCCACAAATGTGTATCCTTTTGCTCACAAACACCTTTGATTTCCTCTTTTTCTTCGTCGATAATTCCGCAAGAAGGATGCACATACACAGTTAAATATTTTTGTAAATCGTATAGCTTCAGGATCTTGTGATCATATACCTCTAGCTTCAAATACCTTCCTCCATCCGCATTAATTTTGAAAGTTTCGATAATTTTCTCATAACGGCCAAAATCAAACTAGGACATTGTTAATTACATATTAATGGTATGATTTTTGAATCTAATTACTGAAACAATTAATAATGAGAATGTTTAATTGAGGTAAAAAGAAATGGTGAAACCCATCTTCATTTTTACAGCTAAAATTTATATGCAAAATCCAGGGTAGCCTGCATGTTGTCGTAATTCAATTTGAGCAAAGAATCATGCCATAATGCATATTCAGTAGAGATCTGAGTAGCCCGCAAGTTGCAGTCATTGTCACCAATATCAGTCGGTGTTGCCTTTGGTACTATTCTTATTTTGCACGATTCAAAAACTTTCACAAATGTTGGTGTGATTCAGTTTGAGCAATGAATCCTAACGTAATACATACTCATAATGCAAATAGAGTAGAAACATGAGTAAACCACATGTTGTGGTTATCATCACCAATGTATGTAAGTGCTGGTTTTGGTACAATGCTTACATATTTTGCACGATCCATGCACTTCTAAAATGTTGGCATGATTCAATTAAGTAATGAATCCTGATTAATACTTACTAATAATGAACATAGCCACTATAGGGCCACCCCTATTTTTTGTTGTTCCCCCCCTCCCCTCATTTAATTTTTTTTTTCTCTCTCCTCCCAAAAAATCTCCCAACTTACTTTGCCTTCCCACCGGAAAACTTCTGCCACCGCCGGAAGCAATTTTCCGGCAAATTTTTTTAGGCATGCGGTCAATCAAATATAATTTTTTTTTTTTTTGCAAAATACAAATAAAATACTTGAAAATTTTTTTTGCACTTAATTTTTTTTGCAATATTCTTAAAATATTATTTAGAATTTTCTGGAAAAAAAAAATTTATTTTATGGGCCGCGTGCTGATGTCAGCAGGCGGGCTGCCACATCACCGCCTAAATTTTTTTTTTTGTTTTTGTTTTTTTCAGAAAAGTTTAAATAATGTTTTAGGAATATTGCAAAAAAAATTTCCAAGTATTTTATTTGTATTTTGATATTATTACTTACGGTATGTAATAACCCATCAAAATTATTTAAAAAAAAACACAAGTTTAAAAAATTTACAATTCATAAAAAGTTAATTTTTTTACTACAGAGTATCATATAAACTATTTCAAAATAAATGTTACAAAAAATAACAATCAACATCCATACATGTTACAAAAACTAACTCCTAAAATATTATTTAGAATTTTCTGAAAAAAAAAAAAATTATTTTCTGGGCTGACGTCGGTGATGTGGCAGCCCGCCTGCTGACGTCAGCACGCAGCCCAAAAATAATTTTTTTTCCAGAAAATTTTAAATAATGTTTTAGGAATATTGCAACAAAAATTAAGTGCAAAAAAAATTTCCAAGTATTTTATTTGTATTTTGATATTTTTACTTACGGTATGTAATAACCCATCAAATTTTTTTTAAAAAAAACACAAGTTTAAAAAATTTACAATTCATAAAAGTTAATTTTTTTACTACAGAGTATCATATAAACTATTTCAAAATAAATGTTACAAAAAATAACAATCAACATCCATACATGTTACAAAAACTAACTCCTAAAATATTATTTAAATTTTTTTTTTTTCAGAAAATTTTAAATAATGTTTTAGGAATATTGCAACAAAAATTAAGTGCAAAAAAAATTTCCAAGTATTTTATTTGTATTTTGATATTATTACTTACGGTATGTAATAACCCATCAAAATTTTTAAAAAAAAATACACAAGTTTAAAAAATTTACAATTCATAAAAAGTTAATTTTTTTACTACAGAGTATCATATAAACTATTTCAAAATAAATGTTACAAAAAATAACAATCAACATCCATACATGTTACAAAAACTAACTCCTAAAAAATTATTTAGAATTTTCTGGAAAAAAAAATTATTTTCTGGGCCGCGTGCTGACGTCAGCAGGCGGTCTGCCACGTCACCACCTGCAAGTGGTGATGTGGCAGCCCGCCTGCTGACGTCAGCACGCTGCCCTAATTTTTCAGAAAATTCTAAATAATGTTTTAGGAATATTGCAACAAAAATTAAGTGCAAAAAAAATTTCCAAGTATTTTATTTGTATTTTGATATTATCACTTACGGTATTCATTAACCATCATAATTAGGAAAAAAAAACACAAGTTTAAAATTTTTTTTTCCAGAAAATTTTAAATATTTTTTAGGAATATTGCAACAAAAATTAAGTGTAAATAAAATACCAAGTATTTTCTTTGTATTTAGGTTTTAACACTTAGGGTTTGTAATGACTGATCATCCAAATTTCAAAAAAATTACAAGTTTAAAATTTTACAATACAAAATATAGTTAACTTCGGATAATGAATCGAAGTAGAATTATATTCAAATGAGTCTAGTGAAAATGAATTAAGTAAATTAAAAGTCATGGATAATGATTCATATATTCATCGAGTCTAGTGATTCGAGTGTGAACCCTTGTATTATAGGTAAACCTTGTGTTAAAACTATTGAAAATGATGAATTTTATAAACTTGTTTCACAATTTCAGAATAATGAAATTAAAGAACCTCGAGTTAAGGTAAAAAAAATAATTGATCAAATGGGTAATACTCCAAGTACATCTAAAACAAATGATAATACTAATAAAGAAGTAATTTATAAATAACCTTATACTATGTCTGAAGTTTATAACCTTCTTAAATCTAAACAAGATGATACTCATCTTACTTCTTTAAAAGAAATTTTAGGAGAAATTGAAAATCTTAAATCTGAAGTAAAATTTTAAACTTGTAATTTTTTTGAAATTTTGATGAGTCATTACATACCCTAAGTGTTAAAACCTAAATACAAAGAAAATACTTGGTATTTTATTTGCACATAATTTTTGTTGAAACACCCCTAAAAAAATATTTAGGATTTTCTAAAAAAAAAAAAATTTGAGAAGTGGGGTGGGGTGGGGTGGGGTAGGGCGCCTGCACCCTCACAGGCGGTAGGGGTTAGGGCGGGGTGGGGTAGTGCGCCTGCACCAGGGTAGTCGGGTAGGGGGTAGGGCGTCTGCACCCTCACAAGCGGTGGAGTAGGGGTGTGCTGGGCTGGGGTAAAAAAATTCGGGGTAGGTGGGTAGGGGGTAGGCCGCGTGCCCATCTCACAGGCGGTGGGGTAGGGTGGGGTAAAAAAATTCTAAATATTATTTTAAGAATATTGCATCAAAAAAAATTGCAAAAAAAAATTTTTTTTTTTGCTCCAAAATTTTTAAAATTGATATTTTTTGGTGGATATACTCCAATAAGTTCAAAAATAGAAAAAAATAATAATAATGGCCGGAATCCGGTAACCGGAGTTGCGGCTGGTGTTCCGGTGGCGGCAGGGGGCGGCGGCAGCAATTTTATATGGAGAGAAGTTGAGAGCATTTAATGGGAGAGAGAAAAAAAAATTAAATGAGGGGAGAGTGGTGTGAACAACATAAAGGGGGGGTTGGTGGGTACTTTGACCCATAATGAAAATAGGGCAGGAATATGAGTAGAGTACGGATTGCGGTCATCATTATGTTAGTGCTGCCTTTGGTACTGTTCTTATTTTGTACGATCCAAGAACTTCCATAAATGTTGTCATAATTGAGCAATGAATCATGACACAATACATGATGAAAAATGTAGAAACATGAGTAGACCACGGGTTGTGGTCATCATCACCAATGTCTATCGGTGCTTCCTTTAGTACTACCCTTATTTAGGACGATCTAGGAACTTCCATAAATATTAGTGTGATTGAACAACGAATCCTTACGCAATACATATTCATAACGAAATGGAGAAGAGGCATGAGTAGACCACAGTTTGTGGTCATTGTCCCTAATTAATGTTGTAGGTGCTTCATTTGGTACTATCCTTATTTTGCACGATCCAAGAACATCCATAAATGTTGGGGTGATTCACTTTGAACAACAAATTCTAACATTATAAATTCATAATGAAAATAAAGTATAAACACGAGTAGACTAGTATCTATCGAAATAAGCATTGTGAACTATTCACTTAAAAACTTTTTCTTACTCCTAAAAAGGAAAAATTATAAGTTTATATATTGTATGCTTAGTTATTTTAAATTTTTCTCAAAGCCACGAAGAGAAAAGAGAGAGAGGCTAGTATTACCATTACAATTCCTCTACTCAACATGATGAATTGTTTAGAGTATCAAAATGTTTCAATCATAAAGAGTATTTTTACAATAAATTATAAATATACAAAGTTCAATTAATTTTATCTCAATTTTATAATACAATTATCACGAGTTAAGATTATATCCAAATCTTCATAACTACATAATATATACTAATCTTTGTACGAATTCACAAAAGACTTAATCACATTATATATTAATGTAACTATACAACTTACAATTGATAATTTCTTATATAATTCTTTTGGAAGCATTTTTCAATTAAGATGTTTTGGTTATCACCATCAATTTTCGATATGTAACAAAAAAGTAGAAAAATAAAGTTGCAAGATTTGACTTACTAACAACATTATGTAACAAAAACAGAAATATAAAATTGCAAGATTTAACTTATTAACAACGTGAAGTCTACTCGTACGTATATATACGTGAGTTTGACGCACACTATCCAACATATTTCTACCATCTAAAAAACAATAAACAATAAGTGAAAAAGGAAACATAAAAATCTCATTAAAAATATTTCCGCCCAACGCATTTCTTCCATCTCAAAGAAAAAATAAACAAAAAAAGGGAAAAAGAAACATAAAAATCTCATTAAAAATAAAACATATTCAATTATCATAACAAATACAAATCTTCTTAATCATGCATAGGGGAAAAGAAATTGTCTCTTGGGACATAATCAAGCCGACAAATTCATTACGAGTATTATTGTATTGAGAAATCCGATATATTTATCATCAATAATTTAGCTAACATCAATAAATAGTAATAATTTTTTATTAGGCTCTTTTTAGCATTAACTATTTATAGGGCAACTATAAATGACGAATTAATGAATCCGACGAGAATTCAGGCAAAAAAAGTCACGTGTCGTGCACATGACTCCGGGAAAAAGGAAAAATTTGTGAATTTCTTTATTTCCAGCCCCTATCTTTTACAAAACTATTATAATAAAATATCATATAGCTATAAATATTGATCAAAATACATGATTATATAAAAATAATATAAATTTTAAAGTCGTTCAAATTGGATTATCAAAATTACGAAACATTATTTTGAAATTGGATTAGATTAATACTTCTAGCATGAGTAAAGTCTATAGGTGAAATGGAGAGACATATCGCTTTATCCACAAGTTGTGGTCATCGTCACCAATGTCTGTCGATACTTCTTTTGGTACTACTCTTATTTTGCACAGTCCAAACAATTTCATAAGTGTTGTCGAAATTCAATTTAAGTAACGAATCCTAACGTAATATGAATTAAGTATTTTAATCATTTTAATTAAGCCGTTAATTGAGTGTCACAAATTTTAAATGAGTTAAATATGAATTAAGCTCACTTACCTGATTGATATCAAAAGCAAAAAAAGAAAAGAAAACACAATCAGATTAGGACGGAAAAAAATAACTAATTACAGACTCCCCTAAGTCGGAACAAAAAAAAATCCGGCCTACTACTTGTACTTCTTCGGGTACTTGACCTCTGGATTCTCGAGACCATCAGGCAGTTGATCGACCTCCTCACTGTCTTTCTCCACATCAATATTAAAGTACACAAATGTGTATCCCTTTTGCTCACAAACACATTTGATTTCCTGTTTTTCTTCGTCGGTAAAATTCGCGAGAAGGATGCACATACGCAATTAGATATTTTTGTAAGTTGTATTTCTTCAGGATCTTGTGACAATATACCTCTAGCTTCAAATACCTTCCTCCATCAGCATTAATTTTGAAAGTTTCGATAATTTTCTCACGACCACCATAATCAAGATATGACATTATCAAAATACATATTTATGGTATGTTTTTTTAATTTAATTACTAGAATAATAACGAGTTGGGGTAAAAAGGAATGGTGAATCCCATCTTATAGCTATAAAGCCATATTGATAGGAATGAATGAAAAACGAAACTATTACAATAAAATATCTTATAGCTATAAAAATTGATCAAAATACATGATTATATAAAAAGAATATAAATTTTAAAGTCATTTAAATTGAATTATAAAATTACGAAACAATATTTTGAAATTGAATTAGAATAATACTTTCAGCATGAGTAAAGTATAGACGTTTTACAATTGATAACTTCTCATATAATTCTTTTGGAAGCATTTTTCAATTAAGATGTTTTGATTATCACCATCAATTTTCTATATGTAACAGAAAATATAAATATAAAGCTGCAAGATTTGACTTACTAACAACAGTGACGGAAAATAGAAATATAAAATCGGAAGATTTAACTTATTACTAACGTGAAGTCTCCTCGTACGTATAGACGTGAGTTTGACACACACTATGCACCCAACACATTTCTACCATTTAAGAAAAATAATAAACAATAAGGGAAAAAGGAAACATCAAAATCTCATAAAAAATATTTGGCCCAACACATTTCTACCATCTCAAAGAAACAATAAACAAAAAAGGGAAAAAGAAACACAAAAATCTCATTAAAAATAAAACATATTCAATTATCAGAACAAATAAACATCCTCCTAACCATGCATAGGGGAAAATAAATTGACTCTTGGGACATAATCCAACAGACAAATTCATTACGAGTATTATTGTGTTGAGAAATCCAATATATTTATCATCAATAATTTAGCTAACAGTGATAAATAGCAATACTTTTTTATTAGGTTTTTTTAATCATCAACTATTTATGGGCGACTATAAATGACCAATTAATGAATCCGATTAGAATTCAGGCAAAACAAGTCACGTGTCGTGCACACGACTCCGGCAAAAAGGGAAAAATTGTCAATTTCTTTATTTAAACCAGCCAGTCCCTATTTTTAACAAAACTATTATAATAAAATATCTTATAGATATAAATATTGATCAAAATACATGATTATATAAAAAGAATATAAATTTTGTAGTCGTTCAAATTGGATTATAAAATTAAGAAAAATTATTTTGAAATTGGATTAGATTAATACTTTCAGCATGAGTAAAGTCTATAGGTGAAAGGGAGAGACAAATCGCTTTATCCACAAGTCGTTGTCATCGTCACCAATGTCTGTCGATACTTCTTTTGGTACTACTTTTATTTTGCACAGTCCAAACACTTTCTTAAGTGTTGTCGTAATTCAATTTAAGTAATGAATCCTAACGTAATCTGAATTAAGTATTTTAATCATTTTTATTAAGTCGTAAATTAAGTGTCACATATTTTAAATGAGTTAAATATGAATTAAGCTCACTCACCCTGATTGATATCAAAAGCAAGAAAATGAAGGAAAAAACAAAACACACTCAGATTAGGACGAAAAAAACAACTAATTACAGACTCTCCTAAGTCGAAACAAAAAAAATCAGCCTATTACTTGTACTTCATCGGGTACTTGTCCTCTGGATTCTCGAGATCATCAGGCTGTTGATCGACCTCCTCGTTGTCTTTCTCCACATCAAAGTTTAAGTACACAAATGTGTATCCCTTTTGCTCACAAACACCTTTGATTTTCTGTTTTTCTTCGTTGGTAATTCCACGAGAAGGATGCACATCCGCAATTATATATTTTTGTAAGTCGTATTTCTTCAGGATCTTGTGATCATATATCTTTAGCTTCAGATACCTTCCTCCATCAGCATTAGTTTTGAAAATTTCGATAATTTTCTCATATCGTCCATAATCAAGATATGACATTATCAAAATACATATTTATGGTATGTTTTTGAATTTAATTACTAGAATAATAACGAGAATGTTTAATTGGGGTAAAAAGAAATGGTGAATTCTATCTTATAGCTACAAAGTCATATTGATAGGAATTAAAGAAAAACAAAACTATTATAATAAACTATCTTATAGCTATAAATATTGATCAAAATACATGATTATATAAAAAGAATATAAATTTTAAAGTCGTTCAAATTGGATTATAAAATTATGAGACATTATTTTAAAATTGGATTAGGTTAATACTTCCAACATGAATAAAGTATAGACGTTTTACAATTGATAACTTCTCATATAATTCTTTTGGAAGCATTTTTCAATTAAAATGTTTTGATTATCAGCATCAATTTTCTATATTAACAGAAAATAGAAATATAAAGCAGCAAGATTTGACTTACTAACAACAGTAACGGAAAACGGAAATATAAAATCGCAAGATTTAACTTATTACTAATGTGAAGTCTCCTCGTACGTATAGACGTGAGTTTGACGCACACTATTGCACCCAGCACATTTCTACCATCTAAGAAAAACAATAAACAATAAGGGAAAAAGGAAACATCAAAATCTCATAAAAAATATTTGAACCTAACACATTTCTACCATCTCAAAGAAACAATAAACAAAAAAGGGAAAAAGAAACATAAAAATCTCATTAAAAATAAAACATATTCAATTATCAGAACAAATAAAAATCATCCTAATCATGCATAGGGGAAAAGGAATTGTCTCTTGGGACATAATCCAACTGACAAATTCATTATGAGTATTATTGTGTTGAGAAATTCAATATATTTATCATCAATAATTTAGCTAACATCGATAAATAGCAATACTTTTTTATTAGGTTTTTTTCAGCATCAACTATTTTATGGGCGACTATAAATGACCAATTAATGAATCCGATTAGAATTCAGGAAAAACAAGTCACGTGTCGTGCACATGACTCCGTAAAAAGGGCAAAATTGTCAATTTCTTTATTTAAAACAGCCAGTCCCTATTTTTAACAAAACTATTATAATAAAATATCTTATAGATATAAATATTTATCAAAATACATGATTATATAAAAAGAATATAAATTTTATAGTCGTTCAAATTGGATTATAAAATTAAGAAACATTATTTTGAAATTGGATTATATTAATACTTTCAACACGAGTAAAGTCTATAGGTGAAATGGAGAGACAAATCACTTTATCCACAAGTTGTGGTCATCATCACCAATGTCTGTCGATACTTCTTTTGGTGCTACTTTTATTTTGCACTGTCTAAACACTTTCTTAAGTGTTGTCGTAATTCAATTTAAGTGACGAATCTTGATGTAATATGAATTAAGTATTTTAATCATTTTAATTAAGTCATAAATTAAGTGTCATAAATTTTAAATGAGTTAAATATGAATTAAGCTCACTCGCCTGATTGATATCAAAAGAAAAAAAGGAAAGAAAAAAAAAACACTCAGATTAGCACGAAAAAAACAACTAATTACATACTCCCAGACTCCTCTAAGTCGGAACAAAAAAACCCGGCCTACTACTTGTACTTCTTCGGGTACTTGTCCTTTGGATTCACGAGATCATCCGGCAGTTGATCGATCTCCTCACTGTCTTTCTCCACATCAATGTTAAAGTACACAAATGTGTATCCCTTTTGCTCACAAATGCCTTTGATTTTCTGTTTTTCTTCGTCGGTAATTCCGCGAGATGGATGCACATCCGCAATTAGATATTTTTGTATGTCGTATTTCTTCAGGATCTTGTGATCATATACCTCCAGCTTCAAATACCTTTCTCAATCCGCATTAATTTTGAAAGGTTCGATAATTTTCTCATGGCGGTCATAATCAAGCGACGAAATTGTTAATTTCATATTTATGGTATGTTTTTTAATTTAATTACTGGAATAATAACAATAACGAGGTTGTTTAACGAGGGTAAAAAGAAATGGTGAATCTTATCTTATAGCTATAAAGCCATATTCATAGGAATGAATGAAAAACGAAACTATTATAATAAAATATCTTATAGCTATAAATATTGATCAAAATACATGATTGAATAAAAAAAAATACAAGTTTTAAAGTCGTTCAAATTGGATTATAAAATTACAAAATAATATTTTGAAATTGGATTAGATTAATACTTTCAGCATGAGTAGAGTTTAGATGTTTTACAATTGATAACTTCTCATATAATTCTTTTGGAAGCATTTCAATTAAAATGTTTTGATTATCACCATCAATTTTCTATATGTAACAGAAAATAGAAATATAAAGCTGCAAGATTTGACTAACTAACAACAAAAACGGAAATATAAAATCGCAAGATTTAACTTATTACTAACATGAAGTCTCCTCGTACGTATAGACGTGAGTTTGACGCACACTATTGTACCCAACAGATTTCTACCATCTAAAAAAATAATAAACAATAATGGAAAAGAAAACAGAAAAATCTCATTA
Source organism: Vinca minor (assembly GCA_026122235.1). NCBI lineage: Eukaryota > Viridiplantae > Streptophyta > Magnoliopsida > Gentianales > Apocynaceae > Vinca > Vinca minor. The sequence continues at coordinate 7,184,930 of JAOCZM010000026.1, forward strand.
AAAATATTTGCGCCCAACACATTTATACCATCTCAAAGAAACTATTAAACAAAAAAAGGGAAAGAGAAATTTAAAAATCTCATTAAAAATAAAACACATTTAATTATCAGAACAAAAAAAAAAAAAATCTTCCTCTGTTAAAAAAGAAAAAGAAAAAAGAAAAACATCCTAATCATGCATAGAGAAAAGAAAATGTCTCTTGGGACATAACCCAGCTGACAAGTTCATTACGAGTATTATTGTGTTAACCTTACCTTCACGTATAAAGTGAGGGTTGGATTCCTGCCGAGGCGAAAATTTTCATTCATATAACCTAAAATAAAATGAATAAACTGAATCGATAAATTCTAGATGGGAACATAACTATAATTAAAAATGTCACAGATAGTGCCAAATAGAATACCGCGTGCATGAGTTGTTGGTGTATAAAAAACTATAATGAATCTCATCTAAAACGTATCCCGATTTAACTTCTCCACTAATATCAAAGACAATGAGATTGGTGTCCTAGAATTGTTGCTCAATACTTGACAAAAGAAAATAAAAACATCTGTCATTTCTAGGATTGTCGAATTTGTTTATGCTAATAACTTGTTCATCAAAAAACGGTGTAACATAGTGACGTACATTAAATGACACTCCTACTCCCCCTTTTGTCAAACTTAATATAGATGGTTCCTGGCACATTAATCCCGATTTTGACGGAGCAGGAAGAATCATCCGCAACCATCTTGGCAATTGGATCTTGCGATTCATTCTCTAATTTCCTCTCACTTTAAATAATGAAGCTGAATTATTGGCCTTACGGAATGGATTAAAAATGGCCTTGGATCACAATATACCCAATTTGAAAATTAACATTGACTCCAAGATCCTACTAGATATGCTGAATAATTGCTCTAATCTCAAATTTATAATATCTTTTTTTTTATTGCAGATTACTACTAGCTCAGTTTCAGATGTGCAACGTTTCACATATCTATCTCCAAGCCAATCAAGTGACTATCTATTTCACTAAATTTGGAAGTTTCCTACCTTCGCCGGAATGCCAATTTTTCTACACTGTCCCTGACTTTACTCTCCGTCTATGGAAGAATGACAAGGCGGGGTAACTACCCTCGATATGTTACCGTTGCGGCTCCAGTGTGGAAAGAGGTTAAGTTTCACACGTGCGAGACTTAACTTCGTCTGTCAATTTGAAATTTTGACAGTCAATAATGATTTAAAACGGACATCTGTTATGATTTTATAACGCCTGCCGTGTTTTGTAAGGACACATTCTTACAAAACACATATTCTATTTTTGTGTCTAAAAATATTTATTCTAAGACGTTCTACAAGTATTAAATTTTGTTTTTTTCACATAGGATCCAGATTGATATGTTACTAGTTCATTATATTCTGCCTCATTGTACTTTTATTTCCTGGCCCTGTATTTCAACTCTTGTACTCTCCTTTGATCTAAATATAATCCTAATTTTTACACAAAAAAAAACATGAAGGAAACTCAGCTGGGTTGAAGGCTCCTAGCCGAGCTGAGCCATTCAACAGAAGAAACATATTCAACGCTCTCTCTTTACCACTATGACTGAATCTACTTACTCCAAAAGCCCCCATGCTCGCGTGCACTCCACGCGCCCATCCTATAAATACCTTCCTTCCTTCCTTCCTTCCCCACCCTAATCCTTCTGTTCACCCAATCCTCCATTTCTCTCTAAATCGAAAAAAACTCATAATACAAATTTCCGAAACTACCCCTACACATCTACACAAATTACACATCCAAATCTGTAAATCCATGGCAGACAGTAAGAAGCAACAAGGAAGAAGCCCCGGTGCCGGAATCAGAACACAGCAGCGGAGCAGATTACAGAGAAGAGCGCCGGCGTCGATACAAATTAATCGGAGCAACGACTGGAACGTGGCGATCCCGTTACTGTCTCCGTTGGTTACTTCGCCGACGTCCCCTAGGTTAAATTTAAAGGCTGAAATGAATTCGGTTTCCTCATCGCAGTCGGTGGCGGCGCCGCCGACGGTGACGACGACGTTTAAGAAGTGGCAACATCCGGCGGCTCCGTTTTGTTACGAATCTGCTCCGTTAGTGCCGTTTGTTTGTTCGACCGGGTTTAGTGGCGTAGATAGAAGATAGAAATGCTTGTAGATTTGATTTTGTTGATAAGAATCTAACGGCGTTAGGCCTACTCTTTTTTCTGTTCTTTTTTCTGATTTTCCATTTTTACCCCTTAGATTTAAATTAAACTAAACAGGGGTTTATGTATATATGATGTGGATACACAGACATATGGTTTCTAATTTTCAGTTCTTAAAAAAATCGGAAAATGGAAAAAAACTGAAAAAGTATATAGTTGCCAGTAATTTGGGAAATGTAGAAAATTAAATGGCCTTTTAAAAAAAAAAGAAAAAAGAAAAACCATTATTTAGCTTGTAATTCAGAAAATAATAATAATTAAATGTCTTGTTAATAATGCAGCTGTATACTTTTCAGTTTTTTATAAAGATAAAAAATGGGTATAATTATATATATATATATATATATATGTGTGTGTGTGTGTGTGTGTGTGTGATTTGAAAAATAGATAAGTTGTTAACTTAGTTTGTTATATGTATACTTATTAACAATCAATTATGAATTATGAATTCGTTTTATAATGGTTGCGAACTTTTGTAGGGTATTGTTTGGAGGACAATGCTAAGTAGTTAAAATTAATTAGATAAATTGTTTAAATTTTGATAAAATTATAAATAATTTGTGACATTAATATAATTAATCCGTTGAAATTTTTTAAAAATTCAAGTGGGAAATTTAAATTTTTAGCCAATTAATTTTGACCAAACAACATTTTCCTTATTTGGAACTATTATGAAAGTAGTTTTCGATGATCCAAAATAGGACTTATTACAAAATGATTTCTTTGACTCAAATGAGTTGTTATTTGATCTACGAGACCATTATCCAAATGCCGTAGCCGAATTAATGAACACTTTTGAGTCTTTGACACGCCGGCCACAAATATATTAAGCAATTGGAACACTCTATTCTTCCTCTAGCAAAAAAAGAAAAAAAAAAGAAAAAACAACTACTCCCTCCATTCCTCAATGTAGGACGTTTGAGACATTTTAAAAAAATTAAAGAACTCAAACAAATAACAATCTTGCCACTACAATTTCAATAATACCCCTCCCTCCCTCTCTTTCACTTTTCCAATAAAAGATATGTTGATGGTATAATTGGAACAAACTGTTGACATCTAGTAAAAAATATGTGAATGACAATTGATTTGAATACATATATATCTCCTAAACGACAATTAAATGGGAATAAGAGAGTATATTCTAGTAGATTTGCCGCAATTACGAGTCGGTTATGTTCAGGGACGAAGAAAAGGGGGCAGGTGAGGCAGTCACCCTCGAGATTTTTAAAAATTCTATCAGATATAATAAATTTTATATGTAGTTCCCAATATTTTATCAAATTCGCCCCAATATTTTATTTTACAGTTTTTATATGTAGTTCGCCATACTGTTACAATTTTTTGCCCACAATCTAAAAATTCTACCTTCGTCACTGATTATGTTGTGCAGGGGTTAAATCCTTCGAACTGCATAATAATTTTTGAACCATCGAATTAAATTATCCATCAGCTGAAATAAGATAGTTATTTTGTTGCAATTGACTGGTCTTTGAGGCACGCAAAACACGGTTTACATAAAAGCTATAGTTTTCTTTTGAAGTTAACATAATATCAATAGGAATAATGTATTTGAAGTTTGAACATCGTCATAATTAATTCAAGCATAGAAAAGGTTTACTCATATTATATTATGGTCATTCAAGAAATAGTTGTTCTATGACTCGTGCTTCATTTTTTTTAATTTTTTTTTGAAGCTCGGATGGGCGGTTGGCCCCATAAAGGGAGAAGAGAAGCACCTTATAAGAGGAGAAGATAGCCCTAGAAAGGGAGACAATTAAAGCTTGCCCTATGTATGGGAAAAAGTATCGAACCCATAACCTCTTGGTCGTAGGCAAACCCTTACTCCCACTGGGCTAAGGAACCTTTGATGACTCATGCTTCATCATATTCATATAATAACAAGATTTGGAGATACTTATTTTTATTGCAACATCTCTTTTTGGTAAGATTGTTTTTTGAGAGTTACGATTTAATGTTGGCAGGCAATTAGTATATTTAAATGGCTTGTTAATAATGCAGCAGTATACTTTTCAGTTTTTTTGTAAAGAAAAAAAATCGGCTGTCATTTTGAAGAAATTGATAAGGTATTAGTTTGTTATATGTATACTAATTAACAATAAGTTATGAATTTATTTTATTAATGGCTGCGAACCTTTTATTGTCTAAATAGTTAAAATTAATTTGATAAATTGTCTAAATTGTTGTAAAATGTAAATAATTTATGATATTATTATAATTAATCCATTTAAAATTTTAAAAATTCAGGAAGAAATTTAGATTTTTAGCCATTTAATTTTAACCAAAAAAACATTTTCCTTATTTGGAACTAGTGTGAAAGTAGTTTTCGACGATCCAAAACAAGACTTATTACAAAATGATTTCTTTGACTAAAATGAGTTGTTACGAGACCATTATCCAATAATAGCCAAATAAATGAACACTTTTGAGTCTTTGACAGGCATGCCAAAAAATATTAAGCAATTGGAAACACTCTATTCTTCCTCCAAAAAAACCAAAAAGAAAAAAAAAACGATATTCTAGCAGATTTGCTGCAATTACGAGTCGATTATGTTGTGGAGGGGTTAAATATTTTTAAATGCAGAATAAATTTTGAACCGTCGAATTAAATGACTTATCAGCTAAAATAAGATGGTTATTTTGTTGCAATTGACTGGTCTTTGGGGCACGCAAAACACGGTTTTACATAAAACCTATAGTTTTCTTTTGAAGTTAACATAATATCATTAGGAATATTGTATTTGAAGTTTGAACATCGTCATAATTAATTTAAACATAGAAAATGTTGGCTAAATAAACATAGAAAATGTTTACTCATATTATATTATGGTCATTTAAGAAATAGTTGTTCTCTGACTCGCGCTTCATCATATTCATATAATAAGAAGATTTGGAGATTTGTAGATGCTGTTGTTGTATTGTAACATCTCTTTTGGTAAGTTTCTCAAAAAAAAAACTCTTTTGGTAAGATTTTTTTCTCTTTTTGAGAGCTACAATTTAATGTGGCAATTAGTATATGTAAAAATTAGCTCATGAGCCTCCATATACTCTCAAAACCAATTGGTAAGGAGAGGTGTTAATCCATGAGTTTATATGTTATTTGGATCTTCCTTAGCCACTCGATGTGGGACTTCATATTACAACACTCGCCGCCCTTCTTGGGTCGTATGGTGACCATTAGAGCCCAATTGGGCATTATGAGCTCATCATCCCGCATAAGGGTCCGCTCTGATACCATGTGAAAATTATCTCATGGGCCTCCATATCCTCTCAAAACCAATTGGTAAGGAGAGGTGTACCCATGAGTTTATATGTTATTTGGATCTTCCTTAGACACTCGATGTGAGACTTCATATTTCAACAGTATATTTTATAATGTATTCTCTTCATTAAGAATTAAATATCCTAATTTTTTTTATACAAAATATATAAAAAATGAGACATTTAATTCTTGACGGAGAGAATATTTGATAGTTTATTAATGTAGGTAGACTGCTTATACAATACAAAATGTACTATATACAATACGACACAAAATCCTATGTCCCAATTCTGTGTTCTATTCATTATTCCACGAATAGATAATTGCTACATGTTCACTTCTCTCCTACGGGTTCCGCTATTTCTTTTAGGTTATAAATTTTTTAATTAAAAAATTAACACATGTAAATTTCTTATTAGTGTGACAGAGAATGAGACACTAAATGAGGTATATATATATATATATATATATATATATATATATATATATATATATATAGTATACTTAAGAAGAAAGGTAACAATGAGTAATATATAGGGGTGTCAACGGGTTCGGCCCGGCTCACATAACTCGAAAATATGCGAGCGTGAGTTTGAGTTTGACATCTCTCAGCCCGGTTAAAGCTCGCAGTCGCACTCGAATAAAAATAATTTAATTATATATTATATAATACTATATTTCTAATTAAAAAGAAGAAAACATAAAAACTAGTGACAAAACACATCGTTTCTTTTTATCTATGTTGTATGGATTTTTTTTAACAGTTAATATTTGATTATCTTTTTATTAGTTTATCTTGTTATAGGAATTAAGTATCATTGTATTGTGTATAATTGTATTCCGTTAGAATTTAGTCTCATGGCCATTGTATTTTACTATTCTATATATATATATATATATATATATATATATATATATATATATATATATATATATATATATATATATATAGCTTATACAAATTTAGCTCATGAAGCTTAACTCGAGCTCACATTAAAAATGTGAGCTAGCGTGAGCTTGTGAGCTTTTTCGAACTGAGCGTGAGATGAGCTTTTCAATTTTTACGTGAGGTGAGCGTGAGTTACGCCAAGCTCGGCTCACATAACTCGGTTGACACCCCTAGTAATATATCAAATTTGACATTGGATTCTAGCCCACGGAACAGTATTTTAGAGTAGAAACTTGATATTATTCAAAGAAAGGTAAACAAAAAAAAGGATTAACCATAACATACAATCATTTTCCTTTCAAGGAAAAAAGAACCATACAATTTATTTACAATCAATATCAATGAACAATTCATATTTTGTCACATCTTCATTTCAATGGTCAACTAATTAATAGTTATACTGTGTAGTTCAACATCTTTTAAAAATTAGGCGATGAAACTAATATATTTTCAAAGTTTAGGTACTTTTATGTTGATTCAGAAAAAAATCATTTTTCAAAACAAAACCATGTTACGAATAAAACAGAATATTTGGCGCGTGAAGTTTGCATTCATAAGTACCCATTTGTGTGTGGCTAAAGATCATATTAGATATAGATAACTTTGATATTATGTTATAAAATTAAACTTCGTCTAACCATTCCAAAAGGTACGCCCTTAAAATTTTTAAAATACTATTATTTATCGAAATTTTATGTGTATTTTGAAAAATTTTATCAGTTTTGCCCCCTAAGAATTTTTTTTTGCCCCAAGAATTTTATCAGTTTCGCCCCCTCAACACCAAATTCCCGGCTACGTCCCTGATTATTATCATTATCACAAAAAAAAAAAATATTTTAAATTCTAGAAAGATCTTGAAAGTTCAAACTAGGATCTACTAAAGTAAACAGAGTACCTTAGTAATAATAATAAAAAAGAAACCAAGACCAGTCAAATTTATATAAAATAGGAGGTTTTACAATAAATTCTCTTCATTCTCTCTTGGATGGGAAACAACAAAAACCTTAGATATGCCTTTTGTAATTTTTAATATTTCCTTATATGTTGGAGTCTCTCTCTCTTTTTTAAACAAATAGTTTTACTCATCGAGAAGGGAACATATTTATTACGAGAAATAGAAAAATTTAAAAAATGAGAGAATTCGAACTTATAACCTTTACGTAATGAGACTTTAGTCTTGATCCCTATATCAATGCTTCATCGGCTTATATGTTGGAGATATAAACGATGAACTTATATTGTGTTTGTTAGAATTTTTTACAATAGAAACGACAAAGGAATGATTAACTAGGTAATGAGTATGAATTACTGATTTTTTTTATTTTTTTTGAAAAATATTTGTTTATTTTTCCTTGGTAAATGTTTCTCGTTTCTTTATATAAATAAATTTGAGTGATTCTTTGAGATTACGAGAATTGTTATTTTTCCTTCAAATTTTGGGGTTATTCTAAAAAAGGAATCACTGTGACATAGAAATATACTGAATACTAATGATGTGTATGGAAACAAGAGATGTTATTGTCATTTGCTTCCTTTATTTGTCTACCCTATTTCAAAACGTAAGACGTTTTAGCATTTTATACAAAAATTAAGGAATGTGAAAATAATATATATTTGTAAGAAGAAAGAGAGAAAGAGAAATGATAAAGAATTATAAAAAGTCAACTAATACTGCTGCAAAATAATTTATATTTAAGAAACAATTCGCTTATTCTAAAACAACTTATATTAGTAGGGCTTCTTTTTTATGCTCCAGAAAAAACGAAAAACAACAAAAACAAGCGCATTTGTATATCACTCTTTTACGTTTTTTAGTGGAAAATTTTCAGTTCGATCCCACATATATCTCATATTTTAAATAATTTACATTTTCGATTTTCTGATTTAAACAAATTCTCAAACCAAAAATTAATCAAAAAAATGCCATGTATTGCATAGCTTTTTGTTTTTTTGACGTCCGTTGGGCGATGCCCCATGAGCGGGGAGATAGAACTGTCTCACAAGAGGAGAAGAGAGTAACCCTAGAAAGGGAGTCAAATTAAAAGCATGCCCCATGCGCTGGGAGGGTATCGAACCCACAACCTCACGGTCGTGGGCAACCCCACTGTACTAAGGAACCTTTGATATGTATTGCATAGCTTGAGCTGTCCAGAAACAATATGTCTATTTTCTGACCGTTTAGATCCAAGCTCCGAAAAACTAGGAGCGGAGCTTAGAACCTGTACTTTTTGTATTATAAACACACTAACTCGGACGGCGTACCTTTTGCATGATGGTTAGCGAGGAAAGAGCATCACTTACGATGTTCATGACCAATCGGATCCTGCATTTTTGAATCGAGAACTTCACCGATTTACTAATGTCAAGCATTTCTACATGAATTCTTCAGGCTTTAGTGCAAATCTTGGGCCTCGACAGCCCAGTTGACAACTCCATCTTCTGTTAATATTGATGGTTTGGTTGTTTATAGTATTTCCTCCATTACATAATATAAATCGCTTAGTATATATAACAAAAAGGGTAAAAAGCGTTCACGCCCCCTAAACTATTCTTTTTTTTGGGTTTTGACCCTCAACTAAAAACGGTCAAGTTTTACCCCCTAAACTATTTCGGTTTTTGGTTTTGACCTTCCATCTATATTCTCCGTTACATCATAACGGAAGTCCAAAAAATGAGGGTATTTTTGGGCAATCTGTATAAGATCCTAAATTTTTTGTTTTTATAAAAAAAAAAAATCTATTATTCTGACGAGAAAGAAGAAGTTGCCGGTGAGAATAGTGACAGAAGAAGTCGGAAGTCGGGTACCACTCATCTTCTCCAACCACCAACTGTAAATTCCAACCTCTAAAAAAAATCTTAAAAAGCCCCCTTTTCCCCTTAAATTTAATTCTATTTATTATGAATGATATGATTTTTCCAAAATGCCCCCATTTTTGGACTTCCGTTATGATGTAACGGAGAATATGGATGGAAGGTCAAAAATAAAAAACCGAAATAGTTTAGGGGGTAAAACTTGACCGTTTTTAGTTGAGGGTCAAAAATAAAAAAAGGGAATAGTTTAGGGGGCGTCAGCACTTTTTACCCTAACAAAAATTAAGTAAAAAACAATGTACTTTGTTAGTTAAAATCAATGTTTTGAAACCCGGACCGGTCCGACTGGTCGACCAGGACCTCCCAGCGGTCGGTTAAGAGTCAAAACCCGCTTTTCGTCAAAAATCACTCTAATTTCACCGACCGGTTGACCCGTGGCAGTCGTCATTGTCCGAGCAGTAAACCGAACGATTTTGGGGAAAACCGTCAGACCACAAAATACTTTTTTTTAATTTTTTCGTTAAAAAAAAGGGCGAAGAAGAAAAATAGGGAGAGAGGTGGCGGTGATGGTGGAGGGATCGCCGGAAATCGATCGAGAAGATGTAGAAAGGCGGAATTAGAAAAATAGGTAGATGTAGAAGAAGATGATGATTTTGTTTCCATAAATTTCTTGACCATTGAATCGAAATTATTGACGAGGGCGCGGTCGGTGGAGGAAGAGGATCGGATTTTGTGGAGGATCCGCGAGGACTAGACGAGATGATGATGATGGCTTGATTGAAGAAGCCATTTTTGAACTTTTCTGTCATCGAGTGAAAGTGATGTCTAAGGGCAGCTGGGATCGGGAGAAAGAGAAGAAGAGAGAGCGGCGGTGATGGTGGAGAAAGCGGCGGCGATGGTGGAGAGATCGCCGGAAATCGTCAGGAAGAAGATGGGAGGTCACTTGCGGCGGGAGAGAAGGAATTGTAGGGTTTGAGTGCTCTTATGATTCTATATATATTCAGGACTAAAGTGCAATTAAAATATTAGCACATAAAATTCTATAAAATAATTATATTTCAAACAAATCCTAAACTATTTACTTTGTCTAAAAGTGTATAAAAAATAAATAAATTATTATATTAGTCCTTAAATTTTACTATATATACTTACATTAACTTTATTTTTTATTAATAAGTATATATTATATATTTTTTAATATTTATGACGTACCGGGTTGATGAACGGGTCGATGACGGTCCGACCAGTGACCCGTGACCCAGTAGCTTTTCCGGGTCGATGCCCGGTCTGGGTTTCAAAACCTTGGTTAAAATATCAATATTATTCTCTTAAATATGACTTGTATATCACTAATTCTATTTGAGAGAGCAATATTGATATTTTGACTAACAAAGTATCTTATTTTTTGCTTCCTAAATTTTCGATATGGCTAACGATAATGCCAAGACGACTTTCCTCCTGCCCGATTTTGAGAGAAATGACAATTTTATCCTTAGGAAGATACAACAGTAAATATAGATTCCTTAATTTTTTACTCATTTGCAAAAATAATGAATGAGCCCTAATCAATTAATTATTCTCTACTAAAATTAAATCTAAACTTGCCCTTTTCATCTCTTGGCGGAGCCAGGAATTTGTCATGGGGGCGAATTTCTTACTGAAATTTTTTAGGGGGCGAAATACAACATTTATAAGAAAATATCACAAAAAAAAAAAATTCTATAAAAAATTCGTCGTTTCTGAAAATTTTGGGCGCTGTAACCCCCTCCTGCTCTAATGAAGCTCCGTCACGAGAGTCTCGTGGTCGTTGATTTCCAACGACAATTTCTCTTTCTTCTTATTCATCTTGCTACTCTACTTCTATCAGGAATTTTCAAAAACTCAATAAACAATAAGAAAAAAATATCAGATTCATGACAAAGAAGAGCTTTTAATAAGAAATTTTTATGTTGATAAGTCTAATGATGAAAGCCCAAATTCGATAATCTATTTAGGGAAATTGGCGAAATAAGTACTCAAACAATATGCGTTTGGCGATAATGGTCCCCGTTTTATTTTTTTTTGTTTTTAAGAACATAAACAATTTGAGTTTGGCTAAAATGGTCCTTCCGTCCATCCCAGTTACGGTAAAAATTAATTTTTTTTTTTTTAAAAAACCATTTTTAGGAACCGGGGCTAATTTGGGAATTTCACCCTAAATTAACCCCAGATGACTCGATTTACCTTCCTCTTTCACCGTCTTCTTCATTTCAACAAGAAAAAAATCCGAAACCCTAAAATTTTACCGCGATTTGCTGTCCATGGTTCTACGGTCATCTGGACGGAGGAATGGCAAGGAAAATGAAGGGTTTTCAATATTGAGTGGGTTATTAAACTCAGAAGCAGTGGAAACATATTTAAGGTAATGTTTTATTGAATTTTAATATTTCCTAACTTGAATGTGATTCATGAACAAAATAAAAATGGTGTGTGTTTATAGTATAATCTGGAAGGAGGTTGCTGAAGATAAGAGGGCATTGTTTGACAAGTTGGATGCTTTATGGTTTAATGCCTATGCTACTGCGGGAGGGAAATCTGAGACTAGGGTTCTTAAATGGATTTCAAAGACGAATATTTTAAGCAAACAATATGTCTTTGTCCCAATCGTAAACTGGTATGTATATTTCAATAATTTAATTATATTAATTTGCATCCCCTTCATGAACCGATAAATGTCTGATTTTTAACCTCTTTTAGGGGACATTGGTATATGCTAATTACTGTAATTTCAATGAGGATCCGGAGAATAGAACTCAATGTTTATTGTTGTTGGATTCTCTTCAAGTTCTTGCAAATCCTATTGAGCCATTAATAAGAAAGTAAGTAATTGTATCCCATTATGACATTGTTCTGTTATACTATGTGACATACTAACCAGCTTATAATTTATGGGTTGTGCTAGATTTGTGTATGATGTCCTAAAGAATGAGGGTTTACTTGTTAACAAAGGGATTGTTAATGATATACCTCTTTTGACTCCAAAGGTTCCCCAACAGACAAATGGGGAAGAGTGTGGTGCATTTATAAAAGAGCATATGACCCTGTTTTGAACCCTGTAAATGGGCCTAATAACTGGCCCAAAACTTCAAAGAAACCACTTCTACCTCCTAAGAAAGTAAAGATGCCAGGTAGACCCAAGAGGAAAAGAAATCCTGAAGAGGGAGAGAAAGGTTTTAAAAAGTCCCAATTAGATGGCACTTTAAAGCTATCTAGAGTGGGAGTGGCCCAATACACTTGTAGGTCATGTGGCCAAATTGGTCATAATGCAAGAAAGTGTCCAAACCATAGTGGGCCACGTAATGTTAACAAGTGTAGTAAGTGTTCCCAACTAGGGCACACCAAGAAAAAATGCAAAGCTGTTATTGAGGAAGGTGCTGCAAGGTTGCCACAAAATGAAGTCCAGGAAAGTGATCCAGGGTTGCCCCAAAATCAATTCCAGGAGGGTGTTGTAGGGGTGCCAGAAAATGAAGTTGCACAATCTGATTTTGCTGCTGGAACACCTTCAATGGTTGCTGAAAAGGTAATCTACTTTGCATTGCTTATATTGCAATTTAACCATCTCAGTTGCTAAGTTCAATTTGTTATTTCTGTCTGTAGTTGGTCAAGAAGAAGAGGAAGCCTGTGAGGTGTAGTTGGTGTCTAAACTATGGCCACAACAGGTCTACCTGCCCTGTTCCTGGGTCACATGTGGACAGACATATTAGCATTTTTGACAAGCAAAACAAAAGGCTGGATTGACTGGATTTACCAACTGAAAACTGGATGAATAGAACCAGCATTTTGGTTGTAATTTTTGTTAAACTGGATGTTTAGAAGAACTAAGGTTTTTGGTTACTGTTAGGTAAGCTAGGATTGGAGTGTTGGTGGTTTTGCCCATTTTTTTGCCCAACTCAAAACTGTAAACATTCTCTATTTTGTGGTATTTGGTTATTATTTTGGCCACCTTCAAAAGTAAACAGGTCCTATTTACCAATGAAACTTCTTAACTTCAAAAGTTAAATTTTTTTTGAGGTATAAAGTTCTGCAATTGTAATTACTTCTATCTCTATTTGTTCTGAAAGAGATTATTTTTAAAAAAATCCATTAAAATCCAGAGGTATTCAATTCAGAGATAAAATCGCTATATATGTACACCAACTATTTATGCTTTTTTCTCTAAATAGTACAAATTTAAAATTAGAGCCTAAATGTACATGAACTATTTACGCGACTGCTCTGTTTCTCAAATTAGCATTTCAGGTGACAAATCCAGATAAAATAGTTATGTGCCTTGCACATATCTCCGGAGTAGAGGGTAAAATAGTCACACACCATTGTTGCCTCTTTCCTCTCTCTACACCACCATCACTCCACCAATCCCCCTCCCCTTCAGCACCCCACACACCAACACCATTGCTTTTTCACCCAGATTTAGACCACCCTTCAGCACCTCCACTTAAAACCTCACTGAGCTGAGAGAATGGTGATGTCATGGAAGCAGTGTCTGATGAGCTTCCACCACCTGTTTCTCTGACGTCGTTAACCGGCAAATCGGAGTAGGTAAGGATTGCGATGGAAAATGAGATGAAACCCTCTTCAAATATTCCTTCCCAGATCGGCGACGCTAAGGCTTTCAATATGAAAGGAAGAGAAGAAGATAATAGGATAAAATAGAAGGAAATAAACAACAAGATTGATGGGTTTTTTAGAGAAGTTGATTTAATTATCAAAAAGAATTGCAAAGATAATTTCTTTGTTTTAATCTATCTTTTTTATGGGTTTTCCAAGAACTTTTCTAAAAATCAGTGAATTTGTAATCTGGTGGTGTGTGAGGTGCAAAAGGGGAGGGGGATAGGTGGAGTGATCGTGGTGTAGAGAGAGGAAGTGAAAGAAATCTAGCAGCAGGGACGGGCTCCATTGAATACTGAAGGAGAGAGGGGTCGGGTAGGGGTAATTGGGGTGGGGTGGTCGGGGAAAAAAGGAGGGGTAGGGGTTTGGAGGTTGGGTAAATGGGTGGGTCGGGTCGCTATTTTTTGATGAGTCACCGTTTGCTTTTGTAAACTGGCTATTTTACCATCAACTCCGCAGACATGTGCAAGGCACATGGCTATTTTAGCCGGATTTGTTACTTGAAACGCTAATTTGACAAACAAAGCACCTACGTAAATAGTTCATGTACATTTAGGCTCTAATTTGAAGTTTGTGCTATTTAAAGAAAAACAGAAATAGTTGGTGTATATATATAGCGATTTTCTCTCAATTCAGATTATAAATTACCTGTTGAAATCTGTTGGTATTCAAAACTCTATAAATTCTCACAGATTTCATTACATGGAGGATTTTGATGGATTTTCTAGGCCTAAATGTGTATTGAGAAATCTCTTATTTTTTCTCAAGATTTTGAGGTTCTCTCATTAATATTAAAATTAAATGTCTTTAATAATTTTATTTGAGATTACAAATTTTTTAGTAATCCCATATCTTTAAAATTAAAAAAAATAAAGAAATGTCCAAATACAATAACAAAATGAGGAAAAATTTCACATCGTTAGAAACTCAATCCGAAATGTTTATTTCTCAAAAATAATATATATTATCATAATATCCAATCAATATTCTTCATGGTCATCTTCAAACGTAAATTAATTTATATTTTCTAAACATTGATTTCATTTCCCTGAAAGAAAAATCAAAGAGAGAGAAAAATTCAAACAAAACATACCTTAATTAAGCCAAAGAAAAAATATCAGTAAGTAAATTATAGAAACCTTAAACACATAAATAATAAAAAAAAATAAAAGGACAGCAGCTTCGTGATCTCCAAAAAAATTAAAGACTCACCGCCAAACTTTTTAAATTTTTAATAAAATTATAGAAAATGATCTTTGGCTAAGCTCAATTGACTAAAAATCGGCTAAGTTGGTCAAATTTTGGTCAACTGGACAAAATTGCCCCTGAAGTGCATTTTCAGTTTTAAAAAAAAGAAACTATTGGGCCAAAAGGACAATAATGTCCCTGGCGTGTCAACCTATTTAATTTGAAAAAAAAAGCAAATTGTGGTAATTAAAGTTTTGGGTTCCTATAACATTCTCAAAGTCAACACTCCACTCATTACTTCTTTTACACAACAAAGATTTTCTCCATCCTTTGCCAAAATTTTACTCCTCTTTTATTTCTTCTTACTTTAATTATTTGCACATTGTGTAAGATTTCTTTGGGTTTCATTCTTATTCCTTTCAATTTGTTTACACTGCAAATATTTGAGTTCCTCTCCTTTCAATTTTCTTAAAAATTTTATCGTTAAAAAAAAATTAACCGAAAATATTAATTTTTTTTTTTGTTTTTATAAATATGAGTTCAACATCTAATGGCGAAAGGAGCGAGGATTTAATTATTTGGGGTGAGCATGCAGCAATTCCTCTAGCTATACATGCTTCCGGAAGCTATGAAAAGTTTGATGTGCATACCACCACCGGAGAAGATGAAGTCGGTGGTGAACAACTACTTGATGAAACTACAGATTCTGCTAAAAAAAATAAGAATTGGTTCATTTTATCCTAGCCTCCATGATTTATTTCAAAGTTATCTTGACTACGCCAAAAGTTTTAGTGTTGTTCACAAATGTGGATCTAAAGGAAAAAATTATGATGTTAGAAAGTATACCACAATATGTTGTGATAGAGGTCGGAATGGACACGAGCTCGAACGTACTAAGAGAATTGACTGTCCTGCATAGGTGAGTGCAACTTTACGCTTTAATGGAATGTGGGAAGTTTCAAAATTAATTGATACTCACAATCACGATCTAAATCACACAATGTCTAGATTCATGAGGGCTCACCGAAAAATTTCGTCGGAAGTTAAACGGAAATTGAAATCTAATAATAAGGTTGGAATTAGACCTTGTAAAAGTGCGTGGATGTTACATTGTGATAGCATGTCAACTATTGTTAGAGCAAAGAATAATGTGTATAATGAAAAGTCTAGACATATACGTCGTAGACATAAATCCATAAAGAAACTTTTGAAAACCGGTGTTAAAGCTTTGGACTTTGTGAGATCCAAAGAAAATATAGCAGACCCATTAACAAAAGGTCTAACGAGAGATCTTGTAGAGATTTCATCGAGGGGAATAGGGCTGAAGCCCGTAAAATTGATTACCACTCATGATGCTAACCCTACCTGAATTCTAAAGCCTAATTGCAGGTTCAAAGAGACAACTGAATTGTGTGTGTGGGGGGGGGGGAGTCGAACAAAGCACTCGGGAAAAAGTTCCCAGCTCATTCTTAAGGTGAAAGAGTGATAGACCTGTCCATTAGAGGATAAACGAAAATTTTCAATAATCCTTATACGTATTACGTGAAGTATGACAGGATACTTCTAAATAAGAGATCACCTATATCGAATGTGAATGGGCCACTTATATGAGATGACTTCAGGGCCGAAATGGAAAACAACGAAAGAATCGATTAACAGTAGAGAGAAATCGTTGTCTTGATACACACGAAACGCTGAATAGTTCAAGGCATAGCGTCAACTGGTTAGCAAGTGTATCTGATGGTATTTCACCAGGGAAGGTTCAAAGCTAACAACTACCTATCCCGATGCAACGAATTCTCGCCGAACTCTTGCATTGCATTTCATGTGCATTTTTTAAAAGATTTTTCATTCATGTGGGGGATTGTTGGATAAATTAGTTTTCTAAAGGAATTAAAGTGTCGTGTGGACATTTTTGAGCCAATATTATTATATGTTGCACTCGCTCTGTTTTGAATGTTATTGAGATTATCACGAAATGGGTTGCGTCAAGCTTCGCGATGATATATAATATGTGAGAAAACAAATTAATGGTGTGAATGATAAATTGGTATAAAGTGGGGTGGATGAAATGTTGTAAATGGGTTTTAAACCCACATCCCACATGGGAAACTCATGAAAGTGGAAATCACTTTATAAGGAAAAGTGGACCACATGAGTTTATATTGTGTTACTTGTATTATGCCCCATGTTAAAACCTCGTGTGCGCCCGCGCAGGGGGTGCAAACGGAAGGTTTAAGGATACCAAATTAGCTTGAACTTGTGTAACAGTCAGATTAATTCAGGCATAATGGTATTGAATGTAACAGCCAATGGGTTTATTGTTGAGTTATACCTCAGCAGTTACAAGGTTTAGAGAGAGCCTATAAAAGGCAGCATTTGCACTGCCAGAAATACCATCCCGAAATTCAATTATTCTCTCCCTTTGCATTTTTGTTTTCTTGCATTTTGCCTAGCATTTTCTGAGAGTTCTGCTGTTAACACATTCAAAGTACTGTTTTTTCTGCTTCAAAGAAACAGTTGGGTTGGGCGTTGTACTTTGGGAGTTCAGTGTTCAAGACTGTCAGAAGGTGAGAAAAGGCCGGACATATTGAACTTAAGGGGAAGCGAGAACTACTCCTGTCTCTTCCAGGATTTTAATCCAAACTGGTTAAGGTTTTATTTTTTGGTTTTACTGTTTTATTATTTTCTGTAAAATATAAAGCAGTAATATTTTTCAGTCCAATATATATTGCTGTATACTGTTTTTCCAGTCTATGTTTTTTTTTTTGCACTGTTTTTTTTTTATTCTGTTATGATATAACAGTAAAACAGTAGCAGCAGTCTCAGTTCATTTTTTTTTCTGCACTGTTTAATTTATTATGTTATGATATAGTTATAAAACAGTAGCAGTAATATTTCAGTGAATCAGAAAAATTAATTCCAACATCTTACACTCTTATTCCTCTTTTCTTTGTATTATTATAAATATCACTGAAGAGCATAAAACAACTCAAACTCCATAAGTCCAAAACAAAAACGTAAACACTCTAAAAAAAAGTTACAAAAAACATCATAAACCTTTTATTTATAAAAGAAAAGAGAGTGAAGTTGAATAATTTTAAAAGGGTGTCAATATCATTGATCTTTCAATCATTAGGTATAGCCAAGTCACACAAATCCAAAACATAACTGCAAAAGGAAGCAAATTTAAAATCTTGTATGGATTGAACCAGCAGAATAGTAATTATTTATCTTCTTCTATATTTATTCCCTCAGCTTATTTGGGTAACACTTTGAAATGACGGAGTGCTGCATATCCATCAAGGCCTTGTGAAGTGTAGTAAGCTATATACTCATCCATGGTGACTTCTCTATAAATTTGAGGATTTTCTTCGGATATCAACTCCTTGATAGGTCCATATAGTCGAGAGGTAAACCCTTCACCATAGATAGGCCTTATGAAGCTTGCAGCGTTAATTCTCGGTCCAACGTCTTTAGCCAGAGCTCTGTGATGAACACTTTTATATCTGTCGTTTGTGCAAATCTACATAGAAATGAAAACTCAGTTAAGCTCTTTATTTACTACAATATCATCAAATTGGCGCGCATGTATAATTTAGGTTATAATTTAATGATTCAGTGACTAACGCATTATTCAAGATCCTAGGGCCAAACCCTAACAAGCAGTTTAAAAATATACCGGAAACATATCTCCCAAGTTAATAGTTAATGCTCCGGGAATCGGAGGAACATCAACATATTCATTGTCGTAAAGAACTTGGAGTCCTTCAATTTCATTTTGTAACATAAGTGTGAGGAAGCCGAAGTCGGTGTGGGTGACTGAACCCAAAGTCAACTCTGGTTCTGGGCAAGGTGGAGAATAATGTCCTTTAATATAAAGACCCTCCGAACAACCAATGTCGCGTAGGTAATTCTTGTGGAGTCCCAAAGACTCGGAAAGCAATTCATATAAGATAAGCCCCACTCTTTGGATGTTTTCCCCGTACACTTCCATCACACTGCCATAAAAAGGTAGACAGAAAGTGTCAACATGATATTTTCACTTTTAGACATGTCGTTTAAGACGTACTCTGTAAAAAAAAAATATAAATATTATTATCTTAAATATAATTAGTTGTATATAAGTTATATTTAAAAAAAATAATATTGATATTTTGACAAATAAAGTAACTTGTTTTTTGCTTCTTTAATTTTCGCTATATATTCTAAAATTTAAACGGCTTATATTAAAGAATGAAGGAAGTACGTGAGAATCTCAGGCAGTTCCTCCCAACTAGGTTCAACAGGTGCAATTTTGCACAGAAAAGTATCTTTCCATGTAACTGCTGATGTCTTACACAGAAAGAAATTGCTGTTGAAGATGACTCTTCTTGATGTATCTCTGCTATAGAGTTCCTTCTTGATCTCAGGGTCTTGTTCATGAAACTTTATGGTAGCTTCTATCACTTTCTCCATGATGGTATCAGGAATTCCATGATTCACAATATGAAAGAAACCCAATTTCTCGCATGCATCGCGAAGCTTGTCGATGATCTCAGCACGAAATTCGGGATCATTCGTAGCACCATCGATCCCGAGGTCGATAATCGGAACCTGATATTTGCTAGGCTCATGAGATTTCATGTTCTCTTCCTTAATGCCTTCGTGGATGAAAATGGAAGGGAGTTTTTTTAGGTCAGCATCTACAAGACCCTTAACACCAATCTTTGATTTATCGAAATCGATGATTTCAGCTTTGGAGTGTTTTTCAGGTGTACTCACATACTGTCCTGATTTTCCACACGTAATTGTCATCTTTTTCTTCATGGTTTGAAGATGATTAAGGCCTTGGAAAGAATTCATCAACAAGGAAGATGAAGCAGAACAAAAAGCCATTTTAATTTGGATGTTTACTTTACTTGTATTTCAAGTAATGGAGAAATCCAGAAATGAAGAAATTTTACTAAGTCTAGACTGCTTGTGTAAAACCCTTTATATAGGGACAAAAAATCTCATTTCCCGTGTTTCGTTCTCTATTACATAAATAGATGTTTGTCACGTATTCATTTTTTCACTACGGATTTCATTATTTCGGTTAGGTTATAATTTTTAATTTAAAAAATTAATACATGTCAATTTTTTATTATTGGAAATAGAGAATGAAACACCAAACGAGGTTAGAAGATTCATAACCTTTATATAGGAGCTCGGACACCTTTTTTTTTCGCTGAATAAATAATTTATATTTAAATATTTTGAGACAAATTTTTAAATTAAAAATAATTTTAAATACTTGAGATTTGAACTTTAGAGAGAAGGAGAAGAGAGAGATTTGCTCGAGGTTGACCATGAGAGTAATGTCGTCATTTTCGAAATATTTAATTTTGCTTGTGATTTGATGAATCACATGGTACAGCTGCAATGCAGATTTGTATACCAAATCTCAGCGAATCTCCAGAGAGGATTGAATGTGTGGGTTCACGATGAGATTGAATAATGAGTAAATGAATAAAATTATAAGAGATCATAATGATTCATGATGAATTTTTTTAGGGGAGATGTATGATGAATTTGAACTTCTAAAGAATGACACAATATTTTGGAAGGAAAAAAAAAAAAAATTTAAGAAAAAAAATTCATTATAATTTTAAATTTCATACTAGCCTTCTTTATGTTTTCCCATTAACACAATCAAAAAGACAATAAGAGCATGTAAAGGGGGTGGATTTTTTTTGCCTAAATATAATCAATTTTTCATAAAATTATATAAATATTGTAATTTTTATTATTGTTCCAAAAATATAGAAAACAATTAAAAATGGCGATTTCAGTACGAAAGCCAACAACTAAATAATCTAGAGTCATAAAGAAATCTAACAATAAGCTCATCATTGGTAACTAAAACCCCAAAACCATTTTTTTTTATGAAGCACACCGGGCTAAGGATTGTTGCCTTCACTAATATCATTTGAATGGAAATTGTGGGAGGCGATCGCTTCCTCCAGGCTATATATCCGAGTAGATTTGTGGAAAATTGTATTACAAGATCTGCAAAGGAAACACATACAAAATGAGAACAAGTGTGAAATATAAAAAATAAAAAATCAAAAGGAAACTACACAAGAAAACTCAGGAACAGATTAGCTCGACAATAGTTCAGCTCGGGAAAAGATCAAATAGACAGTAGATCAACTAGGGGACATATCAGCTCAGAAAAATTATAAGATTTATTGTTGACATATAAAGTATCTTATCGCTTACTTAAGGAAGATTAAAGTCATTTATTATCAATTGATTTTGAGATGACGTAGATACATAAGTTAATTTATTATCGTTGACGAGTGTTTGATTTCTATGGTGAATATTGATTTTTGTAGGATTTTTTCACGGTGGTAGGGTTTCATGTAAAAGAGCAGTATGAGTCAGACTCTTCACCGCTAACGGTTATGCTACAAGCCAACCGTAGGCGAGCCCGAATTAGTCACCACGTTAGCGGTGAACAGCGGATACCCCTCGGGGTGAACCAAAAAAAAGACACGGTAGATTGCTACTCACATGTTTATTAAAGGGGAACTACTTATGTCTCGTTTTCTAATTCTCTCTGTCACAAATTGAATACTCACATTTGACTTATATAGAAATTAAAGAAAAAAGTAGTTGATTATGAAGAAATTACCATAATGTCATACTAATTAAAGGTGGTGCGGTCATAAGTTAGTGGAACTTGAATCCTTAAGCATAGGAGACTAGTTATGAGAGTTTAAAAAGAGAATACGTCAATTTAAAAGAAATGAACATTCATTTTTTTTTGGAATAAAAATGCATAATATATCATTTAACGGTATCACGGGGTATATTTGGTAGGGAAAAAACTCGGTGGCTCTCCAAACCATTGAAAAGAGGCTTTAAGCATCATCGCATGATTGGCTAATCTATCAACAACAATGTTAAAAGATAAATTAGTTATACTAGTCCCCAACAAATTTCTTATTTGGCTAACAATATGTCCTAATGGGGACAAATCTTTTTCTACTTGATGGACCTGATTTACCAATGTTTGACAGTCACTTTCGATAAGCAACGACTGATATCCTTGATTCATAGCAAAACGAAGTCCTTATAGTATAGCTTTTGCTTCAGCGTATTCAGGGCTGGGGGAGTTGGGGATATACTTTTCAACCTCCTGCTACGAATTTCCCTTCATGGCTTCAGATGATGAAACCATTTCTCCAAAGTGTCAATACCAGACTCCATCAACATTGAGCTTAAAGAAACCTTCATCAGGAGCCTGCCATCTATAGCTTGCTTGCTCTTTAGGACCTTTGATGCGCTTTTCCACATCCTCTGGTGAAAATACTTTTGTCTTCCCTTTCAGTATATATTTTATATGTTCAGCATTTGGTAGAGGCTGGCGGCCTTCTTGCGAGCATAAAGATGAAAAAAATGTTATTATACTCGGCAAAGCATAGGTTAGAGCGAGATTGGCTACTGCTTCAGGCATCTGCCGTTTCTCGTAAAAAATAATCATATTCCGATTGCACCATATATACCATGCAATATATGAGAAGGGAGTAGAAACCTCTTAGCCGCCTTCCAGGATGGTCAGGACGCAATAAGGAAAAACATCTTTTTTGAGCATAGTTTGTATATTGAAACTGGTGTAATTCCATACCTTCAGAGCTGGTGGGCATGAAAAAAGGGCATGTGCTATAGTTTATTCCATTCGTTAATTGTTTTTTTAAATGAGCTCATATATAACATTGCATAGACTAATTGGCCAAAAATGTGTCATAGAGATAAGTTTCTTAATCTTTGGGATGAGACCAAAGTGCGTTGAATTGATAGTTGATATACTATCCCCCATTGTTCAGCACCCCAAACATGACCTTGTACTGACTCGCCCAAAATATGTCATAGTTTCTGGAAAAAGAGGACATGCATCCCGTCCGGGCCTGGTGGTTTGTGAGGGTACATTTTTTTAAGAGCGCTTATTATTTCATCTCTAGTGAAAGGTCGGTCTAAGCCATCAATCTCGTGAATACTTAGCTTATTATTGAGTAAATGAGGTGAGAGACTTGCTCGATCAGGATTCGCTATGAACAGCTTCTCAAAGAAATTAATGGCTACTTTTTCAATGTCGTCTTCCTCATTTTGGATGTTGCCATCAGAGTCCACAATTTCATACATGTAATTCTTTTCTTTCCTTTGTGAAGCTTTATAGTGAAAATATCCCGTATTTCGATCGCCCTTAGCTAGCCAAGTTGCTCTACTTCGAGATTTCCAAAAACATTCTTGGAGATCCTGGACTTTTTCCAGATCTTTTAAAATTTCAAGCTCCTGTGAGAGAGAATATTGGGAGAGACATCGGATTTTCTGAACTACTTAAAGCTCTTTTTTGTTTTATTTCTAGTTTTCTTTTTTCCAGATCCCCTATAATTCAGGTGCTCCATTCTAGAAAATCATCTCTAAAGTTTGAGAGAGCTATACTAAGGCCTTCTCGCAGTTGTCTCCGTAGGGGAAGCCCATATAAGACTTGCATATTCAAGAAATCCAGGTTCTTTGAACCAAAGAGATTCAAAACGGAGTGGTCTAGATTTTTCACTATTTCTCTTTCGCATTTTCTTTTTGGGAGGTATGCCAAGTAAAATAGAAAGGTGGTCACTATCTTTGGTGGCTAAGTGCTGAATTGTCATATTTGAAAAAAGACTTTGCCAAGATGAGTTAGCTAGTCCCCTATCCAATCTAACAAAAACGTAATCCACATTATCTCGAAAATTACAGCCAAGTATATGGGCTCCCAACATAGCTCAGATCACCTAATCCGCATTCAGAGAGTACTTCACGAAAGTTGTTTATTTTCTTTTGACTTCTTGGGAAAAAATCAGTTTTTTCATTGTGATTTAAAATTTCATTAAAGTCTAGGGGTGAGCAAATTCGGTTTTTGCCGAAAACCGACCGAATTCGAATTGAATTTGGTAATTTGGTTTCGGTAATTCGGCGTGAATTCGGTAATTCGGTCATGACCGAATCGAATTGGTCGAAATTGGGGACGATTTCGGTCGGACCAATTTTGAATTGGTCCCGATCGAATTCGAATTGGATTTTTTAAATAAATTAATAATAATATTTTAATAATAATATTCAGACCTCTCCTTCTTCCTCCCTTAAACCCTAACCACTCAAAACCATTTACTGCTACAGATTAATCAGTATAAATTCAACAATTAGCTTCAACAATGCCTTGTTATTCACCAATTTTCATCAACAATTTGAAACTAAGAACCAATCCATACTTATCCACTACCAAATCAATGTCTTTAACTTCATCACAACACATTCAATCGCCGTTTCCAAAATTTTATCCTTTTCCCGCCGCCGTCTCCTCCTCCGCTAGACCGCTACAGGGTGGTTACTTGTTCAGCCGGCGGCAATGGTGCTTCTTCTTCTTCTTCTTCAGTCGCCGTATTTTTATCAGCAGATCTTGGGGTATGGAAGGTTTGCTTATGATGATTATGCCTCTGAAGAGGATGACTGCGAGTCTGACAGTAGTGGATCATCTAAGCAAATGGTCAGTTCCTTCTTTTCTGAATTTTATGAAATTTGAGCTATATTCTATATTTTTAAAATTGAAGCTGTCCCAATTCGGTGAATTCGGTCGGCACCGAATTCCGAATTCACCAATTCAGCCATTTCGAATTTGGTGAATTCGAATTCGGTCGGTTTTTTTAGGTATGAAAAAATGAAAAAACCGATTTCAATTGACCAAATTGGCGAATTCGAATTCGGTGCTCACCCCTATTAAAGTCCCCAATGCAAAGCCAAGATAACGAATTTAATGAGTATAGTCTTTTTAGAAGTGTCCATGAATGAGTTCGCATAGAAACTTTTGGGTTGCCAAATAAACCAGTAAACCGCCACTTGAGTGTATCATCATGAGATGTTACACATGAATTAATATGACCGATAGAGTAAGATAAAATATCCAACTTTATTGATAAATTCCAAAACAAATATAAACCACCACCAAGGCCAATACGGTTTATAGGAAAATGACAAGAAAATCCTAACTTACTACGAACAAAGTCCATTGAACGAATCAACGACTTTGTTTCTGATAAAAACTATAGTTAGATTGTGCACTTGACATAAGCGCACTAACTCTTAAATTGTCTTAGAGTTATTAATTCCTCGACAATTCCAATATAGGTAACTCATGGCTCCTGGTTGGGTCGTTTAACGACCTTCGCCTTACCCTGTTTAACGGCAGGTCCAGAACCTTTGCTTCGCAGGCTTTGGTAAGTACATCTTCATACGGCCCAATCACTTTAAACATAGATTCTTCACCCGGTACAAGTAATATGTCCGCAGAAGATTGTCTCGGCTTATTCCCATTCGGGCCAATTTTTATTTTTTCGGGCCCAACATTGGTCTTGGAAAGATCTAAAAAATCCTCCCGCATTCCTTACATCTTCGTTTCAAGACCCGCGATCGGCGACAGTCCCTCCACTGCGCCTCCGCCAGGTGGGTTATCTCCGGTCATGTCTTTGCTTTTTGGACGCCGGAGAGTTTCCGGTCCCCCTTCAGCTGCTCTCTTCTTTTGTCCTTACTTCCAGCCGGTGTGTTGATGAGTACCGGATACCCAACCCGTTCCACGACCACAGACACCCCTTCCTTGGCTCTGACCTCCCGACCTGCGCTCCGTCACCATGAGCTTCTCAAAATCACCAAAGCATAATCGATGCTTCACCGATTCCCCGAACGGTTGCTCTTCCTCAGCCTTCCCCTTATCCTTAAGCCGTCTTTCGGCCTTCTCCACAACCTGTCCAACCTCCACACTGTCCGGTTCCTCAAAATTTCCAGTTTTTCCTCATACGGGACAAGGGTTGTTTCATCAGTAGCCAAAATTGGTATTTTTTTGTGAATTTTGCAGTGTGAAGCGATTTAGCATTGTGTAGTCTCAATGCCTTAAGTATTACATCAAATTCAATTTTTTCGTGATCAGCGGGCTTATCTCATTTTGGTAATTCTAGACAGGTTATTGGAACGTGATCAACTTTTTCGCATTGGTTGTAAAATTCGGGAAGCCTCTCGTACATGTAGCAACCTGTAAAACAGCCAATATCAAGCGATTCACCTTGGAATACGTGGCAAAGAGGCTCAATGACGTTCACATCAGTAAGGAATCGGTAAAACCATATGCCTTCTTCTATAACAGTTAATTCCATAATTGAGCAATTATCTAGAGTTTGTGCGATTTTGACACCCATATTTACTGTTAACAGAACATCAGTAGGGAAGAAAAGCTGTATCCAAAAGGGGCATTTGACGAAAAGATCATCGGTGATGATAGTGTTGGGTTTGATCCATTTCGCAATGAGGAGAACATTATCGAAATACCACGGCCCATTATCCAACACACGGTTAACATCATTCTCACTGGGAGGAAAACAGTAAGTATTTTTGGCTAGCTTTTGGTAACTAACTTTGCTCTTCCAATAGCGGTTAAGCACGATAGTGAAATAGGGTGGTAGATGATCACTGGTGTGAATAAATCTTCCTACCAGCGTTGCCCTAGCACCGGTTAACCCGCCTTGTACATCAGCTTTGTCAAAAACAGTGGTTTGTTTTTCAGCCCCCTTGAGGGTGAAGGTTTTCATGCACGAAACAATGTCTGTCACGTTCGCCATTAGATCAATTTGCTGATGAAAAAATAGAAAAACTAGAGACAAAATTTTATTTTCGATAATGGTATGAATTGAATTTAGGAAAGAATTGCGTTTATAGTATGGTCTGCATCGTGAGAAACCTAGGGATTTAAGAAATCCCAGTACAATACTTCAGTTCAGTTGGAGAGAGACACTGGGTGCTCCCATAATCCTAAAAAAATTGGAAGATTCTGATTGCATCCTATGTAAATTGTAATAGATGTTATTATCCTGAGAATATTTGCATATCCTAGAGAAAAAAACTCAATATTCACATTTGGGAATAGTCCAAAAGGGATTTGAGAGGGAGAGGAAGTCTTCTTAGTCGAGAATATTTCAGAGAGAGAATTCCTGAGAGAATTCTAGTTTAAGTTCTTTCAGTGGTAGACTTAATTATTTAATTGTAAAGATGAATTGTATGGACATTCATTTTGAAAAAAAAATTAAAATTAAAAATTTATTTTAGGACGAAAGAAATACAATTTTTTTTATTTTAAGTTTAAAATATTTTTATTTTTTTATATCGAAACAAAATTCTCAAACTAAAAATAATTTTGAATAGTTGTGATTTGGACTTTAGAGAGAAGGAGAAGAGAGAGATTTGCTCGAGGTTGACTTGGAGGGTAATGTCGACAATTTTTCGAAGTATTTGTTTTTTGCTTGTGATTGGTGTGTCTCTGGAAATAATGCCAGCCATTCACAACTAGGTAAATTTTTTAAAAAAAAACAAATGATTCACGTGTTGGAAAAGCGTATGGATTTCAAGAGAAGGAGAAGAGAGAGATTTGCTCGAGGTTGACTTGGAGGCAATGGAGGGTAATGTCGACAATTTTTCAAAGTATTTGTTTTTTGCCTGTGATTGGTGTGTCTCTGGCAATAATGCCAGCCATTCACAACTAGGTAAATTTTAAATAAAAAAACAAATGATTCACGTGTTGGAGAAGCGTTTGGATTTCAAATTATGCTTCTTTTATTTGAATAATTCGATATGGGCACTAGCCTCTGGCAATCATGATGACAAACTATCGCATGATCAGATAGCATCGCAGTTTGATTAAAATAATAAAAATAGGTGGGGCCTTATGAGATTTTTATTTTTTTAAATCAAAAGAGGTGATGTGGTTAATTCTGGACAAAGTGGTCAATGATCAAGTGGTAGCTCAGGTCTATATCAGAATTTTCCCTTGTATTTAGGTATAACCTCGTCGTAGTCATATCGAATTCGAGCCTTCTTCTCTCTATTTATTCCTCTTAAAGTTTCTTTATTTCTTAATTTTCATGGCTAGATTCAACCATTTTTTATTGGATTTAACCATCTTTCTTTCACTTTTGGTGTCTTCATACCTTCTTTTACTGTAAATCGTGATGAAATTTTTTCAAGGTATTCTGATTCAAGATTCAAGATTCAAGACTCATATGCAATATCTACTTCAAATCCTTCCAAATATGGAGTTTCCCTCTAAACCCGGAGTTGTTCTGGGCTTTTCCTCAGTTTTCTTCATCTTTCCGAGACAATCTATGAGACGATTGATACGCCCATGATCTCGTACATTGTTGATTTCTAAGAAATGTGTTGAAACTGAGTTTGCTACTGCTGTTCAAGGATTTTGGAGAAATGTTGCGAAGAATTTTATTATGTATTTATTTTTTCTATTGTTTGTAGTGTTTATCTAATCTGGTGTGTGGACTTTTATCTGTTATCATGGTGGTCTCCACCATTGTATAACTTTTATTTTCTTTTTATCTTTTGATTGTAATAGCTTCGGCTATTTTATGATTAATGGATAATTTCTTATTTAGCAAAAAATAAAATCGTAGTGGCAAAAATATTAATTCTCTATTCCAGATAATTGTAACGTATTTATTTTTTTTACAACTTTTACTATTTTTTTAAGTTATAATTAATAAAATTAATGCATTCAATTTCTTATTATTGAGATAATACATGTAACACTAAATAAGACAGAAGATTCTTACGTTCTCGTCCTCGTACTTGATTATTAAAAAATACTTTATATAATCGTGTTTTGTTTTTCTTCCATTGAAAAACACACAGGTTCTATTATATTGAATGTATACTTTGGTTTGATTACTTTTTTGCTTTTGAGAATGACGCGCTATCGAGTCATCATTTATTTGGAGAAATTTTATTTTGTCAGGTTGGAATATATACAAAATAAGATTCTTTTTAATTATTTGGTACATATTATATAAAATTGTAAACGTGGCTCTATTTGAATTGGGTTTGGGTTTGAGTTTGAGATTGAGATTGGGTTTGGGTTTTGGCGGGAGAGGTTAAAAAGTAGGCGGGAAATATTCAAATTCAATTTTTTTTTTAAATAATCGTTAAATTCCAAATTTTTTTCTCAAAAAATTAGAATTTGAACATCTCCCGCCAATTTTAGAGGCCAAAATTTGAATTTTTACGATTATTTGAAGGAAAAAATTTGAATTTGAATATTTCACTCACTTTTTAGCCTCTCCCGCCAAAACCCAAACCCAATCTCAATCTCAATCTCAATCTCAAACCCAAACCCAATTCAAATAGAGGCATAAAATTGTAAACGTGTCCATGTCAATTGCTCAATTTCCTTAAAGTTATTATTTTCTTAAAATTGCTCAATTTCCTTTAAGTTATTATTTTTTAATAAATAATTTATTATACTTATCATAATTTTATATGTCTATGAAATAAATAGAAATATATTTATTAAATCTCAACCTTGTTCAGCATATGTGAAACAAACAGTTGTTCTTCATGTGATACTCGAAACTTTTCGTGTTTATGTGTCTAGAATGCTTGCATTTAATTTTGTGTATTTATTAATTTTCTCATGCTACATGTTACGTACATTGCTTGTTGAGGGGTGTTGTTGGGGGATTAATTGTATCCATATTATTATCTTACGTTTATCAATTAGGGAGGTTAATGGTGCATTAGTGTTAATAAAACATATTTTGATGGGAAAAAAATTAGTCCCGAATTCTTGTCTTAGTGCCCTATCCCGCTAATATATGATTCTCGCATGCTCATATTTTTTTTTCCACAATTTTTTTTTAGATTATGTATATTTTAATTAAAATTAAATAAATATTAATTTTTTATTAGTTGAACAGAAAATGTCAAAATATCCCTACAACATTTTTCTTATCAGGAGCAAGCTGATATATATGTCGTTTTCCCTTGATGCCCCGGGTCACCATAATTTAAGAATTTAGAATAAAGTGTTTTTTTGTGTGCCTCTTGCAGGTTTCGTGCCATAAATATTAAAAGAAAAAAAGGATTGAGTAACAATCCTAAATGTCTAATAGAGTTAGTGGATAAGTTAAATCATGGGATGAGTTGAGAGTCACCAGAGATTGTATGTATAACAATAATTGATAAGGGACCGTTTTTTACATTTGATATAAATCGAACTCTCACCCTGTGAATGAAGGAAAAACGAGTAACATCACTCTACTCGTATTGATTTTACCAGTTGAGTTATGCCCAGGGAACGCCATAAATATTACTCCCTCAATTCCTAAATATAAGATTCTTTAGACAATTTTAGAAAAATTAAGGAACTTGTCATTTTCACCCAAAGTTTCAATATTACCCATCTCTCTCTTCTATAGCATAAGAAAAGAAAAGAAAAAATATGGATGTCAGAGGCCGCAAATAAAAGAAATATCGAGGGTATAATTGGAATAAATTGTTAACTATTAAAAGAGTTTTAAACGACAATTAATTTGGATACCTATAGATCTCTTAAACGACAATTAAATGAGAATTGAGGGATTACTCTCTTCATTTTCTAATAGAGATCTTTTTAGCCTCACGTTTTCTCCAAATATGTGTATTTTTATTGTTGTTTTTCTAACGTTGCTCTTATTATAGAGAGAAACTAGAGGGGTTTGATTTTTTATAATAAACTAAATTATTTAAAGATATAAGATTAAAATTGTCTCTTG
This sequence comes from Vinca minor, assembly GCA_026122235.1. Classification (NCBI taxonomy): domain Eukaryota; kingdom Viridiplantae; phylum Streptophyta; class Magnoliopsida; order Gentianales; family Apocynaceae; genus Vinca; species Vinca minor. The sequence continues at coordinate 7,215,659 of JAOCZM010000026.1, forward strand.
TCTCCCATTTATTAATTTATACTAAACTATTTAAGAAGAACTTTTATTAAAAAAAGAAGAAAGTATACAATATACCGAGAATAAATTGTAATCATCAAAACCATTTGTTTACCATCATAATATATATATATATATAATACTTTTGCAGTTAAAAAAATTAGCATACCAGCAGTAAACCCTTTTTATAAAATCAAGATATCAATGAAAAAGGTTAATTCAATTTGTTAGTAGCTGTTGGTGTAAAGGTTGTTGATGCCAAACCTGTTGATGGTTCTTGTAATAATGACCTTTGATCAAAGGATTGTCTTCTCTGGATATGAGTCTCCAATACCAGTAGTATTTTTAAAAATTTCGGGAGTCGGGGTTCCCTGATTGGAAGTAGTAGACTAAATTTACGAGGTTTGGAAGAAAATTTGATAAGTATAAGTTAGCTATGTGATAATGATTTGTCAATTAATTTTACAAAAGATATAAGTTCTGTCACTGACAGTGTAAACATGTGTGTTGTGATTGGAAAAAGATCATTTGACAATTGTTAATTATCAAGTTGTTGAAGGCCGTGGTCAGATGTGTTAGTTTGCCAAAATAAGGGGTGTTGATCTTTGACATCATAAATTTATGAATATTATGTTTGAATTTCTACACAAACTCAATGTGATAGTGTTTGTCAAAGATCTTTCTAAGCTAACTAAGGAAGAAAAGAAGGTATATATATGTGAGTCCAGTAAATTAACTGGATTGAAAAATAAAATTATCTCACGTGGATCTACAATATGTAAACACCTCTAAGATTCTTGAACAGTTTTATATGGATTTGTTTGGACCCACTCAGATAGAAAGTGTGGGGAAAAAAAAGAGGAAAATGATTTGTTATTAGAATTCTTGGATGGAAATTGGATAAAATTTAAACTAACACTATTTATCCCCTATTGGTACAAGGGATTCACCCCCAATTTGGGTTTTAACCAATAATTCTAGTAGCCTAGCAAGCTCCAAAAAAAGATATGTATTGGTATGTGTTGATAATATTTTTAGGCAGAAATTTGAGTTCAGTTCAGTTCATTGTTCATCTAAAAGAAGAAAGGATCTATTTATTTTTATATTCAAGTAAAATAGAATATTAAACTTTAGAACCTTGCTAGGCTACTAGAATTATTGGCTAAAAGATTGACTAAAATAGTTTTTTGGACCTTTTTGCCCTTATAGTTGGGTGAATCCCTTATACCAGCAGGGGGTAAGATAGTCATTAAACACCCTCAATTTGGGGTTTAGGATTTCTATCCCCAAAATTTTAAGAGTAAATTATTTTCCTAAACTTTAATCATGGGGAGTCACTTGTTCTAGGAGCACCCCATTAATATCCTCTCAAAATTAATTGGTAATAAAAGTTGTTCATTCGTAAATTTATAAGTGAGATGACTTATATATTTGAACACTCATTATCACATCAATAAATTTCAACACATTATCGCCTTATATATTTGATCAACTTTGGACGTCTTTCCAAATTTGGTAGTTCTTTTTTTTCTTCCCCTTTTTTCTCCCTTCTCTCGCTTCCCCCGCTTTTCCTGCTTTTTTTCTCCTCCCTGGTGCTGGCCAGATTTGGCCATTGGCTCCGGCCAATGGTTAAATCTTGGTCATTTTGTTCCGTTTATATTACTCTATTTTGTACTACAAATCATATGAAACATTTTTCAGAGAGTTTTTTTTTTCAAGATTCAAAACACAGTGGTTAGATGAGTCTCAGATCTTCACAGATCTAGATTTTTTTTCTATGTTTCTAGGAGGATTTGTTCAACCCGGACTAGATCTGGGCCCTTTATCAACTTTTTACATCTTCCCGAGGCAATTTGTATGACGGTTGATACGTCAATGGTACTATAAATTGTCGACCCCTAAAGAAGATGTTGAAAGTGATATTCTCCTGTCCCTGTGGATCAAGAATTGCGATGAAGATGCTTTGAAAGAGAAGATTATGTATTTGTTTAGTTGACTAGTTTTTCTAACCATTCAAGTTTTTTGGGTGTGTCTTTTGTATGTTATCGTAATTTTTGAAATCATTGTATAACTTTTACTTTCTGTATTTTCAGATTTTCCTTTGATTGTAATGAGCATTGCTATTTGTGATTAATGGAAACTAAATTTATTCAAAGAAACTTTGGAAGTCTTTGCAATAGAGAAATGGAAGTCCATCTAATGTTGCGCCTTAAGATATTAGCTGGACAACCAAAATTGATCTAAAAAGTTTGTGGAATATTTCATCAGGGGTCCCGAGGTAACTTCAGAGATCCTTCTACCTTTTGTTTTTCAAAGAAATTTCATAGTTAATCCACAATGTTCATTGAGTGTATTATTTGCTATCTCATTAATAAGATGTGGTTATGTGTCAATTTTTCTATAAAAGGAAAAAATCTATAATGTATGGTAAAATTTTCAGACAAAATTGAACAAGTGAGAACAAAAGAGTCAACAGGTCCGGGCAGGCCGAATCTGTCACTTAGCTCGAAAAATGTTGGAAAAAGCTTGGCTAAGTTGAATGAGAAATTTGAGTGGAAAGAGTCCCACATTGGTTTTGGAGAAATAAGGAGTGGAAAGTATCCCACATTGGTTTTGGAGGGAAGTTGGAAGCACTTTATATTAGAAAGTGCTCCATGAAGGTTCAAAGAACTTTGCAAGGTTATGCTCCATGTCATAACCTCGCGCACACCCGCAGCGAGGGGTGCAAATCAAGGCTGTTCGGACCAAAAGGGCTTGACTTGTGTGCGGGCGCGACTGCGCACACGATTGTCGGAACAAAATTCACGGGCACGATCAACCCGAGTTTTGCTCTTGGTTTCATTTTCCACTTTCAAATTTAAAAATTTTTTTTCTTTCAAAACGCCGAGACGGAGAGTTAGTGCACGTGATTAGGGGATTTATTTTACGTAGTAATGACGAGAATAAATTGCATGTATGACCCCTTTCATTACTGAAATTAATTCGACATTCCAGCTCTATCTATAAAAAGGGGATTGCATCCTCCTTTGTTTTCCTCCCGAATTGCGAGGCTTACGTGGTTTTATTCTTCTCTTTTCTCTGTTACATCATTTTCGTTTTCTTGTTACGTTCGGTTGTGTTGAGGTTGTTCTTGTCGTTTGAACAAACTTCATTTAAGCCGTTGTATCTCGGGAGACGGACGCCATTTGAACTCCGGCACATTACTCGGGAGTTGGCGAATCATTTTTAAGGAAATTGCGTTGAACGCAATCCTCGGTTTTGTTTTCCTTTCTTTCCAGAAAAAACATACTGACTTGTTTTTGTTTGCAGTGATTTAGTCTAACAATCTTAAAACAAACCCTATTTTTTTTCTTCCCATTTGCTGTAATCATAATGGCAAGCGAAGATCAGAACATGAATGTTACTGCAGATAATGCTGCTGGTTTTGGGACTACTGCGAGAGTTGCTCGCAAATTCATTGCGAGTGCTCGAGTCTTTGCTTGTGTTTCTTGGGTTCTCTCGTCCCTCCCTGTTCTTGCTTTGGTGCGAGAATATTCCGAAAGCAACCTGATGTTGACAAACCGAGAAAAAAATTCAACGGTGTCAACTTCGAGAGGTGGCAGAGAAGATGCTATTTTACTTGACAACTTTGGGGTTGGCTAAGTACTTGAGTGAAGATCCTCCAATGCTCCAAGCAGGGGAAACAGATCCTCAGAATTTTATGGCATTTGAAGCTTGGAAGCATAGTGAATACTTATGTAAAAATTACATTTACAATAGTCTACATGATTCAGTGTATAGTGTATTTAATACATATAAAACTGCAAAAGAACTATGGGAATCACTAGAACGAAAATATAAAACGGAAGATGCTGGCACAAAGAAATTTGTAGTCGGGCGTTTCCTAGATTTTAAAATGGTCGATTCGAAGACTTTAATAAGTCAAGTGCAAGAATTGCAAGTCATTCTGCACGACATCCTTGCTGAGGGGATGGTGTTGAGTGAAACTTTCCAAGTGGCTGCGGTCATTGAAAAATTGCCTTCGGGCTGGAAGGATTTCAAGAGTTATCTTAAGCACAAACGCAAGGAAATGTCCTTGGAGGAGCTTATTGTGAGGCTACGCATTGAAGAAGATAATCGACTTTCTGAGCAAAATGCTCTAAATCCGATTGGTGCTAAGATAAACGTGGTGGAGCACGTTAGAGGTGGCCAAGGCTTTAAGAATAAGGCCAAGAATAATAACTCCAATAAAGGCAAACTTGGGACAACTGGTGGTGTTTCCAAGCAGAAGTACAAATTCAAAGGCAAGTGCTTCAACTGTGGCAAATTGGGCCATAGGTCGACTGATTGTCGTTTACCAAAGAAGGATCATGAGGCGAACATGATCAACAACATTTCAAAGGAAGTGGAGGACATGAACTTTGTAGCTGTGGTGTCCGAGGTGAACCTGATTGGTTCTAACACAAAGGAGTGGTGGGTTGATACGGGTGCTACAAGACACATTTGCACCAATAAGGACCATTTTTCTACCTTTGAGCCTCTTGAAGGTGAGAAGATTTACATGGGAACTTCTGCCACTGCTGCTGTTGAAGGCAAAGGGAAGGTGCTGCTGAAGATGACTTCTGGCAAGATCTTGACATTGACTGATGTATTGTATGTGCCAGAAATTCGTAGAAATCTTGTATCTGGTTCTCTATTGAACAAACATGGTTTTCGTATTGTAATAGAATCAGATAAGCTCACTCTGAGCAAATCAGGAATGTTTTTAGGAAAGGGGTATGCAACCGAGGGGTTGTTTAAATTGAATGTAATGACTATTATCAATAAAGGTGAAACCTCTTCTGTTTATTTGTTTGAGTCTTCTGATTTATGGCATAACAGACTTGGTCACGTAAATTTTGATTCGTTGCGACGATTAATTAAAATGGACCATATTCCTACATTCCAAATTGATTTGAAAGATAAGTGTGAAATTTGCATTGAAGCAAAATTAACAAGAACATCATTTCACTCAATTGAAAGGAGCACCGAACCACTTGAATTAATTCATAGTGATGTTTGTGATTTGAAATCGGTTCAAACACGAGGAGGTAATAAGTATTTTATTACTTTTATAGATGATAGCACGAAATATTGCTATGTCTATTTGTTGAAAAGCAAAGATGAAGCGTTAGAGAAATTTAGTCTCTATAAAACAGAAGTTGAAACACAACTTGGGAAGAAGATTAAGAGATTAAGGAGTGATAGAGGTGGCGAGTATGAGGCACCAATTGGTGACTTCTGTGAAAAACATGGAATTGTTCATGAAAGAACAGCACCATATTCTCCTCAATCCAATGGAGTAGCCGAACGTAAAAATCGAACATTGAAAGAAATGATGAATGCAATGTTGATAAGTTCAGGGTTACCTTCGAATATGTGGGGCGATGCTATTTTGTCTAGCAATTACCTTTTGAATATGGTACCCCGAAAGAAAAAGGACAAAACTCCATATGAATTATGGAAAGGAAAGAGACCATCCTACAAACACTTGAGAGTGTGGGGGTGTCTCGCAAAGGTAGCAGTACCATTACCAAAAATGGTTAAGATAGGTCCTAAAACGGTGGATTGTATCTTTATAGGTTACGCACAGAATAGTACTGCATACCGGTTTTTAGTGCATGATTCAAAGATAACGGATATTCATAAGAATACTGTTATGGAATCACGGAATGCATCATTCTTTGAAAATGTATTTCCTTGCAAGAACGTTGAAGGATCTAGGCCACCGAAACGGGCTAATGATCCACAAGTGGTTCAAGAAATTGAACCTCGGCGAAGCAAACGAGCTAGAGTAGAAAAATCATTTGGAGATGATTTTGAAACCTACTTGTTGGAGAGAGAACCTCAAACATATGAAGAGGCTGTAAATTCTCCCGAAGGACCTTTTTGGAGGGAGGCCATAAAAATTGAGATAGATTCTATTTTGCAGAATCACACATGGGAGTTAGTGGACCTTCCACATGGTTGTAGTCTTTTAGGATACAAATGGATTTTTAAAAGAAAGATGAAGCTAGATGGCTCTATTGATAAGTATAAAGCCAGACTTGTGATTAAAGGATTTAGGCAAAAAGAAGGCTTAGATTACTTTGATACATATTCTCCTGTGACAAGAATAAGTTCTATAAGGTTGATTATTGCAATTGCTACCTTAAGAAACTTGGAAATACATCAAATGGATGTTAAAACAGCTTTCCTAAATGGGGATTTAGATGAAGAAATCTATATGGAGCAACCAAAGGGTTTTGTGGCTCCAGATGCTAAAGGGAAAGTGTGTAAATTGGTGAAATCATTGTATGGATTAAAACAAGCACCTAAAAAGTGGCATGAAAGTTTGATCAAGCAATGATAATCAGTGGATTCAAAATTAATGAGTGTGATAAATGTATCTATGTTAAAGAGACAGAAGATGGCTATGTCATTTTATGTCTTTATGTGGATGACATACTCATTATTGGTAGCAATGATAAATTGGTTCAATCTACCAAAAATATGTTAAATTCTAAATTTGACATGAAGGACATGGGTCTTGCTGATGTGATTTTAGGGGTCAAGATCATAAGAACATCAGATGGTCTAACTTTGAGCCAGGCTCACTATGTAGACAAAATCCTTGACAAGTTTAACAAGGATGACTCTGGAATGGCTAGAACGCCTTTGGATAATAGTCTCCATCTATCCAAAAATCGTGGAGAGGGTGTTGCCCAAGTGGAATACTCAAGAATAATAGGGAGTCTAATGTATCTAATGAGCTGTACTAGACCAGATATTGCTTATGTGGTAAGCAAATTGAGTGGATATACGAGTAATCCAAGTGCTGTGCACTGGAATGCAATAATAAGAGTACTAAGGTACTTACGTTATACTCGTAACTATGGACTGCATTATACTAGATACCCAGCTGTAGTAGAAGGCTACACAGATGCAAACTGGATATCTGATATAAAAGATTCAAAAGCTACAAGTGGCTATGTGTTTACACTAGCTGGTGCTGCAGTGAGTTGGAAATCCACAAAACAAACTGTAATAGCTAGATCCACTATGGAATCTGAGTTTATAGCTTTAGATAAATGTGGAGAAGAGGCTGAATGGATAAGGAATTTTCTAGAGGATATTCCTAAATGGGAAAGACCTGTGCCGTCTATCTGTATATATTGTGACAGTCAATCTGCAATTGGTAGGGCACAAAATTCTATGTATAATGGTAAGTCTAGACATATTCGTCGTAGACATAATACCATTAGACAACTGCTATCAACTGGAATTATCTCGATTGACTATGTGAAGTCAAAAGATAATATAGCGGATCCATTAACCAAAGGGTTAAATAGAGAGGCAGTTGAAAGATTAACAAAAGGAATGGGTGTAAAGCCTGTGGAGGATAAAAATCTTATGAAGGAAAACCCAACTTAGTTGACTGGAGATCCCAAGATCTAAGTTCAAAGGGACAACCTACTTGTAAGATTTAATTTAGTCACTGTGGGGGTAACCTCAACTCATTCCTGTCATGAAACAGTGATAGAATGGATAAGGTTAGCAATTTGTTGCTTTAATAATATCCTTAAGGAGATAAGTTAAAAATACTTTACTTAAGGTTTTACCTATGTGAGAGAGAAGTGGGGCCGCTTCAAAGGAGAATTGACCGGGCTAATTCTTTAGAAACTCTTGCAGAACCAGGTAGTGTTCATGGCCAAAATGAACAAAATCATGAGAACAGAACATAAAGAAACAGTTCCTGTGTAAATTATGTGGACACTTTACACAAGAAAGCAGGACAGTTCAAGGACATCAAGTCTACTGGACAGCTAGTAAAGTAAACATATTTTACAAGGGGAAAGTTCAAAGGATAATACCTACTTTTCTTATGCAGGGGTTGGATGATGAACATCAAAAACCTATCGAGTCAAAACAATTTTCATTCATGTGGGGGATTGTTGGAAAAAGCTTGGCTAAGTTGAATGAGAAATTTGAGTGGAAAGAGTCCCACATTGGTTTTGGAGAAATAAGGAGTGGAAAGTATCCCACATTGGTTTTGGAGGGAAGTTGGAAGCACTTTATATTAGAAAGTGCTCCATGAAGGTTCAAAGAACTTTGCAAGGTTATGCTCCATGTCATAACCTCGCGCACACCCGCGCAGGGGGGTGCAAATCCAAGGCCTGTTCGGACCAAAAAGGGCTTGACTTGTGTGCGGGCGCGACCTGCGCACACGATTGCCGGAACAAAATTCACGGGCCTGATCAACCCGAGTTTTGCTACTGGTTTCATTTTCCACTTTCAAATTTAAAATTTTTTTTCTTTCAAACTGCCAGACAGAGAGTTAATTACATGTGATTAGGGATTTATTACCCGAATAAATTACAGTATGCAGTGAGAATAAATTACATGTAATGACCCTTTCATTACAGAATTAATTCAGCATTCCAGCTCTATCTATAAAAGGGGGATTGCATCCTCCTTTGTTTCCTCCCCACAATTGCGAGGCTTACGTGATTTTATTCTTCTCTTTTTCTCGTTACATCATTTTCGTTTTCTTGTTACGTTCGGTTGTGTTGAGGTTGTTCTTGTGCTTGAACAAACTTCATTTAAGCCGTTGTATCCCCGGGAGACGGACGCCATTTGAACTCCGAGCACATTCTCGGGAGTTGGCGAACTGCATTTTAAGGAAATTGCGTTGAACGCAATCCTCGGTTTTGTTTTCCTTTCTTTCCAGAAAAAACATACTAAGTTGTTTTTGTTTGCAGTGATTTAGTCTAACAAAAAATGCTAGTGTGAGCCGAATATAAATTCAATATTCAAGTCTGATTCTTCTGTGAGTTGAGCGTGAATAGAATCCTGATCAACTCGTTTAAGGCTCATGACACCCAAAAAAAATAATAATAAATGTTATATATGTACATATATTATAGAAAAGATAAGCATATTAAGGTATTTGTGTTTTGCTAATATATATTTAGCTCATAAGCATTTATAGCTCAGCCTGAGCATGTGAGTTGAGCGTGAAACTTAAGGTTTGAGTGCTTATTTGGACTCAATGTGAGCTGAGCTTTTCAATTTTGATTGAAGTTAGCGTGAGTTATGCTAAGTTCAGCTCGTGCACAACTAGGATCCTAAGTTTGAGTGCAAACTACACTATATATTACTATATAATATTTTTTCAAAAACAATTGGGATTTAAATTATAGGCAAAAATATAGAGAATGTATACATAAAAAACCTTTGAATACCTGTGGTTTAAAAAAAATGGAGAGGCCAAGATTAAGAAATTTTTAAATGCCCGACAATATATATATATATATATATATATATATATATATATATATATATTGGTGGTAAGTGGTGGAGTACAAAACATTAGTATAAACCAACAACACCAAAAGTCTTAATCTCAAACTAATCAAACAAAGAATTACATGTGACCGTCAGAATGAATACATTCTCTATTTCACTCCATTTTAAGTCATAATTTCATCCAAATTAAATTTAATAAAGTAATAGTAGCCTTTACTAATTCGATCAAAATCTTTAAAAGTTATATAGTAGGGCATCGAATCTAAAATTTCTCGAACAATTAAAGAGTGTTTAAAAAACTAAATTACTACTAATACTAACTAGTTTTGCAACTTCACATGTCCACTCCTTGTATTCAATTTGACTTCATTTTATTTTGTAACCAGAGTTAATCAAACTTGTCGATCTTTAACAAGTTGTTAGTCCATTTCTTACATAGTCATTTCAATGATAGAAAGTGGAATTTGACGAAAGAACTAAAAAAGGCATATTTTGGTTTAAACATGAACATCGATCAGAAATTATTTATGAGTAACAATATCACCAGAAATTATTCATAAATACATTCGCAGGGACTAGAAAGTATACTAGAAACATCACCATATTTTGGGTAAAACAAGCAAAGAATAAATAATTAAACTTCATGTGAAATCTTCTTTTGTATTATTATTGTATTGGAGCTTGCTTATTGTTTTTCGACCTTGAAATGGGGCAATGCGGCATATCCATCAAGGCCTTTGGAAGTGTAGTAAGCAATGTACTCATCCATTGTCATTTCTCTGTATACTTGTGGATTCTCTTCCGATATCAACTCCTTGATGGGCCCAAATTTCTTAGAGGTAAACCCTTCACCATAGCTTGGCCTTATGAAGCTTGCCACGTTAATTCTGGGGCCAGCGTTTTTAGCCGCAGCTCTATGATAAACACTTTTGTAATCATTCGAGCAAATCTGAAACATATCTCCCAAGTTAATAGTTAAGGATCCAAGAACATGAGGAACATCGACATATTCATTGTCGTAAAGGACTTGAAGTCCTTCAATCTCGTTCTGGAGGATAAGGGTAAGGAAACCGAAGTCAGTGTGAGTGACGGAGCCAAAAGTCAATTCAGGTTCAGGGCATGGTGGCGAATAATGTCCCTTAGTGTAGAGCCCCTCAGCGCATCCCATGTCTCGCATGTAGTTTTTGTCAAGTCCCAAAGACTCAGAAAGCAATTCATATAAAGTATAATCTCCAGGAAATGTGGCATTTTGGGAATCCGGTAAAGATAATGAGAGTGCTGTAATTGCATCGACGAACTGTAAAACCAACAAATAAAAAGTTAACACTTCAAAAAGTATATTATAATCTATATTGTTATAAAAATAATAATTTAATACCTGTTGGTTCCTTATTCTTTTAGGAACCCCATAAACTGGGGGTGGCTGAATTCTCAAGTGAGTACGTGGCTAGTACCATTCAAGATAACCAAATTCCACTTCTGAAGGAGTATTCGCTGTACGTCCCAATAAGTCTGCTGTATAACAATGAGTTTCCGCCGCTAGCCAAAATGCATCGACAAAAGTATACACAACCTTATACATAAGAGTCTGCTTAGGACGATAATGCTCATGTGGCAAAATCCTATTAAAGGACTTCTTTTGGACATACCCAAACTGCCTCAAACAACGATCTGGCATGTACGGTTCTACAATATGGGCAAACTGAATGGTTCCATGAAATGTAGAAATCCAGCAACTAGGATTTTGCAATGGGAATCTCGCAAACGTTGTGAAATTAATCTGCAAAATTAAGCCAGTTACCTTAAAACGACAAGAAAATAATTAAATTTGTTGATTAAAGTTAAAATACTTCTCTAATACCTCTTCTACACCCATATCATCCAAGATCATCCGGTAGCGTCTTAGTCTGTTCATATTTTTTGATTCAGTTCTCTCAGACATATACTTCAAGGCAAATGGTTGCGTATCATTCCAATTAATGTTCAACTTATCTTGACTCACAAATGCCGGAAAATATGAATATATCCATGTCTGCAAAAAATGTTCGATTCAAATATTAGTTAAATCAATGACCAATTGAAATTACATATGGAAAACATTTATTAAAAATAAATCAAGTACCTCTAATAATGTAAGACACTCACCCATTGACTTGCAGCCGCTCCTAGACGCTTGTCCCAATTGTCGATACAGACCTGCCAAAGCTACACTACCCCTACGAATACGTATGTACATGTCTGAGAGAACGATCTAGTATATCCATTAAGGCTCCCCAAATCCTGAAGTTCACCTTATTCCAAGAACGATCAACAAACAGGGTCGACCCCTACAATTCAAGCAAGCAAACCTTCGCCCGGTCAATAGAATTCAAAGGTAGTTCATTAATTGCGTTGAACTACCACTAGCCTTCCATTGGTGGGGCTCGCCATAGGAGGGGTATGGTATAGGACTAACAAAAGTAGAGTCATATGTGCGTTGCGGAATGGGGGTACAGAATCCATGGGTGGTGGACTACCCATTGGGGGAATAACATTACCAGGGGTGTCATTTGTCTACGATGCTCTCGACTCAACCTAGCTGACTGAGTCACTGGTCTGTCAGCCACCCTACCCTCACGATCCGAAATCGGACCTAAATCATGAATATTCCTTCTCCGATCTACCATCTACAATTTTAAAAACAAATTATAATTATAACTCTAACATTAATTCAACAAAAAAAAATAATAAATTACAAATAAAAAATATAAATTAAATACATTATTTATATTAGAAAATATGCAATTAGATTTATTTAATTTTTTGACGCTTGATTTTTGTGGCAATACTCCTAAAACAATAATTTTAGTATTCTGGAAAAAAAATTGGGATTTGGCCACATGCTGAGCCTGCCACGTCACCGCGTGCAGATTTACACGCGGTGACGTGGAATGATGCATGCTGACGTCAGCATGTGGCCGAATTTTTTTTAAAAAAAATTCAAAATGCTGATGTCAGCATTCAGTGATGTCATCAACCGCATGCTGACGTCAACATGCACTCACCGCCCCTCACGCGCCGTTGGCAGTGGAAACATTTTCCCAGTTTTAGCCCATTTTCAGTCCATTTTCAGTCCATTTTCACCAAAAAAAAAAAAACCAGAATCTACTATAATTCTAAGTCAACTACATAACATTTAACTCAAATTAAGATTTATGTGTTTTGTTTTTTATAATTAGCTAGATCTATCTATTTTTGAGTAAATTTTTCTAAATTTGAAAAATAAAACTTACATTGTGTTAAGTTCTGATATTATTTTGACATTGGGTCTTGAGACAAAGTTGAAGAGGACGACGTTTGCAACAAGATGGTAGTCTGCAAAAAAATTCCGGCGAGATTCCGGCAGCGGCGTGACTCCGGTGGTGGAGTAAATCCCGGCAGTGGTTCCGGTGGTAGGGGATTTTGGAGTTTGAGAGGATTTTTAAAGGAGAGAGATTTTTTAAAAAAAAAAATAAAAATAGGGGGAGGGAGGTGTGAACAAAATCAAATAGGGGTGCCCCTATAGTGGCCATGTTTTAAAATACCTAGGTATTCAATTTAGATTTTAAAAAGTGCATTAAAATCCAAAGGTATACAATTTAGGGGGGTGTATTCAATTAGAATTTTTAAAGACTATTTATGGATAAATAAGTCCAGTGAATTTTAAAAGACTATCTAAGATTTTAAAAGAATGTAATGACTTATAAGATTTTTTTAAAAGATTTTGTATACTCATGATTCTTATGTTCGGATTTTAAAGATTTATATCATAAGAATTTATAAGATTTGAAAGGATTGCAATGACTTATTATTTGTACGATTCTAACCAACCAACTTAGTTGGATGATGAACAATGTCAAGTTCAATGATGCACAAAATCTTCAGGAACAAACTTTACGACCCAAACTTTTCAAATAATGGTGGAATTTATCCTTCCCAAAGGTTTTATGATAGGTATAAGGTTTCTAGGTTGTGGACACTTGGTTCAAATAATGGAATGAAGCCATAAACATAATGCCAACAAAAGTCAATTGGTTAAAGTTGTGGTCAATAAAAGTCAATTGGTTACCGAATTACCGACCGAATTCAAATTCAAATTCAATTCGCAATTCGAATTCGATAATTCGGTTACATCCCAATTCGATTTGGTAAAAAATGGGACGAAATCGGTTTGACTATAATTGAATTCGGCCTGACCGAATTCGAATTCATTTTTTCATAATTTTTTAATTTTATTATATAGTTAATATATATAAAGTAAATAGACTCTAAAAATTGTTATTTTGGCGGTTTTGCTATTAATTTTCAGTGTAAATATGGTCGAATTAAACAATGACTAATTTATTATTTCGATTATTTTTTTCTGAATTTATTGTTTGTTTTGATTTTGATTTTTTCTTGATGTTTAATTAGAGTTTTCTTGTGAAATCGGTCAATTCGGAAAAAAAGAATTCCGAATTCGCCAATTCGGTCAATTCGAATCCAAATTGGGTCCGTTTTTAGGTTCTAAAAAAGTTGAAAACCCCGAATTCAAATGACTGAATTGGCGAATTTGAATTCGGTACTCACCACTACTTGCATTAGCAATAACATAAACGAGATCAAATGGAATGAAACAATAAATAAAAGAAAACATTCAAAGTAACAAGAGTCAATGAAAAAGATAACAAATAAACAAATCATGAAAATCTCACTAAAAAGTTTTATGGGTTAGGGTGGGATTTTTTTAAAGGGTTTGGTATTTATACTTTTCACTAAAAAATACCACAAATTCCTAATTAAAAAAAAATCCATCGAAATTTGGTAGTTTTTGAATAGCAAAAGACTTTTTGTTAGTTGTTTAAAGTCCTGATTGAATACCACTGGATTTGAAAATCATTTTTAAAAAATCCTAATAGTCCTGATTGAATACTAAATGACTTATTTAGATTTCTTAAAAGTCTTAATTGACTACCACAAGACTTATTTATCTCGAAATAGTCTTTTAAAATCAAATTTAAATACACCCCTAAGTTAAATTATGGAAGGATAAGGTGGTGGCTGATGAACGGCTACCAGAAATAAATGATCTCCAAAATAAGCAATGATTGATAGAAAAATATTTGATGAAAACTTTCCTTTCACTAAAAGGATAAAATTGTCATTTTCCACAAAATCGCTAGGGGTGTCAATCGAGTTATGTGAGCCGAGCTTGGCGTAACTCACGCTCAGCTCACATACAAATTGGAAAGCTCACCTCACGCTCAGCCCGAAAAAGCTGACAAACCTTGAGCTCACGCCCAGCTCACATTTTTAATGTGATCTCGAGCTAAGCTCTTGAGCCTCATTAGCAAAAAAAATAAAAATCATGTAGAAAGAATAGTAAAATACAATGAGTCATGAGACTAAATTATAACGAGAATACAAATATACACAATACAATGATACTTAATTCATTTAGCAAGGTAAACTAATAAAAAGATAATCAAAGATAAACACATAGTAAGACCAAATGTTAAAAAAAAAAATCCATACAACATAGACAAAAAGAAACTGTGTGTTTTGTCACCAGTTTTTATGTCTTCTTTTTTTAATTAGAGATTAGTATTATATAATATATATAATTAAATTATTCTTATTCGGGTGCAAGCTTTAACCGGGCTGAGCGGGGACAAATTCACGCTCAACTCACATAAAATTCGAGCTTGAATATTAAATTCACGCTCAGCTCACTTAAGATCACGCTCACATATTTTTTGAGATATGTGAGCCGGGTTCGAAATTGACACTCGCCTTAGCAAGAGGAGAGTTGCCTTGACAATATCGTTAGCTTTTCGATATATGTCTAAACAAATTATATTTTGAAATTGCGGTAGTATGTACTAGTTGAGTTTTGAAAATATATCCCATTAGGTTTGGACTCCATTCAGCCCAATTTTGTGGTACTAACTATAGGCTGCTTTTAGAGATAATAAAATGACAATGGCCAGAATATAGTTTTGGGCCAACGTAGATCGGAAACTTTTACAAGTATTTATGGCCGAACAACTCCAACCAATTGCTTCTATTCCTCGTCATGTGCAATTGCATCATGTGCGGTACAATTTACCTCTTCGGAAATCATCCGCAGTAAACGAGATTAGTCAATGTTATTGCACAATATTTGTTGGTCTCATTTTCTTATTCCATTATCAAGTGTTACACTTTTTCTTCAAACTTTTCTCAATTGTTAAAAATGAATTTGAATTTAACTGAATCCCTCATAAGGTACCTCAAGTGGAGAGAATTGCCCAAGTCTTATAAGGAGCAAATATACACACAAACTAGTCGATGTTGGATTTTTAACACACCCCTCATGACCAGTGCTGAACATCTAAACCGTGAACAATATAGGAGCCCAACATCGAATTAGTTGGCTCTGATACCATGTTAAAATTAGCTCATGGGCCTCCATATCCTCTCAAAACCAAATGACAATGAGAGGCGTTAACCCATGAGTTTTTAAGTTATTTGGATCTTCCTTAGACACTCGATGTGAGACTTCATATTTCAATGACCCCTATATTGTGTTAGGTTATGGAGCCTAATGCTACAAGGATTAGGAAATAAGAAATGAGTAGGACTCTTTCGCATATGACATCCTAATGCAAAGTGGAATTGGATATTGAATCCAATTAGGAGTCGGGGTTTTTCTTTTCCTATAAATAGCTCATCTATGCAACCTTAATATTGTATCTCATCACATAGTAATATCCTGGCTTGGTAGTGCCCCCAGACGTAGTCAATTCTTTGACGAACTAGGTAAACAATTTCTTGTGTTTTTCTTTATTGTTTTTCGATCTAGTTTTCTATCCCAAATATTGTTGTTTATTTCCCAACAATTGGTATCAGAGCCTGGTTCAGGGGAAACAGAAATAAACATGATGGGTGAAGGGAAATTGCCGATCGAAAAAATTGACGGAGCAGATTTTGGGTTCTGGAAGATGCAGATTGAGGATTACCTATATGGTAAAGATCTGTATCAACCTCTTGGTGAGAAACCGGAAGATATGAAAAACGATGATTGGAAGTTGTTGGACAGGAAGGCGATGAGCGTCGTGCGTTTGTCTTTATCCAGAAACGTGGCGCTCAATACGGTCAAAGCAAAAACTACCAAGGAGATGTTGGAGACATTATCGGAGATGTACGAGAAGCCATCGACAGCAAACAAGGTTTTTCGATGTGGCGTCCCGTTTAACCTAAAGATGGCGAGAAAAGTCTTGCGGTTTCCAATCACCTCAATGAGTTCAATGTGATAATAGCTCAATTGAGCTCGGTTGAGATTGATTTCGATGATGAGGTAAGAGCCTTAATTTTCATTTGTCTTCTACCGCGAGAGTTAGGGGCGAAAGCGATTCTTTGCTGTTAGCGCTTCAGCAGGGAAGGTGAAGCTTAGGTTTGACGAAGTCAGAGACCTGATTATTAGTGAAGAAATTCGCAGGAAAGAATCGGGTATAGCTTCGGGATCAGCCCTAAGTACAGAAAATAGGGGCATATCAGAATCAAGGTCGAAATTCTACCGAGGTAGATCGAAGTCGAGAGGCAGGAAGCCTAAGAGAGACAAGAGCACAATTAAATGTTTTAATTGTGGGCAATATGGGCACTACATGAGAGAGTGCACAACACCGTCAAAGGAAGATAACAAATCAGCAATTGCGGCAGTGGAAGAAATCTCAGATGCATTAATTTTGAGTGTGAGCAGTCCATTGGAATCGTGGGCTTTGGATTCTGGAGCATCGTTTCATTCATGCAATAGTATTGATGTAATGGAACGTTACACTTCTGGAGATTTTGGTAAGGTTTATCTTGCTGATGATGAGCCTTTGGAAATCGTGGGGAAGGGAGACGTTCGGATCAAAACACCGCATGGAACTGTATTGCAACTGAGTAATGTAAGATATGTTCCTAGGTTAAAGAGGAATTTGCTTTCTGTTGGACAATTGGATGATGATGGTTATTATTTTACATTCGGCGGTGGTTCTTGGAAGATAACCAAAGGAGCTATGGTAGTAGCTCGAGGAAAGAAGGAAGGTACATTGTATTTGACGAATAACACTCATGAAAGTATTGCTCTTGCAGGTGCAATTAGTGATACAGATTTGTGGCATAGTCGTCTTGGCCATATGAGTGAGAAGGGGATGAAAGTGCTGTGTTCGAAGGATAAACTGCCAGACCTCAAGACTGTTGATGCCGGTTTATGTGAGGATTATGTTTTCGGGAAACAGAAAAGGGTGAGTTTCTCGAAGTGTGGCAGAACTTTGAAAAACCACAAGTTAGAGTTGGGACATAGTGACTTATGGGGACCAGCACCAGTGACATCTCTTGGTGGTGCGTCATATTACATGACCTTCATTGATGACTCTACAAGAAAGTGTTTGAGATCAGACAATGGTGGAGAGTATAAGCTCTATGAGTTCAACCATTTTTTGTCTTTGCGAATGGTATTCACATGGAAAAGACCACGAGAGGAACTCCTCAGTGAGAATGATGTTCTTGATAGAAGGAAGTTGGATGCTAAATCTGTCAAGTGTACATTTATCGGATATGGTGGTGACGAATTTGGTTATAGATTTTGGGTGAGCAAAATCGGAAAGTAATTCGTAGTCGAGATGTCATATTCAATGAGCAGGTATTGTACAAAGAGAGGTTGGGTGCACCAGAAGCTCAGGTTGAGAGGCTCGAAGTTGTCGAGTTAGATATTTCGAACTCAGGTGGGAGCAAGATTATTCAGAATGATCAAGTGGTTGTTGAGGCAGAACTACAAACACCACCTCTAACAACCCAGCGGCGGAGATCCACTCGGAATTGGGGACCATCGGACAGGTTTTCGCCTTCAAGGTATAATAACTATCTTTTGTTGACTGATAGTGGTGAACCTGGGTGTTATGCAGAGGCTATACGAGGCAATCAAGGAGGCAAGTGGAAGCTTTCAATGGATGAGATGAATTCACTATTGTCCAATGATACTTGGGAACTAGTTAAGCTCCCAAAGGGAAAGAAGACACTGCATTGTAAATGGGTCTTCAGAATTAAAAAGAGGAAGGTCTTGCGGCTTATGAAGATTCGAGGAAGTGAAAATCCACCTGATATGTTGACTAAAGTTGTGACCTTAGAGAAGTTGAAGCTATGCATGGCTTCAACTAGCCTTAGAGCTTGAGATGGAGGTTGGCGCTACTACACAGCTATGGATTACTGAAGAAATTGGTGGTTACATTAGAGTTAGTCTCCAGGTGGGAGATTGTTAGGTTATGGAGCCTAATGCTACAAGGATTAGGAAATAAGAAATGAGTAGGACTCTTTTGCATATGACATCCTAATGCTAAGTGGGATTGGATATTGAATCCAATTAGGAGTCGGGGTTTTTCTTTTCCTATAAATAGCTCATCTATTTAACCTTAATATTGTATCTCATCACATAGTAATATCCTGGCTTGGTAGTGCCCCCAGACGTAGTCAATTCTTTGACGAACTGGGTAAACAATTTCTTGTGTCTTTCTTTATTATTTTTCGATCTAGTTTTCTATCCCAAATATTGTTGTTTATTTCCCAACATATTGTTCACGGTCCAGATATCCAACATTGCCATGATGGGTGTGTTAAAGATCTCACATCGACTAGTTTGTGTGCATATTTACTCCTTATAATGCTTGGGGGCAATCCTTCCCCTTGATGTACCTTTTGAGGGATTGAGTTAGCCCAGGTCCATTTTTAACATGGTATCAGAGTGGGCCCTTAGGTGGGATGTGTGGGCTCAAAATGCCCAAAGTGGACTCTAATTGTCCCCGTACGACCCAAGTAGGACGGCGAGCCTTCATCTATCCCTTCGTGACCCAAGAAAGGAGGCGAGCCTTGAATTTGACTCTCACCTCGATGTTAGGGGAGTGTTGAAATATGAAGTCCAACATTGAGTGCCTAAGGAAGATCCAAATAACTTATAAACTCGTGTGTTAACATCTCTCATTGTTTTGAGAGAATATGGAAGCGCATGAGTTAATTTTCACATCTATTATTCTTCGTTTTTAATTTTGTTTTTTTTTTAAAAAAAGAATAACACTTGAAAACTTTTCATTAATATACAGAAAATGGGACACCAAAATGATACAAAAATATAATATGCTATTATTCAGAGTGGACACATTGATTTCAACAAAAAAAAGAGAGTCTATCTTCATTAATGTACACGAGGACTTGGCAAAAAAAAGAAAGAAAAAAGAGCGAGGACTTATTCCCATGCATATGCAGCTCCAGAACATTGTGGTATAAACAAATTTCCAGTCAAAACAAGTTAATTTGAATATTTAATTAATTATATAGTGTTTTGCTACTGACTTTAGTCTAAAAGAAATAAAAAATTGTTTATTATTGACTTTTGCATAACATTTTCTAGTAAAAGTGTATAAAATATATTATCATGCAAGTACCTTTGATCATTACTCCCTCTCCAATGCTTAATGTTTGAATTAATAGTGTATCTATAGTTATTACGTTCACATGTACTAGGAAGTATTAAGTAGTTGGTCATAGAATTAGACATATAAAAAGAAAAGGAAAATGCTTGTTGAAGCAATGTTATAGGATAAAAAGGGGGACAAGACCAACAAGGATGATGGTCAAGTGGTTCCAACCTTTCTCCCAAGTGGTTTGGTAAAGCTGATGTCATGAGTTTGAATCTTTGCTGGTGCTACTGACTTCTACGAACTATACTTGCCCCTTGTTGGTGCTACTTTAACGTGGCCAGTGCTTGCGCTGGTTGTTCAGTTAAGTCTGATATGTTCGCTGATGAACACAAAAACCCGAACATGAGGTAGTGGTTGGTGTTGGTCACCATTACTTGCACCTTCTTTTTATTTAGCAAAAAAAATAAAAAAGGGGGACAAGACTAAGGTAACTTATTATTTCTTTTTTTTTTGGGTAGGAAAATTAGCCTACTTGAAAAATTGGACCCTCTAAGCAACTTACTCTAACAAGTACATGTCTGGCTTTTTAAAATTGGGACTTTGTCAAAATTTTAAATAAATATTAGACAAATAAAGATGATCAATACTGACATATATATATCTAGATATGAAGTATGAACTACTTATAGATTTCTAGTGCGAAACTAGGGTTGAAACGGGAATCTTGCTTAGCCTTTACGTGATCAGGGGTGAAAAATCCTCTATCCCCATTTCTCTTCCCATCCCTATTCCCAACTAATCAGAATTTATTATATAAATATTTTTTTCAATTATATATACACATGGTGAATTGTGATTAGTTGGGGACAGAGATGGGATAGGAACTCGGACAGAGAATTTTTTGCCCGTGATCAGGAATCCCGAGTTCGAAACCTTCTCCCTGCGCATGGGGCAATAATACATCTCCTTCTCTGGTGAGACTATAACTACTCCTTGCTAGTGAGGCTTCTCCTACTCCTCTGGTGAGGATAAAAATAAAAAAAATAAAAAATCATACTAATATATTTAGAAGGAATTTATTTAAAAACGGAGGGAGTATAAGGGAACATTATGAAGAAAAAAGAAATAATAATAGAAGAGAACAGGTTGAAGATTTTGGTATTGGACTTAGCTAGGGTAACAATGTCTTGATGATTGTTGACTAATCATTTTGGTTAACAGAGAACACAAACTTTGAAGAGGAAATACTTTTGGGCTTTGGACCATAAGTGAAAAGAAAAAGCTTCATATGATTTGTTTGACTTCCACAAAAATCAAAATGCCTTGTTCATACCACACCATGAAGAGAGGAACGGACATCTAGTGTTTATGTTTGGATTAATTGCCATTTGGGTCCCCAACATATTTGCGCGCAGCCAATTTCATCCTTTTTCTTTTTTTTTTTTAACTTTTTCGGTCATCAATTTATTTTCAAACAGCCACTTTCATCCCTTTAAACTTTTTTCAGCCACTTTCATCCCCAAAAAATTTTCAAACAGCCACTTTAAAAAGGATGAAAGTGGCTGTTTGAAAATATATTGGGGATGAAAGTGGCTGCTAGAAAATATATTGGGGATGAAAATGGCTGGAAAAAGTTAAAAAGGATGAAAGTGGCTGTTTGAAAATATATTGGGGATGTGAAAAGTTAAAAAAAAAGAAAAAGGATGAAATTGGCTGCGCGCAAATATGTTGGGGACCCAAATGGCAATTAATCCGTTTATGTTTCATAGGTGTTCAATAAGTTTAAAGAATGCCTTTTTGTCCCGCCCATACCTTTTTTTTTTTTAAATCCGAGATTTTATTCAGAAAAAGGCCTTAAGCCATAAAAAGAAAATCAGGCATATCAGTCCATTTCTTGAATTGATAAAAAATGGTTACAAATAGAAAAGCTATTTAATCTTGCGAAAGGAAGGCATTTCAGATTGATCAAGTTTGCATAGTCCCCTTATCCACTGCGGTAAGGTAATAATATATTGATAAACACAAGAAGAACGCGTATAACATGTTTCATTTGCTAGTCCATCAACCACTTGATTTGCATCACGAAAAACAAGACTAAGGCCTTTTAAAAGGCTTATATCTAGTCGTCATGTGATGCTCTATAAGCGTCTTCTTAGCATTTTTCTTACTTTTTCGTGAGCGGTTAGGAATAAAATCATCTTCATCGACTAGATCTTCAAGAGATTATACTCCAAAAAGTCGTAGCTCAAAGCGCCCGGAACAAGCTTATAGGTCATGGGTACATTTGGACTTGAGAGTGATGTGATCTCAGCCGCATCCTTCGTTGGCTCTACCTCTGGGAGGTCTTCATTAAACATATTGTAGGATGATAAGTCAATTTCTAAGGCCTCCACTTCTGTGTGCGCAATAATTTTAACCTCATCTGCTAGTTCCTTAGCCCGTGTGGCAATTTCAAATTCATCCATGCCTATATGAAACCTTGCGCACTCGTTCAAAGTCATACACTTGCTCAAATCATATATAGTATCAGAAGGGAGGCTTATATCATCCTTACTGGACCCAAAGTTCAACAAACTCCTACCCGGTATGCGAGGCGGTCGAACGGAGATATCATCCAAAATTCGCAATGTTGTAGGAAACGTTTCTATATCGTCCAAAACCCTTAAGGTCGACGAAGATGAGGCGTCCGAGACATCTAATACCTCAACCTGATGTCCGTCTCTAGAGTAATAGGTGCACCATTGGAGGAAAGAGTCGGAGACTGAAGTGAGAGAATGTGAGCATCAATGATTAACTCGGCCCGATGATGATCGGCAGAGGAGTTTGGCGTACTAATGATGGAGCTCGTGACAGTGAGAGGACTACTAATGATCTTAGAAACATCCGTCAAAGTGTCCTTAGTATTTGTAACCATTGACGGCACTGCTTTCACAAGTGCAGGAAGGAACTGAGATGCATCGACATTAAGAGCCTTTGCAGCAGACCCAAAAACAACTTGTAAATCCTGAGTCAAAATCACCGGAAGAGCCGGTGAACTCGTAGACGCTGGAGCTGACTGAGCCGCTATCGGCAGACTCTTTGCCGTCCTTTCAACCGGTGATTTAACAGCGAGCTTCGAGACAAGATGGATTGAAGCTTCCACAGCAGGTGCCACCAGGTATGGTGCCGGGACGGACAGTGAAGTACCTGGGGTAGAAAGGCCACCGGTTGGGACCCAACAGATTTAGGTTGAAAGTCAACCGTAAGACCATAAACAATAACCTTTCTCTGTGCCGGTTGTGGGAGACCTGGCTTAGCCGCCTTCTCCCCTCACAACTGGCTTGTTCCCAAGAATCACCCCCGATTTCAACACTTTATGAGTCACCTCCAAATTACTAACGGGCTGTTTACATTTGTCTTTTCGAGGGGGCTTCTCTAGCACTGTATTATGCAATTGCACATTCTTCAATTGCACCGCAGGGGGTTTAACAGTTTTAGTTGGTGGTTTCTCCAAGACTGAATTATTTAAATGCACAATCTTCAATTGCACCTTAGTGGGTTTATCAAATTTTGGTCCATTCGCATTCTTAAATGCATAATAATTACTCACATCATGGCCAATGAGTCGACAATGGGTGCAATAAAGAGGAAGGTCATCATAAGAGATAGGTTGCCAAAATTCCTTACCGGATCAGGCATGTGTGATTCTCACATGTGATTGCAATGGCTCCAAGAGGTCGATTTCCACACATACTCGAGTAACACTAGGACGAGTTAGCTTTGCGGTGGGCTCATCCAAGGCCAATGGCTGCCCCACAACGCTTGCTAATGCAAAAAGTTTGGATTTATGGAAGAGGTGTATAGGCTGTCTCTCAAATCCAATCCACGTTGGCACAATTGATGGCTCTTCTTGAAGATTGAAGTCGTAAGTCTACTTGAATACCCTCATACGTAAAACCTACAAAAATCATCCTCTAAATCAAAGTGTATAAGGACATGGCGTGCATCAAGTCATCCAATCCAAAATCCTCCTTTGAATCCCACATAATGGAAGGCTCGGCGTAGGGATTCCATTGGCGGTCCATGTTTCACAAATTTTCCCACCAAGGCATAGCGCCATGGTGCTTTGAGAACACGTAATTCATCATCATCAATCTCTAATTGTGGCTGCCCCTTAAAAACAGATAAAGGCTTGACGGGCAGAGTGGCTGCGGCTGTTGGAGTCGCCATGGATAGGAGGTCTCCAAAGGACTTCTTAGGCCACTCAATCGGCCCATTGCTAGCCGGAGCTAGATGGCCGGCGTTCAGCCTAACCGGAGCAGTCGGACAGGCGTCCATCAAAGGCCGGAGATCAAGAAAAGATTGAGTTAGGAGCAGAATCTCTTTGAGGCATTTCATCGAACAGGTTAAGGGCGATAACTGAAGAAGAGAAAATTTGGGCGTAGCAAGCTTTGCTTTGCCCTACCTTTAAAAGAAAATGATTTTGGAGAAAAAATCACGAATAAAGAGTTCAAGAATTACTTGATGAAGTAGTAAATCTTCATCAAGAATTACTTGATGAAGTAACGACTTCTTCACTTTAAGGTTAGAAGCAATGGAGGTCCCAGTTTTCTAGACAGTTCAGAACTTGGTAAGATGTCCCGCCCATACCTCAATTATTAAGGAATTATGTTATTGTTGTATTTTAAACTTGAGTGAACTACTTTGGAGCACTTCACGAGTTCGAACAATAGATAATTTAGTGTACTATAAAAGCATAATTTCTATATGATAGAGGAAATTGACCCAAGAACCAAAATAAAGAATAATGTAATTATATTAAAGGTCCACATGAACTATTTTCATAATTACAATATTACATAATATTCAAATAATATTTTTTTTTATGAGTAACGCCTGGTAAATACATTATCAACGGACAAAAAAATAGCTAGAAAATGAATTACTTATGAATTGTATAAGTTAATTGCAATGCAATATTTTGGGTAAAACAAGAAAAAGAATAAATTATTCATCTTCATGTGAAATGTTCTTCTCCAATCTTCAGCTTATATAATAATTTTGTTCATATTTTGATAACAATTTCATACACAAATACATAGATTATGTTTCTAAAATATATTTCGAAAGAAAAATTAAATACATTTAATTATTTAAAATTTAATGAGAGTGTATTAATTTTAATTTGATTCAATAAGGAAAAAAAACCAAAACACGAAGAGAAATTTAAATAAGTAAAGTTCAAATTCGGAAACTCCATTATACTAAATATATTAGGAGGAACAACAATTAACAAATGATCAACTAGCCTAACGGTCCACCGTACGACATAAATGCATGAGGTCCTAGGCTCAATTCTCATCAATTTGAGAAGAGAGACTTTATTCTACATTATTCAATGGTAGCTTGACTTGTCGGCTAAGGAAAATACTTTATTCTACATTATTCAAATGTGGTTTGACTTGGCGGCTCGGCTCTGCAATGGGGGTGGGAGTCGGCTCGGCCATAATAAATATATATACAAGTGATAAGAATTTTGTAACAATAATTACAATTTTTTGTGGCTAAACTCGGTCGACACTATTCAAAAATAATTAGTTACGAAGTAGCTGTCACTGATATGAATAGTAGGTGTGGCAAACATTTGACCACTATTAGCAAGTATTTTAGTGTCAAACATGTCGTCACTATAAATATAAATATTGCGACGACTTAATTCGTCAGTATTTAATTCTTTTTTGAGTCAAAACTATTGTCACACATATTTATATTATTGTAACCATTTTTTTTTGTCACTTATTGTAAACGTTTTGGTGTCAAAACTTTAGTCACAGAAGCATTGAGTAATTGTGACCAATCACAAAATATCGTCACAATTTCATCAGTGACGATTTTAAAAAATGGTCACAAGGGATAATAGTAACCTAAAATCGACTTTATAGTGACCACTTTCGTCGTCACTAAATATCATTTTCCTTGTAGTGTACCCTCAATATATATTTTATTGGAAAAGTGAAAGAGAAGGAGGAATGAAGTGACATTATTAAAATTATTGTAGAATTTTTTTTTTTTTTTGAGTTTCTTAATTTTTCAAAATGTGATAAACGTCATATATTAATTAATGGAGTGAGTACTTGGCATCTTTTCTTATACTACTATATTCCCAAACATTGCGGGTAGTCTATTTGATCAAATTTCACAATCATTGGCAGTGTCAGTACTCCATGTAGCATTGCTGGTAAACTCTCAATCTCAACCATGTTTCATAATTTCTGAAATTACAAGAAAGGATAAATGGACAAAGTCAAGTCAAGAAAATTCACATTTAACTATTTAAACAGTTTTCACCCAAAAAAAAAAAAAAACTATTTAAACAGTAAAACAATTTGATATTAATGGGGTGATCTTAAGATTAGTCTTAGAAATAACTCAATGGATTACCATTTTTTATGGTGCATTTGGTTACCAATTTTAAACCATTTTTTCCATTTTTCGAAATTGCAACAGTTTATCTAAGCTTTTAGTTTCATATTAGACATAAACAAATAAAGTGAGATAGGAGAAAAAAATATGAAAGCAAATAGAAGAACATTAAGAATTTATTTAGTTTTGGTCAATTGATCTACATTTATGGACGAAAGAAAAACAAAACACTAAATCTGCAAAAATTACAAATAGAAAAAGCTCTCAAACCCTAAAAGCCTCCCCTCCCCCCCCGCCAAATCCAACCACTTACTTTCAAATAAAATTTAATTTAAATTAAGACAGAACTTAATCCGTGGCAAAAACCCAAACTCTTTCTCATATGATAGGATTATATTACGACCAAAACCCACAATATTTTTCACACCCTATAAAACTCTAACACCAACTACTTATCTAGGGATTAATACATGAGTAATATTAGTAGAATAGCAATGGGGAAAACTCTTTACTTGTTATTCCAAAAGAGATTAAGAATACAAGGCAAAATTCCAATTTTTCTCAAGGTCAAAAGAATCTTAAGCAAAACTTTAATTCAAATTAAATACATACACCCTGTCACATACAACTTAATTACCATCTTGTGTGGGTTGCAAGCTACCTCCACCATTTCTACCCTATATCTTCCTAATTCCTCTCAATTAATCTTCAAATTAAGCTTTCTTAATTATTACATCCTACTAATCCAATCGAAAGTAAGAAAAGAGAATAGAGAAATAATGAGGAACAACAAAGGGAGAGAGAGAGAGAGAGAGAGAAGAAATAGCTTCTTCAACCCTTTTTTCATTTGCATTTGATTTTCTCTTCATCTTTGTTTTTTTTTGCATATGAGTTTTGATTCATGTTAATTTTTTTGTAATCTTTTTCTATAATTCATGTTTTGATAGCTTAAAGTTGGAAGCTTGTTTAGATTTGATGATGAATCATGGTGCTCTTTCTTAGACTCTTAGGTAATTATTCTTTGTGGGGTTTTATTTAGAGTTTAGGGGTTAATGGGTTGTAGGATAAATTGGGAAGAGATGGGGTGAAAGTGGTGGGGGCGGAGGCGTAGGTGGTGGCCGGTGGAGGTGGAGGTGGTGGGAAGTGGTGGGTGAGATCCCTAAAATTGACGTATTTCATCAAATTATTTTCATAAAGGTCCACATGAACTATTTTCATAATTACAATATTACATAATATTTAAATTATATTTTCTTTTATGAGTAACACCGGGTAAAATACATTATCAACGGACAGAAAAATAGCAAGAAAATGAATTACTTATGAATTGTATAAGTTAGTTGCAAAGCAATATTTTGGGTAAAACAAGAAAAGAATAAAGTATTCATCTTCATGTGAAATGTTCTTCTCCAATCTTCAGCTTATTGATTTTCGACCTTGAAATGGGGCAATGCGGCATATCCATCAAGGCCTTTGGAAGTGTAGTAAGCAATGTACTCATCCATTGTCATTTCTCTGTATACTTGTGGATTCTCTTCCGATATCAACTCCTTGATGGGCCCAAATTTCTTAGAGGTAAACCCTTCACCATAGCTTGGCCTTATGAAGCTTGCCACGTTAATTCTGGGGCCGGCGTTTTTAGCCACAGCTCTATGATACACACTTTTGTACCTATCATTCGAGCAAATCTGGAACATATCTCCCAAGTTAATAGTTAAGGATCCAGGAACATGAGGAACATCGACATATTCATTGTCGTAAAGGACTTGAAGTCCTTCAATCTCATTTTGGAGGATAAGGGTAAGGAAACCGAAGTCGGTGTGAGTGACGGAGCCCAAAGTCAATTCAGGTTCGGGGCATGGTGGCGAATAATGTCCCTTAATGTAGAGGCCCTCTGCGCATCCCATGTCTCGCATGTAGTTTCTTGTCAAGTCCCAAAGACTCAGAAAGCAATTCATATAAAGTATACCCTACTCTTTGTAGGTTTTGCCCGTACTCTTCCATCACACTCAGCATCTCTGGAAGTTCCTCCCAGCCAGGTTGAACAGGAGCCATTTTGCATAGAAAAGTATCTTTCCATGTGGCTGCTGATGTGTTATACAGAAAGAAATTGCTGTTGAAGATAACTCTCCTCGAAGTATCTCTACTATAGAATTGCTTCTTGATCTCAGGATCTTGCTCGTGGAACTTTGTGGTTGATTCTATTGCTTTCTCCATGACGTGAGAAGGAATTCCATGGTTCACAATCTGAAAGAAACCCCATGTCTCGCATGCATCGCGAAGTTTGTTGATGATCTCAGCACGAAACGCCGGATCATTAGTAGCACCATCAACCCCAAGGTCAATGATTGGAACTTGGTGTTTGTTGGGTTGATGGGGTTTCTGAGATTTCTTGTTCTCCTCTATGATACTTTCATGGATGAAAATGGAAGGGAGTTTCTTGAGGCCAGCATCAACTAGACCCTTAACACCAACCTTTGATTTATCAAAATCAATGATTTCAGCTTTGGAATCTTTTTCAGGTGTGCTTAAATACTGTCCTGATTTCCCACACTTAATTGTAATATTTTTCTTCATGGACAGCATGTTCGGTGGGCCCCTAATTCGTGTTTGAAAGCGATTATTAGTGCCCTCAACAGAATTCATCAACAAGGAAGAAGATGAAGAGGATGAGAAAGAAGCAGCCAAAGCCATATTGAGATTGGAATGGAACAAAAACTAATCAAGAAATGAGAAGAATTAATGTTATTCACTCAAATGACTTTTTAATTAGAGCAAATAGTTGGAAGCTTTGGGGTGGTGAGGAATGCCATGGTAGAAGCCTCCTTTTATATAGGAATTGGAACACGTGAAATCTTGCAACTTGTGATATTACTAGGAATTTTCCAAATAAGTGTTTCATTTCGTTATGTTGAATATAATAATGGTGATTGCTGGACTTTCCTCCCTCACGACGACTTTTCCAAACTCCCTTTCCATTTTTATTATTTTATTATTATTATCATTATTATTATTATTATTATGTTCAACTCTTAAACAAGAAATTGTCCATTCTATTCAACCTTAATTGTTTATTTGCTTCCCAAAAAGAGCATTTTTCCCCCCAAAAGTTATTATTATTTTTTAAAAACTTTTTATGAAAGGATATTTTCCAAAAAAGTTAGGATCATTTCATTCATAAAAAACAAATAGGGGAGTCTAATAAGTTAATGTGGAATGAAAATATCATTTTCCAATTTATAAACATATTTTGACTGCTTTGTACAATCTATTTTAAATAATAAAATTAATGTGATTTACATACATCATTAATGTTTAAACTTTAATTCCTTAGAAATTTCAACACTAAAAGGTCTTAGAACCATTTTTTTTTTTATAATCTAGAATTATTGAATGAAAATATTACAACCTATGCAAATGATTTCCGATTACTATGATTTATTCCAGTTTAAGCAAAATTCAATACAAAATCCTCCTATAAATTTCGTATTCTCAGCATTATTATGAAATTTCCACTTGTAAGGGTTGTTTTTGATAAAAATAAAACTTCGATTGGAACAAAAAAACGGTAAAAGCTTAGCATAGTAGTATTTGCGGATATAGATGAAAACGATGAGCTTAAATCACATTTATTGTCCCTTTCATTTTTAATTGTTTGTTTGAAATCTTTGTATATATTCCTTCATTAGTCCAGTTACCTAGCCCGGAAAAGTCTGGGGTGGGACGGTCCCAATGGGACAGGTCCCACCAGCTTCATTAGTCTAGTTATTTCTCCCTCAAATCTTTCAAACCAATCTATAATATATTAATAAAATATTGTGAGATGTTTATCATTTCTTCTCAAATTCTCACCCTATCTTCTATATCTCTTATATCATCTCTTTTGACTCTTTTTTTTATTTTTTTTTATTTTTTTATTTTTTAATTTTGAACTTCCTTATCCATATTTTATATTTTACCTTTGTTAGGAATCTTATTTGTCTTCTCTATATTTTATTGCCACCATATCTTTTTATATTTTATATTTTTAAACTTTCCTTCTGTAATATGAAGATGACAATGTGTTTGTAAAGATGTGCCCTGTCAGACAATTATAATATTTTACACCAATTGTTTAAAACTGTAAATATAGATTAAATCATCTGCTTGTTCAATGTATATATATATCTAGCAAAATGTATTACAATGAATTGTACAACGTGTTTGTAAAGATGTTGCACTTGCATTCCACTCCTTTGGTACTGATGCAGTGCCCAAAAATTTAAAAAAAAACACTTGCCTGCGATTTACTTGATCCCAAAAACTAGTGCCTAAATTGGATGTCTCAGTCACATTAGTCATTTAAATGACTTCCAAAATTGTCAAATGGATCCTACATAATTGTAATATTATAAATTGATAAGATATGAGATGAGATATTGAGAGATTTGAGGGAGAAATAATATATTATAGTAAGCTGGTGGGATAGATTTGTTTGAGAGATTTGAGAGAAAAATAATATATTATATCAAGCTGGTGGGACCGTCCCACCCCAGACTTTTCCTATCTAGCCCCTAGTGGATATATGAGATGTGTACATACTACTCCTTTCGTTCCTTAATATAAGATTTTCAGTACATTAAGTGAAAATTAAGAAAATAAAATCTAAGATATTTTTTTTATTAAAATAATAATATTATTATTTTAAATAGAAATTGTATGCAACTGGTTCTATTTAAGATAATAATATTAGTATTTTGATTAATAAAATGTCTTAGATTTCGATTTCTTATTTTTCACTATTTATTTTGAAAGTCGTATATTTAGGATTGGAGGCAGGATGTCTTGGTTCATAGAGGGTAAAAGAAAAAGGAAAAAACGTACGGATTGGTCAACTTGGGGCTTCTTGATCATAGGAAAATGGAAGTCCAACAAATGCTACGCCTAGAAATTACAGTTCGACAACAAAACTTGAATGGTCTCAGAACACGTTTACACTTGTATTCTAGGTAGCTTCTGAGATCCTCACTAAAGGGTTCTTTGGATGCAATGGAACGCTTATTATTTTTTAAATGCAGAATAAATTAGATTTAAATTAAATAGTTTTTTATTTTAAAGAAAAATACAATTAAATAGTTTTAAATTTTTAAGAAAAATACATGTTTTTTTTTAATTTGTAAGAATAACAAACATGTAATCACCTCGCTGAGAATAGATGTTTTCAAGAAATAATATTTATTCTTAGGCGGTTTGGTTTGAATTTGAGATTGAGATTTTGATCACACTTTTAGACTAGTCTCAGATTTTAGATGATTTAATATTTCAAATTTCATTTTCAAACTCAATCCAAATACACCCTTTAATGAAAATGAAAACATTTTTCTTATTTTAAAAAAAACAAATCTCTCTAAACTAAATTCAAGTACACCCTTAATGAAAATGAAAACATTTTTCTTATTTAAAAAAAACAAATCTCACTAGATCCAATATTTGTAAAACACTGGAGCGGTTAGCTTTAGTAATCTAAGTAGCTTCTGAAATCCTCACTAGGGGTTCTTTGGTTTTGGCTACAATGCTGAACGGCCAATTTTTCAACACGTTCAGCACTGCTTGATGGCCGTTGGATTTGCGCCTTTTATATGTAGTGGCCATCAAGCAATCAGCTGTCTTCAATAACTGTCCACACTGAATAATTTATCTTAAACCCACTGTTCCCGCCCAAAATGGGATTTTTGCTCAAAATTCGTGATTTGATCAATCTCAATCGCGATCTAGGTCCGAAAATCTCGGATTATTCATTCCAATTCGGCAACATGCCGATCATTCCTAGTGCTGTCAAAGTGGGCTGAAGCCCGCGGACCGGGTATGGATTTAGGAAATATTGATCCGCAAAAATGCGGGTATTTTAGCCCGCTGGCTTTTTTTTTTTATAAAAAAAATATACATATTATATATAATATTTTTGGGAAAAGTATATATATTATATATAATATGGTATATATTAGCATATTTCCTACTCGCTTGATGGTAAAAAAAAAAAGTATACATATTATATATAATATTTTTTGTAAAAGTATATATATTATATATAATATGGTATATATTAACATATTTCCTGCTCGCTTGATGGTAAAAAAAAAAAGTATAGATATTATATATAATATTTTTTGGAAAAGTATATATATTATATATAATATTGTATATATTAACATATCGCTTTAACTATTTTATGATTAATGGGTAAATCTTTATTTAACAAAAAAAAAGTGAGTGGGCCCGCGGGCGGTGCGGGTATGGGCATGTGTATCAATGATCCGCAAAAAATGGGCCCCTCCCGTTTTGAAATAAGCCCGCGCGGACCGGGCCCGGCCCTGCCCGTTTCACAGTACTAATCATTCCCCACAACCACGATTATCTTGAGTTTCAATATACCAAAAAAACCCTAATTTCTCTTATTTTCAATCTCGTTCTTCCTTTTCTTATTTTTTTGCAATTTTTTTTGATTTGTTCAATGGGTAATTCATTTATCGATAGTTGGAAACCACCAATTTCCTTCACGGAATTGCTTGCAAGTCAATCAATTCCAGTTCCTGATTTCATAGGGAATTCGCATGAAAATCACAATGATTTAGATTCAATTCCGAACAATAATGATGGTGTTAATGTTATCGCGGTTTAATAACTATTGTGAATTTTTCTAGTAGCTATTATGAATTTGTGTTATAGCTATTATATTCCAAGCTAATAATTATTATATATTCATCTTATAGTTATTATGAATTTGTCATATAGCTATTCAATTCCACGTTAATATCTATTATGAATTTGTCTTATAAAAAATTTTATAAGACAAATTCACAAATGCACAGAACACCCGACAACCTTCTTCTTCCAGTTGATTAATCACAAAAATCAAGCCCAAAGAAAATCATCCAAACCACCAAGACTCTGCTACAGTCTATTATCAATCAAATATCAATAAAACAAATATTCGTATACTCTATCTTATAATTTTTTCTTGTTGGATCTCAATTTTTTATTCAATAACACTACCCAATTTGATTATAAAAAACTCATTTTTATGAATTTAAAGGAGGTTTTCTCACGAGACCTATATATTCTAACATTATTGACTCTTTCATCTTCCTATTTGTTGTCATATTCTTCATAAAGAAAAAGGTTTGGTCCAATTTAATCTCTATTTTCTCACTTTTATGCTTTTACTCTTATCTCCATTTGCAGGTTAGAGGGATTATTGATTGATCGATGAAGATAAAAACTTCCCTTCTTCAAAAAGAAAAAAAGGATAAAAACCTCAAATTGGAGAAATCTGAGATGGTTTAATGGTGGAGATCATTTGCGGCATTTCGTGGATAATAGTTATTGTGTAAGATGAAGGTGGAATTGGTGGAGATCATGGGTTAATCTTCTATTAAAGGTTAAGAGATTGTGGAGGAAGTAGGTGACCAGTAATGTTCGTGGGTTTTTTTGTTAAAAAAATTTGTGTTATGCGTGGTTGGTTGGAATTAATTTTCAGCACGTTTTTTGACCATTGAATCTCACTCCACTAGATCTTATGACTATTAGACCGTTCTGCAAATGCTGAACATAGAGACATTCTACACCCTAATTGAGTCGGAGTTCTTTGATCTTCTTTTCCAAAGAAATTTCAAGACATGCAATGTGCTAGACAATCTAAGAAAAGTATTACTTGACATCTTTTCTTATACTAGTATATTACCAAACGGAAATATCTGATATGGACCAGGGTCATGGGTAGGGCACTGGTCCACTTGCCTGGTAGCTGTCCACGTCGCCCATATAAAACTCCTAGCAAACTAACCCAAGTTAGCTATTCTTGTAATTTTCTCGAGGTAAAGGGACTATTCTTGTAATTTAGAGAATGAGGACTTTCCTAAATAGAAGAACATTGCGTTGTCTTCTATTTGCTCTCCAAAATTTGGGGGTAACAATCCCCGGAGAAATCAGACTCCAAAGCACTGCCAGTCGTCGATAATTTATCAATGCGAGTTTCCCTTCACACTATTGAGGCTTTTTTTTTTTACAAGAATCAAGGTAAAGATTTTATCTTTAGTATATACAATTTCTGCTTGTTTGAAGAATGTGAAGGGTTTTTTCACAAAATTCAAAATTTTTAACGGGTAGAGTTAGAAATTTAGGGTTCATTGTTTGATTCAGTTAGTCATTCTTAATGTGTTTAAATTTTTTTTTTACAGTTATGGTAACCAAGGAAAATGACAACAATATCAAACATGTCTTTGAAAGAGAATTATAATGAAACAATTTGTCTTGATAGTGATGAAGAACCTACTTGCTTAGATCATCATGCATCCAAGGAAAATGACAATAGTTGTGAGCATGGTATTGAAGAGTTGGAAAAGAAACTACTGCAAGATTAGGTTTCCTCTGAAAAAGATGCTTTTAATTTGTATAATAAGTATGCATATGCGGTGGGTTTTAGTGTGCGTAGAGGGAAACAATATTATCATGAAGGAACCAAGGAAATAAGGTTAAAGAATTATTATTGTTCAAAGCAAGGATGGAAAGAAGAGATAACAGGAAGTAGCAGCAATGTATTCAATCAGTTAGAAACTAGGACAGGTTGTAATGCTATGGTGGCATTTGAAGTGGATAAAGAGGGAATATGGAAAGTTAGGACACATATAAAGGACCACAATCATGAATTAGCCAAGGGAATATGAGAAGTATTTGTTAAGGTCAGTGAGATCAATCTCCAAGGCTCAAGGTAATACTCCAGAATCTTTTGTCAACTCTGGGATATCTTTGTCTAGTACGGTTTCTTATTTATCTAAAGAATGTGGTGGTATTTCTAGATTGGGTTTTACACAAAAAGATGCTTATAACTTGATATCAAGCAAAAGAAAAGCTCTAATAGAGAAAGGTGATGCTCAAAGTTTGGTAAATTATTTCAAAAGTAAAGCAAATGATGAGGGTATGTTTTATTGGGATGTAGAACTTGACGATGAAGGACGAATGATGAATTTTTTCTGGAGAGATGGAAGATCATTGCTAGACTATGATTCATTTGGAGATGTTGTCGTGTTTGATGCTACTTACCGGACAAATAGATATAATTTGGTTTGTGCGCCATTTATAGGTATTAATCATCATTGGCAAAATATTTTGTTTGGTTGTGCCTTTTTATCAGATGAAACAACATCAAGTTTTGAATGGGCATTCAACTCATTTTTGGAATCCATGGGTCATAATTCTCCAAAGACAATCATCGTCTATGTTTGTGGCATATTGCAAAAAATGCCCCATCACACCTTGGAAAACTTAACTCCAATGGCAAGTTTTCATACTTGTTCTATAAGTGTTTATCGGGTTGTGAAACTGAAGAAGAATTTGATACAACGTGGAAAAAGATGATCGCTGATCATGGTTTGGAAAATCACAGCTGGTTAAATAGGTTGTTTAAGTTGAGGGGGAAATGGTGTACAACGTTGAACATTGACACATTCGATGCCGATCTTAAAACAACATCAAGAAGTGAGGGGACTAACCATATGCTGAACGGAATTGGAGATAAAACCACTTCTCTCACTAAATTTGTTGGTGAACTTGATAGAAAGAATGGGGAGTGGCGTCAAAAAGAGGCTGCTGCTGATTATTATTGTAAGCATGGTAATGTAGTTCTTAAAATCAAAGAGAGTGTGCTTTTGCAACAAGCAGCAAAGCATTATACTCATAAGTTATATAAGTTTTTTGAGGAAGAATTCTTGGAAATATTTGCTACGTCACACGTGGAGAACAAATATGGTGATAATTTGTTTCGGTTTGATGTCGCACTGAAGACGAAATGGGGTTTGCGAACTAGTATAGTTCTTTTTTATGAGAACAAAATGACAGTTCAATGTAGTTGCAGAAAATTTGAGTCAACGGGAATATTATGTACACATGCATTAG
The DNA here is from genome assembly GCA_026122235.1 of Vinca minor. NCBI lineage: Eukaryota > Viridiplantae > Streptophyta > Magnoliopsida > Gentianales > Apocynaceae > Vinca > Vinca minor. The sequence goes on from JAOCZM010000026.1 coordinate 7,251,727, forward strand.
TAGCTCTCAAGGCTAAGAACATATCAGAAATTCCTTGTGCATATCTATTGCAAAGATGGGGTCAAAATGCAAAAAAACGTGTAGATGACTCCCAGCAATATCGAATTTTTCAAATGACTGGTTCTTCCTCCTCTCAAATCATGTTCACTAACCGTGCTATGCAATTTGCCTATGATCTTGTCACACAAAGTCAATTACAAGAAGCAACCAGAGTTATAGTTTGGCAGGGGCTTGAGAGTATTGATTCAAAGCTAGATGAATATTTGAAGAAGCATTCAAGTTTGGATTCTCTAGTCTTAGATCAAGTCTTAGATAAACATGTGAGTGACAAAGAAGAGCTTTTTGATGATCAAGTCTTAGATCCAAGGCGTATTCGAATCAAAAGGAAGAGGAAAAGGACGTATAAAAGGTCATTGGGAAAAACGACCCAATAATACTTCTGCAACAAGTATGTATATTTCTATTTGCATTCTGGTTTATAGTTATTTAATCTTTCCTACAAGTTCACCATTCTACATTTTTCATGATCAACTTAATTCATGTTCTAAAACAATGCAGGGAAAAAAGCAAAAACGTCTACCTTGGAAATGAGCACAGTTGAGGGACTCGGATGATTCCAAGAGAGGAAGTATTTGGAGCAAAAAGATTTAGGCCTTGGTTGTATAGACATCTTTTGAAATTAAAAGATTATCAGTTGATCATCTTTTGTAACAAAATGGTAATCTAACATTAACGCCATTGTTTTTGTCTGATTTAAAAATGGTAAAGGAGATTGCATTTTGCTTGAACTTGGGAAAGAATTATTGTTATTCAAGAGGAGTTGGAAACTCAAAGAGTAGTGCATGATATACATAAATATTCTGATTCAGACAAGGGGAAAATACTATAAGAAGTAAAAAATAAATAAAAAAAAAAGCTTAAAAACATTCATGAAAAGAAAATTAAAAATAAGTCATTTTTGAAATACATAAATATTCTGATTCTGACGAGGGGAAAATACTATAAGAAGCAAAAAGCTTAAAAACATTCATGAAAAGAAAATTAAAAATAAGTCATTTTTTTGTAAAGTGAAATTTGAGACGCAAGTGGGCAAGTGGAATTTGGAAGAGAAAGAAATCAAATTGGAGAATAGAAGTTCTTAACCTGCGTTTAACTCTGGTTGTGGGATGAGGCTTGGAATTTAAAAAAAAAATTAAAATGGGCAGGCGATGAGCATTTCATCAAAGTAAGTGGATTAGAGGGCCTCTACCCATGTACTCTCAGTCCATAAGATATTTCCTTACCAAACATTGCGGCTAGTCCATTTGATCAAATTCACAATCATTCACTATGGCAAAATTGGGCTTTGGTGGCACTTAGCTTGTGGCACTTATGATATATGTCATTTATTTACGGCATTTATGTGAAAATGCCATAGTTTTGTGGCACTTTATAATAAGTGTTACAAAATTTATGGCATTTTTTCAATTGCCTCGTGAAGTGCCACATAATTATGGAAATTTTGAGAAAAATGTCACATTTTCGTGGCATTTTTAAACAAGTGCCACAAAATATTGTGGCATTTGTTCAATTGCCACATAAAGTGCCACAAAATTTATGACAATCTATCAAAAATTCATATATGGTAAAATTTATGACTAATCTATCAAAATTTAAACTATTACCTTAAAATTTGTGGCATGTAAAGTACCACATAATATTCCATAAGATAATTAACCATTTAATTTCATAAAGATATGAAACATTATAAATGAAATTTATATTAAAAGTAATTTAAAGAAAAAATATTGATATTACTATTTGAGTGTTTCAATTTTAAAAGTTAATAAGATATATTTTATTAATGATAATAAATAATTATAATTAATTGACTATGAAATTAATTAAATTTTTTCATTTTAAAATTATTAAACAAAATATTTTAGATGAAATACAAAAAAAAAACTCACATTGCACGAAATTTCATATATTCTATATTATACATTTCTTATATCAATTTTATTATATTTTCAAGTTTTACAAAAGAAATGGAAAATATTTAGTTATTGAATTCATGTCATCCAATTTTAAAAATATTATATTAACAATAATATATATAACTAAAAAATATAATAAATAAACTTATTAGTTTATAACTTATTTTATAATTCGTATGATGTGAAGATTAAAATTTGTATCTAGTTTTCATTTAGTATTTTATTTCTACTCAATTTTTTTAAAAAAAAGAGTTTTATTTCTAATTGGTTGTTGTTAATATACATTAATAAATATAAATATCAAATTTAAAAGTAATTAAATAAAATTTATTGTTATGTTATATAAACAAATTTTGTTAAAATTAAAACAGAAGTCATTGTGGTTCATTGGTTAGAGCGTTAGTGTTTGCAGTGAGAGGTTTACTGTTCGTATCCTGTCAAACGCAAATATTAAATTATAGATAATGTGTGACTATGGATAAGATTTAAGGATCCTCTTGTTATTTTATTTTCTTTATAAATATTTTTATTTTTATTTTTTATTTAAAAACAGTAAATTATTTTCGCGGCATTTACCAAAAAGTGCCGCAAAATATGTCATATTTTCAATGTGTTTGTGGCATTTAAAAAGTGCCACAAATTGTGCCGACAATTTATTTATGGCACTTAATTAGTGCCACGGAAAAAAGCGACACCACTTGTGGGGGCACTTTCAAAAAGTGTCGCACAAGTGCCACAAAAGTAGTTTTATGGCACTTAAATAACTTTTCGTGGTATTTATCCAGTGCCACCAAAAGCCAAATATGCCATAGTGATTGGCAGTGTCAGTAGACCATGTAGCACTGCTGGTAAACTCTCAACCATGTTTCATAATTTCGTAAATTACAAGAAAGGACAAATGGACAAAGTCAAGTCAAGAAAATTCACCTTTAAATCTATTTAAACAGTAAAACAATTTCATATTAAGATTAGTCTTAGAAATAACTCAATAAGGTGCTTACTACCAAACAAAAATAAAAAGAAATAACTCATATTGATTCGGTCCAAATATTTTTTGCTCACTCTGTATCGTATTCACTGTCTCATTATTATGAAATTTTCACTTGTAAGGGTTGTTTTTAATAAAAATAAAACTTCGATTGGAACAAATTACCGTAAAAGCTTAGCATATTAGTATTGCGGATGGAATATAGATGAAAAAGATGAGCTTAAATCACATTTATTGTCCCTTTCATTTTTAATTGTTTGTTTGAAATCTTTGTATATATTCCTTCATTAGTACAGTTACCTAGCCCCTAGTGGATATATGAGATGTGTACATACTACTCCCTTCGTTCCTTGATATAAGATTTTAAATACATTGAGCAAAAATTAAAAAAAATAAAATTTAAGATATTTTTTTTAATTAAAATAATAATATTATTATTTTAAATAAAGATTGTATGCAACTGGTTCTATTTAAAATAAGAGATAATCACTATTTATACCCATTATCTAACTTTGAAAAGCAAGTTATACCCTTTATCTTTTTTGCGTGCCATAAATAGCCAGTATAATTTTTGAGGTGCCATTTATACCCAAAATGAGGATTCCGTCGTGTCGTAGAAGCAATAAATCGTCTCTCTGGTTTGCCGGAGATGAAATCATTCCAACTGAGGAAGACGCAGATCGGATTTCACCGAGGTGCTTACTCACGCCTCTGAATCCTGATGTCCGATTCGTCAGCTTATCATCCGATTTCGCCTAGTTTGGGTATAAATGGCACCTCAAAAATTATACTGGCTATTTATGGCACACAAAAAAGATAAAGGGTATAACTTGCTTTTCAAAGTTAGATAATGGGTATAAATAGTGATTATCTCTTAAAATAATAATATTAGTATTTTGATTAATAAAATATCTTAAATTTTTATTTTTTATTTTTTACTATTTATTTTGAAAGTCGTATATTTAGGATGGGAGGTAGCATGTCTTGGTTCATACAAAGGGTTAAAGAAAAAGAGAAAAAAAACGTACGGATTGGTCAACTTGGGGCTTCTTGATCATAGGAAAATGGAAGTCCATCAAATGCTACGCCTAGAAATTACAGTTCGACAACAAAACTTGAATGGTCTCAGAACACGTTTACACTTGTATTCTAGGTAGCTTCTGAGATCCTCACTAAAGGGTTCTTTGGATGTAATGGTGCGCGGAACGCTTATTATTTTTTAAATGCGGAATAAATTATATTTAAATTAAATAATTTTAGATTTTTAAAAAAAATATATGTTTTTTTAATTTTTAAGAATAACAAACACGTAATCACCTCGCTGAGAATAGATGTTTTCAAGAAATAATATTTATTCTTAGGGTCGGTTTGGTTTGAGTTTGAGTTTGAGATTTAGATTTTGGTCATATTCTTAGACTAGTCTCAGATTTTAGATGATTTAATATTTTCATTTTCATTTTCAAACTCAATCCAAATACACCCTTAATGAAAATGAAAACATATTTCTTATTTAAAAAAAAACAAATCTCACAAGATTAAATTCAAGTACACCCTTAATGAAAATGAAAACATTTTTCTTATTTAAAAAAAAAAAACAAATCTCACTAGACTAAATCCGAGTACACCCTTCACGTAAATGAAAACATTTTTCTTATTTACAAATCTCACTAGATCCAATATTAGTTCCGCACTGGAGCGGTTAGCTTTAATAATCTAAGTAGCTCCTGAGATCCTCACTAGGGGTTCTTTGGTTTTGGTTACAATGTTGAACGGCCAATTTTTCAGCACGTTCAGCGCTGCTTAATCGCCGTTGGATTTGCACCTTTTATATGTAGTGGTCATCAAGCAGTCTGCTGTCTTCAATAGTTGTCCACACTGAATAATTTGTTTTAAACCCACTGTTCTCGCCCAAAATGATAGTTTTGCACAAAATCCGTGATTTGATCAATCTCAATCGCGATCTGGGTCCGAAAATCTCGGATTATTCATTCAAATTCGGCAATACGTCTACCTTTCCCCACAATCACGGTTATCTTGAGTTTCAATATACCAAAAAAAACCCTAATTTCTCTTATTTTCAATCTTGTTCTTCCTTTTCTTATTTTTTTTGCAATTTTTTTCGATTTGTTCAATGGGTAATTCATTTATCGATAGTTGGAAACCACCAATTTCCTTCACGGAATTGCTTGCAAGTCAATCAATTCCAGTTGCTGATTTCATAGAGAGTTCGCATGAAAATTACAATGATTTAGATTCAATTCCAAACAATAATGATAGTGTTAATGTTATCGCGGTTTAATAACTATTGTGAATTTGTCTCATAGCTTCCATGGCGCCTCTAGCAAGTTGAGATCGTGTTCTTCTATTACTAGTGACGGCTCGCCCTTATAGGTGCCGAGCTGCTTAATCGATAGGGGTGCTGCTAGCGGGGTAGAGGAAACGAGGTCCGCGAAAGATTTTCGAAGCCAAGCTCCTCCCTCGGATGACGGCACTGGGGTGGCTGCCATAGGCGGCTACAGTGTTTGAGTTGGCATGGGATTGTTTTATATAGAGAGCTTTATTATTATTATTATTGTTATGTTTTGAAAGTTTAATTACTCCTACAAAGTTCAATACAAAATCATATTGATTCGGTCCAAATATTTTTTGTTCACTCTATATCGTATTCCATGTGTCATTATTATGGAATTTCCACTTGTAAGGGTTGTTTTTGATAAAAATAAAACTTCGATTGGAACAAAAAAACGGTAAAAGCTTAGCATATTAGTATTTGCGGATGAAATATAGATGAAAAAGATGAGCTTAAATCACATTTATTGTCCCTTTCATTTTTAATTGTTTGTTTGAAATCTTTGTATATATTCCTTCATTAGTACAGTTACCTAGCCCCTAGTGGATATATGAGATGTGTACATACTACTCCCTTGATATAAGATTTTCAGTACATTGAGCAAAAATTAAGAAATTAAAATAATGTTTTTATTATCTTAAATAGAGCTTATATGCAACTAGTTCTATTTAAGATAATAATTTTAGTATTTTGATTAATAAAATATCTTAAATTTTGATTTCTTATTTTTTACTATTTATTTTGTAAGTCGTATATTTAGGATGGGAGGTAGTGGGTCATACAAAGGGTTAAAGAAAAAGAAAAAAAACGTACGGATTGGTCAACTTGGGGCTTCTTGATCATAGGAAAATGGAAGTCCATCAAATGCTACGCCTAGAAATTACAGTTCGACAACAAAATTTGAATGGTCTCGAAACACGTTCACACTTGTATTCTAGGTAGCTTCTGAGATCCTCACTAAAGGGTTCTTTGGACGCAATGGTGCGCGGAACGCTTATTATTTTTTAAATGCGGAATAAATTATATTTAAATTAAACAAATTTAGATTTTTAAGAAAAATATATGTTTTTTTTTTAATTTTTAAGAATAACAAACATGTAATCATCTCGCTGAGAATAGATGTTTTCAAGAAATAATATTTATTCTTAGGGTCGGTTTGGCTTGAGTTTGAGATTGAGATTTTGGTCACACTCTTAGACTTGTCTTAGATTTTAGATGATTTAATATTTCAAGTTTCATTTTCAAACTCAATCCAAATACACCCTTAATGAAAATGAGAACATTTTTCTTATTTAAACAAAAAAAAAAAAAAAACAAATCTCACTAGACAAAATTCAAGTACACCCTTAATGAAAATGAAAACATTTTTCTTATTTAAAATAAAACATTTATCACTAGACCCAATATTTGTTCCGCACTGGAGCGGTTAGCTTTAGTAATCTTAGTAGCTTCTGAGATCCTCACTAAGGGTTCTTTGGTTTTGGCTACAATGCTGAACGGCAAATTTTTCTGCACGTTCAACACTGCTTGATGGCCGTTGGATTTGCACCTTTTACATGTAGTGTCCATCAAGCAGTTTGTTGTCTTCAATAGGTGTCCACACTGAATAATTTGTTTTAAACCCACTGTTTCCGCCCAAAATGGGATTTTTGCTCAAAATCTGTGATTTGATCAATCTCAATCGCGATCCGGGGCCGAAAATCTCGGATTATTCATCAAATTCGGCAACATGTCTATCATTCCCCACAATCACGATTATCTTGAGTTTCAGTATACCAAAAAACCTTAATTTCTCTTATTTTCAATCTTGGTCTTCCTTTTCTTATTTTTTTCTTATTTTTTTCGATTTGTTCAATGGGTAATTCATTAATCGATAGTTGGAAACCACCAGTTTTCTTCACGGAATTGCTTGCAAGTCAATCAATTCCAGTTGCTGATTTCATAGGGAGTTCGCATGAAAATCACAATGATTTAGATTCAATTCCAAACAATAACGATGATGTTAATGTTATCGCGGTTTAATAACTATTATGAATTTGTCTCATAACTACCACAAATTTGTCGCATAACTATTATGAATTTTTTAGCTATTATGAATTTGTATTATACCTATTATATTCCAAGCTAATAGCTATTATATATTCATCTTATAGCTATTATGAATTTGTCTTTTAGCTATTATATGCCACGTTAATAGCTATTATGAATTTGTCTTATAAAAAATTTTTAAAAGACAAATTCACAAATGCACAGAACACCCGACAACCTTCTTATTCTAGTTGATTAATCACAAAAATCAAGCCTAAAGAAAATCATCCAAACCACCACGACTCTGCTACAGACTATTATCAATCAAATAAATATTCGTATAATCTGTCTTATAAAAATTTCTTGGTTGATCTCAATTTTTTTATCCAATAAACACTACCCAATTTGATATAAACAACTCACTTTTCTGAATTTAAAGGATTTTTCTCACGAGACCTATATATTCTAGCATTATTGGCTCTTTCATCTTCCTATTTGTTGTCATATTCTTCAGAAAGAAAAAGGCTTGGTCAATTTAATCTCTATTTTTCTCACTTTTATGATTTTACTCTTATCTCGATTTGCAGGTTAGATGGATTTGTGATTGATCGATGAAGATAAAACTTTCCGTTCTTCAAAAAGAAAAAAGGATAAAAATCTCAAATTGGAGAAATCTGAGATGGTTTAATAGTGGAGATCGTTTGCGGCGTTTCGTGGGTAATAGTTATTGTGCAAGATGAAAGTGGAATTTTTTGGGGATCGTGGGTTAATCTTCTATTAAAGGTTAAGAGATCGTGGAGGAAGAAGATGAACAATATTGTTCGTGGTTTTTTTTTTTTTTAAAAAATTCTATGTTATACGCGATTGGTTGGATCTAATATTTAACGCGTTTTCTTGCCATTGAATCTCAGGCCACTATATCTTATGACTATTACACTTTTCTGCAAGTGCTGAACACAAAAACGTTCAACACCCTAGCTGAGTCGGGTTCTTTGATCTACCTCTTGCCTTTTCCAAAGAAATTTCAAGACATGCAATGTGCTAGACAATCTAAGAAAAGCAAGGTTTTGAAACCCAGACCGGGCATCGACCCGGAAAAGTTGCTGGGTCACGGATCACTGGTCGGACCGGTGGTCGGACCGTCATCGACCCGTTCATCAACCCGGTGACGTCATAAATATTAAAAAAATATATAATATATACTTAATAATAAAAAATAAAGTTAATGTAAAATTTTCCAAATAAACATCTTGTTGATATAAACCTGAATATTAACATTTCTTATTCTTAGATATCTAACAAAATTCTATGTAAATTAATTTACATACAAAATTTCTACAAAATGTGAATAGAATTACACTTATTGATCAAGAAAAAAAAGGAAAACTTTCATGAAGATCAAAAAGAAAAAATCAAATCCACTCCAACCTCCTCAATCCAAGCAAGAACAATATTTAACATTCCAAATAACCACAATATTTAAGAATTCAATCACAACTCACAAATCCTGATAATAAAAGTCAAAATAACAAAATCATCAATTTAGTCTACAACTCTAAATAACATCTCCAAACAAGCTAAAATCACAATCATATATATTGGGTCTTTTTTCCTTTTTTTTATACAGAAAAATTAAAAAAAATTGCATTTTGTGACCCGGTCGATTTTCTCAAAACCGTTCCGGGTCGACCGGTCCGACCGGCCGAGTCAAGCGGATCAATGAAATTAGAGCAGTTTTCAGCGTGAACGGATTTTGTCACCTAACCGGACCGGGTTTCAAAACCATGAAGAAAAGTATTACTTGGCATCTTTTCTTATACTAGTATATTACCAAACATTGCGGCTAGTCCATTTGATCAAATTCACAATCATTGGCAGTGTCAGTACACCATGTAGCATTGCTGGTAAACTCTCAATCATGTTCCATAATTTCATAAATTACAAGAAAGGACAAATGGACAAAGTCAAGTCAAGAAAATTTACCTTTAAATATATTTAAACAGTAAAGCAATTTCAAACAAATTGACCTTTAAGTTGCTGACTAACTTTGATTGCTTAGGGTAGAACACCGTAGCATGAATGCCTAAAGCTGCTTAAAGTAATATTAACCCTGCGAAAAAGACAAAAAGCTCTCTGGAGGGCACCACGGTTCCTATGCTGAACAAGAAAATTCAGTATATACGGGACATGCTGTCAGCCATTGGATTTTGTACTTTTTGTACTTTTTGATCCAACGGTTGTATAAAAAACAGGGGTATTTTAGAGATAAACTTTGAGCTCTTTTTCTCTTTTTTACTTTTAACTGGGTGTTCAATAATCAAGAACATGCATTCACTAATAAAAAACATGCGCAGAGAACATGTGCTTACTGTCAGAGAACACATGTTCAATAATCAAGAACATGCGTTCACTAATAAAAAATGTGCGTTCTCTAACAAAAAATGTGTTCATTTGACGAGAGAACGTGCGTTCTCTAATAGAGAACTTGCGTTTCTCTAACAAAAAAAATGTGTTTTCTAATAAAGAGCGTGCGTTTTTCTAACAAAAATGTATTACGATATACTGAACGTGTGTTCTCTAGCAGAGAACATGCGTTCTTGTAAATATACCTATTTTTACTTTTCAGTCATGACTTTTCTCTCTCCCTGTGAACTCCACTTTTTGACTTTTCAGCATGCAACTTTTCTCTCACCTCTAATAAAATTACATATATATCCTTTTACCTCTCTTTTAAATCTCAACCATTGATCCTCTTAAAAAATGAAATCAACGGCCTTTGTTGTGTCCCGCACGTGCGGAATTTAAGGCGTTCCGCACAGGAGCCGGACTGGTACCAGGGGAGAGTTTGGCCTGGGACCGTCCCAAAGGGACAGGTCCCACCTTTTTAATTAAAAAACATTTCTCTCTCTTATTCCCTCATTTCCCTCTATTTTTATAATCTTCTTTCTCTCACTTCAATCATATCTCCTCTTTTCTCTTTCCAATTTCTTCTTCCCCCAACCTTTTAATACCATTTCCAATTCCATTCCATTTCCCCAGCCTTGTACTCTCCTCAATATACAGAGCAAACCCTTACTTCCTCAATTATTCTTCAATTTTCATCATCTTTATTCCAGGCTCCATACCTTCTTTTTTTATTTCTTTCTTTCTAATTCCTCCTCAATCAAATCTTTTGTTGAAATAATGATGTTGTCTTTCAATTCAAACTCGATGAGCCATCAAAGTAGAAATTAGTATTTTTTTTATTTGCCTTCGAAGGAAAATGAGTTTTGCCACCCAAAAAAAAAAAAAAAGAGAGCGAGAGAAGAGATTGAATAGAAACCCAGTAAATGGAATGGAATGGAATTGGAAATGATATTAGAATTTAGAAGGTTGTGGGAAGCTGAAATTGGAAAGAGAAAAGAGGAGATATGATTGAAGAGAGAGTAAGAATTAAAAATTGGGACCTGTCCCATCCCAGGCCAGAATTTTCCCTGTACCAGGCAATGCAACCTGCAAGAAAGATTCATCTGAAGAATCTGATTTATTACAGCAAAGTAACAAGAAGCAAAAATCACAGGATATTCCACAAGCAAATTCACATAACATAGTGAAGGAAGATAAGAATATACTGCTATTTTGGGCAGCTACAAAGACAAACTAATTCAATCACATAATATATGTGCTAAGGATGTTAAGAAAAACTTCTTAGCCCAGCATCTAGAAGAAGAATCTGATGAGGAAGGAACAGATGATATTATTCCTACCATCGGACTTACCAAAGAAGACAAGATGAGATGCAGAGGTCCTTGGATCAACAATGTAATCATCAAGCCATTTGGCAAACATGTAATCACCTCGTTGAAAAATAGATGTTTTCAAGAAATAATATTTATTCTTAGGGTCGGTTTGGTTTGAATTTGAGATTGAGATTTTGGTCATACTTTTACTCTAGTCTCGGGTTTAAGATGATTTAATATTTCAAGTTTCATTTTCAAATTCAATCAAAATACACTCTTAATGAAAATGAAAATATTTTTCTTATTTTAAAAAAAAAAAACATATCTCACTAGACTAAATTCAAGTACACTCTTAATGTAAACGAAAACATTTTTCTTATTTAAAAAAAAACAAATCTCAATAGACCCAATATTTGTTCCGCACTGGAGCGGTTAACTTTAGTAATCTAAGTAGCTTCTGAGATCCTCACTAGGGGTTCTTTGGTTTTGACTACAATGCTGAACGACCAATTTTTCAGCACATTAAGCACTGCTTGATGGCCGTTGGATTTGCACCTTTTATATGTAGTGGCCATCAAGCAGTCTGCTGTCTTCAATAGGTGTCCACACTGAATAATTTGTTTTAAACCCACTGTTCCCGCCCAAATTGGGATTTTTGCTCAAAATTCGTGATTTGATCAATCTCAATCGCGATCTGGGTCCGAAAATCTCGGATTATTCATCAAATTCGGCAACATGTCTATCATTCCTCACAATCACGATTATCTTGGTTTCAGTATACCAAAAAACCTTAATTTCTCTTATTTTCAATCTTGGTCTTCCTTTTCTGATTTTTTTGCAATTTTTTTCGATTTGTTCAATGGGTAATTCATTAATTGATAGTTGGAAACCACCAATTTCTTTCACGGAATTGCTTGCAAGTTAATCAATTCCAGTTGCTGATTTCATAGAGAGTTCGCATGAAAATTACAATGATTTAGATTCAATTCCAAACAATAATGATGTTGTTAATGTTATCGCGGTTTAATAACTATTGTGAATTTGTCTCATAGCTATTATGAATTTGTCGCATAGCTATTATGAATTTGTATTATAGCTATTATATATTCATCTTATAGCTATTTTGAATTTGTCTTATAGCTATTATAAGCCACGTTAATAGCTATTATGAATTTGTCTAATAAAAAATTTTATAAGACAAATTCACAAATGCACAGAACACTCGACAACCTTATTCTTCCAGTTGATTAATCACAAAAATCAAGCCCAAATAAAAGCATCCAAACCACCACGACTCTGCTACAGTCCATTATCAATCAAATATCAATTAAACAAATATTCGTATAATATGTCTTATAAAAATTTCTTGTTTGATCTCAATTTTTTTATTATCCAATAAACACAATCCAATTTGATTATAAACAACTCACTTTTGTGAATTTAAAGGAGGTTTTCTCACGAGACCTATATATTCTAGCATTACTGGCTCTTTCATCTTCCTATTTGTTGCCATATTCTTCAGAAAGAAAAATGTTTGGTCCAATTTAATCTCTATTTTTCTCACTTTTATGCTTTTACTCTTATCTCCATTTGCAGATTAGAGGGATTTGTGATTGATCGATGAAGATAAAAAATCCCGTTCTTCAAAATGAAAAATAAAGGATAAAAATCTCAAATTAGAGAAATCTGAGATGGTTTAATGTTGGAGATCCTTTGCGGTGTTTCATGAGTAATAGTTGTTGTGCAAGATGAAGGTGGAATTGGTGGAGATTGTGGGTTAATCTTCTATTAAAGGTTAAGAGATCGTGGAGGAAGAATATGAACAATATTGTTCGTGGATTTTTTTGTTATGCGCGTTGGTTGGATTTAATTTTCAGCACGTTTTCTGACCATTGGATCTCAAGCTACAAGATCTTATGACTATTAGACTATTTTGCAGGTGCTGAACACAGAGACGTTCTACACCCTACCCGAGTCAGGGTTCTTTGATCTACCTCTTGTCTTTTCCAAAGAAATTTCAAGACATGCAATGTGATATAGACAATCTAAGAAAAGTAATTTTTTTTTTTGCTGAATAATCTAAGAAAAGTATTACTTGGCATCTTTTCTTATACTAGTATATTACCAAACATCTTTTTTTTTATATTATCCATAAAATTACCAAACATTGCGGCTAGTCCATTTGATCAAATTCACAATCATTGGCAGTGTCAGTACATCATGTAGCATTGCTGGTATACTCTCAACCATGTTTCATAATTTCATAAATTACAAGAAAGGACAAATGGACAAAGTCAAGTCAAGAAAATTCACCTTTAAACAGTAAAACAATTTCATATTAAGATTAGTCTTAGAAATAACTCCATAAGGTGCTTACTACCAAACAAAAATAAAAAGAAACAAATAAGAACAAGGTACAAACCGATTTCGGGAACTAGAATACTTTTTTGGGGTACATTTGGTTACCAATTTTAAACCATTGTTTTCTTTCGGAATTGCTACAGTTTATAGAAATAAAACACTAACTCTCTAAAAAATTACAAATAGAGAAAGATCTCAAAACCCTAAAAGCCCCCAATCCAAATACGTACTCACAAATAAAATTTGATTTAGTTTAAGGCAGAACTTAATCAGTAGCAAAGTTCAAACTCTTTTCTCACTGATTATATTACGATCAAAATTCACAATATTTTTTCACAACTTGCAAAAATCTAACACCAACTTCGTATCTAGGGAGTAATACATGAGTAATATTAGTTGAATAGCAATGGGAAAACTCTTTACTTGTTATTAGATCAGGAATACAAGGAAAAATCCCAATATTTCTCAAGGTCAAAAGAATCTTAAAAAAAACTTTAATTCAAATACACCCAGTCCCACACAACTTAATTACCATTTTGTGTGTTTTTCAAGATATTACATGAAACCAAGTTTAGTAGTACACATAATTAAATAGTGAATACTTTGTTAAATAATTAAAAAAAAGGGAAAAAGAATAGTCTTATTATTTGTATACCTTTAACGCATACCAAAGGGGGAAAAAAATAGAAGTCCTTTCAAAATTTGCTCGCCGCTCCAGTGCGGAATCGTCGAATGAGATGTTTGATGATTAAAAATACCTGCCCCAAAATATCGGTTCTGAAATTTGTGCTCGAAACAAGTGTTCGGAGGACAAATATTCTAAAACTCTTTTTAACTTTAAAGACGGTTGCCATTTATTTCGTACATACAAACAAATACTTATTCCACACTTAAATCAGACTGTCAAATTTAAAAAATTTAAAATATCAGGTAATATTTGTCCAAATCAACTAGTGCATGTTTTAATGATTCTACCAATCAACTGCAATTGAAATATGTGTCTAATTAGGGGTCGTAGTCTAGATGTTAAAAAATGTAGAGAAATCAATCTCAGTCCCTTATCTATTTTACTTTCGTCTCGATAATACTATAGTTTGTTTTTCTCGTCATAAAGGATGTTTCAACAATTTATCAACCGCTCAGAAAGTCATTTCCACAAAAATTTGATAAAATCCGTCAAGTTTGACCATGCTCAAAAAATTAAGTACACCCCAAACCATCTTCTTACTCATCACATTTTAATGGAAAAGACTTTCTGGAATGTTCCGTAAATAGTTGAAGGATTCTTTATCAAAAAAAAATTGACTATAAAAGTGAAAGTTAAAAAGATGAAAGAAAAAAGAGCAGTTTTTCCAAAAAATGTATTTTCACACCGTTTTCGCACATTCTCCAAAATTCTTAAACCACAACAATTTCAAATACATCCTACTATTCCACCCTAGTTCATGAAATTGAATTTTTCTCTTTTTGTTTTCATGAAAATGAAACCTTATTTTTTTTGTCTTCATATCCAGTGTCCGTTTTTATTTATTTTTAATTTGATAAGAAGATTTTAAACACGAGTAGAGCTAATTTTGACCACATCAAAATCTCTTTAGAGTGATTTATATTTATATTCAAACACCAACTTTCTGAGATAAATCCAAAAATACATTGTGAATCGGACGAAAAGATGTAAAAGGAAGTACTTATGAATTTAATAAGTTAATGGACATATTGCTTGCCACATTTTTGGTAAAACAAAAAAAAGAATAAATAATTCAATTTCATGTGGAATTTTCTTCTGTTCTGTATATGAGATTATTTATTGATTTTCGACCTTGAAATGAGGAAGTGCAGCATATCCATCAAGGCCTTTGGAAGTGTAGTAAGCAATGTACTCATCCATTGTCATTTCTCTGTAGACTTGTGGATTCTCTTCTGATATCAACTCCTTGATGGGCCCAAATTTCTTAGAGGTAAACCCTTCACCATAGCTTGGCCTTATGAAGCTTGCCACGTTAATTCTGGGGCCGGCATTTTTAGCCACAGCTCTATGATAAACACTTTTGTACCTATCATTCGAGCAAATCTGAAACATATCTCCCAAGTTAATAGTTAAGGATCCAGGAACATGAGGAACATCGACATATTCATTGTCGTAAAGGACCTGAAGTCCTTCAATCTCGTTCTGGAGGATAAGGGTAAGGAAACCGAAATCTGTGTGAGTGACGGATCCCAAAGTCAATTCGGGTTCTGGGCATGGTGGTGAATAATGTCCCTTAATGTATAGGCCCTCAGCGCATCCCATGTCTCGCATGTAGTTCTTGTCAAGTCCCAGAGACTCAGAAAGCAATTCATACAAAGTATACCCTACTCTTTGTAGGTTTTGCCCGTACTCTTCCATCACACTCAGCATCTCTGGAAGTTCCTCCCAGCCAGGTTGAACAGGAGCCATTTTGCATAGAAAAGTATCTTTCCACGTGGCTGCTGATGTGTTATACAGAAAGAAATTGCTGTTGAAGATAACTCTCCTCGAAGTATCTCTACTATAGAATTGCTTCTTGATCTCAGGATCTTGCTCGTGGAACTTTGTGGTTGATTCTATTGCTTTCTCCATAACGTGAGAAGGAATTCCATGGTTCACAATCTGAAAGAAACCCCATGTCTCGCATGCATCGCGAAGTTTGTTGATGATCTCAGCACGAAATGCCGGATCATTAGTAGCACCATCAACCCCAAGGTCAATGATTGGAACTTGGTGTTTGTTGGGTTGATGGGGTTTCTGAGACTTCTTGTTCTCCTCTATGATACTTTCATGGATGAAAATGGAAGGGAGTTTCTTGAGGCCAGCATCAACTAGACCCTTAACACCAACCTTTGATTTATCAAAATCAATGATTTCAGCTTTGGAATCTTTTTCAGGTGTGCTTAAATACTGTCCTGATTTCCCACACTTAATTGTAATATTCTTCTTCATGGACAGCATGTTGGGTGGGCCCCTAATTCGTGTTTGAAAGCGATTATTAATGCCCTCAACAGAATTCATCAACAAGGAAGAAGATGAAGAGGATGAGAAAGAAGCAGCAAAAGCCATGTTGAGATTGGAATGGAACAAAAACTAATCAAGAAATGAGAAGAATTAATGTTATTCACTCAAATGACTCTTTAATTAGAGCAAATAGTTGGAAGCTTTGGGGTGGTGAGGAATGCCATGGTAGAAGCCTCCTTTTATATAGGAATTGGAACACGTGAAATCTTGCAACTTGTGATATTGCTAGGAATTTTCCAAATAAGTGTTTCATTTCGTTATGTTGAATATAATAATGGCGATTGCTGGACTTTCCTCCCTCACGACGACTTTTCCAAACTCCCTTCCCATTTTTATTATTTTGTTCAACTTTTAAACAAGAAATCGTCTATTCTATTCAAATCTTAATCTCAAATTGAATTAAATGAAATGTCCAAATGGAAAATTCTGAATAATTGAACTCAAAAATATAAATATATATGAGTACTGACAATTTTCACCCGGTTATTATGGTTATTAAATAAAGATAGAGGAGTCTAAGAAGCTAATGTGGAATGCAAATGTCATTTTACAATTTTTTTTAAAAAACTTTCCAATTTATAAACATATTTTGACTTATTTGTACAGTCTATAGCCCCTAGTGGATATATGGAGATGTGCTGTGTCTTTTTTTTTTTCTTTCTTTCTTTTTTTACAGCGTGTACATTCTATGTCTTGATTCATAAAGAGGACAAATTTAAAAACTTACATTCAAGCTAATAAATACAACACATAGGCTAAAAGTGCAAATAAACAGGAAAGAGAATTGATTTTTTAGTCTGTATATATTATATTAATTGACACATATTGTATGTAAATTTTAAACGTACTAACTTACTAAAATAAAATTTCTACATAAAAAGGGTAAAGGAAAAGGAAAAAACGTACGCCTTGGTCAACTTGGGGCTTCTAGGTCATAGGGCAATGGAAGTCATCAAATGCTACGCCTAGAAATTACAGCTTGACAATAAAATAAAACTTGAATGGTCTCGTAACACGTTCACACTTGTGTTCTAGCAGTCCGGCTCCTATGCCGAAAAGATTTTTTTCAATATATGCGTATTATTTTGTTTACTTTAAAAATATGTGTTTTTATTTTAAAAATAAGTGTTCGCGGAACATGTATTTTTTTTTTTTAAAAACCAAGTGTTTTTTTAAAATTAATTTCAGCTATCAAAAATTTAATCCAACAAATAAAAATTCGTTCCGCAGATGCGAAACATTTCCGATTCCCTATCTCATTATTATGAAATTTCCACTTGTAAGGGTTGTTTTTGATAAAAATAAAACTTCGATTGGAACAAAAAAAAAACCGTAAAAGCTTAGCATATTAGCATTGCTGATGAAATATATTAATGAAAAAGATGAGTTAAATCACATTTATTGTCCCTTTCATTTTTAATTGTTTGTTTGAAATCTTTGTATGTATTCTTCCATTAGCACAGTTACCTAGCCCCCTAGTGGATATATGTGTGTACATACTACTCCCTTCATTCTTGATATAAGATTTTCAGTATATTGGGTGAAAATTAAAAAAAATAAAATCTATTTTTTATAATTATTATTTTAAATAGAACTTGATGTAACTGGTTCTATTTAAGATAATAAAATATCTTAGATTTTGATTTCTTATTTTTCACTATTTATTTTGAAATTCGTATATTTAGGATGGGAGGAGGTAGCATGTCTTGGTTCATACAGAGCAGTGGCGCAGCCAGGAATTTTTCATAGGGGGACGAATTACTTACTGAAATTTTTTAGGGGGGTCAAATACAACATTTATAAAAAAAATATCACAAAACAAATTTCCCTATAAAAAATTCGTCGTTTCTGAAAATGTTAAGGCCCTTAATAGCTCCGCCACTGATACAAGGGTAAAAGAAAAAGAAAAAAACGTACGGATTGGTCAACTTGGGGCTTCTTGATCATAGGAAAATGGAAGTCCATCAAATGCTACGCCTAGAAATTACAGTTCGACAACAAAACTTGAATGGTCTCAGAACACGTTTACACTTGTATTCTAGGTAGCTTCTGAGATCCTCACTAAAGGGTTCTTTGGATGCAATGGTGCGCATAACGCTTATTATTTTTTAAATGCAGAATAAATTAGATTTAAATTAAGTAGTTTTAGATTTTTAAGAAAAATATATGTTTTTTTAATTTTTAAGAATAACAAACATGTAATCACCTCGCTAAGTATAGATGTTTTCAAGAAATAATATTTATTCTTAGGATCGGTTTGGTTTGAGTTTGAAATTGAGATTGAGATTTTGGTCACACCGAATTTAAAATTAATCATACTGAATTCTCCTCAAGTTCGACCAAATCAAATTCGGTAGTGACCGAATAACCGAATTCATACCAAATTACCGAAACCGAATTACCAAATTGAATTCGAATTCGGTCGGAATTCGGTAAAAATCGAATTTGCTCACCCCTAATACTTTGTAATGTTTTTTCTTGTTTTAGATTGTCGGTCAATTTATCACATGAACGGAATTTATTGAATTTTTTTAATCTTACCTTTACTTTTATTAATTCATGAAATAAAACATTGAACTTATTTCAAAAGTTTCATAGTTCAAATTACGTAACCTATCTTTCTTAATAACAACAACATTTCAAAATTTCAATACATCAAAATATTAACACATCGTAAAAATCAATAAATACTGGTTGTAATTTTTTTAAAAGTTGGTATATGTGAATTATTTTAAGAGATAATGGCTATTAATGCCCTTACGTATGTTTCAAATGTAAGTGTTAACCACCTCGACAATTTTAGGTGCTATTTATGCCCCTAACTATTTACGGGGAGCTATTAATGCCCAAAATCGGCGGAATCCGACGAGAGACGGTGGCATAGCACTCGTGCCACTCACACATGTGAATGTTAAGGGGCATAATAGTCAAATTACTCAGTCATCTTCAACCTCCAACCTCTAACATTTCACCTTCTCCTCCAATTGATTTCTTCTAAAAAAATTTACCCAAATTCCAAAAACCCTACAACTAATTCCTTATATTAATCATCGTCCCATCAATAACCTTCAAAATTAGTCCATTTTTAGGGATTTGGGTAAAATAATTGAAGACTTAAGTGGTTTTTTTTTTTTTTTTAAACAAGCAAAAATATATAGAGGGTAGCAACTTTTTATCTTGAAAAAATTTGGCCTAAATTGTTCAAATTTAGTCTATACATTTTCTTGGAAAAAATGCCTAAATGCTTCGGAAAAAAATTCAAATTTTTGTGTTTTTTGGGCTGAAAATTGGAACATTTTAAGTGGGTTTTGATTATGAGGAACGTTTCGGCTACAAATCTGGGTGGTTGTTTGGAGTTTTTGCAACCCCATAACTTGGAGAACAAGATTATACAGTTTTTTTCATCATCAGCCATCATTGGTAGTTTGCTTTTTTGGTGTTCTTGGTGATTCAAGAGGTTGAGGATGGAGAAAACCTCTTTTGATCCGTTTTAACCCGCCTCTTTTGGTGATTCAAGAGCTTGTGGATTGTGTTTGCGGGTCAGGTTTTTTTTAAATATCACAAGTATTCGGATCATGGGTCGGGGCAATTGAATGAGTCGGATGTTACCCATTTAGCACTGATTGTGTGGACTATTTTGCCCCTGAAAATGTGCTTGTGCAGGCTGCACATGTGCAACGCCGCCCCCTCTCGCCGGATTCCGCCGATTTTGGGCATTAATAGCCCCCGTAAATAGTTAGGGGCATAAATAGCACCTAAAATTGTCGAGGGTTAACACTTACATTTGAAACATACGTAAGGGGAATTAATAGCTATTATCTCTTATTTTAATTAAAAAATTTATAACCCAACAAAATGTGGAACTTAAAAGAAAAATGCTCACATTACAATCATTATTAGTGGGATAAGCACTGGAGGAGCCAGGTAGGGGCAAGACCAAATATTTTGTAAACAATTTATTACTCGTGTGTATTTGCATATGCACTTTTACATATATTCTTAATACATGAAAATTATCTTAATTAACATATTATTCTTATTTATTAGTTAAATATATACACTTTCTTATTTACAATACTATTTATTACACACTCTATTCGAACTTCAATGTACAATTTTTATTTTTTAATATCCAAAATTGAATGTCTCATTTTCTAAAATAGAAATAATCTTTATTCGAACTTTCACTAATAGTCTCATTTTAATAACACACTAATTTTCTTAATTGAGAAGGATAAGTTTGTAAACTCATTCAAATTTTCCCCTTAACTTTTGTATCATAAAATGAGATTCAATTTTGGACGAAAATAGTATTTATGAATTGTAAATAGAAAACTCAAAGTATACAATATGACTCCAAATACATAAAATTTTCTCTAAAAATATATAGATTTATTCAAATAATATTTTTTATAATTTTCTCATGCTATTTTCAAGTATGATATGTGACATCAATCTTTGCAAACTGTTCGATTTTTCTTCATGTTTAAAAGATTTTTTATCACTTTTCTTCCTTAGTTTTTGTCTCTTTTCGAAGATAAGTATCGTTATATTAATATTTTCTAATAAAAATATATCATTCTACTTCAAATATATCGTATTAAAGCGTAAGTAAATTTTAATTCGACCCCTAAATTTAAATATTGTCTCCATCACTCGGGACAAGTACAAAAGTTCGGGACAAAAGTATTTTCTCCCTTTTCACATCTATCGGTATCCATGTTTCAAATGATTGCATAGAATATCTATAAAGAGTAGAATATCAGCAAATTAAAAAATAGGGTTTGAATTGACCTGAATGATTCGCTTAAGAAAAGTCCACTAATCGCCAAATCGGAATTCCTTTTTCCCCTTTTTTGGTGAATTTTTAATTGGCATTAAATCTTTTCAATCATTGATAAAGGATAGTGTAAAGTTTTTTTTTTTTATTCTTAAAATAATAAAGAAAAAATTTCACTGCCCCTAATTTTTGTAGAATAAACTTTCAAAAATGTACTAAACTCGGTTGTTTTGAAATGTCTTCGAACTTTCAATGAATAGAATACAGCTTTCACATGCAAAAGTATGCATGTTTTAATTGATTTGCAGAACAACTTTACAAGTAGAATATAATAATCGCATTAAATATTTGGGTTGAATTGAACCTAATTACTTGTTAAGAAAAGTCCACCAAACAAACATTTAAAAATAATAAAATAAAATACATAGTTTTCATGGAAAAGGTGAAGCTATAAGCCGTAAGCGTGTGAGAGGATAGTCAGCAATCACCAATTAAATAATTCCAAAAATATGAAAACCACAAAATGAATCACTTTTAAGGTGTGTTTATTTCCATGGAATTGGAATTGGAATTGGTTTTCCAATTCCAATTTTCTTGTTTGACTATCAACAAAATTATGGAATTGGTATTGAAATTTCAATTCTCTTGTTTGGCTCCCAACAAAATTTTGGAATTGGAATTGAAATTCCAATTCCAACCCCTTTAATTCCACAAAGAATTTGAATTCCATTTTATAATCAAAGAATTTGAATTCCATTTCCACAAGATTTATTGTAGGTTATAAATATATCATGCATACATTGATTTTCTCTCTCATAAATAAATTTATATAAAATGACCAAAGTACCCTTATTATAAAATGACAAAACACCCCTAGTACATAATGACTAAATTTCCCTCAATTTAAAATAGATAATGTTATTTGTTTGAATGACAAAAATACCCTTTGTACGATGTCGAAAAATACCGTTAGTGCAAAATTCCAATAATACCCTTGGCGCAAAACTAAAATTTTTTTTAATAAAATTTCACAAACATACATAATATAAAATCACCAAAACATCCATGATAAAAAATTACAAATATACTTTTGACGCAAAATGACGAAAATACCCTCGACTCAAAATGATGAAAAAAACTTTAACGCAAAATGAAAAAAAAATTCCTTTGGCTCAAATAGCATAAAATTCATACGATTAAAAATGACTCAAATTTTTTTAATGAAAAATGACTTTATACGAATAGGGTATCCTTTATATGAATACGGGAAAAACCTACAAAGAGTACGGGAAAAACCTACAAAGAATAGGGTATACTTTATATGAATTGCTTTCTGAGTCTCTGGGACTTGACAAGAACAACATGCAAGACATGGGATGCGCTGAGGGTCTCTACATTAAGGGACATTATTCGCCACCATGCCCAGAACCCGAATTGACTTTGGGCTCCGTCACTCACATTGACTTCGGTTTCCTTACCCTTATCCTCCAAAATGAGATTGAAGGGCTTCAAGTCCTTTACGACGATGAATATGTCGATGTTCCTCATGTCCATGGATCCTTAACTATTAATTTGGGAGATATGTTCCAGATTTGCTCAAATGACAGGGTGTTTATCATAGAGCTGTGGCAAAAGATGTCGGTCCCAGAATTAACGTGGCAAGCTTCTTAAGGCCAAGCTATGGTGAAGGGTTTACCTCTAAGAAATATGGGCCCATCAAGGAGTTGATATCGGAAGAGAATCCACAAATCTATAGAGAAATGACAATGGATGATTACATTGCTTACTACACTTCCAAGGGCCTTGATGGATACGCTGCACTTCCTCTTTCAAGGTTGGAAATCAGTAAGCTCATAAAATGAGAAGAAGATTTCACATGAAGATGAATAATTTATTCTTTTTTATTGATTTTTTTTTAAGGCCGGCTGGGCGGTTGCCCCATGTAGGGGAGAGAGGTGCCTCACAAGAGGAGGATGGTAACCCTAGAAAGGGAGATTAAAGCTTGCCCCATGTATGTGAGGGTATCGAACCCACGACCTCATTGTCATGGGCAGGCCTTTGCCCCACTGGGCTAAGGACCTTGTGATTTTTTTATTGTTTTATACAAAAAATATGCACATTTTAGTCCCTCCTCAGTGTATTTATGAATTTCTGTTTGTAACTCATAGACAGAAAATAATGGACGAAATATTACAAATTAAAGTTGTGTTACAACGTGGATTTTCTTGACTTGACTTGTTTATTCTTCTAATTTTTGTGAATTATAGAACACAACATGGCATCCAATGCAAGTTAACGGTAATGGCATGGAGATTCCTGCAATGGTTGTGAATTCATCCCAACATACCAGCTTAAATGTTTGGGAACATACGGGGGAAAGATAAATGACTTACAAATTTTCCTATTATTTCCTATTGACTGGCTTTTGGTAAAGACTAAAATAACTGATGAAGGTCACAAAAGTTTTCTTAATTAAAGTTGGATTATATATGTGTGGTTTAAAACTATTGTAAATAGTATAGATCTTCGGACGTACTTTGTGTCTCATTCTTATCAAGTAGTTAAGTGTTTATTTTTTTCTTTTAAAAATTACTTATAGAAAAGAAACATGAAACTCTACGATAAAGTATTGTGACTCTTACATAGTAATTTTTTAAAAAGTGAAATAGAAGATAACACATATAATCGTATACTTCATATAATACGAACTGAAAATTTGAGATTCGAAACCATCAACCAGAACTCCTAGAAAAGGGTTTCAACATTAGGGGTGCGGGAATCGACTGTCCCCAACATTTTCTATAGAAAAAATTACTGTTTTGTAAAAATTTCTTATAAATATTGCACTTCATCCCCCTCCCCCTCCTCCCTTTCTCACCCCCAAAAATATTCTTTTAAAATTTTCTATATATGTAATTCGTCCCCAAACTTGTATTCACCCCATTGTGCCCACCTTGAGTGCAGTAAGGCTCAATGTTGATGAATCATGCATATGTCTTCTGAATGGAGGAGGGTTCTGAGCAATATAATTAAGGGATCATGTTGGGATGTTTTTGTTGTAAAAGGTGAAGCGCATGATTAATTTTATCTTGGTAGATGAGTAAGTTTATAAATTATATTCAGACTAATGAATATCATACACGTAGGTTAAAAAGTCAATTTTCTTTTCTTGTGAGTTTGCACTTTTAGCTTACATGTATTGTATTCATTGGTCTGAATTTAAGTTATAAACTTACTCATCTACCAAGATAAAACTACTCAATGCACATACACGTTCTCTCACATTGGCGGAGTTCAATGGAGGCAAGGAGCAGCCATGGGTCAAGAGGGCCATGGCCTGCCCACGACCGTGAGGTCGATGATTCGACACCTCTCCTCTACATTTTATAATTTGAAGTTGAAAGTAATTGCAAAATAGTTATAGAAAAAGTGCAAAACTTACACATAATAATATGCCCATTCTTGATCATGTTTTTAGCACAAGGTTCAAGCTGAGACATTGTAAAAATAACTAAAACTTTTTTTTTGAACAGGTAAAAATAACTAAAACTAGTTGGATCATTCATTATGGAAGGAAAGGAAAAAAGGAATAAAAAAAGAGAATATTCCAAGACTAGATTCATAATTCATTGGCTTAATGCATAAAGAGTTAGTAGTACATGCATGAACATGTCCTAGTCATACATTTCTTAGATTGTCTGAAATTTCTTTGGGAAAGACAAGAGGTAGAAAAGAGAACCCCACTAACAATAATGTATGGAAAAGTATCAGAAACTACTTATATTACTAAGACTGACGGCTCTACAGCGGAACAAATTTTCAATTGTTGGATCTAGTGAAATTAAAAGAATAAAAAAATAAGAAAACATATTCATTTTTTAAGAATAAATATTTTTTTTAAAATATTTTTTCTCAAAGAGTTTGAACACATTTTTGTATTTTCAAACAAAAATATGTATTTTCTCCAAAAAAATAAAAAATAAAAACTATTTAATTTAAATCGAATTTGTTCGTACGTCCGTAACAATAAGCTTTCCGCAGAGAGCGACCGCTTGAGGATCTCAGAAGCTACCTAGAATATCATCATGGTTTCAGTGCGGAACTATAAATATTTCGCATGTGCATAACAGATTCTAATTCGTTGGATTAAATTTTTTATAGCTGAAATTAATTTTAAAAAAAATACCTTTTTAAAAAAAAAATACATATTCCGCAAACACCTGTTTTTAAGATAAAAACACATGTTTTTAAAACAAAAAAAATGTTTTGCATATATTAAAAAACAATCTGTTCCTCATAGGAGCCGGACTGCTAGCATACAAGTGTGAACGAGTTCCGAGACCATTCAAGTTTTATTTTAGTGTCGAGCTGTAATTTCTAGGCGTAGCATTTGATGGACTTCCATTGCCCTATGACCAAGAAGCCCCAAGTTGACCAAGGCGTAGGTTTTTTCGTTTTCTTTTACCCTCTTTGTGGAGAAATTTTATTTTAGTAGGTAAGTGCGTTTAAAATTTACATATAAAGTCAATAAATATAATATACGTAGATCAAAAAATTAATTCTATTTTATATTAATTTGCACTTTTAGCTTATGTGTATTGTATTTATTAGCTTGAATTAAGTTTTAAATTTACTCATCTATCAAAATAAAATTAAAAAAAAAAAAAGACATAGTATGTACACATCTCCATATATCCACTCGGGGCTATAGATTGTACAAATCAGTCAAAATATGTTTATAAATTGGAAAGTCCAGCAATCACCATTATAATATTCAACATAACGAAATGAAACACTTATTTGGAAAATTCCTAGTAATATCACAAGTTGCAAGATTGCACGTGTTCCAATTCCTATATAAAAGGAGGCTTCAACCATGGCATTCCTCACCACCCCAAAGCTTCCAACTATTTGCTCTAATTAAAAATTCATTTGAGTGAATAACATTAATTCTTCTCATTTCTTGATTAGTTTTTGTTCCATTCCAATCTCAATATGGCTTTGGCTGCTTCTTTCTCATCCTCTTCATCTTCTTCCTTGTTGATGAATTCTGTTGAGGGCACTAATAATCGCTTTCAAACACGAATTAGGGGCCCACCGAACATGCTGTCCATGAAGAAAAATATTACAATTAAGTGTGGGAAATCAGGACAGTATTTAAGCACACCTGAAAAAGATTCCAAAGCTGAAATCATTGATTTTGATAAATCAAAGGTTGGTGTTAAGGGTCTAGTTGATGCTGGCCTCAAGAAACTCCCTTCCATTTTCATCCATGAAAGTATCATAGAGGAGAACAAGAAATCTCAGAAACCCCATCAACCCAACAAACACCAAGTTCCAATCATTGACCTTGGGGTTGATGGTGCTACTAATGATCCGGCGTTTCGTGCTGAGATCATCAACAAACTTCGCGATGCATGCGAGAAATGGGGTTTCTTTCAGATTGTGAACCATGGAATTCCTTCTCACGTCATGGAGAAAGCAATAGAATCAACCACAAAGTTCCACGAGCAAGATCCTGAGATCAAGAAGCAATTCTATAGTAGAGATACTTCGAGGAGAGTTATCTTCAACAGCAATTTCTTTCTGTATAACACATCAGCAGCCACATGGAAAGATACTTTTCTATGCAAAATGGCTCCTGTTCAACCTGGCTGGGAGGAACTTCCAGAGATGCTGAGTGTGATGGAAGAGTACGGGGAAAACCTACAAAGAGTAGGGTATACTTTATATGAATTGCTTTCTGAGTCTTTGGGACTTGACAAAAACTACATGCGAGACATGGGATGCGCTGAGGGCCTCTACATTAAGGGACATTATTCGCCACCATGCCCCGAACCTGAATTGACTTTAGGCTCCGTCACTCACACAGACTTCGGTTTCCTTACCCTTATCCTCCAGAACGAGATTGAAGGACTTCAAGTCCTTTACGACAATGAATATGTCGATGTTCCTCATGTTCCTGAATCCTTAACTATTAACTTGGGAGATATGTTTCAGATTTGCTCGAATGATAGGTACAAAAGTGTTTATCATAGAGCTGTGGCTAAAAACGCTGGTCCCAGAATTAACGTGGCAAGCTTCATAAGGCCAAGCTATGGTGAAGGGTTTACCTCTAAGAAATTTGGGCCCATCAAGGAGTTGATATCGGAAGAGAATCCACAAGTATACAGGGAAATGACAATGGATGAGTACATTGCTTACTACACTTCCAAAGGCCTTGATGGATATGCCGCATTGCCCCATTTCAAGGTCGAAAATCAATAAGCAAGCTCCAATACAATAATACAAAAGAAGATTTCATATGAAGTTTAATTATTTATTCTTTGCTTGTTTTACCCAAAATATGGTGATGTTTCTAGTATACTTTCTAGCCTTTTTAGTCCCTCCGAATGTATTTATGAATAATTTCTGGTGATATTGTTAGTCATAAATAATTTCTGATCTATGAATACTTATACGAAACACGCCTTTTTTAGTTCTTTCCTCAAATTCCACTTTCTATCATTGAATTGACTAGTAAGAAGTGGAGTAACAACTTGTTTTAGAAATATATATGATGGTAAACAAATGGTTTTGACGATTACAATTTATTCTCGATATATTGTATACTTTCTTCGTTTTTTAATAAAAGTTCTTCTTAAATAGTTTAGTATAAATTAATAAATGGGAGACAAGAGACAATTTTAATCTTATATCTTTAAATAATTTAGTTTATTATAAAAAATCAAACCCTCTAGTTTCTCTCTATAATAAGAGCAAAGTTAGAAAAACAACAATAAAAATACACATATTTGGAGAAAATGTGAGGCTAAAAAGATCTCTATTAGAAAATGAAGAGAGTAATCCCCCATTCTCATTTAATTGTCGTTTAAGAGATCTATAGGTATCCAAATTAATTGTCGTTTAAAGCTCTTCTATTAGTTAACAATTTATTCTAATTATACTCTCGACATTTCTTTTATTTGCGGCCTCTGACATCCTTATTTTTTCCTTTCTTTTCTTATGCTATAGAAGTGAGAGATGGGTATTATTGAAACTTTGGTGAAAATGACAAGTTTCTTAATTTTCTAAAATTGTCTAAAAAGTCTTATATTTAGGAATTGAGGGAGTAATATTTATGGCGTTCCATGGGCATAGCTCAACTGGTAAAATCAATACAAGTAGAGTGATGTTACTAGTTTTTCCTTCATTCACATGGTGAGGGTTCGATTTATATCAAATGTAAAAAACGGCCCCTTATTAATTATTGTTGTACATACAATCTCTGGTGACTCTCAACTCATCCCATGATTTAACTTATCCACTAACTCTATTAGACATTTAGGATTGTTACTCAATCCGTTTTTTCTTTTAATATTTATGGCACGAAACCTGCAAGAGGCACACAAAAAAAGGGTGAAAGTCCTCTTTCCTCATTCCTATCCCCATCCTTATCCCCAACCAATCAGAATTTACTATATAAACAATTTTTTTCAATTATATATACACAGGGTGAATTGTGATTGGTTTTGGACAGTGATGGAGATAGGAACGGGGACAAAGGATTTTTTGCCCAAAAAAACACTCTATTCTAAATTCTTAAATTATGGTGACGCGGGGCATCAAGGGAAAACGACATATATATCAACTTGCTCGTGATAAGAAAAATGTTGTAGGGATATTTTGACATTTTCTGTCCAACTAATAAAAAATTTATATTTATTTAATTTTAATTAAAATATATATAATCTAAAAAAAATCGTAGAAAGAAAAATATGAGCATGCAAGAATCATATATTAGCGGGATAGGGCATCAAGACAAGAATTCGGGACTAATTTTTTTTCCCAACAAAATATGTTTTATTAACACTAATGCACCATTAACCTCCCTAATTGATAAACGTAAGATAATAATATGGATACAATTAATCCCCCCAACAACACCCCTCAACAAGCAATGTACGTAACATGTAGCATGAGAAAATTAATAAATACACAAAATTAAATGTAAGCATTCCAGACACGTAAACACGAAAAGTTTTGAGTATCACATGCAGAACAACTGTTTGTTCCACATATGCAGAACAACTGTTTGTTCAAGGTTGAGATTTAATAAATATATTTCTATTTATTTCATAGACATAAAATTATGATAAGTATAATAAATTATTTATTAAAAAATAATAACTTAAAAGAAATTGAGCAATTTTAAGAGAATATTACTTCTGATGACATGGACACGTTTAAAATTTTATATAATATGTACCAAATAATTAAAAAGAATCTTATTTTGTATATATTCCAACCTGACAAAATAAAATTTCTCCAAATAAATGATGACTCGATAGCCCGTCATTCTCAAAAGCAAAAAAGTAATCAAACCAAAGTGTACATTCAATATAAGAATAGAACCTGTGTTTTTTAATGGAAGAAAAACAAAACACGATTATATAAAGTAATTTTTAATAATCAAGTACGAGGAAGAGAATGAAGACGTAAGAATCTTCTACCTTATTTAGTGTTACATGTATTGTCTCAATAATAAGAAATTGAATGCATTAAATTTGTTAATTATAACTTCAAAAAATAGTGAAAGTTGTGAAAAAAATAAATACGTTACAATTATCTGGAACAGAGAATTAATATTTTTGCCACTAAGACTTTTTTTTTTTTTTTTTTTGCTAAATAAGAAATTATCCATTAATCATAAAATAGCTGAAGCTATTACAATCAAAAGATAAAAAGAAAATACAATAAAATAAAAGTTATACAATGGTGGAGATCACCATGATAATAGATAAAAGTCCACACCCCGGATTAGGTAAACATTGCAAACAGTAGAAAAAATAAATACATAATAAAATTCTTCACAACATCTTCTCCAAAATCCTTGAACAGCAGTAGCAAACTCAGTTCCAACACCTTTCTTATAAATCAACAATCTACGAGATCAAGGGCGTATCAACCGTCCCATAGATTGTCTCAGAAAGATGAAGAAAACTGAGGAAGGGCCCAGAACAACTCCGGGTTTAGAGGAAAACTCCAAATCTGAAAGGATCTGAAATAGATCTTGCATCTGAGTCTTGAATTTTGAATTACAATACCTTGAAAACAAATACTTCGAAAAATTGTCGACATTACCCTCAAAGTAAACCTCGTGCAAATCTCTCTCTTCTCCTTCTCTCTAAAGTCCAAATCACAACTATTCAAAATTATTTTTAGTTTGAGAATTTTGTTTCAATATAAAAATATTTTAAACTTAAAATAAAAAAATAGTATTTCATTCGTCCTAAAATAAATTTTTTTTTTTCAAAATGAATGTCCATACAATTCATCGTTACAATTAAATAATTAAGTCTACCATTGAAATAACTTAAACTAGAATTCTCTCTCTGAAATCTTCTCGACTAAGAAGACTTCCTCTCCCTCTCAAATCCCTTTTGGACTATTCCCAAATGTGAATATTGAGTTTTTTTTCTCTAGGATATGCAAATATTCTCAAGATAATAACATCTAGTACAATTTACATAGGATACAATCAGAATCTTCCAATTTTTTTGAGGATTATGGGAGCAACCAGTGTTTCTCTCCAACTGAACTAAAGTATTGTACTGGGATTCCTTAAATCCCTAGGTTTCTCACGACGCAGACCTTATTATAAACGCAATTCTTCCCTAAATTCAATTCATACCATTATCGAAAATAAAATTGTCTCTAGTTTTTCTATTTTTTCATCAGCAAAAAGATCTAATGGCGAACGTGACAGACATTGTTTCGTGCATGAAAACCTTCACCCTCAAGGGGGCTGAAAAACAAACCACTGTTTTTGACAAAGCTGATGTACAAGGCGGGTTAACCGGTGCTATGGCATCGCTGGTAGGAAGATTTATTCGCACCAATGATCATCTACCACCCTATTTCACTGTCGTGCTTAACCGCTCTTGGAAGAGCAAAGTTAGTTACCAAAAGCTAGCCAAAAATACTTACCGTTTTCCTCCCCAATGAGAACGATGTTAACCGTGTGTTGGATAATGGGTCGTGGTATTTCGATAACGTTCTCCTCGTTACGAAACTGATCAAACCCAACACTATCATCACCGATGATCTTTTCGTCAAATGCCCTTTCTGGATACAGCTTTTCTTCCCTACTGATGTTCTGTTAACAGCAGATATGGGTGTCAAAATCGTACAAACTCTGGATAATTTCTCAATTATGGAATTAAATGTTATAGAATAAGGCAAATGGTTTTACCGATTCCTGACTGATGTGAACGTCATTGAGCCGCTTTGCCACGTATTCCAAGGCGAAGCGCCTGATATTGGTTGTTTTACAGGTTGCTACATGTACGAGAGGCTTCCCGAATTTTGCAACCAATGCGGAAAATTTGATCACGTTCCAATAACCTGTCCAGAATTACCAAACGGAGTTAAGCCGCTGATCGCGAAAAATTTGAATTTGATGTAACGCTTAAGGCATTGAGACTACACAATGCTAAATCGCTTCACACTGCAAAAATTCACAAAAAAATTACCAATTTTGGCTACTTATGAAACAACCCTTGTCCCGTATGAGGGAAAAACTGGAAATTTTGAGGAACCGAATTGTGTGGAGGTTGGACAGGTTGTGGGGGAGGCCGAAAGGTTGTGTAAGGGGAAGAAGAAGGCTGAGGAAGAGCAACCGGTCCAGGGAATCGGTGAAGCATCAATTATGCTTTGGTGATGGAGAGAAGCTCATGGTAGCGGAGCGCAGGTCGGGGGGTCAGAGCTGTGGAACGGGTTGGGTCTCCGGTACTCATCAACACACCGGCTGGAAGTAAGGACAAAAGAAGAGTAGCAGCTGAAGGGGGACCGGAAACTCTCCAGCGTCCAAAAAGCAAAGACATGACCGGAGATAACCCACCTGGCGGAGGCGCGGTGGAGAGACTGTCACCGATCGCGGGTCTTGAAACAAAGATGCAAGGAATGCGGGGGTTTCTTTAGGTCTTTTCGAGACCAAAGTTGGGCCAGAAAAAATAAAATTTGGGCCGAGACAATCTTCTGCGGACATATTACTTGTACCGGGTGAAGAATCTATGTTCAAAGTGATTGGGCCGGTTGCAGATGTGCTGACCAAAGCCTGGGAAGCAAAGGTTCTGGACCTGCCGTTAAATAGGGTAAGGTGGAGATCGTTAAACGACCCCACCAGGAGCCATGAGTTACCTATATTGGAATTGTCGAGGAATTAATAACTCTAAGACAATTCAAGAGTTAGTGCGCTTATGTCAAGTGCACAATCTAACTATAGTTTTTATCAGAAACAAAGTCGTTGGCTTGTTCAATGGACTTTGTTCGTAGTAAGTTAGGATTTTCTTGTCATTTTCTTGTAAGCCGTATTGGCCTTGGTGGTGGTTTATGTTTGTTTTGAAATTTATCAATAAAGTTGAATATTTTATCTTACTCTATCGGTCATATTAATTCCTGTTTAACATCTCATGATGATACACTCAAGTGGCGCTTTACTGGTTTATTTGGCAACCCAAAAGTTTCTATGCGAACTCATTCATGGACATTCTAAAAAGACTACACTCATTAAATTCGTTACCTTGGCTTTGCATTGGGGACTTTAATGAAATTTTAAATCACAATGAAAAAACTGATTTTTCCCAAGAAGTCAAAAGAAAATAAATAACTTTCGTGAAGCACTCTCTGAATGCGGATTAGGTGATCTGGGCTATGTTGGGAGCCCATATACTTGGTGTAATTTTTTAGATAATGTGGATTACGTTTTTGTTAGACTGGATAGGGGACTAGCTAACTTATCTTGGCAAAGTCTTTTTTCAATTATGACAATTCAGCACTTAGCCACTAAAGATAGTGACCACCTTCCTATTTTACTTGGCATACCTCCCGAAAAGAAAAGGCAAAAGAGAAATAGTAAAAAATCTAGACCACTCCGTTTTGAACCTCTTTGGTTCAAATAACCTGGATTTCTTGAATATGCAAGTCTTATATGGGCTTTCCCCACGGAGACAACTGCGGAAGGCCATAGTATAGCTCTCTCAAACTTTAGAGATGATCTTCTAGAATAGAGCACCTGAATTATAGGGGATCTGGAAAAAAAAAAGTAGAAATAAAACAAAAAGAGCTTTAAATAATTTAGAAAATTCGAGGCCTCCCCCAATATTCTCTCTCACAGGAGCTTGAAATTTTAAAAGATCTGGAAAAAGTCCAGGATCTCCAAGAATGTTATTGGAAAGCTCGAAGTAGAGCAACTTGGCTAGCTGAGGGCGATCGAAATACGGCCCATTTCCACAATAAGCTTCACAAAGGAAATAAAAGAATTACATGTATGAAATTGTGGACTCTGATGGAAACATCCAAAATGAGGAAGACGACATTGAAAAAGTAGCCATTAATTTCTTTGAGAAGTTGTTCACAGCGAATCCTGGTCGAGCACCTCATTTACTCACTAATAAGCTAAGTATTCACGAGATTGATGGCTTAGAGCGACCTTTCACTAGAAATGCAATAATAAGCGCTCTTAAAAAAATGCACAAACCACCAGGCCCAGACGGGATGCATGTCCTCTTTCTCCAGAAACTATGACATATTTTGGGCGAGTCGGTACAAGTTCATTCTTGGGGTGCTGAACAATGGGGATAGTATATCAACTATCAATTCAACGCACTTTGCTCTCTTCCCAAAGATTAAGAAACCTATCTCCATGACACATTTTCGGCCAAGTCTATGCAATGTTATATATGAGCTCATTTAAAAAAAAATAACGAATAGAATAAACTATAGCACGTGGCCTTTTTTTCATACCCATCAGCTCTGAAGGTATGAAATTACACCATTTTCAATATACAAACTTTGCTCAAAAAAGATGTTTTTCCTTATTGCCTCCTGCCATCCTGGAAGGCGGCTAAGAGGTTTCTACTCCCTTCTCATATATTGCGTGGCATATATGGTGCAATCGGAATATGATTGTTTTTTACGAGAAACAACAAATGCCTGAAGCAGTAGCCAATCTCGCTCCAACCTATGTCTGCCGAGTATAATAGCATTTTTTTTCATCTTTAGGCTCGCATGAAGGCCGCCGGCCTCTACCAAATGCTGAACATATAAAATATATACTAAAAGAGAAGACAAAAATGTTTTCACCAGGGGATGTGGAAAAGCTCATCAAAGGTCCTAAAGAGCAAGCTAGCTATAGATGGCAGGCTCTTGACGAAGGTTTCTTTAAGCTCAATGTTGATGGAGTCTGGTATAGACACTTTGGAGAAATGGGATTCATCATCAGAAACCATGAAGGGAAATTCGTAGCAGGGGGCTGAAAAGTATATCCCCAACTCCACCAGCCCTGAATACGCTGAAGCAAAAGCTATGCTATAAGGACTTTGTTTTACTATGAATCAAGGATATCAGTCGTTGCTTATCGAAAGTGACTGTCAAACATTGGTAAATCAGGTCCATCAAGTCACTACAAAAAAAAAAGGGTTTTAGTGATGACAATTTTCGTCACGAAAAGTCACAAAATTCGTCACGAAAGACCTTTCGTGACGAAAATGCAGTCGGGAAAGGTTTGTCCTGGAAGCCCTGTCGGTAAAGTGTTTTCGTGACGAATTTTGATATTTCGTCACTAAAGGCCTTTAGTGACGACAAAATGCCGTCAAGAAAAGTGATAATCCCTGAAAAAAATTTCGTCACTAAAGGTCTTCAGTGACGAAATAATGTCGTCACCAAAATTTTTTCTAAAAATCCAAAAAATCAAAGCCATGTGGAGCCGCGTCGGAGCCGAGCCGAGTCACTTTTCACACACCGGAGTCGAGCCGCTCCCAAGCCGAGCCAAGCCCCCTACAATAATGTTGAATAAAGTCTCCACATTATCAAGGAGTTGGGAGTTGAACTCAAGACCTCCCACATGTTTGTCATGTGGTTGCCCGCTGAGCTACGGTAGTCATTTGTTACTTATTGTTCATATTATATTTATTATAATGGAGTTTTGTATTTTGAACTTTTACTTATTTTAATTTCTCTTCGTGTTTTGATTTCATTTTGTTTATGAATTAAATTAAAATTAATACATTTTTATCAATGTATTTGTGTATTAAATTTTTATCAAAATATGAATAAAATTATTCTAGTTGGATACTATTTTTTAGTAATACTTTTAATATAAAGACTAAACAAATATAAAAATTAAAATTATATTGTAAATTAAAGCATACTTATATACGTATATTTATAAAAAAAAAATTATTTTAAGACGAAACTTTTCGTGACAAAATCATTTTTCGTCACGTAAAAGATTTGACCTTTCAGTGATCGAAATACTTTTCGTCACGAAAAGTTATACCTATCGTAACGAAAAAGTGTTCTTCGTCACGAAAGGTCGACCTTTCATGACAAAGCAATTGCTTTTCGTGACGAACTCTGTATTTCGTCACGAAAGATATACTTTTCGTGACGAAGTCATTTTTCGTCACGAAATGTCCACTTTTCGTGACGAAAAATGACTTCGTCACGAAAAGTTCGTCCTAACAGGTACTTTTTTTTGTAGTGAGTAGAAAAATATTTGTCACCATTAGAACATATTGTTAGCCAAATAAGAAATTTTATGGGGACTAGTATAGCTAATTTATCTTTTGCGCACAGATCATTTAACATTGTTGCTGATAGATTAGCCAATCATGCAATGAGGCTTAAAGCCTCTTTTCAATGGTTTGGAGAGCCACCGAGTTTTCTCCTACCAAATGTACCCCATGATACCGTTAAATGATATATAATGCATTTTTATTCAAAAAAAATAATAATTAATGTTCATTTCTTTTAAATTGGCGTATTCTCTTTTTAAACTCTCATAACTAGTCTCCTATGCTTAAGGATTCAAGTTCCGCTAACTTATGACCGCACCATATTACCTTTAATTAGTATGACATTATGGTAATTTCTTCATAATCAACTACTTTTTTCTTTAATTTCTATATAAGTCAAATGTGAGTATTCAATTTGTGACGGAGAGAATTAGAAAACGAGACATAAGTAGTTCCCCCTTAATAAACATGTGAGTAGCAATCTACCGTGTCTTTTTTTGGTTCACCCCGAGGGGTATCCGCTGTTCACCACTAACTTGGTGACTAATTCGGGCTCGCCTGCGGTTGACCCGTAGCATAACCGTTAGTAGGGAAGAGTCTGATTCATACTGCTATTTTACATGGAGCCCTACCACCGCGAAAAAATCCTACAAAAGTCAATATTTACCGTAGAAATCGAACACTCATCAACGATGAGGCATATAACAACTCCAACCAGTTACCGCAGAGCTCAGAGTTATCTACCATGTCTTTTGGCTACACCTCCACTGCCACATGCTCTCATTGTATTTTTGCTTGTGTTATTGGGAAAACATAAAGAAGGCTAGAATGAAATTTAAAATTATGATGAATTTTTTTCCTTCCAAAATATTGTGTCATTCTTTAGAGGTTCAAATTCATATGAATCATTATGCACTCTTATAATTTAATTCTTTTTTATTTGTTTTTTGATAAATATCTGTGAAAATTAACTTATGTATCTACGTCATCTCAAAATCAATTGATAGTAAATGACTTGAATCTTCCTTAAGTAAGCGATAAGATACAATAAATCTTATAATTTTTCCGAGCTAATATATTCCCTAGTTGATCTACTGTCTATTTGATCTTTTCCCGAGCTGATCTATTGTCGAGATAATCTGTTCCTGAGTTTTCTTGTGTAGTTTGGCCATTATGTATTTCCTTTGCAGATCTTGTAATACACTTTCTCCGGGAATTCGAGGGGAAGTCTTGACCTTTCCTTTTGATTTTTCACACTTGTTCTCATTTTGTATGTGTTTCCTTTGCAGATCTTGTAATACAATTTTCCACAAATCTACTGGGATATATAGCTTGGAGGAAGCGATCGCCTCCCACAATTTCCATTCAAATGATATTAGTGAAGGCAACAATCCTTAGCCCGGTGTGCTTCATAAAAAAAAAAAAGTTTTGGGGTTTTAGTTACCAATGATGAGCTTATTGTTAGATTTCTTTATGACTCTAGATTATTTAGTTGTAGGCTTTCGTACTGAAATCGCCATTTTTAATAGCTTTTCTATATATTTGGAACAATAATAAAAATTACAATATTTATATAATTTTATGAAAAATTGATTATATTTAGGCAAAAAAACTCTACCCCCTTTACATGCTCTTATTGTCTTTTTGATTGTGTTATTGGGAAAACATAAAGAAGGCTAGTATGAAATTTAAAATTATAATGAATTTTTTTCTTAAATTTTGTTTTTTTTTTTCCTTCCAAAATATTGTGTCATTCTTTAGAAGTTCAAATTCATCATAAATCTCCCCTAAAAAAATTCAGCATGAATCATTATGATCTCTTATAATTTTATTCATTTACTCATTATTTAATCTCATCGTGAACCCACACATTCAATCCTCTCTGGAGATTCGCTGAGATTTGGCATACAAATATTCATTGCAGCTGTACCATGTGATTCATCAAATTACAAGCAAAATTAAATATTTCGAAAATGACGACATTACTCTCATGGTCAACCTCGAGCAAATCTCTCTCTTCTCCTTCTCTCTAAAGTTCAAATCTCAAGTATTTAAAATTATTTTTAATTTAAAAATTTGTCTCAAAATATTTAAATATAAATTATTTATTCAGCGAAAAAAAATGGTGTTCGAGCTCCTATATAAAGGTTATGAATCTTCTAACCTCGTTTGGTGTTTCATTCTCTGTTTCCAATAATAAGAAATTGACATGTATTAATTTTTTAAATTAAAAATTATAACCTAACCGAAATAATGAAATCTGCAGTGAAAAAATAAATACGTGACAAACATCTATTTATGGGATAGAGAACGAGACACGGGAAATGAGATTTTTTTCCCTATATAAAGGGTTTTACACAAGCAGTCTAGACTAAGTAAAATTTCTTCATTTCTGGATTTCTCCATTACTTGAAATACAAGTAACGTAAAACATCCAAATTAAAATGGCTTTTTGTTCTGCTTCATCTTCCTTGTTGATGAATTCTTTCCAAGGCCTTAATCATCTTCAAACCATGAAGAAAAAGATGACAATTACGTGTGGAAAATCAGGACAGTATGTGAGTACACCTGAAAAACACTCCAAAGCTGAAATCATCGATTTCGATAAATCAAAGATTGGTGTTAAGGGTCTTGTAGATGCTGACCTAAAAAAACTCCCTTCGATTTTCATCCACGAAGGCATTAAGGAAGAGAACATGAAATCTCATGAGCCTAGCAAATATCAGGTTCCGATTATCGACCTCGGGATCGATGGTGCTACGAATGATCCCGAATTTCGTGCTGAGATCATCGACAAGCTTCGCGATGCATGCGAGAAATTGGGTTTCTTTCATATTGTGAATCATGGAATTCCTGATACCATCATGGAGAAAGTGATAGAAGCTACCATAAAGTTTCATGAACAAGACCCTGAGATCAAGAAGGAACTCTATAGCAGAGATACATCAAGAAGAGTCATCTTCAACAGCAATTTCTTTCTGTATAAGACATCAGCAGTTACATGGAAAGATACTTTTCTGTGCAAAATTGCACCTGTTGAACCTAGTTGGGAGGAACTGCCTGAGATTCTCACGTATTTCCTTCATTCTTTTAACATAAGCTGTTTAGATTTTAGAATATATAGCGAAAATTAAAGAAGCAAAAAAGAAGTTACTTTGTTAGTCAAAATATCAATATTATTCTTTTAAATAGAACTTATATACCACTAATTATATTTAAGAGAATAATATTTATATTTGTTTTTACGGATTACGTCTTAAACGATATGTCTAACCCTAGTTACCCATAAAAGTGAAAATATCATGTTGACGCTTTTTGTCTACCTTTTTATGGCAGTGTGATGGAAGAGTACGGGCAAAACATCCAAAGAGTGGGGCTTATCTTATATGAATTGCTTTCCGAGTCTTTGGGACTCCACAAGAATTACCTACGAGACATGGGTTGTTCGGAGGGTCTTTATATTAAAGGACATTATTCTCCACCTTGCCCAGAACCAGAGTTGACTTTGGGTTCAGTCACCCACACCGACTTCGGCTTCCTCACACTTATGTTACAAAATGAAATTGAAGGACTCCAAGTTCTTTACGACAATGAATATGTTGATGTTCCTCCGATTCCCGGAGCATTAACTATTAACTTGGGAGATATGTTTCCGGTATGATTTTTAAACTGCTTGTTAGGGTTTGGCCCTAGGCTCTTGAATAATGAATTAGTCATTGAATCATTAAATTATAACCTAAATCATACATGCGCGCCAATTTGATGATATTGTAGTAAATAAAGAGCTTAACTGAGTTTCATTTCTATGTAGATTTGCACAAACGACAGGTACAAAAGTGTTCATCACAGAGCTCTGGCTAAAGACGTTGGACCGAGAATTAACGCTGCAAGCTTCATAAGGCCTATCTATGGTGAAGGGTTTACCTCTCGACTATATGGACCTATCAAGGAGTTGATATCTGTCACGACCCGTAACCAGGGTCGATGACATGGCAGTGTCTCATTGGTCTAAAAGACACCAAAGCCTACAACAGAGTTACTAAAAAGAAATTCATTTATGATATTAATCCAAAAATAAGAGTTGAGCAGCAGAATTACTATGCGTGGAATAATACTAAATGTTACAATGGAAAATTGTTCAACATTGTTATAAATTAAATATTCTAAGTGAGAATGAAATAAAAGAATTTATCTAAATCTATAATCCAAACCGATTATGAATCACTCTTCATAAGTCCCATCCCAAGTATCATCATAAGAAGGCTCGGCCTCTGTATCATCTGCAAAACAAACAAACATAATGGACTTAGCTACAAGGCCCAGTAAGAATCTCACACCCTTGGGATGAAGTAACATATAAGACTCAAAATACGTTTCCCATTTCCCAAAATACCCCTTTTGAAAATACGCTTTTGACACGACACAAAACAAACCTCACGAGACTCACAACGTATGACAGAGCAAGACAGCAGGCAGCGAGCGTAATGCAATGTAACTGCACAGCCGCACTATGACCTTCCGGTCGACCACACCCTCAGATCCCGGCCAACCGGTGATAACCCGTGAAACACACAAATAGAAATGCATGCTCCGGTCGACTAGTACACAAACCGGACGACCAAGGGGACCGCGACTTACGAAAATCGAAAAAAATAAGTACAAAACTTGTACACAAGTGTACTATCTTGCACCAAGTCAATCCCAACCCAAAATACAGTTTAAAATGACTCAATACCAAGTATCAAATATGACCCAAACAAATGTTCGACTATACTTATCAAATCTGACACTCCATATCGGAATTCATGCCATGAGCATCCCATACTACTCATGCACTACAAACCAATAGTTATGCCAGACAATCGAGCATAAAACGAACAAGACCAAACAAGTGAAAATCAACAGTTAAGCTAAATAAATATACTCTTCACATCTAAGCATTTCATACAACCGAATCCACATCAAGCACGTCCCGCCGTATAATATCCTCAGTAACACAATTTGCTTAGACATTACGAACATAGTTATCGCTATGACACTACAATCCCACGTACAAGCTCAATTGTCTAATCAAACCCGTAATCACCGCTAACGAGTCCCCCCATGTAATAACCCACCGAGGAAGGGCCACACAGAATCCACACGTAAACCCAGCTGAATCTTTCCCCTACTGGAGGCCAAAAATAAAGAATACGTCCATTGTGTCATCGCCCACACATGAGCTCCACAATTTACTGTTAGCAGCCCTAACTTGTTTCTCCCCGCTAGGGTCCGGGTCCACATATCCACACAGAAATATCGCGAACACCAGGTTCTAGCGATATATAAATGGGACGTATCCTGCTACAGATCTTTCATAAACAAGAGCTCGAATGGGGTGACGACTCGGTCGACCAAAACCAGATAAACGACAACAACTAACCAAAGCAACGGAAAGACTACAATCATAGTATAGCAATTTAACACATGAAACAATTTATAAGCAACATTATCTAAAGAACATATGCAATGCAACACATCTATAACTTCATCCAATTTTGTATAAAAACATGTAAAAACAATTTATAATTGACAACCAAAGTTAAAGGTACTGAAATATGTAATTTAGAGTTTGAAAAGCAAGGGGGTAAGATCCTTACCTTGTTGAATTCATAAATTCAAGAAAAATAAAGCAGAAATTCGCAGCAGGAAGTCAGCCACGCTCAAACAGCAATATCTCTCGGCTCATAACTCGGAATGCATCCCCGTCAGCGCTCACTCGAAGGAAATTTTGATATCTTCGAATTGATATGCTGTGGGTCGAAAACGAAGGTCGATAGCCCTCTCAAACATCATGTCGAAGTTCTGGACAGATTATATACAATCGCAGAAAATCTGGTTCTGCCCTCCACTTCTGTACGGCGATTCTACCGTGTCTGTGCAGAAAATAAAATTCAAGAAACCAGCCATGTTCCCGGCGCAATATCTTCCAACTCCGAATTCGAAAAGTGAATCCGACTTCACGCCCTCGCAGCCTGCTTCGTCGTGATCAATTTACATATAAGGTTTGTCAAAATCCGATAAGGATTGCCCACTCAAAAATACTCTCAAAGTTGTTAGAAAAATCAAACTCTCAAAAAAAAAATCATTTTTCTTCTCTGATCTCAGGCTTGGAAGGCCGTTGCTTTTCTTTTGCTGCTTGGCACGAATTCCAAGAAATGAATTGATGCCTTTATCTCTTCCTTCAGTTTCTGATGATCCCCATTCCTATAACTCCCACGCCTTTCCGTTTTCTTCTTCTTTTGTTTTTTTTTTAATCCCCTGTAACCCACGAACCCCTCTACTTCTTTTTTTATTAAATTTTATTTATTATTCAATTCATTTAATTTCCATTCCAATTATTTATTTAGGTGAATAACAATTAAATCCCCCAACTACGATACGTGAGCGAAACACTCCCTCAATAAAACGTACACAAAAATAACACGTAACATGTTATAAAAATAATTTTACACGTAATCACATAAGCACACGAAATAAATTACGTCTACACAGTTACTCGCGAATAATAAATTACACGTCAAAAATCACCTACGCAAAAGTTACGGTTATCACAATATCCGAAGAAAATCCTCAAATTTATAGAGAAGTCACCATGGATGAGTATATAGCTTACTACACTTCACAAGGCCTTGATGGATATGCAGCACTCCGTCATTTCAAAGTGTTACCCAATTAAGCTGAGGGAATAAATATAGAAGAAGATATCTGGAGCTAAATAATTACTATTCTGCTGTTCTATCCATTCAAGATTTTAAATTTGCTTCCTTTTGCAGTTATGTTTTGGATTTGTGTGGCTTGGCTATACCTAAACAATAATGATTGAAAGATCAATGATATTGGCACCCTTTTAAAATTATTCAACTTCACTCTCTTTTCTTTTATAAATAAAAGGTTTATGATGTTTTTTGCTAACTTTTTTTTTAGAGTGTTTACGTTTTTGTTTTGGACTTATGGAGTTTGGGTTGTTTTATGCTCTTCAGTGATATTTATAATAATACAAAGAAAAGAGGAATAAGAGTGTAAGATGTTGGAATTAATTTTTCTGATTCACTGAAATATTACTGCTACTGTTTTATAACTATATCATAACAGAATAAATTAAACAGTGCAGAAAAATGGAACTGAGACTGCTGTTACTGTTTTACTGTTATATCAAAACTAAATAATAATAATAAAAATAGTGCAGAAAAAAACTTAGATTGGAAAAACAGTATACAACAATATATATACTGGACTGAAAAATATTACTGCTTTATATTTTACAGAAAATAATAAAACAGTAAAACCAAAAAATGAAACCTTAACCAGTTTGGATTAAAATCCAAGACGAGACAGCAGTAGTTCCGCTTCCCCTTAAGTTCAATATGTCCGGCATTTTCTCAGCTTTTGGCAGTCTTGAACACTGAACTCCCAAAGTACAACGCCCAACCCAACTGTTTCTTTGAAGTAGAAGAAATAGTACCTTCGAATGTGTTAACAGCAGAATTCTCAGAAAATGCTATGCAGAATGCAAGAAAACAAAAATGCAGAGGGTGAGAATAATTAAATTTCGGGTTGGTATTTCTGGCAGTGCAAAGGCTTGTAACTGCTGAGGTATAACTCAGCAATAAACCCATTGGCTGTTACAGTCAATATCATTATGCCTTAATTAATCTGACTATAACACAAGTTCAAGCTAATTTAGTATCCTTAGACCTTCCGTTTGCACCCCCTGCACGGGCGCACACGAGG
Source organism: Vinca minor (assembly GCA_026122235.1). Classification (NCBI taxonomy): domain Eukaryota; kingdom Viridiplantae; phylum Streptophyta; class Magnoliopsida; order Gentianales; family Apocynaceae; genus Vinca; species Vinca minor. The sequence goes on from JAOCZM010000026.1 coordinate 7,295,291, forward strand.
TTTTAACATGGGGCATAATACAAGTAACACAATTTAAACTCATGTGGTCCACTTTCCCTTATAAAGTGATTTCCACTTTCATGAGTTTCCCATGTGGGATGTGGTAAAACCCATTTACAACATTTCATCCACCCCACTTTATACCAATTTATCATTCACACCATTAATTTGTTTTCTCACATGTTATACATCATCGCGAAGCTTGCGCAACCCATTTCGTGATAATCTCAATAACATTCAAAACAGGGTGGTGCAACATATAATAATATTGGCTAAAAAATGTCCACACGACACTTTAATTACACTTTAATTCCTTTAGAAAACTAATTTATCCAACAATCCCCCACATGAATGAAAAATCTTTTAAAAAATGCACATGAAATGCAATGCAAGAGTTCGGCGAGAATTCGTTGCATCGGGATAGGTAGTTGTTAGCTTTGAACCTTCCCTGGTGAAATACCATCGGATACACTTGCTAACCAGTAGACGCGATGCCTTGAACTGTTCAGCGTTTCGTGTGTATCAAGACAACGATAGTCACACAACGATTTCTCTCTACTGTTAATCGATTCTTTCATTGTTTTCCATTTCGGCACTGAAGTCATCTCATAGAAGTGGCTCATTCACATTCGATATAGGTGATCTCATATTTAGAAGTAGCATGTCATATTTCACGTAATACGTATAAGGATCATTGAAAACTTTCGTTTATCCTCCAATGGACAGGTCTATCACTCTTTCACCTTAGGAATGAGTTGGAAACTTTTTCTCGAGTGATTCGTTCGACTCCCCCCTCCCCACCCCACCCCACCCCCCACCCCACAATTCGGTTGTCTATTTGAACATGCAATTAGGCTTTACAATTCAGGTAGGGTTGCCATCATGAGTACTGGTAATCAATTTTACGGGTTTCAGCCTCATTCCCCTCGATGAAATCTCTACGAGATCTCTTTAGACCTTTTGTTAATGGGTCTGCTATATTTTCTTTGGATCTCACAAAGTCCAAAGCTATAACACCGGTTTTCAAAAGTTTCTTTACGAGAATTTATGTCTACGACGTATATGTCTTGACTTCCCATTATACACATTATTCTTTGCTCTACCAATAGTTGACATGCTATCACAATGTAAGCTAACTAGTGGCATTGATTTTGAAAACATTAGAACATCTTCCAAAAACCCACGTAACCATTCGGCCTCTTCATCTGCTAGATCCATAGCTATGAATTCCGTTCCCATAGTTGAGCATCCAATACAAGTTTGTTTGCATGATTTCCATGAAACCGCTGCACCCCTATTACAAAAATGTATCCGCTTGTGAATTTTATATTTTTGGATTCTGCTATTCAATTTGCATCAGTGTACCCTTCAAGTACAGCTGGATATCTAATATAAAATAATCCATAGTAAGCAGTGTACCTTATATAACTAAGTACTCTAACTAACGCTTTCCAGTGCTCGTAACTAGGATTACTTATATACCGCGCCAGTCTGTTGACTGACTTTGCAATATCTGGTCTAGTGCAGTCCATGAGATACATTAGACTGCCTATGATCCTAGAATATTCAAGTTGTCGCACACCTTCTCCACGATTCTTTTGAAGATTAGCACATACTTCCATAAGTGTTCTCGCAATTAAATCACTTCATTTATCAAATTTGTCTAATATTTTTTCAACATAATGACTTTGAGAAAGTGAATATCCATATGATGTTTTGGTAATCTTCATTCCCAGTATTACATCAGCATTTCCCATATCCTTCAAATCAAAGTTTTGCGACAACAATTTCTTGGTAAATTTAATGTTTTCTTTGTTACCAATAATTATCATGTCATTTACATAGAGACCGACTATTACATAATCGTCTTTGCTTTTTTTTCACGTAAACACATTTATCGCTCTGTTTATTTGAAAACTAATTGATAGCATTACACTATGAAATTTCTCATGTCATTGTTTAGGTGTTTGTTTTAATCCATACAGTGATTTTACAAGTCTACACACCTTGTTTTCTTGGCCTAGAACAACATACCCTTCAGGTTGTTCCATATATATTTCTTCTTCCAGTTCTCCGTTAAGAAAAGCTGTTTTCACATCCATTTTATGGATCTCCAAATCAAATAAGGCTGCAAAAGCAATAATTAGCCTAATCAACACCCTCAGTTTGTCTGTATCCTTCAATTACAAGTCTTGCCTTGTACTTGTCAATTGTACCATCAAGTCTCATATTTCTTTTAAAGATTCATTTGTGACCTAATGCTTTACAACCTGGTGGAAGTTCCACAAGTTCCATGTATGGTTTTGAAGAATTGAAGTTATTTTACTATCAATTGCTTCTTTCCATAAGTAATTGCTTCTCTATAAGTCAAATGATCATTTTCTAACATATAAGTTAGGAAATCTGGACCAAATGACTTTTCCCTTCTAGCTTTTTTACTACGTCTGGGTTCTTCAACTTCTTCTTGAAGTTCTTTTTCCACCACAATCCTCTCAACTTGATTGTTTTTAGGGACTAAGCTCGAATGCTTAATGTAAGGAAAAAATTCTTCAAAGAAGGAAGCATCCCTAGCCTCAATAATTGTATTTACGTGCATTTAAGAGTTATCTGATATATGCACTAAAAATCTATAAGCACTACTAACTTGTGCATATCCTATAAACACATAATCTACCGTTTTAGGTCTTATTCTCGTCTTCTTAGGGGGTGGAATTGGAACATTTGCTAGACATTCCCCGAACTTTTATGAACTTATAAGAATGTGTGTGACCTTTCCATAATTCATAAGGAGTTTTATCTAGTCTCTTATATGGTAGTCAGTTTAGGATGTGATTTGTGGAAAGCAAAGATTCCCCCCACAAATTCTGGGATGAGCCAGAACTTATTAGCATTGCATTCATCATCTCTTGAAGAGTTCCATTTTTGCGCTCTTCTATTCCATTTTGTTCTGGAGTATAGGGCGCAGTTGTTTGATGGATTATCCCATTTTCAGCACACAACCGTGCAAATGGAGATTCATATTCTCCACCCCTATCACTTCTTAGTCTTTTAATTTTCTTGTCAAGTTGATTTTCAACTTCAGCTTTATAATGGCTAAACATAGTTATTACTTCGTCTTTACTTCTCATTAAGTAAACATAGCAAAATCTTGTGCAATCGTCAATAAAAGTGATGAAGTAACTTTTACCGCCTCTTGATTGCGCACATATTTTAAATCACAAATCAAAGTGTGAATTAAGTCTAATGGTTCTAAACTTCTTTCAATTAAATGGAAAGAGGATTTAGCTAGCTTTGCCTCAATAAAAGTCTCGCACTTGTAATTTTTATCAATGTTAAATTTTGGAAGTAAGTTTAATGAAACTAACTTTTGTATACTTTTAATATTTGCATGACCTAGTCTATCATGCCATAAATTAAAAGACTCAACTTGTAATTTAACATCTTTATTAGCCTCTAGGGAAATTTTTGCAGCTGAGCTAGTGGAAGCCTCAGTTACATTAACGTCAATTAGCTCAGTACCTGGCAGTACTGTCAATACATTCATTTTAAATAAATTTCCAGCTAAATACATTTATCCCACAAAGGCACCACTCTTGGTAAAAATAAACTTGTTTGCTTCAAAGACAAGTCTAAAATCTTTGTTGTTCAACACTATTCCCGAAATAAGGTACTTCTGGATCTCTGGCACATGGTACACATCAGTCAGAGTCACCTCCTTTCCCGATGTCATTTTTAGGACAATAGTGCCATTTTCCTCTACTTTGGAGACCGCAAAATTCCTCATATAGCAGACTTCATCTTCAACAACTTGGTATGTCTTGAACATCCACTTATTCGTACAGATGTGACGAGTGTCCCCCGTATCAACAAACCACTCATTTTAGTTGCCTCCAACCAATTTTACCTCTGAAATGATAGATACCATATGCATGTCTTCTATTTCAGAGCCCAGTCTTCCATCTTCTGCCACATTAACTTGGCCAGCCTTCTGATTCCGGTTCTTGTTCCTAACACCAGGGTTTCTTTTGTTCTTGTTAGTTACTGTAACTCTATTACGGCAATCCTTAGCTTTGTGGTTAGGTTTACCATACACATAGCAGGTTCTTGTAAACTTGGAGTTTGAAACCTTTGACTCATTTGGACGCTTTCTCTTAGCGTTATTCCTTGAGTTGTCAATTTCAACTACATTAGCCTTAGCCACGGAGCTATTGGGCTTTTTACACATCTTCCGTGAGTCCTGTTCAATCCTCAGTTTCAACATCAGATCTTCCAGAGTCATTTCATTTTTCTTGTGTTTCAGGTAATGCTTGAAATCATCCCCAAAAGGAGGAAGCTTCTCAATCAATAACGCCACTTGTAAAGAGTTGTTTATATTTTACATAAAATAATAAAACAGTAAAGAAAAAAAATGAAACCTTAACCAGTTTTGATTAAAATCCTGGACGAGGCAGCAGTAGTTCCGATTCCCCTTAAGTTCAATATGTCCGGCATTTCTCAACTTCTGGCAGTCTTGAACACTGAACTCCAAGGTACAACGCCAACCCAACTGTTTTCTTTGAAGCTAAAGAAACAGTACCTTCGAATGTGATAACAGCAGAACTCTCAGAAAATGCTATATAGAATGCAAGAAAACAAAAATGTAGAGGGAGAGAATAATTGAATTTCGGGATGGTATTTATGACAGTGCAAAGGCTGTCTTTTATAGGCTCTCTCAAAGCCTTGTAACTGCTGAGGTATAACTCAGCAATAAACCCATTGGCTGTTACAGTCAATACCATTATGCCTTAATTAATATGACTGTTACAGACTCCAGAATTCATTGCCTGCTGTTACAACCACTGATATTGCTCTCAGATTTACCAAAATTTAAAATTCGAACCAGTAGCTGATCAGGTTGCGAGTTTTGGTCCGGCATAAATTCAAGCTAATTTGGTATATCCTCAGACATTTCGTTTGCAACTCCCCCACCTCCATTCCCTCTGCGCGTGCGCACACGAGGTTCAAACATGGGGCATAATACAAGTAACACAATTTAAACTCGTGTGGTCCACTTTTCCTTATAAAGTGATTTCCACTTCTATTAGTTTCCCATGTGGGATGTGGGTTTAAAACACATTTACCACATTTCATCCACCCCACTTCATACCAATTTATCATTAACACCATTAATTTGTTTTCTCACATATTATATATCATCGCGAAGTTTGCGCAACCCACTTCGTGATAATCTCAATAACATTCAAAATCGAGCGGTGTAACATATAATAATATTAGCTCAAAAATATCCGCACGATACTTTAACTACACTTTAATTCCTTTAGAAAACTAATTTCTCCAACATAAGAAACTAAAACCATGAGTCTATAACACTATGGAAGCTTTCTTTTAAGTCTTATACGTTCAGTTGAGATTTGTAAGAATGAACATCTACTAATTCCAGCAAAGTTAGAGAGGGTGAGGGAAAACCTCAACCCCTTTTTCCGATGCTTAAGTCAATTCAAATTATAAAGAGAGAAAGAACATAGCACAATAATCGAGAGTTTGGTAGATATTAGATATTAGCGAGTCTATATCGAGATTAGTATCTTCAATTGAGCCCTTCAATTTAGAAAAGAAATAATTGTCATTGTAATAATTGGTGTGTATCGATCTGCTCGACGTGTTGGAAGATGGGAGGTGATTACCTCTCTTCCTTCTAGTATAAATAAGGACGGTCCCCTGTCTCTTTTGTCACTTTTCACTTTTCAATTTTCACTTGAGTCTTTCTTCATTTTTGTTTTGGCTCTCTTTCTTTCCGTTCTTCGGCACCGACGACTACGAGCTTGTTTGATTTGAAGTTCTTTGTTCAATGAGTTGTTTTGGTTAATCTGACTACTTTGTCACTCACGGGCTTATCTGTTCCCGAGCCGATATGTTCCTTAGTTGATCTTTTCTCGAGCTAATCGATTTTTAAGTTTTCTTGCGTAAGTTTGGTTATTATGACGTCACTTTCCCCGGGAATTCGCAGGGCGAATATCGAGGAGTGTGAGGTGCTTGACCGTACACGATCCTAAATATTCAGGGCCTTAAATTTTTTTTTATATATGTTTCAGTTGTTTAAAAAAGAAAAAAGTGTATGTAATATTTTTGGATTTGGGCATCTCGGACTCAATAGTCAATATGTGGATTTATATTTTTTTTTCTTTTCAACATCATAATCAACTCCAACGATTCATCTTATTTATTTAATTATTTACTCATCCTTCCATGCCAATTTTATTTCCTCTTCTTTTCACTTAGCTACCAACCGCGACGGATCCACAGCCTTCTGACCCCACTCAAAAAAAAAAAATATATGATGTATTTTACTCCATTTAGATAATAAATGTATAAATGACCCCAGTGAATTATTGTATGTATCAAATGACCCCAGTGATTTTTTTAATTATATATGATATATTTTACTCTATTTAGATAATAAATGTATAAATAACCGCAATCAATTATTATGTATATTAAATGACCCCAGTAAAAAAATTTCCTGGATCCGTCACTGGCTACCACTAGTTAAATAACGTTAATTTCTTCTCCTTCTCCATATTCTAAATCTTTTTAGTGCATTTTGAAGAATAAAAATATGATACAATTGTAATATTTTTTTTGGTTATATTTTCATTAAAGTTCATGACTGGTGTGAGATTATTGTGCATTGGGTACAATCTTTTTTCCATTAAAATTTATTTTTGAGGTTATATAGGGCATTAACTTAAAGTTCGGTACATAGTGTCTAAAATGATGGAGACAGTCCTGCTCGTATAATGCTATTCCATTGACGATATGCGGGACCCTAGCTGGATGCTTGTACGTATTTACGAATTCACATGCTTGTAAAAACACTATATGCTTGTGATGTCTAGATCCTTACTTGTAATAAGGACACTAGATGGTTGTGGGGCCATACTTGTAATGAATGATTAAGAATTTACATGCTGTTGTAGCATCAGTTCTTTATCTTAATGGAAACTTATAAGGACACGAAGCACATGCTTATTAAGTTGAGGGACCAGTGAAGAAAGACAGGACGCGGAGCAGTCGTCCCCTAAACTGGTAAAAAATAGTTGTCACAATGAATAGATTTTGGAGGGTATAAGTTTATGTTTATTTTTACTATTTCATATTGCGCTAAAACGGTGATTACGTTGTTGGTATAAAACATCTTTGTTAAGAGGGTCAGGATGGACGAACGCAAGTGTCAGAGAAACACATCCTCCATCTAATCATGCAAAATAAAAATTAATCACTATTTAACATTATAAAACATCAAGCATTACAATGCAAAATCACAAATTAAAAATAAAATTTCCCTAAACACCAAAATATATATCAAGAAAATACAAAATTAAAATATAAAAAATTAGAAATTCAATAATAAAGTATAAAAACAAAACAATTTAGATGAACAGAAAAATTAGAATGTTATAAATAATTAAATGAATAAAGAAAAATCAACAATTAAAAACAAAATACAAAACACTCACATTCACAATAATTAGATTTATCAATATCGTATTTTTGTTTTTCCAATATGAAATCCATATGCTTCTCTTACACGTGAATCATGTGCTTTTAAGTTTTGTATTTTTTTTTTTTTTTTTTACTTTAATCATGTGCTTAATAATGATAGCGAACCTTTTCTTATTAAAATCCAATCAAATTGGTTCTTGAATGGCTGCTGGCGTTATCGCCAGAGCTACACCAAATCAAATAATTTTAAAATGACGACCCTACCCTCCTGGTGAACCTCATGTAAATCTATATCTTCCTTCTCTCTAAAGTCCAAATAACAAGTATTCAAGATGATTTTTACTTCAAGAATTTTTGTCCGGAAAAATGAAAACATAAATTGTTTGTAAAATTATTTTAAATTTTAAATAAAAAAATTATACTCTTACCGTTTCAAATTGAATGTTCATTTTTTATTTTAATTTATTTATTAAATGAATCTCCATTTTCTTCAAATAAATATATTATCTTTTTTAACTCTTATAATTAACTCTCTATATTTAAGTTTGCAAGTTTTAACCAACATAGGATTGATTTTTAAATTTTTAATTATTTTTTCAAAATCTATCCATTCTAAATCTGTCTCAAATTTTTTGGGACGAATGAACTATTACGTCTCTAAAATCAAATTTTGACCCGAATTTTTTTGGAATTACTTCATTTCCCACTCAAATTATTTCAAAACTTCTAATTTAGGAAACGATTTTTTTTTAAAGTGCGTCATTTCCGTCTCAAATCCTTTCAAAATTTCTAATTTAGGGGCATAGACTTATTATCCCAATAGTGATGCTTTCATATAGTGAAGCATCCTCTTTTTTAACTCTTACGACTGAACCTTTATATTTAAGGATGCAAGTTTAACTAATTTAGGATTGATGTTTAAATTTTTAATTATTTTTTCAAAATCTATCCATTCTAAATCCGTCTCAAACTTTTTGGGACAAATAAACTTTTACGTCTCTAAAATTACATTTTGACACGAAATTTTTTAGAATTGCGTAATTTCCGTCTCAAATCATTTCAAAACTTCTAATTTAGGACACGAATTTTTTGGAAGTGCGTCATTTCCGTCTCAAATCCTTTCAAAACTTATAATTTAGGGACGTAGATTTATTATCCCAATAGCGATGCTTTCATATAGTGAAGCAGGTCATTAGTCTTCATAGTGCTCATTTGTGAGCATGAAGACCAAATGTTGTTGGATACGAATGGGCCCATTTGGTATGGCTCTTCATTATCATCTAGACTTCAAGCTTATAGATTAACCATATATCAACTCAATTACTTTCGATTGAGATTTGTGCAACATGAAGTTCCTTCCTTAGTCCTTAGTAATGACAGTTGAGTTATTATTCACTCAATCTTTTCAACTAAACAACCACTAACTTTTATCTTCATCTATGTAATCACAATAAAATTTAGGGTAACATGCATTAAATGAAGACAAACTATTTTCACATTTTATATGTTGGACCAAAACATTTATTCTTCCGCTTTTTGGCCATCAAAAAATTTACGGACAACGAATTTTGAGCTCCGACGTAATGTTCGGCAATTTTTTTTGAAAAAACCACTCAAGTGCTGGCAACGTGAAGGACATTTTGACCAAAAGAAATTTGATATCCATTGCTGCCGCTATCTCACTAGAAATCTTGACCACCACCACTCAATCCATCCCCCTCTCCCATCAGCCACACCACCCTCCTTCCCTTCGCCATCTCCCCCTCCTCTTCTCTCAAGCAACACCGATTCATCATCAATTTTTCTAATTCAACACCAATTCATTGAAACAAACAGTTGCAGTTGTATATCTAATGAGAGATTTGGTATATTTTGAAGGAAATGTGATTTTGATGGCCGGAAATTATGTCGGAGTTCAAAATTTGTTGCTTGTAAAATTTTGATGGCCAAAATACGTAAGAATAATTATTTTGGTCCAACATATGAAATGTAAAAATAGTTTATACTCATTTGGTGTATATTACCCTAAAATTTAACCTAATGTAAATTGGAAAATGGAATTAGAAATGTCAGAAGGAAGTACATTTATATAACTACCCGTTGAATAGTTGACTTCCACACATGCATGTATGTAAGTTTGATAAAATCTTCAGTCTAAATTTCGGATAGAAATCCTCTGTCCCTATTTGATGTCTTCTTTCAAGTCCTACCAATAAGAAAATGACATACAGTAATACTCTAAAAAAGAATAACCTCCTTATAATAATAAAAAATTATGGTCCCAATTCGGAACCAGTTATAAATAAGAATAAACTATATATTATAATATTTCATATTTTTTTAAGGACCATCCTTAAGAAATTTACCTCCATATAGTAATAAAATAACGTTAAATTTTAAATATATTTATATATTCATATAAAATATTCATAATTATTTAAATATGTTACATTAAACTTAAGATGATATGGATTTTTTATTGTCTTGGATATTGCTGGTTGCGACAAATTAAGCTTATGAGTATATTCTAACCATTTTGCATGATCTTTTTGCTTCCAATTGGGATTGGTTTCTTTCATTTTGCGCAACTCAATACGAATACTTTCAGTAATTTGAATTCGTTTATTTGTAGGTGTAATGACTTGCTTGAAATAGAAAATGTATGATTTGAAATGATAATGAAATTTATAATTATGCTAGCATTTATATATGTATAATAAAAAGAAAATAAACGAAAATACATTTCAAAGATACAACATAAATAAGTGAATATTTTAAATGTATAAATGATGTACATACATTTTTTTTACATTTCCTAGATACTGAAGTACATGAATGAATCTTCTAAATCTAATATATACAGTACACACAATAGACATGCATGATATACGTACATTTGTTTTTTTAAAACTCATGAGAATCATCTATATCTTTTAAATTCATGTTTTTAAAATATGAAGGGACACGCTTCCAAGTGTCCTATAGTGTACATTAGTTATTTTTTAAAATTAATAATTTTTATATGTAAGCCTCTATTTAAGAATAACCTCCCTATAGTAATATTTTTCTCCAGTCCCGAGAGTATTACTGTATAGAAGTTTTATTGTATATTAAATTTTTAATTAAAAAATTATAACCTAAAAGAAATAGTGGAACCCACGAAAAAAAATATATACGTGGCAAATATCTATTCGTGTGGACACAGATTAGGGACAGACGATATTTTGCCCTAAATTTCTACGAGTTGAATAGTCGACTTTCACCCGTATACATGTATGTTTGATAAAATCTTCACTCTAAAATTTCACTTAATTGACCAAATGCTAATTAATTATAGATTGGATCTCTTCATAAATACTTGGTGAACTTTTTGTATTAACAAAGTAACGACAAACGACCCTCTCCTTGAATAATCTCACAACTTTGGTCAATAAAAATAGTAGTACATTTGAATAGAAACCATCTTTGACCAAGAAAAGTACTATTGGATATTCTAGTTCAAGTACCTTTGAGACACCACGGCTCCTATGCTGAATAAGGCTAAATTCCGTACGTGCGGGACAAGCTGTCAGTCATTGGATTTTGTACTTTTTTATCCAGCAGCTGTATCAAAATAGGGATATTTTAGGGATAAAGTTTGAGCTATTTTTTCTCTTTCTTACTTTTATCTGGGAGAAGATATTTTTGGCGGGAAAACGAATTTTTAAAAAACATGTGTTCTCTGACAGAGAACATCAATTCTTGTTCAACCGCAACTTTTCTCTCTCCTCGGTAATCCAATCGATGTGACGGTTGCGTGTTACTTTTTGTTATGATTATTATCATTTATTTGTAAAATTACATATGTACCCTTTCATTAATTTTTATTATTATTTTTTAAATCAGCCGCAACTTTTCTCTCTCCAGATCTGTACCGTTCAAAATCTAATCTGACGGATAGGATTGTTCCGCCGCCGCACGTACGAAATTTAGGCTATTTCGCACAGGAGCCGGACTGCCTTTGAGAAGCCACTTGATGGTGTTGACAATTCTGGCTTGACCAAACTTTGTGTACAAGCTTTGTTCCTTCTCTATGTATGAAAGGCATCGAGTATACGGCCTTTTGGGTCTTTTTTTTTTTTTTTTTCTCTTCTCTATGTAGGTAAGGATTTTTGTCTAAATTATACGTGTATTTTCTAATATATAACTTTTTTATTATTAATAAAATGCATTAATATCATTTAATAATATCATTGAGTATATGTGGTAGAAGAAAATTTGGTGGGTCTCCAAACCAATGAGTAGAGACTTGAAACCTCATTGCGTAATTGGCTAACCTATCAGCAGTAATGTTACAAGATCTGTGCGCAAATGATAAATTAGATATACTAGTCCCCAATAAATTTTTTATTTGGCTAACAATGTGTCATAGTGGGGACAAATCCTCTTCTATTTGATGGACCTAATTTACCAGTATTTGACAATCATTTTCGATAATTAGCGGTTGGTATCCTTGATTCAAAGCAAATCGAAGTCCTTCCAGGAGAGCCTTGGCTTCAGTTTACTCAGGGTTGGGGGAGTTGGGGACAAACTTTGCAACCCCTACTACAAATTTTCCTCCATGGTTTCTAATGATGATTCTCATTCCTTCGGAGTTTTCATACCATGCTTCGTCGACATTTAGTTTAAGGAAACCTTCATTAGGACTCTTCCATTTAAAGCTAGGTTGCTCCTTAAGGCTTTGGGGAACTTTTCTGTATCATTTGGTGAAAATATTTTTGTCTTCCCTTTCAGCATATATTTGATCTGGACAACATTTGGTAGAGGCTGACGGCCTCCAAGTGAGCCTAAAGATGAAGAAAAAAATGCTATTGTACTCATCAACATGGATTAGAGCGAGATTGGCTACTTCTTCAGGCATCTGCCGTTTCTTATATAAAAAAAACAGCTATATTCTGATTGCACCAGATACGCAACGCAATATAAGAGAAGGGAGTAGAAACCTCTTCTCTGGCGGTCAGAATAGGAAAGAGGCAATAAGGAAATATGTATTTTTTTAGCAAAGTTTGCACATCGAAACTGGTACAAATCTATACCTCTAGAGCTGATAGGAATGAAAAAAGGGCATGTGCTGTAGTTTCAATATCTTCATGACAGATAGGGCATTGTGGCTTTATGAAATTCACCCTGTTTGTCCATCATACTTAGTGTAAGACCAAATGAGCGAAGCATAATTGTAGATTTGACTTTCAGTGTACACAATATTAAATTTAATTTTCACACATCTAAATCATATTCATATTTAATACCATAATGTTATATCTCGTACATAGAAGTGTGACTGGTGAATCTAACCACATCTATTATCAATTAATTTGCAATCAGCTATGTAAAATAGACATTCAAAATGAAATTTCTCACTTCTTCAAATTTGAATCATTGATTATTGATCCAACATAATTAGTAAAACTATAGCTTGTCTTTTTTCTTTTCTAAATAGTAAAATCATAGCTTTTCCTTTCATTCGTTATGCGAAAACAATAAACCGTTAAAGTAAATATTTATCAAATAGAAAAAAAAACTAAAGTAAAATAAACTTTGTTTTTTTTTGCTAAATAAAAGTAAAATAAACTTTACAATCCTCTCCCTTCCCCAATTCTCCTTCCCTTCAACTCAAACAAAACAAAAGTAATACAAAAAAATATACCCCCAATTTCAAAACAGGAGACAAGTGTTATGTATATAAATATTTTCGTTTTTATTTTTCTGTAGTAAAATTTTATTTTAGCTTTTTTTTGTCCCTAAATTATTTTTGAACTACTAATTTTGTCAAATTAGTACAAAATCGGTGGTTTCCTTCAGCTTTTGATAATGTGTTCTACTCATGTTGCTAGTTTAAGAACATAAATTAACAAAAATACTCCGAAAGAAATATACAGAACAACACCTTATGAAAAGTGACAAAAAAACACTAATTTGATAAAATTAATAATTTGAAAAATATTTTAGGAATAGAAAGAAAGTAAAATAAAAAATTATTGACAGAAAAAAAAACGAAAATAATTTATGTATATAGATAGTGTTTTTCTCTTTAAACAAATTAGGTTTTTCCCTTAGAAAAAAAAGATTGTGTTTATCCGGGAAAAAAAATACTTTATGAAAACTCCTTATTTGACCAGAGAAAAAAAAAAGCTTTTTTTCCTGGAAACAACATAGTACTCCTCCCTCCCAACTCTATAAAAAGGTCCTCCTCAATTAGCCTCCTTAATTATTTGTCTAAAGAAATAAAGAAATAGAAAAGGAAATAAAAGTCTTATTTCCCTTTCTCTCTCTCTCTCTCTCTCTTCCTCTTTCCTTCAACATCAAAGCTCAAACTCTTACAATAATGGCAGCAGCAGCAGTGACTACAGCAAACTACATTTCAAAATTTTCAGAACCAAAATTCTTGAAATCTACTACTTCTATATCGTTAGTCTCACCTCTTCTTACAAGACAATTTCCTCGTATTTCCACAAAGGTAATTTCATTCTAGTATGCAAATTGCGACTCTGTATCTTCTATTACATTTTTCACTACATTATTTTAGTATACTAATGAAATTGCTCTAAATGGAGTAATTTTACTAGACTAATTATATTGTTTCATGTGTAATTATTACTCTATAATTTCATAATATAAATCATTTAATACATTTAATGAAAAATTAAAGAAGAAAAAAATAAGTTACTTTTAAATAGAATTTAGTGGTATACATATCATATTTTAATGAGACTAATATTGATATTTTGACTCTTTACTTTTTAGTTATATTAATTTTGGCTGCATATTTCTAAACTACTTATATTATGGAAGGGAGGTAGGAGTGTAACAGACGATCTACTAGAAGTTCCGAAATCGCTAATTGTTGTTCAGATTTCAGAAGCTCTTTAATTGGTTCTGAATCTAAGAATTGAATTTGATTTTTTCAGAAATACACAATTTCTTGCACACTTTCTATGAACGGTTGTGAAGGTGATCCAAGAGCTCCGATAGGAACCATTGAAACGAGAACATTTTCGCCGGTTTCTAATCCGGCATTGGCCGTTGACCGGCTGACCTCGGTGGTTTTTGACCTGAAATACAACCCTCCGGCGGCTGATTCCGGCGTCATCCGACTTGAGGTAAGACCGTTGAAAACCGAGAGCCACTTTAGTTGGTTGGTTGGTTAATTGTTTATTGCTTGCTCGCTCCAATCTGAGCTCAGAATGGAACATTTTTCTATGATGCAGTGCCATAAACTTTCACTCAAATTGCTTTTTTTTTTTGGTTAAAAAAAGATTCATTAATGCAAAAATTCTTTAAATTGATTTTTTTATTGAAAAACCTTTTTATTGGTTTTGTGATGGTGAATTATGGGTAGAAATTTGAATATTCAATTTCAAATTGTGAGAGTATTTTTATTTTTTGTTTTCATAAAGCAAGATACTCTCTTCGTTCCATAATATAAGTCGTTTAGAGAATGTAACGAAAATTAAAGAAGCAAAAAATAAGTTTTTTTTTTATTTAAAATATCAATTTTACTCTTTTAATTAGGACTTGTATACTACTAATTCTATTTAAGAGAGTAATATTGATATTTTAACTAAAGAAGTACCTTGTTTTTTTTGTTTTCTTAATTTTCGTTATATTTCCTAAACGACTTATATATTGAATGGAGTTAGTACTTCTTTTGGATTATTAAAATGAGAAACTAATATTGCTTGTGGTTAAACAATTATTGACGTTGTTATTTTATTTGGAAAAAAAAAATAGGTCCCAATTCTGCAAAAGATCGAAGCACTTGATTGGCTACATTCCCAAAGCAGTAACAATTCATTGCCTCGCTGTTTCTTCTCATCAAGAAATGAAGCAATTGAGGGCAATAATGAGATTTCACAGACCACTTCACCAAAGCTTGATTTGGTCAGTGTGGCAGGGATTGGCTCTGCTGTTTTCTTTCGCCAAATCCATCCGTTTTCATTTGATGATTGGTCTGCAATTAAGAGGTACCACTTCCACAATTATACCTTTGATTTATTACTACTTGGCATGTTACTTCCAAATTGAAAATGTGATATTTAGCCAATATACAAAGGGGCACCACATTAGTACACTTAATTTTGGATGGTCTCAATTTATATAAATGAACTAAACTATGAGTCAAGACACTCGACCACTATAAAACTAATACTGGAAAAGAATTCAATCTTGAAATGTTGCAATGGTCTGCAATGGACACATAAGTTATGTGCTCTGTGGAACAAGAAGAACTAACACAAGCTTTGAAAGCCTTTCTTTGACTCCTTAATGCTAAATTTGTAATTCCTTGGTGTCCATTTGAAGGTTTCTATCCAAGAAGTGTCCTCTAATTCGTGCTTATGGCGCTATCCGGTTTGACTCGAGGGCTGTTGTAGCATCTGAATGGAAGGCTTTTGGTTCATTTTATTTCATGGTTCCTCAGGTGAATATCTGCTTGCTTTCTATTCTTTTATTCGATTAAGTTTTTATTCGTATTTCGCGAGGTCATTAAACTTATGATGTTTATTTTCTAGATTGAATTTGATGAGCTGAAAGGAAGTTCAGTGATTGCTGCAACCATTGCATGGGACAATGCTGTTTCATGGTCATATGCTAAAGCAGTTTCCGCACTTCAAGCCACTCTCTTACAGGTGTCATCTGCTGTTGTAAAATCTCGAAAAGAAGTTCCTCGTACTTCTGCACTAAGCTGTACACATGTACCTAACAAAATGTCTTGGGGCCGAGCTGTTGATCGAGCTCTGCAGCTAATAAGGAGTGAAGACTCACAACTGATTAAGGTTTTAAATTCAACTATATGATTTACATTCCTCTGCTTTTTTGTTGGATCTTGTTTTACGTAATTTCTCAACCTAAATAGCGTATTCCGTTCTCTCGACAATACAGGTCGTTCTTGCACGTAGCAGCAAATTCGAGACCAAAATGGACATTGACCCTTTAACATGGCTGTCTTCTTTACAGGTACCAAATCAGTAAACATTTAGCTTTCTCAATCACTTGGTTACTAGAACTCTGTTGTTTGATATATGATGTAACGTATCTTTGCAGGTTGAAGGAGAAAATGCCTACCAATTTTGTCTTCAGCCACCTGAATCACCGGCCTTCATTGGAAACACAGTAAGTAGAATCTCCTTCATCTGGCTTAAAATAGGAAAATAAGTTAATAGTCGATTTGATGCAAGCATAGCTGTAATATCTGTTGTTAATATTCGAAATATTTGAATAAATAGCCAGAGCGATTATTCCACCGCAACCAGCTTAATGTTTCTAGTGAGGCCTTGGCTGCAACAAGACTTAGAGGTGCCTCAGATTCTCTAGATATTCAGATAGGAGAAGATTTACTTTCAAGGTTAGTTTTAACACTGATGACTTCGGTTACACTTTTATTACAAATTTTCACCTCTTTATTCCATATCTCCCTAATACCATATGCTTTCCAAATTCACTCATTATTCTCGTTTGTTTTGTAGCCCAAAAGACCACAGTGAGTTTGCTATTGTACGCACATGTGTCAAAGAGAAACTCGAGGCAAGTAACTTGAGTGACTATCGCTAGTAGCGGAATGCAAACTTTAAAATCGTAGTGTTACTATACAACTTCATCTTCCCTTAAAATTTGACATTTTTTGTTGTACATTGCAGGCTATTTGTTCAGATGTACAAATAAAACCGAAGAAGTCATTACGGAAACTCCCAAGAGTTCAGCATCTTTATGCTAAACTAGAAGGAAAGCTGCGGAGTGAAGACGATGAGGTAAATTGCCCCAAAATTTCTGGCATTTCCACGAGTTAATTACATATTACGAATGCATTCTTGTAGGTTGCTAATTTTCTTCAATTTTTCCAGTTTAAGGTTTTATCATCTCTACACCCAACTCCAGCCGTCTGTGGACTTCCTACAGAAGAAGCACGTCTTTTAATCGCACATACAGGTATGACCTACTGCCGCCTCATTTCTCACTATGTGTTATGACTTCATTTACTCTCTGCAATTGTCTGTTTTAATGTGATCTCATTTATTTACTTTTTTGTGTAGAAATGTTTGACCGAGGAATGTATGCTGGTCCTGTTGGTTATTTTGGAGGTGACGAGAGTGAATTTGCAGTTGGAATAAGATCAGCCTTGGTCGGAAAGGTATTTACGAGATCTCCTTCTCAGCTAGCATACTTTCTTTAACTATCCTTTGATCTTTTACCATAACACGCACTTTCATTTGCAATATAACTTTTTAAAAGTTCAAACTTAGAATGAAATATTAGGACAAAACATATGTACTTATGTCTAGCTAATACCGGATCCTGTCAATATAATATGGTTGATAAACTTGACTCCACAGGACCTTGGTGGTGCATTGGTCTATGCCGGAACTGGGATTGTGCACGGAAGTAACTCATATCTTGAATGGGATGAACTAGAGCTGAATACGTCACAGGTTTGTGCCTCGGACACTAATGCAGCATCGTACTATTATTACATCTACACGTTTATCATTGAAGAAACATATTAAATTTTCTTGCATTTCAGAGTAACTATTAGCGAAAAGGCTGACCTTTTTATCTCTCTTTTATGCAGTTTACCAAATTCGTGAAACTTGAGGAGCCCCGTTTGGCAACAATTGGATCAACAAGACGACGACTTGTACAGGTTAGCAACCTTCTATCTCCTTTCCCTCAATCCTTTTCCGCTATTTGAGGGACCGCTAGCGCACACACACACACACAAATTTTCACCAACCTTGAGAAATTTGTTTAATTTTCTGTCAAAAACTTCAATCATGGGAAGTAGCTAATAACATCCTAAAACTTCGAATGATCACAGATGATGTCCAAACAACACAAATGATTTGCATTTTAAGAGGCGAAAGGCGAATCCTCCGGCTTATTATAAGAGGAATATCGTTACAGCTTCAAGATTATAGGAAGACATTTATTCATATGGTTTATTATTTTCATTTTTATTGTATAGGATTAGCGTCTTCTACTAGGATGTCTACTCATTCCACATCTACAATATGTCCCATAACAAAGGGATATGTAGTTCCCAGTTTAGTGGAACAATTATGTATAGAGAATAGAAATAGCAATAAAAAGCTTAGCCTTTAAATATCGCATTTTTATCGACTTTAATTATCCCCATTGCTTACTGTGTTGATTAACTGGCAAGATACAAGGTACTCCCTCCATTCCAAAATATAAGACTCTTTAGACAATTTGAGAAAATTAAGGAAGTTGTCATTTTCACCTAAACTTCCAATATTACCCCACCTTCCCTCTCTCTCACTAATACATCATAAAGAAAAGAAAGTAAAATGTTGAGATTATAATTGAAATAAATTGTTGACAACTAATAAAAAAACCTTAAACGACAATTAATTTGGATACCTAGATATCTCCTTTAATAGGGAATGGAGGGAGTATCTCTTAAGTCTCGAGTTCGAGCTGTGTATGAAGAAGATTATACTATAAGTTTTCCTCTGCAAGTAGAGCGGATTGGATGAGTCGTTAATAGTAACAAAAAAAGCTTGTGACTTCACTTGGGGTGCTTCCTTTAAAGGTGCAGCATTCTCAAAAAAATCATTGCTAAACCATGAGGTGTGGTGTGGTGGTAGCTCGGCTCATTCCTTAACCATGAGGTCAGGAGTTTGATTCTTGCTTATGGGCATGGAGCGCCTTTCATGGCCAACCATTTACCTCTTCAGAAAGTCCTTGTGACGAGGGGGATTTAGTCACTACTATCAGCGGTGGACGCCCTCGGTATAACCAAAAAGAAAAAAGAATCTCATTGCTATATATTTCAACACTTTTCCTTCGAAAATAATAATAATAATAATAATACCGGCGTTTAGATATTTTTTGCCTGACTAATTAGGTTGAAATGTGGAGGCATTTTGACTAACGTAGCAAGAATTTCTACAAATATACAACAATCTTGCTATTGTGTGCTCGTGTTGGCTCATTACTATCGACTTTGATTTATTTATTTATTTACTTATTTATTTTTTAACCTGCAGCCGCTATTTGAAAGTATGCACGGAATATGTCACATACTCACATGAAATCTCTAGTTGATAATATATGAGTTAACTTATTTTATCGGTCCAACTGTGGTGCAGAACGCCAAAAATTCAGTATATACTGAAGCGAACATCTGTTGTGATTTTAAAAATATATGTTATGTAAGATATGTCTTACATTCCTTATGACATGTGTTTATCAGGAGAAAATGTCTATTGTATAGGGATGTAATACATATCTAAAAATATACAATACTTGTTGTGCGGTATTCAGTATATTGTGACACTCTTTTTATTCTACAATATAATCGTGCACCCATTTTACACCCATCAACTTTGATGTTATGCTAAAATTATTCAGCATAATCATGCTTTCAATACCATTGTTCATCTGCCTGCTTTGGCTATAGGGAGACATATGCTTTCAATGTGCAACGGGAGCTTTGCTTGCCCTTGAAAATCTATATTCGTTCGTGAATATTTATAATATGAACCATGTTCTACTGGATAATGTGGTTCAGTATCAACCACATCATTAAAGAATGTGGAAGAGAAACAATCATGTAATGATATGACTAATTATAGATCACAAAGATCCAATGTACCTGATTCATATTAAAAAATTTATCCCATGCTTGCAGCACTGGACTTCTGAATATGGTAAAATACTGAATTAGGTGGCTCAAATACTATATTGAGAAATTAGACTTGGGCCCTTACTCCGCCTAACAGTACATTAAGAGAGGTATGATTGCCAAATACTCGGGAAAAATGGAAGGTGGATCGATCTATTGATCCCGATTCCACCTTCCACTCACATTATGTTTTGGGCCCTGTATGTACGGTACATTAAGAGAGGGATGATTGACCAATACTCAGTCCATTATGGAAAAAGTTGGAAATAGACCGATCTATTAGTTCCGGTTTCACCTTACTCACATTAGTTTTTTAGGGCCTTGCGCATGTACAAATATGTATAATGTGAGTGAGATGTGAGACCAAGATGAATAGGTTAGGTCCACCCAACCTTCTCGTCAACTCTTGATGAATAAATTTAAACCAAACTAGTCTACATGGTATAAATTATGGATAATTCTGTCGTGAACCTAGTTCAATTGACCTTGTGTTATAGAATTCTCCATATCATTACAGTATAAGAAGACAGACAATTTACAAATCAGAGAAATTATCAATCTTTATCCTGAAATTTTTTAGACCATACATGTGCATGGACACATAAACTAAGTCCATAAGTGAAATTTCCATAAAATTTTAAGTATAAGAAGACAGACAATTTACAAATCAGAGAAATCATCAATCTTTATCCTGAAACTTTTTAGACCATACATGTGCATGCACACATAAACTGAGTCCATAAGTGAAATTTCCATAAAATTATAAGCATAAGAAGACAGACAATTTACAAAACAGAGAAATCATCAATCTTTATCCTGAAATTTTTTAGACCATACATGTGTGCATGGACATAAACTGAGTCCATAAGTGAAATTTCCATAAAATTATAAAATAACTCAACATCGATCAAATAATATCTGAAAGTGACAATGAATTATTAAAGAATGGTCCAATAATGCAATGCCCTGAACATGTTACAAGCAAGCAAAAACAATGGCTTCAAGCATTATTGGCAAATAAATAATGCATTGAATGGTCCAATAATGCAATGCCCTGATCATGTTATAAGCAAGCAAAAACAATGCAAATAAATATGTCAGAATGCACTACAGCGACGTTTGACATATGTCGTATGTCGTAATAAGGCATAAAAATGTCAACATATGAAGACAAGTTAGTTGAGCTGAGCCAAGTCAGAGCCAGACCCTATACAAGCCAAGCCCACGCCGAGCCGGATTCGGAGTTGAAGCCTAGACAAGATTAGTCGCCGAGTCCACCCACCTTTGAATAAGTTAGAATAAACTTTCTCCCTACTCAATGGGATGAGAATTGAACCCCGCGACCTCCCGCTGCGCTAACTGATCCTTCGTTATTTTTTTGTTCCTCCTATTATATTTATTATAATGGATTTTTTTGATTTTGTACCTTTACTTATTTTAATTTCTCTTTGTGTTTTGATTTATTTATTTTTCATGAATCAAATTAAAATTAATACACTCTCATTAAATTTTGAATACTTAAATTTCTTTATTCTACATGATATAAATGTCTCTTGAAGAGTTGCAATAGTAACCATTTACAACAACGTTTAATGTAATAGTCGCTAACTAACATTAAAATGTCGTATGAACATCTTTATTACAACCGTAGGTAGAAATGTCGTTAAAAAATAGCGACATTTGTATGAAATGCCACATTATCTAACTATATAATATATAAATGTCGTTATATGAGTCGCAAAAAGAAAAAAATTATACAGCATTTGATGTAAATGTCGCTAACGAAAATTAAAATGTTGATTTGAATAATAATTATTATAACCATCACTATGAAACGTTGTATAAAATTCAATTATGGCGATGTTTGTCTGAAAATGTCACAATGTCCAACGACATAGCATATAAATGTCGTTATATGAGTCGCGAAAGTAATGTCGCTAAACAACAACATTTAATGTAAATGTCGCTAAATAACCTCAAAATGTCGTTATGAACAACAATTGCTATAACCGTTGTTATGAAACGTCGTAAAAAATCTAGACATAGCGACGCTTGAAAAAAATTGTTGCTTTAACTTACTCTGTTCGATTTTAAGCGACGTTTGAAAAAAAATATTGGTACAACACGACACGATAGGGTGTTTTTGTCGTAGTGATGGCAGGTAGCTAGAGCAGGTGCTCTAAATAGTACTCCCTCTGTCCCAAATTATCTATCCACTTTGACAAATGCACGGGTATTAAGGTTTTGGTGATTTTGATGGTAAAATATAAGTAAAGGTCTATGATACCCCTAATTAATTTTATTAATCTCATTTAAAAAATTTGTTTTGCTCTCTCCTTCTTCTCACACAACATCCCACCATCTCTTAAATACGTGTTGGAAAGTGATAATTTTAATTAACTGAGAGCATTTAATGAGGAGTTGGAAGAAGGGTAAAATTGGAAAAAATTTCATTAATACATACTTTATTTAGAAAGTGAACAGTTAATTTGGGACAAACAAAAATAGAAATGTGGACAGTTAATTTGGGATGGAGGGAGTAATAACTTAATTGTTATGCACATATGCCTCCATTGTTGAGTGCTCACTCCATTCCTAAATATAATACTTTGATTATATATTGCGAAAAATTAAGAAAGTAAAAAATGAAGATGTTTTTGTAATTAAAATATCAATATTACTATCTTAAATATGACTTTTATACCATTAATTATATTTAAGAGAATAATATTGATATTTTAATTACAAAAATATTTTTATTTTTATTTTTTTCAATTTTCACAACATGTAATGATAGTGTTATATTTAGGAATAGAGGTACTATAAGATTTGGCCAATATCATTCAGATCTGATACATTTCCTGCCTCCATATGGTGATGAATGATAAATTATATGCTTAACGATTCGGCTATATGCTTTTAGAAATATTTGGATAGAGTGGAAGGAGAGGAGAATATAGACTCAAAAGTTTTCACTATAGTAAGTTATCGTAACTTAGTTGGTCACACTTACGACTAATTAGAATTTGTTCAGGGTAAATTTTGCATGTTCAAAAAATTTTGGGAGCATTTATGTCGTTAATTTGTAGGATTCTCTACCTAGCAGGCAATAGTGATTATTAAATCCCAATCAAATTAGTCTGTTCAAATACCTCAGATACTGATCACTAAAATTTTATTTTTACATTATCTAGTATATTACTTATAATATAACATTATTAAAAAAAATATTAGAACATTTTTTAACTGAGAAAAAATAAACGGGACTAATCATAGTTTTTTTTTTTTTTTTTTGAAAAAGACTAATCATAGTTAATGTAATACAATTTAATTGTATGTTAGATAATGTATTAGAAAGTACTAGAAGATTCAAAACCTAAAGTATGAGCAAGAAATGTAGTACTTGGAAGGTGTCATCTTTTAGATCGTTTTAGTGTTGAGGAGTATTCTATCAACACTGTAATAAATTAACATGAATTGCTAAATCGTTTGAAGATAATTGTTTCGAAAAAAAACGAGGGATATTTAGTTTGCTCATATTGCGACTAAAATGGTCCCTGGAGTCCGAACATATCACCAGATTAATTGCTCCATGAGCCCAACAGTAGTCATAAATGATGCTGGAAATGGAAATGGCAAAAAATGATTTTTTTTTTAATTTTAAATTATTTATTTATTTTTTGGACCTCACCAGAGGAGGGAGCCCAAGTAGGGCGGATAGAAGGCCAGGGCAGTCCAGTTGCTCTAAAGAAGGAAAAATATAAAGTGTCTCACACAAAGAGAACCGAAGAATTGGAAATTAAATCATGCCCCATTGTGTGAGGGGAATATAAGTGCCTCACAGATGAGGTTAATTAGAAGACCGGTTGCCCCAATAGGGGAATATAAGTGCCTCACACAAAGAGAATCGAAGAATTGAAAATTAAATCATGCCCCTTTGTGTGAGGAGGGTATCGATGGATAGGCCATAGCTCCACAGGGCTATGGACTTTGTGATGCAAAAAATGAATTCAAGAAGATGCAAACATTAATCGTGATATCTATAATATCGCTGCATATTTTCTTTTTTGACACCTTCTCTTTATTTGTTTTAAAAATCATCTTCTCTCTATTAATTTATTTTTTTGTCTCTAAATTATTGGTCACATACCCGACACATGTTTAACTGTGCTGAAAACCACCACAAAAATAGTAAAATTTATTTCCACCCACACGTAAATACTATGATGATATAATTAGCTAAAAAAATAGTTAAGTGCCCAAAATAGAAATACGTAACTAATTATTTACTCTTGAGGTTAATCCCAAATTATAATTTTTTTTTCTTCTATCAGTGCAGCTAATAACAAATGATAAATTCAAAAGTGTCCATCACAGGGTGCTTGCAAACAAGACAGGCCCAAGAATATCAGTAGCAAGCTTCATAGGATTTTCTTCAAGATTATATGAGCCCGTTAAGGAATTATTATTTGAAGAAAATCCCCCAATATATAGGGGAACCACTCTTGAGGCTTACACAAAATACTTTATTTCCAAATCCATGGACGGTGATGCTGCATTATCACATTTGAAGTTGTGAAAAATATATATAGTATGTAATTGGATTGAACTTTTATTTAAATATATAGTATGTATTTAAATAAAAGATGTATTCGGGCGAATCCGACTAATCCAACGAAATATGGCAAAAAATCTTCTGTCCCCATCCATGTCTTCAGCCAATCACAATTCACTCTGTGTATATATAATTGGAAAAAAATGTTTATATAGTAAATTTTAATTGGTTAGAGACAGAGGATTTTCACCCCGAAATATGATGTAGACTAATCTACTATTCATGACATCATGAAAGCTGCGGTAAATCGAACTCTTAACCTTGTCATAAGCAAGCCCCCTAGGGGCTAGAAGCGGAGTCATCTAAACGAGGACACTCTTTATTGTATGTACATCTTGACTTAA
This sequence comes from Vinca minor, assembly GCA_026122235.1. Lineage (NCBI taxonomy): Eukaryota > Viridiplantae > Streptophyta > Magnoliopsida > Gentianales > Apocynaceae > Vinca > Vinca minor. Next base: position 7,320,432 of record JAOCZM010000026.1, read on the forward strand.
TAAAGATAGATTTCGTGAATGCGTCTAAGTCAGGATTGCAACACTATCTTTTATCTTTTATCTGTATAGGTATTCAGACATTTCACTATGAATTTAGTTGGAATCTTAATGACACTTTGCTAGACTTACTAACATGCGATACATTATTGTTTTTTCTGCATTTGACAGAATTTGAGAATTTGAACTTTTTGCAAACATGTTGGAGACAAAACTCCATTTTAGGTCCAAGCCCATAAAAAACACAGAAATTTGTTTAAAGAACTGTATAATTCTCTTGGGCATTATGGTTTAGAATCTGGGCTGATCTCTTCGTTAAACTCCGGATATCATCACTAGAGTCCCACCTTCAATAGTTTTGTTTTTTTTAAATCAGAATTCTATGTTACTATTTACTTTTATTTTTATTTTTAATTTGGAACTCTATGTTACAAGTGCAAGGGAAAGAAATTGAAATTTCCAACAAGAATAAAACCCAAAATTTATAATTTAATCACGAAAGCTATATCATCTTTTATTTTGAAGGCTTAAATTTTTTGAATAATTATATTAGATTTTTTTTCACATTCATGTACTTCTAACTCAGTTAGTCACACTTATCACCCTTCATGACTTGCTCAGTATAAAATTGCGAGTTTGAAACATATCAATAGCAACTATATTTATCAGATCCATTAAGAATTTAAGATGTAGTTTTCAACTTTAGGAAAGAGATTCAAAAGGTTGGTCAGCAACAGAGGTGGAAAGAAAAGAAAATTAGATATAATTTAAAACAGTTTGTTGTCTTTTAGGACTTTTGATGAATCCCCTCTACATTTGGTTTTTCTGCCATCTGCAAATTTCAATTGAACACACTTGTTTTGACAAGAACTTCAACCTTCTTTGGTAACATCAAACACCTAAAACAAAGAATTAGCTAAGGTTAGCAAAGCTGTCTTATTATTTGAAGAGATACCAAAATAGTAGGTCAAGGCCAGCTTCTCTTAAATATCATAAATAAGAAACTGTCATATTTTCTTAAATAAAATTTTCACTTCATCTTGAATTTCTCATTATCTGTCTCATTATTTAAAAGGAAAAAAAAACGTGTAGCTGGCCCTCACAAATAATACTATAAAAAAATTTGATCATACGCGACTAATTTTAAAGAGTGACGATCTTCTCATGGGTTTGTTACTCATGTAAATCTTAATGTGGTCATAGCTTATATACACTCATCCTGACGTTTGAGAAGATATTCTCCTCCTTGTAAACTTTTTTTTACGACATGCGTCTAGGATCTCGAAGGAACAACAATGCACATCATAATCTTACTTGTACAGGACATTTAAATTTTAACATAAATATTAATTTGAACATCCGATATTCCATTAAGTGCCCTCATACTTTACCCTTGTGCTATGCACATGGGGCAATATCAATATTTTTCACTTAAAGGAAGTTGTATCAATATCATTGAAGTTCTAGGTATGCTTTCTACGTTTCTCAATTGATGTAATAATCCATCAATATTTTATTTAAATATCATAAGGTTAGAATTAATGTGCGGGCCAATTCTTGAATTGCCTTCAAAATGGTCCAACCTTTTTTTTTTTTAAGCCCGTCTGGGCAATTGCCCCATTAAAAGGAGAGAGAAATATCTTACAGGAGAAGGAGAAAGCTTTAGAAAGGGAGACATATTAAGCTTGCCCCATGTATGAGGAGGGTGTCAAACTCGAAACCTCTCGATCACGAGTCGAATCTTACCCCACTGGGCTGCGGCCTCTTTGACATGGTCCAACCTTATCAGGCTGATATTTTAGTTTTCCAACAAGAGAGGTGTTTATATTCTACAATCTTGTTTCTTTCTACTTTATATCATTTTCAGTGTATCACCTTTTACTTTTCTTGCCTTCTAACTTCTAACTACTTATTCTAGCTCTTTTCTTTTGTGGAATATTGAGTGTTTGAAACCTTTATCTACTTATCAAAATTTATCCCTCTAAATCTATAATATATTCCTTCTTGGTTATAATTAGTTGAAACGATAAAATTAAATCATTTGGGAAAGTATATTAAGATGTAACTGCATAAATTATAACGCGTAAAAAATTTATTTGTTCCTTACTTTCTATATATTGCTCAATGCAACACTCGATTTGGATGTTGCAATAACAACAATAACATAACATATTAAATCACTAATAACTTAGTATATACAGAATATTTAGCAATAAATATAAAAATAGTTGCTCCCAAAATACCACTGAAACACATGGATTGAAGACTGATAGTGGCGGAGCCAGCCATTTGTCATAGGGGGCGAATTTCTTACTGAAAATTTTTAGGGGGGTGAAATACAACATTTATAAGAAAATATCACCCCAAAAAAAATTCCTATAGAAAATTCGTCGTTTCTGAAAATTCACGAAGCTCCGCCAGTGAAGACTAACATAACATTTGACAATGAATGCATAAAGTAACTGCTCACAGAATATCACTAAAATATTAATCCCCTATACAATAGATAATATCAAAATTGAAATAGTAGTTGCTCCCAAAGTACTACTAAAACAATCTATTTAGATTATGCTTTTACAAAAAAATTTGCAAGGGATAATATCAAAATTTAGTATTATGTGCATGTAATCTAGTCAATGTTACTTTTGCTATAATAAAAAAAGGGAGTTAACAAAAAGAATCGCAAACTTTTTTCATTTGAAATCAAGAAAACTGCAGATCTATTTTTCAATGATGATCATTGGACACTTTCTTTTGTGATTTGTCCCAATTTTCTCGATTTTGTGACTTTTTAGATGACTGCAATCTCTAATTTGTTATTTCCTAAAAAAACTTAACATTTTTCCTGCTCGTGATGATCACAAAGATAAAATAAAAAAGTATAGGTTTATCTTCCATAGTAGTATTAACAAATTATTGACTACATCGACTTTCGTGAGATTTTTTCAAGTAGTCAAGCTCCGTGTATAAGAGCAGTATGTGTCAGACCCACCCTCTCCGCTAACTGTCACACTACGGGTCAATCACATGTTGAACCCGAATTAATCAACACGAAACGATGAACACCAGTTATCCCTTGGCGTGAACCCAGTGGCGGAGTCAGGAATTAAGTTTAGGGGGGCCGTAGTAGAATAAAATGTATATTATATAAAGATACTTGAAATACAAAAAATCAATACATTAGCTAAAGTAATCCCAACCGGTGTTTCAAGAAGACAAAATCATATAATATAGAGTTTGAACAAAAAACCTACTTGACATGATCATATATACGTTACCTAAAGTAGTACTCGTCTATCTTTAATGGAAGCAAAATCATCTAATATAGAGTTTGAATAAAAAGTTTCGGCGATTTCTCTTTCAATGTAAACCACAAGACTATCACTCTAACCAAGGAAATTTTTTTAACCAAGATGATTGAAATCTTCTTGGATGCATGTCCTTTGAAAGCGGGTACTCAGTCAAATATGGTTGACGTGCCCCATGTTTATTTAGGCTCGAATGACTTCATCTCGCTTATTAACTGAATATTCCCATATTTGACGACAATCTACCGGATCCTTTGGCAAAGTGGTAGCATCAAAATCTTCAAGAATAAATTCTTCACGACTACTTGGATGATTTTTAGACTCAAGCCTTGGAGATTTAGAAGCATTAATTTCAACACTTGGACAATTGCCACCACAAGTATCACTAATTTTTCTTTAAAAGAAATCATCAATAGGCTTCATTTTACTCATCTTTCACAAATAACCTGAAAATTAACTAAACAAACTGAATATCGTACATTAAATATAACTATAAAGCGAATTATTCATTAATAATAAAATAAACCTTGACACAAATAAACAATGATTCAATCATTCACAGACAGCTTCAATCATTCATCAATCGTCAATGGCTTATGGCTGCTCACTGCTCAGCCTGCGTGCGTGACTGCTTTCTTTACAACAGCGCAAGAGAAGAGAGACGAAGAGTTGAAGACACATCGCAAACCTGAATATAGTGCGTGACTGCTTTTTTTGGGAGCCAGAGCCCAGTAGATTGAAGAAACTTCTAAATGGTAGGTAAATTTTGATTTGTAAATCGTCCGATCTTTTTTTTTTTCAAAAAAAATCTCTCTTATTCTAAACCGTTGGATGATATATATCTATTATATAAAAAAAATGAAAATTCTTAAGAGGCTACGCCACTGCGTGAACCAGTGTTGCAAAACTCGGCCTAGTCGGTAGTCGGCCGGTGGCCGCCTAGAAATCCAAAAAATGGGGCAAAAAATCGGGTCTTTGAAAAAAATTGGTCAAAAGTTCGACTAGCCGATCAAAAGTCCGATCTAGTCGGTCAAAATTCCGACGAGAAGACAAAGAGAGAGAAAAATGTACTGTTCTCGGAGAAGAATCGGTGGCGGTGGCGGTGACGGTGACGGTTGGGTCAGTGAAGTCTCGGAGAAGAAGAAGAAGAAGAATCGGTGGCGGTGGCGGGCTTCAACGGCGGGAGAAGAGGAAGGAGATAGCGGAAACAGAGAGAAGAGAAGAAGAAAAGAAAGAAAAAAAAAAAAAGGCGGCAGTGGTGGCTACTCGCCGGAGAAGGAGAAGAAGGGGAAGGGGCGCCGACTTCGGCTGAGGAGAAGAAGAAGAAAGATGAAATTTAGGGTTAGGGTTAGGGTTCTCTCAGGAGACATTATATACCCAGCACTAAAGGTGCAATTAAAGTATTAGCACATAAGATCCCATAAAAATAATTATGTTACAAACAAGTCCTAAATGACCTAAATTTAGAAATAAAATGTATTTAAAGTCCGAAATTACTTTTAAAAATTATATTTTACACCTCAAACTTTATATTTTATATTACAAACAAGTCCTAAATGACCTACTTTATATTTTTAATATTTAATTAGACCAAAAATATAAAAGAAAATATTTTCGAAAATGATTAAAATAAAATATATTTAATATTTAGGGTCGCCGACTACTCCCCGACTAGGCCGACTAGTCGCTAGTCCCTTGTCTGCCGACCGACTAGCGACTTTTGCAACACTGGCGTGAACCAAAAAAATTATTGACTACTTTTGATGTTAAAAAAGAAAACATAACAACAAAATCACTGGCCCTCCATGATATTGACATGGGCTAATCATGACTATGTAAAGAAGACTTGAAAGGCTTAATTGTGGGGCAAGTTCAAGAGCCATTTTCATTGTTCTCCACAAACAAATGCTTCCAAGATACAAACTTACAATGAAATGGTGGAGAAAATGGTTGATGATTTCTTCTTTGCTTTATTTATTTGTTTATTACTTCATGCATGCTTTGTCTATCATTTTTTAGTCTCTAGTGGATGCACGAGTGACATGATTAATGCCTTTGGCATTACCAAATGGGACAATTAGGGTGGAATCAGGTCTCACTATAATAAAATTTATTTTAGGCTACGAATTATTTCGTCATTAAATAATCATAATTTGTTGTTTGTTGTTTTTTGCGATAAAAAATATTACATCACCAACTTCGTGGGGTAAAATATGAGTATTTTGCTACGAAATCAAATATTGTGGTCGTAATTATATTATCCATGACAAATTTTATTACGTAGTAAATAATTATCTAATTTTACTATGAAATATGTCGTAGCCAATTGAAATAAAATTTTGTGGATAAAAAGACATTTCGTCGTCAGAAGTCTCTCACTATAACTCATTACATAAGTAATTAGCCATGAAATTATTTTGTTGCTAATAAATCATTGAAAATAAAAGGTAATCTTTTGGCGACAAAACATTTCATCATGGCCCACAGAGAATAGGAATTTCATTTTAAAAAAAAAAAATTTGGGAGTTAGTAATCTGGGCACTATGGTCCAGTGTCGAACTCAAGACTTCTCGGTTGTGAGCGAAGGAAAGTCCCACTGAGTTACGGCCTTCTTGACAATTTAAAGAAAATTGCATACCCCTAGAATTACTTTGCATTGTGTAAATGTAGTGTTAACCATTGCATCATAATATATCATTTGTGTTTTATTTTTGCAAACAACATATTTTATGTTATGAAATCTTACGAACATAATAACACAAAACACATTCAGTAACATACAAGATTTTCGTACAAAGTTTGGAACATGATTAATTTCAATAATTAATTAATCGATTGATGTTTTGAAAATTAAAAGACGGATTTTCATTTAAATTTGTATATTTCGTTGAAAATTGACAAATAATTTAGGTACAAAATAAGAAAATTTGTGTGGCTGAATTGACCGCTTTAGCAACGAAATAATTCGTAACGAGAATGAAGATACTATTTTGAAATTGTTTTATTACAAAATATCTTATCCGTACCTAAATTAATTTATTTTAAGGACGAAATTATTAATAAAAAATGGTTAAATGTAAACGTACGATGTAAACTTCATATGCAGATGTATCATAAATATTGATGTAAATTTCGTGCCTAAATATATTTCTTTAGTTACAAAGTCATTCGGCACTAAGAATTAACCTCAAAGGCTTCAAAACAAAATTCATAGCAAAATTTAACATGAAATTATAAAACTAATTACCAATGAAAGAAAAGATGTTGTGGGGCAGTATTTTAGCAACGTAAATATGTGAGCACTTGTACATTTTCTCATCTAATCATTTGTTTGATTCGTAAATATATATATTTTTTTTAGCCTCATCATCAGAGGAGGAGGACCGCCCTAGGAAGAGAGTATTTATTTGCCCAATGTAGGGGAGAGGTGTCGAACTCTCGACCTCACAATCGTGGGCAGGTCATAGCTCCACTGGGCTATGGACTTCTTGACGATTCGTAAATAATTAATATGTGAGTCAGAGGCTTTATTTTAAGAAGCCTTTCATATTCTCTAGTCTATAGATTTGAAAAAAAGAAAAGAAAAGGTGCCACATGATATATCTTGATAATCAATAATATAATAATAGAAGATAAAATACAAAATAGATCAAATAATTGTAACTGATAAAAAAAAGTGAACACCAAAACCATATAATAGATTGAAAATGATTGTAAGATCAAATTGAGGGGCAAAATTGTCTTAAAACAAGTAAAAGTAACTTTCACCTCATATTTTGTAGGGGTGAAAATCCTCTTTCCCCAACCAATCAGAATTTTATTATATAAATATTTTTTTCTAATTATATATATATGGTGAATTGTGATTGACTGGGGACATAAATGGGACAGGAACGGAGACAGGATTTTTTAATCTAAGAGAGTTTGAGTATCGGTTTTAATTCCAAATCAGATCAAACTCAGACTAAACTTAATCTAAATACATCTGATTTGTGCTTAACTAGGCTCCATTCAATCAAAATTACCAATGGTATACTCACTCCGTTTTATAATATAAATTCTTTCTAACGGTTTTTTCTTTCTAAACGAACGATATGTCATGTTTTAACGTTTAGAGATATATTTCTAAAATTGTTCTTACTCATAAAATTATAGTCAGTGAAGTTTGTAGTTAAGACTTAGTAGTAACAAACCATATTCTCTGGGATTATAACAGAAAAAAATACTCTTGCATTTTATTTTCTTAATCTAATACTAAAATATCTTTAAAAAATTATATTAAGAAATGTGTATTAAATGTATAATGAACAAATGAAAATTATCCCTACCGAAGAGGATACTATTCCTTTCCTATCCATCACATGACCCCAACATTACTTTGACCTACCACCAAACGATGATGCCCTAATAAATCATAACCTAATTAAACTAACCCAAAGCTTAAATCCGTAACCAATGCACTACTTTGATCAAGATTGATTTGATATGTTGCATTAATTGCATGCCCTTTTTCAAAACATTTTAATTACTGATTTTTAGTGATCTTCAACCTAATTTGGATTAGGTCGAAAAACAACTAAATATTAAAAACTAACTCATGAATCGGGAGTGATATATTTCTGAATGTCGGTTTCTCACAATATCAATGTGGAATTAGGGGAGACATTGATAGGGACAGTGGCAGAGTTTGGATTTGAATTTAGGGGGCCGAACTAAAATTCGTTCACGGTGTAAAACAATATATTTGAGGTAGAATGATATATTTTTATTAGAAGATATGAATATAACGATACTAATCTTCGAAAAGAGAAAGAAACTAAGGAAGAAAATTAACAAAAATATTTTAAAAAATAAAGAAAACCCGACTACTTTGCAAAGACTGTTGTCAAAGACCATATTTCAAAATAGTATGAGAAAGTTATAAAAAAAATATTATTTGATTAAATATATGTATATTTTTAGAGAAAAATTTATGTATTTGGCCCCCTATTGTATACTTTGAGTTTGTTATATACAATTTATTATAAATACTATTTTTGTCCAAAATTAAATCTCTATGATACAAAAGTTAAGGGGAGAATTTGAATTTTAATGAGTTCACAAACTCATCATTTTTAATTAAGAAAATTAGTGTGTTAATAAAATGAGACTACTAGTGGAAGTTCAAATGAAAATTATTTCTATTATAGAAAATGAGACATTCAGTTTTGAACATCAAAAAATAAAAATTGTACATTAAAATTCGAGAATGTATATATATTTAACTAATAAATAAGAATAAACTGTTAATTAAGATAATTTTCATGTATTAAGAATCTATGTAAAAGTGCATATGAGAATACACACGAGTACTATATTTTTCACAAAAACTTGGGGTGCTTAGAAATTTAACAAAAATAAAGAAGCAAAAAACAATGTAATTTGTAAATCAAAATATTAATATTACTCTTTTAAATATTATTTTGTATACCACTAATTTTATTTAAGAGAATAATATTGATATTTTAACTAATAAAATACATTTTTTTCTTAATTTTGTCTACATTTTACTAAAAAAAACTTATATTATGAAATGGGGTAGTAGTAAAATGCATGTGTATGGAGCTATTTTATCTATTAATATGACAGTTGAGACAAATCCACAACCAAGAGTTTCAATTTCAGGTTATAACAGGTGTTTTGGTGGAATAGGTTCTTCATTTTTGTCTTCCTATGTTTGTCTTAGGATATCTTTTTCGTGAATGGTTGTAACAAAAGTTTTGTACTTTGTGATAAAACAAAGGTTACCAACTCCAACTATGATCATCACTTTTTGACCCAAAAAAAAATACCCATATTTATTAGTCAAGTTTTTGTTCCAAAAAGGTTTTGCTTCTTAATAATTGAGCTACAATAGCAGATTTTTTTTTTTTTGAAGCCCAACTGGACGTACATCCTAAAAGGGGAGCGAGTGGTACCTTATAAGAGGAGGAAAAGATAACTTCAGAAAGGGAGACAATTTAAAACATACTTCATGGACGGAGAGGGTATCTAACCCACGACTATAAAGTCGTGAGCAGATCGTCGCCCCACTGGGCTAAAGACCTTGTGATCAATAGCGGATCCTAAGCCATTCATTTTCTATGATAACCTAAAATTTTGATGGTGATGTCAAGTTTATATTTTTATTGCAATCCTGATCAAGTTTTCCCGTGAGCAATAACCTTAGGAAGTTTTCTATTTCTCTCAAAAAATTTAACTTTTAGCCCTAAATTTTCTGGCAAAAAATCTTCTATCCCCGTGTGTATCTCCCAACCAATTACAATTTACCATGTGTATATAATTGGAAAAAATATTTATATAATAAATTCTGATTGGTTGGGGATATGATTAGGAACAGGAATGGGGATAGAGATTTTCACCCAAATTTTCTCCCATAATAGGTAATATATGTACCCTTAAAGAAATATTAGAAGTTTTTTAAACCGAAAACGGATCCATTACCCAAATCCTTTATTTCATTTCTGAAAAATACTATTTGAGTTTGTTTTTAAGGAGCTACTACCTCCATTCCTAAATATAAGAGTATCAGGACAAATAATAAAAAATAGAGAAGTAAAATTCAAGGTGTTTTATTAATCAAAATACTAATATTATTATCTTAAATATAACTTGTATGCAACTAATTCTATTTAAGATAATATTATTGATATTTTGTATAAAAAAAAATCTTACTTTTTGTTTCCTTAATTTTCGTTACTTGTCCTGAAAGTCTTATATTTAGGAATGGAGGGAGTAGTATTTTATGTTTTCATTCAATTTTACTTTGAAATCTGCAAAAAAATAAAAAAAATTAAAAATGAAGGTAAATTTCAAGTGAATATTTAAGTGAATTTCCATAACAAAAGATGCAATCTAATGAAAATTATAAGTGCATAAAGGTTGCATACCTTTTGGCTTTTGATGATTTTGTTTTTTGTTTTTCATATTTTTTTGGATGATTTTGAATTTTGAATCTTGTGACTATTGGGTCTCTTCCGGTCCTGCTATGATGCTGAACACAAAAAATTCTATACATATTTAACGATTTTTTATGTTGGATAAAAAATTTAACGGTATATATTGTTTTTTAGCGAACACAATGTGTTATGATTTTTTAACACCTGTTGTGTAAAATACGTACATGTCTTAAAAACGTGTTAATTAAGAGAGAACGCATATTGTATAAGGTGTAATATCTATCTAAAAATTTGTAACACCTATAAAAAAAATGTTTAATATTTACTTACTTTTTAATATTAAACACTATAGTTGCGGTCTATCTCGTCCTAAGTATGTACTACTACTATTATATAGAGACATGTCTACTTTGACTTTGAAAATGTAACAGCATATATATATATATATATATATATATCATAATATTATCTCTTTACATAAAAATGCTCACGGCTCCTATGCGGAATGGCCAAATGTCTCAGACGTCGAATGAGATTTTTTAACGATTCAGATTTGGAGAGAGAAAATTTTTATTTTTTTATTTTTTAAGTCAGTCATAATTTTTTTCTCTCCAGATCTGACCCGTTCAAAATCTCATCCGACGGCTCCAGTTGTTCCGCAGGTGCGGAAAAAGGACTGTTCCGCATAGGAACCGGACTGCATAAAAATGGAGTTGAATGCTCTTTGTGAGAAATGTAGCAGAAGTACTAGTTGTTGTAGAATTTAAGACCTTTGTCCATATATGATGAAGACTTCAGACTTGTGAGTGAGTAGTACATATCCATCTGGAAACCACAAAAGACCCCTTTTACAATTTGTTTTCTTTTGATTTCCACAAATTTGAATTTAATTTTTCTTTTCACATGTAATGATATTGTATATATGTCATTAGCAGCATCTCAATTTCAATTCAAACATGGGTTTGATTCACACTTCATGTTCTGAGAAATATTTACCATCTGAAAAGAGGAAAAAACTTCATTTCTTGACTTCTATGACTAGGTTGGATCTAGCTATTCTTCTTATACTTTTCGTGTCTTCATCCCTTATTTTGCCGTAACTCGTGATAAATTTTTTTAAGGTATTCTGATTCAAAATTCAAGACTCAAATGCAAGATTTACTTCAGATCATTCCAGATCTGGAGTTTTCCTCTAAACCCAGAGTTGTTCTGGGCCCTTCCTCAGTTTTCTTCATCTTTCCGAGACAATCTATGGGACGGTTGATACGCCCATGGTCTCGTAGATTGTTGATTTCTAAGAAAGGTGTTGGAGCTGAGTTTGCTACTGCTGTTCAAAGATTTTGGAGAAAATGTTGCGAAATTTTTTATTATGTATTTATTTTGTCAACTGTTTGTAGTATGTACCTAGTGCGGGGTGTGGACTTTTATCTGTTATCATGGTGGTCTACACCATTGTATAACTTTTATTTTCATTTTATCTTTTGATTGTAATGGCTTCGACTATTTCATGATTAATGGATAATTTCTTATTTAAAAAAAAAAAAATGATATTGTATATATGTGCAAACATTTTTCAATTGCAATCGAGAAAAAAACTATATTAATTTCTTAAGTTTATAATTAATGTCTATCCAAGAATGTTACAAATTCAAATGCCAACATTTCAAAATTCTACTAGTAAGAGAGGAAAATGGAATCCTTTCAACAATAATACTAACCCTTATATTACGCCAGTCAGCAAACAAGATGTTTAAAGTCAATATGAGGTCCTTTTTTTTTTTTGATGGATAAAAGTCAATATGAGGTCCCTTGTTTAAAGTCAATATGAGGTCATTTTCTTGAATTTAAAATTAATATATATCCAAGGATGTAACAAATTCAAAGGTCAATATATACATTAAAATCCTACTACTAAGTGAAAAAATAAAATCATTTCACCTATAACCTTATAGTTTGGAATAGTTGGTAAGCGAACTGCTAATGTTAAAGTGAAATCCCTATTTAACTTTTGCTTTTATTACCATGTTGAAAGAGATTTGGTTTAGATTTTCTCACGAATACGAGTCGGACTTTCCGAACATAACACAAAACTAATATGGAATTAGTCCCCACTAATGGAAATACAGGTGCTCGATGGAAAAAATCCTTTCAACCCCTTTTCTGGCTTTTAATTGTCAATAAGCAAATTCCTTTTTATTTTAAAAAAAATAATAATTATCATTTAAAGATGTTCACCCCAATCTTTAAAAACCCACCTAATCATAGTCACGTTTCCTAAAAGGTCAAGTGTTCAATTCCCGCTGTCGACGTGAGTGCTGTATTAGTGGGTGATTTGTAAGTATCCTTATAAGCGATCTATGATCTCTAGGATCTGTCCTGACCCGTAGTAATAACCGGAAGCGAATTCACCTAAAACTTTTTTTCTACCCAAAAAAATAGTCAAGTTTCCTATTTAAAATTCTCAATGGGTCCACAGTTCATTGAGTATTAATGCTAGCCTGAACTGGTTATGAGACCATTTTTCTCAATTCTGCAGTTTTGTTTTCGTGAATCTTTAGAGAAAACTGACTTTGCTTGGATAACCACCCCATCAGGGACGATTCTAAGAGGTGACAATCGCACCGAGATTTTAAAAAATACTTTAGATAAAGTAAATTTTATATATAGTTCAAAATATTTGATAAAGTTTGCCCCTCAATTTTCTTTTTTACAGTTTTTATATGTAGTTCGACATATCGTTGCAGTTTTTCGCCCTACAATTCCTAACTTCGTCCCTGCACAAGTGCACTCAATTGGTTAAATATATTTATGATATGTATTTGGACAAGACTTGCTATTGGCTACTGCAATTTATATTCTTGTGTGCTTTACAACCACTCCGGCTCCTATACGGAACAGGAAAAATTCCGCATCGTGCGGAACAATTTGAACCGTCGGATTATAATTTTAACGACCCAGATTTGAAGAGAACAGTAAAAAGTTTGCACCGTGCGAAACAATCTGGACCGTCAGATGATAGATTTCAACAGTCCAGATTTGGAGAGAAACTTTATCTCTCCAAATCTGGACAGTTAAAACTATAATCCGACGGTGCAGATTATTCCGCACGGTGCGGAATTTCTCTGTTCCGCATAGGAACCGGACTACTAATTTACAACTACTATATTACACACGATGATATTTATTTAAGGCGAATTTTCAGATAACAGTTGTCGTTCTTTCCAACAAAGAAAGTAAATTTGGACTGTATTTTGTTTTAAATTTGAAAGTAAAGTTTCGTATTTGAGACTCACATTACACATTACAAATAATTTAACTCCCACCAAATTCAAAATAAAAATTTCTAACAAAGTCTAACCAAACCATCTTAATAAAAGTTGGTGTTCAATCTACATTTTCTACCGGAATGCAACAAAAGGCCAGAAAAGCTGATAAACTGTTTTGTCTTAATTTTTGTGTGTTATTTCTTGTTTCCTAGTACTAATAAATTACTAAGTATAAATTTTATTTTAAAAAATTTTAAAACCTAAATAAAAGGTAAAGCGCGAGATAATTATGTTTGAGAAACAAAATGAGATAGAAGATATAAAAAAAGTGAAAAGAAAAAGGAAACAAAATCAGTCAAGACTTATATAGTAAAATCTCATAAAATAATTGTTTCTCACTAAAATCATAAACCAGATAGGTTATGATTGCATTGAGTCTCTAAGAGTTCTCGTCTCATTCTCATACTAACTTCAAATTTAAATTAAAATTTTTCATTGAGTAGTTTTGATATTTAATTTACACACTCAATTTAAAGAAAATTTGATTATGAATTTGAGTGTTAAATCCAAATCAGACTCGATTCAAATAATATGCCCCAAAAAAATTCATTGAAATTTGGCCTCCTTTCAAACTTCCATGGGCATAAACCTTTCCAAAAACATCATTACACTCAAGAAGGAATCACATAGAAACACCCTTTTGTCTCATTTCATACTAAATCAATTCTTTCTTCTTTCCCTTCCTTCTCTCCCACAACTATTTTGCAGTTCATCTTTCAATTTAACATTCACAATTTCTTCAAGAACCCTTTTTTTATTTGTCACTAAACCCATGCTTATTTCCACTTCCTTTGCATTGTTGTCACTTTCTTAGGCAAGAAAATCAATGAGCCCTGTTCAGAAATCATGATTCTTGACTGAAAAGTTGCAATCTTCGGGCTAATAATGAAAAATCCAATTTTTTCTTGCACTTTTTAAGGTCTAAGTGGAGTTCTTGTGTTTGTAATCATTTACATTTTTGTGTTGGCATAATGGGGATTGCTAGCCAGATCTAGAAAAAGGCAAAATCTTTAGCTTTTAGATCTTATTTTGCAAGAAGGGGAAGAGGCAGAGATGGTGGCTGAGCCTTGGAAAATAAAGATGGGGAATAATCAGGTAAATGGGAATTTTAAGAATTCTTTGGTTCTTGAAAATACAAAAAAGTTATCTTCTAGTAGTACTAGGAAACAACAAGGCCACCAAGAAAAGAAGCAAGTAATTGGGATTCTTTCTTTTGAAGTTGCTAATGTTATGTCTAAGATTATTCATCTTCACAAGTCTTTAGCTGATAATGAAATTTCTAAGCTTAAAAATGAGATCTTGAAGTTTGAGGGAATAAAAGTTCTTGTTTCTGATGATGAAACAAAGCTTTTGGAACTTGCCCTTATTGAGAAACTTGATGATTTGAATAGGGTTGCTAGTGTGGTGTCTAGATTAGGGAAGAAATGTACAATTCCTGCTTTGCAAGGATTTGAGCATGTGTATAGTGATATAGTTTCTGGGGTAATTGATGTGAGGGAGTTGGGATTTTTGGTGAAGGATATGGAGGGTAGGGTGAGGAAAATGGAAAGGTATGTGAGTTCGACGGCGAATTTGTATACTGAAATGGAAGTCCTAAATGAGTTAGAAATTGCCACAAAGAAATTTCAGGAGAACCAGCATGAGGAGAGTAGAAAAGCCTATGAGCAAAAGTTGGTTTGGCAGAAACAAGATGTGAGACATTTGAAGGATATTTCGATTTGGAATCAGACTTATGATAAGGTTGTGGAGTTGCTAGCTAGGACTGTCTGCACGATTTATGCGCGAATTTCTATGGCTTTTGGCAATGCAATTTTGAGGCGGCATTCTTTGAGCCCTGCAGTATCAGGGGCTCCATTTGAATTTAGTGGAAGCTTGCATAGTTTGAAGCAAGAATTTGGGCCGAAGTCGGGCCAACTAAATGTGGATTGCAAAGGTCAAAAGGATGCTCAAAAGATGAAGCCAGCTCTAAGCAAGAGTATTAGGAATCGCTCGGGGGCATTGGAGAGAGATGCCTCGGGAAAGAGTGGCATAAACTATAGGCGTCAAACTGGAATTCACAGAAGCGAAGGTGGTCTTTTTGGTCCCGAGGATTTTAACTTTGCATGCGGAATGGGTCCGGGAAGGTTGTTCATGGAATGTCTTAGTCTCAGCAGTTCTGCTTCAAAGGTTGATGATGATGATGATGATACAGTTAACGATGATCGTAGTAGTCAAATTTCAGGCTGTTGCAGTATTGCAAGTAGCATTAAGGTTGAGCAGCCGAATGGATCAATGCATAGTATGACGTTCAACGGAGAGCTGAAACAATTCAAAGGTAGTTTAATAAATGGTGCAAAATTTGGCCCGAAAAGCAAGTTAATGGTTTATGCTCCTCCTAGCACTGTGGGAGGATCTGCCTTGGCATTGCATTATGCAAATGTCATTATTGTCATAGAGAAGCTTCTACGTTATCCGCATCTAGTTGGTGATGAAGCAAGGGACGATCTTTATCAGATGCTGCCTACTAGCTTAAGGAAATCGTTGAAGCGGAGTTTGAAGGCTTATGTTAAAGATTTGGCAATTTATGATGCACCTCTGGCCCACGATTGGAAAGAGAAGCTTGATCATATGTTAAAGTGGCTCGCGCCACTGGCACATAACATGATCAGGTGGCAAAGTGAGCGGAATTTCGAGCAGCAGCAAATTGTTACTCGGACAAATGTTCTCTTGCTCCAAACGCTGTACTTTGCTGATAGGGCAAAGATGGAGGCAGCAATCTGCGAGTTACTCGTTGGATTAAATTATATATGCCGGTATGAACATCAGCAAAATGCTTTAATGGATTGTGCAAGCAGTTTCGATCTTGAGGATTGTATGCAGTGGCAATCGCAAATGGGAGCTTCTTATCATTCTTGATTATAGTCATGTGTTGATTACGAAGTGGTACATGTAATTTCTCAACATTTTACTCTTGTATGTTAGAATAGATGAATAGGTTCAAGGGATGTGAATATCAAAGCTTTCGACATGTTTTTAGAAGTATATATCTCCAAGTCGGTATTTTTCTAGTGCCCTTTCGTGTATATAATGCAAATATCACATTTGCCTTGCATTTAGTTCATTTTCTTCTGTTAAGTGCAAGAAAGAAAGTTGTTTCTTTTTCCCTGTTGCTCAACTAGTTATTAACTTAATTTTGATCATCATTTGTTTGGTATATGCTTTTTCCTTCCGATTAAGCTTATTCAAGTGCGAATCGTTGATGTTTGCATTGACTGTTCAGTAAACTAGAATCACTTTGGCACTCGCCGTATAGCATGTTTATGCAGGTTCCCTTTGCCTGAGTTTCTGAAAACCGAAGATTTATGCAAGTAGTCTGGTACTCGGTTGATTTATTGATAGTTAACAGAAATATTTGAATTAATGCGTATCCGAGGGAGAAAAGTATTGTTACCCTTTCTGATATATACAAGGTTAAGATGATTTTGTGAAGATAATTGTATTAGAAATGGTGCTACAGATGATGTATTGGTAGATTGCAAGCCACACTCATGGACCATGGTTTCTTCTGGCTTTCTATTCTTCTTTTAAGTGGCTCTTTTCTGTTAAATAGAACTGGTATTACAACATATAGGCCGAAGCGTTGAGGAAGGATAGCATAGTCGGCTAGCATTTCCGACTCGAAACGATAGATCCTGAATTTGACACCCAAATCAGACTTATTTGCCACCACCCACTGGTCTGATTCTTTTGCAATAATGATTAGTGGAAAATGAGAATAGCTTATGGGGACGGTGACTCCAATGCGGAACAGGGTAATTCCGTACGCGCGGAACTTTCATTATCCGTTGGATTAAAATTTTGACAGTTAAAATTGATTTAAAACGGACACCTGTTCTGAGCTCCAGAACACTTGTGTTTTTTAGCCTCAAAACACCTGTCAAGAGCCTCAGAATACCTGTATTGAGCCTCAGAGCCAAGATTGTTAAAAATGCGATTCTACGTATACTCGAAAGAGGAGTGTAGAATCGTAAACTCGTGAATCGTAAAATAAATATTAAATTCGTATTCAAAAGTTAAAATATATATTTTATATATAAATAATAATAAGTGACATAAAAAAATCATATCATATGATCCAACAATATGAAAAAAAAAATTAATAAAACATGATTTCACAAATTTTTTCAAATGACAATAACACTCTCCTTAGCTCCTGCGATAGTGCAGATTCCCGACCTTCAATTGCCTGATTTTCCCCGTCCTCTCATTTCTCCTCCTAGGCACCCGAATTTCCCTCATTCAAATAGTGGCTCTTGAGTCTTTCTGGATATAGAGAACTACAAAATTAGGCAACTCGGCCCGATTTTAATAATAACTCGACCCGCCATAATATTTTTTTTGAAGATTCGGTAGAAACGTACGTTTTCACGATTCAATTCAACAATTCTTTTCTTTTCTACCAGATTACTATTCTACTCCCAATTCAACACGTTTTACTTCCGTAGTACGATTCTACGAGTTAACTCGCGATTTTAATAACGTGGATCAGAACGCCTCTCTTGAAACGTTTCGTATGTACTGAAAAAATATGTTCCGCATATGATCCAGACTGTTCATCATTTCATTTTTCTATTTCATTTTTTAAAAAAAAAATTTAAAAACATATCAATTTGTAACATATAATGCAAAAACATGGATCAAACAATGACCAAAATGAATTAACTAAAAAACAACCAAAAAATGAGGCATTTTTAGATGCCCCAAGAATTCGCAGGTGCAATCCGGCTCTTATGCGGAACAAATGTTTTTCAGTATATATAGAACATCTTAGAACATGTGTGTTTTTAGCTTAAAATTAAGTGTTCGCATGAATAGGTGTTCTGAAAGTCAAAACAAGTGTTTTTTTAAATCAATCTTAACTGTCATAATTTTAATTCAAAGGGTGAGAAAAGTTCCGCACTCCCATTCTGCAATAGAGCTGTGGTGTCGTAGGTGGGGGGATGAGCCACTTGCCTAGGTGGCGCGGATGGGGATACTGCGTGAAAAGTTTTCGGGAGTTGAGGGTACGTGCGACGTGCGGAATTTTTTCCGTTCAGCACTGGAGTCGTGGTGTCGCAGGTGGGGGTGGAGGAGCAACTTGCCTAGGTGGCGCAGAAGGGGATACTGCGTGAAAAGTTTTCAGGAGTTGAGGATACGCGCGAGATTTATATGAAACATAGGGGAGGGAATGTCTACTTAGCAAAAAGCATCAAAATAATTTTTTATGTATCTTATCAATAATAAATTGTACCAAATAAAACCGGTCTAATTCGAAAAAATTTTATTGTCAGATTCATTTTTACAAGCCATCTACGACTTTATTGGGGTTTGCATTAGACTGACACTGATTTTGCAGAAAGCACAAAACATGGCATAAAAAAATTGGACCAACATTTCTGTCCGGAACGGAAGTCCCACTTCTGTTCTGGGCTGAAACGGAAGTGGGAATTCCGTTCCTGATGACGTGGCACATAAACGCAGGCTGACATGGAAGAGTTTGGAAACGGAATTGGGACTTCCGTTTTTTCTCGGGGACTTCCGTCCCATTGACCAGATTTAAAGCTCCTTCCTCCCGTCATATATGACAAAGGAAAAAAAAAACCCAGCCCCCTAAAATCCCTTGCCGTCCCAAGCCGCTGCCGCTACTGCCTCCTACTCCAATATCTTGCTTTCTCTTTCAACTCTCAATTTGTGATGTAAAAAAATCAAAATTTGAATTTGAATTTTTTTTGAAAAATAGTAAATTATTTGTTGAGTTTAACTATGAATACACTAATTATGTTTAGGAAATCAAAGTAATTTGTTGATTTGTGAATTATTTGTTAATTTTGTTGAATTTGGGTATTTTTGAATTTAGGACATTTATGAATTTAGGGTTTTTTTTTTTGTTAATTGGGTAATTTGTGAATTTGGAAATTGTGAAGTTGTGATTGTGTTGATTTACACTTAGAGCATTTGTAATTTTAGGGCATTAGTGAATTTGTAAAATTGTGTGAATTTAAGGCAAGAATAGAATGGAGATATTACATGTATTTTTTCTGATAAATTGTATGTGTATTGTTTTTTTGTATAGATGGTCATTCCCGCTCATCTTCATCCCGGTCCTTTTGATCCCACCGTTTTGAACAAACAATCATCATATAGATCTTTAGGAATATGGCACGAGGAAGAGACCCTGAACGACCCGTTAAATGTGATTACGAGTTCGGGTAACTTTTACGCTACCTATACTAGAGAAACCAACCGTAGAGTGTTAAACCTAATAGGGTTTGGGGGATGTTGTAGATTAGGTAATATGAATGTAGATCACGCTCTCGTGACTGCATTAGTTGACAGATGGCGCCCGGAGACCCACACGTTCCACCTACGTTGCGGGGAGGTGACCATCACACTAGAGGACGTGGGATGTCATCTAGGACTACCTACATGGGGCCGCGTAGTGTCGTTGGCCGACAATTACAATTATTCCAAGGACCGATGGATTGAACGCGTGTTCGATCTTTTAGGATTTCGACCCACCGAGGAGGCAATCTAGGGAAACAGTTTGCATCTTGTGGAGGTTTTTTCCCACATTAGTGCGCCCCTAGGTGATGATGCTACCAACCGCCAAGTAGAGGAGAGGGCTAGGGCTCTGATCTTCATATTGATGGGTAGTTTCCTTTTCCCCTATAAGTCGGGCTCCCGGGTGAATTTACGATATCTACTCCTCCTTAGATTTCCCCTAGAGCTTGACGGGCATTCATGGGCCAGCGGTGTACTCTCACATTTGTATCGCCAGATGTGCATCTCGTGTATGGCTGACTCGCAGGACATCGCCGGGTGTTGCTTGCTTATTCAAGTTTGTCCAATTTATTTAAATTGTAATGTGAATTTGTGATTTAAATATTTAATAATCGAATTATTTTGTTTTTATCAGTTGTGGGCGTGGGAGCGTATTTCATTTCTCCGTCCAGCGAACCGAGGCCAAATACCAGATGAGATCCCCGCCGACGGTAGACCGCACGGGGCTAGGTGGAATGTCCCCCGGAGTTTCCGCAACGCCCCCAAAGAGCAAGTGTTGGTGTTTCGCGAACAACTTGATTTGATGACGGAGACACAGGGGGTGAGTTAAATTCGATTTTCTTGTATTTTTTTATTAAATAATTTTTTTTTTAAAATTATTATCTAAATTGTTTTACATTAACAATTATATTTTTTGCAGTTCATGTGGAGGCCGTACCCTGATTCTGTCTACGCAGATAGGGCGGCTGGGGATGCAGACTTCTTTATGACTTGTCGAGCCCGTACCCCCTCATATGCTTCGAGATGGTTGAGTATCACCTGCTCGACAGGGTCATGCGTCAATTTGACTTTCACCAGGTGGTACCAATCCCGGCAGGGACAGAGGGCACTAAAGTGGGCAAAGACCTCCACAAGTTGAAGGCGATATCGTCAAGGAATTAGGAGAATGTGCATGCCGAATACGTTAAATTGTGGGATTTACGCGTCGATGCCCTGGCGGGCGCTGCTCCCGCCATCGATAATGTTATTGCACCAACCCGCAAGTACATGGAATGGTACAATCGCATTACCGTTCAGCGTATCACGAACCCCCAAAATCGGGATCCCGGGCCACTCCCGATGGGTATTCAATCCGCCGCTACAGCAGACGACATTTTGGTAAGAGTTATTCGTTTCGTTTTCATCGTAAATATTTTTTTCCTGAATATACTAATTTTAATATTATGTTGCAGGAGGAGTCGAACATGTTGATGCTAGAAGAGTTCGAGAAGCCTACCCCTCGAACTATTGCGCAGTACAAGTCACTCATCACCTGGGCTGCACAAACGATCAAGGATGCCTTCACAACGGCTGGGAAGTCGGTGCCCTGCAGATCGCGGGCTGCCAATGTGGCTGCAGCTGCCGTCCTACAACCTTCCATACGGCCGAGGGAGCGTGTTCCGGGTAGGGCTGTGGTTGGGAGGCAGGGCACTCGCAGGAATCGCCAGGCTACTCAGGAGCAGATTGCCGCTAGGCGCCAGAGACAGCGTGGCAGTGAAGCGGGAACGTCGCAAACCCAACAAGAAGCGACTAAGTTCGAGCAAGGGCACATCCTCCTCCTCAGTCCGAGCAACCTGCTACGGCTCCTACTCTGTTCGAGACTCAACGCGATGTCCCCACTGATTTTGATTACTTATATCTGAGCGTTAGCACATATACTCCTGGTACTCAATTTGAAGGTCATCCTAGTGCTGGTCCCTCTTCATTGGGGGTAGAGGGAAATATTCTTCGGTGCGCTGCCCTGGTACAGCCTGGGCCTGGACCAGACACAGACGCATCAGCAGACTCCACAACTCCAGGCACATTTCCAGATGAGATGGTACGGATCGACACCGGGGGCAGAATTCTATGAGACGGGGCATGGTAGTGCTGTGCGAACCAGGACCGTCCACACATATTATCTCCGGGTTAACCCGAGAAGCCCACGTAGATACACTCCTTCAAATCCTTAGATAGAATTTGCTTTATTTAATTCTTGTAAACAATATATTTATGACATACACGATTCGTTTGTTTTTTCATTGTTCTTATTTTATTAATACAGTTGGTTTTTCCTGAGTAATTTTGCGTACACGTATTTTGGTTAATATTCTGCCAAAGTTCATTATTTTGTTGTAAAGACTCATGTGTCTCAGGCAAAAAAAACCAGCAAGGTCAAAACGGAAGTGTCACTTGGCATTTTCTGCCCGGAGGGGGAAAAATCAGTTTGTCTTCAAACACACTGGCCCTCGGGAATTCCGGGACCAAGACGGAAGTTCCACTTTCGTTCCCATCTTGTTCCACGTCAGCCAGACACAAACATACACGCCATCAGGGACGGAAGTCACACTTCCGTTCCGGACAGAAATGTTGGTCCAATTTTTTTTAATGCCATGTTTTCTGCTTTCTGCAAAATCAGTGACAGTCTAATGCAAAACCCGACTTTATCTATTGAGCTATTTTTTTTTATTTTGATAACATTATCTATTGAGCTATTGATTTGGCCTAACAAAAGCATTATTTTTTAATCAACATTTAGATTTATTGAATGTCAAATTTCTTATTTATTTTGTATACAAAATAGAACATTAAAATCCCGATGGAATAGTAAAGAAAAGAAAAAGAAACGTGCAACTTCCCTACAACGGGAGGGGCAAAATTGCGAGAAATTTTATTTGGGTAGGTGGGTAGTATACACAGAGACTAAAAAATATTTACACTTTTATACTACGTGTATTGTATTTATTGGTTTGAATGTAAGTTTAAACTTACACATTACCACGATAAAATTTCTCATAAATTGCTATTAATCCGTTATTGTTTTTCTTTGCCATTTCTCAAGCCGACATCCTCCTTTCTACAATTCTTGAGATCTGCGCAAATTTTCTTGAAGAATTTATATCTCCATTTTTCATTTTTCCTGATTGATTTTCTTTCCAGTTCTTCAGAAATTCCTCAAGTGTTATTTGGAGCTCTGCGGAATGCAATGAATTACCGAAGGTTCGTGATCTTCCTAAATTAGTTTTTTTTTTTTTTTTGTTGATTCGTAATTCCTAGATTTATCTGGCTTGATTTTTATTAGCATTTGCTTTCTTTCATGAAGTGTTTATGCATATGAATTATTTGATGCATTACTATTTTTTGTTTTTCTATTTTCGGAAAGATATTCTGATTTTAGTTGATTATGATTATTTCGAGAGTAATAAATTTGCTGTATTTGATGGACTAGTTTGAAAATTTAACGAAAGAGTCAATTAATTTAATCAGCTGAAGGCTTAGGAAGTTAGGATTGATTATGCTCCCAAATTCCAAAGATAATTTTTTTATTAAGTTAAAAGATCATGAATTTGTTCCTTATACTTCTTATTGGTTAGCTTAGGTGTTTTTTCATCTAGTCCTGGTAGCAAACGTGACGGTATACGGGCTACTGTTTTAGTGGTATTCTGTGAGCATGCATTTATTGCCAAAGGTTAGATTAGTCTCCAATTCATATGTTTCAATGGTATTATGTGAGCAACTATTTTGTGCATTTATTGCTAAAGGTTATGTCTATTCATCCCCGCCCATACCCTCAATTATTGGGGAATTAATGGGGTATGTTATGGTTGTTGTTGTTGTGGTGTGACAGTGAAGATAAACTTGGTTAAAGTGTAAAGTTGAGTTTTTTTTAATCCTTTTGAATATGGTCATTCTGTTACTTCTGTGTAGATTTTCTTTAAGCTAAAAGAGATTTGGAGCTTAATTCGTAAGTCAAGAATTCGTCAGATTTGTAATGTAATTTAGCTATATGCATTAGTATATACTGTCTGTTAGGCATTTTCCTTATATCATCTCTCCCTTGACAATTTCTTCTGCGTATTGATCTCGTTTAGTAAGATCTGACGATTCTACTTCATTTCAGAGTCTAAAAATTAACCTGTCTTGTAAACAAAGAAAAATTAAAGTTACTCTCTGGTCTTTTAGATGCTCACAATGTACACTTCCTTCCGTTCTGGGCGGTGATCTACTTTTCTCCATCAACGAGAAAAGCCATGAGGCGAGGTTTTTGTTTGGGGATTTTGCACTTTCCAGAACTTATGGTTGATAAATGTAACAGTTCAAATGATCCATGCAAGGAAGTAAATGCAACTTAGGGAGAAAAATTCTGTGGGATTTTTGTTCAATTTTTTAGTTTTCTACCCCTTGAATTTATTGTTGAATTTGAAGTGAAAATTGGTTAAGGTTAAAGGTTATAAAAGGACTACTGGCCTGTTGTTAAGAAAAGGCTCTATTCGAGAATGAAGGTACTCCTTTTGTGGGACAAAATTCTTTATCTTGGGTTGCATACATTTTCTTTTCATTCTGAGTGAGACACTTCAAATGTTACTCTTTTCCGGAATATGATTTCTTCACTTGTTTGTCAATGTCATCCCAGGCATCTTGTCATGAGGCCACTTTATGTCTCTTGATAATTTTTTGTATTCCTTTTTCTTAATTTTCTCCAGTTCAGGCTACAAAAGTTAACTTGAAATTTGAGAAGTTTAGGATTGGCTTGAAATCTAAATGAAATATTAGTCTTACTAATTTACTATCTATTTTTGGGAAAGATGTAATATAGCTCAGCTCACTGGCCAGAAGACGGTGGGCTATATTTTCTATTTTTGAGTGTTATAATGCCCCCACCCCCTCTCCGTCATGCAGATCCGTATACTCTTGTAAATATATGATGCATTTCATGCTATCGGCCAATTGAACCTTTCTTGTCAGCAATTTATGTCCCTACCTGTATGCTTTTATCCTGCTGGTGACTTATAAGAAGCAAGAGGCAGCATCCACCTAGTTCTTTGATCTCTACTAGCCTTAATAACATATTTATGTTCATTTTGGTTGAGAATGCGCTTTTCAGCTGTATCTTTAACTATTCTCGCCTAATATTTTATTACAGTTAGTAAGTTCGGATTTCTTTTCTTAATTCACTCCTGCATGTGGACAGGGATCAGAGAGGTTCTAGAGCTGCACTTTTCGATGATATTGAAGGAGGTGGTCTTAGGGCCTCTTACTCTCGAGATATTGGTGATATCGATGAGCGAGACAATGACAAAGCTATCGACACCCTACACGATAGAGTGAACTTTCTAAAGAGCGTAATTTCACTTGCTAGAATTTGTCATCACTATCCTATTTTAGCATAATCTCTTATCCAACAGTTCTGATAGCCTATGCTTCATCTTAAGAGTGGAAGTTTCTTTCTTTTTCTTCTGAGAGAAATCTCTTTGTAATTGGTATCAGTTTTTACAATCTTATAGGCACATTTTGAACGTAAAAATTTGCTAAATATTGCCCTTGGCAAAAATAATATTTTTCAGTTTTTCAATTGTGTCGTTTCTTCTGAAGGTTCTAAGTTCCATACATTATATCCTCAATGGATTTCCTCAAACTATCCATATGGATAGTATAAAGATGTGAATTCCGTCTGTATGCTTATATTGATGATATAATTAGTACTTCATCATGCATTGAACTGCATACCAATGCAAAAAGCTGACGAGGCTGATATAGATTAGGTAATTGAAGTGCAGGAATGGCCTCATTCTTTTAACTGATTATGGTATTATGTCCTCTGGTCCTGTGGACTTGTTGATTCTAATTCATATTTGGCAACATTTTCCATCTGATACTTATATTTATAAACCTAAAATTTGACAGCTTACAGGTGATGTACACGAGGAAGTGGAGAATCACAACCACATGTTGGATCGGATGGTTAGTAAACTGCAGAAGATGATACCTTGCTTTTAAAAAATAACTAATGGTCGAGTAATGTCAGTTTCTGCTTTCGTTGATTTCCAGGGAAATGACATGGATGCATCAAGAGGAATCATGTCAGGAACCATAGATCGGTTCAAGATGGTACTTTCATCAATTGCGTGTTGCGTGATTTGCATTACAAGTTTTTTCTATTTGACATTTGTGAATTTGATGAATGGTTTTCTGTTTTAGGTATTTGAGAAGAAATCAAATAGGAGAATGTGCAAACTCGTAACATATTTTGTTGTTTCCTTTCTTCTATTATGCTACACCATTCGGTGAGTATTTCTTCTTGATATTTTGGATCTGTATCTTTTTTATATCAAATATATTTCTTTCTAGCAAAGTTTCAACTCATTTTTACATCACGATTAGAGTTAACATGAAAGAAAGAAATTAAAGCCCCAAAGTCTCTTATTCATGGCTTTTACAACATTGATTTGACATTTCTATCAATATACAACAACAATAAAGCTGTAATCCCAAGTTAACATTTCTGTCAATACGCCCTAGAAAAAAGGAAAAAAGCACGAAAGAGGAATATGGTCTAAAATGGACAAAACTCAAATTGTTGTCCACCCTCTCTCTCTTGAGAATAATAATAATTATGCTGAGGGTTTTTGTCTGCAGGTTTCTCTTCCATTACCTGTATGGTTAAAGTATGTTGTTGCCCATCTCCTGTCCTGAAGAAAGGTCAAAAGCTCAGACGAGAATTCAGAACCATGCTTGCCTTCAGCTTCTGTAAGAGTTAAAGCACTGTTCTTATTACTTAGTTGTGTGACTGTACCCCCAAGCAACAGGGGTTTTAGTTACCAAATATACCTGCATAGTTCTGGAACTGATATATTGGTCTAATATTTCTTGTCACATTGAAACTGCCAAAAGTTCCTTCTTGGTTGGAGATTTTTCCTTCTAGATTCATATCAAAAGTTCCGTTTTCTCTGAACAGGTAACCGATCTTTCATTATGTCAAACTTCTTGACGGCTTGGTTAACCTTTGTTTCTAAACGGTAGATAATTCTACATTTATATTATATAGTGGTTGGTGAGAGGAACTGAAGATCATTACTAAACCGTCTTCTCATTAAAAAAACGTTTTCCCCTCTTGCTTATGTATTACTACTACCTCCGTTCCCAAATTGAATGTCTACTATTAATAGAAAAGTTGACATTCTATTTGAGACGAAGGGAGTGTTTTTCGGAAGCTGATCACTTTGGATCATCTTTTCTTTTGCGCTATTTTGCTCATCTGGAATATCAACTGCTGATGATAATTTCATGGGAAGACAGTAGTTGTCTCCATGGAGTCTCTTGTTATTTAGAACTCTACTCTTTCACCTATCCAGCGAAATCTCTAATTTACCTCCCAAAGTAAAATCGTTTTTCCAACCTTTTTTGGGGCATGATTATGTTTTACCAAAGTGAATTACTTTATTGTCAGCAGAAAACCCCGTTTACTATTCATATTTACTGTCATGTTCTGATGAGAAGTGGTTCAATTGGTTAGAAGTATTCTTTATTAGGGAATAGATTATGTTTCATATTTTTCTTCTTCTTTTTCATTTTTTGGATAAGATCCGAGAATCTCAATATCAATATTGTCAATATCGGAATTTTGACTCGGAACATGAGTTGTTTAAAAAGTTGTAAACACGAGGATCGTAGTACAGATTGGAAGATCATACAAAAATGTTTAAAATATCTCATGATAAATTTGTGCCAATGATATTTTATCTATTGACAAAATCGATTCGAGTAGGGCTTATTTTCAGAACAAATTAATGTCGAAATAGTTGTTAGAAGGAAAAGTGTGACACTTTTTTTTGTGATCGGTATTCGAGTATTTGACCGAATAATCCAGTTGGGATCTAATAGGCACTATGGCCTTTTGTTAGGAAATCTTGCAAATCTGCAACATAAAGCGCTTTCAAGATGTTCTAAACTCGCGACATTGTCATGGAAAAGCTATGAAAGTTAGCATGTGTGACCAATCAAGTTAAAATTATTTGACGAAAATTTGATACTTGATCATTATTTACAAATAAGAAAGAAGATGAGATAGAAAATGAGACTGAAGATGTCAAGTGAATTTGCTATTGTAATATGCAAATAATGCTTAATTAGTTCATCTTTAAGAACACTCATAAACCAACAAAGTAGATCCATCACTTTGACAGGGAATCCACTAAACTTGCATTAATGAAATGTTCAACACCAATTAGGACGAAGTCAGGATTTTTAGATTGCGGGGCAAAAAACTGCAACCGTATGCTGAACTATATAAAAAAACTGTAAAAAATATTGGAGCGAATTTGACTAAATATTCTGAACTACATATAAAATTTACTATATCTAATATGATTTTTAAAAATTTCGGGGGCGACTGTCCTCACCCGCCCCTTATCTTCGTCCTTGCCCCAATGTATTATTGTTTTGGAGAAATTTAGTAATATGTAGCATTTATGGTGGGGACAATATCATACATCAATAGAAGAAGAAGAAGAAAACCCAAGTATTTTGTTCCAAAGTCCATGACCTTCTCACTTGATGCTCAAGTTCAACTAATGGACCATGCATGACCTTGTTGTGGACTACACATCATCTTCTTTAATTTGATATTAATCCTTTAATTTTCATTCTTTCCCTAATTAAACTCTCTCAAAGCAATCAATAAGCTCTAGGTCTTTAGATTAAAGGCATTTCTCATTGGGAATCATTCTGCCATTAAACCGTAGCCTTGTGAATTACAATCTTTTAGATGTTACGTATCATTTTTTTCCCTCTAAAATATACAGTTTTTAATTTATATTATACAGACCTTGTGTTAGTAGTAAAAATTATTGAGACAATCGTATCTCAAAATAGTATACAAACGTGACATTAATCATAGTGGAAATTTTATTAATTTGACCTTCCAACCAAATCAGTCAAAATGGAAATTAAATCTTTTTGCTGGTCAGAAGCCAACAATATAAAATGAGATACTGAGATGAGAAAGGAAAAATGTTTTCTTTGCTCCTCGTCCCCCTACGCAAAACTTTTTCATAGGATCTGTGTATTGTATAATGGCCAACTCCCCTCTCATATAAAACTCTTCTCCTTGTATTTAGATACCACTTTTATAAGTGGCTCATAAATTAAAGTTATATAAGAAAGAAGTGGATCATTGTGCAATACTGTTGAAATATGAAGTCCCACATTGAGCGCTAAGGAAGATCCAAATAATATATAAGCTCATGGGTTAACACCTCTCCTTGCCAATCAGTTTTAAGAGGATATGGAGGCCCATGAGCTAATTTTCACATCAAGTACCTAAGGAAAATCCAAATAATATATAAGCTATGGGCTAACACCTTTCATTGCCAATTGGTTTTGAGAGGATATGGAGGCCCATGAGCTAATTTTCACATCAAGTATCTAAGGAAGATCCAAATATTATATAAGCTATGGGTTAACACCTCTCCTTGCCAATTAGTTTTGGAGAGGATATGGAGGCCCATGAGCTAATTTTCACATGGTATCATAGCGGGTCTTTAGGCAGGATGATGAGGCTCATAATGCCCAAGTGGGCTCTAATGGCCACCGTACGACCCAAAGAAGGGCGGCGAGCCTTAAATTGACTCCCACCTCGATGTGAGTGGGAGTGTTGAAATATGAAGTCCCACATCAAGTATCTAAGGAGGATCCAAATAATATATAAGTTATGGGTGAGAGGATATGGAGGCCCATGAGCTAATTTTCACATAGTATCAGAGCGGGCCCTTAGGCAGGATGATGAGCTCATAATTCCCAAAGTGGGCTCGAATGGTCACCGTACGATCCAAGATGGGTGGCGGGTCTTAAATTGACTCCCACCTCGATGTGAGGGGGAGTGTTGAAATATAAAGTCCCACATCAAGTGCCTAAGGAAGATCCGAATAACTTATAAGCTCATGGGTTAACACCTCTCCTTACCAATTGATTTTGAGAGGATATGAATGCACATGAGCTAATTTTCACAAATACACATATCCTAGTTGCAAATTTCCTCCCAGACCATTTGAGACCACAAAAACATGAAAACTTGAGGGTGGACTATCCCTAACTACACAAACAATGCATAGACAAAGAAAGGAAAGATCAGCTTTCGAGACAGTGCTTAGCGATGGATTAATCAAAGAAAGGAAAGATCCAAGGACAATATGGGGGGTCCAATTTTTTCCCAAAAATTAGAATTTGATCTTTTATGCAAACTAAGTGTATAAACACATTTGATTTACGGAAGCAAATTCTGCAATTTATATTCATCCATTAGGGTAACATGACAAGAGAAAGTGTTCGTGATAAAGTATTATCAAAAAAGAAAAAGAAAAGAATGAACAATTGAACAATTGAATTGATTTTTTGTTTGAGATTCTCATTTGAAAAAAAATAAATTATTAGTGAGAGAAAATGAGGGGCAGAACTGAAAATTTGTGTAGGATATTGGTGCACAAATGCACATAAGAGAAAATATTTTTGGTGAAGAAAGATGGTGGGGACATAGTAGACAAAGAGCTTCAAAGATATTTAGCAAAAAAACAAAAAAAGAGCTTAAAAGATAATATGTCCCTTCTTGTAAAACTTTTGTCCTAATATATGTCCCTAAATTAAAGGAAAAAAGAGGCAAGCTATTTAAAAAACTGGTGGTTCCTGTGCGGAACGAGGGTTAATTTCGCACGTGCGAAATTTTATTTATTCGTTGAATTAAATTTTTGACGATTAATATTTATTTAAAACGGACACTCTTCAAGCTCCGCCCCCTTTACTCAGCCTCTCCTTCTATAAGGGTTGTGAGCCAAAACTTAAGGCGTACCCAGTCAAGTAAACCTGAGATGGCTACTAGGGTTGCTCTTTCCATTCTTACATAATTTCAAGACCCAGAAGATAAGACCGTATGCAATATTGTTCATCAAACTCCTCCCCGTCATGCTTGTACGTTTTGAGCCTCAGAACACTTGTCGCGTATTTTAAACTCTAAAAACTATTTTGGCTTGATTGGATTGGTGGGCAGCACATTTATTTTGGGATGCCAAAAACAGGGAAAAAAAATAATAACACTGCACCAGCCGGGAATCGAACCCGGGTCTGTACCGTGGCAGGGTACTATTCTACCACTAGACCACTGGTGCTTGATGTTTTGTTTCAAACTTTTATTAATTAATTGACATATCCCTGTAAAGTTTAAGTGTCAATTACTTTTACACTAAAAAAAATGGTAACAGAAAATTGAACTTTCTATAAGAAAAATCCATAATTTGGGATAGAAAACTATTTTTTTTCCTACTTTCTTTAATCCTATAGACATCCGTCAATATTATATATTTGCACTCACTAATGCAGACAAATAAAATTTCAATGTCAAATTATTTAAAGTGTTTGTCTAACGTATGTTTTGTCCACATATTAATTCAGATAAAATATATTTTTTGTGGTAAGTATGTACTAAATTTAAAACCCTATCAGAAATGAAAAAAATCTAGAAGAATATGAAATTTGTATTACAATGTATATCAAACTTATTTCATATTAACATAAGAATACGCGTTAGAAAAAAAATCTTTATTTAAAGTCTTACACAAATCAACCCATTTCTGTAATATACAATCTAGTTCATGCATTCATTATTTCTTTCTTTTTCTTTTCTTTTCTTTTTTTTGAGAAAAGAAAACAAGGTCTGAAATTTTATATGAAATTAGTCCGTATATTTAATTTGTATACATATCCTTCAATTATATAGGTTGAGGCTTGATTCTCATCTTTAGCATTTGTTGGATATTTCCATTTCCAATATCTTTCTTCCCTTCCCTTCCTCAAGAAAAAAAAATTAAAAATCTAAAACCAAGTCCTCCAAGTTATACTCCCTCTAGAATCGAATATCGATTTTCCTATTCATTTTGTATAGAAAAAAAATAGACATTCAAAAATCTTGATAGAGGAATTACACTCAATCATCAACTATTACTATTCTAGAAAACGTTTGAATGTATCCTCTTTTACTTGGTAGTTATTCTGATTTCCTTCATTTGAGAAAAAAACGTGTAACTAAAAGGTAGTCTTAGGGGGGGTTCATTTATGAACAATATTTGTATATTCTTCGACATAAAATTTTCAATTTGGGTTTCACATTCATCTCATGAATAAATCACTTCTTCAATTCTAGAGACATAAATTGTCAAATAAAAAATTAATCAAAATACACCCTTAATACCCCAAAAAAGTGGTCATAGGAAATGAGGAAAAAAATTCGATATATGGTATTTGACCTGATTAATTAGGCGGAGATGCATGCAAAAATCTCTGCCAGGTAAAACAATATGAAGTTGCAGACTCAAACTCTTAATCTAAACTTGGACTGGCATTAGAGGATGGAAAGTGATGTGAGACTTCTCTGTCGAAAATTAGAATTAGTTTCTGATTTTGTTTTCTTCTATAAAAAAAAAGGTAAATTTGTGTTTAATTAAGGCCCAATGACCAATCAACTTTAGATCTTATTTAGTACCAGCCCAGCCCGTTGGAGCCCATCTTGTTTCTAAATGAGGATCCTTATGGGCTTAAGTAAACTAATTCGATGGCCTATCTTTATGGACAACAATCTTGAACAGGCATCACTTCGGCTCCTATGCGGAAAGGAATTCCGTGGGCTGTCGGATGGTAGCTTTGAACGGTTTAGATTTGGAGAGAGAAATTTTTTTATTTTTTATTTTTTAAGTTCAACCGTAACTTTTCTCTCTCTAAATCTGGGCCGTTAAAATATCCTCTGACGGTCTAGATTGTTTCGCATGATGCGGAATATTTCCTGTTCCGCATAGGATCCGGACTGGAACAGGCATAGAATATGGCCTGTCTTCTTTTTCTTTTTTCTTTTTTCTTTTTTCTTTTTTTTTCTCTGTGTTCATTTATCTTTTGCACCCCTCATTTTATTGGCAAATAATCGTTTGTATTGGTATATGTATCCAACCACTTACAATTTATCAGTGTCCATATATATCTTATTTCTAATTGCATTGTCTTAAATAAATCAAGTTATTTTCATTTTTCTTTGTTGGATTAGACTAATAATCCAACTCAATTAGTAGTATAAAACTTTATTTTGGAATTTTTTTTCTTGTTACTTGCACTTTGGATTTGTTCATTCTACCACATAAGTTATTTATATTTATAGGACGTGGTTAATCAAACTCGGACACTCTGATATATGTTATCTTTTATCCAATCATCTTTTATAATGAGAATAAAATTTATTTTGCGATATAATTTAAACTTCAGAAAATTCGATCAAGATTCTTATCTCCAACTCCAAGCATCAAATCAAATATAATCTAAATCAATTTGGGAAGAGAGCAGAGTTTCATTTGAGCTACACCATGAGTTAATGAAGCAGTAGGTGTTAGACTCGAGCCTTATCGTTATGGATTACAGTATTGCGAACTGTATTAGTCTTTTTTGACAAATGATTATTTGGTGAACGTATATTTTTATTATTCAAAATATGGCAAATATCTTGAACCATTATGAATGTAATAGTGAAAATCGTATGTCCAACCACATAGAATTCGTCACATGAACATTTTTTTAATTATATATACACATTGTTTTGTAAGTGTTTAGGGTACATACGTAAATACAGACGATTATTTGCCGGAATGTAAAGTGCTAGGAACCGATGGATTTGAACCTAGTGTATTTCAAATCAACTTGAAGTGTGTTCTTTAAAATCCTTCCTCCAAATTATCCAAATTTGATGAATATTTCTTAGCATTTATCAAGGGATAGGGGGAATCAAGTTCCTGTCCAACCATCCATTAAGCAACAAACAATCGACCATTCTACTAAAATAGCCAACACAAGTGATCTTATTATTTGATACATATTTCAACTATATCATCGAGACTTTCCAACAAAAACGCAATATAAACAAAACACGTATTATTTATTTGAAACATATTTTTAACGTTATCCTCATTTTTTAGGGAAAAATATAATTTTAATTACATAGGATATATAGTTTGCCTGAGCAGCTACAGAAGCATTCATGCCACGCCCCGAACTCGCTAGCCCTAGAGTAACACATGAGTCTGATAGCATTCACGATAATTTATTCGACAATCGAACTTGATATGTCAAAATAGATATCACGAAATGATAGCGAATGGTTAAACCCCATGCATATATCAGTCAGAATTTCAAGATTATCTAATATGAAAGGGACAAAATTAGGAATTGTATTTTGGGGACTAAAAACTGCAACAGTATGCTGACCTATCTATAAAAACTGCAAAAAAAATCTTTGGGGGGGGGGGCGAACTTGATAAAAATTTCTGAATTACATATAAAAATTACTATATATTACTATATCTAGTAGTATTTTTAAAAATCTTGGGGGGTCAGAATCGACCATGTAATAGGGGATGAGGGTTCACACGTCAAGGACTTCGGATAACCAAAATAGATATCATGAGATGATAGCAAATGCTAAAGCTACTACAAGAAAACAGTTAAATAACTACGGACTTTTTCGTCGTTATTCGGTTGCTAAACGGCGAATAGCGACCAAATCATGTGGTCGGATATTTTATACCGCTAATCCAAATAACAACTGAATTGCGACTGAATATTTAGCGACAGTGCATTCTATCGCAGTGAACCGTGCATATATTAATCAGAATTTCAAAGTTATCTCTTTTGGGACGAGGGTTCAAAATTCAAGGACTTCGGATAGCCAAGTAAGATTATTAGATATATGTAGGCCTACTAAGTTAAGAGATGAGTTGAGAGACTGTCAAGTCATCACACACAAGATAGAGAGATGGAACTATATATAGTAAGCTTTTACTAGTTTTACCTTGACTAATATTCCAGTTTTTAAGGAGTCAATAAAGATTCTTTTGCTTAGAACCTTATTAGTTTTAAGGACTTCTTAATATGTATACAAAGAAATAATCTTGCTCTTTTTTAAAAAAAAAAATTTATTTATTTATTGGGGGAAGGAACCTATCTATTGCGAGAAATATGAGGATTCAAGAAACGGGAAGGGTATTCGAATTCATGACATATATGTCATGAGGTATCAGTCTTAACCATTAGACTAATTCCTTATAGGCAAGTAATAATATTGCTCTTATTCCAGGACGGAATGAGTAAAAGAAAAATAGAACAAGTGACCAACAGTTAATTTACGATTCGGTTACGGTTAGGGTATGCGTTCGGTAATTTGGTTTGGTATCGGTACGAAATTTCGGGACGAAGTTCAGTTTTGTAATTTTTTTATTAAACCAAACCAAACCATAATAGTTTGAAAACCGAAATTACCAAACCAAAATAATTTCGGTACGGTACGGTTCCATAAAAACCGAAATAACAAATTCAAATTTTAGTGCAATATAATAATTCAAACCAACTAATGGCTACTTACCACTTTTAGATATCCCAACAAATATTGTGAAAATTTTACACCAGAAGCTAAAACACAGTTAATATAGAGGGAATACACACTATAAAAACATAACTAATGTTCATTTAAAATGATTAGTGGCTCAACGCAAATACATATCTTAATATCTCCGTCTCCTTTTATTTTAATCTCTCAATATAGTCTTGTTGGACTAACCATCCTTTTATTTTAATCTCTCTTGTTGGACTAACCATGGTGATCGTTCTCCGTAATGATCGAAGATTGTGTAACCTTAAATGAAAGGATGGAAAAAATTTAAGCAACAAAGAACCGGCTGCTTTAAATCTCCTAAGTTCAAGAACATGGCGAAAATTGGCCTTGTTTGGACCCCTATCACTCTATCCAAAATAGAGGGAGATATACCTGTATGAAGAGGGAAGATATTTAGTTGTTCACTAAACACTACCAAACATAAATTAAAGCCAACAACCTCCATCAAGTAATGGAAAAGACGGTATAGTAATTTCTTTAGAAATAAAACAATATTTTGAAATAATTTTGGTAATTCGGTAATTCGGTTTTCAAAAATGAAAAACCGAATACCAAACCTAAATTTTAAAAATTTCGATAAACCGAACCGAATAATCCGAATATACCGAAATACCGAACCAATTAACAAATTTCAGTTCGGATCGGTTCATTATTTCGGTTATACCAAATAGTGAACACCCCTAGTTACGGTGTTAAACGCTAAAAATTCAGTATATATTAAAAAATTTAATTGTCAAATTTTTTTATTCAACATGTGTTGTAATTTTTAACACATGTTATATAAAATATGTATTATATACTTTAAAATATATGTTAATAAGAAAAAAATACATATTTTTAATATTTTGTACTATAGCCGTTAATCCATTGCTTATTTATGGACCACATCTACTTGAGAATTTGTTTTGATTAGGTAAAGCATCTTGTCTCAATGCAAGGTTCAGGTGTATATAAACACATGGCAGAAAATGTGTAAATCCCCACTATCCAAAATCCAATTAATATAATATTCTAGAAGTGGACAAAAAAGAGTTCAAATTTCATTATTCCATAAATTGCACCTTTCGTGGGACAACTTATGTGGGGATGAAATAAAGACGATACCATCAAAAATAGATTTTGCACGCTTTACCAAATAGTGTTCAGGAGAAAATAACAAAAATAAATAAATAAATAAATAACTCATTCCGTTCAGATTTGAATGTTTCATTCCAACTTCAATTAAAATTTAAAAATTATCTTTGACTTAAGATACAATTAAAATTTTAGTTAAATTAAAAAATAAAACATTTAATTCCGACCATTCTAATAAAGCAAATGAGACATTGAAATGCGGTGAGAATATTGTTTAGAGAAAAGAGAGTTTATCCACCTCAAATGATTCCAATGAGCCAAATTAATAAACCATCTAAAACCCCATGTGACAAAAAACAAAAATAGAAAACGATTGAAAAGGAAAGTGGTGGTGGTGATGAAAAAAATTCCTTATGGGACGGTATTTGTGGGTATCTGTGAGACATGAAGGCCTGCGGGATCTATCCTGCAGGTGGGTCCTGTCTCAAATTATATGAGATGAGTGTGGGGTCATACCCACAAGGACCGCCCCATGCCAGACTTTCCCGTGGTGATGGGAAAGGAGCATCATCAAAGAAAGAAAGAAAAAAACAATGAATATATTTATAAAAGCCACCAGAACCATAATTCTTTCAAGAAAATCAAGTGAAAGTCTTACGACAACGAAGCACATTCCATGCTGTAAGACGCATCATTTTTAACTGGTAAGTAAGAAGTTCGAGTCATGTTGAAAGTGGAATGAGGACTTACTATCGATTCTCCTTTAAAAAGAAAGTCTTATCGGTAGAATAATCATAATCAACAAAGAATTTGCAATAATGGCCATTGAAGCCACTAATAGGCGAATTACGAGTCGGATAGTACTCTAGATCGGTCTGTTGTAGCATGCCCCATGCC
This sequence comes from Vinca minor, assembly GCA_026122235.1. Classification (NCBI taxonomy): domain Eukaryota; kingdom Viridiplantae; phylum Streptophyta; class Magnoliopsida; order Gentianales; family Apocynaceae; genus Vinca; species Vinca minor. The sequence continues at coordinate 7,357,759 of JAOCZM010000026.1, forward strand.
CGGGGAGAGTATTGCCTCACCAGGGAGGAGGAGGAGAACGCCACCAGGAGGAGGAGAATATTATTACGCGTTTCAGTGGGGAGAGGGTGTCGAACTTGGGACCTTTCGGTCCCAAGCCAAAGACTTACCCACTTGGGCAAGCCTTTAAGATAGGATAATGTGAAAAGTTGATGCAAAATTCCAACAAAATATCCAATTTGGATTTTGGAATCATATATTTATTTCATCTTCTGTCTTAAGAGATAGACTACCACATATTTTACTTTCTTCTTTAAAGTTTCACATAAATAAGAAAAAAGAAAAAGGTAGGTATGTAATAATTTGCAAATAATTGTCGAGTGTCATATTTTTCTCTCACAGTTCCACAATTAATTTTTTTTTAAAAATATAAACTAACACTTTACAATTTATTATTAATGAAAAAAAAATGAGACTGAAAATTTTACCGGATTTTTTTAACTCGTGGAGATGAGGGATGTAGCGCACGTGAGGTGAGCTACCTTTGAATACATTAAAGAAAGTGTGCATGTACGTACTCAAAATTCATGCATGGTTTCACATTTTGTCAAACTTTGGTAACAAAACCATAAGAGAAAGATATCTTTGCCGGTCCGACTATGGTGCTGAACAACAAACAATCAGTATATATTGAACTTTTTTTATTATTAGATAAAAATTTTGATGATTCAAGTTTTTTTTTATAGCGAACGCCTATGTTAATTTTATAATACATGTTGCATAAAAAATGTGTTACATGCCTTAAAGATATGTGTTCATCAAGAGAGAACAATTATTTCATATGATATAATACCTGTCAACAAAATATCGATATATGCTGACACTTTTTTGTTCTACACAATTGCATAGCCATCTTTGACCCATACTTTTTCCATATCCTCTCCCCTTTGCATATTCCCTCAAAGGTCGCACCCAAAAAAAATAAAAAATAAATAACACATGCGATGCACGTGCAATAAATGAGCAAAAGATATGGAAAAATTCTCATATGAACCAGGTTCATAACTGGTCACATCATTACAAATTTGTCTCTCTCCTCATTCTGTGGTGATGTGGACCTTATCCATATCAGAATTCAAAGATATGGGGCTGCTGCTAGTAGATATTTAAATAGATAAGATTCACCTAGGGAGGGCAATAAATGAGCAAAAGATATGTGAAAATTCTCATATGGACCAGGTTCATTGGACCTTGAGGTCCATAACTGACCACATCATTATAAATTTGTCTCTCTCCTCATTCTGTGGTGATGTAGTCAGTTATGGATCTGATCCATATCAGAATTCAAAGATATGGGGCTGCTGCTAGTAGATATTTAAATAGATAAGATTCACCTAGGGAGGATGGATATATAGAATAAAGAATTACAGCAAAAAATAATTCATATCACTGATGCCATTCAGAATAAGCAGTCATTACAGTATAGAGATACAACACAGAAAGAACAATAATTCCTGGGAATAGAAAAATCTTATCCCATTCAACTATTCAAGTAAGCAAACATTAAAATGTTAATATTTTGCGTCTGGTAGTATGTTTCAATACCAGGTGGCTAGGATAGCTGTTGTCGGCACCAGAACCGGACTGATATTACTCCAAAGAATATAAACAATAATCTCAAATGAAATGGAACAAATAATATTTCCATAATTTGAACATTTTTGGCAACTGTAAAAGGTGAGAGTTGCTTAGAGAAGTTTGTTTATAAATAAGGGTTACAATTGGTAATCCTACTCTACCTTCTAAATTCTATTTTTTTTCTCTCCCAAAATCCTTGAAACAATTTGTAACAGGAAACATTAATCTCATTGGTAATAAAGACATTTACCTTCCTACCCTCCTAGTTTCTTTTCAATCTACCATTTATCTCCATTTCAGAGAGGTGTTATTTGACATTTCAATTTCCTAATTAATTAAGTTGGATATACCAAGAAAAGACATTAAAAAAAAACATTTAAAGACATTAAAGAAGAATGAAGATGAATTTGCTGTACCAATGTATCTTTGAATGTTGTGTACAACACATCGGTATGCTTGAAATGCTCTGCAGTTACCGCTAACTATGGATGTGCGTTTATCCGCCTTAAGACACCACTCGGTTTGCCTGCATGAGGACCCGATGAAGCTCATCTTCGATGCCTTGCAAGAGGACTGGTTTACGAATAACTCCATTCATTCCGACCTGTGAGCATCTCTCCCACATTTCTTCATCGTCACTCGCGGTTAAAGCCACGATCAACGGCCAATTACGGCTACAGAACTTTCTAATTCTGATAGATACCTCAAATCCATCTAAGTCAGGCATGTGAAGGTCGACGAGGACGATTTGAAACGAAGATACAGGTCCGATAGCATTAAGACATTCGTATCCTGTTGAAACAGCAGAAACAATGCACCCCAGTTTCTCGAGCAGCTTCCGCGTAACGGCCCTATTTACATCATCGTCATCTGCTAAAAGAATTTTAAGGCCCTTCAGAGGAGAGTTCGAATATGAACGATCTGAAGATGGCCCGTGTTCAGAAATGCCAACTACAGTGGATGAACGCTTTTGAAACCGAATAACAAGTGCCATGCTTTGATCACAACCGTCTGGAGTTGAGATTACCCAAATATCTCCTTGCATCAACTGTCATTGTTTTCTCGATTTGGTCAGAATGTAAACTAGTGAAGTCGAACAAAGTCTAACAACAACTAATTTTATGAAAATTCACCCTAAACGTTCTTTAAAGCATAACTAAACTGGGCTTAAGAACTAAAATATTTCTAAATTGATTGGTCTCATAATATATTTCTTAAATGAGGAGCCTTTCTTGTGGGAAATTTTTTCACAAGACTATCAGAAGGATGGTCTGTAACATGATAAGTAATAATATAGGTGACGGGATCATTTTTCAAAAAATGCAATCTCATTGCTGGGAACAAAATAATTAAAATGATAATCAGGATATTGTTATAATCGAGAAGAATGCTTCATAAGGCATACCTGAACTAGCTTTCGGCACACATTGAAACTCAAGCCTTCCTCAGCTCCCCCGCTAAAGTACCGTTGACGACTGTGTGTTGTATTGGAAGTGCTCTCTGAATGCAAATATTTATCGTACATTCCAACTTCAAATTTTACGTAAACATACCCATCAGATGAGCTTGACCTCCATGGTCCCCATCCTTGATCATTCTGTCCCTGAGTTCCATCTGCTGAAAGAACACGAAAAGAGAGACACCCTCCTCCACGGCTTCCACTCAGACTATTTCCAATCATATGCATAACAACCTGGAAAACCCGTCTCTCGTCCCCCATTACATGATTAGGTAATGTTCTATCTACTTCAATCGAAAAATTATAACCCTTATAAGCACAAAGACACTTGGCAAGACAAGCAGCTTCTTTTATCATAGAATGCAGCCGAAAAGATTTCACCTCAAGCGGGAATCTTGTTTTGTCCCTAGTTGAAGTATCCATCACATCGTTGATCAAGGTGGAGAGGACGTCGGAAGTCTTGAGCATTGCATCAACAAGAAGTTGTTGCTCGCCACTAAGATTCTCTTCTTGCATCATCGAGAGTAGACCCAAGATTGAATGCATCGGTCTCCTCAATCCATTGCTCATTACCATCTGAAACGCATTCCTTGCCTGGCTCGCCATCAGTGCATCCTGCTTTGCTTGCTGCAAAGCCTGATTTTGCTCCACCAGTTTGTCTCTCATGTTCTGAGATTCTTCGAGAACTGCTGCATGGGAAAGAGCGACAGCAACCTGATCAGCAACGACCTCTACTATCTGAAGTTCCTCATCGCACCAAGATCTACCATTTCCACCTGGGAGAACTAAAACAAGAATTGCATAACAAGCCGGAACCATCTCGGGAGTTCCACCCTTGAAATTAGAAACTCTAAGCATCGGCATCCTAATTGCAGCCACAGCCCCTGGTTCACCGTTCCCCTGACTGCTTGCAACAGCAAGTGCTGAGTCGGTGTTAAGAATCCTTACACCATCGTTTGACTTGATCTCTCTTACGTCTGGATCACTTGTTGGGACGGTTAAATCATACATATCTGAAGAATTTCTTCCTCTAAGCTCATGAGTCAGGTTCATTTTTGTTCGATTCTCATTAGGCATCCAAATAACACAATTCAGTAAATTAAGTGTCTTAGAAAGCTCAACCAGAGTTGTATACAAGATGGTATGCCGATCAAGTGATTTACGGATCTCTTGGGTGAGCATCCGGACATGCACTCCTGCTTCAGTCTGCTTCTTTATGATTCCAACTTCTCTACCCAGATCCCAAGTCTTTTTTCTCAGCATAAATTCTCGAACTTTGATCTTAAGTAGCAAAGGGATGAGTGTCATCAGAGATATAGCAGTAGCAAATGAGACCAGAGCTGTGAGTCCTTTAAAAATGGTAAGAGCAAGCATAAGTTGAAACGTGTGTGGGCCATAAGTCCATCCATTGAGCAAATGAGTCATTCCACATAAGACGATGAATGCAATGAACTGAAGGAGAACCCATTTAAACGGGAAACTGGAGCAACTAACAAAGTAAAGGAGCTCAATTGGAATTGAGAAATAGGCCACCGCAATCAAGAAATCGCTTATTTTTTGACACTCCAAAATGCTCTCAACGCTCCAAAATCCCACCTCTTCACAATAACAACGGGAAAACCCACTATTAGCATCTGTGATAGAAATAAGGAATGATAAAATCAATAGCCCAGATGCTAATTTTTTCGACATTTTTTTCAATGACCTTATTTCTTAATCCATCCCATAAATAGACTTCAATCTTCGCCCGCACGCTCGTATATCTTAATGTACAAATACATGACAAATCAAGCAATTCGTGAACATGGCATACAAGACAAACTTACAGCCATTTCCTGTTAAGAAATTTATCAGCTCTATCAATAACAATTCATATGCATAAAACCACTTGCATTTGAATATATATATATATATATATATATATATATATATATACACACAACATTTTAGTAGGAACAAGAAAAGAAAAATGAAGAAACGCAGCATAATGGCTACTAGGCCAAAGTATAAAAATCACCAACCAATCTAAGGGTGCATTTGGACAGCATCTCAAATCTCAGATTCGCCCCCACGTCTCATGTCACAAAGAATTCAGCTTTTGCGTAACCTAGTACAAAAATTAAAATACTCAAACTCCATCTAATCTCAACCTAAACTCTTGGGGTGGTGGGTGGGTGGGTGGGGGACAGTAAGTAACAAGAAACAAAAGCAAGCCCAGTCTTTCTGAATTCAAGCTGTAAATATCACTAAGAGCAATACTCCATCTCAAAATTCTCAGGTACATGGATCTATACTCTGTGGAAAAGCAATCAAACATGATTTGTACTACTAAAGAATTAAAGAAAACATCAAAATATAACATAAAATAACTTCCCAACCAAATTCAAAGAACCAAGTAAAACAATAAGGCATATAAACTAATATAAAATGCAAAAGGAAATGCTTGCCAGGTTTGAAATTCTTGTACTTGATTACAAAAGTAAAACCAATACAAATAAGAAACCAAAACAAAACCAAATAAGGCCCACATACAAAGAATGGTATAAATGCAACAAACTTTGAATTTTTAATTACTTCCAAGAAATGCTAAAATCTATTAGCAACAAATTAATAAATTAATTAACAATTAGATGATATATACCCTCCTGGGCTTAAAAAACATCATATAAATTTTATTTTCAAAAAAATAAATAATAAATAAAAGATCATGGAGAGAACTTTGTATTTTACCTGAGGATATGGCAACAAAAAATCCACCATTGATTCACCATTTTCAATTTTGATTTTATCACCTCCCTTATCTAAAAATCCAACATTGATATTATCACTAGATAAAAAGATCCCAGAACACCTTTTTAAAAAATAAAGAATCAAATCCCAATAAAAACCCAGAAAATTCCCAAAACCCCACTTAAATCTACCGATAAAAATTCTAGTTTTTTTTTTTTTCCCACCAATTTTATAACTTGAAAGTGGCCACCTCGCGCCTTGTAATCATTGCAGGTGGCCGAACTGGGGGAAATGATAAATTTTCTTACAACCCCATAATGCAAAAACAAAATCCAAAAATCACACAAAAAATATTGGGTTTCTTATAATCCGTACATAAATAAAAACAGATGATTTAGAAAGAAAGTTGTTTGATTAACATTTTTTTCTCTTCTCATTTTTTGTATGTGAGCTCAAATTTCAGAATTAGAAGTTTCTCAAGAGGAAGAGAAGGAGAAATTTGGTTTTGTTGTTTGATACAAAGAGAGTGTAAAATAGGCCGGCATTTGTCTCTATATTTATGTATAGAGAGAAGCTAGAGAGAAAGAGGGGGGTGTATATGGTGTTTTTATCGGCAAGAAAATATTTATCTCGTGTATGCCCTGATCTGCAGTCCATTTCCCTGTCTTTGACAACGCCTTTAATTCAAGATACGTGCGGAGACACATATGCGCAGTTGATTTCATTTTTTAAAAGGATCAATGGTTGAGATTTATTAGAGGAGAGAGAAAAGCTAAAAGAGTACATATGTAATTTTATTAGAGGGAGAGAGAAAAGTTGCACGTGAAAAGCTTAAAAAGGTGGGTTACGAGAGAGAGAAAAGTTATGGCTGAAAAAAGAACGCATGTTCTCGTTAGAGAACACACGTTCTTGTATGCTTTTTTATTGAGAACGCACGCTTTCTCTCGGAGAACTCACGCTTCTCTCGTAGAACGTCACGTTCTCCGTCAATAAACACATTTTTTTATTAGAGAACGCACATTTTTTTATTAGTGAACGCATGTTCTTGATTATTGAACATGCGTTCTCGGTCGATAAACACATGTTCTCTATTATAGAACGACGCTTTTTTATTATTGAACGACGTGTTCTGATTATTGAACACCCAGGTTACAAGTAAAAAGAGAAAAAGAGAGCTTTCAAAGTTTATCTCTAAAATACCCCTGTTTTTTATACAACCGTTGGATCAAACAGTACAAAAGTACAAAATCCAATGGCTGACAAGCATGTCCCGTATATACTGAATTTTCTTGTTCAGCACCTGAGCCAAGGTGCCTGATCTGAGACTGATACTATTGTCCCTTATATGAATTGATCGGATCTTATATTTACATGTAAATCAAGTTCAATTTATATGAGGGGTTATGGAACAATTCTAAAATTAAATTTTTTGAAAAAAAATTGAGGAAATCTAGTGATGTGGGATTTTTTTTTTTATCTACCTTGTAGACTAATTTAATTGGAATCTAACTGATTCGTAGTTTTTTTTTGTTAAATAAGAAATTATCCTTTAATTATAAAATAACTGAAGTCATTACAATTAAAAAATAAAATGAAAATACAAGAAAATAAAGGTTATACAATGGTGAATACCACCCTGATAACAGATAAAAGTTTACACCGAACTAGGTAAACACTACAAACAGTAGAAAAATAAATACATAATAAAAAATTTCGCAGTATCTTCTTCAAAATCCTTGAACAACAGTAGCTAGTTCAGTTCCAACACCTTTCTTATAAATCAACAATTTACGAGATAATGGTGTATCAACCGTCTCAGTCTTGTAAATATGAAGAAAACTGAGGAAGGGCCCAGAACAACTCCTGGTTAGAGGGAAACTTCAGATCTGGAAGGATTTGAAGTAGATCTTCCATCTGAGTTTTGAATTTTGAATTAATACCTTGAAAAAATTTCATCACAATTTAACTGATCCGTAGTTCGACTAACAAAAATTCTCCAAATTTACAGCATAATTTGATCCTAAAATATTTTGAATTTACAACATTATTTTAACTATGTCCGAAAAATCGCAAATATGACCGATTAAACAAAACTCAATTTGAAGAGAATTTTGGAGAGGTGGAATTTTTTAGGTGGAGTGGGGGAAGAAAGTGGGACCCAGAAGCAGTACATGAAGAGAACCTAGACGCACTTTTGCTTCATAACGTCTTCTTCGTCCTCCCAATAAAGCAGTAGTCTCTCCAATTTATTACTACTTTAATGTTTTCACGGCAAAAAATTCTTTGTCCCCATTAATATTTATATCTTTATACCCAGTCAATCACAATTCATCTTATATATATATATAAATAAAAAATATATTTATATAGTAAATTCTAATTGGTTGGGACAGAGATGAAGATAGAAATAGGTACAGAGTATTTTCACCCTTATTATTTTATTTGTAAATCTCTATCTTTAACAATAAAAAATAAATTGTTTCGGTGAATTTAAAATAAAAAATGTATACTTAATGATGTAAGACAGTGATACCCAAATGTGCCCCATATTTTTTCCCTCTATATGAATCCCTCTTTGTCCAAATATAGACTTGTACGCAATTTCGATTTTGGTTCATTTCGATTTTAATTTTGTACGATTTTGATTCGTAATCTGATTCTTATTCGTCAAAGAAGCCGCAACCTAGTGGGGCAAGCCTCGACTCGTGATTAAGAGTCCCGAGTTCAACACCCTCCCCATACATGAGGCAAGCTTAATATATTTTCCTTTCTAGGGTTTTCTACTCCTCATGTGAAGCAGTTCTTTCTCCCCTTAAAATTCAAGCTTGAATATTGAGTTCATTCTCAGTTCACGCACGCTCGACTCACTTAAGCTCACGCTCACAATTATTCGAGTTATGTGAGTCGGGTTCGGGCCCGAACCCACACCTCTAATTGTTGAAAGTGTGAAAAAAAATGAAAGTTGAAAAGGAAGGAAAAATAATTTTTAAAAGTTTAAAGAAAAGAGTAAGACACCTCAATAAATTGAGTAGTTTTATCTTGGTAGACTACTAACTTATAATTTACATCCAAGCCAATCAATACAGTACACGTAGGAAAGAGAAATGAACTTACATCAATTCTCTTCAATTCTCTTTCCTATGTGTACTGCACTAATTGGTTTGGATGTAACTTATAAAACTTAGTAGCCTACCACCATAAGAAATTTCCAATAAATTAGGTTCCACATAAACCCAAAACTTGAATTAAACGCCTTAAAACTCGTAACTCACTGGCTAAGTCGGTGGTTCCTGTCATTTTAAGCACCTCTACGTTTTAGTCATTAGAACATATTTTAAGGTGCAACAAACAATGGAAAACGTGATATGTTTTGTTGTTAATAAATCTTTACATAATTTTAAACTAATTAACTAACCTATAAAAGCACCTTTGGGAGTCAGTGGCGGAGCCACAGTGGGGCCTGGTGGGGGCAAGTGCCCCACCAATTTTTTCCAAAAAAAAAAAAAATTTAGTTTTGTTTTTGTAACATCTCGTCTCGTAAACATTGTTTATTGTACCCATTTTGAATCACTTTACGATTTAAAATTAAATTATTTATTTATTTTTTAGGTTTAGTTTTTTTTTTGTAACACCTCGTCTCGTGAACATTGTTTATTGTAGCCATTTTGAATCACTTTACGATTTAAAATTAAATTATTTAGTTTGTGAATTATAGGAATGACACCACTTGTATTTTAACAATTTTGCTCTTGATTTGGTAACAAAGTTAAATGTGTAAGAGACTAAAAAATAAAATTACTAATAAAAAATCCACAATGGGTTTTTTTGTAAACTATAAAAAATTCACAATAAAAAGTCCACAATATGAAGCCAGAGGACTTGGAGGTTTATGAAGCACTGATCAGTAGAGTGAAAAGGGTGAACAAAATGTGAATAACTCTAGTCTATAAGATTTCATCAAAAAAAAATTTTTGGCTCCGCCAATATTTACATGTTTTATGAATTTATTTTGTCAATGTTAATTGTGCCCCCAAAGAAAAATTACTGATTCCGCCACTGTTTGGGAGAGATATGATTAGTATGGAATAGAAAATTATAGTTGGTAGGTAAATTCATAAATTTAACACCAGAATTGCTAAAAATCTCTCTATGTCTTTTGATAAGGATAAAAGTGGATTAGCTAAGTTTTTTTTTTTGGGTGTAAAGTGGAATGAAATGATGAGGGGAAGTAAATAACTTATGAAAAATGATTTACTTCTAGAATTTTGGGGATAGAAATTCTAAACCCCCAAATTGAGAGTGTTAAATGACTATCTCACCCCTCCTGGTATAAGGAATTCACCCAACTATAAGGGCAAAACGGTCCAAATGACTATTTTAGTCAATCTTTTAGTCAATAATTCTAGTAGCCTAGCAAGGTCGAACAATTCTAATATAGACCTGGACTACCAAGTGGTCATGGACCACTTGCTCCACATTCAGCCACATCACAGTTTTGATTAAAATAATAAAAATACTCCCCCTTTTGGTGGGCTTTTTGAGGCGTTTTTATTTTTATTTTAATAAAAAAAGGTGATGTGGTTGATTGTGGACCAAGTGGTCCACAACCCCACATATAGCCCAGGTCTATATCAGAATTTTTCAGCAAGGTCCATAACTTATTTACTTCCTTCTTCTTTCTCTCTCTTTACTATTTTTTTCTCTTTTTCTTCTTTTTCTTCTTGAGTTTTTTTCATTCTTTTTTCCTTCTATAACTAGATCCAACCAAAAAAATTGATTTTCAATCGGATCTAACCATCATTCCTTCACTTTTTGTGTCTTCACCTTCTCATTTTGCCGTAAATCATGATGAAGTTTTCTCAAGGCATTCTTTTTCAAAATTCAAGACTCGGATGAAAGATATACTTCAGATCCTTCTAGATCTGGAGTTTCATTTGATCCTCCTTGGAGGATTCTCTAAACCTGGACATGTTCTGGGCCCTTTCTCAGTTTTCTACATCTTTCTGACAAAATCTACTAGACGGTTGATATGCCCATGTTCTTGTAGATTGTTGATTTCTAAGAAAGATGTTGAAACTGAATTGCGAAGAAGATGTTGTGAAGAATTATTTTATGTATTTACCTTTTCTACTATTATTAGTGTTTTTTACCTAGTCCCGGGGTGTGAGATTTTATCTGATATTATGGTTGTCTAAACCATTGTATAACTTTTATTTTTTATTTTTTTTCAGATTATCTTTTGATTGTAATGACATCGGCTATTTATGATTAATGGATAATTTCTTATTCAGTAAACAAAAAAAAAAACTTATTTATTTCTTTTGGTTGGAGTGTTTGAAGGACTGGAAGTAAATTGGGAGGGGAGGAGCTCTCCCTTCACATTAGCAAAATAGTCCCTCAAATTTTGAAGGAGTTTGGGATGTTTATCAAATAAGACAAAATAGATCTCTTCAATTTTATTGTCTTCCCCACCCATATTCATGGTTTTAACTGAAATATGGACATGATAGTCAATCTAGCAAATAAAGTTATATAATTAAATGATAAAAAAAAATCACAATTTGTTTGGTTTGCGAAAGGAAATGGGAGGGAGGGTGGCACCATTTACTTTTTTCTAGGTGAAGGGGGCGATGAAGTAACGAATATACGTCTATTGTGTTTGATAGGAGTGGAATAGTAGTAAATTGAATTTTTTTTATTATATAATCTTATTTGCTAGATTGATTATGATACCCCCTACTTAAGTGAACAATATTGATGGGGTGAGGGCAACAATGGAAAAATGGAGGGGAACAATTTTATTTTATTTAATAAACATCTTTACCCCTACAATTTTGGTGGGACTATTTTGTTCATGTTGAGGGGCTCCTCCCCTCCCAATTTACTTCCACTCCTCCAACCCCCACCAAACGAAGTAAATGAATTATTACCTTCCAATTTACTTCTCATCCTCGTCTCATTCTACTTTACACCCCAATCAAACAAATGTTTACTTCTGATCCAAATTTTCAACCTTTCTACAAATGCACCTATTCAACCAACTCATTTGAATTGTGGAAACACCATCTAATAAGTTATGTAAAGTGATAAAAACTTCCCCTTGAAATTGCCTAAAAGTTATGTGGCACCTACATGTGGGTAAGAGTTATAGTAGCATATGCAATTGCATCATATTTATCATGCATATAGTAATGTAAATTGTGTTAGTGAAAAAGTTACTCGTTACATATAGGGTTTTGCATTAGACTGTCACTAATTTTGCATAAAGCACAAAACATGGCATTAAAAATTTGGGAGGTAATATTTTGGTCCGGAATGGAAGTCCCAATTCCGTAGCCAAATTTTCAACCTTTCTACAAATGCACCTATTCAACCAACCAACCCATTTGAATTGTGGAAACACCATCTAATAAGTTATGTAAAGTGATAAAAACTTCCCCTTGAAATTGCCTAAAAGTTATGTGTCACCTACATGTGGTAAGAGTTATAGTAGCATATGCAATTGCATCATATTTATCATGCATATAGTAATATAAATTGTGTTAGTGAAAAAGTTACTCGTTATATATATAGCGTATCAATTTGTTATTATTCTTATGCTCATTCTATTAGTGTCAGTATGATTTACACAACCTTTCAAGGGTAACATTGGGTCATACTCATAAATTAAAGAAACTGAAATACATTTTGTTTTTGGAAAATGTTTAATGGAGTTTTGTATTTCTTAAAAAGCATTTCAATTTCTAAAATCTTTAGTTCACTCCAACCATATAGAAGAAGAAGACTTTTATCTATGAAACTTAATGTCACATCTCTTAATGTGTGGTGGTTGGAATCCCTGTGTAGGGGTGTTCACTATTTGGTTAAATTGAAATAGCGAACCGAACCAAATCGAATTTTATTATATGGTTCGGTTTATTCGGTATTTTGGTTTATTCAGTTCGGTTTTGAAAAAGTTAAAATAATTCGATTCGGTATTTGGTTTTCAATTTTTAAAAACCGAAATACCGAAATACCGAATAGATCAATTTTTTATTATTAAAAAATATTTTTATTATACTTATAAGTATTATTAATATTACTTCGAGTTGTCTTCAATTCATATGTTTTATGGACATTCTGGGAGCATACACATTGTGCATTTATTTCCAAATGTTAAGTCTGTCTCCTACTCATCCCCGCCCATACCTTGAATTATTGAGGACTTAATGAGTTATTTTATTGGTGTAGAGTTGTATTTTTATTCTTAATTTTTAGTTTATTGTTTTTATTTTAATTGTGCATTATAATTTTATTTTTTGTCTAATTTTTATTAACTTGAGAAAAAAAATTCGGTACAAACCAAACCGAACCGAACCATACCGAAATAATTTCGGTATTCGGTATCCGATATCCGGTTTCCATAAAATTTTGGTTTGGTTCGGTTTTAATAAAACATCATAAAACCGAACCGAATTTTAAAATTTTGTACCGATACCGAACCGAATTACCGAACACACACCCCTATCCCTGTGTAATTTTTAAGTATCCATAGAAGTAAAGGCTATAATCATTCATCCAAAAAATTAAAGTATAGGCTATAATTGCACGGTAATTAATTATGTAATAACTTCCCCTACACATAGGTATAATAATTTAAAATTAGACTTTAATTCAAAATTTTGAATTTTAGCTCAAAGTTTGAGTCAATAAAGGACACGCAATAGCCTTAACAAGTATTCTCTTCGTCTCAAATTAATCGTCTTAATTAATAAAAATACGGTATTAAAATTTGATAAATTATATGATAAAACAAGTTTATACTTCTATAATGCCCCTAATTAATTCTTGTTAACTAGGCAATCACCTCTTAATTTGTACTATTTAAAGTTACAATTTTAGTTAATTTGGAGTATTAAATAGATGGTTGAAGGTAATTGTAAAATTGGAACTATAAGCATAAATAGTTACTTTATATAGAAATGAAACAATTAATTTGAGTCAAAAAAATTAATATAATTAATTTGGGACTAAGAATACATGTATATATATTTACACACAAATAATATTGTACTTGGCAGTCGGCAGTCGGCAGTGAATGCTCTTTTGTACCAAACTTAAAGTAAAAATGCACTATTTATTTTTACTTTAGTAAAAATGTATTATTACTGTATAATACTCTTTCCGTTGTAAACTAAATGTCCAATTTTTATTCGTTTTGTAATAAAAATTAGACATTCAATTTTAGAAAAAATGAGTACTCCCTCCCTTCCTAAATATAAGACTCTTTAGATAATTTGAGAAAATTAAGGAAGTTGTCATTTTCATCTAAACTTTCAATATTACCCCACATTTCCTCTCTTTCACTAATACATCATAAAGAAAAGAAAGGAAAATGTTGAGGGTATAATTGAAATAAATTGTTGACAACTAATAAAAGAACCTTAAACGACAATTAATTTGGATACCTAGATATTTCCTAAACGACAATTAATAGGGAATGGAGGGAGTACTAAGTTTCTCAAAGTTATTGAAATGCAACAATAACAACATTTAAGATTTAAGAAAGTAATATTGATAGTTTTAAAAAAATTTGTTAAATGTACTAAAATTTTCAATTAAGAAATAGAAAGAGTATCATTCTCCAATTCTCCCAAAGAATTTCAAGGAAAATATTTTAGCACGTGCTTCACTGTTGAGAGCCCATCAAACTGGACAACTGGCTGGTGGATCAGTCCGCGCGTGAAAAACGCCACATGAAGAAATGTGAATATTATTGCGAAATGTGTGGATAACATTGGTGTAGCTGGTTAATGTTTACCTCAAGATTTGAAGTTTGAGTAATTTTAAATGTATATTAAGTGTCTCATTTTTCTATATACTTATTTTGTAAGATTTTAATTTTATTAATCGAGTCAAAAATACAAATATTTATCACCAAAAAGCCCTGGACAATTTAGGCAAATTAGCTTGCTTAAGACCCGTATCTGCCCCCACTTGGTCAAGTGCGACACTCTCTAACACTTGGGCTTCATTTCCCGCAATCCGTCTAACCGTCAGGTCAACATTGTACAGTAAATATTGCACGTCATCTATCCGACATATCAATTTGCCACACACCGTTCGTTGGAGATGACCGAAGTCCGGCTACAAGGTTGTCAGTACCCTAGCGCACCCCGACTAAGACTTAGCCGAGGTCGTGCGCCAACTTGCCCCAAGCCGTGCGCATTTTGGTGATCAGCTGCAGCACCCCTTGTTTAAGAGTTTGAGACCCGTATACTGGGTTTGAGATTCGGACCCTTCTATGGGTACTCAATGGATTTGGATCAGGAACATAATGTAAAGTACCAGTAAGGATCCGGTCTATTTGATTTTTCTATGATTTAGTTAGTGGATCAATGTTGAGCGCAAAAAAAATCGTTTGTCTCAGTGTATATCCTTATTATTATACCTAACCATTCACAATTCATCACGTGTTTATAAAATTAAAAAATGTTCAAAATGGCGAATTCTGAGTGGTGAATATATGTACGAGAACAGACGTTTTCCACCCAATTTTGAGGAGATCATCATCTGAGAGTTGAAATTTATCCTCAAAATTATTTGTGCTCTTGGATTTCCTTTTACGAAATATCTCTTTCAATTTCCTTCGTTCTTTTTCTGCGTAATTTGAATTCGGAGTGATATATAAATAAATGTACCTAAATTTTATTTTACCTTCTACCTATATATGCTTATTAGAGATCTCAAAGGTTTTATTCTGTCAAAGAGGTCAGCAGCCCTGAAATGCAGGGCAGTTCTCGACTCGCGACTCAGAGTGCTCGAGCTTACACCCTCCCCATACATGGGGCAAATTTAAAAAGTCTCATTTCTAGGGCTATCTCCTCCTCCTGTGAGACAGTTCTCTCTCCCCTTCAGGGAGCAACCGCCCAGCCGGGCTTAAAAAACAAAAGGTTTTATTCTTGTTCTTCTCTTTTTCTAAGGAAAAAACTTGTAGATTGTTTTAAAATAGGTATACTCGATTTGGATTTGAGTCCACGTTCCTTTATTTTGTTAAAAAAAATGTTAATATAGATGACTTACCACTTTTAATTCGGCACAATAAGATTGTTGGGTGAGACCGCTCCGATATAATAATTATTATTTTTTTGAACATTTAAAAATGGTTATACTACCATTTTGTAGTTCTCATATCTCTATCAGATGTCAATATCAAGAAATTCTACAAAGAAAAATAGTCCATAGAAAATTCAGATGAGCAACTCACGAAAAATTTCGATATAGATCTCGCTTGAGATGTGACATAGGCATCACTGATTCACAATCACCCATATCCCTCTTTTGATTAAAAAATAATAAAAATGCCTCAAACAATGCACTGCGTGGGGAATATTTTTTATTATTTTAATCAAAACTCGATGATACTTTGAACGCGACTCAAGCTGGTCTACGTCCCCCACTTCAGAGCTGGTCCCACGATGTAACTGATCGCAACTCATGCATTGAATGCGATAATTCCCGGACATCTAACTTTGGCTTATGCTGCAATTTAGAAAATGTGTTTTTTGTCACAAATTCATGAACCCATCATTTTTGTCTTAGTCAAAAGAAAATTTTTTATTCTGATTCCACTCATATCTTCTCTTATAAATAATTATTCTTTTCTAAATTTATAATATTACCAAGACACAATCTTTTCAGAAGGGTATATAATCTAAATACAGTTTAAATATTTAATGTTGATATATTTATTTATGCATATTAAGACATTAACATTAAAATTTCATTTTTTATATGGATATTGAACTTGAAGTTTATTTCTTTAGGGAGAAATTTATTATTTTTTGATACTGATACCCCCGTGTATTGATCTGACTACTTTAGTCTATGTAGAATAAACCTGAAAATCAACCTAAAAAACTTTATCATAAATAAGTCCTTAAATATTAAAAGTGAGACTAGCTGAACTGTGCACACGTTTATAAAGCCCAATAGACGGAAGAAGTGGTGGTTAAGTGATTCATCATTGGTTTTTTTGTTCACCCCGATAGGAACCTGGTGTCCATCGTCAATGTAGTAATTAATTCGTGCTTGACCTGCTATTGGTCCGTAACGTGATCGCTAGTGGTGGAGGGTCTGACTCGTACTACTCTTTTACACAGAACCTTACTTACCACTCCGGGAAAATTCCCACGAGAGTTAATTCATCATTGGATAAAAGACGCAACTAATTGGAACCATTTTCTTTGTAAAAAATAAAGTCAAATTGCCTTTATGAATACTTTTGAAAATGATGATAACCCCCCATATGTTAAGGCTTTTTCGTTAAAAAGGATGATTGTGAAGTTTTGTTTCTCTTTTAGTCCGTAAAACTTATGAGTAAGTTTCTTACTTGAGCATTTTGTTTGCAAAATTTGCTAATTAAGGAAATAATGGAGTCCATTGACATTGTTCTTGATGTTAAATAATAAATATACATGCTAGAGATTTACTAAAGTAATAAAAGAAAACGTAATAGTAATAGTTTCCCAAATTATATAAAAACATCTTGATCGCTATCCTCACTAATTTACATAGCTCTTCAACTCTCTCACCCCGTCCGAAACCCTTCCCCAACGCCAAATTGATACTTGACCAATTTACCACCAAATTGTGCGCTGCCAAAAATTCCAACATTGTCTACTTCTTCTCCTTTTCATTTCCAACAAAAGGTTTATAATTCATTTGATTTATTTTCTACACCGAATTTATTTTAGTGATGTTGAACTTTCATTTGACCACTTTTAAACATCTTATTTCTTTTTTTTTTTCCTTCAAATTTTACTCTTTCAATCACTCTAATCGACCTACTATTGCCACTCATCTCCACCGACCGACCACTGATATCCTTACTCTCTTTCTGCAAAGCGAGCACAACAAAAGAGACTTCTTGTGCAGATGAATTTTCCATAGCAATAACTATCTCCTAGCAATTGTGACCCGCAAGGAGAACCTTTCTTATGTTCAAAATTAAAATAATAAAAAAAAAGGTCCAGATTAGAATGTATCATACTGATAAACTGCTATAAAGAATAAAATAAAAATTAGAGATGGTAAAAGATGTGATACCCAGACACACACAATATACCACTCCATCACGTGTTCAAGTCACGCGATACACCCCCTCATAACATGCAAATTTTCCGCGGGTCTCAAACATGGCCAAATTTGTTCAATTTCTTTCAAAAACACGATTCTTAACACAAATCTATCTTCTATAATTTCATCCAAGAATCATAAGATTTCCTTTGTTTTTGGAAATTTTAGAAGAATTCTAGAGAGAAATTTTGTAGATAGAAAATATTTTTGCAAAGTTGAAGGGAATGGGGTGTTAACAAAAATAAAGGAGAGTCTCAATAAATCTCATGATTATGAAACTAGACTACTGCAAAATATTGTACACCTAATTTGGAGCTCAAGCAATCAAAAAAAATAAAATTGGAGTATACTTTTTTGGTCTAATTTTACCCATTTTCATTTGGAGATTGTCAATCAAAGTGAACTAACTAGGATTGACTTCGAATCCCTTTGACGGGATTAGTCTCTCATTTTTCATTATAAATACGTAGTTGGTGCTATGTTAAAAAATTCCAGGTCAAACTTTACTCTGACTAAAAATTAAATTCTATAGATGCTTTATAAATCGAATTCAGATTAAACTCACCATTAATAAGGGCATAGATGCTCCACATGATAACAGGAAAAATGAACCAACCATATACCAAATATACATTTGAATTTGGTCTCTTTAATAATACAATGATGATTTCTACAAAGAAAAATAGAGAATCAAAGTGTAGAAAGATATGCCAAACGTTGATGTATTGGGGACAAATTTTCAAATTCTAGGCAGTTTCGTGCTTTTTGAGTATATGATGTTTATGTGCACTACTAATACAAGTGGGCGGCGCTAAAATCTCCACACGCAATTGTCAAAATTGTCTCAAATTTTGGTACTGGAAAAATTCGCTATTTTTCGCGTAAATTATTTCCTTTTTATTTTATTTTATTAAAAATAATGTATTTACGAGCCACTAAATATGATCGCCGGATAAGATTTGATCTCTCTTTAGGAATCAACTCTATCAGCTGTAATTAATTGGAAATTACCAGCTTGTCTAATATTGTCCTCATGTTTGATATCAATTGTGCTTGGTTTCTAACATAGACATCAAGGTTCCTAATGTGTTTCCTTTAAAGGGGTGTATTCAATCCAGATTTTAAAAGATTTTAACTGATTTTCAAAAGTCTATGGATTTTGCTGACTTTATAGATTGTTTTAACCCTACGCAGAGTCTATGTAGATTCTATTAGATTGATTTATCAGGATTTCTTTTGATTTATAAAGTCTATAGATTATTTGAATAACACCAAGAAATAAAGAAAATACTGATCCAGTGGTTTATTATACAGATCCAGCGGTGTTGAACATCTAAAGTCAACATATGTTTATCAATCCTTTTTTTTTTTAATTAAATCATTTTGTTAAAAATTTAAAAAGTTTGGTGATTGTCTTTGATTATTTTTTTAGATCACGTAACTGCGGTTTTTTTTGATTTATTTGTTAAAAGTTTGTATAATTTACTTACTGGTATTTTTTCCATTAGTTTAATTAAGATATGTTTTGTGATGGTTTTTGTTTCAACTCTTTTTTCCCTTTGATTTTCTATTTAAGAGGAAATGAAATCCATGTTTGAAAATAGAAATTTGTTGTTAAATAGAAAAGAAATTGTTTGCTTTCTTTAATTTCTATTTGAAGATGATTAAGAAGAAAATTGTTTGGATATTATGACAATAAATCTTGTTTTTGGGAAATAAACATTTCATATTGAGTTTTCTAATGATGTTAAAAAAAATTCTCATTTTTTTTAGTTTGAATATTTCTTTATTTTTCTTATAATTTTAAAGAAATGAGATTACTAAAAAAAATTGTAATCAAATACATTTAATTTTAATATTAATGAGAGAAAATCAAAATCTTAAGGAATTAGAAGAGATTTCACAATACACATTTAAGCCTAGGAAATCCATCAAAATCCTACCTTTGATGAAATCTAAGAAAATCTATAGAGTTTTGAATACATCTAGATTTTAATGAACTTTTTAAAATCTAAATTTAATACCTCTAGATTTCATTGGACTTTTTAAAATCCAAACTGAATACCTATAGACTTTAAAAATCCTTAAAAATCATATAGATTCTACATTGAATACACCCCTAAGTAAGAGGTGACTAAATTCTCACTAGTTCCTGGTTAAAGGGAGGAGCTCGACCAAAGTACTAATAGGCTTAGACGAGCTACCTGCAGAAAGAGAGAGATCTAGCTGAGCTGTTTGAGAGGGAGAGAGCTTGGTTAAGGGACCAAACTTTGAATCCGAGTTGAAACGCTAATCACCTGCTAAGACAGGCAAAATTAGAGAGAGTGAGGGAAGACTTCAATCCCGCTCTGATGCTAAAGTTAGTTTAGATTCTAAAAAGAGAAATGAATTTAGCGTAATTTTCGAGAGCTAGTAGAACATGAAGTAAATAAAGTGGAAAGACCACTATTCATAGATTACATTGCCCAAAGGATATTTCAATATCTTGTACGGTTCGATGTGCGGCACCCTATCTTTTATTACAAATTTGCCACTGAATTTTTGTGGACTATACATTAAGTTTGCAAAGAGCTCGACCCAAAGTCTAGTGCTGATCCGAGCCCACCGGCCAGTATAGCTATTTCGTGAATCTAGACCAAATACCTTTTTCTTACTATTCAGCCCAAATTATTATCTTTGGCTTAATTCCATCGATTCTCATTATATGTATATACATATTCTTCTAACGTCTTTTTGCAATCTCAATTGTAGTATGAGTTGTTTAATAAACCATCGGTATCAAGAGAGAGAGAGAGAGAGATGACTTGTTGGCAAAATTTCAATATTACATATATAAGTAAAAGGGTTTAATTGGGTTATGTCTACAGAGTCTAATTCAAAGAAGGTTAGGTCTATAGTGTTTTCAACATGATACTAAAAATAAGACTTTTTTATATAAGATATTATTTTTAATATTAACAGTGTGTTTACCAGCTGTTATAATTATAATTGTCCGGCTCTATCTCTCCTTCTCAATTCACGTATCTTCTTCTGAACTGCAAATCTTCTGACGAGGAAGATGAATGAATCTAGACTAAATAGAATTTACTTCTTAAGGTTGTCACATTGAGTAAAGTAGGCATGTACCAATCATATATTTTTTATTGGAATAAATTAATTTCATGAACAATTGAACATAGACATTTCCCTTTATGAGTTTGCAATGAATCAAATAATTGGAAGTCTAATTGGAACCCAAAATCAAACTTGAAAGTTACATGATATCTTTGTAAATTTATACTTCAAATCAACTTAAAATAAATGATAATATCATGAAAATGTAAATTTACCATTAATTTCAAACTATAGTACTATTCGAGAAAGTTCCTCGAATTGTTTAGGGTCCTTGGAAAATGCTAGAGAATGAACTATTAAGAATAAAATTCCTATGTTAATAGAATTCTAATAATTACCTATTTTAATCTTTACAATATTTTAGAGTTGATGAAATCAGAAGAACAAAAGCAGTAAATGAGAGCAAAAGTAAGAAAAGATATTTTGGAATTTTCAGATTTTTCATTGAGAGGGAAAAATGAGCTCGAAGCTCTATATATACATTGAGTGGGAAAGGCGGTTAGACTAATAATCGCTTAATTAACTGCCTAACCAATCAGAACGTGAGTTGGTGCTGATTATAATTAATTACCCTAATTAGCCTAACTGCTGGGTTACTACAGTTTGGACTTGTCTTACAAATATCCCACGTGTTAATGCTAATTAGGCCTTGGGCCTAATGCTTATCGGTCCAACTCTGACTTTTATTATTATAAGTCTTCAGCCCAATCCATGCGCGATCCACAGTATTTCTGCTTGAATTTTCAGTTTATTTCTTCTCCTTCTTCAAGTTCTAAGCTTTCATACCTCTTCTTCTTCTTTGTTCCATCTTGAACATTGGATTTCTTGACTTGTTACAACAGTCCCCCACAAGATGGAACACTGAACATGTCATATAAGCCAATACTCTGAATCAAACACTTCAATTTAGCTGCTGCCAATGGCTTTGTAAACGTGTCAGCAAGTTGTCTTTTTGAGTTGATAGGCAAAGTCTTTATTAGTCCTGTCAAGAACTTTTCTCTCACAATATGGCAGTCAATCTCCACATGCTTTGTTCTTTCATGGAACACTTGATTCTCAGTTATGTGGAGTG
The DNA here is from genome assembly GCA_026122235.1 of Vinca minor. Taxonomy (NCBI): domain Eukaryota; kingdom Viridiplantae; phylum Streptophyta; class Magnoliopsida; order Gentianales; family Apocynaceae; genus Vinca; species Vinca minor. Next base: position 7,379,847 of record JAOCZM010000026.1, read on the forward strand.
CACTTTTACTATCACAAAATAAGGGAACTGCCATTCTTTGCTCAACTCCTAAGTCTTTCAAAAGGTTAACAAGTCACTGCACTCACAAGTTGTGAGTGTCATGGCTCTATACTCTGCCTCAGTTGAACTCTTGGAAACTGTAGGTTGTTTCTTAGACCTCCATGAAATCAAGGCACTACAAAGAAATATACACATTATTGTGACATATTTCCTAGTTTCTATGCATCCAGCCCAAAACACTATCAGTGTAGGCTTTTAGTTCTAGTGCATTGTGTGAATGATAAAACAATCCAAGACCTGGTGCTTCTTTGATTTACCTCAACACCTTATGCACTGCTTTCCAAGGAATGATATTGGGCTTATCTAGAAACTGACTTTGATGCTGAATGGAATAACAGATATCTGGTCTTGTTACTGTCAAATAAAGTAACTTTCCCCTAGCTTTCTATAGGATGTAACATCCAGGAAGGGTTCTGAATCTGAATGAGTATATTTTGTAAGGCTTTCCATAGGTGTGCTGACTGGTGCACAATCTGTATAGCCAGTTTCAACTAGGAGATCAAGTACATATTTCCTTTGTGACAGCACAATCCCCTCAGCAGTCTTAAACACCTAAATTCCAAGAAAATACTTGAATTCTCCTAAATCTTTTATCTTAAATTGTGCATGTAGAAACTGTTTGACAACATCTATTTCCTTTTGACTATTACTCACCAAGATCACATCATCTACATACACCAACAAGGTAATGAAAGCTTATGTATTGCTTTTGATAAACAAACTATAATCATGGTATGATTGTGCAAACCCTAATTTGAGTAATTCAGAAGTTAGTTTGCATTCCACTCCCCCACTAGCTTGTTTGAGCCCATATAAGAATTTTCTTAGTTTACACACTAGCTTGCTATTTGGACTAATATATCCAAGTGGACGAGTCATATAAATCTCCTCATACGGTTCACCATGCAGAAATGCATTGTTAATATCCAATTGATGTACCAACCAGCCTTTGGCAGTAGCCAAAGCTAACAAAGTTCTAACATAAGTCATCTTTGCAACATGAGAAAATGTATTCAAGTAATCAATGCCAACTTGTTGGGTGTATCCCTTTGCAAATAGCCTGGATTTATACCTTTCCAATTCACCATTAGACTTAAATTTGACCCTAAACACCCGCTTGTTTCTTATAGGAACTTTACCTTCTGGTAAATGAACCAAAGTCCAGGTTTGATTTTCTTCAAGAGCTCTAATCTCAACATTCATAGACTCTCTCCAAACCTGAGACTGTGATGCCTCGTTGTAACTATGTGGTTAAGTCTCAATGTCAAGTGCATAGACATAAGATTGATGATCAGGATTCAACAACTCATAGATAATCACATTGCTAACAGAATGAAGTGATGTCTTAGTCAATGTAAGACAAACAAAGTCTTGAAGGTGAGAATGTGGATGAGTAGTCCTAGAAGACTTTCTAATAGGCATAGCAGGTGGAGAAGCAATAGGAGAAGGATTAGAGAATGAGAGGACATAATCAGAGAAAATAGGAGAATTATTTGGACTAGGTTGTGAGGAAAGAGAAATACCTCTACCAGAAGAGGTAATGGATAATCCAAATTGTCTAAGTATGAATATTCATCATCAGATATAGGAGAAGATGAATCAGGATTAACATTATGAAGAGCAAAAGGAAATACATGTTCCACAAACATAACATTCCTTGAAACAAATAATTGCATTGTATCACTATCTAACAGGATGAAACCTTTGGAAGTAGAAGAATTGCCTAAATAGACACACTGCTTTCCTCTAGAATCAAACTTACGTCTTCATTGTTCAATAGTGCATGCATATGCAAGACAACCAAAAAACCTTCAAATGAGCATAAGTAGGAGGTTTAGATTAAAACTTTTGGTAATGAGTTTGATGACCCAACACATGTGTAGACATGATATTAATCAACTGAACAACATGATTAATACAATGACCCTAGTATTCCAGGGAAAAATGAGCTCAAAGCTCTATATATACATTGAGTGGGAAAGGCGGTTTGACTAATAACCGCTTAATTAACTGCCTAACCAATCAGAATGCGAGTTGGTGCTGATTATAATTAATTACCCTAATTAGCCTAACTAACAGGTCACTATAGTTTGGACTTGTTTAACAAATATCCCACATGTTAATACTAATTAGGTTTTGGGCCTAAAGCTTCTCGGCCCAACTCTAACTTTTATTATTCGAAGTCTTCAGCCCAGTCCATGCGTGATCCACATCCTTTTTGCTTGAATTTCCAGTTTTTTTCTTCTCACTCTTCAAGTTTTAAGCTTTCATACCTCTTATTCTTCTTTGTACCATCTTGTGCATTGGATTTCTTGACGTGTTTCAACAAGAGTTAGTTTATTATTGATCAATTTCATTTTCCTTACTTGGTTAGGACTCTATTTGTATTTATATGGGGAATTTTCCTTAGTTCATTAAATCAACTCAATTTATTGATTCCATATGGTATTAAATCGGGTCCTTAGGCGGGATGTGTGGGTTCATAATGCCCAAAGTGGGCTCTAATTGTCCCCGTACGACCCAAGAAGGGCTACGGGCCTTCAAATTGATAGTCACCTTGTTGTGAGGGGGAGTGTTGAAATATAAAGTCCCACATCGAGTGTCTAAGGAAGATCCAAACAACTTATGAGCTCATGAGTTAACACATCTCACTGCCAATTGGTTTTGAGAGGATATGAAGTCCCATGAGTTAATATTCTCACATGGTATAAAAGTTAGGTTCTAAACCCTAACTCTATTTTTTGGCAGAAACTCTTGACATTGATCAAGATATTTCTTTGGCCGTTTTTGGATAGAAACTCTTGACATTTATCAAGAAATTCCTCTGTCCGTTTTTTGTTTTTTTGAATAATTCGTCAATTCACATCATCAGATACTAACTGAGGAAATAGATACTAAGAGAAAATTACAATCATTTTTAGGATTAATTAATCAGGTTAGAGAATATATACCACATTTATCAACATATTTAGTATCATTCCAAAAGAAACTAAAGAAAGATGTAGAATTTACTAGAACAAAAACATATGGTGAAAAACTTAGTAAAATTAAAGAAATATGCAAAACTTTGCCTAAGTTAGAATTTTCAGATGAAAGTAAGGAATTTACATATATAATAGAATCAGATGCCTGTGATAAAAGTTATGGGGGAATATTAAAATATAAATATAAAAATGAAAAGATTGAACACATATGTAGATATTACTCTGGAACGTTTAAAGATAATGAACAAAAATGGGAAATTAATAGAAAAGAATTATTGGATGTACTAAAAGCTATTTTCCATTTTGAAATATATAGGTCATACTAGATTTATATTAAGAACCGATAATACACAAGTAAAATACTGGTTATAGAGAAAATTAGTTGATTCCATAACACAAAAAGAAATAAGATGATAAGTAATAAAAATAAATGAATTTAATTATGATTGTGAAGTAATCAGAACTAACAAGAATATTTTTGCAGATTATCTCTCAAGAAATCCAGAAAAATAGTACAACAATTATCCCAGGATTGCTGGAACAAATATTAAAAAAATTAGGAAAAATAGAGATACAAGTCTCTACACAAGATAAAAAGGTCCTTGAGCTAGCCGTAAAAGTGCCAGAGATAAAACAACCAAATGCATAGATAAGCAGGGATGCTGATCCTGAGATAAACAGGGATGCAAATCCAAATTTAACTTATAATGAAGCTGAGGAAAAAGAAAAAAAATTACCCTCAGAAGAGTGGGATATTTAATAAAAATGTTAATGTTGCAGGTACAAGCAGGAGCATAGCATATAATATTAATAATATATATCCCAAAAACAAACATGCCTCAATAAAACCAGTTATATTTACACCACCTCAAGTTAATACATACTCTCAGAGTTTGTTAGTAGAGAAATAAAATTTTAATCATATAACCTTGAGAGATATCCAAAATGCCAAAACCGTCATAGATTTCTTGAATATTAAACCAACTCAGTTACCCATAGAGTAGTTTTATTCAAAAAGATTAGGATACACCACACAGAATTTAGTGGGCTTAAATAAACTGATAGATATGCCTGGAACAAATCCGAATTTAATAGCCTCAGCATATGCTTATGGACTGCTCAATGTGGTATATACAGTTAATGGACAAAAGTTAGAAAGGATTCCTGAGGTAAAAGCAGCAGCTAAAACTTATTTAGGAATTACCAAAGCAGAATTGATTTATATCAGATTTTATTCAGCTCCAACAGAGATATATTATGACCATATTAAACCACCGATCCATGTGATAAAATTATGAATCACATCAAAAGATTTTCATCTCGTATCCTAGTCGTCTAGCAGTTCTGCAGAAAATCACGGCAAAAAAAAAAAATCGTCATTTTTTTGCTGTGTACTCATTCTGCAAATTGTCATCACAGGATTCTTATCAATACACAAGATATTGATTCTTTCATCAATTCAATATGTCATATGTAAATTTTCACAAATAGCCTATGAAGTGGCTAATTTACTCAAAGGAGATAACAATATTTTTCAATGCTTGGACCCAATCTAGAGGAAGATTTTTTGTTAAGGGTGTTTTCTGTGACGGAGTCTATCGGCTGACTGACGTAGCATCTCAAAATGTCATGGCAGAAGTAATTAGATTGTCATGTTCGCAAGTTGGGTGTTTTCGATCTACACACTCCAACTTGAGGGGGAGTATTAAGAATAAAATTCTTATGTTAATAGGATTCTAGTAATTGCCTATTATAGTCTTTACAATATTCTAGAGTTAGTTTATTATTGATCAATTTCCTTTTCCTTTCTTGGTTAGGACTATATTTGTATTTATATGGGGAATTCCCCTTAGTTCATTGAATCATTTCAATTTATTGATTCCATATATTCTTACAGGTACAATGTATGTAAAAAGTAAGAATTTAGAAAGTGCAAAGAAAAGTATGTAATTATATCTAAGTGATGTCTGTTTTGATAAGAAGTTATACGTTTAGGATTATGCCTATCATATTGAATATTCGGGAGCATCATTTGAAATCTTGAACATATTTTAATTGACTTGACAATTTGTTTTTGTAAACATGCAATATCTAAGTGATGTCTGTTTTGATAAGAAGCCTATCATATTGAATATTCGGGAGCATCATTTGAAATCTTGAACATATTTTAATTGACTTGACAATTTGTTTTTGTAAACATGCAATAGTTATTGCATGTTTACAAAAACAAATTGTCAAGTCAATTAAAATATGTTCCAGATTTCAAATGAATTAGTCAGATTAAATTACTGAACAATAATTAAAAAGAAAGAAAATTATGCAACCTGCATTTGGTTGTTATTTTGTGGACAAAGAACATGACTAGGGATGGGAAAGTCAAAAAGATAATAATGTGGAACACCATGCTTTCGATTTCATTTGCTCTTACTAAGAATTTAATCAAAAGCTAAAGAATTGGGGTCCTTGATTTGAGTACCACTCTATTTGTCAGACACAAAAAACTTAGATCGAAATTTTTTATTTTGTTAGATTTTGACTAGATCTTATAAGAACAAATTAAAACCTAGCAATATTGTATGGTCTCTCCTTGTTGCTTCTTAGGATTTCCATGATAATTTGCCTCTCCACACCGACATTGTAACTTTATGTCTGATTTGTAACATGGGAAGTTAGAGTTAAATTTTATGATGATTTTTTTTTTTTTTTTTTTTTTTGATAATATAAGAATATATAAATAAACACTCACTAGCCCGTAGGATAGGTTCTTTTTTATCCTTTAGGTATTCGGTATCCACCGCAAACGTGGTAATAAATCTAAATTCGGCTTCACGACTGGTCTAGTACTCGGTGTCCACCACCAACGTGGTAACAAATTTGAATTCAACTTCACGACTGGTTTGGTACTCAGTGTCCACCGCAAACGTGATAACAAATCTAAATTCGGCTTCACAACTGGTCTGTAACATGATCGCTAAACTATTTAACTATTAGAGCCACTAATGACATTCCAATTTTTTTGTTAATAACACTCCACTTGTATACTTTTTACTTATGTTGACTCTTTTATCATTATCTTTATTTCATTATAATCAAAATCTTTTCTCTATCAATTATATCTTTATTACCATTTTCGATTTCTATTCATATAGTTTAATTACATGGTGTAAATCTATATTATTTTGTCAAGGGATCAACCAAGATGGAGAGATCTTTATTTGTTTGCTTTGGAACGTAATAAAAGCACGAAAAGGCAAAGAAATGAGAAACTGGAGTGTTTTTGTGGTATAAAATTGATCTCCAATTGAAAAACACTCAACTTTTTGTTTGGTTTGAAATATAATGGAAAATGGCACCCAAAAAAAAAAAAAAGATACAGCTTTGGTTTTTTAAATGGAAAGAAACTAAATGGTGATAATTGATATCTTAATCATTTAAGGTTATTTTAATACAAGTCTATAATAGGTAGAGAAAATATTTAGATTATAATGAAATAAAAAGAGTGGATAAAAATGTCAACTTAAGTAAAAAAAAATTACTTAAATGGAGTACCGATAACAAAACTTGGAGTGCAATTAGCGGCTCCTTTGAACTATATATGATGATTTTGTAATTGAGTTTTTTTGCTATTTATAACACTCGACTATTTTAGTGTGATATTTCTCTCACTTATTTATATTTTAAAGCCCCATTTTAGACAATTATTATCAATGGAATTTGGTGGGCTTATTTTTAGTTTTTAATAGCAACTCCAAGTAGAGGCATTTTATAGCCCCATAATTATTGGGCTCTGTTGCCCTAAGAGGAACATTGTAAGGATGCATTTTTTCAGACCAATTCATTTTCATTTTATACTTAAATCCGTTTCAAAATAGACGTAGAGTGTCGTTCTCATTTCAAAATAGAAGTTATTTTTCAATTTTTATAAGTATTTTTCTAAATTATCCTTATCCATATTAAGAAATAGGGGAAGTTAAATAATTTAGGTGTTTAAAACTTAAGAGTATAATAGTAAAAGTTATTTTTGTCTCGCCCTTTCTTAATCTATTCTAGAGTAATATAATTGTTGGGAAAATAATTACTCTATACGAAAAGCAATGGTAAATATAAGATCTTTACATTAATTGAAACCTAAATTACGTGAAACAAATTCTTGTTTACCCATATAGCATTCATCTTCCACTAATAAGATGAAATGTTGGAAATTGACGGATATTAGCAAATAAAGTGCTGGATCATTGATGGGTGGCTCCAAAATGTTTCATATTGGTTAAAGTATATTATGTTCCCTTTACTTTGCATACGCATGGACTTTTAAAGTTTACAATTAAAAGGTTTTCAAAGAAGGAATAAAACGTTTAAAAAAATGTTTCATATAGGTAATGTTGTTGAAAAACAATAGTCAGGAACGAAGTTAAGAATTTTATGTATGGGAGCGAAAAATAAAATTTACATATATATTTGAAGTTAGGGAGAGAGGGAGGAGGAACAAAGTTAAGAATTTTATGTATAGGGGCGAAAAATAAAAAACATATATATTTGAAGTGAGGGAGGGAGGCAGGAGCAAGAGATAATTTTGGTAACAATTTTTCTAAACTTAACAAAATTTTATAAGATTAAAAATTACATTTCAAATCTTGGGGCGAGGATCCCTAATTGACAATATTAAATAAAAAGAAACTGACATGTGTTAATTTTTTAATTAACGAATCTATAACCTAAAAAAATGGTGAAACCAATAGGAGAAAAATAAACACGGAATGATATATGAATTCAGGAAAAAAGTTTCACTTTTATTGCTTCTTGTTGAACTAATTAGTAATTACCACTTCTCCCATCTGTTAAATATGAAGCAATATTGGCATTTGGTGGGGTTTGGGGTGGCAAATAATACTCTGTACTCGTGTATGTACTCATTCATGTGTCAAACCACGATCATAATTCATCATGTGTATATATATATAATTAGAAGAAATATTCACATAACGAATTGTGAATAGTTGTGCACAGAATTGTGAACATACACAGGTACATACGATTTTCACTCGTTTGGGGTTGTTGCCGCAGAGGCAGATCTAAAACTAAAGGTTGGTGGCGAGATTTACGTAAACTTCTAAAGTTTTACGTGCGAAATATACTATTTAAAAGAAAATTTCACAAAAAATAATTTTTTTTGTATAGAAATTTATCGTTTTAGAAAAGGTTAGAGGTGGCTGTGAATCCGCAATCAGATTGGAGGGGATGGGGTGGGGGATTTGCATTGTACCAGAGCCTCAAACAGCTGAATCTCATTTCTTGAACTTCTAAAAGTGGGTTAAAGATGGTACGTATATTTGATCATCAAATGGCCTGCAAGATATGTAAAACCATCTTCCTTAGAATAGTTTGTTTGTCCAAAACAATTCCATTTGTTTTCAGTCATATAATTTTCATAGTACTAGTTACCCTTAAATACGGCCAAATGGACAACTCTAAAAACAACAAGATCTTCTAGAAGTTACCAGCAGTAACACATTAAAGATGGACATGAAAATAAAAAGTGGCATTTTGTTTGGATAACTATATATAGATGTATTTTTTTTTTTTGCTAAGATCCAAGTATAGTGTATGTCCTTTTTTTCCCTTAATATTTATTTCATAAATGATTATTCTTACAACAACTTCTCTACAAATCATGTCGTGGCAAATTTCTCTAGCATAGCAAGCAATGAGGCAATCCATTGGTCCTGCTTTATGCTCTTTTTATTATCGCAAAAAGGTTTTTATTTACTCACCTTATACTCTTATACTCATGCAAGTAGGGTTGACTAAAAATATGTGAAGAAGATGTGTGAGAACAGGACCAATGAATATGATTTAGAATAGAATTTTCCCAAGCAATGTAATTTTATTTCCATATTTTTTTATTTTTAACATTTTTCTTATCGTGGTGTACATAAATGTTGGTGATTAAAAGAAACATAGTAATGTGCACATAAATATAAATGAATTTTGGATCTGTTTTTTCTGATACCTTTTAACTTTGATTTGAGATTTGAGGGCATTATTTCGTAGGAAACGTGACGGTATAGGAGGGCTATTACTTCAGTGTTATTCTGTGAGCAACCACTTTGTTCATTCATTGTCAAAGTTTAGGTCAGTCTCCAACGCATCCGTTTAAACGGGGCTTGGCTATGGATTGGCATAATGGGCTAACCATGTCAGTATTTTCTTTAACCAACATTTTTGGCATTAACGGATTCCACAAATCCGTTCTCAAGTGAGAACGGATTTGGGGAATCCGTTGATGTCAAAAAAGTTTCACAAAAAAAAAAAAGACTGACATGGTTGGCCCATTATGCCAATCCATGGTCAGTCTAAGGCCAAGCCCCGTTTAATTGGTATTCTAAGAGTAGCCACTTTGTATTTATTGATAAAGGTTAGGTATGTCTCACATCCATCTCCGCTCATACCCTCAATTATTGAGAATTTAATAGGTTATGTTATTGTTGTTATGTCAACATTTTTCTTATCAATATCATGATGCATAAGCAAATATATATATATATATATATATAACAGATATTATATAGTGGCTCCTTGGTTATGCTTCGACAAGGCAAGTAGGCAATGTAAATGAGAGTCCTTGTCAGTAGATTTTATCTTCATCATAAAGAAGCAAAACCATCATTTTCTATAGTTATATGATACTTGGCCAAATCAACAAGTAGAAACAAAACAATAGCACTGTTTGCTATTCTAGTTACATCAATCATTAATGCTAAGAAATTAGAGAATCGTGAATTTCAATTCCTAGTTTTAGTGGATCACACAACCTTAAAACTAGCTAAAATATTTTGTTTAAAAAAATCAAATCACATGCATTTACTTTTAGAAGTTTAAGATTAATTAAGAGAACTTGATCGAAGAACTAAAATTATCAAAATTTAAGTGTCCTCTAAAGCACAAGTTATTTGATTAGGACAAAAGTAAATCAGAATATAGATTTCGTTGCATGTTCAAACAGTTCCTTATTATTTCATAAAACATATGCATAGCGATGATAACTCAAGTCTTTCCAGGAGAAGAACAAAAGGTGTGATAATTCCTATAATAATATATTCCCTGATGTCTGGGAGCAAACACTTTATTCATTTATTGCCAAAGATTATGTCTGTCTCATATCCATTTCCGCCCATACCCTCAATTATTAGGGACTTAATATGTTATGTTATTATTGTTGTTATATATTCCCCGATGACTGTCAACATTACATGTGGATTGGTGATTGAAATTACTAGGAAAAATGTTCCTAAAATTAAAATGCTATAACCCTTGTTTATCACATATAACAACAAGAAATCCTATTTCACCTGTTAAAATTGTGCTTACATAGCTGTGTATCATGTATGTACAATTTTTTTCCTTTATCTTAGTAGTTAAGAAATTATAAAAAGTTGAGAATCAAGGTAGTAACCTAGTACTGAATTAGTACACCTACCAGGCATATATATATATATATATATATATATATATATATATATATATATATATATATATATATATATATATATATATATATAAATTAAGAAGAAGGATGAATAATCACAAACATAAATGGAATTCATAAAAATCACTAGGCATATACATATAAATGAATCTTGGATAAACAACTGAAATTTATAATTTATATTATATCACTAATAAACAGTACCTTTAATTTCATGTTCAATCCCATTTCAGATCTTGAGCAAGCCCCAAGTCAAACCATCATGCTGATGAGATCACAAAGCAGTAAAAACACATGGAAGAAGTAATTAATGAATCTGTATATAATTTTCACACTCCATGACTACTATTAACAAGATGAATATATATAGAGAGAAGCAGTAGAGCCGCCAGAAACATATCAGGATTGTGTGTGGGCCCAGGATCAGCAGGTCAGATTCCATGATTCATGGGTATTGACCCAGACGAAGCTCCAAGTCGATATCAGATTCTTCATTAATATTCCTAGTATTCATCAATCCTTGATCTTCATCATCATCATCTTCATCTTCCGTATGAGGTGGCCCTATTTTGAGATTTAAGCTCTGATCCATTTCATATTCCGCCCGCCTTGCGGAAGAAGGCAACTCATATTGATGATTATTATAACCATTTAAATAACTATTAGGGTTTGATGCTGGAAAATACTGGTGTTGATGATGATCACTTGAAATAACTGGTCCAAAAAACTTGGAATTATTATTGTAATAATAATCTTCGACATGGGATTTGTTTGCCAACAACGTTGTTGTATTTTCTTGATGATGATTTTTCTGCTTATCTTTGACTTTGGCTTTGTCTTTCCTATGTATATTCATGTGTCCTCCTAAGGCTTGGGCATTTGTAAACCCTCTTTTGCAGAAATTGCATTCATAAGACCGACCCTTACCCGAATTATTATGATCATCTCCTCCCATGCCTACTTTCTCTGGCTGATCAATTTCTTCACTGGATGATTCCATAATAATAATATCTGAAAAAAAGAGAAAATTTTATTCAATTAATTTCTTGATGGAAATTAATTTTGTGACATGAAAAGCATATAAGAGATTAATTTGTCTATGCTGGATAAAGAAAAAGAAAAATTAGGGTTATGAAAGAAAGAGAGAGATCTAGGGAGACAAGAGAAATTATATTAAGGTTTTGCCAATTTTGTTTTGGTTCATTAGTATCTGTAATGAAGTTGACATATTTTATTTATGGGTTTTTCTTTCTTGTTTTGTTGGACTGAGCCGGCTATGAGTGACTTAGTCATCATATATTTTACTTAGCTATGCAAAGTGCTACAAGATTTTTGTCCACCTTCAGAGCAGTCTCTAATTCATCTGTTTTAGTGATATTTTGGTAGTTAATTTTTATTGGACCTCACTAGAGGAGGAACCCATGTAGGGCGGATAGAAGCCCGGGTGAGCGGGTGCCCCGTGAGGGGAGTAGTAGAAGCCCGACTAGCGGGTGCCCCAAGAAGGGGAGTATAAGAACCCACACAAGAGGAACCAAGAATAGGAAATTAAATCATTTCTTTTGTGTGAGTTGGGTATCGAACCACAACCTCTTGGTTGTGGGCAGGTCATCTCCCCACTGGGTTATGGACCTTGTGATATTTTTTTTTTGGTAGTTATTTTATGCATTTATTGTCAAATGTTAGGTTTATCTCTTATCCATCTTTTGGCCCTACCCTAAATTATTGAGGATTTAATGAGTTATATTATTATTGTATTGTTATTGTTCATGTAAAAAGTTGATTACTTGTAAAGTTGTACTACAAAGAGATGGTTGCATTAGATGTTAATTTGCTTCACTCACATTCACTGTTGATCCAATACGTTCTACTGTCAGACTGCTTATACAGAAGGAAAGCTGCTAGAAAAGCTTTTTTCCCTTTTTCATATATAACTAACATGGTTTACAAGATCATGTTTACGAAACACCAAAATCATTCCACTCGGTCACTTTAAATAATACGATCACTTTTTTTTTTTTATATATATATATATAAGGTATGAGAGTCAACTGCTATTTGTGTCGGTTTTACTTTTTACGATTGATCCGGCATGCTTTTATGATCGGATCCCTTTTGGAAAACAGTTTTTTTCATTCACAATGTTCGAATTCGAGACCTTAGAGATGGGGCGGGTGGTTTTTGCCCCCATTTGTTTCAGAAACAACGAATTTTCTCTATGTGAAAACAATATTTTTTGCAAGATTCACCTTTCCCGGAAAAAAAAAATGAGTAAAAAATTCGCCCTAATGACAAATTATTTGCTCCGCCACTAAAGAGACACCAAGCTCCTCCCACTTGGATCACTTTGACGGATAATAATAATGTTACAAAGATCTTTAATTTATTATTATTTATTCTTTTACTAATAAGTATCTTTAAATGCTCAAATCTTCACGGTCATGTTTACATGTAAAATAGCATCATTCGCTCAATCTCTACCACGTCAATGCTATATATACATTCTAATAATGAAGATTCAATAGTACAAACGTGCACAAAATAGGTACAGCTAGCTCTATGCAATTACTAAGAGCAACTGAGTGAAAATTTGACAACAATTGCTGCAGAAATCCATGTGAGGTGTATTAATTCGAAGCCTTCACAAACAGCAATTGAAATTGACGAAAACTGTTGAGAAATGGGACCTAACCTAATTCAGTGGCAAAATATCATTAACAGAGCGAGGATCAATGGCGGAGTAAGGATTTGAACTTAGAGGGCCAAACAAAAATTTATTTACAGTGTATGACAGTATATTTGAGGTAGAAGGATATATTTTTACAAAAAAATTGAAGTTAAAATGATACTTATCTTGAAAAAATGCAGAAATTAAGGAAGAAAATTGACAAAAAAAATGGAAAACCTCGAGTAATATGCAGATGCTATTGTTACAATTCATACTTCAAAATAGTATTAGAAATTTATGAAAAATATTATTATTTGTTGAAATATAGGTATATTTTAGAGTTTTATTAAAAAAAAAAAAAGTATATTTTAGAGAAACTTTTGTGTATTTGAATTCAGTTTTTCTCGTTAAAAGAGTAAATTCAAAACTAATTTGATGATTAACGATTTTGAATCGAAACCGAATATATTAAGTAATAAAATGACAGATTTTTGCTTTAAAACTACAGATTTCTTTTGTTTATGCAATCCAAATTACGTTATTTATAAAGCACTAAATAGAATTCGATTTGAGACGGAGAGAGTACTATTATAAAATTTCAAATGTTTGAGAAGATTAATACATTTTATATTATAAGGATTTATTTGACAAAAAAATGTATTACTATTACTAATATGCAAATTTCAAAAAAAAATTAGGGGGGCTGTGGCCCCCTCCTACCTCTTTTATGCTCCGCCATTGACCAGGATTGTCTAAGTTTTATATATAAGGAATAAAATTGTCTTATTGTAAACAAATTATAGTTGATGTGAGTTAATAAATTCAAAATACCTGTTTACGCTTAGAACTGGACATCTAAATTAGTGTTAAAGCGCAAAATTTACAGAATTAGACATTTGCGAAAAAAGAATATCAAGATTAGAGTCATGGCTAATTCTGTCTTCTGTAGTTTTCTTCTTTATGGACAATGAAGAAACTTTTTTTACTTGGTACTCAACTACTGTTACTATCTGCCATGAACTATAATCTCACTTACATGTAACTTATAAAACATGCTAGTTCCAAATAGAACTGTTTCAACAAATAAATATGAATGCGCTTGACACTAACAAAAGTTTATACAAGTGGAAGCACTACAAGAGTGAAGACATTAAGTGACAACTATTTTGTGATCATATACCATTTTGTCACAAATAAGAGGTTTATTGTGACAAAATATTTTGTTGTCACTAGTGTAGGTACTAATTGTGACAACTTATATGTTTGTCACAATTGTAGTATCAATGTCGACGATTTAAAGTTTTTCATATTTAAGTTGTCACTATTACTATATTAATAGTGTCGTAACTTCTTTTACCACTGAAGTTTTGTCACTAATAGCATATGCGCTATGGCGCCAATATGTTTTTGCGGGGATGAAACTTAATTGTGACAAAAAATTGTTTTGCTCACTAGTATTCCAATTTATTGTGACAAAAAGTGCTTTGTCACTCTACTTACACATTTTGTGAGGAAAATTTGTGACATTAAAGTTCAATTAGTTAGTGTTAGCTAAATGTGGTCACAAATGAAAGGTTTATTCTGACCAAACATGGATGGTCACTATTGTTTGTACTAGTGCTGACGACTTATTTGTTTGTTACTACAACAAATTAGTTCTTTGTCACGAAATGTCGGCCAATTGTGACGAAGAATTTTTTTCGTCACGATAGGTATTACTTTTGGTGAGGAAAATGTCTTTGTCACGAAAAGTTTCCTAAAAAGTATTTTTTTTTTCTCTTTTATAATATATAGTTTGTATGTGATATAGTTATATCATACTTCTCCTCTCACGTTGAATGTATATTTCTTTTAAAATGAAAAAGGAAATTGGCATTGCAACGGAAACTGAGGGAACGTATAAATATACAGATATATATATATATATATATATATATATATATATATATATATATATATATATATATATATATATATATATATGATATAATTTTATATTTTATATTTGTTTAGTAATACATTAAATTTATTACTAAAAATTAGTATCCATATACAATAAGTTTATTCATATTCTGATAACAATTCCATACACAAATACATATATTATGTTTATGAAATATATTTTGAAAGAAAAATTAAATACATTTAATTATTTAAAATTTAATGAGAGTGTATTAATTTTAATCTGATTCATGAAAAAATAGAAATCAAAACACAAAGAGAAATTTAAATAATTAAAGGTTCAAAATAAAAACTCCATTATAATAAATATAATAGGAAGAACAACAATTAACAAATGATCAGCTAGCCCAGTGGCCCACCGCACGACATACATGTGAGAGGTCACGAGTTCAATTCTCATCCTCTTGAGAATAGAAAGACTTTATTCTACATTATTCAAATGTGTGACTTGACTTAGCGACTAGGCTCTGGCTCGGCTCTGCAGGGGTGGGGGTCGGCTCGGCCATAATAAATATACAAGTGACAAACTTTTTGTAAAAATTAATTACAATTTTTTGTGACTAAACTCGGTCAACACTATTTTAAAAATAATTAGTTACGAAGTATTTGTCATTGATATGAGTAGTATGTGTGACAACAATTTGGCCACCGTTAAAAAGTATTTTAGTGTCACAATGTCGTCACTATAAATATAAATATTGTGACGACTTAATTCTTCACAATTTAATTCTTTTTGTGTCAAAACTATTGTCATACATATTTATATTTGTTGTTACAATTTTTTTGTCACTTATTGTAAAGTTTTTGGTGTCGAGAGGGCCAAGTTCAAAGCCTATTTTATGTTGTAAAACATATGCTAAAAATGTTTCTACCAAAAGTGGGGTCTATGTTGTTGATCCGTCCATGGTCTTTGACTAAAAACGGCTATGGTTACCGTTTGGATTGGCCAAGAAAAAAGTAAGTGTTCAAGGAAAATGATAGTTTTGATATGGATTAAATATATTGGATTATGTGGTGCAAAATTGGCTGCATCACTACAGGATGGTCATAGAGATAATTCTGTGATAACGTGGCTAATTCTGAACCAAAAATTCATGTGGACCTGGTACATATCAGAATTTTCAAGACAAATCTTTAAGCTCAGGACGAAGCTAGGACTTTTAGGTTGGGGCGAAAAGCTGCAACAGTATGCCGAACTACATATAAAAATTGTAATAAAAAAAAATGGGGCAAAATTTGTTAAAATATTTCGAATTACATATAAAATTTACTATATTTAGTAAGATTTTTAAAAATCTCGGGGGCGACTGCCTCACCCGCCCCATGTGTTCGTCCCTGTTTAAGCCCACATTTTCATTACAGTATTTTTTTTTTTCAGCAAAAGAGGAATTTGAGGACATAACATAACATTAACAAATGTCTTGTTCTTCTTGTAGATATTTGAATTAATTAATTCCTTTTAGACAGAACAGACGGCCAAATTACGTGGGTTTTTTTTGGGGGGCGATTAAGAATCATTCTCTACTTCTTGACAACGTCTTATGATGAAATCACTGCTATAAAACACACAACTTTTAGCTTGATATGAAAATTCGGCAACCAGTTCAAGAACAGCAGATTTTAAATAATTAACAGGCTCAAAATGGAGTTGAACTTTGACTAAAACTGGGTCGTCTGTCTGGGATTATTTCAAAATCATTCTTAATTTATATCGTCCAGCATTTATACAGCCAAGAGTTTGCTTTAGACTTTAGCGGGGACGAAGCCAACAATTGTCTTTTGGGGCGAAAAATTGCAACAATATACCGAACTATATATAAAAATTACAAAAAAAAAAAAAAATTAGGGACGAACTTTATCAAGTATTCCAAACTACATATAAAATTTACTATATCTAGTAGTATTTTTAAAATTTTCAGTGGGCGACTGCCCCCTAGAATCGTCTCTGGACTTTAGACAAAATCACTCAGGCTCAAGCCGAATTAATAGCCAATTTGGTCATCAATGTTTTTGCGCTTAGCCAGTTTCATCATTTTTAGCAAAAGTTAGCATTTTTCATCCCCAAAGATTTTACGGGCAGCCATTTTCATCCTTCCGTCCATAACTTTCAAAAAAATCGTTAAAAGTAGTGACGTGGCAAACGGGGAGAATCTGCCTCTTTCTTCCAAAGGTATTTCTGGAAACCCATGAAATTATCCCATCATCCCCAACTATCTCCTCCAACTCCTCCCCACCACCATCATCAATGGCTTCCATTTCCAACCACCATCTGCAGAAAATAAAATAAAGTAAAACGATTTTTTGCCCTATAAAATGACCTCGTCTCCCCTCTTCGAACTTTAGCTGCAGAAAACACCCATAGAGAAATCGCAGGGGACGGAAACAAAAGCGTCTTCGTTTTCCATACATAATTACAATTCTGTCCTCGCCGGAATCTTTTCCGGCCACCACCGAACTTATCCTTCTTTATTTCAGAGGTTACCTAAAAAATATTTTTCTGGTAACGATTGATAAATTATTTGCAGCAAATTAAGTCAACTTTTGCAGAGGAACAGGTGGTGGTGCCGGGGAAAATCAACGGAGCTGGGTAAAGTGGTGATGGGGTTTTGCATATGTCCGTTGGAGACTCCGGCGAGGTTGCTGTGGAGCACCAGTTTCTTCCGCCACAAGCCCATGCTTTTCTAATTAATACCCATTAATCCTTCCATAATATATATAAACCAATATTCTAATTCATTCGCCGGAGATCTACAAAGGAAAAAAAAATAGTAAATGGATTCCGTCCGTCTTTTCTTCAACCCATCTTGCAACGGCAACATGTTGTTCCTCGGCAGTGGCTGAAGGAACCCAAGAGGGGGGGTGAATTGGGTTTCTAATAAATCTTGCAAACTATATCCAATTTAAACAATGATAGTGCAAGTTTAACAAAAGCTAAAGCAAAACCCAATGCAAATCACAAGACAAGAGATTTAGAGTGGTTCGATTCACTAAGAATCTACATCCACTACCTTGAGCCGCACCCAAGGATTTCCAACAATTTCACTAAGAAAAAGGCGCCCACACAAAGTAGGACTTTACACTAGTGGCTAACTCACAAAGAGTTTTACAAACAACCACTATAAACAATTGCCCACACTAAGTAGGACTTATACAACAATAACCCTATCACTAAGAAAGGGGATAAGATGGAAGGTTTAGAGTACAAAGTTGTTCACTCTTCTAAGTGAAAGATATACCTTTGAAGCACAAACAATTTAGCTCTAGAACATAAGATGTTCACTCTTTGTCTTGCATTTGAAATAACACCTTTAAATGATTTGGATCATGGAGATCAAGTGTTTTTGCTTTGAAGGTGTTTTGGTTTGATGAGAGATCAATGAATATTTGATTTGCAAACCTTAGAATGTTTCTCTAGCTTTTGAGTATATATATATTTCAAATATGGCTGAAAATCGAGTTTCCAACGGTCAAAAAACGGCTAGTAGAAACAGAGTTCGGTGGACCGAGCAGGCGATTCGGATCCACTTTGGGAACTTCGGTCGACCGAAGTAGGGTGTAGGTCGACCGACCTTGGTCAGTCTTGCTCTCAGTTTCTGCTCGGTTGATCCGAGCTTGAGCTCGGTTGACCGAACTTCCAAGCTTATTTTTCACACGTTTTGAAATCTTTTGAAGTCTTTTAAAGTCTAAAAAGGTTTTCCTAAAAGGTAACAAGTAAGAACACTTGGAAAACTTTTCTAAAAGACTTATCTATGAAATCAAAGGCTTTTTGGATAAGAACACATGTAAAGATCATTTTGAAACTTAAGCCTTTTGAAAACGTGTTTATGAAAACATGCAATGCAAGACTATAGTGTAGAGCTTATGTCCAAGAGAGCGTTGGTTAGAGCTTAAGGATAAATACCATTTTCAACAAAGCTAACCTAACCAACCTAAGTCTTCAATCTTCAAGCTTGACGAAATGTGTCTTGAATGATATATTTGAAGCTTGATCAAGGCTTGATTGAAGTACTTAGAACTTCCATATTGAGTTCCAATATTCTATCACATAGATGAAAACATTAGACACTACATCACTAGTTTGTCCATGATCAAAAACCGAGTCGATCGCCCTTAGGGCTAACAATCTCCCCCTTTTTGATTATGTCAAACTTTGATGCAATTAGATAGGATATGGACAATATTAAGAACAAGGAAGCATGGCAAAAGGATATAAGAACAAGTAAGTGCAACGACTAATGCTTAGAATATAAACCAAGTAAACAAAGAAGCTAAAAGCATTAGTTAGGATTACTTCTTTTGCCATATACATAAGGGGACTCTTTGAAGAGCCCCTTTTATCCAACCAACCTCCTTGCCTCCTTCCTTCCATCAAGTAGCATTCTTGTGTGTAATATACATACCTTAGTTTACACAAGAAGCTAACTTACCATTTTCATCAATGTTGATGTGAGTGCTAAGGATCCTATAACAAAGAACATGCTCACACAAACATTAGAACTCTCAATGGTTTGTTATCATCAAAAACATCATAGAGTAACTTTGCCCTTAGGGCTAACAGTGGCGACCCCGTCTTTCGAGGTTAGCAGAGGGTGATTGGAAATGGAAGCCATTGATGATGGTGGTGGAGAGGAGTTGGAGGAGATAGTTGGGGATGATGGAATAATTTCGTGGGTTTCCAGAAATACCCTTGGAAGAAAGAGGCAGATTCTCCCCGTTTGCCACGTCACTACTTTTAACGATTTTTTTAAAAGTTATGGACGGAAGGATGAAAATGGCTGCCCGTAAAATCTTTGGGGATGAAAAATGCTAACTTTTGCTAAAAATGATGAAACTGGCTAAGCGCAAAAACATTGATGACCAAATTGGCTATTAATTCGGCTCAGACCCCTTTTATGGTTATCAGAGAGAATATTTAGGCGGTGAATATTTGGACTCAGAATGTTCATGAGAGCTTGTTGGTTTTAATGCCCGAATGTGGACTCTAATTGTCCTCGTGTGATCAAATGGCGTCGAGAGGCCTTGAACTGACTCAAACCTCAAAGTGAGAGAGAGTGATGAAATATAAATATTCTACATCAACTAGATTCGTTTAACTTATAAGTTCATATGATCAACACTTCTCATTGTTAATTAGTTTTGAAAAACGTGGAGGGAAAATGATACAATCTACATAATAATAATATTATTATTATTATTCTAACATATGCCCCGTGTGCACGAGTTAATTTGGATAAGATGGTGTATGTATAGAAAATATTCATATAATTTAAATTAAAAATATTTCACATTAGATTTTACACTAATCATCAATCAATTAAAAAAATTCACCTTAAATATTTTTTTTAAAACATTAAATTGGTGTAGTAAATGGTAAATTTTGAGATTTTTTCTAAATTTGAAAAAATATTCAAGGTAATAAATTTCATTGATTGGTAATTTGTGCAAAATCCATTATGCAATCTGCTAAAATTTTACATCTTATCCGAATTAACCCATTTCCCTAGTGTCAGGAGGGCCAGAGCCCAGTGGGCTGACCTCTACCCACGACCATGAGATCGTGGGTTCGACACCCTCCCTTTCGTGGGGCTAAAAAATTTACACATCCTTCCTGTGATGTCTTAAAAAAAAAAAGCAGGAAGAAAAAAAACCACATTTCCCTAGTCCTAGTGCATAGGTTAAAAAAACCATTATTATTATTTTTGTTATTACTATATTACATTTTTTGTATAGTAGATAACCTAGTGCATAAGTATTTACTTTTTCGGGGATTAATCAGATTAATTCGAATGATATATAAAAAATAAATCAGATAATGCGATAATGAAAGTGATCAAGCTGAGTCCAATTGAGTTAAGCTTCTGAGGTGCATAATTAACAACGTCTATTTCCAGAGCTGGGCCCATGGATGCTTCTTATATGGGCCGTTAATTAGAGGAAACTCTGGCCCACTAAGTTTGTAAACCCGCGTTTCGCGCAGTGTAATCTATTTAAATTTTTATATTTGAGGTGAGTTTTTGTTAAATCCGTGCACATTCATATATCAAGACATTTCTTCTAAATTTTTATTGATGAAGCACATATTTTCTTGGGGAAAAAAAATATTTTTTTTTTACGGAGCTCGAAGCGTGTAATATCAATAAAATTATGTCCACCTACTGTCACACCTTAAAATGGGACTTAATTTGAATATGAGATGTGATACCGCCGCACTCTCGGTTAATCCAAACTAAGAGGACAAGACGTCTAGCAATTACAACAATAAAAAATGTGAGCTTGAAAATGATGTACCAAAAGCTTTCTTGGGCCAATGATTAGACTGACATTGAAATGGTAGAAAGCACAGAGCATGACACCGGAAAAAATTGAAGAAACATTTTTGTCCAAAACGGAAGTCGGAATTCCGTTTTGGGCGAGAACGGAAGTGGCACTTACGTTTTGGACACGTGGCATCGCGCGCGTGGGGTGACATGGCAGCCCAGTGAAAACGGAAGTGGGACTTCCGTTTTCACAAGAAACCCTAGCTAGCAAACCCGTGAACTTGAAACCCTAGCAAACTCTAGACAGACCCATGAACTCGAAAACGGACCCACTTCCGTTTTCAGGTGTCAGACCCACACAACGTCCAGTCTTTTCTAACTTTTGCTTTTTTGACCATGCATAATTGTGGTGAATTATTGTGATGAATTAGCAATTTCGGTATTTTTGTTCACCCTTTCGAGTTTTTCCAGAGACTTATCCAATTAAAATAATCATTAATGTAATCTATAAATAACCTCCCCACAACTTTCAAAACTTGCTTCCTCTGTTATCTTTAATAATTTCTTCCACTCTTTAAACAAAATTGTTGAAAATTAAAAAGCGTACCGGTTTAGAAAATGTTGAATGGATTCTTTCAATGTCAATTCGAAAACTCCGTCGAAAAAAAGCCCCGTAGGAGGGATAAGATAATTCGCCCCTCAAAATACCGATCCCACGCCCTCCCTTGAAAGAAACATCTAATACATTCATTGGAGATGGGATAAAGTGAACTGTATCCGTGGGACGAAGATTGTTTTCACGCAAAAATTGTTTCAGTCCTCCGTCTAGGTAGTACCTATCATCTAATTTGGTTACCTGTACGCACCATTGATTACCAAAGTCGTCCTTCAGATAAACTGAACTTGTTAACCCGATCCTATTTCCGTCCAACCAGTTTGTGTATTTTGAGGGAAGGCGCTGGAAAAAACAACATTAATTGCATATCTAATCGCATATTATATAAAAAAAACTTACAGATTACAAAAGTAAATACTACCATTTTTCCGTCGATTTGATTCCCGACACCAATTCTAAATTGGTGCCTGAAATACGCTTCAAGGGCGGGATCCATTTCGCTATTCATTATGAGGCTAAATTAGGGTATTAGATGAAGGATTTTATGGGGAAAGATGATGTTTTTTGGTGAGAAAATAAGTTTAGGTTGGGTGTTATTTATAGAGATTTGGGTGGAAAGTTGACAGGTTTTCACATTCCCGGGGATAAAACCCTGGCATTTGAGGACGGAATTTGAATTTCCGTCCCCAAATTTCAGTCCATGGTCAAAAAAGGAAAAGTGAGAAAAGAATGGGCACTGCAAGGGTCTATCACCCGAAAACGGATTCCGTTTTCGAGTTCACGGGTCTGTCTAAGGTTTCTTGTGAAAACGGACGTGGGACTTCCGTTTTCACTGGGCTGCCATGTCACCCCACGCGCGCGATGCCACGTGTCCAAAACGTAAGTGCCACTTCCGTTCTCGCCCAAAACGGAATTCCGACTTCCGTTTTGGACAAAAATGTTTCTCCAATTTTTTTCAGTGCCATGTTTTGTGCTTTCTACCATTTGAGTGTTAGTCTAATCATTGGGCTTTCTTTATCCCATAACTTCTCACTTTCATTTAATTCAGTAGTTTTTTTTTTAGTTTTTTTTTTGTCAGCAACCTTAAATTTTTCCTCATCAGATGAGGAGAATTTTATTGCCCCACGTAGGGGAGGGTATCGAACTCAGGACCTCTTAGTCACAGGTAGAGGCTTGCCCTACTGGGATACGACCTCCTTGACATTTAATTCAGTAGTTTGACAATTCCTTTATATTCTACTTGTCTCTTTCATTTTCTATTATACCCTTTCTTTTCTTTTCTTTTTGAAATCCGATTGGGCGGTTGCTCCATATAGGGGAGAGAGAACTGCCTCAGACGAGGAGAAGATAGATAGACCTAGAAAGGGAGATTAAAACTTACCGCACGCATGCGGACGGTATCGAACCCACGACCTCAAGGTCACGGATAGAGACTTGCTCCCACTGGGATACGACCTCCTTGACATTTAATTCAGTAGTTTGACAATTTCTGTACATTCTACTTGTCTCTTTCATTTTCTATTATAACCCTTTCTTGATGACCTCAAATTTTTTTTTTTGTTGGGATTTATAGTTTTTATTTGAGTTCCCTTTGACTTCATTTTCCAAAAATTACACCGACCATTTTTTAAAAAAAGAATATTACAGTACTAATTTTATACGTTTCTATTCATTTAATTTTTAAATTCGTCTTCCAAAAATCTTTCCAATAGTCCTTATAGATGTTCACTCCAACTTAATGCTCTAATTCCATCTATCTTAGTCAAACACAATCTTTTCCTTTATACAAATTACAATAAGGCTTTGTATAATAAGAATTAACTACTCGTGGCTAATTATTGAAACTTCTGCAAATTATTGAAAAACGGAGGTGTAACCTTTAAGGTTGGGACAATTCTGATATGGACCCGGTCCACTGGACCATGCGGTCTAGATTTGGCCACATCACTGCATTTCCTTCTCTCTCCTCATTCTGCATTGATGTGGGCGAATCTGACCGCATGATCCCACATGGGACTCCGATCCATATCAGAATTTTCCTTAAGGTTGAGGCGAATTTTTTTATAAGGTCAAAACAGTGCTATATATGCTGTGCTTGACCAAGTGTGGGTGATGATGAGGTGAAGAACTAGATTGGTTTTCGATTTATACTATACAAAACATAAGGGACAAAAGAGGTTTGGAGTGGAGGTATGTGAGTAAGTATGTAAATTGTCCTTAATAATATGTTGGGAAAGAAGGCGGTGGCTCCAGTGCTGCACGTGTAGAACTTTCTTTATCCATTAAATTAAAAATTTGAAGGTTAAAATTGATTTAAATGGACACTTGTTCTAACACCTGTTTGCAGGGACGAAACCAGGAATTTGTTGTTGGGGAGGGGGGCGAAACTGTAACAGTATGTCGAACTATATATAAAAACGACAAAAAAAATTCTTGGGGGGAAAAACTGATAAAATTTTCCAAACTACATATAAAATATCTATAATTAGTAAAAAATTTAAAAATTTCGCCCCCCCTCCCATTGTCCGTTTAAATCAATTTTAACCGTCAAATTTTTAATTCAATGGATAAAGAATGTTCTACATGTGCAGCACTGGAGCCACCGCCTTCTTGTTCTAACACCTGTTTGCAGGGACGAAAGCCAGAATTTGGTCTTGGGGAGGGGGGGAAACTGCAACAGTATGTCGAAGTACATATAAAACCGACAAAAAAAAAATTCTTGGGGGGCAAAACTGATAAAATTTTCCAAAATACATATAAAATTTCTATAATTAGTAGTATTTTTAAAAATTTCGGAGACCCCCCCCCCCCCCCGGTCTTCTTCCCTGCCTGTTTGTTTTTAAGTCATATGACACGTGTCCTAAACACCTGTCATGAATCTTAACACACCTGTCATAAAGCTCAGAACACATATAATATCTTATCTTGGTCTTCAAAATACCTGCCATGAAGCATTTTGTCCATAATGGAAAAAAACTGTTCCACATATAATTTGAACTGGGAAATAATGGGGTTTCTTTCAGTTCTTCTGATATGCCCTTTGAAAAAAGAAAAAAAAATCACATTTCTGTTTAAGGAAACGTCATGATGAACTTTGACACCTTTAGACATTGTCGGAAACATGCAAACCATCGTCGCGGCTCCTATGCTGAACCAAAAAGGTTCAGTATGTGCGGGCCGGCCCTGTGAGCCGTTGGATCTTATACTTTTGATCCAATGGCTGTGGCAAAAGCAGGGGTATTTATGGAACTGAATTGTTTGGCTGTCCATTTAGGCGGGAAATGAATTTTGAATCCTATTTCTCTCTCTCTCTCTCTCTCTCTCTCTCTCTCTCTCTCTCTCTCTCTTTTCCTTTTAATTGGTAAAAGAGACTTTCAGATCCATAAAATCTCTACCATTTCATCTTTTTCCTCCTCTTGAGGCTTCATCATCTTCTCTCACTTTTAATCGTGTTCAACCTCTTTCTTCTGGACGACACTTTCTCTCTTGGTGCTATTCAGAAATTAGGAGAAAAGTTGAGGTTTTTTTGGTGTTGTTCTTGCTCTACGGAAGGTTCATGCTACAAATACTTTGATTTCTGGGTTTTTCTTGAAGATTTGGAAGCCCATTTCTTGGATTATACTTCCTTAGGGAAGTCTGTTTTAAGAGGTTACTAAAGTCCGATTTTGGTGATAATTGCTGGTTCTTTGCCTAAATTAAATTTTAGGACTGAAGGTAAGTTTTTCTTGGTTTTCTGGTATAACTGTGCTTCACTCACATTTTTGCGATTTTTGGATGATTCGGTAAGAGCTTGATGCTCAAACTTTACAGTTAGTTTTGTCTTTTAACTGTGAACAAGAGTATATGTTTGGTTTTCAGTTTAATGGTGTGTAGAGATTGGACTTTTTATTTGAAGAACCCAGTTTTTTCGCCACTATTTTTCTGGCAGAAATGTTGCTTAAACTTTGTAGGCGTTTTCTCACGGAACACATGTTCTTTCTCACGTGAACACATGTTCTTTTTTGTGTATAGGTACATTGTCCGGATTACTTGACTGGCAACCATCGCAGCAATGATTCAAGTACATTTGCAATATCCGGGAGATAGAAAATATGAAGCATCTCATTCAAAGGTTATTCACTAATGGTGATTTCGATAATGGCAAATGAGACATTAACAAAGAGATTGCAGATAGGAAGTTGATGGTGGAGGAGATATCTGCGGAGAACATGTGTATTCTTGGCATTAATGAATTGTATTCTTGGCTCTTTTTTGTAGTTAATTGACTCTTTTTTTGTGGTCGTTTAATTAATTGTATTTTGGCCTTTTATATACTAGTAAACAAAATGTAGTAAATTCTGAATGAATTTATGTATATTGTGATAATTGAACTTTTGTTTTTGGTAATTTAATGAATTAGTAGATTCTGGTAATCTTTTGCACAAAGTGTCTGGTGAATGTTTTCTTCATCTAGATATGAGCTGGTTTATGCATCTTTTTGTCATTTGTTCAATATGCTTGACCATTGCCTCGCTGCCTTTTTAACTTTACAAATCTCTTTAACCTCTTCCCAGAAGACATTTGTCTTACAAAGAACACATGTTGCATTAACAAGAACACATGTTCTCTTGCCAAGAACACGTGTTTTTGTTTCATCGAACACACGTTCTCTTACCAAGAACACGTGTTTTTGTCTATTGAACACATTTTTTTATTGAAAACTCATTCAAGTAGCATTTCAATCCACAAGTTGCGAAGAACACATATTTTCTTACCAAGAACACATGTTCTCTTACCAAGAACACGTGTTTTTATCTAATGAACACATATTTTTTATTGAAAACTCGTTTAAGTAGCATTTCAATCTAAAAGTTACGAAGAACACATGTTCTCTTACCAAGAACACGTGTTTTTGTCTACTGAACACATATTTTTTATTGAAAACTCGTTTAAGTAGCATTTCAATCCACAAGTTGCGAAGAACACATGTTCTCTTACCAAGAACACATGTTTTTGTCTACTGAACACATTTTTTTATTGAAAACTCATTTAAGTAGCATTTCAATCCAAAAGTTACGAAGAACACATGTTATGTTAACAAGAACACATGTTTTTGTCTACTGAACACATATTTTTTTATTGAAAACTCATTTAAGTAGCATTTCAATCCACAAGTTACGAAGAACACATGTTCTCTTACCAAGAACACGTGTTTTTGTCTACTGAACACATTTTTTTATTGAAAACTCGTTTAAGTAGCATTTCAATCCACATGTTCTGTTAACAAGAACACATGTTTTTTTCTATTGAACACATATTTTTTTATTGAAAACTCATTTAAGTAGCATTTCAATCCAAAAGTTACGAAGAACACGTGTTTTTGTCTACTGAACACATATTTTTTTATTGAAAACTCGTTTAAGTAGCATTTCAATCCAAAAGTTATGAAGAACACACGTTCTGTTAACAAGAACACGTGTTTTTGAGTGTTCACAAGAAATCCATTCCAAAAGCACCAAAATGACTTCTTTGAAATAAAACCCAGCAAGTTCTATCTTCATTTTATTATTTAATTTCTCCTCCTAATATCCCAAAAAGATTCAATAGACCAAGCATAAACCTATAAAAAAAACTCTTTAAAATCTGGCTTGTTCCATACAAAAACCAAATAAATGCGAAAACAAATCATAAATCGAACAATATAAATCATCCCAAAGCAGACATAAATCGAACAACAACAAAAAAAATCCAAGTTTTTCACTCTTTTTTTTCTTCCCATTCCCGCTTAAATTTTGAATAGATAAAAGAGACCCAAAAAATTAATGAGAACTCTTGATTAAGAAGAAATTTTGGAGAATGAGCAAATGACAGAAAATATCAAAGCTTTTCACTCTTGAGCAAGAAGAGGAAGAAGAAGATGAGGCGTTTTTTCGAATTTTTGGGGGACGCCTTAACTCGATGTGACTGGGTTCGGTGTCCCCCTTTTTCTTTTTCTTTTTCATTTGTGAATTTACGTTTGTGCCCTTTTTAATCATTTTTAAAATCCAGCCGTCGATTCAAAAAAAATTGAATGAACGACCGAATCTGCGGCCCGCACGTGCGGAACTTTGGGGGTTCCGCACAGGAGCCGGACTGTATAAACCATCAGGTTTTAGGAAAAGGCATAAAATGACCAAAAATCAAAATACACATAAACACATGCAGACAATAGATTTCAATCATAGAGATTGCTTTTCTTTATATTTGCATCATTATCTTCTCTTCGGAAAATTCAATCCTAGTAATTTGTGAGACTGGTCAAACAGCTCCCTCATATAAATTGAGTGGACTTATTTATAAATGTGGACTTCACTCAATTTATTTGTGGGAATTATAAGGCCGATCTCAATAAAACGATCCTAAAATTGATTGACTCATCTTCCGTTGCGCTCTATGCTCTTGAATTGAAACCCTGTCCATTCGTTTCTAAGTGTTTCTTTCTAAATGATGGTTGTGGAAAAAAATTCAGTGAAAATGTGTCGTTTTTTAAAATATTGAAAAGGCGATCATCTCCCTCCCTGATTCCACCATTGCTAAAAAGATGCTTAAACAAGGAAAGATGTCATAATAATCTTATATAATGTGAAATCTACACCAAAATTACCAATGGGGATAATAAACTACACAATCTCCCTCATGTCCATTATTAAACAACTAGAGTATGAAGTTTGTAAGATTGAACATTTGTAGATACATTAGACTAGTCAATTTGCACAAAGACTAGCGCCAAAATTTAGAATAAATAAACTAACACTTTTTTTTCTCGCGAATATTTTCAAGTGGCCCAATACTAAAGTAGGTCAATTTCGCATAGACAAGCGCCAATTTTGGGATAATAACTTGGAAAATTCTGATATAGACCTGGGCTATATGTGAGGTTGTGGACCACTTGGTCCAAAATTAACCACATCACCTCTTTTGATTAAAAAAAAAAATCTTATAAGGCCCCACCTGTTTTTATTATTTTAATTAAAACTGTGATGTGGCTGAATGTGGACCAAGTGGTCATGACCACTTGGTAGCCCAGGTCCACGACAGAATCAATCTAATAACTTAACACCCACTCGTGTGTCCAGGTTGGACATGTATAACATGAAGGGTGTCGATATTGCCAAAGCTTGTATCCTCCTGCCAGAGTAAAATTAGCGCAAATGACCCTTCTGCCCTTATTGGTCAATCATTCTATTTATATATATAAAAAAAATCGCTCTAATAGTGGATCTGCCTTCTCTATCCTTCATGAATCCGATCAATCGCCAGTATTGTCCTCTGCAGTTCCCCATGACTTGTCATCTAACATACATCTCTTCCACCACGGGAATCTCCTCGTTTGTCACTTCCTTTCTTTAACATATTTTATATTCCCTCTCAATCTATTTGATTTGCAAAAAGTACTTAATTGTATGATTAAAAAACAAATTTAATTGTTGCCCAAAAGAGAAATTACCAAAAAAAAAATCAAAATTTTTGAATGAAGAATTTTATTCAAAATTTTAAACATACCCAACATTCCCAGTTTGGAATCATTATCGTCAACTTGTGGCTTCTTGATTTCTCCATTATTGTTGGTGTTTGAGAACAGAAAGAACCCTAAAGTTTATGGTGGAAGAATGGAGGTGAGGTGGTGATTGGGTCTAGTCATCGGCGGTTGTAGAGTAACAGCCGCGTGATGTGGGGACAAATGGGAGGAGACTTTAAGATGGAAAATTGTTAAAGGCGTGGGACCCAATAATAAAGTGGGATTGACTAAGAAGGGTAGAAGTGTCATTTGGGCCAATTTTGCTCTAACAAGAGGATACAAGCTCTGGCAATATCATTTGCCATAACATGAAATGTACGAGTATATCAGTCCGGCTCCTGTGCGAAACGGCCAAAGTTCCTTACGTGCGGGACAAGTTGGGAGCCGTTGATTTCATTTTTAAAATGGATCGACGGCTATGATTTAAAAGAGGGTTAAAAGGGTACATGTGTAATTCCACAAATAAATAATAATAACAAAAAAAGTAACACACAATCGTCACATCGATTGGGTTACCGAGGAGAGAGAAAATTTGCGGCTGAAAAGTCAAAGATACATTTATTACAAGAACACATGTTCTTCTTAAGAGAACACATGTTCTTGTATATTGAGGAGAGAGAAAAGTTGCGGCTGAACTTTTCTCTCTCCTCAATATACAAGAACATGTGTTCTCTAACGAAGAACATGTGTTCTTATAGAAATGTACATTTTGACTTTACAGCCGTAACTTTTCTCTCTCCTCAATATACAAGAATATATGTTCTCTAACGAAGAACATGTGTTCTCTAACGAAAAACATGCGTTATTGTAGAAATGTAAAAATACGTAAATACCCTTTTTTGATACAGCCGTTGGACCAAAAAGTACAAATCCAACAGTTGACAGTTTGTCCCGCACGTATGGAATTTAGGCTGTTCAGCATAGGAGCCGTGTTGCGAGTATATTGGCCCAACATTAGCCTGACTCAGGACTCTGGTACCATATTAAAAAATAGAATTTGTTCCTAGTTAAATTAATCCACTACCAAAGGTACCTCATACAACTTTCCCCACGAACTATAGCCAATGTGGTATGATATATATATATATATATATATATATATATATATATATATATATATATATATATATATATATATGTATATATATATGAGTGGCTAACGATGTTCGAGTATCGACCATGCAGCCCTCCAAAAATTGGGAGTCCCATTTTTATGCTAGTTATATATATATATATTGTTTAAGGTGTGTTTGTATTTTGTTGAATAATAATAAAAATTGTAATTACTTGAGATTTTTTTTTTTTTTTACAACTATCAGTAAATATTGTTAATTTTTTTAACAAACTAGCCCACTCTATTTACAGGTAAAAGTTCAAATAGGTTATTTTTCTTCTTGATATTGATGGAAATGATTTGAATGTGGAGCTTAAGTTACTTAGACAAATCATGCCTAATGAAAATATGGGACCTATTGATATTTTTAAATTATTGAAGCGTGTAGAGTTTTTGTCTAACGCAATAATTGTATACGGAATTTTGTTGGCTATTCCGGTTACTGTTGCATCTACATAAATGAGCTTTTCAAAATTGAAGTTGTTGAAGTTATACATACGTTATACAATGTCTCAGGAAATACTCAACTTTTGCTGATTGTGAACTAATAAGTTTCAAGGAAGCTGCACAAAGCACGAAATGGAGAGAAGCCATGGACGACAAAATCCAAGATTAACAAGATAGCAATTGAAAATGATCTTTTGGAGCAAATCAAATATGAAGATTTAGTTGATGATTTTGCTTCAAAGAAAGGTAAAAGGATCATTATATTTAAGTGAAGAAAATTTATCAGTATTTATATTTTTTAAATTATGTTTACAATTTTTTTATACATTTGGGAGAACAAAAAATATAATACAATTGTAATGATTTCTTTTGTTATATTTACATGAAAGTCACTTTTCTCCGGTTATGTAGGGTCTCATTTCAAAATTTAGCACGGGGACCTCCAAAATAATTGAGACGTCATATATATATATATATATATATATATATATATATATATATATATATATATATATATATGAACTCAAAAGTCCAAGTAGAATATTATGCTGCTGACTCGTTATTCATTTCACTAGTTCAGAAAATATAATTACTGCTGCTTTTGTACACATAAAGGCGATACCCACGCTCCCAGGGTCCTGTCACGGGTCGCAAGTTTCAACACTTGAGACGCCCGTGATGCCGAGTCTCCGGTGCGAAGTCACGAACGACCCGTGACAGCCCCCACCACCCGATCCACATGCATTGTGGAGGATGTAAATCAAGGTGACACAGCGATTCGATTGGTGGGAGGCCTTGTCTTAGCCCACCGCAAGAAGCCACCCCACATTGGAGGGTTGAAACTATTACTGCTGCTTTTATCCGGACAGAAGGATGTATATTTACTCTGAATCATTCTTTTTATCATTTTGCAAGCAAAAAGAACCTCAAACATTCATTTGTCCATAACATCGTTCAACCAGCTGAATATAATTGCACTTTTTCGTGGTCTCTCATATTTTTCGTGAAGTAAATTGTGTAGCAGACTCTCTAGCTAATATCACATGTGATGATTGACATTGTTCATTTGTTGTTTACAAGGCTATTCCTAAGTTGTACCAGTTAGATTATCTTGGTACCCCTTATGTTAGGCAAGCCTAATTTAGATTTTCTTGTATCGTACTCCTTTTTATCTAATTTTCTTAATTAAAAAAAAAAAAAATGGTTGCACTTTTTCGAAAAGTTTTTTCTTTTTCTTTCTTAATTATCAAAAGGGTTTCTTTTCTTGGGATATTTAGTAATAAAGCGGTGCACCTTTAAGAGGAAAAAATGCTATAAAGATAACCAGCAACGATATTTTGGGAAGATCGGTGTTTCCCTGTTATGAAATGAAATTAAACAGAAAGCAGTAAATACAATTTAGATTAAATTCTATATTAGGTAATAGTAAATCACTTGTCCTTAAACTCAATTTGACCGCATAATTTCTTCGGGTCTACAAAAGCAATGAGTTTCCAAGGTACAATATCCAATCACACTGCTTACCAGAAGCGTCGAGTAGCCGTACTTCAAACATTTGTCTGCAGAACTCTATGTTAACTCTAACATGATATGCATAAATCAAGATATGAAGAGGGAGGTAGAATCTTTTTGTAGCAATTAATTATGTGGAAGGAGGTTTTCTTTTATAGCAGTTAGAAACTCTAATATGATATGCAAAAAATGAAGAGATGGAGAGGGAGACGGAATTTTTCATAACAATTAATTATGTAGGAGGAGGCTTCCTTTTATAGCAGCCAGAAATTACAGTTTTCTCCCTCACTCCCTCATCTCGTAGTGGAGAAACATGGGCATCGTAGGTAACTCCCTCACCTCAACGTGGGGTAATGTGTGCAGTTACTCAAAAACTGTTGAAAAAATCGCGATGCTACAAATTTACAAAACTTATGTGACTATTCTGCAGTTACACAAAAGTTATGTAACTCTTCAACAAATATTGTAAATTTTTCCAAAAAGATATTACTGCTCTCACGTGAGGGACACGCGCGACGAAGCAAGACAGACAAACAGTGCGCGAGGGTATCCCTTTTCCCACTTATTTAAGATCACTAGTCTAGTTAGAGCTTATAAATTATTTTTAATCGGTTCTCACAACCGATATGGGATAATATCACACCTTCAGTAATTTCTTCTTCACTTTAACCAAATTTATCATTCACCGAAAATTAATTTTCTCACATGTTATATACGCGAAACTTGTACAATCCACTACGCGATGAATTCAAAACATTATAAAACTAAGCGATAAAATGCACAATTAAATTTTATCAAATATGTCCACATTAAATTAATTCTATAACAAAGAATTGTTAATTAGAAAACGAAAAGATGACCAACTTTTCCTTTCTTGCACCGACTTATGGTTTAGTAAGAAGCATTATCAGCATAATACAAAGGGTTTGTATTCCCGTGAAGTTATGAGTTCGATTTCTAAGTATCTACTGTATGTACTGCACATTTCATGATTTATATTTTTACTGGGGTTCAGAACAAGGGGTTGTGAGACGCTCGTGATAGTGTTTTTTTTTCAAAAAAAAAAAAAAAAAAGATATTGAAAAGAAAGATGAGGACCAAATATTGTGTGCTGGCCAAAGTAAACAAGAATCAAAATCAAAGCAGTGCAAGCACTTGTATATCCATCATCAATAAAAGAACATATGAATAGGAAATATAAGCTGAAATTTGAAAAAATTAATTAGAGATCTTCAAAGATGATAAAAACCTAATTCTAAGATCAAATTAAAAATCGAAAAATTCAATTACTGACTAGATTAATAGAAAATCTATCATTCTACTAATGCTACATTGGTCATCAACCCTCTAACCTAAAGGTATCCAAATGGTGTTCTTGTAACTCTATTTCAATCCATTTAGGTGTTTTTTCCCTCAATTCTCCACCAAATGTGAAAATACGAAAAAAACCCTTTTTTTTTACCTTAGGGCACTAGAAACCTATGTAGAAGTAATACACGTTCCAAATACAAATCTTCTCTAGCTTCAACTAGCCCAATTTCCAGCTCCAATCCAATGATTTCAGCCTTGTTTGTGTCTTCCCTTTGATCATGTTTCATAGCCCCCAACTTTTCGACCTCGAAAAGTCTTTTGGTACCCTTATTAGTATCCCAATGGACACTATTAGCAGTAGTAGAAGAAAATAGAGGGGGTAAAGTGGGAATAAAAGTAGGAAATAATTGTGTTGTTTTTTTGTTGTAGTAGTAGTAGTTGAAGAAAAACTAGGGTTATTTTTGAAATTCAAGCTAGGGTTTGGATCAAGGTTAAGATTTGGTGGTGGTGGTGGTGGGACATTTGTTTAAGTCTAGCACTATCTCTTCTACGAACATTCATGTGACCTCCAAGGGCTTGAAAAATTCAATGTTGAACTTTGGCTAGGTAATTCAATGTTGAACTTGAATTCATGAGCAACAAGCATAATCTTTGAATCCACAAACATAATCTTTTCAATTTAAAAAAAAACTAAAAATAATTTTCAATTGTCGCGGAAGAGGCAACAGCGGCAGGATTACAACCCTTTATGATTTTAGATAAAATTTTGTTATTTTTTTCTGGGTAATGATTTTAAGTGATTAAAGATTGAGCGGTTTGTTTCTCTAGTTCATGCAAGTGTCGGAATTTATTGTATTTTTTATTTGTGTGCCGCAATTGACTTTTGGACAATTTAGAATTTAATAAATTTTCTGTTGGCAGTGGTGGCAGTGGTGAAAAAGTATGAGGGTTGAATGAAGATGGAAGAGAAGGAGATGGGTTTAGGGATTTATTTTTTTGGCTAATTTTTTTGGTTAATTTAAATTGAATATACGTAGTTATTTTGTTTAGCAATTGACTACTCAAGTTATTCTTGTGAAAAATAAGTTGAAATGTCTAAAATAACCTTAAAATATATCTCACTTGTAAGGCACATGACTGTGTTGACAGATAATATACAAAAAACTGGACAAAAATCCACTATTGGATGTCGAAAATACATAAAAGGACCTTAAAAGTCAAATATAGGCAAAAATGATCTAATGCAAAATACAAAAAGAATCAAATAGGCCAATTTGCCATCCATGCAGTTGTGTAAAACATATTGGCAACTTTTCTTCCTCCCCTCTCTTCTCTCTACAACTTTTTTTTCCTCCTCTCTGCAAGTCTCTTGTTTGCTTTTTCTACTAGCCAGATCTGGCCATTGGCTCCGACCAATGATCGGATCCTGGCCACTTAACTTTATTTATTGCTTTTATTCAGGTATTATACCTCTATTTTGTACCACAAATCATATGAAACTTTTTTCAAAGTATTTTTCTTCAAGATCCAATACACAGAGAGTTAGATCTGTCTCAAATCTTCACATATCTAGACTTTTTTTCTCTGCTTTCTAGGAGAATTAATTCAACCCGGGCTTGATCTGAGCCATTTATCAACTTTCTAAATCTTTCGGGACAATTTGAAGGACGATTAATACGCTCATAGTCCTATAAAATATCGATCCCTACGGAAGAAGTTGAAAGTGATATTCTCTTATCTCTATGGTTCAAGGACTGCGATGAAGATGCTGCGAAGAAGGACTACGATGAAGATGTTACGAAGAAGAAGATTATGTGTTTGTTTAGCTTGTTAATTTTTATATTAGTAATTCTTAATCATCCAAGTTTTCTTGGATATGATTTTTATCTGTTATCATGATTTTTTCAATTATTGTATGACTTTTATTTTCTTATATTTTTAGATTTTCCTTTGATTGTAATGGCTTCGGTTATCTCGTGATTAAGGAAAAAATTTCTTATTTAGCAAAAAAAAAATTGTGTAAAAACATCTGAAAATCAAACAGTTTTTAAAATGTTCTGTTATCCAATAAATCATGAAAGGATCATCCAATATCCTATGAAATCAAACCTTTTTTCCAGAATTGAATTCTCAAGAACAAATACAAGTGCACCAGTAATCCATGAAAAAATTATCAAATATCCCATCACATCGAACCTTTTTTTCTAAATTGAAATTTCAAGACTAATTGAAATTAACAAGGGCAGAACTTACCGCCATCTGGATTCATGATTCAAAAATCTCACAAGCGTTTGAAATGTCTGAAATACCCTTCAAACCTTCAAGAAAAAAACCAAAAGGCCATAAATCGTTCTTCGTACTCCAGGCTTCGCCTTTGCTCGGATAAACTGAAGATCAACAACAATTTCAGTATAAAGGCAGATCAGAATAATAATAAAAATCCTCAGAAAAGAAAATTGCTGCCGACAGAAGTGTAGCTGATGTTCGCGATATACTGAGCGAGGATTATTCTGCTCAATATACAATTACCATTTCGGCAGAAGATATCAGCTCCGATCCTGTATCCAGTTTAAAGGATTTCGTTAGTTCAAAAACCCCGGAAGTTCATGAACGAGCAAAAGGTATTGTAACAAGAAAAATTAGAAACCTAGTTGTTTATTAAGCAATCGCGTAGCAATATGAAGGATCTCTTTTCAAACAGCAGAACTTTAAATCATTTGACATCCAAATCCTTCATATAAAACTTCAATTGGTTGCGCACGGAATGCGAGCACCGGATAGAGATATTCTCTTCTGAACTTAATCCCTGAAAACAATAGAGGATAAGATGAAGGCGGCGACACAAATAAATAAACAAATGAGAAAAAGCAGAAAAGTATTTATTAACTTCAGAAATCCATTTCTGCTATAGTATTCTGTTTGGTATGGAAGGGCATGGAAAGGTACATCTAGTCGATAGTCGGTCGCCAGACTGGCGACTAGCGAGTAGGCGGCTTACTTAGATTACAAGGGATTTTTTAAATTCTCTTATCTTATATATTATAATAATCAAACAAAATTCCATAAAATATTAACCATCAAATACTAGTCAAATCAAAGTACACAAAATCCATCCATAATAATTAAATTCAATACCTTAATAAATAATAATAAAAATTCAAATACTAAAATAATCAAACGACGTAGTTTTAGATAGAAAAATGAACTCCAGTAAAGTCGTTTTGACTGATTTTGACTACTTTGACCGTTTTTTAATTTTCTAATCAATTTGGTGCAGACTAGCTATTTTTTGTCGATTACTCAGCCGATATTTACAACACTAAGGTACAGACCTGTTCTTCAACATATGAAGAGATCAATATAGGAACAATTGTGCATGTTCTTTAGTGTTTGAATATCTGTAATTACCCGTAGAAAAGACTGTATTTGTTTATATTATATCATAACTTTGAGAGGGAACTCTAGCATAAGAAAGTTGTTCTTCTGGTAGACAACGGGCTCGAGCAGCTTGTGCAGAACTGCTACAAGCTAGACAATGAAATTGTTAGGTTGTTACATCCTAGAAGGGGCGAAACAAATGTTACTATTACAATTTGAGCGTGTAATATCTACAGTAGAGATCTCAAATCTCCTCAACGAGAGGAAAATACCCGCACCTTAGCCTTGTGGTTTCATCCTTCGAGTCACCTTTATAGTAAAGTATTTACAACAACAATAATAACATAATCCATTAAATCTTAAATAATTAGGGAGTATGGGCGAGGATGAATAGGTGACAGACCTAACATTTGACAATAAATGCAAAAGGTAGCTGCTCCCGGAATACCACTCAAACAGATGAATTTAAGAATGGCACAATGGCAATAAAACACGGGAAAAAACTTGAAAATGTGACATTAAATACTCCCTAGTATAGGGATCATATATTATCCTATACTCCCTCCATTCCTAAATACAAGACTCTTTAGACAATTTGAGAAAATTAAGGAAGTTGTCATTTTCACCTAAACTTCCAATATTACCCCACCTTCCCTCTCTCTCACTAATACATCATAAAGAAAAGAAAGGAAAATGTTGAAGGTATAATTGAAATAAATTGTTGACAACTAATAAAAGAACCTTAAACGACAATTAATTTGGATACCTAGATATCTCCTAAACGACAATTAATAGGGAATGGAGGGAGTATTAAACATTGTCAGTTGTCACATGACGCTTTTGTTTTACATTCGTCCAATGATTTTTTCAAATTCCATGCATCATTTACTACTCACAATGAGGCCGACGTACTCAACATTTGGGAAATCTTGATTGCCACCCTCAAATTAGAAAAAGCTAGCTATGAATATTCCAATATTATTAAATGTTGAAGTTGAACAATCGTATGGCAAGGAAGAAGTGGTTTTCATCCCCATAAATCCCAATGGAAAAGTCACTTGACAAGTGTCACTAATTATAAGGGTATTAATTATCGTTTCCCTTTTCCCCTCTATTTTCTCTCGTCATCTTCCTTCATCAACTTCCTTGCTCAGCAACTAATGGCTACTGCCATTCATTGTTATCAATCACGGCCATAACGGCAGGAATAAGGACTATCATCATAGCGATAGCGGCGACAACGGCCTGCAAACGGGCACAATTAGGGAAGGACTAAAAGCCTATTTTTACCATCAATAACAATCTCGATTTAAGAGTGAATTGATTGATCCAATTGGTCTACACCTCTCTCTCCTCTTCCACCTCCCACCTCTCTCCGGTGCATAGCCCTTTCTGTCAGCGACCCACCTCAATTATGCCTTGACTTGATTTAGTTGTTTATCTTTGATATAAGGGTCCACGCTCCTTAAACTTTTATCTATTGTTTGTTTTTTACCTTAAACTAAAAAATACAAAGTCTCGACCCTGACTTTTTCTGAAGTATTAATATAGACCCTTACATCCAATTTCGTTGTTAAATATGTACGAAATATGACCATATAATATAACTGAACTCGGGAACATCTTAGAAATAACAAGTTGACCCTTTAAAAAGGTGCAAACTGGATTAAAATCAGTCTTCCACATGCATAGCAATTTTTCCCTTTTCCTTCTATTTTTTTACTTCTTTCCCATCTGTAAATTTTTTTTTAGGATAAGAACTTGATTTTCCAAAAATTTCCCCGATTTTGGTCATGTGAGAGTCATGAGATCTCATTATCTCCAAATTTAAAACAGGAGCAGAAATGGATGGAAGGGGCAACATTAATACTCTATAAAAATTTAGGGTCAAGAACTTTGTATTTTTTAGTCCAAGGATAAAAACCAAAATCGAGAATAGTTCAATGGGCGTGGGCACTTTTTACCCTTGATTTAATGATTTTAGTTATGTTTAATTACTCGCGAGATTATTGTTTCTCTAATACAACAACACAACAATAACATAACTCATTAAATCATCAATAATTGGGTGTATGGCTAATTACGTAATTAAATGTCTCTAGAATTTTAGTAAATCATGTATATAAACCTCAAATAATGTAGCTCTATATGTGCTATCCCGCTACTGCATTTTCAAGGTCGACCACTACACACCACTATCCGAGATTAATGACACTAACGTCATCCACCGTGATCAATCCAATTTACCAAATCAACCACAACCATTTACTTGTATAGTACATAATGTTAGGCAGTAGAAAGATGTCATAATAAAAAATTGTGTAGCAGAAATGTGTACGTTGCGATAGATTATAAGCCTACAGAAGAGGATAGAGCGAGAAATGAAAAAAATACAAAAGAAGATATTAGAGGCGCCTTTAAAGACAATATGAGGTAAAACCATTTGCATTGGTTTGAACACATACAAAAAAAGACCGAATGACGTTAGTTTAAGGGAAAACAAGGAAGGGTTGGACCGAAGTAATAAATAGTCATGTGACTTTGTTAAACTTGGATGAAAGTATAATTATGGATAAAAAGAAAATGACGAAATGTATTCATACTAACAACCACATTTAATTTTTTTTCGATCGATGATTCATACAGCTAGCCTTAGAGTTTGTTGTTATTGTTGTTGTAACCCACAAACATTGACTATCCGCTTTGTCACGCCAAAGCATTACTCATTGGCATCACAACATCCACGGCCAACTATTTGGCATCTATCACAATATGCTAAGATAGATATCTTGATGTGGAAAAGGATGTCTAAGATAGTATACTTGTACCATTCATCTTTATACACATCTCCCGTGTAAGACGAGGTAATACATGCTTATTCATCATCTTCTAGATCTTCTTCCTCGTCTTCTCTTTTTCCCAATAGAGATGGGGATAAATGGAAATAATGGTTATTGACATCCGTTATACCATCATCTAAAGGTCTTAGTTGCATAATAAACTCAGTCTCTTACATAATATTTTGCAAAATCCTAATTGTTTTAGGGTTTAAACAAGAAAAGCTCCATACATTGAGCGGTAAGAGTACATATAAGTCTAACAAGAGATTTCCCACGCGTCAGCTGCCTAAGTGATGTACGAAGAAGGGATATCCGTGAAAAAATGATAAGGGAGCCACATTGAGGTCAGTCGTCTTTCCATGCTAAAGTATGCACGCGAACTATTCTTTTCCCATGATGCGCGCTAATCTGGAACTGGGAACCTCCTGAAGCAATCGCCTGCAATCATTAATATAAGAGTAACATGAGTTATTAGTGATGTTTCCAATATAATGAAGGACATAACTATGTGTGCCTCAAGTCCATTTTCTAAGTTGGCCATCTTAAAAGGTTGATGGCTTGATAAGGTCGTCTCTTGAACGCCAAAGCTGTGTCCTTACATTTGCCATATGTCACACGATTCTGGCATA
Source organism: Vinca minor (assembly GCA_026122235.1). Lineage (NCBI taxonomy): Eukaryota > Viridiplantae > Streptophyta > Magnoliopsida > Gentianales > Apocynaceae > Vinca > Vinca minor. The sequence goes on from JAOCZM010000026.1 coordinate 7,420,645, forward strand.
GCCGAATATCCGACAACCTACTTTGTTTCTAATCATATATCCTGCCCCGTCTAGACTTGGTTCCCCATGTCTGAATCATTGCAATTCAGCTTAATTAAACTCGTTTACAGCTGGACGTCTCTGTATTGTACTCGAGAAGTTTTGTAGACTTACCCCCTTTCATTACATTTAATGATGTATAATTCATAAGTTGTAGCCACATACTTGGGGTGACAATTTATCCAGCCAATTTGGGACCTCGTCGTTCCAAGGTGTGCTTAGTTGGGGAATGCACAGTTCAATTAAGGATTATGGTCGAGCTCAAGGGGATAGAACAAACCATTACAATTTAGCTTAAACCCGTTCACAGCTTGATGTCTCTGTATTGTACTTAAAAAGGAGAGTTTTGTAAAGTTACCTCCAATCAATATTGTAGAATTCCTAAGCTCTAGCAACACGTTTAAGGGAGACAATTTTACCTGACCTGATTTGGGAGCCAGTCGGTCTAGGGTGTGCTTAGTGGGGGAATCTCTAGTTTAATTAAGGATTGTGGTCGAGCCTGAGTTGACACACACTTGGGGTTGGGGGTGACAATTTAGAGGACTGAACTAGGTGCTCGTCGGCCCTGGGTGTGCTTAGTTGAGGAATCCCTAGGTCTCACTAACCCAGGGTGTGCTTAGTTGGGTGAATCCCCAGTTAGATCAAAGATTAAGGTCAATCCCGAGGAGGATATACACCATTGCAATTTATCTTACACTTGCTTACAGCTTGATGTCTCTGGATTGTACTTAAAGAGAGCTTTGTAGAGTTGCCATCTTTCAATACATCCAATGATGTAGAATTCATAAGCTCTACAAACACTTAAAAGGTGACGATTTATCATATTGGTTTGGGAGCTCGTCGGCCTAAGGTGTGCTTAGTTGGGGATTGGGAGCCCATCGGCCAAGGGTGTGCTTAGTTAGGTTATCCCCGGTTCAATTCGGAAGTAGGATCGAGCTTGAATTGACACACACTTAGGGTGGCAATTTACCGGTTGAGCTAGGGGCTCGTCGTCTTCGAGTGTGCTTAGTTGGGGAATCCATAGGTCAATCACGGATTAAGGTTGCACCCGAGGAGAGAATCTATCCTCATTTTGGAGAGTTCAATCGGGGATTAGAGTTGAGCTCGAGTTGACACACTTGAGGGTGACAATTTACCCAGCTGATACAGGGATTCACCGACCCTACTGGGTGTGCTTAGTTGAGTAATCCCCAGGTCAATCAGGGATTAATGTCGAACCCGAAGGGAGATTCCACCCTCGTTTCAGGGACAGTATAGGGACAATGATTGACATGCCTCTCGGCCCTGCCCTCCCAACTTTCCCACATCTCCTAAATTTCCAAATTCTCAGTAATACTTGTTTGTTCCTAGTTTTATTTACATACTAATTATCTTAAGTGTGTTGTTTTTTATGGCTTTCAAACTATGTATGCAAACTAGTATTTCTATATCCTGGGGAAAAATAGTATTACTTGACAAGGATTTTTATTCCTAATTTCCTGCTCTTGGCTAGTTACAGATATGCCAAGGATGGTGATACCAAATTCCCTCATTGGGTTAGGGACGTGGATAGAAAAAGGGTGAGGCAAGACTAAGACCTTGGCCACCACCTTTACCAACCCTCTTTGCCATCCCTACACACTCATCGATCTTCGTAGGATTCCTTTCAAATGTATCACAACACTCATAAAGGGAAATGTTCCCAAAGTGATTGTTTCATTTAGGCTTAGAAGTCTGACCAACAACCTGGGTTTTAAAAAGTGCGCCTGACACGAGGCGCACTGAGGCTATGGAGAAAACGCATCTGACGGCTGAGGCGAGTTTGTGTTTTTGAGGTGCAACCCCTGATATTGACCTAATAAAAAAATATCGTTTTTGTCTTCTCTTACCGCTTATCTTCCTAGGTACGTCTTCTTCCTTCTTCTTCCGACTCTCTTCTTCGTTCTCTCTTCATGTCCTCTTTCTTCTCTGTTTTCTCTGAGGGAAGATGGTTGCGGAGCTAGGGTCATCTGAGAGAAGTGTTGCGGCCTATGTTTTAAAAGGCATACGCACCGCGGCGATATGGGTCCGAGGGCGCGAGGCCAATGTTTTACGAAAATACTTATAATAGAGAATAAATGAGAGATTGCAGCTTTATTGTATGGTGAGATTTTTTTTCCTTTTGAAATAGTTTTAATTTAAAGGATTAGTGGTTTTTCTTCTTTTTAAGAGAGGTCAATGATCCGTCAGGCAGTCTAAGGGGATGTGATGAGTGGTAAAAGCTCGCAATTTAAAAAAATGCGAGAAAGGTGTTTGGCCTAAAGCCTGTTACGACAATCCAAACACACCCATCTTATTCCAATATGATCCCTTTAGAAATGAGGGAAAAAGAGAAGAGAAAAGAAAAAAAAATAAAAAAATAAAATAAAAGAGGTCAATGGTCCACTATTGTTGACCTTTTTTATCTCTTACTATTTTTAAGTGATTGTTTTTAATCTGATTTTAGAAAGAAAAAAATAAAGGAAAATCAATGGTACATATTATTTTATCTTTTTACACTTATAAATGGTCCAGATTATATCCCTCTCTAAAAAAAACTAGTCGCAGACACCTACAGAAGAAGAAGAGAAAACCTTAGTCGCAGCCATCTTGTCTTAGAAAAAACAGAGAAGAAAGAGGACAAAAGGAAGAGAAAACTCTAGCCGGAACTATTTTCTCTCAGAAAAACTAGAGAATAAGAGGACAGAAGAAGAAGAAAGAAGAAGACATACTTGGGAAGAGAATCGGTAAGAGGAGGTAATCCCTTGCGCCTCAGCAGCTTTGCGCCTCGGTCGCCGCGGCTTAATCGCGCGCATCTAGCGCCACTCAAGGACACCGAGGCGATGAGGGTCTTGGGCGCGAGATGAACGTTCGAGGCGAGCGCATCATGGACCCGAGGCGCATTTTTTTGCAAAAATACTTATAATAGAGATGGTGATGAAATTGAACAAACAGAAGCTTTGTATTTTAACATACAAAGACAACATCAATAAACTTCATTATAAACATAGGGTGAAGAAGATTAGGAAAAAAATAAAAAGAGAAGAGAGAGGATATCTTTCTTTTATGGTGAGATTTTTTTTCTTTTTAAAAAGTTTTTAGGTGTTAGTTATTTTTCTTCTCTTTTTTTTGTTTTTAAAGAAAGGGGTCATTGGTCGAATCTATTTTTGGCCCATTTCTTTCTTTCTTTCTTTAAAGAGTTTGCTTTCGAACTGATTTTAAGGGGAAAAAATCAATGGTCAAGATCCTTCTGATCTTTTAACAACTATTTGCCCTAATTTATCCTATCTTTCTTCTGCAAACCCTATTTTGCACCGCAGAAGAAGAAGAGAGAAGAGAGGTGACGGAAGAAGAGAGAATGAGAGACAGAAGAAAGGACAAGGGAAACGTACCTACAGAAAGAAGGTATCCCATGCGCCTCAGTCACGTCGCCTCATGCGCCTCCCTCACGCCTCACACGCCTCAGCCTCGCATCACGGACACCGCAGCGCATCAGACCAAGGAGGCGTTAACACCCAAACAAACGCGTCGCCTTGCGGGGCTATGTTTTTTAGAGGAGAGATAGGGATAAATTAAGGAATGATAGGTGTAAAAAGATAAAAGAACCTAGACAATTGATTTCCTTATATTTTTTTTCCTAAAATCATATTAAAAACAAACCTTTAAAAAAGGTGTAAGAAATAAATAAATAAATAAATAAATAAAAAGGTCAACAACATAGTTGATCAGTGACCTCTCTTTTAAGAAAAACAACTAATCTTTTAAAACTATTTCAAAAGAAGAAAAAAAATCTCAGCATAAAAGAAAGTTGTCATCTCTTTTCTCTTCTCTATTTTTTTCTAATCTTCTTCACACCGTACCTAGTTCTGAACCACAGTTCATCGTCGTCTCCATTATAAGTATTTTTTTAAAATAAAAAAAATGCACCTCGAATCCATGATGCGAGCGCCTCGCGCCGTCGTTGCGGACCCTTATCGCCCCAGTGCACCTCTCGCCTTTTAAAACTAAGCCAACAACCTCTAACAACTGTAATAAGGATTGTTCTCTTATATCTACATATTCATGTTATAAGCACAAATTTTGCTGAAGTTGCTCCGCGACTATGCATTTATGTGGGTAATCTGTAATATTTTCACAACTAGACATGCATTCTGGTTCTTTAGCTACAATTAGTCTGCAAAAACGACCTCAAATACACATCTAAATTTAGTTCAATCTAAACTTGCGCAAGAAACTTCCATGCACAAACCTTTGCCATCTAATCTCGTCTTCGATTGGCAAGTTGTTAGTCTAGTAATCACCATAATGACTCCCCATTAATTCGTAATGGACCAAGAGTGTCATTTTCTCTAACACCTTTATTCCCAAGTCTATGATAAGCTTGAATCAGTATACTTCGCTAGTTACTAGAGAATCGATTTTCATCGCCTGGGCAAAACCGTAGGAGCTTCTCAAGGAAGAAATTTAACAATTAGTTAAGATGATCAAAACTCAAAAGAGTAAAGAGAAGAGAATCGAGGTTGAGTTGGATGGTCAGACAAAAGAATGATGGCAAAAAGTGGCACTAAAATATAATGTCCCGAAAACAACACTATATTCCAACTATAAGTGCTCCAAATCACTCATTATTGCTACAAGTAACTAACGCATGTTTCTTTTGCTTTATTTATATTTAACTATAGGTCCGGAAGAATTAAGGTGCTGATCAAACCGGAAGAGGAAATATTATTTAATTTCTCCCAAAAAGAAAATCAGAAGATTACATGTAGCATGTAAACCTTTCTTGCTCACATTTATCCTCATAAGAAATAAACTATTCTAGTATTCCTACCAGAAGATAAAACAAAAGAAAACAGCATAACAAGATTTTAAAAGAAGCATAACAGAAGCATGTTTGTAGGTGAGGTCTCCTCTATAGAACTCGAATACCCTAGAGTGCATGATACTCAAAGTGTGTTTTGCTAATAGTTTAGAGGACCCAAATTATTATATTCAGAAATTGATAATATTCAGTTTGCCCTCTATAGTGTACTGGACATAAACAAACACAACATTCCTGACCAAATAAACAGTTAATTGATGGTACATGTAGAAGAAAACATATTATAAAGATTAAGAGATGTAAGAGCTTACACATTCTTATGGGCTCATTTTGGCATTGATGGTGCACGGTGTTCAACAAACCTCCATGAACGTTGTGCAGCATTTGAAAAGGGAACAGTGACTTCTAAAAGTCCTTTGAGCAACTTGATCTTGTTTATGAGTGCCTCCATATCCAAAACAGCGGAATCAAATGTATCCGAGTGCAAGGAGTTCAAAGCATTCAGTCTGCTAGTTCTCAATTTCTTAAGTGGACAACTAGAATTGGGCGAGTCTTCTTCAGCAATATGGCCCACGGTTTTAGCAGAACCACCTGGAACATGTGGAGAAGAATTGTTCTCTGCCAAAGTTGTTTTCTTAGATGAATTATCATCCGGCACCAGGTTCATATTTCGTCCTCTTTTTCCTGTCTGACTCAAGGGTTCTTTCAGTATCTCATTTGTTTCAGATTTCTTATCTGAACGTGCTAATGACTTCATTGGAACACGAGAAGGAACATATCGCAATTGATCTGCAGCATGACTACAATTTGTTCTCCCTGGAGAAGGAATCTGACATGCTAAACTGTTCCCACCAGCTGAATAGTGATAAATCAAGTTCATTTCAGTGAAACATACCACGTACAAGAACACAAGTTAACTGAAATTCACTTTTGCTTCAATGGAAAAAGTATTAGCTTTTTCTTCCACAACAGGTGATCCATCACAAGTTGCATACCACATAAAATTGCACAGAAATGGTACGTGCAACAGATAAAGCAAGAAAAAAAAACTGAAATAATTTTTAATAATTTAAAAATTCTTGCATCAAGTAAAAGTTAAGAGAAAGGACAAATAGAAACGAATAGCAAACTTTAGTACTATATCCATTAAATACATCCCAATGGAAATTAGGCACTGGTTTGGCAATCATAACAGCAAGCTCAAGGCATTAAATTTTAATATTCTAATAAGATACAACAAATTTACCCTTTGTCTTAAACAGTAGGTGGACTCATAAGGCGAATTAGAGTCGAGTCATTTTCAACAAGAGAAAACACTTTGTTTCATTTGCAACATATTACCGCAGAAAAAAAAATTAATAAATAAAAATAATAATTATCTTCATTCAAAGTGCCCAAGTACAAACTTACCCACGAAACATGCTCCAAGTACTTGGAGAAAGCAAAGCTGTATGCTACTGCCTTTCAACTCAAATTTAACTTCTTATTTTTATTTATTTTTATTTTGTTGCTTCTCACTCAAGGGCTCTAAGTGAGTAATATCCATTTGGCTGGTGGTGTACATTCCCTGTCTTGTTAGTTACTTAAAACAATTTTCAGGATTTCTCTCCAATGGTTGGAAATAATCTTACGAGTTAACTAACACCAGCTCCCCTTAGTACAATGCTTTTGTTAAAGAAATTATTGCTTATTGACTTCTTCCCACAGAATTTAAATACATTAGGAGTCAATATTTCTGAAAGAATAAAAAGAATCGTAAGTCTAGAGCATAGGTTTAGGCAGTAATCCATACTGAACCAAACATCAGGAAAAAACATCTTGTTTTCCATTTCCAAGGCCAAACACTTATCACATTACATACAACTCTCTATAATCATCAAACGTCATTTCTGCCAAATTGCACTTTCTAAGATGGCATTGAATAACGAATCAAGGGCATATGAAGAAACAAATAGTCTCCCATTACCAAAACTTAAGAGGTGTCCAACTTATGATTGTTGAACTGAAAGGTAAAATCTCTAGACAAAGGACTCTATAGAACAGTTTGAAATATTCCTTACCTTGATTTACCGGATGAACAAGTCGAGCACATCGACGAGGTTCTGCACCAGCCTGTGGTAGAGGAATAACTAGTAAAGGTAACTTGCTCTTGGAACATCTAATTGGAGATATAGTTTAAAAATTGAAAGGACAATTAATAATAAAAAAAATTAATAGAAATTCAAGAGCATCATCTAGGTAATTGAAAAAAGTGTACGAGAAAAGAAATGCAGGAAGGACGAATAGAAAAGTATATTCAGAGGATGGAAAGAAAGCTACCATAGAAGAAGGCACCGTCCAGCCATCTTCGGGAGACCAATCCAGGGAGGGTCGCAGATCTTTGAAAGATACTTCATAAGCTGAGCCTTCACCCATGGGCGGTGGTGGAAACTCGATCTACAACATTGATCAATCTTAAAATTATTCGTGATTACAGATTTACCTAAAAGAGAAATTGAATAGCATAGAAACACTGGTGATAGTCGTTATTATACTCGAGAGGAAGGCAACCAAATCAAGATTTCTTTTATTAGAATCTACCAGGAGCGGAGCTAGAAAGTGAAAATCCCAGTAAAATTTTGAAACATCTCCCTCGTACTTATAAAAACAAATATACCATAGGATATTATTCCTTCGAAAGGAAGGTAGGTGTTCACTTTAAGAAAGACCACATTGTTCCTGGTTATGAATTTCTTTCAGTTATTTACCTCGGCCTTTCCATCACCCAGTATACGTGTAATTGTTGCTGACCAGTAACAATCATCTGTCCACCAATCCACTAGATCACCCACGTTCCAACTACCAGTTGTAACAACTATCACTTCGGAGATTGAACTGTGAACAGGCATTTGATCCTCAAGGACGTGAGGTGGATACTTGGGCCGCACCATTAGTTGTCTTTTCGGCTCACCCTTCTTTCGATACGAAACGACTTGATAAAGCTTTGTCCATTTTTCTTCTGTATAGATGCAACGAACAAAAAGCAAACCTTTAAGCCATTCTAATACAGGAGAAAATTTCCTGTCAAGTCTTAAAAGAAGCAAAGTTCTTAGTGCCAAAATGATAGCAAAAATTTCATAAATCAAAGGCCTTCTAATCCGTAGCAAAATGTCACCCAAAGATACAAGTTGGTAAAGGTGCATATGTAATCAGAAATAAGATACCCCAAAGAGAGTTGGAAAAAATCAAAAAAATCGGTGAAAAGACCAAAATAAGGCATTTTTTCCTTGATTATTGGCCACATGCCCGACACGTCTAATTTAACCGGAAATCACCACCAAAGAAGATAGCGATTTATTTTGAGCCACATGTAAATATTAGGGTGATATAATTAGCCAAAAAAATAGTTCAGTGTCCAAAACAGCGCGTAAATAGTTTAGCAACCTAAATAGATATTTACTCTTTTCTCAAATTCCATCAAGTTTTATTAATCCCAGAAGACTAGTAAAGACAACAAACTTAAGCCACAATGCATCAATTGTAAAGAGATGCTTCCGAAAAAAATCTAAGCAACAAAGTTGGGCCAAGAAGAAAATATATCATTGCCAATGAATGAGAGGCAACAGCTTCAAAAGTTGTCACAAGAAGCAAGGACTCACTCTCATCTGGGAAATCATAATATTCCAACAAGTGATGCAAGTCGCCTTTTTTCCTGCTTATTTGTTTAACCTGATACAAGAGGAAAAATGATAATTTAATAGAACATCAGGTTAAAATATCTAAATAACATAATTAAGTACTTTGAGCTCTAATAACCACTAAACTTCCAGAGAACTGAGTAAATAAATTTTGAAATGAATAGTCCCCCCACTTATTTCTAATATAGAATTCCTTCATTATTGATTACCACATAGTCCGAAACAGAAATAAATGAGAAAACAAAGTCTGAAAATACTTTATTGTGCATCATGCATGCAATCATTTACTAATTCTATCACTTGTGGAAAATGAGTACTCGTCTCTCTGAGACCTAGAACAAAAATGGGAGATAATTAATCTCACTTTATTCCTTTTTTGGGAGGAATAAAATAGGTAAACCTTGCATTTATGTTACTCGAACTCTTCGTTTATGTCTGTCGTATCTGTGTCGATAAGACACAACATGGGTATTGGTATGGAATACTTACCGGCTCTGGTCAATACCGATCAAACATATTGTTTTAAATGTTTAAGTACCTGACACCTAAAATACCTCGCCCTCGAGATTTCTAAAAATACTACTAGATATAGTAAATTTTATATGTAGTTCAAAATATTTTATCAAATTCGCCCCCCCTAAACATTTAATTTTTAAAATTTTTATATATAGTTCGACATACTATTGCAGTTTTCGTCACTCCAACGCCAAATTGTTGGCTTCGTCCCCAGCTAAAATACATATCCGTACACGACACTCATACTCGAGTCCGAGTAACATAGCCTTGCATATCAGGGCCTGCAATGAAACTCGGCCAAAAAAATGCATAATTAGAAAGTACATCTACCAAAATACACTTGAACATACCTTGCATCGAAACCATGCACTACGGTATCCAGGTATGAAAGACCTTGCCTCACACAATTGCCCAACTTCAAAAGGAAGTTCATCTTCCTTGTCCATGATGATAGGAAACAATATATTTCTATAAAAACGAAAATTCACAAAAGAGTTAAAACCAAATTCTGAACATATGCGCATCAATTGGTGTGTCATACCATATCATACATCATACATGCATTAAAAGTGTCATGCATTTTATTGTTTTAGTGTTTTAGATTTCGCATTCCAATAGTGTCATCGATGTCATGTTTTAATTCTACAAGGACAAAAAAGTCAATTAATTAATGATTTCTAAAAACGTTCAATATTATAAAAGCAACGGAATTACAAATGGAAAAGGATGGCAAATTGGCCTATTTGGTCCTTTTCATTTTTTGAGTTTGCGGTTAAAGTTCTCTTCGAATATATTTGGCTTTTAAGGTACAACATTTATTTTCGACTTGCCAATAGTAGACTTCCGTCCAATTTTCTGTCTGTTTTTCCGTCAACTAAGTCACGCGGCCAATACGTGATTTATTTTCAAAGGGTAATTTGGGAACTTAATTCTATTTCTCTGCCTAAAACAAAAATATGAATTATGCTAACTCAATTTAAAAAATTAAAACCTCTTGATACCCAATTGATGGTTGTTTTTCTTCATCTTCTAAATTCTTCTTCTTCCCCAACATGTCCCCTCCCCGCCACACTCACCCTTCTCCACCACCACCAACATCTACCATTACTCTGATCGTAACCTCGTCGCTTCCTCTGGTTTTGTTCAACCACCACCCCCACCACCGCAGCAGCACCCTCTGTCAATGTCCTACCCATAACATTACTTTCTTTTTTCTACTCCCATAAGTTAAGCTCAACTCCAATGACTAGTCTTGCTTTTACAGTAACTGTTATTCTACTTTTTACCATTTTTTCCTTCACCACCACCACCAATAAAGAAGATGAAGTCCAGTCACTTTTGGAGTTCATAAAGTGAATTATAGCTGACCCACTGGGTAAAATCTTCTCCTCATCTGCCTAAGTTGGAATTTCTAGTTGGGAACCCACCAATGAAATTATTGTGTGATAAGTTGAGGTAATTTCAAACCCCATAGGTCCTTCATTCGACTAGGGATAGGACCCACAAGTTTGTTGTTGGAAAGGTCCAAATGTTGAAGAGAACTCATGGTTCCAAGAACAGAGACAAGTCGAGCGGTGAAGAAGTTGCCTGAAAGAGTGAGGTTTTTAAGGAACTTGAGGTCTCCGGTTAGTCCAAGGTTGTCGAGATGAATGGCGACAACAACAGAGTCTACACACAAGGTCAGAGTCGCGAGGACGCCAAAGAAAGAACAGGGACAAGTGAGATTGTTGGACGGATCTGGAAGAAGAGTTGTTTGGTTCCCATTTTCGCCTCAGGTGGTATATAGTGGTGGATGGTGGTGGAGAAGGGTAAGGGTGAGGATGGCGGGGAAGGGGGCGAATGATGTTATGGTAAAAAAATATTTTACAAGATAAAGAAAAATAATCATCAATTAAGTACCAAGATTTTTAATTTTTACAATTAAGTACATATAGCACTGTTAAACGGACCGATCCAGTCTTGTTCAAATCCAAATCCGCTTGGACTTACTTTAAACTGATCGGACCGTACTTAGACCTTTTTTTGCGGACTGACAAAGGCTAAGTTCATGCCAAGTCCGCTTAAAGTCCGCAGATTATAAACAGGTACGCGTGTTTTTAACTTTTTTTAAAAAAACAAAACTATTTATTCATCCAAACCAACATCCTCTACCCCTTGCAACCCAACCAAGTATAAAGGCAACAACGTCATCTTTCACAACTATTCAATCCTCCATAACCCAAGACAATATCTTAAAGAGAACTCTCTTTGAATTAAGATGTCAAACTTAGAACCATTTTCTCACATTTTACAACACAAAATTTTTACTTTAGACTTCCATAACTCCTCTTATATATACAATACACTTTTTAATTTTTGAAACCAAAAAAAAAAATGAATCATACCTAAGGTACAAGGTATAGCTAAAGCACGAAGTAGGAAGAATCAACGACAAAGTCCTCAATAATTTGAGGTATTGTTGTGATTGATAAGAGATAGAAATAATATTTGGTAATAAATGCACAAAGTGTTTACTCTCAGAATTGAGGTCAATGAAATAGATAAATAAGTGACTGAACTAACAATTGACAAAAAAAAGAAAGTGAATGCTTATAAAATACTACTAAAACAGTAATTCACCATATTGCTAAAAAAATTAGGAAAAGAAATAAACCAACCAAAAAAAACTTATGTAAACACATAAATGAATTAAAATGTGAACATTGAAAAACATGATGAGAAAATTTTGATGTATACTAATTGTAATGAATGTCTACTAATTTTATAATATTTTAATCTTTCCATCACAAACTTCTCATTTTCATTAATCTCATCTTAATGAAAGTTGGTGATTAAAATATTAAAATTGTATCAAAATTAATAGTTTATCCATTAATTTCATACTAGAGAGTACGCACCGATCATCTTCTTATATAATTGATAGTTTTGATATTGACCCGGTACATTAGATCATGTGGTACAGAACTAGTCACATCATTATAAAACGAGCAGAGACAGACAATTTTATAATGACGTTGCTAATTCTATACAAGAAGATCCACGTGTACCTGTTCTATATCATAAAAATCCTTAAATCATCCACCATCTTTTTGTTAAAAGTTAAAAGATCTTACCTTTCAATATGCAAAGAATTCCTCCTCTTCACTTTTTAAAAGATAACTTTCTTAATCTCTTAAACACGAATTTCTCAACGAATTCACCCAATCTCAACCATTAACTAACCAGATCTGCTGTGAAATCACAGGCAGAAAGAGTTAAAAGAGAAAGATCCTTTATGGCTAGAGTAAAATGGCAAAGAGACTATGGAATAGATCTAAGAAGGGAACCCTAAAATCCAAAACGAACTATATATAGGAGTACAGGACAAAATGCTATCCCCAAAATGCCCTTTGGCTTTTAGAATATTCCGTTAAAACCGGACACACGTGCGCGCTTTTGGAGCCATCCGTGTGAATCTATAGAGTCGCAACCGCCATACAGGCGCAGGAGTTTGGAGAATTCGCCATTGAAATGCTGCTTTACTCTTCTCTGGTAGTGATCTTGCTTGTAATCTCCTGGGATGTGTGGAAGACTCTTTGCAGATAAGTTTGGAAAGTCTCTGCTCCTTTTTCTCCTTCACAAATGGTCTTCTTCTTTAGGTTTCAACAGTTTTATGTGTTAATTCTGATATGGATCACATTCGAATAGATTATGTTCTTCAGAATTATACATATTAGGAGGGAAAAAAATTATTAATTTTATAAATTTGAACGACATAATTGAATCGCTTTTACAAAGTTCAATCTTTAGATAAGATCAGATTTGTGAAGGGTTGGAGGTGAATTGAATCACCTCGTGATTAGTTTATCGATTTGATATTCGGTTCGACAAACCCAACTCATTAATTAAATGAGCGATACATAGGACATGATTTTTTTACTCATCTAACATATGAGTCGAACTTGAGTTAGATAGAGTTCTACTCATTTATTTTGAAATTAAAAGATAGAGTTCTACTCAATATATATGTAAGAATCAAATATATGTTTGTGTATATTGAAACTTAAAGAAAGAAATCGAAAGGGAGTTTCACTGTTGTGGAGAGAGAGGGGGAGAAAAAAAAAGGGAAATTTCCGGACGGGGCTCTAGTCAAGAAAAATCCATTCACACTCTAAAAATAGTTAAAAGTTTTGAGCTCTTAAGCCCATCATCTATACTAGGGGAAAATCTTAAATTTTTAAAAGTTGAATTGTTTGGAGAGATGATATATAAATTGCATATCAAATATTTTGTTTCATTTCAAGACATAATAATATTTTTTTTTCTTTGTGATAAACATTTATGGTTAAAATGAAAATTTAAGAGAAAATAAAATAAAAGAAATTTTAAGTCATGATAGAAAAAGAATGAAAATACGATGAGATCATTTACCTCAAATTCAATTTTGGAGTTCAGAAAGAAAATAAAATAATAATATTTATTTTGTCCGAGAGTCCGGAAGAAGTGAAAAGAAATTTGTGGTCTTACCAATATAATCCTTAAGTGGAAAAGGGAAAGAAAAAAAAAGAGGAACAAAAAATCTTAAAAGATAATTAATGATGTATGCATCTACCAAAATAATTATGTTTACAACTTTCTTTTACTCAATTTGTTTTGTAAAAAAAAGAAAAAATTATTTAGGCTAAAATGAGTTATAGTTACAGACAAGTCTATTTGATGCTAAATCTTTCAAGAGTATCTGAGCAAGTCCAACCGGAGAAGGGTGTTGAGCTAGTATTGAAGAACAAGGGAGACAAAGCCTTTCGGCCACCGGGAACATGGAGACAAAGTAAAGTTACTGACCCAGGTAATGAAGCAAACAGGTGGAAGCAAGTTTGGAAGGTTCGTGGACCTCAACGCTACAATGGTATTCTTTGGCAGATTCGTCATGACAGACTTCCAACTGGTAGTTTACTCTTTACTCGGTACGCCAAAGATGACCCTTACTGCTATGTTTGTGGGTGTGCTATTGATACTAATCTCCATGCCATACGAGATTGTGCTTGGGCGCATGAGGTATGGAAACTCATGTTGCAGATTGATGAGACACATTCCCTTCTCGGACAGCCAAATGCCAAAGATTTGGGTGGATGAATGTTTGAGCAGTAATAAGGCAATATGCAGGGTTGGGTATAATGATGTGGATTGGAATGTCTTATTCCGGGTTGCTGTGGCAACAATTTGGTATGTGAGGAACAAGCAAATACATGATAATGATAAGATGGCTCTTCCAAGTGCTTGGCAAGTTGCGCAATTGATTAGAGCTAGAAGTCTTGAATGGCTAAAGTCTTGGACAGATAGAAAACTTACACCCCAGGTTGTTGGTTCATATATAGATTAGCGAGTTTATAGCATGATTCTCGATTCATACATATTTTTGTAAACTGTCTTTATTCTCTGCAATGAATAAATAGTTCCCTTTTTCCAAAAAATCTTTCAAGTTCACCACCACTAATGGGTTTGCAAAACAAAAGGATAATGATGAACATAAGAGGAGAAAAATAAAGCATCTCCTCCAACTCTCGCCAAGACACATGTCGATCGGTTTGTAAATATGAAATAGTTTGTGATATTACAAGAGCTACAACTTTCTGCCAAAGCAAATTTTACTCAAATGCAAATTTTGTCATTATCATTCAAAATGAATAACTTATCATCTTGAAGCAGACGTGATTTTTTCTCTTTTCTCTCTTCCAGATTTCCTTCGTTTTTTGCCTTTGATTTTCCATTCCTCTCTCTCTCTCTCTCTCTGATATGTTGACGTCATAGTTGAAGTGAGCGGGAGAGAATAGGGCGATATGGGATGATGACGGCTGCTTTTGAGAAGTGGGACTTGGATATTGTTGATTGATAAGGACAAATTTGTTATTTAAGTAAAATTTATTGTGGCATGAGTGTTGTAGCTCTGACAATATGGCTAGCCATATGAAATACTCTAGCTGCATGAAAGATCGTCATCAACTTCATACATTTCCCCATAAAATGGGAGAATGGATAAAATCCTCGTTTTAAAAAAATGAGCAAATTAATAACTCTGAACCAACCCTTAAACCAACTTTTCCATTTACTTCTTTTTGTAAAAACGGTAACCATCTTTGTCATGTTTTGTATTTGACAGTAGACACGATCACTCACTTGATACCAAAGTAATTTGAGCACTTAGCCTCATGCTTATATAACATTTACACTTCTTACACTTATTTCATGCGAGATTATGGATTTACAACCTTACACCTTAAATAATGTGATTTGGCCATTTCAATTTGTCTTTTTATAGAATTTTATCAAATCGCTAATATATTGGACTAGTATTAGATTGATAAATATTTTGAAATAGAGGAGCAACATGATATATATAAATATTGTTATGAAAGAATGATATCCAGTTTTTCTCTAAATAATTGATATCATATTCAATTTGATACTTTATTCGTTCCAAATTTTTTGTTTACATTATTATTATAATTCGTCCCAAAATACATATTCATTTTCTCCGAGCTCTTGATTGCTGACAAACTAAAAAATGCAGACATAAATAAGAAATAAATAAAAAGAGTGACATATCTCCGAGCTCTTGATTGCTGGAAATTTGCTTCAATAAGGGAGGTTGGTTGATGCTGAATTGAAAGAGCTATAGTTAGCCCCTTCCATAGATGAATATAGACCAACACAAGTTGGCTCAGTTGGTAAGGATTCGGCACGTCCTTACAAAGGTCAAGTGTTCGATTCCCACTGCCGACGTGAGGGCTGTGTTGGTGGGTGATCTGTAAGTACCTTTGTTAGCGACCTATGGTCCCTAGGGCCTGCCCTGACCCGTGGTGGTGACCGGAGCCGAACCCACTCGAACTTTTTTACACCAAAAAAAAAAAAAAAGAATATAGAGTAATATCTTCGGTGTTATTGCTGATATTTATCAATTCACTAAAGTTCACTTGGCTATATTCCTAACTTATATGGATACTCTTGTTAACACAAACTTTTCAGATTTATCCCACGTGGAACTTACCTCCTTAAAAGTCATAGTGTCAACATTCACCTTATCATCGTGTTGAACTACTATAATATTCATTTTGTGATCAAGGGTTCAAAGCGCGACTCATTGGTCTGCATTAGCATCTATGGCTAACTACTTGATAACCGTAACCGCTATGATCATCTCATTCAATGGTGCAAAGATATCAAATCTGCTTCAATTTACACTGATTAAGTGTATGCAAATAAATGAGTTAATGTCCTAGCATCCTTCCGGTTAACACTATATAAAACTTCTCTTTTTCTAAAAAAAAATCTTTGGATAGAGAGATATAAAATACTTTAGAGCAGCAATTCAGAAGGTATGATGTAGACTCTACTATACATGAAAAAATTAAGAAAAAGAATCAAATTTTAGTTCAATTTAACTATATCCTAAAATGCAGTGGATGATGATATTGAACTTATTACTTTAGTTCTAAAAGTTAATTGAAGAGACTAAGAGCACTTTTTGTTACAATAGAATGAAATATAATGAAATCTCATTCTAATTAGAATTTTTTTTTCACTTTGGTGAGTTCAGGATTCTTTTCCATTCCAATATCTGGAAGGTAAAGGTAGAATAAAATGTTGAATTGAATGGAATGTAATTAAACATAATAAAACATTATATTAATTATTGAAATCAATCTATATTTATAATACAGAGCCTGTTTTCAGATTCAGCCAATCACATTCTTCTAAATCCTACGTGTAATTTCCATGAATTTTGGTTCAATTAATTATTTTATTAAATTTTGATTGGTTGGTTAAATTTTAGCTTTGTTGTAAACTCTTGATTGGCTTATAAGAGTAGCTCACATTGAAAAGTTAGATTGTTTGTTGAGTTTGACAATACTATAAAAAGAGAGTACTTTTACATGTTTTGAGTGAGAAATTGACTGACATTTCAGCCCATCAAATTAGGGAAGCACACTTATTTGCTTCTTATATTTTTTATTTATATAAATATAAATAGTTAAAGTTTTAACAAATAACGGGTAATTCAAATGACTGGGTCATATGAATTCTGATTGATCTTAATATCAAGTACGATTTAGTTTAAACTCTCTAAAACTAAAGTATTAATTTGTAGAAATTTTAATTTTTAATAAAATAAAAATAAGTAAAAAATATTAATCTAAAGTTATGGTTTTTAATATATTTATTGTTTTTCTTTTCTTCTATTTTATTTTTCTATATTTTTCTTTTTCCTTTTCAATATTATTCAAGATCTCACATTGAAAGTGTACGAAATTTTTGGAGTTTGACAACATTATAAATAAAGGGGTTGAACATGTTTTTCAATTGAATGAATTGGTGGGTTGATATTTAGCTCATTAAATACAATGACAAACTCAATTTGTTTTTCAACTTTTTCATTCCAATAGTGTAAAAAAAAAAAAATTAACTCACAGAGCCATTTGATTTTTGGTAGAACCTGCGAGAAAACCAGCTTATTATTTTTGTTTTTCATTTAAAGAGCCAAAACTTAAAAACAAAATAGCTTAAAGAGCCATTGTTTTCATATACTCATAATTATATGGTAAAATGAAATCCCGAGAATAGCACATGTTATTAGACTATCTAATCTAACTATATTTATATTACATAAGGTGTTTTTAGTTTTTAACCAATCACATGCTCTAGAATTTTACGTGTAATTTTCGAGAGTTATGTATTTTTTTTTAATAAAATAAAAGGATAAGACTACGAACTCTTTTAAAAGAGTAAATGCATCCCGCATTGAAAAGTTAGATTGTTTGTTGAGTTTGACAACACTATAAAGAGACTATTTTCACATGTTGTTTTGAGTGGGAAATTGGGCTGCCATTTCAGCTCATCAAATTAGAGAAACACGTTTATTTGCTTATTATATTTTTTATTTATACAAATATAAATTGTTAAAGTTTTAACAAATAACGGGTAATTCGAATGAGCGGGTCCTCTGAATTCCGATTGAACTTACAATGAAGTTCGATTTAGCTTAAACTTATGCAATGTTCATTTTTTTTGCTTTTTTTTTATTCTTATGCAGCATTTTTATTTTCATAATATCTTTTGAAAAATAAATATGGATATTTAAAAATGAAAAAAAATCAATTTGCTCCTTTTATACTGTAAAAAATCAAGTGAATCTTATTCTAAACTCTCTAAAATTAAAGTATTAATTTGTAGAAATTTTAATTTTTAATAAAATAAAAAAGTAAAAAAATTAATCTAAAGTCATATAAGAGAATTAACAACAATAAAGACTCCCACATAAAAAAAAATAGTTATTATTTTTAAAACTTGACAAATGACAATACTATAAAAGAGAATTAATGTGTATAAAATTTATATATGATATCAGCAAAGATATTTCCAGTTTTTCAGCACTATAGAGTTTTCGGGTCCTCAGTCTAATTTCCAATTTTTTTTTATAATTATTTTAAAAGTATTGATTGATATCTTTAACTTATTCAAAATAAATTGTACAATTTAGTATTTTTATGGTTTTTCTTTTCTTCTATTCTAATTTTCTAGATTTTTTTTTTCAATATTATTCAAAATCCCACTTGAAAATGTACGAAATTTTTGGAGTTTGACAACATTATAAATAAAAGGGTTGAGCATGCTTTTCAATTGAATGAATTGATGGGTTTGTTTTTAGCCATTAAATTCAGTGGCAAACTCAATTTGCTTTTCAATTTTTTTTTTTTAAAAAAAATTAGCTTACAGAGCCATTTGATTTTCATATACTCTTAATTATATAGTAAATTGGAATCACATGCACATAGCACGGGTTATTAGGATAGTATAATTTATATTAATAAGTCAACACTATCATAAAAATATTTTTTTTGGATTAAAAATAAATTGAAAACTATTACCTAAAAATAAAATATTTAAGAAATTATATATATGAAATTTTACCAATAGAAATAATTTTTTGGTGACGGAGTACGAATAAATTGTAGTGTAATTTAAATATTATATTTGTAAAACACAAGAGGGGGGGGGTGAATTGGGTTTTAACTAATCTTGTATACTTTTTCGATTCTTTGCAAAGCTATTGGAAGTTTGAGCAAGAAGAATAAAAGCAATGCAAAACCCAATCAACAAGACAAAGGATTTAGAGTGGTTCGATTCACTTAGAATCTACATCCACTACCTTGAGCCGCACCCAAGGATTTCAAACAACTTCACTAAGAAGAATGTTTACAAATGTGGCTAACTCACTAAGAGTTTTACAACACAACCACAATACAAAAGCTCACTAAGAACTTGCCCACACTAAGTAGGACTTTACAAATTGCCCACACAAAGTAGGACTTTTACAAGAATTACCCAATCACTTAGAAAGGGAATTGAATGTTTAAAGAACAAGATAAATCACTCTTCTAAGTGAGAATATATACCTTTGAAGCACAAACAATTTTAGCTCTTGAACATATGAAAGTCCACTCTTTGTCTTGCTTTTGAAAGAATACTCTTGAATGATTTAGATCATATAGATGAAGAGTATTTTGCTTTGTGAGTGTTTTGGCTTGATTAGAAATCAATGAATATTTGATATGCAAGCCTTTGAATGTTTCTCTAGCTTTGGAGTATAAATACATTTCAAAATATGCTGAAAAACGACTCTCCAACGGTCAAAAAACGGCTAGTTTAAAATAGAGTTCGGTTGACCGAACGACCACCTCGGATGACCGAAGTCAACCTCGGTTGAGCCGAAGCCCACTTCGGTCGACCGTCCAAGCCACTTCGGTCGACCGACCATGCCTAAGGTCGACCGAACCAAATTTTCAGACCTCTCAGTTTCTCTTCGGTTGATCCGAGCTTGAGCTCGGTTGACCGAACTTCCAAGCTGATTTTTCACACGTTTTGAAATCTTTTGAAGTCTAAAAGGTTTTCCTAAAAGCTAACAAGTAAGAACACTTGGAAAACCATTTTAGAAGACTTATACTTTGAAAACAAAGGCTTTTGAGATATGAACACATTTAAGAATCCTTTTGAAAACTAAGCCTTTTGAAAACGTGTTTGTGTGCATGCAAGACTATGAGTGTAGAGCTTATGTTCATAAGAGCAATGGTTAGAGCTTATAAGATAATGACTTATAACGACAAAGCTAATCTAACCAAACCTAAGTCTTCAATCTTCAATCTTGAAAGATGAGCCTTGAAAAATAACTCTTTGAAGCTTGACCATGGCTTGATTGAAGTACTTAGAGCTTCCAATATATGTTCCGATATTCTATCACAAAGATATAAACATTAGACACAACATCAAGTGTTTGTCCATTATCAAAAACCGAGTTCGATCGCCCTTAGGGCTAACAATATTTAATGAAATGAAGGATATAATAGTCATTTACTATTGATCGACGGTTCCAACTTCCCATAGAAATGTCATCCATATGTTTTGCCCGGGAATGGGAATGAGCATTCATGTGGCAGTCCAGATCATATGCGAAAAGCCTTTTTTCAATACGTACAGAACGACTTAGAACAGGTGTTCTGAGACACAAAAATACATAACAGGTGTTCTTAAAAACATGACAGGTGTCGTACAAATCATGACATTTGTTCGTTTTAAATCAATCTTTACCATCAAAATTTCAATTCGATGGATGAGATTAAGTCCTGCACGTACTGAAAAAAGGCGTTCCGCACTGGAGCCTCAACTTTCTTGTGGAAAGATTTTTTTCGACTTTAATTTGACCAACCAAACACCAGACTGGAGAGAGAAGTTGAAAATGTCATATCATTCCAACATACCAAACGTGCTCTAAGAGTTTGTTCTCCATCGCTGGAATTTTTTTAAGGCGCTGAAACAATATTGTTCTCAATTGTTGAAAAACTAATTACTGAAAAATTATATAAATCTTCTTTCACAATCTAGTCGAGAAACAGAAATGAGAATATATTTTTATTTTATATTTAATATATATTATAAATTTTTAGTCAAAAAATGAAGTTTCATCATAAGCTACTTTAAAAAAGCATATCGGATATTTTTTTCAAATTAATTTTTAGACTTATTTTAAAATGTAAGTTTACTCAATAAGCAAATGAGAATACATTAACAAAAACTTAGTTTAAGCCACAAGTTATAGGGGTTTGTATTAGACTGACACTGATTTAGCAGAAAGGATAAAACATGGCAGAAAAAAAAATGGGACAACATTTTTGTCCGGAACAAAAGTCCCACTTCCGTCCTGGGGCCACGACGGAAGTGGGACTTCCGTCTCCAACTGGCAGAAAATTTGTCAAAAAACTGAAAGATATTTTCAATTCGGGCAGAAAATGCCAATTGACAATTCCGTTCTGACCTGATTATTTTTTTTCCTGAGACACTTGGGTCTTTTTACAACAAAATAATTCACTTAAGCAGAATATTTACCAAAATACGTGTACACAAATTACTTTGACGAAACCGACTTCATTAATAAAATAAGACAATTGGTTTGTAACAAAAATAAAACAAATGTATGAAATACAAAGTAAATCCTATCTACGGTCCCGATGGGGTGTATCTATTGGTCCTTCTCGGGTGATAGTATGTGTTGTCGTCTCTGGTTCGCACAACACTACCATGCTCCGTTTCAAAAAATTATGCATCTTCGGTGTCGATACGTATCGCCTCTTCAGGGGAATCTGGCTGGAGTTGTGGAGTCTGTTGCAGCGTCTGTGTTTGGTCCAGGCCGAGGCTGTACGAGGGCGTCGCACCAAAATAGACTTCCGGCTATCCCGATGAAGAAGTCCCCGCACCAGGATGGCCCCCCGTTTCAATACCCGGAGAATAAGTGCCGATGTTTGGAAATTGGTATTCATATTCGGGGGGTACATCACCCTGAGTCTCGAACTGAGTAGGAGATTGAGTCAGTTGCTGCTGCGTTTGGGACGGTCCCGCCTCAACGCCACGCTGCCTCAGGGGCCGCGCGGAAAGATTCTCCTGATTTGCCTGGCGATTCCGACGAGTACCCTGCCTCCCAACCGCAGCCCTACCCGGAACATGCTCCCTCGGCTGTGTGGAAGGTTGCGGAGCGACAGTTTCTACAACATCGGCAGCCCGCGATGGACATGTCACCGATTTCCCTGCCGATGCGAAGGCATCCTTAATCGTTTTGGCTGCCCAGGTGATGAGTGACTTGTACTGCGTATTAGTTCGAGTGACAGGCTTCTCGAACTCTTCCCACAATTTAATGTATGCGATGTGCTCGGTCTGCCAATTCTTTGTCGATATCGCATTCACCATGTAGAGGTCTCGACCCTCGACAATGCCCTCTGTCCCTGCCGGGATTGGTAGACGTTTCCTTTGTTTTTTTCGTTGTTCTTATTCTATTAATGAAGTCGTTTTCGTCAAAGTAATTTTTGTACATGAATTTTGGTAAATATTCTTTTTAAGTGAATTATTTTGTTGTAAAAAGACCCAAGTGTCTCAGGAAAAAAAAAACAGTCAGGTCAGAACAGAATTGTCACATGACATTTTCTGCCCAAAATGAAAAAATCCTTCAGTTTTTTGACAAATTTTCTGCCAGCAACATAGTTCTGCCACGTCAGCCAGGACGGAAGTCCCACTTCTATCTTGACCGACAAAAATGTTGTCCCATTTTTTTTTGCTGCAATGTTTTGTCCTTTCTGCTAAATCAGTGTCAGTCTAATGCAAACCCAAGTTGTAAGTTGGTGATTTTAAACAATCGAAATTAGTCCCTAAAAGGGTGAGAAAAGTATTTAAAAAAAAGAAGCAAAGTTGTATATAAATTATTAAATCAAATCAAGATTTGTTTAAGAATTTCGTATAGGAATCATCATAGCAGTCAAACTTGCGAGTTGACTCGTAGGATCGTACGATCCTACGAGTTTTAAGGGGTTTTACGAGTTAGATCCTACGTAGAATCGGTAATTCGGTAGGATCGGAGTAAACTCGGTAGGATCGACGTAGAAACGTAAGATCGGTACGATCCTATGAGTCCACTCAAAACTAAAATTTTTATATTTTTATATTGTTTTTGCTGAAACACTTTATATTTTTTCTAATTTTTTTTATCATTTCTTATACTTAGAACTGATACTTTAAGATGTATAAAAATTTATATATCTCAGGAGATATTTGAATCTTAATTAAAAATAGAAATTACGCACATTTTACCAATTAAATCAACTCCGGTTGACTTTTTTGCTGAATACTTAGTCATTAAAAATGAAGTTTCACCATTTGAATCATGTTTCAGCAACAAGTAAATTCTTTGCTTTCAAATTATATCTCGCTTCTTGTTATTGCTAGATTATTTTTTAATTAATTAACTAATTTTTGTTATTATTATTTTTGACTAGACTGGGAACACTAGTTTCAGTTGGTATATTGCTATCCCTACTTCCAATAAATATCTCCTCATTCCTTCTCCTCTTTCATTATGTGAATTGATATGGAAAGTATTCGGTGATTGACTGTTTCAATTCTCACATTTTCTTTGAAAAATTTAGTTGTTTCACAATAATCTCAGCTAATTTTACATAATCTTTTTACATTGCATTTATTTAATTTTGTTAACTTCAAATTAAATTTAATAAACATGTTTAATTTTAGTACATGATATTTGTACTTTTATCTTTATAATTAATAAACATGCTAATAACTTGAATGATTTGCTTTGAGTATTTGATTATCTTTTTTTCTTTAAGACACTTTAAATTTGTGATTGAAATGTTTTTCTAAGAGTATATATATATATATATATATATATATATTTTCAAATAATTTTTTAAATTAAGTAGAATCTACGATCCGAGTTACGATTCTACGATCCTACGATCCTCATATGCCCTTCCGATCCTACGTAGGATTGCGAGTTTAACTGCCGAATCATATCATAAATTAGTTGTGAAAAATGTTTTTGAAACTCGTCTTAAGATATATCAATTTATAAAGGCTAAATGCACGATTTCGTACTAAAGCAATTTATGATTATAAAAATATGCATTAAATGTTTTTACGTTTTTTTTGCCCCAAACATTTAACTGAATACAGGTATTAAACTCCGACCAACATTTTTGAAATGTTTAAATATTTAGTGACCATTTAATGCATATTACTCTATATTTTTTAACTAACATTAAAGTCTGTATAATACATCGAGGAATTAATAATTATATATAGATAGAAGTAAAAAATATATTAGATATTATCTAAAAATAATATATATTTGGAAATGAAATTATAAATATATATTTTTATTTGCGCTTCTGCTGTTCTGCTCGTTCGACCTCTTAGATTCTCTCTCTGCAGCTTCCATTCGCCTCCATTAACGGAAAAAAAAAAACCAAAAGCTTGTGTTCTTCGTTTTTTCCAGGTTTGTGATTTTATATTTTTTGATCTAGCCCTCTATATTTGCTTATTCCCAAGCAACCGGATTTGGTTTTGACTACTTTTTTTAAAGGTCTTCTTTTTAGGGTTCTTTTACATGGGTATTTTGGGAATTTGATTTTTTTTGGGTTTTGTATTTACAATCTGAAAATCAGGTTTAGTTCAATAACTTTTAATTTTTTTTTTAACAGTAAAATCATATATATCATTAACCAATATCCTGTAGTACATTTGGTAGGAGAAAACCAGTGGGTCTTCAAACCATTGATTGGAAGCTCTAAGCTTCATTGCGTATTTTGCCAATTTATCAGCAGTATGATTACAAGCAAATTGGCTAATCTAGCCCCCAACAGATAACTTTTAATTGATTAGTTGTGTTTCTTAGTTTTTAGTTTTTTATGGGTAATTTTTTTTTGAGTTTGTGGTTAGTTGTTTGATTTATTGTGGGTTTTAAATTTGGAATATTTGGGAATTTGAGGATTAGGGTTTATTGAAGTTTGTGTTTTTTTTTTTGGGGTTTGAGGATTTTTTCCCGATGGGTTTTGCTTAATTAATTCAATAAATTGGGATTCATGGTTTATTTTGATAAGTTGATTGGAAAATGATTAGAAATGGATGACTTTTTGAGGGGATCTTTGATTAGTTTTCTGAATTTCATGTATTCTGATTGGAAGTCAATCAACATTAGTGACATTTATTCACTGGGTTCTGCTATACATTAAAGCAGGTGAAGTTGGAAGAGTGTGGTGGGAGTTGTGGAGCGGGAAATGGCCGGAACTGCAACTGAAGGTTCTGCAACGGGAAGGTCTTCCGATGAGGTTTCAAGTGGGTCACAGTCACGCTGCCAGTCAAGTGAAGCATTGGCGGAATGGAGGTCTTGTGAGCAGATGGAAAATGGGATGCCGTCAACATCGCCTCCTTATTGGGACAGTGACGATGATGATGAGGATAGTGGTATGCATTCTTTTTACTTTTCCTCATCTCTGTTGTTCATGTTTTTTTTAGGAATTCACAGATTTGAAATGTTATTGAGATTCTAGAGGGTCCTAAAGACTTGCACGAACTTCCATTTATCTTCTAGTAGGCAACTCAATCTAGGTTTACATTCAGCATAATTCTTTTGAGCCAAAGATAGGCTGGTGAAATGGATTGGTGATTCCCTTGTTAAACTGAGAGTTACTAGGGAATGGACTGCGTGTACTGGATTCATTGATTCTTAACTTGAGGACTTGTATCTGTAGCTTATTCCTTATTGTTCTGCAATTAATCACCTTGACTGGACGGGCATTGCGACTATTAGATCACCATTTTCTACTGCAAGAGCCTTTTAGAGCAGAATAAGGTCATGCAAATCATTATTATTTTATTACGAACTTCAGTATTCCTTCTGAGATAGTAATAACTTCCGTTCAACATCAATGCATTTGCTGTCTGAGATAGTCTGTCGGCTCTGTTCGCTGGAAGTTTTACTGACAAGTTAATATTCTGTGAAGTCTTTCTACCAATGGTAGATACTTTTTCAAATTGTTGAGCATCCAAGATAAATTTGGAGAAGAACACAGATAAGCTGTTGTCTATGAATTGAATTTTGCTACTTGCTGCTCTGTTGTTATCTTAAAGCTTCCAAAACCTTTTATGCCCCAACTGTTCCAAATTTTGTTGTACTGAAACCTCTATTCCTTTAGTTACTATCTTCTGTTCATGGTAATCATTATCCCCCACTAAATTAGTATTAGTTGCCGATTCCTTTTTTCTAATAATGCAAGCTCTCCAAAATTTCCATTTTGATCTGCTTTTGTTTTGTAAAGATGCCCGAAAAGTTTTTCTTTATGTGGCTGTATTATGAAATAATCTTCTACTCATTTGTTTAGGCAAGTTGATTTTTTCGTTCGTTGGTAACACTGCCATTCAGTTCTTACTATTATGGTTAACATTTTCTTCTTTTGCATTCCTTCTTCTCGTTTATACATGTGATATGAACTCAATCTCAAGTTAAAGAAGAGAGTGAGCATGAGATTATATGGAGTCTTGACTACCATGGGAACTGGGCTGTCAAGAAATGAGTAGTTTTCTTCATCAGATTAATATTCTCTTACCCATATAGGAGATCTCCCAATTCTTTCTTGCTTTTCATTATCTGAGATATTGATTTTCTATCTTCTTATTTTTTCCAACTCTGTAGGACCAAAACCTTCTGAGTTATATGGAAAGTATACATGGAAGATTGATAAGTTTTCACAAATAAACAAAAGAGAACTCAGGAGTAATGCTTTTGAGGTTGGAGGCTATAAATGGTATGATACAATGTACAGAAAATGCTTTAGCATACCTGTATCTTCTACTTTCAAGGGTCTCGTGTTTCTGATGTTATATGGAATATGTATTTGTATTTATAGGATATAGTAATGCAATGGGTTGTGTATTTTAGGGTTTTGCATTATAGTTTTAGAACCATAAACTTTTCCTTGTTGCTTATGCACCGTGACAATCTTGCCACACTTCACAGTTCTATAGTTTTTACATTATTATTCCATGTGTAGGTTTATCTGACAGATTTTCATCCAGGAATATGCCTTGGGGAAACAGAAATGGAAGAGAATAGAAACTTTTTGTGTGATCTTGGAATTGGTATAGAGGTCAAAGGAGATGGCTAGAGTATTATTTCATTTTATGTATTTATTTATCTCTATATACTTTTACTTGGAGATTAGGCATGACTATAATGAAAGTGTTTCTTAGATTATTATTATCTTTTTATTATAGGCCTTATATATAGATTAAAGAGCTTGGTCTTTGGAAGTATTATTGGCATTTGTTATTTACCCTGTTGATCTTGTTCCAACAATATTATGTAGGATTTGGAGATATTCTATTAAGTGTTGTCAATTGCGGCGGGATAGCGGCCCATAGCGGGATGCGGAGCGGAGCGGCCTTTGCCCGCTATGAGTCTTGAATAGCGTTGAGTATTTTGGGTGCGGATGATTGCGGCCGCTATTGCGGCTCAAATAGCGCCGCAATACGGCTCATCATTGAAAAGTCTTTTTAAAATAGGGGCAAAATGGTAATAACAATTCAAAAAACCCTAAACATAAACTACAGCCGCTTAAAACAATTAAAAAACCTTCTGCTCCTTTTTTTTCTCATCTTGAACACTGCAACCCTTCTGCTACTCTTCTTCTCATATATTCTCATCTCCTTCATCTATTTTCTCCACCGGCGGCCCAGTCACCGGCCACTCTATTATTTTTTATTTTTTTTAAACTTCATCTCAATCCAACATGACATCTTCTGGTTGAAATCAGAATATATCTTCATCTGCAAGTGCTTCTCATGGACTTTGATTTCCTTGTCATCTTGAATATACATTTTTAATTATTTGCATAGAATTCCAAATAGCGCCGCTCCCGCTATCCGCTATCCGCTATCCCGCTATAGCGTTTTCAGGGTCGGCCGCTCCGCGCCGCTATCCGGGATTGATAGCACTGATTCTATTCTTTTTTTGGAGGTGGCACTCTCGCTTATTTCTTCTTAAAAAAATTTGCTCATCTAAGATCAAGGCTCCTCTCAATTTAGACCATTCTATGCTTCTTTCGAGGCTTCGGTTTGGTTGTAGAACTAGCAAAGTGTCCAGAGAATCGAGAATCAGAGCAATTTCTTGCGGAGTGTGAAGATTAGATATATTGGCCATCTGATTTTCCCTTTTTGTCTTAGTTACTTGTCTGTGCATGCTATTGGTGCCATGACTATGTTTTTGAGAATTGTGGGCATTATTTTTATTGTTGCAGTTGCTTCGACTGAATGCAAATTGCAAATGCAATCACTTGCATTTATTCTTTGGTGCTTTATTGTCAGGTACATTCTAATTTACCCACAAGGCTGCGATGTGTGCAATCATCTCTCTTTGTTTCTTTGTGTAGCTAATCATGACAAACTTCTTCCAGGTACCATAGTAGTTCGAACTTCTAAGACGTTGGTTAGTTTCCACGAAATGGATTTTTGTCTGATATGCCATGTTATTTGTTATGTCAGGGTGGAGTCACTTTGCTCAGTTCACGATAGCTGTTGTGAATAAAGATCCAAAAAAATCGAAGTATTCAGGTTCTCTGATTAGTTTTACTCTAGTTACTTATTTCTGGATCTAACTCACTTTCTTCTTTCTAAGTTGACTGGGTGAAAATATTTTCACAGATACATTGCACCGATTCTGGAAGAAGGAACATGACTGGGGATGGAAAAAATTTATGGAAATATCGAAGGTGTTAGATGGCTTTATTGATGCTGATACACTGATAATAAAAGCTCAAGTCCAAGTTATCAGGTGATTTGCAAGTCATTTACCAAAACCATGCACAGAAAAAAAGAACATATACTGATAATATGAACTTCATTTATGAAAATTACAAGTCAATCGGTCATATGAAGAAAACTCAAGTTGCATCCCCACCTAAATGCCATCTACAAACACCTATGACTTTTTGCTTTGTGCTGCGTTGTTCCTTCTGATAATATCAACTGTCACGTTTCCCCTGGTTTATACTAAAACCATGTGTATGCAGGGAGAGAGCCAATCGACCTTTCCGCTGTCTTGACTGTCAATACCGCAGAGAACTTGTCAGGGTTTATTTGACAAATGTGGAACAAATTTGCCGCCGTTTTGTCGAAGAACGGAGAAGCAAGCTTGGGAAGTTGATTGAAGATAAAGGTCGATGGACAAGGTAAGATCTACCCAAGTTTCTTGATTGTTAATTCCAAACTTGAGTATTTTTCTGAAGCGATTGTCTTTGAACCTTTTTAAATTTAGCTAAATGGTTCTTTAGCTCATTCAATGGTGGCCTCCAGATGTCCGTTTGTTACCTTGACAAGATAAATCAGAGCTACTTAGGTTTTTATTGATAGCTCGAAGATATTAGAGTGCTTTTCCTTTAAAGGTTAGGGATCTTATTATTGTTTATGTTGTAGGATGGCCACCAAGTTCGCATCTTGTTAAATTGCATCAAGTTTTGTTATTTAAGAGGGAACTTGAATGAGAAGCAGAGAGGGTTCTTCAGAAAAAGAAAAGAAAAAGAGGGGATATTTTGGGAAGGTTTGAAAATTTTTGTATCATAATTTTGGTTCTTGGTAGAATTGTACATGAGTAACGTATTCTCACGAGATCCGAATCACATATTTGTTTGATTTCATCTTGGAAGCCATTTAAGTTGTGAGGATTTCATATAAAAGTAGTTGTTTTCTTGTCTTATTCTTATAAAGTTTGACAATGATTTTCTACTTTACTGGATAGTAACTGTCTTGTTGTGATGTGCTTTAGCTTCTGTGCCTTTTGGCTGGGATTGGATCAAAGTGCTAGACGGCGCATGTCATGGGAGAAATCAGATTCGATATTGAAAGTTGTTGTGAAGCACTTTTTTATAGAAAAGGAAGTCACTTCTACTCTGGTGATGGACTCCCTTTACAGTGGGTTGAAGGCTCTAGAAGGCCAGACAAAGGGCAAGAATAAGGGTAAGCATGTGGATGCAGAACCACCAGTTCCAATTGTTCGAACGGAGAAAGACATGTTTCTTTTGGTAGATGATGTGTTGCTTCTACTTGAGAGGGCTGCACTGGAACCATTACCTCCCAAAGATGAGAAGGGTCCTCAGAACCGTACAAAGGTGAATTCCATGTTGCTGTACTAGACATCAGTATTACGTGTGCATTGTTGTCTTGTGGTACCTGCCTTTGTGCATGCTCATTGCTGATTAATATATGTATATTTCAGGAAGGGGGTTCTGGAGAGGACTTCAATAAAGATTCAATTGAAAGGGATGAAAGGCGTCTTACTGAACTGGGCCGTCGTACAATTGAAATTTTTGTCCTAGCACATATATTCAGGTACTCACTTGTTCTTTCCCGAGCCTTTTAAGTGCTTATATAGTTATCAAATGCAGGTATTATTTTTTACCCCTCTTGCTGTTGGTCATTTTTTTCTTGCATCTGTTTCTTATCTTCGGTTGTTCTGATTCTTTGTGATCGTATGCTTTATCCATGTGGTCTTGAGCTTTTTCTATTTTCTATTGCTTTAATATTAGGTTAAACCTGGCGCTGAAAATACTGTACTGTGTTTGTCTAAAATTTGTTATGCTTTTGATATGCTGTTTTCTCATTCTTTGTGATCGTATGCTTTATCCATGTGGTCTTGAGCTTTTTCTATTTTCTATTGCTTTAATAGTTAGGTTAAACCTGGCGCTGAAAATACTGTACTGTGTTTGTCTAAAATTTGTTATGCTTTTGATATGCTGTTTTCTCACTCTAACTTGTTAGACATGGTTCTCGGTTCTCCGTTAGAGTTCTGTTCGTTGTTGAATCTGATTCATAGATTCGAGTAAATATTGTCATTCATTCCTTGGTTTTTAGTCCTTACTTTTACAGTATTCTCATTTTATTTTTTTCACTTCTTTCAATTCAGCAGTAAAATTGAAGTAGCCTATCAGGAGGCTGTTTCTTTGAAAAGGCAAGAGGAACTCATACGTGAAGAGGAAGCAGCCTGGCTAGCCGAAACTGAACAAAAAGCAAAACGTGGTGCAGCTGATAAAGAAAAAAGGGCTAAGAAAAAACAGGTCAGTATTGGCATGAATCTTTCTTGAGAAACTTCTTTGGTCCAGTACATCCTATGAAACTAAGAGTTTCGATCTCCTTGATCATGGGAAAGAAGGGAATGTTTTGAAATCACATTCTATTGGATCTGATCAGTTGCCAGTCTGTGCAGGGCAAGCAAAAAAGAAACAAAAGCAAAGTGAAGGATAAAGGGAAGGACGAAAAGTCTATTGTAATGGTAGATTACAAAGCTGATGAAGGCGACCTTATTGATGAAAGGAAAGATTATGTCGAGGAGCCTGAGGTGGTACTTGATAAAGCTGATGCTGTTTCGGATGTGTCTGATTCAATAGACTGCACTCCAGAAATGCTTCAGCCCGACTCAGAAGACAGAGATGCAAGTCATGTCAACTGGGATACCGACACGTTCGAAGCACATCCTCCTACTGAAGCCAGTAGTAGCGGGATAAGCGGTCTCTCAGTTGTCCAAAATGGAATAGGTGAAAGGAGAAATACATCTACAATGGACGATAGTTCTTCAACATGTTCTACGGACTCGCTACCTTCAGTTGTCATGAATGGCCCCAGTAAAGGAAATCATTCTTATAGTAAAAACCACAAATCACCTAAGAGGTATCATTTCAACCCCCTTTCCATTACATCTTTTGATTATGGATGAAAATTTGAACACATTGCGTAAATTCTGTAGATCACACAGGCATAGTAAAACAGCAACCACCGAAGCAGCCGATTGGTCTAATGAAACTGCCAGTCGAACTTCTGAAACTGTGGGTGATATTGGGCAGCTGAATGAAGCACCCAAGAGTTGCAAAACAGCTGAAATCCAGTCTCAGGTCACTGTTTGCTCCTCACAGTCACAGGATCAAATGAAGCGGGTGAAGCCGTGCGACTTGAAAAAGGTTCATCTCTTTCTGTTTTATTGGCTCATTTATTGGTGATGGGGTGGGGTGGGGTGGTGGTGGTGGTGGTGGTGGTGGTGATATGAGGACATTCAGATCTTTGTGGAAACTTCTATATGAACATCCTTCGATATTATGTGTGCATATTTTATTGTATGGCAGGAGGAAGACGTCACTGTTCAGAAGAAACCAAGTAACAGAGAGGATACTGAAGTCGAAGGTTCCTCTGTGGGGCGGACTTCTACTGTACTGTCGTTGCCCAGGAGTCCTCCCAAGACTATGCCTTCTCCTGTCGAGTTGAACTCAGAGTTAAAGGTCAGCAATTCAGGTGATCATCCATCAGTTAGAAAACGACCTCCAGACAGCCCAAAACAGACTTATGAGTCGTCTCGGCTGCTCCATCCGGCTGAGGTTGCTGTGATGTCCAAACCTGGTACATATAAAACTTCGTATCCGAATCGCCCTGAGAAGTCTTCTGCGCAACAAACACCTGTTACTAGTGAAAGAACCTCAGCGCAACCTGTTACAAGTGAAAGAACCTCAGCACAACCTGTTACAAGTGAAAGAACCTCAACACAACAAGTGCCCGTCTTGTCAAGACCATTAAGTGCTCCTGTTGTGCCTTGGCCTAGACCAGTTGCCCCTGTCGTTTCTTCTATGGTTCAGACACCACCCTCATTAGCACGATCGGTAAGTGCTGCCGGGCGGTTGGGTCCTGAGCCCTCAACAGCAGTACATAGTTACGCTCATCTGTCCTATAGAAATGTGATGATGGGCAACCATGTTGCTGGAAGTTCGGTTGCGTATACACAACCTCATTCGCCAAGTTCTGGGGTGAACTTGTCACATTCGTACTCTCAACCTCCTCAAACACACTTATCCAACCCGTTGTTTTTGCCCCAAAATCCTGACAGGATGGAAGCCAACACTCATAAACCTAGCTTCCCATTTGGAATGGTAAATCATGATGTAATATCAAATGGACAGCACTGGATGGAGGGACCTCAAAGGGATGGTGGCAATATATCTCGCGATCATCTCTCTTTCAGTGACATCAGAAGGTATGACATGTACAGGCCCATCCAGAGTAGATCACACGATCACCTTCCGCCCGAGTTTCCAGCTGGCACGTCAGGGCGTCAGATACATGGTTTGGCAGACGAATTTCCTCACCTGGATATAATAAACGATCTGCTTGATGACGATGTAATTGGAAAGGCAGCAGTAGGGAACTCGAGCTTTCGCAGTTTCGGTAATGGACCTCAACATTTGAATAGACATTTCTCATTCCCTGGTGATATCGGTATGCCAAATGACTCGGGGCCTTCTACTAGCTCCTCTAGGTATTATGATCGAACACTATCTTATCACGATGAAGGAGTCCATCGAAGTTATAGTTCCTTGGGAGGAGGTACTTATTATGATACTATTAGGGATACGGTTAATCAGGCCAATTTACGACCTTATTCAAACGGGCAGATTGATGGTATGATTCCTAACCAGTGGCAACCGATGGCAGGTAATGATAGTAGGTCCTTTATTAACACTGGGAATATAGATAATGAAGGTTACCCTTGTCATATTCCTGAATACTCAAACTTGACTTCTGGTGTGAATGGATATACAATGTTCCGCCCTTCAAATGGACATTGAATAGGTTTTAAGGTTGCTGCAATGGATTACGTGCGGGAATTGTAAGGCTTGTTAATCCATTGTAAGAATGTGTACTTTGAGGAAAGTGTTGGTTCTTATTAGATTCGGAGTAGGGTTGTTACTCTTTTACTTGGGAAAAAACATTTTGTAAAGAGTGTTCTCTGCCTTTTTTTTTTTTAAATTTATTTTCCTTTTTTACTTCTAACAATTATGATGATTTCTCTGTTCCCTGAAATAGGGTTTGAAGTTTCAAAGTTAGTCTTTAGAGCAATCTTGTGCTCTTTGCACTCTGTTGGTTGTATTTTCTGTTTTTTTTTTTTTTTTTTGCCAATTTTTATCCATTATAGGCTTACCATGAGAGTTCTCCTTTTGGTCTTTTGGAATTTGTATTCCACAATGCCCTGCTGAGGGATATCTTGAATGGGATATCAATACTTGTGGGTTATGGATCCTCTAGTATATCATCTAGTATTTGTTCGGTGCACCAATTTCTAGGGGTGAGCAAATTCGGTTTTTGCCGAATTCCGACCGAATTCGAATTGAATTTGGTAATTTGGTTTCGGTAATTCGGCGTGAATTCGGCAATTCGGTCATGACCGAATTCGATTTGGTCGAAATTGGGACGATTTCGGTCAGACCAATTTTGAATTCGGTCTGACCAAATTCGATTTCGATTTTTAAATTAATTAATAATATTATTATATAATTAATATATATATATATATATAGTAAATTAAAAAAAAAAAAAAATCTAACCTAACCCTCCCCAGTCCCCTGTCAG